>OY754472.1:1392000-2784000 GCA_963575645.1 Xanthostigma xanthostigma
GTAATATATAAAAATAAACATATTAAACCATTTCAAACGCATTAAAAATATGTTATTATTCTTAAAACAATTTTTATTCGACTGTATTGCAAATTACTGTTCATCGTTGCTATTGGCTCCCCACTAATGGTCGTTTTTTTTTTTTTATTTTAAAAAGAGCGAATCGGCTTCTATGGCCATTATCGCGTAATAATAATAAATGTACATAGGCATGATAATAGGTCCGTTTTTTGATTCTCACGAATTGAATGATGTGTTTTTTTGACTTAGATAGGCGCGGTTTTAACCCCAAGTTTAAATTTTAAGATCGTAAACGTTTTATGAATGAGCCTGTATCCAAGTAGGTGTTATTCGTAGTGCTCCGTTAATTCTATTCACGTTTTAAGTGTTCTTTGTACATAAATGCTTTTATGTGTGTATGTTTTATGTACAGGACCGTAACAAGTTTTTTTTGGGGACCCTGGGCGAGATCTCATCGCTGAGCCTTCCCCACATTAAATATTATGAATTAAATAACACTATTAAATTCTCCTTAAATACTAGCTTTATATTTTTTTCCATATCTCGATCGAAAGTGCATATTTTCGGCATCAATAGTAAAGCCGAAAGTCTAACATTTACGTATTAGCGAGATTACACGCATCGATGCGGGAAGTACGTACGTTCGGGCGGCAGTAAATGAAAAGCTATCAGCTGTTGTTTAGATGTCGTTTCCATAGCAACTCTGTTACACTTTAGCTAATAGTCGCGAACAGCTGTCATCCGTGTTTTTACGTATAACCCAAAAGCTGCCTGCTTGGAATTTATCTGTGTTTTTATCTGTAATTAATTAATGTATTTAATAAGCGTACTTACAACCGAGGTATGAAGAAAAAATAGTATACACCACACTGGACGAAAGTTTGATGACTTTGCACTGCGCGCCATGATGCCCGAGGCCGCAGGGAAGAGGGAGGTCTGCTATTTTTGTAGATGTTACCAAAAAGTTGTTGAAAAACGTACAGTTTTTTTTTTAATATAATGCGAATTTTTTCGATCTTCCTTTCTGGGGCCCCACCTCCGTCTGGGCCCTAGGCACGGTCCTGTTTGTGTACATGCAGTTATCTAAGTATATGTAAGGTAGGAGGTGGTTCGGGCGATATCAGCGCTCCGCGGAGGCTACGTGCTGAAGAAATTAATTTTTACTGTTATGTTTATAAAACCATGGGTGGTTTGGTTAGAGATAAGGATGCGTTATTTTGATATTACGTACATACATACACACATTTACACACACGCGTACAGTACCGTGCGAAAAAAACAGAACAGAAACAACGCAGCCTCTTGACTAAGTTGAACATTTGTTAAAATTTGATTGGCATTTATTAACCCGAGCGGGGTGGCGTAGCGGTGAGAGCACTAGACTCGCATTCGGGAGGTAAAAAAGAAGAATCATTTTTTGTTAATTTTAAAAATCATATATGCCTCCCTTTTTAGAAAAAGCTCACAATTTCTCCACATAAATTATATATCATTTTACAGATAATTGCTTGCTCTACTGATATCGTCAACTAAAAAATTTATTATTGCTTTTGTTTTTGTAAATTAATTAAAATACAGCAACGCTGAACAACGTCTGCCATCTGACGGCTTTAATTTTGAAACAACGTCAACACTTCGATCTGTCATCTGACCTTCATATTGTAATACAACAGACACAATACTGCATACTGCCATCTGACGGTTTTAATTTTGAAACAGCGAGCAACGCTGAACAACGTCACAGCAATGCTGCATGATGCCATCTGACGGCTTAGCTCAACGCTTTTGCTACTTGCGCCTCTATATGACAATTTTAGTAAAATATTTCTTCGACCTGTCATCTGAGCTTCATATTGTAATACAACAAAAAGAAGAACGTTATAAGCAGTGTGCAAAATTAGAAACGAATTGATATTTAAAAAATAATTTTGTAAAGTGATAATTATTATACTTATTTAGTGCGAATAATTCGCACAGGTCACACTAGCTTATAATAAACAAAATACTATAACGTGATCTTGTTAAGTAGTATATAAATATGTACAAAGGGCTCCATGAAGTAAAAAATATTTATAGGCAAATTATTTAAACATTTTTTGTTGTTTTCAATGTAGAGGTTTTTCGAAAAAAAATATTTAGTTAACAATTAGCTTCTCTTTTTTAAAAAAAAATTCAATGTAACTTTATTCTTTTAAGTGTTAAAATCATTCAAATTTTTAAATTGTTATTTACTTAATACTATAAAAATATATTTTATGTGGTGTAGTCTCTCAACAAAGCGTTGCGCTAGAGCTGTAACGGCCGCGCGGAACCCTATTTTCAACGTTAAATTAAAACCATAAATAATAGAGATAGAGTTTCGGGAGTGGGTCTTAATTATTGGAAATTTTCTCCTCTTTAAGAATCTGTTCTTCAATTTCCGCTATCACGTATAGTTTTTGAGTAATTTCCAAAAATCCGAGAAGCTTTTTTTTTCTTTTCATTTTTTGTTAATTTGTCGGCGAAAAAAAACGTCTTTTTCGAATCGAATAAGCAATTGCTCATATTTTTTATCGACTTGGATCTATGTTTCTCAAAAAACACAGTTCTTGACTAGTCTACAGTAACCTTGTCGTTGGGTTGATATTTGTTTAATATTTTTTGTAGTTCAGTTTAGTTTTCCCACTAGTGTAAATACCTATTTTGCATTGTATCTACTACACGGATGATATTTAAAATCGATTCATGTTTGGCAGTCGAGGTACGTTTTTCCGCCCTACGTGAAATGAAATTACCCACTTCTGCAGGAATATCATTAATTGTAATAGCATACACGGCATCATCTCAAATACGTGCTATATTTAAATATTCACAATATATATACACAATATACATACATATATCGCTATAAACATTCTAGAAAAGTATCATAGATATATTATGCTGTCTGAAATAAAATAAAAGGTCGACCAAGTACAGTAAAACCTGGTTTTCATAACATGCTTAGTGCTTACCCTCGTCTTCCCCCCTCGGTTTTATTTTTTAACCGCAAGTAACATCTTAAAACTATAGTCAACTGGAATCGTGGATACACGAATGAATAACTCGGAAGCGGTGCTTTTGATGTGTCTACCGACGGATTCGTGACCTTGGTTCCAAGTAAAATAGCTTTTTCACCAGCGTGTATATCTAATAATTTATATATTTAAGTTTTTTAAGAATCTGTTTGACTATTATAGCATGCACTTGACTCGCATTCGAGAGGTACCGGGTTCGAATCCCTGCGGGGGCATATGTGGCTGGGAGTTTTTCCTGCTGCCTCTCGTCTAGAAACGATGACTCCTGTACCGGCCATCTTGTTGAGGTTTTCCATGGTTTCCCTCAATAATTCCAGATATAAGTATCGAGATGGTTCCTTATTTCGGTGTCTAAAAATTAATAGAGATCTTAAGGAGGTTGATCCGTTACAGTCCCAATCAAAAGTAAGTCGAATTCCAAATGGAAGCTTTTATAGTTTATATGTCGATGATACCAATAAATTATTGTCATAAAGGCATAAATAAATATTTTTTTTTAATATTAATTAATTATTTCAGTACTTTATACTTAATGGACTAACTTTTGTATTTTTTGTACAAAGTTAGGTTAAAAAAAATAAATTTATGTAAATATATGTATTTTACATATTTTTTGCAGTAAATAATTAAAAAAAGAAATTAGAACTAAGAAAATTAAAATTAAATCATTAAAAAGTTGAAAATTCAGTTAAAATTGTTAAATCTGTCAAGAATAAAAGTCCATAATCGAAAAGTGCTAAGGTTTAATAATTTTTTTTATTGATTAAAAGTCTCCTAATTAAATTGGAAAAAATATTAAAATATGCGTAAGAGATCGATGCTTTACATAGATAGTTTTCGGAACTGCTGACATTATTTGGTTATTTACAAAAAATTAAAATGAACAGTTTGCATGCTAGCTTGACATATTTTCCATAAGACTACATGTAAAAGTTTTTTTTAATTTTTAACTTTATAAATCTCCTAATGATTTTGGATTTTTTACAGAAAATTTTGTCATAAAAAAATCTATTAAAAAAACTTTATTTCAGATTTTTTTCATTATCTTCGTAAAACGGCTCAACCTCCTTAATAAGTCTGAAACGGTCTAAATGCATACCGAAAGGTATCATCATCATTAATTTGATAATAAATTGTTTTCACTTTATCGCAATAATCAAGTTAATTAAGAACTAAAAGGTAGCCGTGAATGGCTCGTGTAATGAAATAAAAAATTGTCCTTAACGCAATAAAAAATCGCAACTCAAACAAAACACTCTCGAGCTAATCTCGGTAGAAAAAAGTGCCTCAGTAAAAATATAAAGCGTTGACGGGGCGACGCGCGCTAAACGAAACGAAAACTTAAATCGCCCCGTTGAGCTCGCGGCCTTTAACATTAAAAAGAACCCCTAACCATTTTGCTTATGCATCACAGCACATCGGCGAAGTTACGATAACGATTTTTTTGTTAATTATCAACCCGCGTATGAGCACAGGGGGGAGATTTTCTTACCACCCCAACGCTGCACAGTGTATGGGGTTGGTGAAACAGGCACTGTCTTAAATTACGCTCGCAAAGACTCGGCAACGGCGTCGCACATGATTAAAACTGTGGACATTCAGTCTGTCAGTTTGGGTCAAATCTTGCAAGTCGATTTTGAATCACTTCTACTTGATCTATTACTTTGAAATTTTGCATATTTATGTAGGTTCGATGACAATACAATAATCTGATAACCATGGCCTCTGATGCTAATGACCATATTCACCGAATGTAAGTAGTCATTTATTCGGTTCATTTGTTCTTCAGGTAACTATTCTTCCGAATAAATAGCGACAATTCAATTTACGTCAGCAGTCTTAGTGATTTCAAAAACACCCGTTCTTTCCGTAATGACAGTACTTGTCAGTTCGACATATTAAGATATTTTTTCATTGCAGTGCTACGGCTTCTCCTATAAACTGGGTCGTAATTTTGGAAAACAGGCTACGGAATATTTTTTCTAGTTATATTAAGGATCAATCTAGGTCCGTATTGTAACAAATTTTTCATTTTTTACTTTGTTAATTAATGGCGAATGCTTTTAAAAGACACTTTTTACGGTTTTTAAAATTTGTTTAAAAAATCTTCTGCTAAAAAAATTAAAAAAGTGGTACAATAGGGGCATAGATTGGCCCTTAATCTTCATAAAAATAATTTTTCATAATTTTATCTCTCGTTTTACGATCAGATTTATAGGAGACCGCAGACCACTGTATTGCATTGAGAAAACCAGGGGAAACGGGCTCTTAAAATGTATAACTAAAATGAACAATCAAATAAATAATATAATTTTATTTATCATTGTTGACCTGAACTAAAAGCTTGTCGCGGGATACAGGTTAACAATGACAAAACGATTGTAGTAATTGTTATTTTCTTCGTTTTAGTACATTTTTTAATAAAATGTTGTTTTTAAACTGGTTTTTACCAGCACAAAAGGCAAATTATTTTGTCTAAAAAAAACGGTTTGAAAAATTCCATCACCGTTTTGTCTAAAAGATTATCGGATCGATATCGTATAATTTTTCTTAAAGTCGGTTCAGTCTGTTTTTAATTGACTTTAGTCTTAGGAAGTAATTAAATTGGCGCCACCCTCAAATTTCCATTTTTATCCCCCTTTTCGTGACTGTTTTGAAATTTATCATTAATTCAGTTTTCAAATTTTGCGGCAGCGACTTTGTCGAGTCCATCAGTTCGCGCCAATGAGAACGGAGAGCTATATGCATAGCTTCTTCGAGCAAAAGGACGGGGAGTGGGAGGACGACCGTTCCTCTCATTTCACCCGCACACACTTTACTCTCTTACTGTTTTTACTCTGACACATACTGACTACAATCAGTCTTCTTCAGTCTCCCCCTCCCCCGGTTCCACCTCCTCCCCCCGCCCCATCCTCCGTCTTCTTCTCCTTGTGAGCGCGTACACAGTATATAGTATGTTCGAAAGCTTACCCTCATCAACCCCTTTCCTTTCTTTCTGTATCTATGCATGTAATGTTGTACACTCGACGCAGAAAAAAGGTCTGATTGGATTTTTCTTCTTCTTCTTCTTTTTAATAGCAAATCAAGTGAATGTCGATTGGAGTCAATAATCTTTCATTTTAATAATTATTGTTTTGCGTTCTGTCCGTTGCAATGAAAATGTTTGCGGATTATTATACTGTTTTATTGAAGTGAAAACTTCTTTAGCGTCGTTCTACACTTTTTTTGTAGTTGGTAAAAAATGTTAAACTCGCGTCAGATCGAAAATTCGTAAGACCTGATCGAAAATTCGTAAGACCTGATCGAAAATGCGTAAGACGAAAACTTTTGTAAACTTTTTTTGTAATGGGTAAAAAATGTTAAACTCGCGTCAGGACACGTGACCTGATCGAAAATTCGTAAAACCTGAACGAAAATTCGTAAGACGAAAATTTTTGTACACTTTTTTTGTAATGGGTAAAAAATGTTAAACTCGCGTCAGGACACGTGACCTGATCGAAAATTCGTAAGACGAAAACTTTTGTACACTTTTTTTGTAATAGGTAAAAAATGTTGAACTCGCGTCAGGACACGTGACCTGATCGAAAATTCGTAAGACGCAAACTTTTGTACACTTTTTTTGTAATGGGTAAAAAATGTTGAACTCGCGTCAGGACACGTGACCTGATCGAAAATTCGTAAGACGTTAATATTCAAGTTTTCACTTCTGTCGGCACTCCCGGAGTGCAACCCGTCTTTTTTTTTTGACTAGGCGTTACCCGCGGCTTCGCACGCGATTGAAACGAAACACGATTATTTGGCATAGCTACTCCTTTCTCGACGTAGACCTCTCTAATGAATTTGAAAATTTATGACATTCACGTGATCAACGTCCTGAAAAACCAATGAAATAATTGTAACATTTCATATCAAGCACCCCACGCTTTTTTCCTATAATTGAATTATTTTTCAATATTTTAACTACTCATGATCTTTCTCATGTCTACTAATTTATTTTCCTATATCATTGACGTCTCTGTTATAACATTTTTTCACCAATAATTTAATAAAAAACGTCTTTTTTGAGCTTACCTTAGATCTACAGTCGAAATAAAAATAATGTCTATTGCAATGCCAATTTGTTTTCTATATATACGAAAATGTATTTTTTAAATTAATTTTATTTACCTTCTTTTGTTTTACAACAATTTTAAAGTTCAAAAATAGCAACAGTGTTGTCAGAATAATTACATTGTCTAACGCTCATTGCAGTGGCGTAGTCAGAAAAAAATTAGAAGTTTCCCATATTTCATTATTACAAGCTTTTATTTTGTTTCACCTGTCCCGGTGTCTGTCTGTCTGTCTGAAATCAAATCTTGCAAGTTAATTTTGACCCACTTCCCGTTATCCGATTGAGCTGAAATTTTGCATACGTATGTAGTTCCGATGACAATACAATATTATTATAACTAACTGACCGGTCCGGCTTTCGTCCGGATGCAAATCGCACGCTAAAAACTTAAAAATAAACAAACGATAAAATAAAATAAAAACAAGCTTTTATTAGTAGGTAGTTAATAAAAATGAACTAAAAAGTTAAAAATAATTCTATTTCGATTAGAAATAAGTCGTTTTATACGTACTTATCACAATTTCAAGTTTTCAAATAAAACCGTGTTACACCGTCTTTTATTTCTCTCTTGTTATTAAAATGTAACACGCTTTTATTTGAAAACTTGAAACTGTGATAAGTACGTATAAAACGACTTATTTCTAATCGGAATAGAATTATTTTTAACTTTTTAGTTCATTTTTATTAACTGTTAATAAAAGCTTGTTTTTAAATATTTTTTTTGTTTATTTATTTTTACTATACCTAATCATAGTCCCAAAAATTACAAAATTAATGGGGGTTAAATTACTGTATAATGAAATAAGCGATCCCTTCAATTTCGTTATATAGAGTTCACACTGTATGCATTATGCTCACGAAGTAGGTATTTGCATTTTGAACAGCGCGCTCCGGTGCGACTACGTCACTGACCGCAAGTTTTGGCAAAGCTTACTTAATAATTTATCTTCGTTTTCCATGATACTAATTAATCTTGCCAGATTTCTTATTATACGGATTCTTATTCGAAATTACAAATCATAATTTTGGTGTTCGGTGGTGTTTTCTTATTTAACAATATTATCGTCAAAAAGTAGAATTTTAACTGAAAATTATTCAGGAGGTTGTCTCAACTTGAAAACTTTTTAGTAGACTTGACACTTTCTCTCTTAAAATAGTAATCAATTTCACTGTTTTATTATGTTAAATATGTATTACCAACGTTAGAGAAAAAAAATTAAATTGATAAACTTTTTTTTTAAATTTTGAGATAATTTATGGTTTTCAAACTTTTTTGTGGTCAGATCAAATATTTCTTATACAGGTGACCGCTAATTTCTTGTATTTCTCTCGGGAGAAGAAACTATGACCTTGGAATGATTTAAACTTTTTACTTGGGGTCGGAAATGCGTTATTTTTGAAGTGAAAACTTCCTTAGCGGCGTTGTACACTTTTTTGTAATGGGTAAAAAATGTTAAACTCGCGTCAGATCGTCAGGGTCACGTGTCCTGATCGAAAATGCCTAAGACGAAAACTTTTATTTATACAACGTTAGACATCTAGCGTTGAAATATCGTACATAAAAATGCAATCTATGATACAAACCATTTTGATCGAAAATTCGTAAGACGTTAATATTCAAGTTTTCACTTCTGCCGGCACTCCCGGAGTGCAAAGGGTTTTTTTTATGATAATGACATTTCTGTGAAGAATTTTTATTTTATTTTTTTAAATTTATTTTTCACACAACATAAAATCTAACAGTAAATTCGTGGTTTTTAGCTTTAGGAAGATTGGCCAAAAAGTGAGAATATTTTTTTTTAATTTTTCACTCCCAAAAATCAGATTTTTGTAAAAAGAAAACCGAAGTAGAATTTCTCGAAAATTGACGCATTTCCGACCCCCAAGTAATAGAGGTTAAATCATTCCAAATTAGTCATAGTTTTTTCTCCCGAGAGAAATACGAGCAATTACCGGTCACTCTGTACAGAAACTAGCTTTTGTCCGCGCGAGCGGTTTTGGTTCGTTTTCAAACTTGACGCTAATTGGCTTCTAAAATATATACAATTATCAGAGAATTATATTAAAATATTTGTTTACTTTTTTCCAGGTTTGGCGTTAGTTCTTCTGCTACTAATTAAGAACTGTTTTATCGTCATTTGTACGTACTTCACATCCCTGCAGCGGCTTCATAAGGTAAGATGTCGCTTGGTCGATTTTTTTTCGCATTATAAATATTAAACTTAAGTTAGTTTCTGATGATGTTATCCATATAGCTCCACAGGATTACTGACGGGGCCCTCAACCGCTTCGATTTTTGTTTTCTGACTGACATCCCACGTCGGGCAGGGGCGGACCGTGAATTTTTGGAGCCCTGGGCTAACACTATTTGGGGGCCTACCTGTCAAAAAAAATATTTTCTATAACGATGTATACTATAGACTGTTTATTTTTATTTTTCGGTCCTAAAAAAAATTCTCCCAAAATTTCAGGTTCCTAGATCAAACCAGTCCACGGCGAAAACCGAGTTTGTTTCCCATTTAACTAACATTTACTCAAACATGGATAGCTGGTAGAAAAAAATTTGATAGCAGCATTTTGTAGAGTAATAAATTTCCCACAAAAAAGGTCCTTAGTACTCAAATTCGTGAATTCATTATTCTGCGCGCGTACCAGATCCATTCACAAAACAAGCTTGAAAAGACATCTCGTGTGAAGCGAGCACATAACAGCAATCAAGAAAACTAGTAGTCAATCCAGTCTCGTGTGCATCGGCCTTTATTTTAGACTTGCGAATTTTATACCGTGCGCATGTTTGAACTTATTCGACGCTATGATTATTATTAATAATATTATGTAATATTTACGACATACATTCATATTTTTGCTATATATTTGGTCATGTTATCTTAGTAATGTCTTAACAGAGAAAGATATAGAAATATGTACGAATCTTATTCCTTTGTCCCGACGGCGGCGACGCACATACTGCCCCCACCTCCCGCCTTCCGATCCCAGCAGGACTGTAAATGTGTGCGAGAGTAACCCCATCCCACTGCCGCCGTACATACGCACAGTTATAGCACGGTCCGTAAGACAAGGGGTGGGTCACAGAAAGGGGGTGGGTTAATGCGTGGAATGAGTGCACCCTATGTGTGTGTGGGTGGCTGTAAGACGCTGCCTCGACATGCTAAATGAGGGATGTGTCAAACACTCTATTTCCAAATTTTAATTCATTATTGTAAATGATTAATAAATAAAATAATTTAGTGATGACAAAGTAGGACCAAGACTAAGACTGATATAAACTTGGTATCGGTCTTGCCCTTGCGTATTCAGTCTTGATATTGTTCATTTATTCAATAAATAAAATTATCGACCAATTTTTCAGACAATATATTAAGAATTTAAATACAGTGTAACCTCTTTATAACGAAACTCAAGGGACCGAGCATTTTTTGACGTGATAACGTCTTATAAATTGATGAATCACCAATATTATAAATTGATAAAACACCGGCTGCATGTACGAAAAAGTGTAACGCGTAACGCATAACGCATAACGCGTAACGTTCCGCCTGACCCTGTGCGTGCTTTTTGCTAATTTCTCGCTCAATTTAAATCAGATCGGTTTGAAACCAGTCTTAAACGAAAGAGGAGAACATTTTACATAGATTTCGTATAACAGAATTTGCCTAAACAGTTTTTTAATACAAATTTATATAGAAAAATAGCTGTATAAATGCAATGTTGTGTAATGCATGGCGCGACGCGGTCGGTTGTCTTTGTTTGCCGTACATGGAAATTAGAAGCAAACGTATGTCTTGTCTTAACATGAAACGGCTGCATTTCTAATGTTTAATTCAATTTTTTGACATTAGTATATTGTGAAATGCAACGCCTTCTAAGTTAAGTATTGGAATAACTAATTATTATTAGAACATAATACTTTGTAAGTTGCAAACGTCACTTTGGACATTTCTTATCATTCCGACACCAAGGATAAGCGGATTGAAACCAAATTTTGGGAGGTTTAGGTTATGTATTACGGAATACGTTATCACGTAAAACTATCGTCCGTAAACCGACTTTACAGACAACCAATTTTTTTCGTTATAAAGAGTTTTCGTTATATGGAGGGAAGAAAGAAAAATAACCAAATTTCACATAATTAATGTATTCCATGTAGTCTGTTAACTTTGCTTGGCGTTTTTGCTATGCCAATATTTGTTTTGGATTTTATTAAGTATTATGCATGTCTTGACTCTTGGGATGTGGTGGAATCACCTTCATTAAACAATAGGAATGTTTCGATAAGTTTAGCGGCATCAAGTGCTTGTTGAATAGTTGATGATGGTTAAAAATTATCCTCTTTATCATCTTCTTCATCTTCATTTTGTTGTATAAAAACAATTACACTGTTAAATACGCCTAAATATGAACATATTTCATCGTAATAGAGAATGGTTGTTACGCTATAAAGAGGGTATTAATGTATGGGTTTTAAGGTAAACCAACCAAACTGTAAAATTTTCTACGTTATAGGGAGTTTTTCGTTATAATTATCGTTATAATTATTTTTTAGATCAGTTCTGAAGAAGGTCTAAATCCGGATTGAAACGTTAATGTATTAATTATATTTTTTTGTTAATATATTGTCTGAAAAATTGGTCGATAATTTTATCTATTGAAGAGTTCTAATCAGACGTTTATCAAAGTTTTAAATATTGTTCATTTATCCTGTTACTTAGGTCTTTTAATAACTGTTCTAAATACAGTGTAATCTCCATTTAACGTCACTCGATAGAACGACAAACTCCTTAAAACGTCGAAATTACTTAAATCTAGTTCGTTTACTTGTTGGTAGAAGTTTTGTTCCAAAAATATGTATTAAAGGAGATTTAAAAATTGAAAAATGGCGAGTAAAAAAAATCTTTGTGTATTGACGAAAAGGTTTGTTAGTCAGTTATAAATTTTATATATTATGAGTAAATACGTATTATAGTAAAAAAAATATTAATGGAATATTTCTTCTCCCCGCTTAACGACAACTCTCAATAACGCCACAAAGTGCACAGTCCCTTGAGTGTCGCTATATAGAGTATATACTGTACTATCATCGTCAAGGTTTTCTAATTATATACATTTAATATTGGTAAGATCAAGTCTGAGATAGTCTTGGCATCGGTTTGGTCTTGGTTTTGACTTTGGTCTTAACCTTGCTAGTGTAAATGTGTTTTTGATCTTGCGAAAAAGCAAGACCAAGACCAGAACTGCAAGTTCAAGATCGATTTTGAGAATTGACATCTAAAAGGGTGCCGAGTTTTCAGTACAAATAATAATATAAAACACGAAGTGAAAACTTGACACCCTTTCAGATCTCAATTCATTTAGTATTGAATATTGAACTTGGCTCCCTTTTCACATTTATGTTTTTGATAGGATCAATTTCACTCTGACTTGCCAAAAGAAGTTTCACTTAAAAAAAATTGGTTGTCTGTAAAGTCGGTTTACGGACGATAGTTTTACGTGATAACGTATTCCGCTCGAATATCATATTTAATAATCACGCACAGGGTCAGGCGGAACGTTACACTTTTTCGTGCATGCAGCCGGTGTTTCATCTTTTTATATTGACGTGATTCATCAATTTATAAGACGTTATTATGTTCTACTAGCCGCTACCCGCGGCTACGCCCGCGTTTGAGATGGAAATCGACTTTTGACATGCATATCAGGGGTTGAGGTATTGCACATATTTTGACAAACAATTTTCTTATTTTTCGTAAAAAATTTTTATTTTTTTTTAATAAAAAGTATCCTATGTTACTTCTAATACCTTCAAGAGTGTATGTGCAAAGTTTCATGATGATCGGTTAAGTAGTTTTTGCGTGAAAGCGTAACAAACAAACTTACATTCGCATTTGATTTCTCCTATCTTCTACATATAATAATTATGATAATTCGAATCTATGATATTGCATCTTTCGCTTCAAATTTAGGTTAATTTTATTTATTTAAATTACTCACCACCTATAATAATAATTGTTTTTTTTAACTTTCTTTCTTTCGTATTTATTTTAAGTCTCAAAGATTAACTGTCATAATATTTGGAAACAATTGTTTCATTGTTTACATAAAATTCCAAAACCTACTTACAATATTTAAGTATTTTCATACGTCAAAAAATTGATTTTTATGATAAAATTTGTAAGAAAACGATTTTTTCGAGAGATGAGACCTAGCTAAAACGATTTTTTGCCCCCCAAAATCCCTTTTCAGTAAATTTCATCCAAATCGTTAGGGCCGTTTTCGAGAAAAGCACGCACAGGGTCAGGCGGAACGTTAGGAACGTTACACTTTTTCGTGCATGCAGCCGGTGTTTCATCAATTTATAAGATTGGTGATTCATCAATTTATAAGACGTTATCACGTCAAAAAAACATTCCGTTATCCGAGCTCAACATCCTAATTAGAATTCAATAACCCCATCCCTACAGCCGAGTGTGTGTATGTGTTGTAACAGCTACCGTCACTACTGCTGCCATAGCTTTTCTCCGTTCTTCTTCTTCTTCTGCTTCTTCTTCCACATCTCTTCTCGCCGCCGCCGCGACTCACGCATTTTAAACATTGGCTGTGTGCTCTCCCCCTTTCTTTCTGGATTCTTAATTAGTAATGCGTCGTCTCATTTCAACGCACTCCGGCGCCAATGCACGCCGTCTCGCTCGCACATCTCTTGCCAACGCCGTATATGTAAATGTGACGTCAGGCTGAGTTGAAATTAAAGTTGTTCTCTTCCCCCTTCTCGTGAAAACGAATTTCTTACACTGGCGCAGTCTTTCATTATGCTCACACACACACACGCACAAACACACACATGGATTCACGTATATTATGAACAGGGTGCGTACCACCTCATACCACCCCCCACACCACTCGCGTATTACTTCTTCTTCTTCTTCTTATACATATGTGTATATGGTTGTACAGTGTGAGTACCATCAAAATGCAACATCGACCAAAGACATACTCTGTACAGTAAACGATCTAGAGATGGGATAAACGGGTCTTTTTAGTGATCTGCATCTTTGCATCTGGATCCCGTATGTGAGCCGGTTCAAAAAGAGCCGAGTTCTGAATATGTTATTCGAGTCAACTAAGCCACTGAGTTAGTTGAGTCAATCATATCATATATATTAATAAAGATTAATAAAGATGTTTGCCTCCCTTTTTAGAAAAAACCTCACAATTTCTCCACATAAATTATATAACATTTTACAGACATCGACAACTAAAAAATTTATTATTGCTTTCGTTTTTGTAAATTAATTAAAATACAGCAACGCTGAACAACGTCTGCCATCTGACGGCTTTAATTTTGAAACAACATCAACACTTCGATCTGTCATCTGACCTTCATATTGTAATACAACAGACACAATGCTGCATATTGCTATCTGACGGTTTTAATTTTGAAACAGCGAGCAACGCTGAACAACGTCACAGCAATGCTGCATGATGCCATCTGACGGCTTAGCTCAACGCTTTTGCTACTTGCGCCTTTATATGACAATTTTAGTAAAATATTTTATCTGAGCTTCATATTGTAATACAACAAAAAGAAGAACGTTATAAGCAGTGTGCAAAATTAGAAACGAATTGAATGCCTGCAATCATATTTAAAAAATAATTTTGTAAAGTACGATAATTATTATACTTATTTAGTGCGAATAATTCGCACAGGTCACACTAGTCTACGTTTAAAAACCGCCCAGTTTGCACATACCACTTCGTGTGTATATGTTGTATGTGTGAGTAATACCCTCATACCACTTTGTCCCGTGCCGGGGACTCCTTCATGTACGCTATTTTATGCGTATATACAGGGTGTCCCATTAAGAATGGGACATAGAACAACCGCAGATTCTCCAATTCAAAATAAAACGATTAAGCGAAATATGCTTAGATAAAATGTTGCTCGTTTCCGAAATACAGGGTGTTGAAGTTGAAAACTGAAAAATTATTAATGTCCATAATTTTGTTAATACACCGTATAATTTTACTCAAATCGGCACACTTGTTAAATATCATAAAATGCACCTAACAATAAAAAATTAGTTCAGTACGCTCTACCAGTGGCGTACGGCAGGAGTAAGCAATACTTGTGCCCCTTCTAAATGTTACGCCGCTGTCTAAATTTTAATTTTGACTATAATTTTAATTTTTTTGATATTTTCTAAGTCAATAATGTACACTTGTTAGTTTGTTGTAAAGTCATTGGTTTTCGAGATATTCGCAGTTAAAGATAGATAGACATGTACTTTTTATGTGTATTATTATTAATAATATTCATTTTTACAATTTTGTCTTAACACCAAACAAAGTAGAAACTAATGTAATGAAATTTTAAAAAAAAAACATTATTAGCCGTTTTAAGTGCAGAAAATTGGTTTTTAAAATTTTTTTTTTGCGCAGTGAAAAAGGGAAGACATCTGAGGAGAGTTCTTTAAAAAAAAATCCGGGATCGTGTCGATGCGATGGCGTTTTTATATTACGATTCTAAATGTTGTTTCTTTGTCTATTATTTGAATACAACTTTAAAGATATGTCAGTATTATAGGAATCTATTTTCTATTTTTTATCCGCCGTCAAGTTTTCGCTTAAACCAAAACAAAAGCTCGATGCCAGTTTAAATTAAAAGTTTTAATTTAAACTTCCATCGAGCTTTTGTATTGGTTTAAGCGAAAACTTGACGGCGGATAAAAAAATAGGAAATAGGCATTCCTAAAATACTGACATATCTTTAAAGTTGTATTCAAATTTTAAAACAACTGATTATTAAGCTGGTACTTTTTACTTAATACTATCCTCCTCAGCAGCTGCCAACCTACATTTTTTGCTACCCACTTAAATTTCTGTTTTAATCCCCGATTCAGATTGTTTTGTCGCGGCGTTAAATACTAGCCATTTGTTATTATTTGGTAATAGTGCGTATGCAGACGAGACGCGTGCACGTCGTTCCGTTAGCGCGCTCTTAAAAGTAAACGTGTGAAGGCACTATACCTTTCTTACAGGCACACATTAGCCACCCCCCCTCCCCGGTGCGCCCATTCCGGTTGATGAGATTGGAGCGGTTCGGCGGCGTGTGGGGGAAGGAGGGGTGGCGCGGCGCAACACACGCAGGCATATAAACGCACTTCATTAATTCACGAGTGCTGCGATCTGCACAAAGAAAGCGTAATTATTTATTTTACCCCAGCCTTTCTCCCATTACGTACACACACAGGCAACTCTCTACCTTGCCGGTTGCTACTGCTTTGGGTTGCTAGCATTTCTTAACACACATAAAGCTAACTCGATTGTCTTCCATCCGACACGTTTTTGTTTCCCTTCTTAAATATTATTTGTTGATATTTTTTAAGTACAGTTTCTTTCAAAATATTCGCAGATGATCAAAGAAGAAGAATAATTAATTATGCGTCGATCCCATGTTTTTGTCGTCTCCCAATCGCGAATTAAAGAAATTGATCGAAAATGGTTTTATTTTATAGTTCTTTAAACGATAAAATCAAACCATCTTCGATCAATTTAACCGAGAACCAAATTTCGGGCCGATTTTTTAAAATTTTAGCAGCACATTCTAATAATAACCGAAGGCTTAAATGCCAAATTTGAAATGATTCTAAGATTTTTTTCGGTATTTTTGAGCCCAAAAATTTTTATCAACCCCTTAAACCCATCCTTAAAGTGGCCCGATTGAGCCCATTTTAAATAGGCTTTGTGCAGTGGTGTATTCCAATATGTAGACCAAATTTCGTTTAAATCGATTAAGTCTGTCGAGAGTTCAAATCTTTGATTAACGTCTGATTAGAACTCTTCAATAAATAAAATTATCGACCAATTTTTCAGACAATATATTAACAAAAAATATAAAATTAATACATTAACGTTTCAATCCGGATTTGGACCTTCTTCAGAACTGATCTAAAAAAAGAGTAGTGATTAATTATTTGTTTATTGGCGGTAGTGATATTAAAATATTAATCTTTCAAGACTTATTGTAATTTAATTATCAGAATTTTAAGTTCAATTTGAAAATGAAAATAAAAAACGTATGACGTAATCATTTCGAATGATTTTCGAGGCAGCTTTGAATGTCTCCCGTGGAGCTTAAGTAAGGGGTTATCTGTCACATACATTTTTAATTGCTACGTTTCTGGAACAACTTACAAGCTCTGAAACACTTGTTAGTTTTTGTGCTTGCACAATGCATTCAAGAAATACAAAATTAGCTGTAATTTTTGATTTCTGTTTATTTTTAATGCGATTTATTGACGTGATAACGTCTTATAAATTGATGAATCACCAATCTTATAAATTGATAAAACACCGGCTGCATGCACGAAAAAGTGTAACGTTCGTAACGCGTAACGTTCCTAACGCGTAACGTTCCTAACGCGTAACGCGTAACGTTCCGCCTGACCCTGTGCGTGCTTTTTGCTAATTTCTCGCTCAATTTAAATCAGATCGGTTTGAAACCAGTCTTAAACGAAAGAGGAGAACATTTTACATAGATTTCGTATAACAGAATTTGCCTGAACAGTTTTTTTATACAAATTTATATAGAAAAATAGCTGTATAAAATATAAATGCAATGTTGTCTAATGCATGGCGCGACGCGGTCGGTCGTCTTTGTTTGCCGTACATGGAAATTAGAATATAACGTGTGTCTTGTCTTAACATGAAAACGGCTGCATTTCTAATGTTTAATTCAATTTTTTGACATTAGTATTTTGTGAAATGCAACGCCTTCTAAGTTAAGTATTGGAATAACTAATTATTATTAGAACATAATACTTTGACAGTTGCAAACGTCACTTTTGACATTTCTTATCATTCCGACACCAAGGATAAGCGGATTGAAACCAAATTTTGGGAGGTTTAGGTTATGTATTACGGAATACGTTATCACGTAAAACTATCGTCCGTAAACCGACTTTACAGACAACCAATTTTTTTTTTTTTAATGCGATTTATTTTTCGCTTTTATAATTATTATCAAACGATTCTAGTGCTATTTCTATACTTACTAAAAACATGCCAGCACTAATTTTCCTGAGATTGTTAAAAACATATTGAAATTAGTTACCTAGATACTAATATTATAAAGAGGTAAAAGTTGTAAGTTTGGATAGGAGGTAATCTCTGAAACTACTCATCCGATGTCAAAATATTTTTTGCAATATTTAAAATGGACCTTCGGAATAGACATAGGCTATATATTATCGCGTTAAAATAAAAGCGCTTTTCGTGGAAACCAATTTTGCAACGTAAGTCGACGAGAAAACGGTGGAAATTTACAAATTCGCTCGGAGCCGGCCCCGGCCGCTGGTTTTGAATAAAGAACATATCCAAAACAGTATAAATAAGTTCGTGAAAGGAATGTATACCCAAATGTTTCCTTTTCTAAGTCAAAACTGGTAATGGTGGGTGTTTTTGATATGTCAAATAAGTAAAAGTGTCGACCAATTTTTCTCAGACAAAAAATAATAAAATACAAATCTATATAACACAAGATGACGTTTCGATCCGGATTTGGAATTTTTTAGATATTTCTGAAGAAGATCCAAATCCGGATCGAAACGTCATCTTGTGTTATATTGATTTGTATTTTATTACTTTTTGTCAATATATGGTCTGAGAAAAATTGATCGATAATTTTATTTATTTGAAGAGTTCTATTCAGACGTTAATCAAAGATTTGTTTTTGATATTGTTTAAAAAATATGGAAAAATTGAAAATCTTTCTTTGAAACAAAGACAGATCTAGGATTATTATTCATTCACTTTTTTCTTTATTTGTAATTTGATATATAATCAATCAACTCCATTAAACGTCACTCTATATAACGACAAACTCCTTAAAACGACGAAATTACTTAACTCTAGTTGGTTTACCCTGTTGCTCATACGATGATATACTCTAAATAACGACACGCCCGCTCTAAATAACGACAACAATACGTCATCATTAATCAATAAACAGTACTTGTTTGTTATTTTGTTGCCTTGTTGTCGGCATCGCGCGTACCGAAGATTCTAAGAAATTCGTTCTTTTGTTTGTTGGGATTATCTTTCATATGTTTAGCTCAGCTATATAATATATTTTTAGTTGCCCACAAACTTGCAAACTGTGCACATGGCGAGTAAAAAAAATTTTTTGGGTATTGACGACAAATTTTTATTAATACGTGCAACAGAGGCGGGAGAAAATATAAGTGATGTTAGAAGACGCTTTGGCTTCAGTCGCTACAAATTAATGGATAATTTCTTCTCTCCGTTTAACGACAACTCACAGTCCCTTAAGGAGGTTGAGTCGTTTTACGAAGATAATAAAAAAAATCTGAAATAAAGTTTTTTTAATAGATTTTTTTATAACAAAATTTTTTGTAAAAAATCCAAAATCAGTAGGAGATTTATACAGTCAAAAGTTAAAAAAAACTTTTACGTGTAGTCTTATGGAAAATATGTCAACCTAGAATGCAAACGGCGCATTTTAATTTTTTGCAAATAACCAAATAATATCAGCAGTTCCGAAAACTAACTATGTAAAGCATTGATGTCTTACGCATATTTTAATATTTTTTCCAATTTAATTAGGAGACTTTTAATCAATAAAAAAATCATAAACCTTAACACTTTTCAATTATTGACTTTTATTGTTGACAATTTTAACTGAATTTTCAACTTTTTAATGATTTAATTTTAATTTTTATTATTTATAATTTCTTTTTTTAATTATTTACCGCAAGTAATATGTAAAATACAAATATTTATATAAATTATTTTTTTCTAACCTAGCTTTGTACAAATTAAGTAAAATACTGAAATAATTAATAATATTAAAAAAAAATTATTTATTTATGCCTTTATGACAATAATTTATTGGTATCATCGACTTACACCCTTTTGTAAAAATGTATTATGGAAAGGTTCCCATTTAGAATTCGACTTATTAGTGTAGGTATTTGCCATAAGGCACTTACACTATTGGCGTCGGTCGGATGGCGGGACCTAGGGGTCGGACCAAAATTTCTCGACGTTTCATAGCCTCCTAAACACTTTGGCACTATTTTGGGAAAAGTATGTTTATATATGTATATATATATATATATATATATATATATATATATATATATATATATTTATATATATATATATATATATTTATATATATATATATATATATTTATATATATATATATATATATATATATATATTTATATATATATATATATATATATATATATATATATATATATATATATATATAGGTACGGGCAATAACTTTCGAAGGAGTTAATTGATTTTAATGAAATTTGGACCACACGTTAAAATCCATCACCGCACGAAGCCTATTTAAAATGGGCCCAATCGGGCCACTTTAAGGGTGGGATTTAGGGGTTGAAAAATATTTTTGGGCCCAAAAATACCGAAAAATTTCTTCGAATCATTTCAAAATTGAAATTTAACCCTTTAGTAATGATTAAAATGTGCTACCAAAATTTCATTAAAATCGGCCCGACAGGACCGGACTTAAAAATTTTATGAAAACGTTATAGTTTGTAGACATGGATTTATTTAGTGAAGGGTGAATTTAATTTGTTGTATTGATAACAATATTAAAATTAAGAAAAAATATTATTTTAAGGGGTGTATTAAGGAGTTAATTTTTTTATTTTGTTCAAAAATAAAGTTAAGTTTATATAAGGGAGCCACACTGCCTATAATAGCAAATACACTATATTGTCGGCAGGGTTTCGCACTGCGACCCGAGTTTTTTTTATTGGGACTGTAACGCATCAACCTCCTTAAGTGTCGCTAGGTATATAGAGTTTACACTGATTTTGCGAGATTGACGAAGTAATGAGTCAGTTAACGGGTGAGTCGGGTCGGTCAACTTTATGTTTCCAACTATAGATTATACACGAAATGAAAGTGAACCTATTCTTCATCAACTGAGTATATCGTCCTCAATTCTTATACAGCTTAAAAAGTATCCGTCTGAATATTTCATTTTTTGATCATTGTTGCGAACGATCTGCCACGACTATATGTATATTTAATTTCTTTGTAAAGGGCTCACCGTCGTTTAAAAACACCCACCTTTATTTCTCGGCGGTGTGGGTGTGGGTGGTTTGCACGGCGCGACAACAACCCACTGACTCATACCGTCGACCCGGCACCTCCACCACCACCACCTCGATCTCCAGCGTATTCTTGCGTATTGCTTCACAGACGCCGGGAGATGTTAACGCAAGGTACAATATACGTACATTATACATACATAGTTATGTATGGAACGTTACTTACGTTATAACGCGGCCAGTGGCGTGCGTGAACGTTTCAGTTGAAAGAAATTAATTCCGTAGCTTGCTTATGGGAACTGAAAGATCCGTATCCGTATCCGTTAGTTTTTGGCGGATCTTTTACCTTATTAATTTACAATTCATAGATGAAATTTTATATATACAGCGTGTCCCATTTTAATGTCCCACCCCGGATAACTTTTGTCAGTGACCTTGAATGAAAAATTGTTTGGTACAAAAGTTGTACAACTTGGAGGGGGACATTCGATGGCACTAATACCTTTGACCTTGGGTATAAGGTTCAAGGTCATTCAAGGTCAGCTTTGTTTTTTTTAATGGAACGTCCTATTTTTGACATCGGCAATCGATTGCGCGTGAAAAAATATGAGACTTTTGTCTGAAACTTTTTTCGAGAACGGGCAAAACTCTGTGCGTCTGTTAGTCTGTTAGTCGGTTATTCGGTTAGTCTGTGAACACTATACAGGTCAAACGGATGAACGGATTGAAACAAAATTTTGGGAGGATGTTTGGTATGCAAATATGAAAAGCCCTATTGTTTTTGAAGAAAATGTCACCATTCTCGAGTTGAAAATTCAAAAATTTTCAATTTTGAAGGCTAAATTAATTGAGAAAATTTGCCCGTTCTCGAAAAAAGTTTCAGACAAAAGTCTCATATTTTTTCACGCGCAATCGATTGCCGATGTCAAAAATAGGACGTTCCATTAAAAAAAACAAAGTTGACCTTGAATGACCTTGAACCTTATACCCAAGGTCAAAGGTATTAGTGCCATCGAATGTCCCCCTCCAAGTTGTACAACTTTTGTACCAAACAATTTTTCATTCAAGGTCACTGACAAAAGTTATCCGGGGTGGGACATTAAAATGGGACACGCGTATAGGTGATTTGGTAATAATGAAAAACTGTTAAATTCCATTCAGATTATTTTTTATTTTTTTAAATCGTATTTGGCACCTTTATATTGCAAACATTTATCGTAGTGAGTACCATACTAATAGTACATAACTCAAAGGTACTAAATCAACTATCTTTATAATGAGATATTGCACATCGATCTTTGGAAAGAGACAATCTGTTATGAGAGTTAACTCTTAAAGAGGTCAATAACTTTTTCCCAAGGTCGATGTGCAATATTTACCACCGCGTACTCTAAGAAAGTTAAGATCCGTATCCGTATCCGCGGATCTTGAAACCAAATATCCGTATTCAGATCCGTATCCGCGGATATACATTTTTAACGATCCGGCACATCACTACTTGTGGCACAGCAAAAAAGCTTTTTTTCCGTTTTTACCATTCCAACCCACAAGTGGGGAATGTTGCCAATTTAGGACAAAAGTCACTTTTCAAAATTTTAGAATATCAATTCGTTTTGAGGTCCCCGAATACAAAAAACATATTTTTGGAAAAATTCTGTGCGTCTGTTAGTCTGTGAACGGATTGAAACCAAATTTTGGAAGGATATTTGATATACGTAAATATGAAAAGTCCTATTGTTTTTGGGGGAAAATTGGCGCATGCGCAGAAGATATATTATATGCTACAACGGTGTTTTTTATATAATAACGGTATATTTTTCATAACAGCTTATTATTCTATTTATTTTTTAATGAAAGTTTTGTTAAAAAAAATTTTTTCTAAACTTTATAGTCTCGGAAATATTTTGAAAATAAAAAAGTATTTGGAAAGAATTTTGTGGCATAAGGATCGAAAATGAAGCAATACTGAAAGTTTTTTAAACTTGCATTTAATACTAACGTTTCGATACGTTTTGTGTCATCTTCAGAGTTTTCTGTAATTATATTTTCTTAGTTATAAAATTGTTTTGAATTATAACTAAGAAAATGTAATTACAGAAATCTGAAGATGATACAAAACGTATCGAAATGTTATATTAAATGCAAGTTTAAAAAAATTTCAGTAGATATTGCTTCATTTTTGATCCTTATGCCACGGAATTCTTTCCAAATACTCTATCATTAACTTCAATGGATCACAGTCACTCTATTTATTGAATAGAGTCAATTTTCAAATAAAAAAATATCAGCTGTTCTTTTGTTTTGTAAATAAACCTGTTAAGCATGCTTTGATTAATTTCTACATGACGTGGAACATATTATGTATCTACCATATGGCAACGAATAGCAAATATCATATTGAATACTAGCCATTACCTGCGTCACCTCACGCGATATTAGAAATTTTATTTCTTTATTATACCATATCAAATGTCAACATTCAGAAGTTGGAATGGTCCCGTCGCTCGATTGGTTGTGAATTTTTTTTCTCATGCAACTAGTGTTTGTTAGAAGAAGATAGACAGCGAAGCTACCAATGCATTGAAGGTGCCATTTTTCAACCAATCGTCGCCATTTCGTATATGGATACAACGTTTATATCGAACTAAAAACTAAAAAATATTTTTTTTTAAATAAACTTAAAACAATAATGAATAAAAAATACTAGTATTATTGTGAAAAAAGCGTGGGGCGCTTTGTTCCACATTTTCGTACATCGAGCGCCCCACGCTTTTTTCACAATAATACTAGTACCTATTTTTTATTCATTATTGTTTTAAGCTTATTTTAAAAAAAATATTTTTTACTTTTTAGTTCGATATGAAGCGTGTTTTTTAGTTTTTTTAAACTATATTTATTTTTCACTTTTTAGTTTGATATAAAGCGTGTTTTTTAGTTTTTTTTTAAACTATATTTATTTTCCACTTTTTAGTTCGATTTATTGTCAAAATTTGCCTAAAAAAAAAGAATTTGCAGTTACAGTCCTGGCATATTATACTACTGTAATAAACCACTCGATGTAGTCCAAACGGAGGTTACAAACAAACATACGTACAAACTTACTAGTGAAGTTAATATAAAGCGTGTAAAAAATTAACGAATGAAGACCACTTGGTGAGCAGTAGTTCGAATATTCGAATTGTTTATCAACACGATCAATTCGATACAACTAGACCCGTTCTCTTCTGCTGCTTTGAGGGTATTCCCATGGAACGTCACTGTATGACGTACTTTCTCGTTACACGTTTTATTTTGCGCTCTCTTTCTGTGAAATATCGATTCTGATTTTAATTAGAAGTACGGCGGAGGTGATGATATATGTACGACAAATAACAAAGAACATTTTGTATATGTATTTTATAGGTATAGGTTCAGGAGAGAGACGGAGATAGAATGACACTGTCTTACCTACACACACACACATTTAGGGACGAAAGGCAAGCACAGATCACGTAGATCGTAATGTGATATATGCGTACGCTGCGATGGAAAAAGGGGCGACATGTTGTTTTTAATTATACTTTCAATAATTGAAAAGCTATAAGACTTTTCTTTTCTTTGAAAATCATTCCGTGATTCCAGAGGAATATCTTTGAACTTTCAGAATATCGTACATGTTATAGATGTCTCTTAGCCTGAACAGAAATTTCATAAAAATGAAGACATTTTTAAACTCGATACATAATTTAAGAAAAAAAAAATTGGTTGTCTGTAAAGTCGGTTTACGGACGATAGTTTTACGTGATAATGTATTCCGTAATACATAACCTAAATTCTACATATAATAATTATAATAATTCGAATCTATGATATTGCATCTTTCGCTTCAAATTTAGGTAAATTTTATTTATTAAATTACTCATCACCTATAAAAATATTTTTTTTTTATTAACTTTCTTTCTTTCGTATTTATTTAAGTCTCAAAGATTAACTGTCATAATATTTAGAAAACAATTGTTTTATTGTTTAAGTATATAAAATTCCAAAACCTACTTACAATATTTAAGTATTTTCATACGTCAAAAAATTGATTTTTATAATGATAAAATTTGTAAGAAAACGATTTTTTCGAGAGATGAGACCTAGCTAAAACGATTTTTTGCCCCCCAAAATCCCTTTTCAGTAAATTTCATCCAAATCGTTAGGGCCGTTTTCGAGAAAAGCACGCACAGGGTCAGGCGGAACGTTACGCGTTACGAATGTTACGTTAGGAACGTTACACTTTTTCGTGCATGCAGCCGGTGTTTTATCAATTTATAAGATTGGTGATTCATCAATTTATAAGACGTTATCACGTCAAAAACATTTCAAAATTGTTGTTTTATTAACATTTATTATATTAACGCTGTGAGCCAAGCGGGGTGGCGTAGTGCTGAGAGAACTCGCACCGGGTTCGAATCCAGCCGGGACTTTTTCCTGCTACCTCTCGCCGAGAAACGGTAATTCGTGTACCTGTCATCTTGTTGAGGTTTTCCATGGTTACCACCCTCAATAATTCCAGATAAATATCGAGATGGTTCCTTGTATACAAGGCCGTGGCCGATTACCTGTCAAACTCCTGTGCCTACTTTATCCTAATGTCCCAAAATCCTTCATTCGTCCATTGCTATTAATTAAGTGGAAGTTTAAAAATGTAGAAAATAACGGGAAGTGTGATAGATGGAAAATAGTAATGGTGCGAATGTCGTCTGTTATGACATAAAGTCGAGAAACGGACGTTAAGGATGTTGAGCCGTTTTACGAGGATAATGAAAAAAATCTGAAATAAAGTTTTTTTAATAGATTTTGTATGACAAAATTTTCTGTAAAAAATCCAAAATCATTAGGAGATTTATAAAATTAAAAATTAAAAAAAAGTTTTAAATGTAGTCTTATGGAAAATATGTCAACCTAGCATGCAAACGATACATTTTAATTTTTTGCAAATAACCAAATAATGTCAGCAGTTCCGAAAACTAACTATGTAAAGCATCGATATCTTACGCATATTTTAATATTTTTTCCAATTTAATTAGGAGACTTTTAATCAATAAAAAAAATTATTAAACCTTAGCACTTTTCGATTATGGACTTTTATTCTTGACAATTTTAACAATTTTAACTGAATTTTCAACTTTTTAATGATTTAATTTTAATTTTTATTACTTCTAATTTCCTTTTTTAATTATTTACTGCAAAAAATTGTGTAAAATACAGATATTTACATAAATTATTTTTTTCTAACCTAACTTTGTACAAAAAATTCAAAAGCTAGTCCATTAAGTAAAATACTGAAATAATTAATTAATTAATATTTATTTATGCCTTTATGACAATAATTTATTAGTATCATCGACTTATAACCTTTTGTAAAATTTTATTATGGAAAAGTTTTTTTTTTTTTTTTTTTTTTTTTTTTTTATATTATTAACGTGCGCAGCAGCTAAGGCTATATGCACGAGTCTATAAAAATAAGGTAAGTAGATACAATGTAGGTAATTCTAAAATGTAAACGGCAATTATGGAAAAGTTCCCATTTAGAATTCGACTTACTTTTGATTGGGACTGTAACGCATCAACCTCCTTAAACGCATTATTATTATGTCCATCGCAGTCGTAAAAGTTAAATAGAAATACCAATGGATCACGACTAACAAGCCCGCAAACCAAACAAGATTTGATATATAGAAATGATTTGTTTTCCTCAATTGAAATTTGTTCAAAGTTTCATCTCCGTGTTGTATTGTGTTTTGTAATATTTACCATGCGTGGTACAGTACATATTTTATAATATGTAAGAAAATAATCCCCAACAAGTATCTGTTTAATATCAAAAATAAAACCATAGGCATACCTCATCGTGAAATTTGCATGCATCGTATACATACACAGTTACAATATATATACAATATATAAGTTTCAGCCCCTCGCTACTTCGGCTACGTTATGAAGCAAGGGATGTGATAATAAGTAACTTTATTTGTTACACATACTACTCTACAACTTATTATCAAAAACCGGCAACTTTTGCAAACTTCTTCAAACTTTTTTCAGGGTGGATTATTAGACGTTCCATTAACTTCTAACTTTCTTTCTCTAAACTCGAATAAAGATTATTTGGTTAGTCTTTGTTAAAGGTCGCTGCACACGAGGCTGGTTTTACCGCTCAAGCGTGGCGCTAGTTTTCGTGATGCCTTTTATGTGTTCGCTTCACACGATGCGTGTTTTGAAGCCGGCTTGATGGATGGGTTTCGTGCGCGCGCAGTGACAGCTCGAATGTTAACAAAAGTCAGCGTTTATTGAACAGAAAACGCACTACAATTTAAATTTAAATTAAAATAATAAATACTCTAACAAAACTGCTGTAGCCCGTGGCGGAAATTATTTATTTGCAATAATAAATGTTTAACAAAACAGTAAAACACACAAACAAAAGCGTACTTCTTTAACTTAACAGAAATAATAACGTTAACAGAAATAAAACTAATAGTTCTAGATAATAAAATAAAAGACTAAGTAACAGAGAATAAAGTCACTAAATTATGTATACAAAATATTTACAACACAGGAACACCACACAAAGTTTATCAATACGCTTGTCTATTAACTATAAATCATTTATGTAAAACCACTCACTAAAGTTTATTTATTTTCACAGTATTTATGTCGTAATGCCAGAGCACTGTGTCAACACATGAACAACACGAATAACTGACTGACTTGACTTGCCCACTCTGCTCGCCTTTTATAGTTTTCGTCCCACGCTTCTATCGAATGTTCTGGACGAATCGAGATCCCTTCCTTTACATGTATTTGTGTCTCTCCAAGCGATTGGCTGCAAGTCGGATGTTTTTACCTGTTTTCCGTTGTTGTTGTTTCTAGTAGTTTCTACCGATTCCAGAGTCGTCCCATCAAGGGGCACGCAACAATACTTTCATTAAATAGTATTTGAAATACCAATACAAATACTAGAAAAGTATTTGTATTTTGAAATACTTTTATTCATATATTGCCGGTGACCAAACCGAAATACGTTCCCCAGTTAGCGACAATCATCCCTAGCGAAAGTAGACTTTTATAGTTAGACAGTGTAGGGCCATGTGTGTTGCTTAAAACACAGCAGATTCCATCGAGTCACGTCGTTACTGTCACCGGCAGTACTGTCCTTGTATGCGCACCGTTTGCATTGGTCGACTGTAACGAGTGGTACTGTATGCTACTCTGTACAATGTACAGCCGCGTGGCGTTTTGGTGGGGTTGGTAAGGCGATATAAATTAGAGTACGCTTACCTTCCACGCACGCTGTGCTTCGCTACCCCGTTAAGTTATGCGTGTGTGCTACAAAATGCTACAGTGTAGTACAGTGGCGCCGCTTCAACTTTCTAAGTGTGGGGTCGATCGGAGGTACTTTCTAACGCGGGCTAGGAATGAGATGGGGGGAGGGGACGAAGTTAAATTACTCTCTAAACATGAATCCGCGATTTTTCACTAATTACAAGTGCATGTTCACTGTTTGTCAATGCTAGAATCGAACCACGCAGAATTAGTGAATATAAAAATTCACTAATTATATAATAAGTGATCATTAATGCCATTTTCTGGTAAAATTAATACTCTCTAAATATGAATCAGTGATTTTTCACTAATTACAAGTGCATATTCACTGTTTTTCAATGCTAGAATCGTACCACGCAGAATTAGTGAATATAAAAATTCACTAATTATATAATAAGTGATCATTAATGCCATTTTCTGATAAAATTAATACTCTCTAAATATGAATCAGTGATTTTTCACTAATTACAAGTGCATATTCACTATCTGTCAATGTTAGAATCGTACCACGCAGAATTAGTGAATATAAAAATTCACTAATTATTATAAGTGTATATAAAAATTCACTAATTATATAAGTGATCATGAAATGTCATCTGACATCAACAATTTTTTGATTACAGATTTTTTAAATCTTTTTTCATTTGTTACTCTCACTAGTATAATTAACTTTTATATTTTTACAAGTCGATTGAAAATTGAATATAAAATAAAGAATTAGAGAATAAGCGTCAAATTAATTCATTGTTAGTTATGATCGTATGTCATTGTCTATCATTTAAAATCGGTAAAAAAACAATAGTATACACGCAATGCTTTACTCTGAATCTATGAAAATATAATTAAAATAATCTAATTATCTTATACCTGATAAATTATATTACTTGTTTGTTTATCGGTTTACAAGGAACTTGCAATAGAACGATCTACATTCTACATGAATAATAATAAGTAGGTATCTATAGTAACTGTATGGAGAGACCGAAAGTGACACGTATAAAATCAGGGGTATCACTATTCTGACTGTGAATTTTACTTGAATTCACTATTCCGGAAGTGAATTAGAAGTCACTATTTCAAAAAGTGACATTTTTACTATTTCAGTTTTGAAAATTCACTAATTTGTCGTGAAAATCACTGATTATCAAGCTTCACTTATACGCAATTAGTGAAAATTTCACTAATTCATGTTTAGAGAGTTAAGATTTTGGTTGTTCTGCAGCTCTGCAATAGAGGAACCGCCGCTGATACTCGTGCCCGTATTCAGATCTCTCTCTCCCTCTCTCTCTTTCTTTGTGTGTGTGTGTTACTTTTGTGTGCGCGACTTTAAATATACGCACCTCTCATACTATTTGTGTAATGATGGCATTTCGATGTACGCCGAAAGAGTTACGTTACGTCAACGTTACCATATGTAATGTAATCACTTAACACTTTGACGGACACTTAAAAATTCAGTTTTGTTCCAATTTTGACACTATAGTTTTTAAATTTTTTCATATGTTTGAATTACTTTTAAAAGTTATGTTTTGACAATAGGTATTGCCTTAGTAAATAATATTTGTACGGTGACACAGAGCACACAGGGTATGTATTCTAAACTGAAAAATAGACTATATGGCTATAAAATGTTCCGTAGTATACGACGGCTTCAGCCGTCGTGTCAAACTTTTGAAGTTTTGTTTATGACGGTCTAAGCCGGTTTGTCCGTCAAAGTGTTAATATCCAGAAAAAAATTGGCCAGTGAACTTGAAAAAATCGATTTCGTTCAAGTTTGAAAAAAGTTATCAATTGACTTGTACTGGGAGCCTGAAAATTTGGGCTTACGCGTTTTTTATGTGAGAAAGAATGTAAGTAGAAACTAATGTAATAAAATTTTTAAAATTTTTTTAAAAATTTCATTACATTAGTTTCTACTTTGTTTGGTTTTAAGACAAAATTGTAAAAATGAATATTATTAATAATAATACAAATAAAAAGTACATGTCTATCTATCTTTAACTACGAATATCTCGAAAACCAATGACTTTACAACAAACTAACAAGTGTACATTATTGACTTAGAAAATATCAAAAAAATTAAAATTATAGTCAAAATTAAAATTTAAACAGCGGCGTAACATTTAGAAAGGGTACAAGCATTACTTACTCCTGCCGTACGCCACTGGTAGAGCGTACTGAACTATTTTTTTTATTGTTAGGTGCATTTTATGATATTTAACAAGTGTGCCGATTTGAGTAAAATTATACGTTGTATTAAAAAAATTATGGACATTAATAATTTTTCAGTTTTCAACTTCAACACCCCGTATTTCGGAAACGAGTAACATTTTATCTAAGCATATTTCGCTTAATCGTTTTATTTTGAATTGGAGAATCTGCGGTTGTTCTATGTCTTATTCTTAATGGGACAACCTGTATAGAGTTTATACTGTATATAAAAATTAGGAAACCAAGGCTTTGGTCCACAAACTATTCACAAAAAATCTTCAGTTTAAGACTTTAAGAACGGTTTAGCGTGAGTGCAGTGTAACGTTTATAGCCTAAAGAAACGGGTGTGGGTGTGTAGGATTAGGAAAATTGTTCATTCGCCAACTAAAATTGTTTTACCTTGTATTTATTATTGCAAGACTTATGCGTGTGTAGTCACACATACATACATCTCTATGCGTATACATTATGAATATAAATATAATACTAGCCGCTACCCGCGACACCGCACGCAATTGAGAAGAAACAGCGTTTTTTACAACAGTAGTAAAACTCCCGGCTCAATATTATTTGTTAACTATTTATCGGATGTCTGTAATTTTTAGGCTCAAATTTGACTTTTTTTTCATTTATACTCTCTAAAACTGAAATAGTGAAAATGTCACTATTTGAAATAGTGACTTCTTATTCACTTCCGGAATAGTGAATTCAGGTGACATTTAATGGTCACTTATATAATTAGTGAATTTTTATATTCACTTATATAATTTGTGAATTTTTATATTCACTTATATAATTTGTGAATTTTTATATTCACTTATATAATTAGTGAATTTTTTATATATTCACTTATATAATTAGTTAATTTTTATATTCACTTATAGGATTAATGAATTTTTATATTCACTAATTCATATTGTGAGTATTCACTAATTTTGCGTGGCAAATAGTGAATATGAACTTGTAATTAGTGAAAAATCACGGATTCATGTTTAGAGACTAGATTAAATATTTAACCCTTTTAGGGGATGAATTTTAAAAAATCCTTTCGTAGTGCTAACCTACGTTATACAAGGAACTGCTGTACAAAATTTCATGCTTCTAGATCCGTCGAGTAAGACCCAGGCAGTGTTGAGGCCGGATTTCCCGATGACTTTGTTTATTTTTTTTCGCGTAGAAACGAGCCTTAACTAAATTCGCAACATATTTACTTTACGAAGTTTCATTAATGTATATTTTCAAAACTTTAAGAATACAATTAATTCTAAAACAGTTTGGATTTAATGACCACCGAATACAAGTTACTAATCTTGGAACAAATTTATTCATTAGAATAAAATTTACTATCAATTCACCAAGCAAATCATCAGGTAGAAAATTTAGTTAAAGATCAAATCATTATTATTTTATCAGGCGAAAAAATATTTATACCCTCGAAGTAAGACAGAATGGATTTATACCTGCGGTAAACTTAATTATGTTTGGTGAATTGAATTATCGCTATTTATTCGGAGAATTAGCTACCTGAAGAACAAATGAACCGAATAAATAACTACTTACGTTCGGTGAATATGGCCATTTATATAATTTTGTCCAAATCTTTGATTAACGTCTGATTTTTATTTATTATATAATTTTGTTATTCATGCCAGTAATTAACAAGAGCTAAAAAAAATGGTTATAAAATACGAATTACATTTTTCAATGTTGGTACACAAAACAGTTGCGCGACTCTCAGATGCGTATATGTTTTCTATCTGTGTTTTAATAATAATAATAATATGTGCGTGAGTGAATAAAGAGAGAAAGAGAAAGACAGCGTGTTCCGCTTTTAAGTGTTTTCTTCGCGAATTTATGAAATTATTATTTTAGTTACATTTTCCTGCACAGAAGCACAGATTATGTTACGTGTTTACTTTTGACTTCGTTATTTATCAAGTAAATATATATAATACCTTATATGTACTTACTATTGTATTATGTAAGTGATTATTTATGTAAATGAGTGTATATATATATGGAAAATATAATTTCTGAAAGGACTCCGCACAAACGTTATGGGATTTGGTTCTCGGTTAAATTGATCAAAAATGGTTTTATTTTATAGTTTAAGAAAAAGTGTCCATAAAATCAATAGATTTTTAGCTACAGATATGTTTAGCAAGATTTTAGATATAGAGATATTCATTGATTTCACAAACATGTTCCATGTACAACTGTTGTGCTTTTTTTTAAGAAATAATCGAAAACTAGGAAATGTTGGAAGGTGTCACTCCGTATATAAAATAATAATGTCGTATTCGGATTCAGCGCACTGGGAAACATATTTCTGGAGCTTGAGATTTTTTAAGATTGTGAATTCAATGGATATCCCTATATCTAAAATCTCGCTAAACATATCTGTTGCTAAAAATCTATTGGTTTTTAGACTATTTCTTAGTGAATGAAGTATTCTCGATGTAAACGAACACAAAATATTATTATTATTACTTCGGATTACAAGAAATTAAAATGTCTTTTTATTTTAGATGAGTATTAAATGTGCTTCGTTCATTATACGAACTTTTGAAAGACGGAACAATGTAGAAATTATTTGCTAAGGAATACTGCATAAAAGTTAAGAACACTTGCTTGTCATAAAAATAATTAACTAGGCACTTAAAAAACTATCCAGAAAGTATTCTATACTACTATTTATATAACTTCGAAGCAAACATTTTAACAAAAATCATTTTATAATATTATTTTATAGTTTTATATGCTTGTACGTAGTTACAATATCGTCGGTTTTTGTTTAAAGACGTCGGTTCATTTTTCTTTTAACAAGTTGAAAAAGTTGTTTTCATTTTGTTTTATATAACTAGCGACCATTAAATCATTAAGAAGTTAAAGCTGACTACTTAACCATATCGTATTTTGCTTGGCTGAATATTATAAAACGTTATAAGTGTATATTACTATAGCGTGTGTATATTTACGTTCACAAGACAAAAGGGTTTATATTATTGTTGCAAACTGGCGCCCAACGTGGGGCGCCAGTTTGTAACAATTATTATTATTTTATTCAACATATTTATTAACGTAAGTTTGTAACATGAATATTATTTTATTCAACATATTTATTAACGTAAATTTTTAACATGAATATTATTTAATTCAACATATTTATTAACGTAAGTTTTTAACATGAATATTATTTAATTCAACATATTTATTAACGTAAGTTTGTATCATGGATATTATTGAATTCAACATATTTATTTACGTAAGTTTTTAACATGAATATTATTTAATTCAATACATTTATTAATTTAAGTTTTTTAACATGAACACTACTTCCTAGTTCATACGCTCCGCTGCCATCTTGCCTCTGTTTCTCTACATGACCACCAGGGTACACCAGTGGCGGCGTGGCTTTTTAAGACGTGGTCACGTGGTGTTACATCTGGAAATATTGAGGGCAAAACTCAGCAAGATGGCCGATACAGGAATTACCGTTTCTCGGCGAGAGGTAGCAGGAAAAAGTCCCAGCCACATCTGTCCCCGCCGAGATTCGACCCCGGTACCTCCCGAATGCGAGTCTGGTATCTTCACCACTGCGCCACCCCGCTCGGTTAAAAATTAAAAATATATAATCGGATACGTTCAAAAAAGTGAAAAAACTGAAAAAATTGAAAATTGATTTGAATAATCACTAATATTATTGTAGCGCAAAATCTGACATAAACCATTTTGCTTTGCGGTTAGAGATTTTATGTTTGTATTTATATTATATACTTATACGAAATTATAATAACAGAGCAAGAATATTTTTTTACGAAACTTACTAAAATCTATATTAAGTTTTTATGATGTTATAACCAGATTATTTGCACTTTTTTTAAAAAAACTTCATTGAGTTTTCATTAAGAACGTTAGAAATAAAGGCGATTTCAATTTTAAGATTTTTTCTAAACGAAATATTTTCAAAAACTTGTTACTTTTTGTTTCGTCACTCCGCCATTCTCAGTTTTATATATTTTTGTTAGTACAATCCTATTCAAAGAAATATTTTTTATTAAAATGTTTAATACTGCTGAATAACTCCTCACAGCAAGATTATTATTGAATTTGACTTTGATCTAACTTGTAGTGGTCACACGAGTCACATGTTCACAGTTTGCTAGTTTGCGGTATACGCATGGTGCCGACAACAAAGCAACAAAATAACAAACAAGTACTGTTTATTGCTTAAAGTTTTCGTTATTTAGAGTGTATTATTGTATGAGCGACAAGGTAAACAAACTAGAGTTAAGTTTTAAGGTATTTGTCGTTATATCGAGTGACGTTAAGTGTAGTTTACACTGTATATAATTTTTTTTTTATTTTTTACATCTTTACAACTCGCTCTAATTTGCTCCTAAGCGCTCGTTACTTTATTCATATTATTGAGGTTTTTTTACTTTAGTCACAACCAAGCAGTAAAAAATTGGTACAATGTTGTAGTAAAAATCACAGATGACCTATTTCTTTTTAATTGAACGTTTTCTTTCATTCTATCTGGTTGAGATTTTTTTTTTCATTTTTTATTTCGGGGGGCGTTGTATGTACATTGTATCTACATGTACGAATAACAAAACCTCCAATGGTACCAACTGCAAATCATTAAACATTAGGGTTATATCTATAAGTGCACATACACAGGGTGTAGCACTAAACTGTTAACAAACGATTAATTAGTGTTGATTTCTTCTTATCCATATTAGATTCCAATTATTTTTTTATTAATATTATTAGTAGCCCGATAAAGAAATAATGCCAATAATAATTCACCAACACTATTATAGAGAAATAAAATTTACTTTCAATTCTCCAAGCAAAATATCAGGTAGAAAGATTAGTTAAAGAATAAATTATACACTGCACTATACTCCTTGCTGTTTTTGGCGTTCATCCAAAAGTCCAACCGAATCTACCTGCAGAGCAAGCTTATAAAGACGTCTCGTGTGAAGCGAGCACATAATAGCGATTAAGAAAACCAGCGCTAGAAGTCAAATCTAGCAAGGAATCCAGCGAACTTTATATCATCCATTATATTTAATAATTCACTATATGAATCATTGTCTATCTACTCAATGTGCGGTGAGTGAAGGCAACAAAGCGTATCGAAAATATATCTGCGTCTCTTTCTTCGATGTAATTCCCTGATCACTCCGACGATATAGGATGTACTTGAATTCAATCTGAATAAAGTATTTCTGTTTCAAAAACTTTGTCTATTTCTATATGACGTTAACATGGGCGTACCCAGCTTTTGACCCAGGAGGGGGCAAATTAGAAATTTATTAAGCCGGGTCCTCCGTTCTTGTTTTGCCCGCCTGGATACGTCAGTGCTTACGGCTTAGAAAAAGAAAGAAGTATATGTTTGCATCTTAATGTTTCGATTGCGATTTTATTCCTATGCTCAGTATACAGATTGTATCAAATCAAAACGGTCCATAGAACATTCTGTGTGTAAGACAGAGACGATATTATATATAAAGCACTAAAGCAGTAAGTAAGAATGAGATAAATGATCGCTAATAGTTACTGTGGTTACGTAAATAAATAATTACGTACACTATAAATCTTTTTACCAATTTATCAATTAAAACAACTAAACTGTAATATTAATGTTTTCAAAGGCAGCTACAAATAAATTTATTATGTCGGCGGTTGAATTACCACCATACAACCATTTAATTATTTGGATTTTTTCACGAAAAGTATAAATAGCCATTTTTTCAATAATTTCACTAGTGAATACTGACATTTGATAAAATTGTGATTTTTACTGTCTAAAAACAAAGACGATACTATCAGATTGTATAACCACAGTAACTAGCTATTAGCGATCATTTATCTCATTCTTACTTACTGCTTTAGTGCTTTATATATAATATCGTCTCTGTCTTACACACAGACTGTTCTATGGACCGTTTTGATTTGATACAATCTGTAGAATAAAAGTATATGGTATCATCAAATGTCCACCTGTATACGTATAAAACTCCTACCGATGAAGTATTTTGACTATATATGCAGTTTCGGATGCATCGCATCAGAAATACGTTCCATGCAGTTGTGTTTCTGAATCACACGTGTGGTATATGCATGTTAATGAGTAACGTATGTCGAGACTTGATTGTATTTAGAGCATGTTCTTGTGCCTAGCTCCAGTGTGTACGGGTTACAGGATAATTGCATGTTTTATAGAAATTTAGGCATGTTAATTTGTGAGGTCAACATATACATTTAGTTGGCTTGGATCGTCGCAGACAAACAAAACACTCACACATAGGTACATGCTGTTTTACTGATATGTAATAATATATACAAAGTGAGACACGCAAATTAAGACTGATTACAAGAGATACAGTTCTGCGCTTGTGCTCATTCGATTCAGCGCACTTTTTTCTATAAGGTCAAGTAAATTCAGGCATATCCGTGACATTTTTATATTTTCCAAAAAATTTTTTCGATGTTTTCGCAAATCGGCGACTTTTTGAAGCACTAAGAGCCTTACGATGCGGTTAATATTATGTGTACTTATGGAAAAAATCACGCTGAATCCAATGAGACCACCCACAACTCTGTATCTCCTTTGGTTTAGGAGTTAGACACATTTTTATAATTTTGTCTTGAAAGAATTAAAAACGCTGTAACTTGAAAACTACAATGCTACAGACTTCTAGGTACGCTCATTCGATGTGGCATGATTTTTTGCATAGAACTAAATCATTTTCAACCATATATTCTATAAATTTCTAACCCATTTGCACACAAAACTTCACTAACTTTAATGTTTTCACAAAAGGTTAATACACAACACATAAATAAATTCACAAGAGCAAATTGTAGATATAATAGTCCACGTTTATAGTGTAACAAACTTTGTTACATTAACTCTCTTTCTCTTTTTTGTAATATTGTCAAAATTAGTTTTCCTTAGCTACGCTGGAAAAATGAAGGTTGTTATTATTTGGAAAAAATTTAATTGATTTGTTACAATAGGTTAGGTAATATGATCTATCTGGCAGTGATTATTATTTTATCAGGCGAATAAATATTTATATCCTTGAAGTAAGACAAAATAGATGTATACCTGCAGTAAATATTATAGCTGGTGAATTGAATTATCGCTATTTATTCGGAGGAATAGTGACCTGAAGAACAAATATTGCATTCGGTGATTTTCATTAAGGAGGTTTGGTAGGCACTTTTTCGGGGTATGCGGGGCGGGGCACACAGGTCTTCTAATTATATAAATATCTGGTGTCTACAATAATATACATACTTTCTTAGATCTCACTTTTTTCGGAAAACTCGGCAGACCCACTTGTTCTTTTCAAATTTATGTTTTTGTCGGTTGATTCTTCTTAACTAATGTGTTACACTATACAGCTCTAGGGCACATAAATGTCGGTAGTGCAGATAATGTTTTATATATTTATTAAATACCCGATGTCTCAAAATGATACATGAAAATATTAAATTATTTTCTTCATACCTCGCTCGAAAGTACGTACTTTCGGCATCGATTTTAAAGTCTAACATTGTATATATTAATACGCTAAGGTTAAAGATGTTTGCCTCCCTTTTTAGAAAAAACCTCACAATTTCTCCACACAAATTATATATCATTTTACAGATAATTGCTTGCTCTACTGACATCGACAACTAAAAAATTTATTATTGCTTTTGTTTTTGTAAATTAATTAAAATACAACAACGCTGAACAACGTCTGCCATCTGACGGCTTTAATTTTGAAACAACATCAACACTTCGATCTGTCATCTGACCTTCATATTGTAATACAACAGACACAATACTGTATACTGCCATCTGACGGCTTTAATTTTGAAACAGCGAGCAACGCTGAACAACGTCACAGCAATGCTGCATGATGCCATCTGACGGCTTAGCTCAACGCTTTTGCTACTTGCGCCTCTATATGACAAATGTAGTAAAATATTTCTTCGATCTGTCATCTGAGCTTCATATTGTAATAGGTACAACAAAAAGAAGAACGTTATAAGCAGTGTGCAAAATTAGAAACGAATTGAATACTTGCAATCATATTTAAAAAATAATTTTGTAAAGTGATAATTATTATTTAGTGCGAATAATTCGCACAGGTCACACTAGTATTCATTATAGGACCAATATCCAGCCATGACAAGCAGTTGTGCAAAAAAATTTTATAGTAAGTATGTTGAAGTTATTTTGAAACATCCTATATATCCGTGTACGAGGTAGAGCTCTAAATCAAACTGTCTTCATTACAAATTAGGTTTAGTTTTTTTCGTTTCATTAAATTACCCATTATTATTAAAGAAACAGAACATTTCTGAAATAAAACCTAATGACGTATGCAATAAATAGTCTAAGTTTTAATGGAACTAATTATTATTACAGATATTATAAAACGTAACTATTTGATAAGAACAACTGTTTGCTGAAAAGTTTACTAGTAAGATGTTTTGTTAAATCATTAAATATATTTACCTTAATGAATTATTCGACAAAGTCTATATTTAAAATATTACTTACCTAACAAATTTAAAGAATATTTTTGGGGATATTTTTTTCGCAAACTTGATTATTGCGCAGTAGGTAAATAACCCCTAACAGTTCCCCAAACTTTCTAATCCATGTTCACCTAGTATAAAAATTTTGCGCGTTTAAAATACCTATACCCTAAATACATCATCAGTTCTTGAACCATAAAAACGTTTGATAATCATATTTTTACCCGACTGCGGCGAAGCCAAAAGGAAGGGTTATGAGTTTTGCAGTCTATGTATGTTTGTATTTACGGATTCCACTGTAGCGCCTAAATTATTCATCCGATTTTGATAAATAAGGTGTCAATCGATTCGTTATTATGGCCCGGGTAACATAGGCTACACTTATTTTTGAATATTGGTCACAGGAGTGAACAAATTGAAAACAAATAAAAAATAAGTTCAAACACTAAAACCTGACTACTGAGGATAGCCGTGGTCGTATGCCATCAATTAATATATATGAGTCCCCTCTAGATGTATAGCGTGATGCACTTTGCCCTAGAGCTTAATGATCGCTTACTACTGTTAAAATATTTTGTTAGAGTAGGTGGCATATGTCCACGGTTATCCTCAAATGAGAATATTTTCTTGTTTCATACTTTTCAGTAGTCGGGTTTTAGTTTTAGATCTTTTTTTTTTATAAAGGCATTTCCGTAAAATAATTTGAATACCTACCCTAAATTCATCACCAGCTCTTGGATCATAAAAAACTTTTGATAGAATAGAATAGAAATTTATTCATTACAGTGACAGATGTATGTAACAACTAAAAGAAGTATAAAATTATTAACAATATTCAAAAAGAGAATAAAACTCAGCATCTATCAAAAAATTAAATACTGTCTTTTTAAAAGCATAAAACGATCTTATACATAGATCTTGGAAGATTGTTAAAGAATCTTGTGCACATAATATATCTGCAGCTGCCCTCAAACAAAGCTAATGAATGTTTAGGATATTCATATTAAATATTTCTCCTACTGCTCAATTCAGAAATTTTTAAAATATCTATACCTATTCTTACTTAGAAAGCAGAGGCAGACGTATATGTACAAGCATATGGTAATGTTAAAATTTTGTTCTTAATGTCAGATAAGCAAGAATGCTTATTTATAGATAATCTTATTTTTCTGTTTCATAACTTTTTCAAAGTCTCTTGCAATATTTTAATATAGCGTTACAGAAATCGCATTAACAAGTGAATTGAAGTATGTAATATTAATTCACTATAATTATAATATTCAACAGTTTTCATGCTTATAAGAAAGAGTTATGTTGTCTTATTATGCCATATCCAGGTGGGTGGTAACTGACAATCATACACTGGATGTTTTTATTTCATACTGACAGTATACTGTCTGTATGAGCATGCGCAGTACGAAAACACGTCGTAATGGACTTAACACGTTATAATTATGGCGTTACATATTGCCATCCCTAGTTTTAAAATGGGCGTGTTTGCAAACCATCACATAATGAAAAGATCTCTCTGAAAATATTAAAATGTTATATATTGTGAACGTTTGTACTTCAGAATTTTAATTGCAAAAAACCACGACTCCGTTGAGTAGGCCCGCGACTTTATAATAACACCAGCGACCCGGCCCGGCTTCGCCTGAATTTGTAGATTGCCGCCGTTTTTTCGTCGACTTACGTTGCAAAATTGGTTTCCATGGAGAGCGCTTTTTTATAATGCGATAATATATACGGTGTCCCATAAAACTCGGCAAAATAAACGTTTTGACAAAAATCGATTTTTATATCAAAGGGGACCAATTTTAATGCAAAAATCATTCCTATACAACTCTAGCCCTGTATACTGGGGGTAGCCACACTCCCCAAATTTTTTAATGATCTCTAATTTAGAAGGGTTTTTCGTTACTTACACAACCGGATCTGTTTGTTTTTTTTTTTAAATTCGATCGATTTGTTACCGCGAAATTGCTTCTTGAATTTTCGAAGTTAAAAAAAACAAATAAAAGCACAAAAAGGTTTCAACAATATGTTTAAACTATCGAATATATTTAAATGTAAAAGTAACAAAGTCAAGTAAACTAATAAGAATAAAAAATATAAGAACAAATCTCAAATTGAATTCCGTCTAATAACTCCTGAGGTCTTGAGAAATGTAAGATCTGGATTTGAATCCCGAATGTATTTTTGTATGATAGCTGCCGCCCGAAAGTACGTACTTCCCGCATCAGTGCGTGCAATCCCACCAATGAGTAAATGTTAGACTTTCTGCATTACAATTGATGCCGAAAGTATGAAGAAAAATTAAAAAAAAAACGTTTTTTTCATAGGTTTTCACGGTAAATTTTAAACGGTTTTCTTGCCCAGCCTTAATATACAATGTGTCTGGTTACACATGTCCCTATAATATAATATGTTTGTATAAATTATACATTACTACCTATATAAGGTATTGGCTAGTGCACAAAACTCATAAATAATAAACAAACTCATACATTCATACGGTAAGACACAAGGTAAAACCGTGCATAGATCAGCTACAGCTCGCTCAAAAAAAAAATCCAATATTTTAGTTCATTTCAGGACAGCGAGTGGCAGCCCCCAACGGATTTTCTTTGATTACTTACCTACTTTTAGTCGGGGAATTTTAAAATTTTATTTAATCCTTTTTTAATTAAAACGTTCACATCCAGTGTGAGTTTTTTCCAAATTTTTAATTTTATTTTTTATTTTATTTTAAACTGTTTAAAGATTTTTTGCGCTAAGAACATCGCACATGAATTAGGTACAAACGTTTTACAGAAAACCGCATATGAATTGCTCAAGCCGTTTTCGAGATAAATGGCGACATCAAATAGACGAAGAGATGGCTACGGAAGGGTAGTTTTGAATTTCAGAATAAGTATAAAAATTGCCAGAAGTGCACTAATTTTTCGCAACATTAGCGCCTTCTGGTGGCTCTTTATCTTCCGCCTAGCCTTCTGGCAATTTTTTCCCTACTTACTTGTACTATCTCCTATTATTCTACAAATTTTCAGCTTTGCACCGAGTGACCCCTACCCCTCCGTAGCCAGCTCTTAGGCAAAAGTGTGTAGGCCGCTTTAAGAATCGTTCTTTACGTGAACGACGCGTACGTCCACGGGTAATACATGTTTGTATGTGAAAAAGGGGCAGTAAAATATGTTGATATATAAGTGGAGTATACTTTGTTGTGACCACGGGGTCGTTTCGGTTGGGTGATTGCCTTGCCAGTACCCACGAGTGCCTTTGCTAAGTGTGTCTGTAATACCCACATACCTTTAAAATACACGTATGACTTGCACCTGAAACCAAACTGGACTAGTATTCGATGTCATCTGTAATCGAATTGCTGTAATTATTGTCCGAGCACAAAGCTTGCGTCAAATCAATTAAAATTAAATTAACAAATATAAAAAATGTTGATTCTACATTGCATCTGTTTATACCTGGATTATAGACGCCGGGATATTGTCAAATCCGTGATATTATAATTTCACTAAAAAAGTTGAATTTTATATCTGAAACAGAAAATGAATACCAACTGACAACAATGAATTGTAACCAACTCACCATATTTATTTTTTTCGTTGCAGAAAAAGTCAAAGTTTTTACAACTTTACCACTACTTCATGCTAGCGAAGCCTGCTTGGATATATTTTGTAGGTGAGTTCAAAGAAACATAATATAATTTTCAAACTATTTTTTTTCTCATGTCTGTATAGCGGCCGTCAAATGACACAAGAGGGAGCCGCGTTCCAAAGTAATCACGACGGTCGCTCCAACCGAGTAGCCGATTAACGCCGACGTAACGTCCGATCGAGTGTTCGCTCGGTCGGGCGGCATTCGGCGTGATCAGCCGTTTAAAATGATCACTGTGATCTGACAAGAGGGAACTATACGTTCCAAAGTAACGTTGTTCCATGTCACCGCAATCACGACGGTCGCTCCAACCGAGTAGCCGACGTAACCTCCGACTGAGTGTTTGCTATATCGGGATCAAAATCACAGTGATTTTTGTGTAACTGGAATAACAGTCACTGTGATCACAAAATAACGACTTTTTCCGTGTCTCGTTAAAACTCGCTATTTTTGCTCACTGCTCATCCCTGTTAATAATGTGTAGCCTATGTTAATAGCCAAAATGTGATCTTTTAAACAGTGAAATGATTTTTCTAATCGATATGCCAGTTCGTGTACGTCATTACCATAGCTAACGTTGCAAAATGTTAAGACCGAATAGACCCAATACAGATTTCAATGGCATTTACAGAATATGTCTTGCTTTGCGAAGTGCAGCGTCACAAATGATAGCACACTAGGATTATAATTTATAGCCAGACCTTCGTCTTTTTATAAAAGCTGAAAGTTTTTCTATGGATGTCTCCAATACAGGTAAGAATGATCCCCACACATGCAACCTGAGTAGTGGTGGCTTTGGCAGGTAACAGGTATTAAGTGTTACCTGCCAAAGCCACCACTACTCAGGTTTCATGTGTGGGGATCATTCTTACCTGTATTGGAGACATCCATAGAAAAACTTTCAGCTTTTATAAAAAGACGAAGGTCTGGCTGCCGCGGGCTCTTGTACTATTATAACCAATGCAGGGACAAATGCGTTCTCTTGGCTTTCGATTTGACCTTCGCGAGTTACTTACGTGCCGTCTTTTTTTTAAATATGACTCCACGTAATTGACGAATGAAATATTGTTGTTGTACTTAATTGCTTGCGGCTCAATTTGTTACTTCAACTTTCGTTGCATATTGCAATGCATTTAATGTTATCGGAAATGAAACAAGTAATAAATAAATAGATGCAATTATTTGTTTTTTAATAATTTATTTTTTATTAGTACAATTACCGGTTTTATTTTGATGTCAAAGGACGACTTAAAAATACACCCAAAAACTATCTATACTATCTATATCTATACTAATATATAAAGCTGAAGAGTTTGTTTGTTTGTTTGTTTGAACGCGCTAATCTCAGGAACTACTGGTTCAAATTGAAAAAAAAAATGTTTTTGTTGGATAGCTCATTTATCGAGGCTATTTAAAATCAGGCTACAACCATTAAGAGCGGAGCATTAATGAAAAATGTTCCAAATGTATCTAAAAAATAAGCTTCTATTCAGGTGAAATGCACTAAGTATACTCATATTAGCGATGGAAGAATACAACGCCGGCTAGCGCAATCGGTAGAGTACAAGACTGTCAATACCAGGGTTGTGGGTTCGAGCCCTACGTTGGGCGAATGCATTTTTATTTTTTTTTTTATTTTCTACATTGCTTTCTTCTAAGGCTTACATTAAAATGTATTTTAATTTTATTTAATTAATTAAAAAAAATTATTAGTTAAAAAAAGTATAAATACTGCTTTTTATCGACAAAAAATTTTGAACGGTAACTCCGATCATCATGAAATTTGGACACAACATTCATCTCGGTAAATTAATATGAATGTGTGTACTCATGTTCCTCCCTTCCCCATTCGTTCTTTTACACCCGGGTGAAACCGGACGGGACCGCTAGTAATATATAAAGCCAAAGAGTTTGTTTGGTTGAACGTGCTAATCTCAGGAACTACTGGTTCGAATTGAAAAAATATCGTTTTGTTGGATAGCCCATTTATTGAGGAAGGCTATAGGCTATATAATATCACGCTACGACCAATAGGAGCGGAGCATCAATGAAAAATGTTTCAAAATATAACTCAAAATTTGTCCGTCCGATAAAAACTTTTGAACGGTAACTCCGATCATCATGAAATTTCGACACAACATTCATCTCGGTAACTAAGATCATGTTCTCCCTCCTTATTCGTTCATTTGCACCCGGGTGAAACCGGGCGGGACAGTCAGAGGTAGAGTTTGTAAGAATGTATGAGATAACCTCCGAAACTACTCATCCGATTTTAAAAATTTTTTTCACCAATATTTAGAATGGACCTTCGGGATGGACATAGGTTAAATATTATCGCGTTTAAATAAAAGCGCCTTTCGCGGAGACCAATTTTGCAACGTAAGTCGACGAAAAACCGGTGGCAATCTACAAATTCGGGCGAAGCCGAACCGGGCCGCTAGTAAGTTGATGAAAATATGAATCCACCAGCTGACGTGATTGTCAGATGGAACGAGCCAACCTCTGTGATCTACTAACCTTAGTGCGTCAGTGTAGAAATGCGTGGATAATAAATTAAAAGATGCATTAATTTCCCGACAATGGCAATCCCTTTCTAGTAATCTGCAAGTTGAGTTAATATACACATCAGTGTGTATAATTTGACTTTGCACGTATATATTATGCATAATAATTATGCTCATATAAAAATTAATTTAATAAGATGGTTTATGTGTGTGCCTTCGTAATTTTTACTGTACACTGGTCGTGAGAAACCGCTCCGCTGTGTTAATAATAATAATGCCATAATATGTTTAATTAAATTGTTCTTCTGAACATATATTAGATTAGTTTAAGTATTTATTATAAATACGAACAAAGATCTAGAGATCTATCTGTTTTGTACTACATGCTATTGTAATCTGTGTTTTATCTATCTTTATATATAAAAATTACGTGTCACGTTGTGTGTCCGCGATGAACTCCTAAACTACTGAACCGATTTTAAATTTGATTTGCACACCGTGTGCAACTCGACCCAACTTGAAAGATAGGATAGCTTACATTTCAATTTATAGTCGCAATATTATTTTATTTCAAATTATTTGTCTATTCCTTGACAGTCATAATTATCTGTTGACTGGATTGAGTGAATATTCAATAGATGGCGCAACGTTTCATATAAGCTACAATTCAATAGCATAACGACCACGTGTTGCTGAGGTTAAGGTATCGAGCACGACGGCGCAGCCGGAGTGCTCGACATACACACATATACGCCCATGTATATTTTAAAATAAATAAAATAGATAGATAGATAGACAGATGTCCCAATTAAATTGTTTTATTATTTCACTTTATACGTAGCGAAGCACGTACAGGGCCGCTAGTACTAATATATAAAGCTGAAGAGTTTGTTTGGTTGAACGCGCTAAGCTCAAAAACTGCTGGTTCAAATTGAAAAAAAATTTTTTTGTTGGATAGCCCATTTATCGAGGAAGGCTATAGGCTATATAATATCATGCTACAACCAATTGGAGCGGAGCATCAATGAAAAATGTTGCAAAATATAACTTAAAATTTGTCCATCCAACAAATACTTTTGAACGGTAACTCCGATCATCATGAAATTTGGACACAACATTCATCTCGGTAAATTAAGATGAACGTGCGGACTCGTGTCCTTCACCCCCATTCGTTCTTTTGCAACCGGGCGGGACCGCTATCTTTTTATATACAGTGTAAACTCCAACTTCACTTTATATAACGACAAACTCTTTAAAACGTCGAAATTACTTAACTCTTGTTGAAGGAGATTTATTTGGTTGAGGAATAATTGAAAAATAAACTTTACCACAGTATCGCTTGTGGCCAACGTTTCGAAAAATATATTTTCATCATCAGGGTCTCAATGCAGGTTGAGATGGTAAATTGTGCAAATTATTGTAATATACATGATCATTTCTTATGAATTTCAACAGTTTTTAAATTTAAAAATATCATAAAATAGTTTTTTAATAAAGTTTATTTTTCAATTGTACCTCAACCAAATTCTGCTTCATCTACAGTATGTAAACGCGTAAGGTGCACATAGGGAAATTAGCATTGGGAAAAAATACTTTGATCAGAGTTAGCCATGACTGCATTAATTGTTATTTCTATTGAATTATCGTTGTAATCTTGAGGATTTCTATTTTATTTTGATTTATTTTTATTTTACTTGGCTTTTTTAATAATAAAAAGCTCTTATAAATCATTATTTTAATTTTTTTGTACAAAAATAAAACAAAAAAACAACTTCATCTGTTTGGAAACATTTCATTCAAAAATTGTCTGACTGGTATGACGTATGCGCGTTGGTAAATCAGTGACCTAATGTCTTTAGGTTCAACACGAATAGGCGGAGATATTTGATCTCGCACCATATTTAAGTATTTTTGGGAATTTAATGTCCCATTAATAAAAAAAAAGGATTATGTTGTAATCATTTGAATATTTTCTTCGCTAGTATACACATTCATTTTTCAAAAGAATATTATCTGTCAAATTGAAAAACAAGATTTCAAGGCTCACTCTGATCCAGTCATTTTTTCCCAATGTGCACCTTACGTGTTTACATACTGTATAGATGGAAAGGTCAATATAATATTTCTAGAACAGTTTTGCATCCTGAATTATTTAAATCAAAATATTGAACTTTCAAAATTAATAGTCAAAATAAATAATTCACAATTGCAGGCGCTAATTTTTTTAACTAACATACTTGATATGTAAATCATCGTAATCTTTATTTTTTATATAACTGGGCACTGGACTAATACATCTTATTTTAATTACTTAGCATGAAACCTGGAAATACAGACATATTTACTGTGAACAATAGGTATTGTATCTGTGAATAACATTAGTTTAATTATAACAAATTTTAACCTAGTACCGTGTTACAATAATATATTACCTACAATTAATCAAATATAATTCACTAAATTACTGTAAAAAAATGATGTGAGAATAATTGTACAAGATATGAAATTAGTTTGTCGAGTTTTACTACATCTTAGTCATTATGCAGATTTATTTGGTTATAGTTACTCTTTCAACGGAACAATTTGTTATTTACGAATATTATCTTCGTACCTTTTTATTCATTTTTAATTTTGAGTGGGACTCCATTTCAAGGCCGTAGCCAGGGATTCACTTTGGGGGCGGGGGGGGAGGTCGCTATGAGAAGACTACACAATAATATACCTACTGAAACAAAGTGTTTAAAAAAATACTTGTTAGTTAAGGTTTACTACAAATTAGACGAGTTTTTATTTTTATTTATTTAGTACTAATGAAATAAAGATCTTTATCTATCTATCTATAATTCTGCAAAATGTATTTCGTTTACGGCCCGGCGTCTGAACTAATAGCTTTGAGCAAATTCTACCAGATTTGTTTCTGAACTAATAGCCTCGAGCGAATTCTATCAGATGTCGCTTTTTGGTACTAAAACAGTTTTTTTTTGTTTGCTTCTGAACTAATAGCTTTGAGTAGATCCTATCAGATGTCGCTACTTGGTACTAAAACAGTTTTTTTTTGTTTGCTTCTGAACTAATAGCTTTGAGTAAATCCTATCAGATGTCGCTACTTGGTACTAAAACCGTTTTTTTTTGTTTGCTTCTGAACTAATAGCTTTGAGTAAATCCTATCAGATGTCGCTACACGTTACTAAAACAGTTTTTTTTTCACAAAACACCGTAATTTTGTACAAAATTTTTAATAAAAACTATCCTAAATTTAGAATGGTTCTGTCGCCCAATTGGCTGGAATTTTTTCTTCTGAACCTCCGCAGCGAAATAGCTTTGAGCAAAATCTACCAGATTTGCTTCTGAACTAATAACCTCGAGCGAATTCTATCAGATGTCGCTACTTGGTACTAAAACAGTTTTCTTTTGTTTGCTTCTGAACTAATAGCTTTGAGTAGATCCTATCAGATGTCGCTACTTGGTACTAAAACAGTTTTTTTTTTCTGTTTGATTCTGAACTAATAGCTCTGAGTAAATCCTATCAGATGTCGCTACTTGGTACTAAAGCCGTTTTTTTTTGTGTTTGCTTCTGGGCTAATAGCTTCGAGTAAATCCTATCAGATGTCGCTACACGTTACCAAAACAGTTTTTTTTCACAAAACACCGTAATTTTGTACAAAATATTTAATAAAAACTATCCTAAATTTAGAATGATTCTGTAGCCCAATTGGCTGGAAATTTTTTCTTCTGAACCTCCGCAGCGAAGTTACACGAATTCCATGTAAATGTAGGTATATAAGCCAATGTCTAGATACCTTATGTAAAGCAAAATCGGCACATTATATTGTATTTATGCATGAATAAACGTATAGTTATTATAAACTAAGCAACCATTACAGGCATTGATTTGCTCACCAACTTTAATGCCAAGCTCTCTACTCTCTCGTTGTTACAACCGTTGTCACGCAATGTGCGTAATGTACGCAAGGTGTTCAACTGACTACAATAATATCTATCAAGTCAACACATTAGGTGTTTTATTCAGTTAGTTTATTCATAATAAAATATTCATGATATTCCACTAACCTTATGCTTCACAATAGCTTTGGGTTATTCAAAAGTTTTCAAGACACTTGATTCACAAAATCAAAGAACACACGCGATCGCACCGGTCAAGTTGTCGCAACAAAATCGACTGCAATATTCGAATACATCGACCGATCGTCCGAAGACTACTCGCGTCTAATTGGTGCTGGGATATACATGAAGTGTGATGTATCTATACTAATATATAAAGCTGAAGAGTTTGTTTGTTTGTTTGTTTGAACGCGCTAATCTCAGAAACTACTGGTTCGAATTGAAAAAAAAATGTTTTGTTGGATAGCCCATTTATCGAGGAAGGCTATAGGCTATATAATATTACGCTACGACTAATTGGAGCGGAACATAAATGAAAAATGTTGTAAGATGTGTCTCAAAATTAGTCCGTCCGACAAATATTATCAGGTGAAATGCCTTAACTAAATACTGCAATATTAGTGCGACGATTTTTTAAAATTTTTTTACGACTAATTAAAATTAAATAAATCTAATTAATAGCTCATTTGAAAACTGTTACAACTATAGGCACCTATATATAAAAATAATTTTCCTACAGTGTTTTCAATTAAATAATTATTATTTAAAAGAAATTTTTTTCAACGACAAGAACTTTTGAACGATAACGCCGATCATTATGAAGTTTGGACACAACATTCATCTCGGTAAACTAAGATGAATGTGCGTACTCATGTCCCTTCTTTCCCCATTCATTCTTTTGCACCCGGGTGAAACCGGGCGGGACCGCTAGTATATTATACATAATTAATATCGAAATCCTATCAAAAAAGTTCGATGCTAAGAACAATTGAATTTGCCGACTATACGATCGAATAAAATAGTTTTTCTTCATACCTCGATCGAAAGTACATACTTTCGGCATCAATTTTAAGGCAGAGAGTCTAGCATTGGTGGTGATTACACGTACTGATGCCGGAAGTATGTACGTCCGGGCGGCAGTCAATAAAAAACAACCTATCAACTGTTGTTTCGATGTCGTTTCCATAGCAACCCTATTGCATTTTAGCTAATAGTCGCGAACAGCTGTCGTTCTTGTTTCTACGCATAACCTCAAAACTGCTTGCTTGGAATTTATCTGTGTTTTTATATGTAATTAATAAGTAATTAATTAATTAATGTATTTAATAAGCGTGCTACGACCGAGGTATGAAGACTAAAATAGTATTCACAACACTGGCCGAAAGTTTGCCAAGGGCATCATGGCGCGCAGTGCAAGAATGTCAAACTTTCGGCCAGTGTAGTGTAACATACGCTGCGAGTAGAGGCTAGTATGTGTTTATATTTTGATGTATATGATTGGTTGAACAGACTCCGTATATTTAATATTGTGTTGTTGCAAAGGCGACGAAACGGATCAGGGTTGTAAGTTTGCCTGGAGTTTAACAGAGAACCCGGTGTTTGTTATAAATGCATGTTTTGGTAAAATGACGCATAATAGCCGTTCAATATCTACAGTTGATAGGCGGTAAATTGAATTCATACAGACCTGTAGACAGACAGACAGACCGAAATACAGTACTGCCGATATAAAAGCGCGTCCAGAATCGTTGATTTTTCACTCATTATACAAGTGCATATTCACTATTTTTCAATGCTAGAATCGTACCACGCGGAATTAGTGAATACTCACAATATGAATTAGTGAATATAAAAATTCACTAATTATATAAGTGAATATAAAAATTCACTAACTATTTAAGTGAATATAAAAATTCACTAATTATATAAGTGAATATAAAAATTCACTAACTATATAAGTGAATATAAAAATTCACTAACTATTTAAGTGAATATAAAAATACACTAATTATACAAGTGACCATTAAATCTCATCTGACATCATCAATTTTTTGATTACAGATTTTTTAGAATTTTCCTTCATTCGTTACTTTCACTAGTATAATTAACTTTTATATTTTTACAAGTCGATTGAAAATTGAATAAAAAATAAAGAATTAGAGAATAGGTCATTTGCATGAGACTCCAAATTAGTTTAAATTTTTATTTTGAAATATATTTTAGTTGCTGATCATATCGTAATGGTTATTTTATTAATCTACTCGCTGAAAAAAATACAAATAATAAAATAGAAACGTAGAAAATACGCGCTATTTTCGAATTTTCAAAACGCAGCGTGACGTCAGAGTATATATTAATAACAGTTTCCATGGCGACTGGGTCGTCTCACAGTAAGATTACGTCAGTATTTAGAGAAAACAACAAATAAACTTCATTTAGAACATTGACAATTTGACATCAAAGTTGACATGCATCATATATCGTGACGTCACATAAGCCCGCCAACATGGCCGATTGTTTAAACTGTCTATTTTTGAATGTGAAATTTAATATAATTTTTTTCTTATGATAATATTACATTTTTAAATGATTATCAATTTTTTTTCGTATTATGGTTGACTAAATAATTTATTAAAAATATAAAAAAAATACATGCATATGACCTATTAGCGTCAAATTAATTCATTGTTAGTTATGATCCTATGTCATTGACTATAATTTAAAATCGGTAAAAAAACAATAGTATACACGCAATGCTTTACTCTGAATCTATGAAAATATAATTAAAATAATCTAATTAACTTACCTGATTATATTACTTGTTTGTTTATCGGTTTACAAGAAACTTGCTATAGAACGATGTACATTGTACATTCTACATGAATAATGATAAGTATCTATAGCAACTTTATGGAGGCGTCACAAGCGACACGTATAAAATCAGTGGTATCACTGTTCTGTCTGTGAATTTTACTTGAATCCACTATTCCGGAAGTTAATCAGAAGTCACTATTTCGAATAGTGACATTTTTACTATTTCATTTTTAGTGAGTAAAATTAGATTAAATTCATTAATTTGATTATCAAGTGAGTACAGCTTTACTTACGCAATTAGTGAAAATTTCACTAATTCATGATTAGAGAGTATGCTTGAAGGTTCGTAATGACATGCTTGGCGTATGTTGACACACATTGAATGGCCGCACACGTTCCTCAGGCGTCACACATTGCCAACGTTGGATTATTGCGCCATATAATGTGGAACCACCTTAATAACAATAATATGTACGTTATAGATAGTGTATATAACATGTTTGGCCGAGAATTTGATTGACTCGAGAAACTATCCGTGCTCCACTTGCTTGCACAGCTCCGTGCGTGTTGTTCCCCAACAATCCTTCCCCCGCGTGCCTTCTTCCCCATTGACTCGGCGGGATGCACACCACTACCCCTCGCGCACTGTACATAATACCTGTAATAACATATCTACTTAGAAATTGGATACTAACTTACTTGCTTCATGCCAGTAGCGGTTCGTGATATACAAGCAACATCACTTCTTTAAAAAAAAATAAATTGGTTGTCTGTAAAGTCGGTTTACGGACGATAGTTTTACGTGATAACGTATTCCGTAATACATAACCTAAATTTATATAATAATTATAATAATTCGAATCTATGATATTGCATCTTTCGCTTCAAATTTAGGTAAATTTTATTAAGTAGAATAATAAAACACTATAAAAAGTACACTATTATTATATAAAAAACAACTATGGCATGTATCTCTTTTGCGCATGCGCCGATTTTCCCCAAAAAATTTACAAAAATTTCTAGTAAAAATAGATAGAGTAAAAACCGTTTTAAAAACTATATTATTATTATATAAAACATCATTATAAGAGATATATTCTTTTACGCATGCGCCGATGTTCCCCAAAAACAATAGGCCACTTCGTATTTGCATATCAAACATCCTCCCAAAATTTGGTTTCAATCCGCTTATCCTTGGTGTCGGAATGATAAGAAATGTCAAAAGTGACGTTTGCAACTGTCAAAGTATTATGTTCTAATAATAATTAGTTATTCCAATACTTAACTTAGAAGGCGTTGCATTTCATAAAATACTAATGTCAAAAAATTGAATTAAACATTAGAAATGCAGCCGTTTTCATGTTAAGACAAGACATACGTTATCTTCTAATTTCCATGTACGGCAAACAAAGACGACCGACCGCGTCGCGCCATGCATTAGACAACATTGCATTTATACAGCTATTTTTCTATATAAATTTGTATAAAAAAACTGTTTAGGCAAATTCTGTTATACGAAATCTATGTAAAATGTTCTCCTCTTTCATTTAAGACTGGTTTCAAACCGATCTGATTTTAATTGAGCGAGAAATTAGCAAAAAGCACGCACAGGGTCAGGCGGAACGTTACGCGTTACGAACGTTAGGATTTAGGAACGTTACACTTTTTCGTGCATGCAGCCGGTGTTTTATCAATTTATAAGATTGGTGATTCATCAATTTATAAGACGTTATCACGTCAAAAAACTAAAACAATATTTAATTAAAACTTGTTTGTATGATCATGTAAAATATGTATAATTTTTTATTTTGACGCTTTGTATCCGAATTGGCTCTACAAATAAATTATATCTATCTATCTATTCTGCTAGATTGTAAATTTTCGTATAGCTAGGGAGCTCACGCGCAAAAAAATCTGCCGCTCGGTACATAAGCTCTTTAAGTAATTTAGAGCATTTTTTCTCTTATGATACATAGGCGGAATCTGGACCTTTTTTAAGATGGGGGGGATAAAAAATTGAAAAAGTGGTAAAAAAAGGGTTAAAATTCGTTTTTAGGTTCTGTTAGAGCCAAATGACCAGGAAATACCAGCGGCCGAAATTTTTGTAGAGGAATTTTGAATTTTGCCGTTTTTTTAAGTGCCCCAGCGTCGTATCGCAACGCGCTGGACCCCTACTCCACTATGCAGATATGTAGAGGGGGACTCAGACTACACGAAAAAGAGAGCGTTTCTGCAAAGTGCTCTTTGACCGTCTCTCTCATATTACTTTTATTTTATACTGAGCATAGGAATAAAATCGCAATCGAACTATTATATGGTGCAAACATATACTTCTGTCTTTTTTACGCCGTAAGCACTGGCGTATCCAGGCGGGCAAAACAAGCACGGGGGACACGGCTTAAGCTAATTTGCCCCTCCTGGGCCAAAAGCTGGATACGCCCATGTTAACGTCATAGAAAAAGACAAAGTTTTTGAAACAGAGATACTTTATTCAGATTGAATGCAAGTACAATCATCGGAGAAATCAGGGAATTACATCGAAGAAAGAGACGCAGATACATTTCGATACGCTTTGTTGCCCGCACATTGAGTAGATAGGCAATGATTCATATAGTTAATTAATAGATATATGGTCTCTCTTAACTATGATGGTTAAAGTTGATTGCATAATTTTAGACAAGCGTCGTGTATAATATTTTGTATTGCGCCGCTACTGTTTAAGACAATAACATGCGTGCCTAACAAATGTATATAAATGCTTTATGTGTCATAAGATTTAACTAAATCAATATTATTATAATTGTAATTTCACATTTGCATAATTTTTTTTCTTCCGCACATACTCGTATATCAGTTATTTACAGTGCTTGCGAAAAAAACTGATGATTGAGTTGTTTTTAAAAATCTATTTTTTTATACTCCCACTAGCCGTTACCCGCGGCTTCGCACGCTATTGAGACGAAACACAAATGCATTCTCATTATTTGGCATAGTTACTCCTTTCTCGACGCAGAGCCCCCCCCCTAATAAATGTCAAAATTGATGACATTCACGTCCTGACAAACCTTAAAAATGACACCCATGTTGATTTTTAGACCATTTACTCCTTTTCACCTTCTGAAGGGGTTGTTTTTGCAAAGGCATGAAACACGTGTTTATTTATTTGTTGACAGGAGTAATCCTGCGCATTTTCGAATTGATACATCTATATGTTTGCCTTTATTTTTAACTTTTTAGTTTACTTAACAACTAATAAAAGCTTGTTTAAAAAAAAAAATCTTTTCATCGGATGCATGGTTCTCTAATGAACCAATCTAAAATAAACCAAATGTAGGTACTGTTTATAGTCTATACCAGAGGTCCCCAAACTTGTTTGTCTCGTACTCACTTTGAACGATTTAAATTTATAACGGTAGTGAAATGTAGTGTGAAATGTTTAGTTTTATACATTTATTAATTAGATTCAAATTAAACGAATCAAATTAAAATTTACTTTCTGTTACATAAAATAACTAAGCAAAAAATAAATGCTTTTAGTGTGAGGGATAAACCTGATGCTTTAATAATAAATTTTCAACATTTGGCATCAATTTAGTTAGATTTAATCTTAAATCTCTTCGGTTAACGATGTCCAGTTTGTTTCTTTTGTTGTTAGGAGATTCACTATCGTTGACCCTCATTTTAATTTCATGGACCCCCAATTTTTTTCCCGCTGACATGGACCCCTTGCAAGTTGTCGTCGACCCCTGGGGGTCGATATAGACCACTTTGGGAATCACTGGTCTATACTCTGTACTATAGACATACGTGTTTATGTACAGAGTAAATTATCCACCGTATAGCCATTATAATAATACGGTTAAAATAAATCCGTAAAATCGAAACCGCAAATTTCCGGAGAGACGCTCTGCTTGATATGGTTACATATGAAGTACGGATCTGTGGTCACATAACAAAATCGCTCATTTCCATTTTTTCTTCGTCTGCATTTTCAAACCGCGATAAGATCCGAAACAAATTTTATCAAAATCGGCCCAGCTTTTGTTCATTCAAAACAACTGCTAAAAAGTGAATTTGTGTTTTTTTGTAAACGCATCTAATTTGTTTCAGTGGCAAAAAAATTTAACGATAAAGATTCTCACTTTTCTGTGTCATTATTATTACTAATAATTGTAGAGCAGGCATGTGAAACTCATATGATATTGCGGGCCACATTATCTATTTTGTACTAAGTTGGAGGCCGCATGTTTTAATGTTAAAAAATATGAATAAAATAGGACTGTTAGAATGATAATATGCGGGCCGCATGTTTGACATCACTGTTGTTGAGTGTGGACTAACTGATTAAGTCATCCGCCGCGATAGTGCAAGTACCAACAGGTGTTTCATGCAACAATGGCGAACACACATTTCTTTGAAAATAATGAATTTACAGATTTAGTATTAAGGACGTTTTTTGTGGGAAATTTAATTCGTTACAAAATGCTGCTATCAAAAATTTAAAAAAAATTGTCTACCAATTATCCATGTTTGAGTAAAAACGTCTTTTTTTCTCATGTTAATTAAACGGGAAATAAACTCGGTTTGCACCGTTCACAGGTTTGATCAGGAGTCGGCATCCTGCGGCTCACGAGCCGCATACGGCTCTTTTGATGTAAAGTTGCGGCTCTTCAGTTCCATATACGCAAAAAATAATTATCTTTTATATAAACCCTTAAAAATCATCCAATCGATCCATGATTGAGCACCATGTCTATCTAACAGCCATTTCCACTCGCGTCTCACCCGCACCGCCCCCGTCGAGAAGTGTGACGTCCTCGATTATACCTATATAGGTATATTGAAACGAAAATGTTTACTGGCTCTTTAAAAACTGGGAAATTTTGTAAATTGTAACTTTTAGCTCTTCCATCTCAAAAGGTTGCTGACTCCTGATTCTAGGGAGCTGAAATTTTGGGAGAATTTTTGTAGGTCTAATACTAAAACAGTAGCCAATGTGGCCGAACAAAAAACAATAAAAGTCCTAGTCCATACGATATATGACATACATGATTGTGCACAAAAAAATGCCTTGACACGTAGAGATTTTTTTCTTATGAAAATCATTAATATATGTTAATGTCACGTTTGAATGAAGGCCAGTGTAAGTTTTCTTATGCTTTATTTTACATATTGTTTATCGTAAACAGAAATCTTGTATTTCTTTAAAACAACAAAAACTATCATGTCATGCATTTAAAACAAATACCTCATATGCAGACCATAAAATTATGTTCACGCCAATAACATAATACAACTATAGCAGGACTGGCAAACATACCGATCATTGGTGTGTTGCAACTAGGGTTGCCAGATTGGGATATCAAAATTTCTGGACAATATTCTAAAATATCTGGCCCAAAGGATTTTAGACTGGACAAAATAAAAATCTGCATTAATCAACTGAAACACGACATATAATTAAGTAATATGTACTTACTTAGGTATTATTGTTATAAGAAAAACGAAAATATGAACTATTGAGCTGAAGAGCTGTAATTGGTACAAAAACAGAGGTAGCTTAATCTAACAGTCAATGGTACCTTTCAAGTCACTTTTTTTCCACATATATTTAGTATTTCCCTTAGCCGCCCTTATCATTTTAGAACCGTTTTCTGTATTTAGAAAAGATTTAAAATTAGTACAGTTTTCTTCAAAGTTTAATCGAATTATTAGCTCTGGCGGTGCATGTTTTTTTATTTTTAACCGACGAAAAACAAAAACGGAGGAGGTTCTCAAGTCGACGCGTATATTTTTTTTTTTTTTTTATTTTTTTTTTTTTTATTTATGTATGACCACGCATAACTTTTTACAGAGTAGTCCGATTTTGATAAATATTTTTTTGTTTGAAAGGGTATACCCCGAAGTTGGTCCCATATAAATTTGGTAAAAAAATTCCAACCCTAAGGGTAGGAAAACAGGGGATGATTGATTGTTCACTCACTGATTGTAATGTATGACCACACATAACTTTTTACAGAGTAGTCCGACTTTGATAATTATTTTTTTGGTTGAAAGGGTATACCCCGAAGTTGGTCTCATATAAATTTGGTAAAAAAATTCCAACCCTAAGGGTAGGAAAACAGGGGATGATTGATTGTTTACTCACTGAATGTAATGTATGACCACACATAACTTTTTACAGAGTAGTCCGATTTTGATAATTATTTTTTTATTGGATAGGGTATACCTCGAGGTTGGTCTCATATAAATTTGGAAAAAAAATTCCTACCCTAAGGGTGGGAAAATAGGGGTGATTTATTGTTCACTCACAGATTTTCATGCTGAGTTGTGTATTACAATTATAAATTATATAGCCACAAAAAATTATAAAATAAAAACTTTTTAACAAAAAAATTAAACCGCCGAAAAACTGAAAAGCAAAAAATAATAAATCTTTTTATTTAACTAAGTTCTATTTAAGTAGTTGAACGTATGTGACAGTCTAGTATATCTAAGTAATTTTGAGTCGGCGTCAAACAATCAATGAACAAAGATCACTAAAAGAAATAACCAAATCAAATTAACAATGATACGTGAAATCTCCAGCGATAAACATTAACATTCTAAACATGCGCTCTCCACACGACCACTCGCAAAGACGTGTGCCCTCAGTGTGTGCCCGTTCGGGTTGCTCTGTCGCTGACATTAACTTCGTGAACTCTCAGAGATTTCCGGCGAAGGATTGTTGACGCCGACTCAAAATTACTTAGATATACTAGACTGTCACATACGTTCAACTACTTAAATAGAACTTAGTTAAATAAAAAGATTTATTATTTTTTGCTTTTCAGTTTTTCGGCGGTTTAATTTTTTTGTTAAAAAGTTTTTTTAGCTGGACATTTTGCCTAAAACCGGGACACTGGACAACGTGTAAAATTGCTGGACAATCCAGCCAAGTCCCGCCAATCTGGTAACCCTAGTTGCAAGTGTGTTGACTGTATTCAAACAAAAACAATTTTAACGTTAAGTGGTAGTTTCTCTGATTGAAATAATAAATAAATATGAGTCACTATTGGGGGCTTTGATTAAACTAAAATAAAATCGTGGGGGGGGGGGCATTTAATAGAAAACTTTCATTTGTTTGAATTTGGAAATCATATTTAGCTTTCGACTGTCTTCTTCGACCATAGTTAAAAAATTTGTTTTCAGTATTCAATACAGCTGTGATCGTTTCGCGTTTATTAATGTATTTGCTAGCTTAGACATGGGCAGAATTGAAAACCAGTCTTTTAGACTGAATTCATCCCTTTTGTAGATTTTTTATAAAATAATTTCTGCAATAATTGTTTATTATTATTATTATTATAATGTAACTATAAATGTCCCCCACGATTTTATTTTAGTTTAATCAAAGCCCCCAATGCCGATATTTATTTTCTAGTTTTTAGTACATTATCGATTATACACTAAAAGCGTTTAACATATAAAAGTTTTTTTAACTCTTTTTAATTTTAAATTTTTAGTGTGCTTTATTAAAAGTGCGATTTGAATCCGGACGAAAACCGGAACGGTCAATTAGTTATTATAATATTGTATTGTCACCGAAACTACATACCTATGCAAAATTTCAACTCAATCGGATAACGAGAAGTAGTTAAAAAAGCTGTCCCAAGATTTGACACTAAAGAAATATACGGAGTCAAGCTAAATAAAAGTGCTTAAAAAATAGTTATATCAATAAAGAATGGATTTTAATCTAAGCATCGATAAAATCTCGTTATTTACAGCATCTAATTTATATACCTGAAGCTAATGGCCATGCTGCCGAAGTCTCATTAAAAAAAATGGATTTTAAACTTTTCATCTGAAAACTATTCATTGAAAATAAAATTATTACGACCAGAGAATTATTGTGTTACACCGGCCTTTTGTTTGACAGGCCTGTTATATAATATGCTTGCACGAAAACAGTGAAGCGGTACATACAAGGTGTGAATTATTCATGCGTTATATGTTGGCTGCTAAGTTTGTTGAAAATACTGCACCGTGGTTATAAAACGATTTTTAAAGTGTTTCGTCACAGATTGTGATTTCACGTATGTATCAGGTGTATATAATATCTGGCCAGCTAATTGTTATCCGCCCATCCGTTTTAAGATCCTTTGTGTAAATTTGACACATTACATGTCGATATATAGTGAGCCCTGCATGCGGTATTACGACGACTCGTTCGTGACGTCATTGAAGCCTTTTATTTCGAAATTCTCAAGAACAGCTCCGATTTTGGTGATTTTCTTTTAAGAGTATTCGTCCCTGCAAATACCCCCTGCACCCTTCATCTCAAATCTTTTCCCCTCGCCTAAAAACGGTTCGCGCTCTCCCGACGCTATTTTTAAAGCTAGAGGGTTCTGGTAAACGCCAAATGAAAGACAAAGAATCAGACTACAGATCCTTCAGGCGAATTTTTTGAAAAGAAATACCTGAAAAAACTTACAACCTTTTGAAAAAAATAATAAGTTACGCAATATTTTACACGTAGGCGAAACTGTTTTTCAAAAAATTCGCCTGAAGGATCTGTAGTCTGATTCTTTGTCTTTCATTTGGCGTTTACCAGAACCCTCTAGCTTTAAAAATAGCGTCGGGAGAGCGCGAACCGTTTTTAGGCGAGGGGAAAAGATTTGAGATGAAGTGTGCAGGGGGTGTTTGCAGGGACGAATACTCTTAAACCTTGTTTTTTTATCTAGATACTAACGGTCCTGTCCGGTTTCACCCGGGTGTAAAAGAACGAATGAGGGGAGGGACATGATTACGCACATTCATTTTAGTTTACCGAGATGAATGTTGTGTTCAAACTGCATAATGATCGGAGTTACCGTTCAAAAGTTTTTATCGTTAAAAAGCAGTATTTATACTTTTTTTAAGTAATTTTCTTTTAAAACAATAATTATTACTGTAATTAATAAATATTTCATTGAAAACACTGTAGGAAAATTATTTTTATATAGGTACCTATATATATAACAGTTTTCAAATGAGCTATTAATTAGATTTATTTAATTTTAATTAGTCGTAAAAAAAATTTAAAAAATTGAAATGTAAGCCTTAGAAGAAAGCAATGTAGAAAATAAAAATATGTTCGCCGACGTGGGGCTTGAACCCAAGATCCTGGCAGTAAGAGTCTTACGCTCTACCGACTGAGCTATCCGGGCTTGTGAATGTGAGGCGCTAATATTGCAATATTTAGTTAAGGCATTTCACCTGATAATATTTGTCGGATGAACTAATTTTGAGATACATCTTGCAACATTTTTCATTGATGTTCCGCTCCAAATGTTCGTAGCCTATAGCCTTCCTCGATAAATGGGCTATCCAACAAAAAAAAATTTTCAATTCGAACCAATAGTTTCTGAGATTAGCGCGTTCAACCAACCAACCAAACAAATAAACTCTTCAGCTTTATATATTAGTATAGATATAAATACAGACAAATAAAATTTAATTATTACTGGCTGTCAAAAATGAAGAATCAATTTAAAAATCATTCTGTATGTGTGCCGTGTAACCATATAATTTTTAATCAGAAGTCTAATAACCAAAATACTTCTAGCTCTAGCCAAAAATTATTCTCGTTTTGTTATGTCACCTCTGTGATAGTTTATTATAAATCTATGCCGGTACTAATAAATAATAATAATAATAAATATTTATTTCCCAACAGATATAACTCCAATAACAGGGAAATTACAAATTACAGAAATGAATACATGTTAACAAAAAAAAGAAAAACACGTTATAAAAATATTTCTAATATCTAAATCATAAATTCATGATCTTATTAATTTTCTTAAAGCCTTATAGCTAATCTGTAAAAAGTCTAAAAATGGTTTGTTAGCTTGCAGACTATTCACTAGTGTCACCATCCTACACAATACTGAATTGTCAAAATGTTGTGTTGAAGCTTGAGGACGTGACAAAAGTTGATGTTTTGGCCTAGTTGATACACTTGAAACTTTAAAATTAACTTTACTTAATATATAATTGTCATTGACCATATTATGAATAAGTTTATAAAAGAGAAGTATTACAGCATGATTACGTCTATTTTCCAATGTATCCACATCAAACATTTTAATTAGATCTTTATATGGCATCATTGTCGGATAAATATGAAAAACACTAAAAAAAACATATCGCAGAAACTTACTTTGTATCACTTCAATACGTTTGATATAATTATGGTGATATGGACTCCAAACTATTGACGCATATTCCAATTTACTTCTAACAAAACTATAATACAACGCAAACATTACCTTTACTTTATTAGTTTTAAATTCATTTGAAAATCTCATAATCATACCAAGCATTCTATACGACTGATTCACTATACCGTCTATGTGCATGTGAAAAGTTAATTTGTCATCAAAAATTATTCCTAAATCTTTAATCGATTTACTTCTGCTTAGCGAAATGCCGTTAATTATGTAATCACCATCGATAATGTTAACCTTACGAGTAAATGTCACGATTTTGCATTTAGCACAGTTTAGTGACAGCTTATTATTTTGACACCAGACATGTATATTATTTAAATCTCTCTGGAGCAAATCACAATCTTCTATTGCATTAATATGGCGAAAAAATTTAGCATCATCCGCGTATAAAAGACAATGGGAATTCTTCACCACACCAGTTATGTCATTTATAAACATTGTAAACAGCAATGGCCCTAAATTTGAACCCTGAGGTACACCGGATGTAGCAATAAATGGGTCTGCTTTTCGCCCATTGAAAATTACATGCATTCGTCTGTTGTGGAGAAAGGGAAGTTATACTAGAATATTTGAAGCGATGATGATATTTTTTTATGCAGATTCAAGTACACATTGGCATTTATTATTATGCGCTTAAGGAAGTATCGCAAACATTATTAATTCTGTCAACCACAGTATTGCTTATCCAAGTGAATACGTGCTTATTAAAAAGTTATATAGAAAGTAGACAGATTCTCTGCTTACGTTACGTGTAAAGGTTGCAGTACACTGAACTGACAGTCAATACGTCATTAAGACTATTGCAAGTTATTTAAAATAGCGGCCTTTACATATTTTTCTCTTTGGGGACCCTTCTACTTGGGGACTAGAAAGTGTGTTTCTCGTTTACGAAATTATCAAAAATAGCGGCCCGGTCCGGCTTAGCTTGAGTTTGTAGATTGCCACTGTTTTTTGCGTCGACTTACGTTGCAAAATCGATCTCCACGAAATTCAACGCGATAATATAATGCCTATGTCTATTCTGAATTATAAATATTGGTGAAAAAATCGGATGAGTAGTTTTGGAGATTACCTCCTACATCCAAAACTTGCAAACCTTGCCTCTTTATAATATTAGTATAGATCCTAAAATAATTTGAACGAAAAACATTTTTTAAATGGTTTTATCATCGTGAGACAATTAAACAACGTTTCGTCCGTATATTTGAATTTTTTAAATTAACACACAAAATATTTGGAATGGAGAGCTTGAAAAGTTTAACGCTGCAGAATCAATTTGTTTTGTTTTTTATTGTTTAACTGTCTCACGATTTTGAAACAGTTTAGAAAATATATTGCACAAAATATTGTTTTTTTGTAAAATTTTATTACCAAGTATTTTGATAACAAAATATGATAAATAACCTGATTTCAAAACGTCACGGTATTAAAACTTGGTTACGAAGAATATAATAACTAAAGGACTACGCACAAACTTTATTGGGTTTGGTTCTCGGTTAAATGGTTTTATTTTATAGTTTAAAGGTCACTAAGAAAAAGTGTCCATGGGCGCATAGCCTGAAAACCTATAGATTTTTAGCTACAGATTTTAGATGATATCCATTGAATTCACAAACATGTTCCATGTTCAACTTTTGTGCTTTTTTTTAGAAATTGAAAAATAGTCAAAAAATAGGTAATGCTGGAAGGTGTCACTCTGTATAAAATAATGTCATGTTCGGATTCAGCGCACTCGAAAACATATTTCTATAGAGCTTAGGATTTTTTAAGATTGTGAATTCAAATAGATATCCTTATATCTAAAATCTCGCTAAAGATATGAACACATTTTCTTAGATTTTCAACTATAAAATAAAACCATTTTCGATCAATTTAACCGAGAAACAAATCCCATAAGGTTTGTTCGGGGTCCTTTCCATCTAATTAAAAACAAATTAAATTCTAAAAAGTAGTTTTAATTATATGAAATCTAAATCTATAAGAACTAACCAAAGTTTTGTAATAATAATATAAAATATATTATTTTGATAAATAATTGTGTGATATAATAAATAAATAAACTCTTGATTTAGAGAGTTTTTATAATCTTTACATACTGTATATGTGTCAACATTTTTCACACACACTATAGAGCTGGATAATGCAATATATCACTCCCCTATGACTGACATTGTTTGATTCATTTCTACCCCTTTTGATTCGCAGTTGGTCAGTCTTGTAGTCTTGTCTCACTTGCGCACTTTCAGTGAATAGAATCGTTTGAAATTGTACAAAAAACGAAATAAATATAATTCATTTCTTTATTTTTCTTCATACCTCTGGTATCATGGCGCGCAGTGCAAGAATATCAAACTTTCAGCCCTTGTGGTGTAACAAATTATTTCTTTATAGAGTCGGTCGAAAGTACATACTTCCCGCATCAGTGCATTGAAATCCCACTAATGCGTAAATGTTAAAATCAATGCCGGAACTAAGTACTTTTGATCGAGGTATGAAAACAATATAATTTCGATCGATCGCAGGAGCGGGCTTATCTCGTAATGAGTATTTATAAAAACTAGAGTGACCTGTGCGAATTATTCTCACTAAATAAGTATAATAATTATCACTTTACAAAATTATTTTTTAAATATAATTGTAGGCATTCAATTCGTTTCTAATTTTGCACACTGCTTATAAAGTTCTTCTTTTTGTTGTATTACAATATGAAGCTCAGATGACAGATGATAGAAATATTTTACTAAAATTGTCATATAAAGGCGCAAGTAGCAAAAGCGTTGAGCTAAGCCGTCAGATGGCATCATGCAGGATTGCTGTGACGTTGTTCAGCGTTGCTCGCTGTTTCAAAATTAAAGCCGTCAAATGGCAGTATGCAGTATTTACAATATGAAGGTCAGATGACAGACCGAAGTGTTGACGTTGTTTCAAAATTAAAGCCGTCAGATGGCAGACGTTGTTCAGCGTTGCTGTTAATTGATTAATTTACAAAAACAAAAGCAATAATACATTTTTTAGTTGTCGATGTCAGTAGAGCAAGCAATTATCTGTAAAATGATATATAATTTATGTGAAGAAACTGTGTGGTTTTTTCTAAAAAGGGAGGCAAACATCTTAACCTTAACGTATTAATATAATATATGATGGTTATTATTTTTGAGAAAGCGAACTTATGCCCGGTCGACGATAAGAAAAGCCGAAAATTGTATTCGTCTCGTCCGTTTCGAACTGCACGCTGAGGTTGAGAGTCATCAAGACGAGAAAGAGTCGGTTTTGTCTTTCGAAAGGAGTAATGATTCATTTTCCTGAGATATGCATGCGAACACACACACACACACACACCCCGACACACATGTAAACGTGGCGATGGGACGACGTAAGAGGGTGCCGGGAGGACGGGAGGCTCTCCCGAGGAGGTGGGGAAAAAGGACGTCGGAGCAGGTTGCACAGAGTACAGACATACATAGATATAACTTTCCCCAGAAGCAATTATTGATTCGTTCATTTCTTCCCACTTCTGCTTACACGTATATGAAATGAGTCGAGACAAGTATAAAATACTGCACGATTATTAAAAGTTTTAACGTCCCCGTATAAGTACGAGTGCGATGGCCGATACGACGCGTCATTCGTCAGACGGAGAAGACGCGATGGATTAAAAAGACATTTTCGAGTTATAAGTTGAATGATTGTACAGTGGATGAGTTTAAAATCCGCTCCTCGCGTATTTATTGGTTGAATTTAAAAGCTGCGTTCATTATTATTCTGCTAAGACTTTCGCTTTATTTTAAAATTCGACAAACATACTCTCGTCCTCGTGCGTATTCCTGCCTTCTCGTATGTTGTGCCGTGTCGCAGACAAGGACGAGTGTACATCGACAGTGTTAATTATACATGCGGGTTGTTAATTTTAAAAGGTGCGCGCGCAATGAAACAACTGCACATCTCTCTCTTTCTCTAACTTTAACCATGTGTGCGTGCAACATGTCCATGTGTAAGCTTCAAGCGTTGTGTTTCATATAAGACGTAGAAAGATACATATTTGCATATATTTTTTTTTACTGTACACACAGACACTGTACGCTTTTTAAATGAAAAGTGGGAGTCGGAGCTTTTTTTCGTTGCTTTTGAGTGTTGTAGCTGTGTACTGTAAGTTGACAAAAGTATATATATGTACGATGTCTGCATTTCACATGCATTCTAGTATGTTGATGGCCCTTAAAAAACATTAACGTTGAAATTTCGTTATTTTTAAAAAGTACAGCTCCTTTCGTCTAGGAAAAAAAATAAAAACATTTTTAAAATTACATATTAATGTAATACTAGCCGTCTTGTTGCTCTAAAATCGAGCCTTATTAATGCTACTTATTTTAACATACTAGCGTGACCTGTGCGAATTATTCGCACTAAATAATGTATAATTATTATCACTTTACAAAATTATTATTTAAATATGATTGCAGGTATTCAATTCGTTTCTAATTTTGCACACTGCTTATAGCGTTCTTCTTTTTGTTGTATTACAATATGAAGCTCAGATGACAGATCGAAGAAATATTTTACTAAAATTGTCATAAAGAGGCGCAAGTAGCAAAAGCGTTGTTCAGCGTTGCCCGTCAGATAACAGTATGCAGTATTTACAATATGAAGGTCATATGACAGATCGAAGTATTAACGTTACGCCGTCAGATGGCAGACGTTGTTCAGAGTTTAATTAATTTACAAAAACAATAGCAATAATAAATTTTTATAGTTGTCGATGTCAGTAGAGCAAGCAATTATCTGTAAAATGATATATAATTTATGTGGAGAAATTGTGTGGTTTTTTCTAAAAAGGGAGGCAAACATCTTAAACCTTAGCGTATTAATATATATGATAGGAATCCTTTATATGGACTACTCTATCTGGCGGCGAAACTTACAACTATAATCAGAGAAACATGATTATGAATCGTACTGTGAATCGATACTGATAATTGTGATTTTTTTTTATTATAGTAATAAAAAGCGTTGAATTAATTAATAAATGACTTATTATGGAACCTGCGAAGTTTTCACCTCGTGCAAACACAAAGTTAGTAAAAGGTTGTCATAGTACCACGTCATTTCAATGCAGATGATTAGATATTTTAGAATGAATCTTCAGGATGGACATTGGCTATATATTATCACGGATTTGGACCTTCTTCAGAATTGAGCGTAAATTTATTAAATTATAGTTATATTTTTTGTCAATATAATTGTCTGAAAAATTGGTCGATATTTTTATTTATTGAAGAGTACTAATCAGACGTTTTACTTACATTTTCTTAGTTGTCGAGCGTCTGTAATATATAGTTTATTAAAATCCATATTCAGAGGTAGCTTGTTCTTGACAAGGCTTGAAGAAATGCAGTTGGTTTAAAACTATAATATACTGTAGATCTGAACCGGTTCTCGACATGGTGGAAGCGATGGGTCATTGTGGTGGAGGGAGTGACGTACATGCGGGCATAGTTACGAGACCCGGACGTCATTTTCAGAGTTCTATGTCTTACGGACAGCAGATGAATAGAGCGGGTGCATTTTTCGAACTGTAAAGCGGCTTTCACACGAATAATTTGACGTATAATGCGTCTCTTATGGATGTTACTTACAGAACGCGCATTTAGACCAGTAAAATGACGGACTTACAATTTGATAAAATTGATACATAACATATACAGCGTGTCCACGCAAGTTCTTTACAAATGGAATTTTTTTTAATTAATTATTGGAGCAAAATTTTTTTTCTGTGAAAAAGTTCTGCTTCGTTCAAAACCTCTAAAACACCAAAGAAAATTTTTGTCGGCCTAAAGTTATACGAGGGAAATCAAAATGTTTTATTTTACTAAAGCCAGATCACCCGATTTGACACCCCTAGATTATTTCCTCTGGGACTATCTAAAGAAAATGGTGTACTCTGAAAGACCTTTTCAAGATATTGATCAATTGGAAAGGATTATCACCGAAAAAATCCATCAAATTCCTTCTACAATGATTCGAAATTCAATGAGTCAGTGACGGATTTTGGAAGGAGAACCGTTCTTTGTATGGAGAGAGATGAAGGATATGTTGAATTCTGATTTGTAATTATGAATAAATAATTACTTAGAAGTTAGTTATGTTATTATTTTGAATTAAATTTGATTATGTAACTAATTGTACGAAAATCTTGAATATCACAGGTAATTTTTATTTTTAGTCAAATAAAACTTTTTGATTTCCCTCGTATAACTTTAGGCCGAAGAAAATTTTCTTTGGTGTTTTAGAGGTTTTGGACGAAGCAGAACTTTTCCACAAAAAAAATTTTTGTTTCTATAATTAACAAAAAAAAATTCCATTTGTAAAGAACTTCCGTGGACACGCTGTATAAATTGGTAAATAAAAAAAAATATTTTAGCGTATTTCATATAATAGTACCTGGGTGACCGAGCTTTGCTCGGAAAGTTAAATAAAATACTGATATGCTCATTGTTTGTATAAAATTCCAAAACCTACTTACAATATTTAAGTATTTTCATACGGCAAAAAATTATTTTTATAATGATAAAATTTGTAAGAAAACGATTTTTTCGAGAGATGAGACCTAGCTAAAACGATTTTTTGCCCCCCAAAATCCCTTTTCAGTAAATTTCATCCAAATCGTTAGGGCCGTTTTCGAGAAAATATTTAGGAACATAGGTAGATACAAGATTAACTCGTTTAATAATATAGGGGATAAATATACTTACGAAAATGAAGATGTAGCTTAAAAAATATTTTATGAAAGTTGAAAAAATAGAAAAAAAATAAAATAGTTATTAACAGAGAAAATAAATATTAATACCTGAAGAAAAAACTTTGTACCATTTTTTAAGTACATTGTATTAGAAATTACACTGATAAATGAGACCAATTAAATAACATTTTTAGTTATCATAAATAGCACTTATTAATTAACAAATCAACAACAAACAATAAATTAAACAAACTATACTCGGCTGGTCTATTTAAAAAGTAGTACTTAACTTTTGTATAATTATTGGGCCTCTACCAGTTTCCAAATGTACAACAGTCTTTAATGAAATAACAATAATTAGTAAAATTAAATCAACAAAATTACTAGTAAGTACATATTTAGATTACTTTAAAAACTTGTTTAACAAAACAAACATTTTGACTACTATATATGCGTGTTTTTTTTACCAAGCCACACGGAATTGATTTCTCTAATTCTCGAGGTGTTGAGTTTGCATTCCCGTCTCGATTAAAGACAAATTTCTCGAGAATTTTTGAGCAGAAACCTTAATTACGTACCTAAAATTCTACATTATTTTATTGGTGTACAATTCAATAAACAAAGTTTGTATAAAAGCATGCTTTTATTTTTTCAACAAAAGAGAAACGCAAACAAGATCTTGACCTATTAAAACAAAACGACCATTTTGAAACTTTCAAAATATCTCAAGACCAGTCTAACTTTTAGTTGGTATTCAGGGAAGAGACTCACTTCATATATAAGAAGAAAAGTTATTTCATTTTCTTTTACGGTCGAATTTTGACATTCGCGATGTTTCGCTAACATCGTTCGTTTTCGGTCTACGATAATCGTGCGTGTCGTCCGTCCAACTGCAGTTGAAGCACTGTTTCGGACGTCGCGACGCGTCGCGTGTTGGCCAAAACGGCGCACACAGACAGACAGAGAAAGGGGGAGAGAGAAAGAGAGAGAGAGAACGAAAACAAGGGGAGGCGTACGGCAGGCGACAGCACTGGTGCTTTCTCACCATCCGACCGTAGCTTCAGTCGACTATGTTCCCGTCACAACAACATCACCCGAACTTATTATACAATAACTCTAATAATTTGTGATTTCACAATAATCTCGTCAGTATTTGTGTTTGTTGTCGAGAGAAAAAAGTGAACCGATATTTTTTTAAACGGCAAAATGTGTTTGGCTACCTTTAAAGTTCAGTGCTACGGACACACGTCTCCTTGCGATGTGAGTATTAAACGCTTTAATCACTCTCTGTGTCTATATATATATATATATACGTTTCTCTGTCTAACACAAAACAATTATACATACAAACATGCATGTAGTAGGGTGATGGTGCCTTATTCTTTTCTTATACACATTATAAAACTCACTAGACAGAGAGCACGCTTGAGAATTTATGTAAAACTCGACTGTGTGTGTGTTAAGATTTGCATGTTCCGTCCTTTTTCTTATTAATTAACGATTCTCGTGGTGGAAAGAGAGACGGTTGTATGTGTGCGCTTGATGGGATGGTAGGCGTAAGTGTGTGCGTGTAGTTATACGTTGCCATACGCCGCCTTACTTCCATTAAGGGGATTGTCTCTTCTCAGATATCTATATATATGATGTACACATACAAAGTTATTTACGTATGTACCTACTTTCTTTCTTTCCTCTTCTTCACGTCTCTCCCTTTTTTTTAATTGCATTTTTTTCTGCTGTGTGTTGAACATATATATTGCCGAATCAATATCAACCATGCATGGTTTATATTTGCTTGGTAATAAGAGAATATGGAATTGATGGATTTAGAGTTAGCAGATATATTTTTTAGGAAGAACAGTTTTCAAGTTGATTATGAACACTTTTAAATCTTTGATTAACGTCTGAATAGAACTCTTCAAATAAATAAAATTGTCGACCAATTTTTCTTAGACCAATATATTGACAAAAAATAATAAAATTACAAATCAATATAACACAAGATCTTGTGTTATATTGATTTGTAATTTTATTATTTTTTGTCAATATATTGGTCTGAGAAAAATTGGTCGACAATTTTATTTATTTGACGAACACTTTTAGAATCAATTGGACTAATAATAAAATAAGATACATTTTTAAGACAAAATTTACAAGTTTAAATGAATCGGGTATAATCAAAAAAGTGTTTGAACGATTTTTTATTCCATATCGTAAAGAAAGAGAGACAATAAAGATTTGAGTGATTCGAAAATATTAATATTAAAAAGAGGAAAAGTTTGTATAAATTTGGGTGTAGGAGGTAATCTACGAAACTATACCAATTTGATTTCAAAAATGTTTTCATCAATATTTAGAATGGACCTTCAGGATGGACATAGACTATTATCGCGTTAAAATAAAAACGCTTTTCGTGGAGACTAATTTTGCAACGTAAGTCGACGAAAAAACGGTGGCAATACACAAATTCGAGCGAAGCCGGCCCGGGTTACTAGTCATAAATAGACAGATGATTTAAACGATATTTTTAGTTTATAAATAATTTTATGTATAAATATACCTATAGAATAAATATATACGTATGTAATAAATATATATGTTACGGTTAATACAAGAAAGTAGTTAATTCGCGAATTAATCGGCTAATTACCCGAATTAACCAATCCTTGACGTTATTAGCCGGTTATTTCGCGAATAAACTACTTTCTTGTATTAACCGTAACATATATATAAACAAAAAATCGAACCATTCTAGTACGACAGCTGATTTTGTAAAAAAAAGTGACAAAGCAGATAACAAATCAACTCGACTTAACGATATCCTAATTTTTCGAACAAAAAAAAAACGTTTCTCTAAAGGTATAAACGTTATCAATAAAAGCAAACAGATTCTTTTAAGTTTTCATTATTCATTAGCATTAATAATTGACCGCTTACTTTCATTAATAACAAATGAAAACTCGAGTAACAAGTACAATAACCGTTGCATTTGACCGTTAAAATAATAAAACGACTATTTGATGCAGTTCCTACTTCCTGTTTACTTGTGGTGTAAAGTAAAAAGGGCATATGTCGAATTTTCTTATAGCACTATGATCATTTGATTTTAGCTTTGTTATATACCTTACATTTTATCTGGTTTTATATTTATTTTGTTATATAAGTATTTTTACTTGCTTTGTTTTATTTATAATTTTGTTATTTCATTATTTTGTATGTATGCAGTGTATATTGAAAAATATATTATTATTATTATTATTTAAGTTCTCAATTTTTCGTAGCTTCTCTATCGAAATTAAGAGGCCTGAAGTAACGTTTATTTATTTAATTTCCTTGCAATCGGTTTACTCAAAATAATTTTAAAGTAGGTATATCTTTTCAAAATGTACTTTTGATAGATAATAAAATCCTGTTATTTATGTTGCGTTCCTACAGCTTCGTCGTCACTCATTTGTTTCGTTTCATAACAACCATTTTCCTAAATCGCCCAGGCGCTGCGTAAGAAGTTTCACTCAAAAAGAGATTTGGAGCAAAAGCCTCAGTATCGCGAGCGTCCGACGGGACTTTTTTTCGAATGTAGATTTCAAAAAAAAATTCATTTCACTCGTTGTAAACATTTTTACACAACAAAATATTTCTTGAATGAATTGTTTCTTTTAACATTGATAGTCGATGTGATTCTGATATGAATTTTCAAAGAGAATCGTCTGTTTTTTTGGCATAAGGACAAAAACCAGTATTGGTTACGTTTTAGATTAGCGTTTATCGTTAACAGGGCCGTAATTAGCTTTTTTAGGACCTCATCACAGTAGAAGAGGGGAGGTGGTTTACTATTTTTGGACAGGTTCCCAAAAAGTTTTTGAAAGACATACAGTTTTTATTTTAATATAATGCGATTTTTTTCCTGCATTTTCCTGAGATCTTTCTTCCCTCTGAGCTCTGAACACGTTCAAAATTTTTTACGATTTCACTGTTTTTTCTCAATGTCAACAATTTGACGTAACCGCTTTTGGCTTGTGCCTCTAGATTTAATGTTAGCATTCTTGAAACCAAGTTGTATAGATTCAAGAAGTTGGAAGTTAGGAAGTAACTAATTACAAACTGCAGAAGTATTGTTCGATGTCTAATATTTTGTCGCAATATTGTTCGCTAATCGCTTAAACTTTATTACTTACACAACTTTTTGTAACTGTAACCTTTTTTTATTTAAATTTTTAATCAATCGATTTATTTACAATTTTTTGTAAAACTGATTTTCTTAAATGTCGAGTTTTAATTCCGTGTTATTTGAGCTCGTCGTATCAAATTGAAATTGATGGTCAATTTAATAACTAACCAAGGGTAGATAGATTTATGCCGGGTTGCAGAAAGGATTGTCAAAAAATTTGATTTGGCAAAGATCTAAGATTGTCATCATATAATAAATAAAATTATAGAAAAAATGTTTGCCCTATTTTAACTTCTAAATTAAAATTAGAAATATTGGTGGTAGCGTTCCGGGAGAGCAGACTTTTTTGTAGGAAATTTCCTGCTCTTTCAGAATCTTTTTTATAATTTTAGATATCTGCAATAGTTTTTGAGATATTCGCAAAAAACCAAACCCCTCTTTTTTACTAAAATGTTTATAATTTTTTCGTCCCTCACTACAGTTTTTTCGAAAAGTTTCTAAATGTTATTTCGAATCGAATGACACCATGATCATAATTTTCGCTGAAGGAAGACTGGAATTTATCAAAAAGGGACATGTGAACTAGACTCTATAACCATTCATTTTATCTCAATGCTAAATTCTTTATAAATATGATTCTCGTACTACGGAAGGTTTTACGTTAAAATTGTACCTATCTAATTTTAATAATCTTTTAAAAATAATAATCTTTTAAAACACAACTCATAAACAACGTAAAAATAAAAAAAAACTACAAATTGCGAATAAAATGTAAAAATCATTGATTTGTTCTTCAAATTATCTGTGTTTAGAATAAAATATTTTGGTTTTAAAAAGATAGATTAGATCAAAAAAGTGTACCATTACTTGCATTTCACATAAAAAAGTAAAACTAAATAAATAGAATAAAAATAGCACATATATGTCGTGCTTAATAATATTTATGCGTGTTCACACATACCTATATTTTACTTGTAAGAAATTATGCGTGTATAAAAATGAATGAAAGCTCGTAAAGTAGCACCAAAGAGTAGATAATATGTACAGAGACCTCGACGCGTATTTTTTGTTCCTGATAGACCTGGCTTCAAGGAAGGTTCGAATACAAAATTATAGACTTTTACCTGAACGTATTCAAAATAAACGTTTTTTTAAGGTATTTTCTAGACGTTTGGGTCTTTCCGTTTCCTTTACGACGCTACCTTAGCTCTCGCTTTCGCTCGGCACTGAACTTTTTAGGTTAATTAGTGCATTCCTCTCTGCTTTTTAAATAATTCCGAGTAAAGTTGCGAAATATATGAGACGAAGTGTATAACTATTTTGTAATTTTTAATTTAATACCAATTTTCATTTATATTCCGGAGCTACATTAATTTTAAATTGAACACAAAGCTAACACGTGACTACCACGCGCATGCGCCCACACTCGTGTTTTGACGGCACAGGCAAAACAATTCGTGCGCAACGAATTCGTAAAGGTATGCTCTACCCGTAGTGAGCTCAACGCATTATTAGCGATCGAAATCGAAGGGTATTTGGTAAATTAGATCGGCTATCACTACTCGAGTTTTAACGTGAAAAATTATAAAATGTCGAAATTCTCTATATTATTCAAATCTTATTTATTGAATTCTCTATATTATATTATCTCCTTTGATGCAGTGGTACCAACAGACATGCGTACTTAATACATACATGTCCGCGTGAATCAAAATCCCTTTGTAATCTTAATCTAACATGTAATCAACAAAAATAATTTCATAATTACACTTGTCGGGTAAAAGTCATTATTTTATTTTTTATTTTAATACACGCATATAATTTTTATGTAATTAATGTACCGAGTATATTTATTTATTTATTTTATAAATGTTTACACTGAAAATAATGGACAGTCGCATCAACGACTTATAGACTTTTAATTACGATAACAACATTAATCAGTTCACATTTAACTATACTTTTTTAAGTGAAACTTCTTTTGTCACGGTAGAATAAAATTGATTCGTTAGCTTGAAAACGTAACGAAACGTGTCGCAATGTACGTATACTGTATACTATAAAAACCAACTGTAAAACATCAAGCGAAGTTGGCGGCGAGGTAGAATAATCTTGCAATCTAAAGATCGTGAGTTCAATCCCGGCGGTCGGTGCCAATTATACAAGTTTCACTTCTGTACTGTGTTGTGTAAAATCACACAGCCTCGTTTTTTTTTTTAATAAACGTATACAGTCAAACCTGAATGAGTGAAAACTGGGTATAAGCGAGAAAACTCTCTAAGTGAGAATAATTGCCAGATAAGAGAGATTTTTTGAAAAGTGATTTTTGACCCACTAGTGGATTGGAATGGTTAAAACATTTCACTTAAAAAAATTGCATTGTTTTTAGAATCTCATAAAATATCTGCTAGTAGCTAATTTTCGTCCTTATTGCAATTAAAGTTTAAAAATTAGCAGGAGCACAGCAAATAAATAAAAAAATAGACACAATTCCATAATTTTTTAAATCTCGCTTGACCGTTATATTATCTAAAAGCTCTATGAATACTATTCGTTGAATGTGGTGGAAGAAACGTGTCACTTTTGTAATTTTATTTCAGTAATTCGAAACGCGTCTAAAGATAACTTAATATACCTAAACTGCACTTTTTACCACTAAATAACCAGTGATTTAATCCTCAAAGCAGTTCCAGTAACAAATAGTACACTAAATTCTAAGTTGTGATAATGATGGTGGGAGTAAAGGGTCGAATGAAATGCAGTTTTAATAAATTCGAGGCAAATTTAATTGCATTAATACTATTTTTAAAGATAACTATGTGACCTGTGCGAATTATACGCACTAAATAAGTATAATAATTATCACTTTACAAAATTATTTTTTAAATATGATTGCAGGTATTCAATTCGTTTCTAATTTTGCACACTGCTTATAACGTTCTTCTTTTTGTTGTATTAAAGCTCAGATGACAGATCGAAGAAATATTTTACTAAAATTGTCATATAGAGGCGCAAGTAGCAAAAGCGTTGAGCTAAGCCGTCAGATAGCATCATGCAGCATTGCTGTGACGTTGTTCAGCGTTGCCCGCTATTTCAAAATTAAAGCCGTCAGATGGCAGTATGCAGTATTGTGTCTGTTGCATTACAATATGAAGGTCAGATGACAGATCGAAGTGTTGACGTTATTTCAAAATTAAAGCCGTCAGATGGTAGACGTTGTTCAGCGTTGTTGTATTTTAATTAATTTACAAAAACAAAAGCAGTAATACATTTTTTAGTTGTCGATGTCAGTAGAGCAAGCAATTATCTGTAAAATGATATATAATTTATGTGGAGAAATTGTGAGGTTTTTTCTAAAAAGGGAGGCAAATATATAATATGATGATATTTTTCATCTCGTCTTTACTTTTGAGTAGAATGAATTATGCAGTGATCCATTAGATAAAGTTGATGCAGACCACTTCATTATTATTTATTTTATTTTTTTGTACAGTTCTCGTTCTGTATATATTTTTGCATCGTCCATATTATTATGCAAGACCGCAATGCTCGATAGACACGGATGATGTAGCATTTTAAAACGATAATATAATGAAATATACTGCTAAATATAAAATGTATGTATGCAGCAATCTATTCAAACATTGGAACAACTATAAACAAACACACTGACATAAAACAGCATTACATTTGTGTGTGTGTGTATCGTAAAAAATTAAAGCTTACTTCTTAAAGCGAGACAGAAACAATCAAAAAGAAGAAGTTTTCTTCCTCCCCTTAATTTTATATCGTGAATATATATAAAACAGAGTGCGTATGAGAAAGACAACAAACAAGTAATGACGAATACAATATATAATAAATATGTAAGAGTGAGATACTGTGATATTATAAGTATATTGTGTGTACCTACATGTAAGACGGTGGCAGAGAAGAGTTGAAACAGAAATTTGCATGCATTGAAGCGAGCGCGCGAGAGCGGCGCGGCGTACGGGTGCGAGCGAGACGGACACATGTGGCGACTTGCGACCGTACAAGATGTAATATGTAAATGTATGTTGAAAAAGGACGGCAATATAGACACACAACACACACACAACCGAAGTGTAGTGAGGGTGGCGTGCTCTTAAGGCGCTTGCGTCTTTGCTTCTTGCTTGCCAAGCTTTGTCTAATCGGATTCATTAACAGTCCGATCTCAGAATTATACGACCATTCCTGGACTAACACTTTTTCAGGACGCTTCGACAGGACGCGACCGACGCACCGGCGTCACTTTTGACAGGATTGTTTTTTCGGTTGTTTGTTTTGAATTTTTCACGTCGCGGTTTTTTGGCGCGAATTTTACGGCCGCGTTGTCGCGCGACGCGCGATGTGCTGTGAGTGGTGGATTTGAAATCGGCTGGAGACGTTGTTTTTGAAAAGTGGCCACGTGCACGGTTTTACTGATATGACGTGTTTGTGTGTGAGTGCGTTTCCGATTCGCAATTATTGTCTATGATGTTGTTTTGTTTTTGTGCGACGTGCTATTGTTTTATTTGTTCGAAATGAGTAACGTCACTTTCGAGTTACGTCTTTGTTTTTGTTGTCTTTATAATCAGTGTGTTACGTTAAACGGTTACCTAACTCAGTTTTGTTAATTATGTGATAAAGTTATGTAATCATTTACATTGGTGCTTACTGCTGTTTTTTTTTTTGTTTGTTTGTTTCTTTTTTATGAAAATTAATTGTCATAATCACAAGTTTGGAAAAATTAGGTATGGCATTTTTTATTGATATTTACTAGCATGCTTATTTATAGAATTTCAAAAATTAAAACTACAAAATATAATATTTATTAGCGACATAAAAACAGTCAATAAGTTTAATTATCGTTTATTTAAAATGCTATCAACATTCATCTATAAAGTGATTTTTAATAAACTTATAAATTTTTGAGAGCGGGTTATCACAACAGGTAGCTTTTAATGTTTATTTTTTCACGTAAGTTGAAGTTGAAAAAATGTAGAAAATAACGGGAAGTGTGATAGGCGGAAAATAGTAAAGGTGCGAATGGCGTCTGTTATGAGAAACGGACGTTAAACGCATTATTATTTTAACACAGACATTTTTTCAACATCAAAAAATAATACATTTTAATAATAAAATATATACCTACTGCAACGCATTACGAAAACTATTAAACAAATGCCACGTTTTATAATTTGATAACTTTTTTTCAAAAATTTTAAATTAAAGTTGCAATTTATTTTGTAGTAAAATGATCTAAAATAGAATTATAATTGCTTAAACTAACGTTTTCGTAATATTTGTATAACGAATATATACAATCAACAATAAATAAAATATTAAAACAAGAGAGTACGCATCGAAAGTTAAAGTTGCAAAACTTTTCATGCAGTATTATCAAAGTTGCTTTCGTCGTTGTTCATGTACTTTCCGCTTTCTCTGAACTGCGAGCACGTTGTCGCTGCATTGTTGTTTAACCGCGCTTTCGTTTAAATTCTAAATTAATGTTTTCAACAGTACATTTGAAAAAAATAATAATAGGTATATAGTCTTAATCTATATCTTAGTGAATCGTATTTTGAATGAATAAAGAGAATATAATAATCGATAACTTTATCAAAGCTTCAACCACAATAATTTAATATAATAATAATAAAAAAAATTATTGTGAAACTCGGAAAGTTTGCAATAATCGTCACACACACAGATACGGAAATTTGCTGGAAAAATTCCTTATAATTGTAGAGACATTTATAAATCAATCAATCATTAAAATTTATTAACCATACGCTAGATACCGTCACAGTAATAAAATTAATATTAAAAATCATCAACAGAGTACAAGCATGAAAGTTCAGAACTGTTTTAGTTTACAGGCAACATGGCAATATCTTTGGGTAATTTGTTGAAAAGTCGCAAAGCAGTAGGAAAAGATCTTTAATTGTTTTTTTTGAAGTTGGTAATAGAATAGAATAGAATAGAATAGAATAGATTCTTTATTTTGGCGAAGTCCAGCCAATGGCTCATTTTTTTATAAATAAAATTATCTACCAATTTTTCTGACAATTATGTTGACAAAAATGTATAAATATAATTCAATAAATTAACGTTTCGGTCTGGATTTGTCTGAAAAATTGGTCGATAATTTTATTTACTAAAGGGTATAATAATCAGACGTTAATCAATTCTTTTATGTTATTTGGTAAAACATTGTAGAATTTTGACGTCCAATAATTAGGTCAATTTTTGTAAAGAGGCACCCTAATGTCTTTATTATCCCGGGTACTATTTCATCAATTGTCTGGAAGGTGTTTAGGTGAAAATTAAGAATCAAATGAACAGTATAAAGTAATCAATATTAGCTGTAAAATAATAAATAACGAATAAAATTTAAATACACAAATTGTAAAATATCGTTTAATAATCTTTATATAATATAAAAATGCGGTGTGCGCGTGTTTCGTAATGCCTCTACTCCTAAACGGCTTGACCGATTTTGTTGAATTTTTTTGACGTGATAAATTGATGAAACACCAGCTGCACGCACGAAAAAGTGTAACGTTCCGCCTGACCCTGTGCGTGCAAGCGAGAGCGCAGTATAAGCGATAGAGAAATGGCAATATGGCGCTAATAATAATTAATAAATGTCATTTTATTTTGTTAAAAATAACTGATCGCCGTCATTATGGATAAAATATGATATTATTCACAACGAATGGAAATGTATTGATCAATTGATAGTTTGTACACAAACGCAGCTACATTTTGTATCAAAAACAAATCTTGGGAGATATCTGCATTTCATAACAGCAGATAAATTATACGGTTTGTTAACAAATATATATACATTCTATTAAATGTCTTTTATAATGGCTTAAAAATATGTATTTTGCTTTGGTTGATCAAATTATTAGTCGGTAAAAATATAGTTTGACAGCTACTAAAATTTAGTTTATGTATTATTAAATATGATATTCGAGCGGAATACGTTATCACGTAAAACTATCGTCCGTAAACCGACTTTACAGACAACCAATTTTTTTTTTACTTATGGGGTCACCTGGATGGTTCTTAGCTATAGTTGGACCCAATAGGTGGCGCTGTTGTCGACATCCAGAAATATTTTTTTTAATTTTCCGACCAATTTTTATCAAAATATTTTTTTCGATTTTTCTCATAAAAGAACATAATCCCAAATTAATTAATAAGAAAAATCGCAGGATTGTAGACAAAAAGTTAGATTTATTAATGTAGGACGTTTCGTCTATAGATTTAGTACAATAAGAAATTTCAAAACAATAAATGAAAATAAACATTAATTACTAACCATAGCAATTAATAAAAGTTAAGGTATAAAAATCAAATTTTTTGTCATCAATCCAGCGATCTTTCTTATTAATAATTATCTCGATGGACACGATATCTAATATATATAATTCCAAATAATCTATATTTTTGCACCTGGTTGAAGCCGGGACGGGCCACTATATTTTATAAAATTATAACGTTTGAATCGACTGCCATTCGCAAAAAAACCTATTTCTAACTGAAAATTGATATCGTCTGGATTGGATTATCCATAAAATAAAAATGCATATAATGTAATAAAACTGTTTTCGAATATATGTTCAAATAGAATTGAGAAGGGGGCGGTGCATTGTATTCTTTTAAGATAAATTCACTCATTTTGAAAACGAAAAAAAATACTTATTTTAAATGGCTGCTAATGAAGCAGTGAGTAATTTTGATTGACAGACCCTTTTTTACTTTAAACCCTAAACGTGCCTCGTAAATAATATGATAGATAAGTATGTGTGTTTAGTATGTAAATACACCGTAATAAAAAACATAGTTCCTATTTTCATTAGAAAAGAGGGTTTAATAAACATCAACTGATTTTTTTAAGTTTATATTATATTTTCTGTGATATATAATAATATAAAAATAATCAAATCTTTGATTAACGTCTGATTAGAACTCTTCAATAAATAAAATATCGACCAAATTTTCAGACAAATATATTAAAAAAAAAAATAAAAATCAATACATTAACGTTTCAGTCCGGATTTAGACCTTCTTCAGAACTGATCTATAAAAATTAATTAATAATTAGTTTCTAATTGGTTTTTAAAAAAATTCGCTTTAAGTTTTAATTATCAAATATTGAAAAAATAATAACGTTAATGTATTAATTTTTATATTTTTTGTTAACATATTTGTCTGAAAAATTGGTCGATAATTTTTTTATTGAAAAATTCACTTCTTTATAATATATAGATAGGTATAGCGCGATCCGTTTTGTTTAACTTTACAGCACTAGTGGTGTTAAATATAATAGGTGATTTACAAAGTAACGATATTACGATTTATGTAAATGAGTCTAGACTATAATATTATGACAGGCTAACAACTTACTTAAGCTGTAACGTTGACAAGAAAACCACTGTGTTTGCAGCTAACAGCAAAATTCGGATTTTTAAGAGCCCGTTTGCCGATCACAGAGGGGAAGCTGTATTTTGCGGCGTGTGGTGAGGAAACATTTTGAAACATTCCATTCATAATAGTACACCTAATTATTGTGGTCTATGAGAATTGAATGCTCTCTCTCTATCTTTCACACATGTGAGAAGGATTGACAAAGAGAACCGAATTATTATATGCCTCGTTATAGTGATATACATACTATTACATGTGTTAGTATACTAACACAGACACGTATAGACTGCAGATATCAAATAGGGATGTGCTATATTCATTTTATATCCAGAATTACAAAACTTTACAACATATAATTTATCTGCAAAGAAATAGTTTACAAAAAATAGAATTATGTTAAATGTCACAAAAATATGGAAAAAAATGTATTGTATATTCATAATAATAACTATAATACAGTAGGTACTGTTTGTTACAATTAGGGTTGCCACCTTTTTTTCGAAAAAAAAAGTATTTTTTTAAAGTTGCAAAAATATAGGACTTTCATTATTTGTTTTATATATTATTTATTTAATTATTTAATTTATGACTGACACAACTATTAGCCAACTTATGAGCTATGGAATCTAATACAGTTGCATAAATAAAAATTTGAAAAGAAGTTTGACCCTGCAGGCCATCCCTGTAACTTCCCGCTATTTTCGAGTTCAAAACGCTCAAAAATATATAAAATATAGCAAGAAGTTTATTTTTTAGCTCTTCGAGCCCAAAAAAAAAAACACTTTGTTACGAAATTTTCGTTCACGATATCTCATGAACAAATGAACCGATTTTGATGCGATTTGCGGTAGTCGACGCAATTTTTTAACCTAAAAAAATAATTTATTACAGAAAAATCGATCTCATAGGAATTTTACGAGCAATTTAAAAAAAAACACTTTTTTACGATTTTTTCGTTCACGGTATCTCGTGAACAAATGAACCGATTTTGATGCGGTTTGCGGAAATCGACGCAGTTTGTTAATAATAAATCAGTTAATTTACTAGAAATCAATTAAAAAAATGAATGCACACTTTTTATTTTTTTGGTTTTTTAATTCTGAATTTTTATTATGTACATAATTTTATTACAATTCATTCTTATTTTATTATGTCCACTCATGCGCCTAGGCACAGGTTTTTTGACATTAGCGCGTTATAAATTTAAAAATATTAATTTTAGAAAAAAAGTTTGAATTAAAAGCTGTAGAAAATTTGTAGATTTAAAACTTAAGTCATTAGCATTTTATTGTTTAAACAATTATTAGAAGAGATATGGATCCAAAAGTCAATAAACAAATCGTAATAGTTGAATAAGTCGTAAACGGTAAGTGATACAAAAAAAAAGTATTGAACAAAAAAGATAGTAAATTTATTTATCTACAATAAAGGTTATTACCTTTTTTCGCCTCAAGTGCACGGTTAGGGAGATATAGGCTGAAACGGTTTTTTTCAAAATGACGGCACTTCCGCCCTCCTAATTTGTAAGGATTTTGTGCATTTAGGGTCAGTACGTGATACTGAACCTATTATAGAACACAAAAAAAAGTTGTAGGATAATGCAGAAAAAAATTCCCTATTACCTGTACTAGTGCCATAGTAATTAAAACAGTTTTATTATTTACATCATTTTAATTCAAAATTCTTATTTTGTCATTAATTCTGAATTTTTATTATGTAGGTACATAATTTTATTTGAATTCATATTTATTTTATTATCTCTTCATAATTAAAATTCTCAATATATTCTATGTGTATAGATGTAAAATTAATCTCTTCCATTTTAATTATGCTGTGACAAAATTTTTTTTCTGTTTTGACTTTTCAGATAATTTTTCTTTTACTATTAAATACAATAACTTCCTATTGGAAGTTAAATATCAATATAAATCAATAAAATAAGTATTATAGATAAAATATTTACCTATTATATTTGGCAATGTTACATTTTTTCTTACGTACTGCTGACAAAGGTAATCTTGTTTATTTTCCAAGGCGATAATCCATGTTGAAACGCTGGACTTCTGTTGGTACAAAGCTGGAAATGAAGTCACTGTGGGCTCGCCTGCTAGCTCACAAAATTACAATAAGAACAGGGGCTATTGTTCTTTCAAGGTCATCTGCTGGCTCTGAGCAAGAACCAATCTGGAAACGGTATCTTGTAACGTGGGTGACATGAACAAAGGCCCACAAACAAACATTATGACATAGTGTGTGTTTGTAAAGATGTCTCGTGTGATGGCAAGGTGACCTCTTAAATGACAAGGAATGATTTTAATACCAACTGTGTAAAATGGTGTGTGTGTCGTAGCTGCCCTGGGAATGGTGTTGTCACAACAAGCACGTTTCGAACAAAATGGTTGATGTTTAAAATACATTTCCTCTTATAATTGTAATTTTGTAAGAATTGAACAGTTTTTTATCCTTTTTTATTAAATAATATTGTTCATAACATAAGTAGACAATTTTGAAACTCCCGCTTTGATGCGCTTTGGTGAGCTGGCGCCATTTCAGCGATGCCAATGACTGAAAAAAGTTCGTCAAAAGTACTATTTTCATTAATTTTCATGCTATCATGTTGGCATTAAAATTATTCCTTCAGACAAATAAGAGAAGCTCGAATAGCATTGAGTTTCATACCCCTGGTCAGTCCTGCATTAAAGTTCCGTGTCCCGTATTATAGGAAATGTCCCGCATTATTACGTGAATTTTACGAGACCCGTGTGGCTATATGAAAAAGACTTTTTTTTGGCTCTTCAAATTCTACCCAAAACAAAGTTTTTTAGTTTAGTCGTTTGGTTTTGGTGTTCCTATTAATAAAACTTAAAAATATTGATTTATTTAGCTTTATACCCCGCCCCCCAGAAAAAAAAATATCTACGCCCTTGTGTGAAGCGAGCACATAATAGCAATTAAGAAAACTAGTACTGAAATCTAGCGGCAAATCCAGCCTCGTATGCAGCGAACTTTAAATTAAAATCGTTGCAACGAATATATCAAACCACTATATAGTATACAACCCAGCCCTAAATTTTAACGGCACATGCCAGCACAGATGATAATTTCAAAAACACCCGTTCTTTCCGTAGTTACAGCACCAGTCAATTCAACATATTACGATATTTTTTCATTGCAGAGCTACGGCTTCCCGTATAAACTGGGTCGTAACTTTGGAAAACAGGCTACGGCATATTTTTTTCTAGTTATATTAAGGATCAATCTATGTCCGTATTGTAACAAATTTTTCATTTTTTACTTTGTTAATTAATGGCGAATGCTTTTAAAAGACACTTTTTACGGTTTTTAAAATTTTTATAAAAATTTTTCTGCTAAAAAAATTAAAAAAATGGTACAATAGGGACATAGATTGATCCTTAATCTCCATAAAAATAATTTTTCATAATTTTATCTCTCGTTTTACGATCAGATTTATACGGGACCGCAGACCACTGTATTGCATTGAGAAAACCAGGGGAAACGGGCTCTTAATTATTTCCTGTTATATTTTTCTTGATTGTAGACTATTTTTAAAACATTTCACTCTAATACCGGTTAGTGTTTAAATAATATAGAATTTAACATTTCAGAGTTAGAAAAAAATATTTCACTTAAAAAAATTGTTTTGATTTTGTAGTCTCATTAAAAAATCTGTTGGTTGTTAATGTCCATACTTATATGCAATTGATGTTACAAAATGGCAGGAAGAGAGCAAATAAATAAAAATATTATTGTTTAGCCGTTTACTGAAGTCCGAAGAAAACAATGTACGGGTTGCGCAATCATTTTGTTAGTTCTGTTTTAGCATAAATTATTGAAAATCGGGTGTACATAAAGTGTACAAACGAAATCTTTCGTATTTCGCAAAAACATACAAAAACGTATTTTTTCGAAATATTATCACCCCACAAACGTTCTTGCTTGATCGTTGTATAGCTCTATGAAATACTTCGTCTATTCTTTGAAAGTGGTGGAAGAAAAGGGTCAATTGTATATACAGAGTGTCCCATTAAGAATGGGACATAGAACAATCGCAAATTCTCCAATTCAAAATAAAACGATTAAGCGAAATATGCTTAGATAAAATGTTACTCGCTCTAACAGTGGCGTACGGCAGGAGTAAGTAATGCTTGTACCCCTTCTAAATGTTACGCCGCTGTCTAAATTTTAATTTTGACTATAATTTTAATTTTTTTGATATTTTTTAAGTCAATAATGTACACTTGTTAGTTTGTTGTAAAGTCATTGGTTTTCGAGATATTCGCAGTTAAAGATAGATAGACATGTACTTTTTATTTGTATTATTATTAATAATATTCATTTTTACAATTTTGTCTTAAAAAAACTGCGAATATCTCGAAAACCAATGACTTTACAACAAACTAACAAGTGTACATTATTGACTTAGAAAATATCAAAAAAATTAAAATTATAGTCAAAATTAAAATTTAGACAGCGGCGTAACATTTAGAAGGGGTACAAGCATTACTTACTCCTGCCGTACGCCACTGGTAGAGCGTACTGAACTATTTTTTTTATTGTTAGGTGCATTTTATGATATTTAACAAGTGTGCCGATTTGAGTAAAATTATACGGTGTATAAAAAAAAATATGGACATTAATAATTTTTCAGTTTTCAACTTCAACATCCCGTATTTCGGAAACGAGTAACATTTTATCTAAGCATATTTCGCTTAATCGTTTTATTTTGAATTGGAGAATCTGCGGTTGTTCTATGTCCCATTCTTAATGGGACACCCTGTATAGTTAAATTTCATTTCACTGAGTCAAAACGCATGCAAAGAGAATTTAATATAAATTTGCCTTTTCTGTTATTGTATAATGAGTCATTTTATTCTCGAAGCATTTTCAGTGAGAAATAGTATACCAAGTTATTGTAGTTATTTTTGTAAATGATGGTGGAAGCAAAGGGTCGTATGTTTGAAAAATTTTCTCTGTGTTGATACAAAATTCATTGAAATCTAAACGGTACTTTTTTGTGAAATTTAATAAAATCTGTTATTTCTGATAAGGTTCAATGTTAAATGCAAAAAACGTTTAATATTAATCACTTTTTTTTTGTTCTCTGTAGCTTTTTGAAAATTTAGACGGTTCATTATCGTATTAAAATCTACCAATTTGCTAAATTTCATTTAATTCTGAACAGTAACTCTCTAACCGACAGTACTAACTTAAGTTAAAAAAATCCGACAAAAAAGACAAGCCCAGTTTCCGTTTAAATTGGTAGTATTGTTTGTTTTTTAATATTTCAATCTACGCGCTTCCACGAGGATTATAAACGTTTCCAAGTTTGTACGTCATAATATACTGTGAAAATTACCGTACTTTAAACTTGGAAGGTTAATTTCAAGGTGCGAAATAACACTTAAGAAAACTGTAATTATATAAAAAATAACACAGACTGCCTTATCAGCATAATTACCTATGTTTTAATTTGATACCTGCCGTAATCTACCAAACGACTTTAAATGAAAATAGTAATGTAAGTTTAAAAAATTAACTACTACTAACAAAAAAATGCAAAACAGGTTTTCAATACGAAAAGTATAATACATAATAATAATAATAAATTTATTCCCACAAATATCTTTACAAAAACAAAAACAAATTATAAATCTTAAATTATGGAATTTTCCTACCCAACTTGACTTAAGTCAGTGCTAGGGTAGTGTAGTATAAAACAAACTGAAGGTCGTGTAATAGTATTGAATACTGAAACTATATTTTTAGTTTATATCCAAGGTAATTGGAAACTTAGTTTTATAGTTTTTGTTAACCTTGGCGGCCCGGAAACCGGAAGATTTCTGCTTATCGAATAATCAACTTTGTATACTTTTACAGTTTCAATTATAGTACGCGCCACGAATCTAAAAGGCTCGTAAATTAGATGCGAATGCGGGCTTGCGCTTGTGCAGTCTGTTGAAAAGCTACAAACTCGCAACTCAACAAAACTAATATAACAATAACAACTTGACAATAGCGTACTCGACTGTACTTTAAAGCAGGAAAGCGACAAGTTACAAATGCAACGAGCGATCACGGCCAATCACCGACGAGCGCACGTTCCGTGCAGATAGCTGGAAGGTGGTGGGTGCCTCAAGGGCTCTAAAATGTGCCGTTGCGACGCTGTTTGTGACTAACTTCCCAAGCTTTTAGATCCGTGGCGCGTATTATACAGAAAGATTTATTTCAAGTCAAGGGAATGTTGTGCTCGTAAAATCAAAAATATCCCTTTTCTAAACGAAATAATATAATGATGGTTTATTACAGACGTTTGACAACTCGGCACAACCGTATAAATAAATAAATAAAAAATGATAGATAATAATTCTCGATAACTTTTAGTGGATTATTATCGTCTAAAACTTTCAGTGGACAATCGATACTAGAGATGCCACGAATATTCGGCTACTATTCGGTATTCGGCCTATTCGGCTACTTTTTTTAATATTCGGTATTCGGCCGAATGTTGCGTACTATTCAGCCGAATACCGAATATCAAATCATGGGGAAAAACGCACATATTACTCAAAAATATGCGATTTTTTTCTTAAATAGTATTATTTTGTAAAGTTTTTAGTGACCAAACAGTGATATTTTTTAGTAATAAGGACTATTAATAACACAATTTGATGTAACAATGAACAAATAATGCGTGTCGTGACACGGTCTAGTTGCGCAAATGAAACAAATACGCCCGCAGCGTTGCTACCGCACGCTTCGTAATGGGACAAGTCGTAACCTGTCACCCGCGAAATGTACAAATAATTAGCCGAACATTCGGCCGCCGAATATTCGGCGCTTCGGCCGAGAACATGGCCGAATATTCGGTATTCGGTATTCGGCAAAATCACTATTCGTGGCATCACTAATCGATACAAGCGAAACACAAATAGAAAAATTAGAGTCAATGTTTGTTTGGAAAATAATGCAACAGGTGTCTAACCTTTAACGTTTGCAATGAATAAGTTCTGATTATATTAATTAATTATAAAATGAATTATAAACACTTCCAATAGTACTTTAATGCTGGGATTTGACAACGACCTTAGACTGTGAACATATACATATTTCTCCATATCAAAAGCATAGTCGAGTTTTAAATCGATCTTGCTCGAAAAATAATCGATCGATTGAAATGATATTTTTCTTAAACTGTGTATATATGTATTAAGCATCGTTTCTTGTACAGTTTCCACTTCGAAACAAAGTTTTTCTACGCGCTTTGATCAAAATTTAACTTGAAAAGCGATCTTTTTCTATGTAGGTCAATCAATTTTGTTTTCGTGTGAGTACAATCTAATATTCTAAGATGACAGGGAGTTTGAATACGACATGAGACTGCTCCTGATGTATGGAAACTGTAATTGTATGATCACATTCTAAAGTCATTGTCAAATCAAACAGTCTTTACTTTTTATATGCTTTATATTAACTTCACTTGTAAGTTTGTATGTATGCATGATTGTTTGTAACCTTCGTTTGGACTACAGCAAGTGGTTTATTACTGTAGTATAATATTCCAGCACTGTAACTACAGTAGTTAGCCGTGCGGTCTAAGGCACGGCTCTTCGCTAACGTCAGTCTTCTGTCTGCCTATCTGTGATATATTATAGTTAATAAATTGTACAACAAGCTTAAAAAGTTTTAAAATAATTATCATTACTAATTAAACAAAAAAAACCTTGGCTCTGCGCGAACCCTCTGGACAAACCCACGTATTTACGTCTCTGGGGTGCTAGTTTTCAGTGAAAAATGAGACAATATTATAACTTAAGTAAGATATGTCTAGTTGTCTGATGATGGCCAATAAATTACCAGAAAGTTTTGATTTCATGAGCTCACTATGATCTATATTATGAGAGGCTATTCGCTTTTTGCTTCGGTACTATAATAAACTTTTGGTTCAAATTTCATCACGATATAATAAATTATTTATTTGTGACATAAACTTCACTAAAAAGTGAAAAACACTACGTCTCGATGTATTTATAAACTCAAAAGGAAGTCTAATAACTTTTTGTATTTGAAAAAATCGATATTTTATTGTAGAATTGAATTATGCCTAAAATAAGAATATACAATTATTGTTTTTAATACTTCATTAAAAATATATAGATAGGTATATATCGTTATTCCATGCTAAAAATTTCTTATTTGTAAATAATGCAAAAACAATTAGTTTCAATACCAAAAGAAAGCATTTTTTATCATAAATTTGGTAACTAAATCGCGTAAAGTCACCTCTCGGCCACATCTTAAAGTCTCAAAGCTAAAATCACAAATCGCTGTGTTTTTTGTGTTATATAGCGAATTTCTAATTAAAATTTCAGGATTTTTAATGTAATAATGAACGCCCTAAAAGATGCTTTTTATCCAATATCACTTTCTTGAAAACGATTTATACAAGAAGATTTTTAAGTTGATTCTTTTTTTTTAACAGCGTATATAGAAATCAAATAGACGAACAAATATTTCTAGTAACTTTTTTATCAAAACTCAAAAATGAAAGAGGAATCGGCTTTCAAAGTTTTATTAAATTTTGAGATCGATCCTGGCGTCATGTTGTGTCACTATGGAAATATGTGATTATCAAGTATTCACAGAAACTGTTCGAAGTTGTCCCCGTTTTGTTGGACGCAAAGATGCGTTCGTCGTAGCCACGTGCTTGTAGTAGCAATAAGGGTCTTCCGCGAATTATTTGGAGTGCTATCATTTCTTCGCGTGTGTTAACCGGGCTTTTGAATTAATTAAGTAAAATTCAATTAAACTTTGAAAGGCTGTTTCTCTCTTATTTTTGAGTTTTGATAAAACAGTTATTTGAAATATTTGTCCGTGTATTTGATTTCTACGCGCTATTAAAAAAGATGAATCAACTTAAAAATCACCATGTATTTAGTAAGCGTCATCACTGGTGTGTCGTCCGTTTATTTGACTTCTACATGCTGTTTAAAAAAAATAATCAACTTAAAAATCATTTTGTATTATTTGGAATCAAATGGAAGAGTTTGGCGTTATACATCTTTAACCTCTGGACATTTTCATTGATTTTAACTGAGACTTCTTTAATTAATATATACGTGTAGTTATAGATAGATAGATAGATAGATAGAAATTTATTCATTAAATACCAAAAAATTGGCGTAGAATAAGTCAATACATATACAAAAAATACATAGAAATTAAATAATGCTAATATCTTAGTAGTCTTTAGTTGTGTAAGGACATTTAATTACCAAGATGTTTTTGAGTTCACTTCTTAATTTTTTTGCTGACAAATTTTTTAGTCTGCAGGATAAATGATTATAAAGATTAATACTTTGTATTACACAATTTTTTTGAACTAACGTGAGTTTTGTTCTTGGTGGACGCAAAAGGAATGCAGACTGACCTCTGGTGTTAAAATTATGATCAATTTCATATTTAGAAAAAAAACTGTAGTTTTCTTTGACAAACATGACTGACTCCAAAATGTATATACTAGGCAATGTAAGAATTTTATTGTTTATGAAATAGTTCCTGCAAGAATCGCGAGGTTTAAGACCAAAAATAATTCTGATGCACATTTTTTGTATTGTTCCAGATATTTATAAAACGTTATGAAAAATACAAAACATCGTCAAAATTTGTAGGCAAGAAATTCATCAACAGCAAGCGTACAATCATCAAAAAACAGGGTCTACACAGGTCGGAGAAATGGACGAACAAGATCATTATTCGCTGCGATGGAACAATCACCAATCGCACATAATAAAGGCATTCGACGACCTCCTCCAGGCGGAATCCCTAATCGACGTCACCTTGGTATGCGGCGCCGACAATACGAGAGTCAAAGCGCACAAACTGATCCTGACGGCATGTTCGCCGCTCTTCGAGCAACTATTCGCCGACAATCCGTGCAAACATCCTCTGATATTGCTCATGAACTACGAGGAATGGGTAGTTCAGGCCCTGGTCGATTTCATGTACCGCGGCGAGATCAGCGTCGGCTCGGAACAGATTCCCCATTTGATAAAAGCCGCCGAACAGCTGCAAATCAAAGGTTTGACGCAATCGAACAGCAGTCAGGCGCCGACGCCTTCGACGACGCCCAACGATCTGGACGGCAATAGTTCGTGCGGTCTTGAACCGCCGATGAAATTGCCGCACATGGGACATTTAAATTTTGCCGACGGTCTCGTCACGTCTGCGAGGAGCGATCTGTGCGTTTCGCCGATACCGCGAAGGAAACAAGCGAGGCCGAGACGAAGATCCGGCGAGACGGCATCTCCGCAAGATTTAAGCAATAAACAGCCGCAGGCGGCGCATCAACAGGCGATGTCGCCGTTGGAAGTGTCGGGCGAGGATACGGCCGAGGATCTGTGTCTGAAAAAAGAAAGGCCGGCCAGTCCTCCGACTCCGTCGCTGGCTCCTCCTCAATCCGCTTCGCATTCCCAATTGCCGCCGCCTCCGTCGCTTCAACCGCCGCCGCAGGCTCATCAGTTGAATTTAAATCCGCCACCTCCTCCCCAATTGCCCCAGCTACCGCAACTGCCTCAACTTCCACAATTACCCCGTCCGAAGTTGGATTCTCCGGACACGAGGACGCCGCCTTTGGATTTCAATAAAGATTTCAATGCGTCGCCGCCTATTATCATGGGCAAGGAGTTCATGCACCATCCACCGGGCCTGGGTCTTCCGGCTGAAGCTCATTCGCCACTTCCGTTTCCGCCCATTCCGTCAGTATCGGCGATGGCCATGACGTCACCACACAGTAAGTGTAAGAAACCCGTTCCAAAATTCTTAGAGGTTATGTTTTTAGAAACTTTTGATACACTTTCTAACTATTGAATTTAGAGATGCTTCCTTAAAAAATAATTTCTTAACGCAGTTTTCTGTTAAATTTGCAAAGGTTTTCACGACAATTATAATTTAGAGCTTCTCGAATTTGGTACCAATTGAAAAACTACCTTTCGCATTTTTTTACGTATGTTTCTTCAAAATGAACAATAAATTGCAAAGAATGGAAAATAGTATTTTCTGACCTGTTAAGTTTCGTAGGCTATACCTATACGGTTATTAATATTTCTAGTTTGCTAAATTACTTTGTATTTTTGTTTAATATACTTTTTGTATCATAAAATTGATTCTTGTTTTAATATTCATCTAACTGTAATAAATGATAGGCATGCAATTTTGACTCCATCAAAGTAGTAAATGGGACTATTTTTTCATTTTCAGTATTTGGCTTGGATGCTCCACTTGGACTTTTTCCGCCAGGCTTAGACGGTGTCCGGAATCCATTTTCAGACATGACTGATCCAAGAAACGGTCCAGATCCTCAACTATTTCCCAAGAAGAAAAGTAAGAAAAGTAATGTTTTCATTTTCATATTATCTTTGTATTTATTTTATTTATGTTTTCTTTAGTATTTGAACCGATTCAACGCTCAGTATTTATTTTTGACTAGCGGTCCCGCCCGGTTTCACCCGGGTGCAAAAGAATGAATGGGGAAGGAAGGGACATGAGTACACACATTCATTTTAGTTTACCGAGATGAATGTTGTGTCCAAATTTCATGATGATCGGAGTTACCGTTCAAAAGTTTTTGTCGATAAAGAGCAGTGCCTATTTAAACTTTTTTTAACTAATAATTTTTTTTAAATAAATTAAATAAAATTAAAATAATTTTAAATGTAAGCCTTAGAAGAAAGCAATGTAAAAAATAAAAAAAAATAAATAAAAATATATTCACCCAACGTGGGACTCGAACCCGCGACCCTGATATTGACAGTCGCATGCGCTACCGATTGATCTACCTGAGCTTGTGTTCTTTCATCACTAATATGAGTATATCTAGTTAGTGCATTTCACATGAATAGAAGCTTATTTTTGAGATACTTTTTGCAACATTTTTCATTAAAGCTCCGCTCCTAATGGTCGTAGCGTAATATTATATAGCCTATAGCCATCTTCGGTAAATGGGCTATCCAACAAAAAAAATGTTATTCAATTTGAACCAGTAGCTCCTGAGATTAGCGCGTTCAAACAAACAAACAAACTCTTCAGCTTTATATATTAGTATAGATAATTGGGAATTTCAATCACAATTAAAAAAATAGCGTTTTGTCCAATTTTTGGGGATACTTGAGTCGACAATAATTTTTATAATACAGTTTTATATGTATTTGATTATTAATGTTTCTTTTGTCTTGTTTCAGTGGGTCGTCCAAAAGGGCAACATTCTGCGCCTCGCGGGGGTCCCCCGCGGTCGTGGACCAACGCTGAACTGACGGAAGCACTTCAACACGTCTGGAACAAGAAGATGACGACGAGTCAAGCTTCTAGAATATTCGGTATTCCTTATAACTCGCTCTTAATGTACGTGCGCGGAAAATACGGTAAAAGTTTAAAGCTTGAGCAGCTTAGAAAAGACTGTACGGGTAGTCCGTGTTCGGGGGGTCCCCCGCTCGAACTGCTCGGTATAGGTGGTCCCAACATGCCCACCAGCAACGGATCGAAGTCGAACGATTGCAGAGAACAGTCGAACGATCTTCCACTTTTGGGCAATCCGAGACCTCCCAGTTCCGACTCGGATCACATGTTACCGAGTCCGGTTTATAATCCTTACGCGCCAAACTTTTATCCGGATTTCGTGCCGGGTTTTCCGGTTCCGATGAATATGATTCATTTACTTAGTCAATCGGAAAAGACTCGGGAAAGTTTTAATCAAATTATTGCCGAAGACGATTCGAAAAGTGATAGATCGAAACATTCCGGCGACGATGATTCGGAAGTGTTCAGACCGCCGACGCTCTCTAGGGACGAAAGAAGAGAACTAATACAACAGAACGGGCAAGACTAGTGGGCCGTTGGTGGTCTACTGGTAATGTAGACATAATGTTATTTATATAATTAGTAATTAAAAAAAAAACTTATGAACATTGTTTTGACATGATCTCACAATAAATGGATCGATATACGTTTTTGGGGCAATATTAGGTTTTTAAAATAATATGATCTCGTTTTTATAGAGATCTCAAATATTATTATTAATAAATTGGCAGAAAATGTGTTAATATAATATATTGAAAAAAGACCAGCATGGGTCATTTATTAATTAAGTAGATAAATTATTAATTATTACAGTGCTTCCTTAATTAAAAATTTATATCTGAACTTTTTTTTGTTTAAAGACTTATAAAGAGAATTTTTTAACGATTTTTGATTGAATTGAAATAGATTTAATCGAATTACGATCGGAGAAAATAGCGTTACTTCATAATAAGACTGATTCTATAAATATTGCCAAGTCCGAAAAATAATTGTATTGCCACTAACTTTTATAATACTGCTTTTTAAAAAAAATACTAACGATTCTATTCCGAGATGTTTTCCGCTGCTCTACGTTCGTGATACAATAAATAATATAATGAAATAGCCAGATTAAAATACATATTATAAACACAGTCTGATTTTTATATACATATAAACAAATACATATTTTATACAGTGGCATTATAATAATAATATTTTCTTAATATTTAAACATTTAGTTTAGTAACTTACAGGTTTAATTGTTACACATGCCTTTACTTTGGGTTGCAGGAAACATCTCCGAATCAAATCTGTCCGCTATTAATAAAATTAATTTATTGATCAAACTACACTTAACTTCACAGTTCCTGTTATTATTATTATATTTAGTGACAGATATACATTAATTACCAAATACTGATTATCAGAATATATATATTCTATTTATACAAATACAAGCAAACAACGGTTTTCTTTTACAGTACGTTTTTATAATAATTAATTATACAATATTGTACAACTTAACTCACCTTATTGCAAAACTGTTCACATTGTTAATTGTTATTACAGTTCGTTTTATTTGTTTGAATTCTGCAACGAAAATTGTACCAACCTTGCGCTTATTGATGCTTTTATGTGCTCCTGTTACATGTCTGAAACGCACTGATTTGACAATGACCTCAGATTGTGATCATATCATTACAGTTTCCAAATATTACGACCAGTCTAATGTCGTATTCGAACTCCCTGTCATCTAGATTCTAGAACATAACTTTGTACTTACACAAAAATATAGAAAAATATCGATTCTCTAGCTAAATTTTGATCAAAAATGTGTACATGCTAAAACCAGTTTGACTCACCATGCCTATAAATCTATAAAAAAAATTGTAGTAGCCTCAACTAACTGAACCGGATTTTTTTGAAAAAGTAGGTAATCTTTTGATTTCACTTCTATACGAACCACAAAGTCAACTCTGGATGCAGTTCATCTTACATTCCAAAGCTAGTTTAAATGGGTTACGCTCATAAATATCAAAGAAACTTTTTTTTTGTTGCAAATTTTCTATTAATAAAATTATTTAAGTACGTGTTTCACGTAGTAAAATTACATTCCTTGCAACACTGCGAGGTTTAATCTCTATCGTGTTTAAAACTAACTTTTTTTTAATTTTAAATTAGTAGTTATTTATAAGAAAGCTAGGATATTAAAAAAAATAATAAAGCATAATTCCAAAATTATGATAATGAAAATGTGAATGGCTTTCATATTTTAAGTTTAAAATGGGATGATGAAGAGCCTTCCTAGGAATGTAAGCGAGAGGGCATAAATTTTCCTGCAGAATTTACGCAATAAAATTATTACACTCTGGAATTAAAGCGGATTCAAAGACGTTTTGAAACCATCAAATGGTAACTGGAATAATAATTGATACAGGTCGAATAATTAAAAAAACTCAGAAAGAAAATTACCAAATATATTTTGAATGTTTCGTTAACGGTTTAAGGAAACATTCAAAATATATTTGGTAATTTTCTTTCTGAGATATTGAATGTTGTGGTTTTGTTCCTTTATTTTTTGACCTGCGAAATAATTGTGTTATTACGAAAGACCCAATTGAGGAACTATGCATCCGCTTTAATTTTTGGGTCCATGGTTATACAAGTTGTTTTATAAAAGTAGACCACTAAAAAAAATAAGTAATTAAAACATTCAATCAAATACAGCCGGAAAACTTTTGTAAAAACACTTGTTAAAATAGTTTATAGTACTACAACAGAAAATGAGTCTTCTATCTTATAATAATACAGAGTATGTTAAAGTAAGATAGCTTTAACTGACATTTTCCAAACTCAACTTAAATACAAACCACAGCCCAAACGACGGGCAAATTGCAATGTGTTATAACTGTACGTATTGAGTTAAAGAAAGATATACTACACAAGGGCTGCATTTATTACAACCATTTGAGTAACTGATGTTTAAAGCATTTTTAAATAATTAATCGTTCACTATTGATAAATTAGAGGTCAACATTCTGACGTATTGTTTCCCTATTTCTTTAATTTTAATTCGTACATTTATATTTAAAATTGCAATTTGCAATTTGTTTAAAAGGCTGTACTGTTCCTATAGTTTAAATATTATGGGTTTTGTTAATGAATTTACTTGAAGATCATAGAGTCAGTATGTCATTTTCCATTCCAAGATGAATGCAGTTTAATAATGGTGATCAAATAGGCTATTTTTATATCTACAGTATGTAAACACGTAAGGTGCACATAGGGAAATTAACATTGGGAAAAAATGACTGGATCAGAGTGAGCCTTGAAATCTTGTTTTTCAATTTGACAGATAATATTCTTTTGCAAAATGAATGTGTATACTACCGAAGAAAATATTCAAATGATTACAACATGATCGGACTTTTTTTATTAATGGGACATTAAATTCCCAAAAATACTTAAATATGGTGCGAGGTCAAATATCTCCGCCTATTCGTGTTGAACCTAAAGACATTGGGTCACTGATTTACCAACGCGCATACGTCATACCAGTCAGACAATTTTTGAATGAAATGTTTCCAAACAGATGGAGTTGTTTTTTTGTTTTATTTTTGTACAAAAAAATTAAAATAAGAGCTTTTTATTATTAAAAAAGCCAAGTAAAATAAAAATCAATCAAAATAAAATAGAAATCCTCAAGATTACCACGATAATTCAATAGAAATAACAGTTAATGCAGTCATGGCTAACTCTGATCCAAGTATTTTTTCCCAATGCTAATTTCCCTATGTGCACCTTACGTGTTTACATACTGTATAAAAGAACGGGGAATTATACAGTGTTTTTTCAGTAAAAAATAATTTTAAAAATCATTTAAATTCCGTCTTTTGCAGTTATAAATATTTAGTTCCAAAATTTACGAACAAAACCCAGAATATTTGTTGACTCAAACAGGTTATTATTATATACAGTTCACAGATTTTTAAGACAATAGTGATATTTTACTTGTTGCTCTCGGGTTATTTTGTATAACGTTGCAAACCATAATTTTTTCTACTTTTACACAACGCGCCGGTATAGTAAGTACATTTTTCCATCTAAGAAAGTATGTAGAAGTTTAAAAAATAACTAAAAACATAGGTTAGTTGTACTTCATTTTTAGCATAGCGTAAAAAATATTAATTTTCAAGTTTCGGCACACAACATTTCGGTAACATTTGGCAAAAGATTTATAAATAACATTTTTTGTAACACTTCCGGATTCCCGGTCCATGCGGCACGTTTTCGGTCTAAAAAATTTGGTGATTAAAATTCGATTACACAAATTTAACAGTATCTCTGTCAATTTCCCTCATCGTATTTCCACTGTTTTTGATTAGTGAGTTCTCTTAAATCTTAGAGGGTTGATTCGTCGGCTAATAGTGGGTGGATCTGTTGGCGCCGACAAGAATTAACCAACCGCTGGTGTTAAGTTTATAACAATCCACGTTTTAAACTAAGAATTAAATTTTATTAATTTTTTTTTTTTTTTTTGTTAACGCAGTCATTGATATTTTTTAGTTATTACCTTAATCATTTTTAGAATATTGATATTTTTTTATTGCGTTCTCTTTTTTTGAGAAAATAAACACGTTTATAAAATTAATTGATGTTGATAACATTTTTTTTTTTATTAATTATTAGCGAACCATTGTGGTGAAGCGTTTCAAATAAATACTTTTAAATATCACAACATTGTTTTCAAATCATTGTGGAATCGTTATAATTAAAATATTTGTGCATCATTTAGTTGTCCACCGTCTATAATGTACAGTCTCCCTCCTCCCTCGGTACTATCAGACGATACTGTTAAAGCGATAGCTTCGAATTTTCAATCACCGCTAAAAAAACATTTCGAAATCATAAAGTTTCCCAATTTTCTGATATTACTAACAAAATTGAAATAAAGAAGTATATATTTGTTATCAAACAAAAATAATAAAACAGTAGGCCTTTATAATAATATAAATATAATTAAAAAAAAAATAAAATAGTTAAAAAACCAAATCAATCTGTACAAATTTTATTGTTGGTAAAAATTATCTTAATGTTGTGTAAAAATTTAAATACAAAAAAAAATAATGATCATAAAAAAATGTATAATAAAAATATCAATGTCTGAATTATATGTCGTGGTTTAGTCAAAATTGAATAATTGATAACAAATTAATAAAATACGTCATATTTTTACTGCTGATTCTATAGAACACGCGGCTATTGTGTATACGGTCTGTACAAATATCTCTTCTACTTCCGAATGAAGTATAGGAAGAAACCTTTTTGTGTTTGTGACGTCACTTCAAAAATCTGAATTGATATTTTATATAAAAATAATACGCGCTCACTTTTATAATTCTTACTGTATCATCGTTTGATATCAAATATTTTATTCACACAGCCCTAGCTTGAATTTAATTTTCCGAAAAGAATTTCAAACATTGTTTATCAAATCAACAAAAATCAACAGAGATATTAATATATAAGTTTGCGTAAAAATATTTACTAAAAATATCGAAATAAAAAAAACTTGAGCCAAAATCAAAACTAGTTCAATTTGTCGAAGCGACTGTCAAACACATATATTTAATAACTTCTATATTGCTAGTGGCCCATGAAGCGAGACAGCAAATGAATCTTTTCTATCTCTTTGATTTTACTTGACCCGTTGTGCGCAAGTGTCGCGTCTGTAGTGGGGCAATTAGTAAGTGGAACAGAGCAAGCCACCTCCTTTTCACAGCTTAGTTCCATGCGCAAACTGACGCGCATCCATTCACGGACATGCGCCTGAGACAGTCGTATATATGTCTGCATCGTGGTGTTTAAGTCTTTCTCCCGATCTTTGCTAACAATACAGAGTGTATTAAATATATGACAACTTATCAGCTTTCCCTTACTTCTACCTTCTGATTTTACTGGCGTGGTTTCTGTGAATAAATGTCGATGTTAAAAGTGATACAGTAAGTTCCCGCGATCGGCGATTTCTTATTACAAAATAGCCAAATAGAGTTTAAAAAAAGCTGATACAGAAAACGCTTAGAAATAATAATTTTATATTTTAGTAGTCCACGTATAGTTAAAAGAAACGATTTCAGTTATGAAACTTATACTTCAGCAAGCACAATTTAAAACAGCACAGATCTAATATAATACTAAAAAAAAAGCACACAAATATCTTATATTTATCATACCTACAAATAATAGAATATATTTTCACAAAACGCAGATTAAGTTTTAACCCTTTATAAATTATTTTTTGAACAGTTATAAAATATAAGCAGGGTATGTAAATAAATTTTAAATAGGGCGTATGCAGTTTTGAGTGTGAAATTATAACCTAAAAATATATCGCAACAATAGTATAAATTGTTGTGTTTATTAAAGGTTTTTTTGATTTAAGATAAATTTCAGTGTGTAGCAACAACTAACAAATAAAAAAACTTAATTTTGCAAAAAGAAATGGATAAACATTTGGACAAATCATTATTTTCTAATCTGTTTATTTTCAATGAAAACTTTAAAAATTGCTATTTCAAATAACGAACACTTTTTATGAAAAAAAATGACGACTTTTTTTATTAAACCCTTCGACAAACATGATTCAAAATCGCGCAATCTTCGACATCCGTGTGTATATTTGCATCTCTGTCGCGCAGGTACGCGCGTGAGTTTGTTTAACCGTGTATGGATAAATTAAGTTCGTTCCAATCAGCCGCGAACGGTAATAAAACCGTACACAGTCTTGATACTGCGCAAGACTGTCTTGCGCAATATCGATTTTTGAGCTAGTGCGCAGTGACAAGCCTGTGTACGGTTTTATTGCCGTTCGCGGCTGCTTGGAACGAACCTATTAGCGTTTCCATAGAGAAAAGCACATGGCACATACGTTTTATATAAAGTGTTCAAAAACAAGACAAATAGTTATCTTCATTTTTAATACGATTTTGTTCCTTACATCAAATATAAATGTTATTTTAGTTATTGAATAATTAAAAAAAATGTAAAACTAAGAAAGTTAGTTTTTATTTATTGGCGACTTGGCCCAAAGTACAACTGAAATTTTTATCTTAAATCGTTATTTGACACTCTTTTAATGAATTAGTTATATATCCATTTATCTCGAATACTTTATGATCTGCAATCAATAATTTTCAATAATTACAGCTCGACAACTAAATAATGCTAATAAAAGCATTCATGATTATTTATTCTCTGCTAATCAATTCGTTTTTTAATATAAAATCACAATTCCAATATTAAGTTTTTTAAAATATAAATTTTCCAGTTTATTTTTTTAACTTTCCGCTGTTAAAAACTTCAAAAAAACGGAATTGATTGTTTTCGGTCTGATTGTCGAAAACCAGCTATTGACGTTTTGGGGTTCGAGGGAGCTATATCTTCAGAGCGAATCAATCGATTGAGATCGGGTTTAAGACTTTCGAAAGGGTTTACTGAGATTTAGACCTGATTAGATTTTAAACTCAATCGTTCGGGTAGTTTTCAAGTTACCCAAGGAAATAAAATAAAAAAAAAATAGGTTTTAGTCGCATAACACAGGTCAACCGGTTTTCACATTTTTTTTAACGAAAAAGTTCCATTTCAAATAATGTAAAAATATTGAAAATACTTGAGTTATAATCGATTTAATTATTTTGGGTTACTCGCCTAACGGATCTTTGGAGTCTTTCAGTATAACTAATGATAATATGTATATTAGTTATTACTTAACTCGTCTATAAAGACAAATATGAAAAATTTACATGTTACCAAAATTAAACCATTTTATTCAGTAAATTTTTTGACCTTATTGAATTTTTGATATAAAGCTTCGTTTACAAGATACACCATAAAAAACAATTTTTTTAATGAAGTTTGGTATTTATTATTCCAAGAAATCTTATATTTTTAACAAATAAGTTCCTTTTCAATAATGTCGAAATTTTGAAATTAGCTAAGCTAAAAGATTTATTTCCCTATAACTTAGAAATTCTTTAACTATATTTTTTTGTAACCTTCTTCAATGTATTATATAATCACGATATTTAATACATAGCGGGAAGTTATAGGTCTGGCCACAGGTCAACTAGTCTCTACATTTTTTTTACATGCAGTCTACACAGATTTAAATACGAAAAAATAAATAGAGATTTTGAATTTGACTTTAGCACATCTCGTGTTAGACAATGAAAAGGTACATACAAATTGTGGTTTTCGCAGTTAGGCCACGCTTCCAAGCCCAACCCCTTTAGCAGAAAATTATACTCTAATGATCTTAGTTGTCGAGCATCTATATTCTTCCATAAACTGTTCAATAGCGGACAATTAAACTGGTAAAATGTTCGGTTCATAACGTATTCGACCAGATCAATACAGGCATCGGTATCACTTCTTTCAGTAAAGCCTCGTTCACGTGTAACGCGTAAGCGTTACGTTACTAAACATCTGTCATTGTGAACGAAGATTTAGTAGTTTTTTTGTATATTTTTGAAAAAATAAGACATTGAATATAAATACACGATATAATAGCGGTATGTTTGTGTTAAAACAAATGAATGGTAGTACAGAGAAAATGGAGCGTGTGATAGGTTAGAATTTAAATGATAAAATAATGTGATAAACAATTGGAAAATCGATTAAGTTGCAGTTGTTATTTGTTAGTAAAAAAAAAACTATATGAAATATTCAATTGACAATGTTACCGATATTTTAAGTTAAAAAAATGTGTTAATTTTTTCAGTACTTATTTACGAATTTTCTTTATGACTATATTATTTGTTTTGCAGTATATTCAATGAAAGAAAGTAATTATGTTCTTAATTTGGTAATATACTCTCATTAATATTCTACACGCAAACTTAAATATTTGAACTTATTTGAAAGCAAGTTTCGAAACTTAGCAAGAAAATTGCAACCTGAAATTGTGGACTTTTCAATCATTTCACACACGATGTATTTTTTTTGGTACATTAAAATTAATAGTTATTGGCGTAACTAGTAGTCTAAGTCATTCATCGCGCTGAGAGGTCATGACTTAGCCTACAAGTTGCGCCCATAATTTTATTCAACAATTGCGCGTTATTCATGTTTTAATTATAATTAGATGTTGTAAATATCTATTTATTTCTTTATAAAAAAAACTGTCAATACTAACAGCACCAAACAGCACGATTCAATGTTTTGGTTTGAGGTTAGCCGGTTATGAATAAACTCCATGTCGAAAACATTCGGCCTCTCAATTTTAGTCTCAATGGGTAACAACAGGGAGTTGTTGTTACCTACTATTTCGTTACGACTCAGAAAATAGTTACGTTTATTTTCATTACTCCACAATGGCCGAGCTAGTAGAAATCTTCATTGAGTTATGACAAATAATTGTCACCAGTCGGTAAATGGCTATTTAGGGCTCGGTTTTTAGGCATGATAAAACATGAATAACGCGCATGAGTTGAATAAAAAAATATATTATAATACATTCATGCCGGGTTGCAGAAAAACATTTGGATTGACATGTGTCATTCGATTGTGCTCATACCAAAACAAATAATTGATAGAAAAAGATCGCTTTTCAAGCTAAATTTTGATCAAAATACGTAAAAAAAACGTCATTTCGAAGTAGAAAAAAACGATGCTAAATACCGTTTCAATCGACCAATTATTTTTCGAGCAGAATCGCTTTATAACTACTTTTCATATGGATAATTATGTATCTGTCAATGTCAAATCAGATTTTGTAACATTCCTTGCTGCAACCCAGCATCAAGCCATTTCTGTAAAAGTGTTTTGCGGAAAATGATTAATTATTTAATTGAACGGTTTTTGCGTGTGGAAATATTTTATTAGAAATGTGTTTTTTGCAATCAAAAATGAATACTATTTTTTTATTGACTTTGTAGGCAACGATAGTTGTGTTTAATAGGGTTCCAGTTCATTGGCTCAAACCTACACTGAACTACATTAGTGAACTCTGGTGTAGCGTGTTGAACTCAACTATTAATGCATCATATTTTTTCATACACCCAGTATGTCTAGTTCTAGTGTGTTTCTTTTTTGACGGCAGTTTTTGTGTTTTGAAAACTGATAAAATAAGATTTTTTTCAGATCTTTTTATATTTTTCGAAAGTTTCTTTAGTTACTATGTATATATATTTTCTATTAATTTATTGCAATATGTACAAGAAGTAAGTTATTTTTTTATTATTTCTGTTTTAAAGTAGTTTTCAAATTTTATTAAAAAAACAATCTCAAGTGAGAACTATACTACAGATTAAAATGTAAACAATATTTTTGTTTCATTGTTGTACAAATGTAATGTGAATGTTACTATTTTGTGTTAAACTCGAATTTTTTCTGTTTAGTATTTTGAAAACATAATGATTTTTTGGTTATGTTGTGTCAACACTACGCAACGGAACGTAACACTGCGTAACTATCACTATCAAAAAATAGAAAATATTCATTGTAAACCTAGTTCCAAAACATGTACAGTGTAAACTCCATTTAACGTCACTCGATATAACGACAAATTCCTTAAAACGTCGAAATTACCTTAACTTTAGTTGGTTTACCGTGTTGCTCATACAATGATATACTCTAATCACCCACTCTAAATAGCGACAACAATACGTCATCGTTAAGCAATAAACAGTACTTGTTTGTTATTTTGTTGCTTTGTTGTCGGCGTCATGCGTACCGAAGATTCTAAGAAATTCGTTCTTTTGTTTGTTGGGATTATCTTTCATATGTTTAGCTCAGCTGCTTATCGATAAGTTATAATATTATTAGTTGCCAACAAACTTGCAAACTGTGAACATGCCGAGTTAAAGAAAATCTTTGTGTTTTTCTAATACGCGCGATAGAGGCGGGAGAAAAGATAAGTGATGTTGGAAGACGCTTTGGAATAAAAATATTAATGAATTATTTCTTCTCTCCGTTTAACGACAACTCTCAATAACGACACAAAGTGCACAGTCCCTTGAGTGTCGCTATATAGAGTTTACTCTGTAGTATTATTAATTATAAGGATTTTTTTTAGTTAAATATTTAAAAAAATGGAATTCGAGTTTAACATTGTTGTGAGGATTGTCTTTTTTTGCATTTAAAATAGTGAGTTTGTTAAAATGGAAAAAACTGTTTTATAAATTGTATAATAAATAATTTAAAACGTATGTAATATGTTTGATATATTTAATAATAGTTCAGGGAATAATGACAAACTTTGGAAAAATTAGGGTTCATGTAAAAATCCAGTTTTTCCCTAATTTTTCCTACTCTGAAATGTTTCTATTCCCTGTATTATAAATATTATTAGAGAATTTTAAATGCAAAAAAAATGTTGTAGTATTTTTTTTAAGTTCCTTTATGTAATAATTTGTATTTTTTTTAAATTATAGAGCACCTCTGACATTCCTATAAAAGTATTATTAGTTTCATAGGCGTTTACTGCATTAAGTAAACTATTTTAAGTATATTACTTTATTTTCACCAATATAAAAATATTTGTTAATGTTCCTTTGCAAAAGAGTCACAAAAATTAAAAAAAAAAATTTATTGTACTTTACAACTTGAAATATTTTTCTCCACTAAACGCAACATTCATAGTTAAAATAATTTTTTTGCCCGACCTTCCATAAAAAAGCTGCATAGCGGTAGTAAGATTATCCATTTCGCACTAGTGTGTGAAGTAAAGTAAAAGAAATGCCTACAATCAAAATTGTAATGCCAAAGTTGTTTTCAAAAATGTGAAAATTCAGCTATTTTATACGAAAAATACTATATGTCTCTCGTGCGTGATGATATTATGGCTCGTGTGCCTGTTAAAAAACGTTTTTAACATAATGTCACATTCGCTCTAATATATAACAAACAGATGTACAATTATGTACATAAAATTCCTTTATTTATTATTATTATTTTTTTTTGGTCGAAGTCAATATTAAAAAATAGAAGACGGCCATCTTGTTTACTTTGACGAGCCGCCATTTTAGATTTGAAACAGTGCGGATAACTAAAAAGCTCTGTCGATAACAGTCTTTTGTTGATCCAAATACATAATTGTTTTTTTTTTAAATTAAATTGTGATTCTTTTGTTATTTTATTTATCACGCAACAATTGATTTACAAAAATATTATTTTTCACAGCGAATGTCTTTTCTTTTTTTTTATATTACACACAATAATAATTTTCATAACGGATTCAGGGTACATAAATATAATAAAATATTACATTTAGATTTTGATTTAACCAATTATCGATTTTTTTTTACCTTACAAAATTGTAAATTTGTAAAAAAATATTTAACAAATGTTGTTTTTGTAAATGAGAAGGTGTCTTTTCGTTGTTATTTAAATTTTGGGCATTATAACAAAATTGTAAAAAATATGAGCAGATTTGTAATCTCTCATTATTGATTATAGGAACCGTATCCTTTGCATTTAATGTATAAAAAAAATTAATGATAAATTTGGTCATAATTATTATATTAAAAAATTATTGGTGCAATCATATTAATAAAATTATATGTAATTAAAAATATGCAATATAAACGCACCTCGTACAATAATCAATTTATAAAACAGGGTAAAAATATATACTTTTAATTAATGACGATCAAAACTAGAACAAATCTTGTGAAAATATATTAAATATGCAGTTATTTATTTCTTAATCAAATCATTGCTCAGTTAAAAATCAAATTGAAATTCGCCAATTGTTACAAAAGGAGTCGACCAAGTAGTCACAACAATTAAATGGCCAATTTACGAGGGTATACCAATTTTTAAACGCACATTTCTCAAAAATACAAACTATGATATTAAGACACTAATTTTTAAGTTGAATTAATTGCAAACTGATAACCTAATTTTGTTTTAAGACATTCGATAATATGAGGCTCGTTTTGCCGCTAGATTTGACTGCTAGTTTTCAAGCGCAGGTTTTTGTGTTGGCCTTACACGATGCATGTATTGAAGTTTGCTTTGTAGATGGATTTGATGCGCGCGCAGTGATGGAATGTTTGTCGTCTCTGAACACAACACACACAGTGTTTTTGAGCTTTTGTTGCCCACGTGACAAGATACTGTTTCCTGATTGGTGCTTGCTCAAAGTTCTTATTTTAAAATCTATCTTGTGAGCTAGCAGGCGAGCCCGCAGTGACGTCATTACCATCTTCGTAACCCGCTAGAAACACTGCTTGGACTTCTGCTGACCGGCAGGCTGGGTACGAGGCTTGAAAAGACGTCACTGCGGGCTCGCCTGCTAGCTCACAAGATAGATTTTAAAATTGGAACAGGGGCTTTTTTCTGGCTAGGTCATCTGCTTGCTCTGAGCAAGAAACAATCAGGAAACAGTATCTTGCTACGTGGGCCCACAAACCAACATGGCGTCAGACAACAGACACAAGTTTCGCTCTGTTTTTATATTTAAACTGTCGCTGCGCGCGCACCTGATCTATCCACAAAACAAGCTTGAAAAGACGTCTCGTGTGAAGCAAGCACTTAAAATCAGTTAAGAAAACCAGCGCTAGAAAACTAGTAGGCAAATCTAGCAAGAAATCAATTGAGTTTTATTTGAGCAATGTACCTCAACAGAGCAGATTGAATTTGAGTTTTTAGTTGATATTTATTGAAATACTAGGTCACGTACGAGGTGACACCATACTTATTGTCCCATATCGTTCCATGAGGACATCGTATGACGCATAATGTGCGACCTTGTAAAATTAAGGTTCATTCGAAACCTATATAAAATTGTACATAAAACAAATTTAGAAATAAATATTATATTATTATAAATTAACATTATCAAGTAGACTATTTGATATTAGTTAGGTTATAGTTTTTGATGATGTTGGAATAAAGCTTTGTGACAATTAAAATTTTTGTCTTTTTTGAAACAGTGCCTTGATAATCCTAAATCCTTCAAAAAACGAGATTAGTCCCATAGTTATAGGCTTAGTTATTTTGTGATTTTTTAAGACAATTTAGCTCTCGGATCCGATTCAAATTCGGTTGGCTTATGGAAAATGACACGCTGAATTCAATGAGCGCACCCAGACGTCTGTATCTTTAACCGTTTCGGAGATAGAGGCGTTCGAACGTCGCTTCGGTGTTTAAACACACTTCAAATGCCCCCCGAAACAAAAGTTGAGCTTATTTTTTGATTCGGAGTGTCATTTCGTGTTAGTATGAGCCGTCTGGAGCAAAAAAGCGAGTTATTGGAAAATGTCGAAAATCGACTTAAAACGCGATTTTTCCCATAGTATAGCCTTAGTTATTTTGTGATTTTTTTAAGACAATTTTGGACAATGTCTCCGATCGGATTTAAATTCGGTAGGCTTATGTAAAATGACTCGCTGAAGTCACCGAGCCCCTCCGTTGCTTCGTATCACTTACCGTTTCGAAGATAGGCCCGTTCGAAGTGATTTTCTGGAAAGTCTGGAATACATATCGGATACATTTCAAATTCGGTGTAACTGATAGAAAACAACACGCTGAATCCAATGAGCGCACCCAGAGGTATGTATCTAATGCCGTTTCAAAGATAAAGACGTTCAAATGTTGCTTCGATGTTTAAACACACCTCAATACGTCAGTCCAGTGTAGTTTTAACTAAGTAGAACCCCCTTAGAGGATGATTTTTCAAAAATCATTTTCGAGTACACAGCTACGTTAAATAGGGAACCCCTGTGCAAAATTTCGTGCATTTAGACCCATCGGTTTAGGCAGTACGCTGTCTGTTAGCCCTTAGAGGGTTTATTAAGAAAAAGTGAAAAAAGTACAATTTGCAATTTCGACAAAACGTAAATATCAGAAATTTGCTATCCAGGTCTCAGAAGCTGTTAGAGGTATTTCTAGCGAATAGAACAAGACAAAACATAGTTGCATAATAGTTTTTTTACTCACACCACAATTTGCCGTCTTTAATGAATAATGACAATCAGACTGTTATCTAATATATTATTATATTTTTTAAATTTTAACCCATTCCACAGTCAGGGCCGGACTAATCCACTTTGGCCTTTTGTAAATCTGAATAATAGTTGAAAAAAGGAAATTCAAATATTTATTTTTTTAGAGTGCATACATAAACTAGCTGTTACCCGCGACTTTGTCCGCGTGGAATTTAGGTTTGTAAGCTTGGTATATTTGAATGTATACTATTTGCAGTCAGAACTTTTAATCTTAACATTTCAGAGATAAAGACGTTCAAATGTTGCATTGCAACGGTGTTTAAACACACTTCAAATGGCCACATTTTTTTTTATTTGGAATGTCATTTCCTGCGTTAGTATAAGCCGCGTGATCCTAAAAAGCGAGTTATTAAAAAATGTCGAAAATCGACTAAAAACGAGAAAATTTCCTTAGTCGTAGGTTTTTGGACAATTTTGGAAAATCTCTCGGAACCGATTCAAATACGGTAGACATATAGAGAACTAGCTGTTGATACCCCCGCGGCTTCGCCCGCGATTGAGATGTAACACAATACCAACAACGGTAGCGGCTGTGCACTGTTCGTCAGTAAGTCAGTGTTAAAGTAGATTTAGCCCTCTAAGGAGATAAATTTTCAAAAATCCTTTTTGAGTGCTTACTTACGCCATATAGGGAACTTCTGTGCAAAATTGCAACCGTCTAGACCCGTTTAGACTGAGCCTTGTACGGTCAGTCAATGTTAGAGTTTCAACCAAGTAGATTAACCCCTTAGGGGATGAATTATCAAAAATAATTTTCGAGTACACAGCTGCGTATAAGGAACCCCTGTGCAAAATTTCATGCATTTAGACCCATCGGTTTAGGCAGTGCGTTGTCTGTCAGCCTTTATTTTTTATTAAGAAAAAGTGAAAAAAGTACACAATATCACTGCAAATTTCGACAAAACGTAAATATCAGAAATTTGCTATCCAGCTCCCAGAAGCGGTTAGAGGTATTTCTAGCGAATAGAACAAGACAAAACATAGTTGCATAATAGTTTTTTTACTCACACCACAATTTGCCGTCTTTAATGACAATCAGACTGTTATCTAATAAATTATATTTTTAAAATTTTAACCCCTTCCACAGTCAGGGCCGGACTAATCAACTACGGCCTTTTTGAAATTTGAAAAATAGTTGCAAAAAGAAAATTCAAATATTGCTTTCTTATTGAGTGCATAAAAAGAATTCTAAATTATCGGAAAAATTAGTTTTTAATAAAGTGAAACATAAGAATACATTTTCTTTAGATTTTAGAATAACCATATAAAAAGCTACACATTTTTATTTATTTGTTTTTTATACACAGTTGTCCAACAGCAAAAAAACTATCTTGTTTACAAATCTGTCCAAAATAGACAGTTTGACCGGGTCCTTCTAAAAACTGGGCCCTAGACATTTGCCTCATTTGTCTATACAATAATCCGGCCCTGTACACAGCATTCCATATTATTACCTATTGCATAATAGTTTTAAAATTCGACTTTGACAAAGTATAAACAAGCAGGTATAATAGTATTTAATTTGGTACCGAAACAGTTTTTTCTTTGTATTTTTGTAGATATTCAAAAGTTAAATTTGAGATAAAAACATCAAAATATATCACTTCAGTGCTAAATCTATCTAATTTAAATAGATGTTATGCATGCATAATAAGTTTGATAAAGAAACAAAAGAGGAATAATTAATGTTTGAGCTTCTCAAGAAAAATGTAAAATTACAGATATGCGACCTCTTGATTTTAGGACTGCTGGTTACGCAGCATTCGACATTACGCAATTTTAAAACTTCGTCAGTCAATAATATAAACACAAAATTATCAGGCGCGCAGCTAAATAATATTTTTATACATAAACTAGCTGTTACCCGCGACTTCATCCGCGTGGAATTTATATTTGTAAGCTTGGTATATTTGAATGTATACTATTTGCAGTCAGAAATTTTAAGCTTAACATTTCAGAGATAAAGACGTTCAAATTGTCCCATTGAACGGTGTTTAAACACTCTTTAAATGGCCACAGATCCAAAAGTTGAGCTTATTTTTTGATTTGGGGTGTCGTTCCCTGTTAGTATTATAAGCCGCGTGAACCTAAAAAGCGAGTTATTGGAAAATGTCGAAAATCGCCTATAAACGAGATTTTTCGCATAGTATAGCCTTAGTTTTTTTGTGATTTTTTTTGGACAATTTTGAACGATCTCTCGGATCCGATTCAAACTCGGTAGGCTTATGGAGAATGAGACGCTGAAGTCATCAAGCCCCTCCGTTGCTTCGTATCACTTACCGTTTCTAAGATAGATCCGTTCAAAGTGCTTTTCTGGAAAGTCTGGAATACGTATCGGATACATTTCAAATTCGGGGTTCTGATAGAAAACGACATTCTAAATTCAGTGAACGCACCCGGAGGCCTGTATCTAATGCCGTTTCTAAGATAACGTTCAAATGTTGCGTCGATGTTGAAAGTCCAGTGTAGTTTTAACTAAGTAGAGCCCCCTTAAAGGATGAATTTTCAAAAATCATTTTCGAGTACACAGCTACGTTAAATAAGGAACCCCTGTGCAAAATTTCGTGCATTTAGACACACCGGTTTAGGCAGTGCGTTGTCTTTCAGCCTTTAGAGGGTTTATTAAGAAAAAGTGAAAAAAGTAACAATAATTTCACTGCAAAATTCGACAAAACGTAAATATCAAAAATTTGCTATCCAGCTCCCAGAAGCAGTTAGGAGGTATTTATAACGAATAAAGCAAGACGTCAGACTGTTATCTAATAAATTATGTTTTTAAAATTTTAACCCATTCCACAGTCAGGGCCGGACTAATCCACTTTGGCCTTTTGAAAATCTGAATAATAGTTGAAAAAAGGAAATTCAAATATTTCTTTTTTTAGAGTGTATAAAAAGAATTTTAATTTATCGGAAAAATTAGTTTTTAGTAAAAAGAAACATAAGAAAACATTTTCTTCAGATTTTAGAATAACCAAATCTTTGATTAACGTCTGATAAGAACTCTTCAATAAATAAAATATATTTGTGTGAAAGATTGGTCGATAATTTTATTTATTGAAGAGTTCTTATCAGACGTTAATCAAAGATTTGGTTATTCTAAAATCTAAAGAAAATGTGTTCTTATGTTTCTTTTTACTAAAAACTGATTTTTCCGATAATTTAGAATTCTTTTTAGACACTCTAAAAAAAGAAATATTTGAATTTCATTTTTTAAACTATTTTTCAGATCTTAAAAAGACCGAAGTTGATTAGTCCGGCCCTGACTGTGAAATGGGTTAAAATTTTAAAAATATAATTTATTACATAACAGTCTGACGGCAAATTGTGGTGTGAGTAAAAAAACTATTATGCAACTATGTTTTGTCTTGTTCTATTCGCTAGAAATACCTCTAACTGCTTCTGGGAGCTGGATAGCAAATTTCTGATATTTACGTTTTGTCGAAATTTGCAGTAAAATTATGATGTTACTATTTTCATCTTTTCTTAATAAACCCTCTAAAAGCTGACAGACAACGCACTGCCCAAACCGGTGGGTGTAAATGCATGAAATTTTGCACAGGGGTTCTTTATTTAACGTAGCTGTGTACTCGAAAATGATTTTAGAAAATTCATCCCTTAAGGGGGTTAATCTACTTGTTGAAAACTCTAACATTGACTGACCGTACAACGCACAGTCTAAACCAAGGGGTCTATGGCATCGTAACTGCAAAACGAAAGAACCGAATTCTATGCGATATTTATTTGTTTGAAAGACAATGTTTGAGAGTTGGCTCAGAACTGTAGACACATCAAAAAGTACGAAAATAAATTAAATAAATAATTAATTTGAAAAACTACTGCAAGCTGTTAACAAGCCATACAATAACGTATGTTGAATTGCCAGCATTGCAAACATTACAAATGCGCAGCCTTTATAAAAAATAAATAATATTAAATTATTTCATAATTTTACCGAGCAGGGTGGCGTAGTGGTGAGAGAACTAGACTCACACTCGAGAGGTACCGGGTTAGAATCTTGGCGGGGGCAGATGTGGCCGGGACTTTTTCCTGCTGCCTCTCGCCAAGAAACGGTAATTCCTGTACCGGCCATCTTGCTAAGGTTTTCCATGGGTTCCCTCAATAATTCCAGATACATAATATAGAGATGGCTCCTTATTTAAGACCATAGCGGATTACCTGACAAACTCCTATGCTGAAAATTTGTCTACCTTATCCTATAATGTCCTAAAATTCATTCATTCGCCCATTATCCGAATTAATTGGGACCGGGGTCGATTCGAATAATCGAAAATTCGGATAATCGGACATAGACTGGTAATAAATGAAAACGAACTGTCACACATAGAATAAACTTTACTTATTAAGTTTAACAAACACAATTCTACAATAACGCTCACTTGAACTTCGACGTGTGCTGATACCATTGTAGCGTCTACACGGCAATTGTCACTCGCATTTTTGTATTCTTGCGTCCCTACAAAACTTGTTTTTATTGAAAAATTACTTGTTTTTTATTTTTTATATTGGGCTTAGGACCGAGTCGATTAATTGGCGATTCGGTTAACCGGCGTTCTACTGTAATTAAGTGGAAGTTTAAAAATGTAGAAAATAACAAGAAGTTTGATAGATGGAAAATAGTAATGGCGTCTGCAATATGACATAAAGTCGAGGAACGGACATTAAACGCATTATTATTATTTAATAATTTTTTACCAATCGATTAGGTAGTAGATTGACGATTTTTTTACTAACTAGCAAAGGGGCTATATGCGCCAGGGATATTTTTCAATTTTTAAAACCCGGTCATCTCTCCAATACTTTTTATATGGAGAAATATGTACGTTCACAATGTAAGGTCAAGATTTTTGGATAACCCTTTCTGAAACCCAGTATTTAGCTTATTTGCAGCTGACAAATACGTACACTAAATACAAAGAAAATACTTTTCAAGTTTGTTTTTCAAAATATTTTATTTATATTTTATTTTAACAAAGAAGCGTTTCAAAGAAATACGTTCTCTTTACAAAATCAATAAGTTGAATATACACTTACATTCTTCATTGCCATCATTTCAATGTCGACTTCAAACAAAAGAATAGTATTATTCCATCTAGGTACTTTTATGACATCTATGGATGTTACATTACAGCGTTTCCAAAACCGTTTTCCGTAAGCATATCCGTGGCAGTCCACGGAGTCATTTGTGCTGTAAATTGGCAAACAGCGATCTGGAACACCAGGACAAATCTGTACTGTTCGACCGGCCACGAGCGAACTGTATGAACGCTGTCCGGCAAGCAGTAACAAGTCGATCATACTACACACTTCAGATATCAAACTTCGCAAAATCAACGCGTTAAATATTATAGATTGACATTTATGATTTGTTTTTCGATGCCACTACTATATCTTGACAGTTTTAGTCAGATGAATCCAATTCACTCTACCATGCGTAAACAAATTTTATTTAAATGATTCACCCACATACGGGAGAAGTTAAACTTCTTTCGAAATTATTTACTACAGCCGGAATGCTGACGATATTCACCAATTCATGCATATATAAACAACAAACACATAATAATAATAATAATAATAATCATATATATTAATACGCTAAGGTTTAAGATGTTTGCCTCCCTTTTTAGAAAAAACCACACAATTTCTCCACATAAATTATATATTATTTTACAGATAATTGTTTGCTCTACTGACATCGACAACTAAAAAATTTATTATTGCTATTGTTTTTGTAAATTAATTAAACTCTGAACAACGTCTGCCATCTGACGGCGTAACGTTAACACTTCGATCTGTCATCTGACCTTCATATTGTAAATACTGCATACTGCCATCTGACGGGCAACGCTGAACAATGCTTTTGCTACTTGCGCCTCTATATGACAAATTTAGTAAAATATTTCTTCGATCTGTCATCTGAGCTTCATATTGTAATACAACAAAAAGAAGAACGTTATAAGCAGTGTGCAAAATTAGAAACGAATTGAATACCTGCAATCATATTTAAAAAATAATTTTGTAAAGTGATAATAATTATTCAAATCTTTGATTAACGTCTGAATAGAACTCTTCAAGTAAATAAAATTTTATTTTACTTGATAATTATTATACTTATTTAGTGCAAATAATTCGCACAGGTCACGCTAGTAGCCACTTTATTAAACAGTATTTTTTTTAAAACACATATGTAAATGTGTATATGTATACAACATATAAACACTGTGCACATATTTCTAATCTTCTTTGTTTTCGGACATTTAGGCTTAAAAATGTTTGAAAAAAAATGACACGTTGATGTAGAAAGGTTTACCACCCCTGACATGGTTATACACGTGTGTATATGTATACACTTTCCCCTTCTTTTCTCGCGCTCTCGGTTATTCTTATATTTCCCGTCACAGAAAACTTCAAAGAGATGCGACGCTAAAATAATTATTAATGAGAGTCCGTGACTTTGGTAATGTCTAGGAGGGCCGTAGTGCGAAACAGTTTAGGAAACACCGTTATATTATGATCATTTAACGCAGGACTAAATGATTCAATTAACCGACACACAATTGTTTAAAGTCTGTACCTACTGTGAGGGAGATTCGACGCAAACATGTAGCTGTTAATTCGTTTTTATTTAAGAAGGCACAATACAATCATAGTTAAATAATAGATTACAATATTTATAGGATTCTTCCGGTCATAGGTCATGTGTTGTTGATATTCTTCTGAAATGATTCTTATACAAAATATTATATTTTCATAGCTGGCTCGAATGTCGTGTGTTTTTTATTAAATTGTCGTTAGACATGTTAATGAATAATAAGTACAAAATTAACTTTTTAAAGTAGTCGAGTAGTGCAACTATGGGTAGTGGAAAAAAATGTGAAGTTCTCGGTGTTTGTTGGGTGTTTTTAGGATTGTTTGGTAAGTGACACACTCTTCAAAATCCGTTTAAAACACTTTTTAATAAATGCGTGCACATATGATGTCGCTTTTTAAATAGTTAATGTAATATTGTTATCAATTTTTATAATATAATAATAATTTATTACTTCCATGAAAATACAGTTATTTATAAACAAACAAAATACATATAAATGAAAGTATATAGGTTCCTTCCAAGGAAAACCTGTGCTGAAGAAACCATTTTTATACTATATTGTATTTGTTTTTGACTTTCGCTTCCTTTGTGGCTACGCAAAGAAATATCTCTATCTATCTATGACGATTTTTAGAATTATCTTAAATTAATTGTAATGTATTGATCATTTAAAAATCTGCAGAGCCCAAAATTGCTTTCAGTTGAATAGTAAATAATTTATCACTTTTTAATACAAATTCAATTGCAATAATTTTTCTGCTCACTTTTTAGCTGTCGATTGTTAAAATGACATTTTGATAGTAAATTATTTTTTTATAAACAAAAATTTCTTGATTATTATTTATTCTCAAAAAAAAGAAACTATTGTTTGTTGTTTCCAAGAGAATTGGCCAAAATATTGTTAGATACAACAAAGTTAAAATAATAATGATTAGATTTAAAAAGTCTATTTATATCGCACAAATCGATAAATTCTAGTAATTTTTAAGGACGAGAACATAGTTGCAGAATAAGTTTAAAAATGTTTTTCTATAAAAAAACACTGATATTTTCCGGTTTATCATAAGTCCTTTTTGAAAAAAAACCCGAAAAATATGAAAATTATTTTTTTTGTGGTGATAAGGGCACATCTAATGTTCTCTTAGAATTTTCTCCAAAAACAATTTTCAACCCCTAAAATCAACCCCTGAAGTGGTCCGATTGCATCCATTTTAAATAAAAACACACTTAAAATTATGATGAAATTACAGAACATTTTTGTTACAGGTACTTACTGTCAAATGGCACCAGGTATGATTATTTTTCCTACTCACATTGTCAGTTGGTAGTCCTGATTATTCTCAAGAACTACTAAATAATTTTGCGAGCACAGTCCGTCAATTGCTAAGTTCAATTCATTAATTAGTAGCTCAAAATCAAGCAAATTTATTTAGTCCACTTTTTTAAAAATGTAAATTTTTAAAGATACAAAGTTGAAAATCGATTTTTAACCCTTAAAATGCACTTAACGTTATTCTAACACTTTATTGCACATCTGTACTTCGGGCCCTTTAAAATGATACCTCTATCGTCGAAATCGGTCCAGTAGTTTAGGAGGAGATATTTTATCTCGACTATTTACAAATACAAAAAATTAAATTTCTGTGGAAAAAAATCGGCAAATAAATTCAAGAGCTACTAAAATTGACTTATAAGATTCTTAACACAAATTTGAATTTGTTTAAAGAAAGTATTGAGTACAAAAATAAACTCTGTCACCTCAATTAGTTGTTTATCCAAGTTTAAAGAAAGTCATGCTATACAACGGTTAATGCACATTGCACAGTGCCGGACTTAAACTAAATTATGGGCCCCATAACTTTCACTCAACCGTTAAATAGTAGGAGAGCTAGTGACGATTTTACTTATAGTATTTCCTCAAACTTGACTTTTTTACATTCATTAAGGACACTACCCCGAACGTTAAAACCTCAGTCTGGCAGGTGAGACCGGGGACAATGCGTGAGTGGATCCTGTCAAAGATGTCAAACTGGAGGTGTCACGTCTTAATATATCATGTTTGAAATTTCCTGAGCGATAAGTTCAGCTGCCCTTAAGCACAAAAACTCAAGTCTAGCATTTCGTACCCGGAACAACCACCGTCTGGCAAAGAGTTGAACATGTTAAAATTCGTAGTTCCCTCAAAATATTTCATCAAGGCTGATTTTCGTAGTGTGTACTGTAAAATACACAGTTTTTTTTAATGTCGGTATGTTTTAGTTGGAATGGTTCAACTGAATGACTTTTTTTATTTCTTGTGTGGCTAGACCGGGCCTGATCAAAATAGCTGCTGTCGTTATTATTGTCAGCAAGAACAATATTTTCTATCCATCTTGACGGATATATTCCAATGGAATAAATTAATAGTGTTTTTTCCATATTGTCACATACACTATTGGCATCGGTCGGATGGCGAGACCTGGGGATTTCTCGACTTCTTATAGCCTCTTGAACAAGTGCCACCATTTTTGGAAACGTTTACAGCACGATAACTCTCGACAGACTTAATCGATTTAAACGAAATTTGGTCTACATGTTGGAATCTATAATCTCACGAAGCCTGTTTAAAATGGGCTCGATCGAACCATTTTAAAATGTTGTTGGATCTAAAAATAGCAAAAAAAAAATCCGTTTTAAAATTGACAATTAACATTTTTAGTAAGAATTAAAATATACCGCCAAAATTTTAATAAAAACAGGACCGAACTTACTAATTTTATGAAAACACTTGTTTGCAGATTTACTTGAAGTATGTATTTAATTTGGTACAATGTTGAACTGATAATATTATTATTTTTAAGGGTTGTATAAAAGGGTAAATTTTTTTGTTTTGCCCAAAAAGAAAGTTGAAGTTCACAATATAATAAAGTCACACTGCCTGTGTTAGCAAAAATCGTCAGTAGGGTTTGGCACTGCGACCCGAGTTTTTTAACTTTAACTTAAAATGAATTATTAAATTAACAGAAGATATTGATTTTATAAAAAGCATTAAACGGTACTTGAATATCAGTATTATCAGTGGCATAGATCGAAATAATTTAAAAGAGATTCTTCAATAAATAAAATTATCGACCAATTTTCCAGACAATATATTAACACTTTGACGGACAAACCGGCTTAGACCGTCATAAACAAAACTTCGAAAGTTTGACACGACGGCTGAAGCCGTCGTATACTACGGAACGTTTTATAGCCAGACGAGTGTAGCAGTCTATTTTCCAGTGTAGAATACATACCATGTGTGCTCTGTGTCACCGTACAAATATCTACTAAGGCAATATTGTCACAACATAACAACTTTTAAAAGTAATTCAAACATATGAAAAAATTTAAAAACTATAGTGTCAAAATTGGAACAAAACTGAATTTTTAAGTGTCCGTCAAAGTGCTAACAATAAAATATATAATTAATACATTAACGTTTCTATTCGGATTTGAACTTACGGCACTCTACTACTAATTGGAAAATAAATATTAATTTTTTTAAATATTTTTTAGATCAGTTCTGAAGAAGGTCCAAATCCGGATCGAAACGTTAATGCATTAATTATATATTTTTTTGTTAATATATTGTCTGAAAAATTGGTCGATAATTTTATTTATTGAAGAGTTCTAACCAGACGTTAATCAAAGATTTAAAAGAGATTCAATCGTTTCAATATTTTTCCTAACGAAATATTATTTAAAATGCACGAATTTATGAACAACGTCCAATCCACAGCACCAAAAAGCAAGCTTCTATGCGAAGACACCATATTTTTGGAATCAACTTACCAACCCTTTTTGTTTTATACCTCACACGAAAGGTCTTACCGAATTTTAGTGCTGACAATATGGCGTCTAGCGTCCGCCATATTGATTTTTCCGTGACGTCATATACTCAGCGTTACTAGTGAGACTATCTAGAATCTGTCTTCGAGTCCTTTAGAATCTACTTGTCAAAAATACGAGGTGCGACAAAATCACTTTGAAATTCACACTAGAAAGACCTGTAAAACGAGAAAAAGAGGCTGCGTATTTTACACTACACACTACAGAAGTAAAACTGATATGATTATCAAAAAAAAAAAAAAAACAAACAATGGCACCGACCGCCGTGGTCGAAACTACGACCTCTTGTGCAGTGACCTTAACATCAAAAAGTGCATCGTATACGAAAATTAAATGTTTGGGGAGACACACCTGTTAAAATGATACGCCACTGGTTTCAGAAACCGAGTACGTCTTGAGTTAACGGTATACTGGTTCGATGCTATGTCGCGGTATGCAGCCCGCGGTTATACTCTACAGGTAACACTGCTCCTACCTTGACCATGAAGGATGGGTTTTTTGTTAGAAAAGATATTTGAAATAAAAAAAGTTGTGCATTTTACGCTATACAGAAACAAAACGGGTTACACGTCTACTAGTCGAGTCACTTTTGGGTTTCACCTCGGAATAAAATGGAATAAGCTGAATATTTGTATAAACCTTTATTTTGGCGTTCTAAATGTTGTCTCAAAAGTCTCATAAGGTCACGTGTGAGCGTCCTTAGATATTCAAGGTCAAAGGTCGTGCAAATCACTTTTTTGACAATAACTTGCTTCCTCTACCTTAAATCTATAAGTTGGTATCAAATTCTCTACAAATTTTGTCTTAAGGTAGTACGAGCACCAAGGCAACTTTAAATAAAAGGCTTGATTTTTTTTATATGAAACCAATTCTGAACATTTTAGAGGGGGTTGCCCGATTATTTAAATAAATAAATGACTTCAGAAGTAGACATATTTAACATTGGCTTTATGGTAAAACGGTAAATGGATGATATGTTTTCATTGATTTCTCCAAAACTAGTCGGTGGAAATTAAAAAAAAACTATTTAAATTAAAGTTTAAACCTTAATAGATTATTGAAAACAAAAAAAACCGTTGTGCCCGACTAATTAAAAATATATTTCATTAAAAAGATTAAATATCTTTTTAATTAGTCGGGTACAACGAGTTTTTTTTTCAATTATTTATTAAGGTTATAACTTTAATTTAAATAGTTTTTTTTTTAATAACCACCGACTAGTTTTGGAGAAATCAATGAAAACAAATCATCCATCTACCGAAACATAAAAAAATCAAGACTTTTATTTAAAGTTGCCTTGGTGCTCGTATTACCTTAAACAATTTTTTTTTCATTACTTCGTTTTTTTTTAACGAAATCCACTGATAATTTACATGGTAGGCGGACATATCATGTCGACCCCAGCGAACCACTGTTTCAGCCTTGTTGTTAATTTCACTGTGCATAGGTTTCCCATCCCTATGTTTGATAATCACTTGGCGAGTTGAATGAAATAACGAACATAGATTTACCTCAGTAACCCAGTGCGACAAGACCAGTGTTAACATGCGATTTCTTCATCGCGTTTTTCAAAAAAAATACCAAAAAGTGTTAAAATGTTACGCAGATATCTGTTTTTGAAATGTGATCGTAAACAAAAAGTTGATATTTAACAAAAGTCAATCCGAAAGGACAGAAATCAAATTACTGCCGTCAAAAAATTTAACTTTAATTTTGTAAATTATTAATTTGTAGTAACTTTAGAAGCCAAATGTTATCACAAATACTTACAATATTGTTTTGTTTAATTAATTTCCGTTGATAAGTGCAATGAGCAATTAATACAATGTTAATTTGTTTTAACTACGTACATTCATCACATTTTTTTCGTAATGAAAGTGCTGAAATAAAATAAATGTAAAAATATTAGTAAAAGTTTCTTTATCACGAAATACAAAAATAAGTAGGTACACGAGGATCTTTTTATCAGTGCAATGGTTAAAAGGTCAACTGATATATTTCAGTGCTCCGAAAACGACAGCTAGTTGTGAACAGTCAGTGATCATAAATTTATTAAATAGTAACCAATCGTTTAATAAAGTGTAAAATATTTCAAGGGACAATTTACCGCAATACCTAATAATATAAAAAATCTGTGATATTGTTGGATTGTATAGTTTATAAATTATTTTTATTGAAATTAAAAAAAAAGAGATTTTTGTGTGTAATATAGAAAATGTCTTCTTCACTTACTTTGATTATGTCTCAATATTTGAGCTTATTATGTTTGGGTCCAATGTCCTACGCATTTGTTTTGCTTTCATCTTCAGCGGCAGCTGGTGGGAGCAACACTATTGGAGACATTTTTGAACCGGGAACAGGTTCCAACTATTTACTGGAATCGACAATTTTTTTGAACGGAGTCAAAGGCGGAAAAAATGTTGGCTTCCAAATTGAAGGAAGTGTTGATGTTTGCACTGTTTGGAAGGACCCGTCACATGGAAGACAGAGAATATTAAAATTAGAAGTAAGTATATAATAAATCCTTTTCAATTAGGGATGATACATTAAGAATAGTTATAATTGTGATTTTAAGCAGGTCAAGAATTATTTTTAAATAACAAAACGCAATTTAAAAATGACCTACTCTGGAATACTAATCTTACGGGAGTTTAACAAATGTGGATAACTATTACTTTCGTTTTTTAATAAGCTATAAACTAAAAATTAACTGAGTATTGAAAAATATTTGCATTTTCGATATTTAGACGATAAAAATATATCGCACAGCCTACAGAGCAATTCCAAAATTGTCTGCAGGTTCCAGGTTTATACTCAATATCCCATAATCCGACAGAGAAAAAAATTGTGTCTCCCTGTTTGTCTGTCACATTGTTAATTTGCAAAGAGAAGAGACCCCTCACAAACCTTATTGAATTTGGTTCTTGATTAGATTGATCAAAAATGGTTTTATTTTATAGTTTAAAGATCACTAAGATAAAGTGTCCATGGGCGCATAGCCTAAAAACCAATAGCTAAAGATATGTTTAGCGAGATTTTAGATAAGTATAGGGATATCCATTGAATTCACAAACATGTTCCATGTTCAACTTTTGTACTTTTTTTGTAGACATAGAAAAATAGTCGAAAACTAGGTAATGTTGGAAGGTATCACTCTGTATAAAATAATGTTATATTCGAATTCAGCGCACTCGAAACCACATTTCTAGAGCTTGTGATTTTTTAGGATTGTGACTTAAATAGATATCTAAAATCTCGCCAAACATATCTGTAACTAAAAATCTATTGGTTTTTAGACTATGCGCCCGTGGACACTTTTAGTGACCTTTAAACTATAAAATGAAACCATTTTCGATCAATTTAACCAAGAACCAAATCGGATTAGGTCTGTTATCCGAGTATTCGAATCTGACAGTCTATTATATTCGATTCTTATCTGCAGTTTTCTGCTATGCGTCATAGATATGTTGATTTCTTAAATACCTGATAATCAGCGTGTCCACTCACAAAATTACAAAAACACAATGGTGCATCTTATTGTCTCAGCACTGAATAACATCTCGGCTAATTGATTTACGCTTGCTTGACCAACCTCGTTTTTTCAGTTTTTCAATTATATTTGTTAAAACATAAACCTACCTGTTGTATAGCGTTTTTTAAAGTTTTATTGGAAGCGTGATTTGAACTTCTATTACTGCAAAATTGTTGAATAATCTATAACATGAATTGTATTAATAATATTAGATTATCTTGCTCTTTTTGTAAAAATCATTTTTATTTATATTGTTTTTGTACACTAAATGCGTTTCTGACAGCGCCGAACGACTGTAATATAATTATCTAGTATCTACAAACTACACAATGGTTAAGTTATACAATAAAATAGCTATAGGTATATTAGTCAAGGTCAAGAATCGGGATTTTTCGATTCCTGACTTCGACTATTAATATGCCAATTAATAAATCTAATATTCAAAGCAATGGCACGTCAATCCGGTGTCGGAGAGGCAACCGGATGGCGAGTGGTAATCTGGGCCTATGAGTGGTGCAGAACCCCCTGGTAGCGGCCAAAGTGACCCCAAATGGACGGGGGCGGCGATATGGGGGTGGGGAAAAATCGAAAAATGTTTGAAAAGGCAACCGGATAAAAATGCGGTTGCATTAAAGGAAATACCCTAATTATATAATAAATTTTTTTTGCCATCCGAACCACGCGGGCCGTTTTTGCACTAGCGAATAAAAAAAAAATAAAAAAAAAACTGAAAAGGCAACCGCTTCAAAATTAGTGAGCATACTTATTGACACCACCAAACGTTGGAAAAAAATTGCCATCCGATCCTGATGGGCAGTTTCGGAGAAACAACCCCTCAAAGTCGCCGAAAAACCGTTATTTTCGATTTTTTCAACAATAAGTAAAAAAAACACACTAAAAATTGTTCAAATCGGATGGCATTCGAAATTTATACTGTCCTAAGTACAAATAATAGTGTGAATCAATGCCATCCGATTTTGATTAAATTTACCCCTATTTAGCCAACCCCCAAAACTCAATAACAATAAAAATAATGCCATACGCTGCATAAAATTGTTGTTTTCATGAGTTTTGGGGGTGGCTAAATAGGGGTAAATTTAATCGAAATCGGATGGCATTGATACACACTATTATTTGTACTTAGGACAGTATAAATTTCGAATGCCATCCGATTTGAACAATTTTTAGTGTGTTTTTTTTACTTATTGTTGAAAAAATCGAAAAAAAGTGTTTTTCGGCGACTTTGAAGGGTTGTTTCTCCGAAACTGCCCATCAGGATCGGATGGCAATTTTTTTCCAACGTTTGGTGGTGTCAATAAGTATGCTCACTAATTTTGAAGCGGTTGCTTTTTCAGTTTTTTTTTAATTTTTTTTTCATTCGCTAGTGCAAAAACGGCCCGCGTGGTTCGGATGGCAAAAAAAAATTATTATATAATTAGGGTATTTCCTTCAATGCAACCGCATTTTTATCCGGTTGCCTTTTCAAACATTTTTCGATTTTGCCCCACCCCCATATCGCCGCCCCCGTCCATTTGGGGTCACTTTGGCCGCTACCAGGGGGTTCTGCACCACTCATAGGCCCAGATTACCACTCGCCATCCGGTTGCCTCTCCGACACCGGATTGACGTGCCATTGCTTTGAATATAATATTTGTCCACAAAATTTGGTTATTTTTTTTTCTTCACTTCATGTAACGAAAAATCTTTATAACGAAAAAAAATGCTCAGTCCCTTGAGATTCGTTATAAAGAGGTTACACTGTACATCAAATAATTTAATAAAAAAAACGAACATTTACAATGCAATGAAAATTCAATCTCCATAAAGTGCGCCCCTTGATAATCAGGAGTTGACACCGCCACTGCAGGTACAACCTACAGGTGTTATATCGAAAATTGCCGTAAAAATATTGTCTAATACTGACGCAGTTTTTCCTATATTCCAGTTGAAATCTCCGAAGCTCCACATTAAATCCAGGAAAGCGCCGGCGCCAGAAGGTTTCGTGGCGCATGCTTCCCGTTTGGAGGCGTTACCCAACGCGCCCTTTTACGTTCTCTGGACAAATGGTGTCATTGAGAGAATTTATCTGAATGAAAATGAACCGCTATCCTTAGTCAATCTCAAGAAAGGAATATCTAGTTTATTTCAAGTATGTATTTCCAAGTAAAAAGCGTTAAGGTATAGTTCGTGACCAAGGGCGTAGATGTTTTTTTTTCTGGGGAGGTAAAGCAAAAAAATAAATGTTTATTTTTAAGTTGTATTAATATCAAACGAGAATACTCACGAAGAAAGATGTCAAGCAAAATATTAATTCACAAACTAATTATGTTACAAAACGCGTTGTTGCAAGCGTGTCTAAAGACGGTTTTTCGAATAAAAATTATTTAGTTAACGATAGCCTTACTTTTTTAAAAATAAATTTAATTTTTTTTCTACGGAACTTTATTCTTTCAAGTGTCAAGATGACACCTTAATTTATTCAAATTTTTAAATTGTTATTTAATACTATAAAAATATTATTTTATGTGTTGTACTTTTCAACAGGGCGTTGCGCTCGAGCTGTAACGGCCGCCCGGAACCCTATTTTCAACGTTAAATTAAAACTATAAATAATAGAGATAGAGTTCCGGAAGTGGGACTTTATTATTGGAAATGTTCTCCTCTTTTTTTTCAATTTCCGCTAACGCTTAGAGTTCTTAACTAATAAGTCATATTATGCATGAGACTCAAAATTGGTTTAAATTTTTATTTCGAAATATATTTTAGTTCCTGATTCTATCGTAATGGATATTTTATTAATCTAAAAATACAAATAATAAAAAAGAAATGTAGAAAATATGCGCTATTTTCGAATTTTCAAAACGCAGCGTGACGTCAGAGTATATATCAACAACAGTTTCCATGACGACTGTGTCGTCTCACAGTAAGATTATGTCAGTATTCAGAGAAAACAACAAATAAACTTCATTTAGAACATTAACAATTTGACATCAAGGTTGACATGCATCATATATCATGACGTCACATAAGCCCGCCAACATGGCCGATTGTTTAAACTGTCTAATTTTGAATGTGAAATTTAATATTTTTTTTCTTATGATAATATTACATTTTGAAATGATTAGCAATTTTTTTCCGTATAATGGTTGACTAAAATATAATCTATTAAAAATATAAAAAAAATACATGCATATGACCTATTGTCAAAAATCTGAGGGGCTTTTTTTTTCGTTTTTTGTTAATAACAAATGCAATTTTTGTCGGCGAAAAAATAATAAAAACGTCTTTTGCGGAATATCTTTCCGAATCGAATAAGCTATTGCTCATATTTTTTGGAGATCTATTTTCCTCATGAAACTCACTAAACTTCAAATTTTTACGTCAGACAGTTTCAGAGAAAATCGCCTTTGACAGACAGACGGACGGACAGACCCCAACGTTATTGACAATAGAAATTGCTTTCGTGAACCAAATGTAATGACTTCTTCACAAAATTATACTAATATTATTGTAACGTTTAGTTGAGTTTTTTGTTTAATGACACTTGATGATGACAGCAACATTCACCTAACGGAATCCGCTCATAACTTCTCCGGCAAATAACTTTGTAATTAACTCTTAACCGACAACTATCATAATTTTCTAATTATTGTTGTTATTTCATTTGTATAAATATTTGTTCATTCCATTTATATCTTACTAGCGGTCCCGTCCGGTTTCACCCGGGTGTAAAAGAACGAATGGGGAAGGGAGAAACATGAGTACACACATTCATATTAGTTTACCGAGATGAATGTTGTGTCGAAATTTTATGATGATTGGAGTTACCGTTCAAAATTTTTTGTCGATAAAAAGCAGTATTTATACTTTTTTTAACTAATAATTTTTTTTTAATTAATTAAATAAAATTAAAATAAATTTTAATGTAATCCTTAGAAGAAAGCAATGTAGAAAATAAAAAAAAAATAAAAATGCATTCGCACAACGTAGGGCTCGAACCCACGACCCTGGTATTGACATTCTTGTGCTCTACCGATTGCGCTAGCCGGCGTTGTACTCTAACATCGCTAATATGAGTATACTTAGTTAGTGCATTTCACCTGAATACTTAGAAGTTTATTTTTTAGATACATTTGGAACATTTTTCATTAATGCTCCGCTCCTAATGGTCGTAGCCTGATTTTATATAGCCTATAGCCTTCCTCGATAAATGGGCTATCCAACAAAAATTTTTTTTTTCAATTTGAACCAGTCGTTCCTGAGATTAGCGCGTTCAAACAAACAAACAAACTCTTCAGCTTTATATATTAGTATAGATATAGATTATTTTTGTTCTTTACAAAAACATACTTAGATTTATCTAAATTTGCATTCTAACTTTATCTTGTTTTGTTTTTCCTTTTAAATGATTTCATTAAGTAAAGAATGCATGTTTAAAAATGAAATTCAAGTACTTACCTTAAGAATTCTGATGTTAAAACAAAAATTTCATTTCACCTAACAATCGGATTTTTTTTAGTGTAGGTAAGGAAGAAGTATTTAGTTAAAACTCTTTTTTTTATTTTGATGCTTCCAATGTTGTCATCACGAAGTCTATAACCAGGAGACCTTGCTTCCCATGCTTACCGTGTTTCGAGACGGCCCGTTTTCTGGCGCACGCGAGATGGCGCTGGGAAAACTTCGGTTCTTTCCGCCTGTTTTCGCTATAGTTACCAAAGTTGTTTAACTTCGCAGACACTACACACGTTCATGCGACAGATATCGGTCCACCGCTACGCTCGAGCCGGTTCTCCTGGTTACGGACTTCGTGGTTGTCATGTTACATGAAAATTAAATGATCATTTTCATAAAATCTATTTTCAGTTTCAACTTTTAGATTTAGAAATAGAAGAGACAGATGCTTCTGGAAAATGTTCTGCTCAGTACACATCCACAGGTCCTCTTGCGTTTACCAAAAGGAAAACAAACTGCATTGGGTCGGATTTGCCTTACTTAAGTCATCCGGACAAGATCTTATCCAATGTTGTTGAATCGTCCAGAACTGCAAAATACGAACTTACAGAAGACAGTAGTGCCATAAAGTCAATATTAGCTGAAGAGTTTCATCAAATGAAAGTCATCATTCGCGATGACGCCGGTGTAAATGTTAAGTCCATCCAGAAATTGACACTCAACAACGACGTGAAAGTGTCAACATCCGTTATCAACGGAGATGATCTTGAAAACGTTTTGAGACAAATAGAAAAATCTAGTCGTAATAAAATTAAGGAATATAGCTTAGTCACTGAAAGAGAGCCTGCCTGTCAGGATGAATGTCCTAGTTTTGGAAAGTTAATCAAAGAAAACAAGGACGCATTGAAAGATGTACATTTAGGAACTACCAAATCTGCTTCTGTGTTTTTAAAATTGATAAATGCGGTACGCAGAGCAAACAAAGATGAAATAATAAAAGTTTTGAGGAATGCGAAAAATAAGAACATTTTGTAAGTACAAATTACAATCCCATAATGGAAGCTTAAGTTAGAAGCAATTCTTTTGAGATCATGTACCTACTCCTTTTTCTCAGTAAGGCGCCTATATACACTTTTCATGCCAATCGGATGAATGGTTTAGGCCACGAAGTCCATAACCAAGAGACCTAGCTTCCTATGCTTGCCGTGTTTCGATACGGACCGCGAGATGGCGCTGTTATCACTACCTGGGAAAACTTCCGTTCTTTCCGCCTGTTTTCGCCATAGTTACCAAAGCTGTTTAACTTCACAGACACTAGCCACATGTAAGCCATGAACGCGTTTGCGTTACTCAGTAGCTGACGCCATATTGGTTCATGCGAGCTGGGTCTCCTGGTTACAGACTTCATAGTTTAGACAATGCATGCAATTTTATTCCTTTGTAATAGAAGATTCTACCAAAAAGATTTTGACAAATGCCATGTACATTTTTCATATTAAATATCATATTGGAACATTTAAGTCATTCTTTATACCGATGTTTAAAATTCATCTTGTTTCAGAAACCAGCTGTATGATCTGATTGGCTTCGCTCAAACAACCGACGCCCACGATGCGGCAATAAAAGTTCTACGCCTCGACAATGATGAATTTTTAGATAACAGCGAACGCTATTTCTGGGCGTTGTCGATGGGCTCTCATCCTCAAGAATTAGTGCTCCGCAACGTGTTATCTCTCTCCGAGAAGGACACAATAGTCAATGAAAAATTACAGGAGACTCTGCTCTTGACCGTCGGCGCCATGGCCAACCGGTTTCGAACTCTTCCTCAGAACTACGGAAAAACCAAAGTAAAAATATACACCTCCTTCTATTATAACACAACCGTGTTTAAAGGGGGGACCCTTCTTACTAAAATTAAAAATTTTTGGGAAAAAAATGTCGCTCTATTTCGTTTGATATTATACTTACTTATAGAAGAAGTCATTCTGAATCGATTGCGCAACCATGTGTCTCTTTTAGTTTCGGAGATATTATAGTCAATTAAAGCTGTTAAATTTTTTATACATTTTAAACCGTCATAGCGTCGAAACTAATCGAGATACGAATTTGCGTTTAGGCCTAATCGATTCAGCGTACTTTTTTCTATAAGACACGTCAATATTAAGCATATCTGAAACATTTATATATTTTGCCAAATATCGTAAATCTTTTCATGTTTTCATGCGTTTTGCAAATCTGCAACTTTTTAAGACACTAAGGGATTTTTGGCCTGTTTTATATTAACCGAGCTTATAGAAAAAGTCAAATTGACTATCCGCAACCCTGTATCACCTTTAGATTCAGAGATAAGAGCGTTTATTTCATAAAAATCGAGCCTAAGATGAGAGAATATGACACAAATAAAATGTTAACAAAACAAACTCAAAGTACACAACTATTTACAAGGTATGTTTATGTGGATGATCTATATTTATGTATAGAATTAATGGTATATTCCAATTCCTTTTGTCATATTCTTTAGGTTTGATTTTTATGATTAACAAATTGAGGAAGTTGATCCAAAAAAATCAATTAGAATTTATTTAATTAAGCAGCATCATCAAATAACAGATGGGGATATTTCTAATACCGAATTTACACTACCTATATTATGTCAAATTTTTTAACATTTGAAATGTCTGCATTTTAACCTTTATTCCTTCTTTGGTTTTTTTTGCAGACTTTGCACGCTGTAAGAGACTCACTAATCAATGGTTTAGAATTCTGCAAGAACGAAGATTGCGAACTGAGATATCTACGCGCTTTGAAAAATTTGAAAGACGAATCAACCATACCGACTCTTCTGGAATATGCGTTGAACAGTACAAAAAAGTCGAGCGTGGCGGCAATGAAGGCGATCAGATCTTTTCCAAAAACATTTTGGGACGCAAATGTTTTGACTGCATGTAAAAAAATCTTCTATCAAATAGGAAGACCTTACGATTCAAGTTCGAGGACTTTAGCGCTGGATATAATTTTAAACTCCAAATACGACACGGAAGTGTTCTTGCAGCACCTGAAATCAAACGACAGAGCGTACGAAGTGAAACAATATCTTTTACAAACTGTGCGAATGATATCCGAGAAAGATGAACAATTTGAAAATGAAGTAATGAATTCGATTCGAAATGACATTCAATTGAATAATTACGATGTCATGGCACAAAGGGGATTGACGACTGCTTTTTCTAGACTGTTTACACAAAATCCGTCAGCGAATGGAAGTTTGGTCACAATCCAAGAAATCAATGGAGGAATTCTCAAACGAGGAATTGTTGATGTCGTCCTTGAAAATGATGGTGTTTCCCAAGAAATATTCAGCGTAAGTGGAAAGAATTTCGTGGCATAAGGATCGAAAAAGAAGCAATACTGAGACTTTTTTAAACTTGCATTTAATACTAACGTTTCGATACGTTTTGTATCATCTTCAGAGTGTTCAAATACACAAAATACAAAACGTATCGAAACGTTAGTATTAAATGCAAGTTTAAAAAGTCTCAGTATTGCTTCATTTTCGATCCTTATGCCACGGAATTCTTTCCAAATACTCTGTCATTAACTTCAATGGATCACAGTTACTCTATTTATTGAATAGAGTCAATCTTCATATTCAGCGTAAGTCTTGCTCAGGGCCGGATTAACCCTGCCCCGGGCTCCTAGGCAATGCAATCAGGTCTTTTCAAGTTGATGAAGGGATGTGAGCAGCTTCCAGATGATCAGCTCCAGGCATCCTGTTACTTCAGTGTCTTATGACGTGATATTGTAACAGCATGATTACTTTGACTAGATGCTGCAGCATCGCCTTACCTGACTCGTTAGCTTTATTGAAATGGTCTTAATGAATAGGTTATAGATAATTGATGATCCAGATTTCTTGATAGATCAGGAAAGAGAAATGAGACATGACGTAGTTATTTTAAATTTTATCTTGTTAAATGCAATTAATTACAATAAACAACGAAAGAAAATAATATTGTTGTTGGGAAATTTCATACAAATTTTCGAGTAACATTTTCGTTTAATGAAAAGTTTTTTTTTCTTGGTTAGTGCACGGGCCCCTAGGCAGTTGCCTACTCTGCCCAATGATTAATCCGGCACTGATCTTGCGACTCAATTCGGTAGACTTTTATATAATTTCATTAGACACTAGCGGCCCGGTCCGACTTCGCCTAAATTTGTAGATTGCCACCGTTTTTTTGTCGACTTGCGTTGCAAAATTGGTTTCGACGATAAGCGCTTCTATTTTAACGCGATAATATATATCCTGCGTCTATCCTAAAGGTCTATTCTAAATATTGGTGAAAACATTTTTGAAATCGGATGAGTAGTTTCGGAGATTACCTCCTACATCCAATATTTAGAATGATTCAGGATTCAGGATGATTTCGATTTGAAATCATCCCAGCAACAGAGTCACAGGCTATGGCAGTCATGTCGTAGGACACCCTGTATATTACAATACAATAAATCTAAAGAGGTAAATTTGGATGTAGGAGCTAATCTCCGAAACTACTTATCCGATTTCAAAAAAAATTTCACCAATATTTAAAATAGACCTTCAGGATGAACATAGGCTATAATATATTATCGCGTTAAAATATATCAACGCTTTTCATCGAGACCGATTTGGCAGCGTAAGTCGACGAAAAAACGGTAGCAATCCACAAATTCGGGCGAAGACGAACCCGACCGCTAGTAATTAATATTATTTATTGTTCCACAATTAACATTTGGTTTTAAATTACAATCCATACGAGTAATTTTGTTGAATTTTGCAGCTGGGACTATTTGCTGGTGGTTTGAGTAGTTTCGTCTCGTCAGACGACATAGACGCGAACGAGGTAGACGACGAGCCAGCGAATGCCGGAATGGAAATCACTGTTCTCGGCGTCCAGGTGCGGCCATTTACGTTCTTTACCGGCCAAGGAGAGCTCATGGGCCACGTTTGGGCCGGTACGGCTTCGGAAAAAACACCCGCTTTCCAGGTAATTTCGAAGACTTGAATTCACTCGCACATTTTCGTTTCATACTGTGACGAGCCGCCACTGCAAGCGGCAACAATACATTGCAAGAACAACAATGCACTCATTGTTGTCGAACCACATAGACAACAATACACACATTGTTGTCGAATCACATAGAGAACAATATACACATTGTTGGCGAAACCACATCATATAATATTAATACGAGAGGTTAAAGATGTTTGCCTCCCTTTTTAGAAAAAACCTCACAATTTCTCCACATAAATTATACATCATTTTACAGACATCGACAACTAAAAAATTTATGATTGCTTTTGTTTTTGTAAATTAATTAAAATACAGCAACGCTGAACAACGTCTGCAATCTGACGGTTTTAATTTTGAAACAACGTCAACACTTCGATCTCTCATCTGACCTTCATATTGTAATACAACAGACACAATACTGCATACTGCCATCTGACGGCTTTAATTTTGAAACAGCGAGCAACGCTGAACAACATCACAGCAATGCTGCATGATGCCATCTGACGGCTTAGCTCAACGCTTTTGCTACTTGCGCCTCTACATGACAATTTTAATAAAATGTTTCTTCGATCTGTCATCTGAGCTTCATATTGTAATACAACAAAAAGAAGAACGTTATAAGCAGTGTGCAAAATTAGAAACGAATTGAATACCTGCAATCATATTTAAAAAATAATTTTGTAAAGTGATAATTATTTTACTTATTTAGTGCGAATAATTCGCACAGGTCACACTAGTAGATAAATATATCTATTAATAAAAAAATTCAATATTTTTATTAATTTCACACATGAATACTCACGAAGGAAGGTGTCAAGCAAAATATAAATTCCCAAACGAATTTTGCAATTTTTTTTCAAGAAGTATTTCTAAATTTTATTTTTTAACCAGGTATTCGTATTATTTCAGTTTTATTTTGTTACTACTTAGATCCTGGAAGAGGGGGTAATTATTTCCTTTAACCCCCCCTCCATCTACGGCCTTGAACCTCTATATAATTCGAAATGCAAATTCCTTTTAACTCTGAACTAATTGTTTTGGTGTTCGATTTTTTATTAGGTACTTATACTCGAACATTTTGTTTTGTTGCAGGCAATTTCATTGCTACACGATCACTTGGAATACATTCGATTGGGAGCTGGATTTGTGGCAGAACTAAACCTGCTCAGTTCTGCTTCATTTGATTTGTCTGGTCAAATACAGCTTTCGCTGTGGAACAGAAACGCGCATTCTCTTGTTGAAAAAAAGTAAGCTATCAAAGACAACCATCATATTAAAAAAAAGATAATAAGAATCGATCAAGAGCGACTGTATTTCTGTGGATTACGAAGTCATGCATCAGTTGCGATTAACTATTGATAATCCAAGAGTCGACTTTCGGATCACCTATATATCAAATACCCAGATAATTAACAATTCAAAACACCCAACGGAAATTTGCCACGCTCCAGCCAACACTCATTCTGCACTGAGTCTATTAATTTACTTTCTCTAGACTACCAGAAATTAATAAAATGGCGACAACATTAATTTTGAACTTAATATTTTTAGTGCCGGCATAGCTGTAAACGGACAACTCAGTGTCGATACCTCATTTGTTCGATCACAAGTCGAGTTCACAATCACAACTGAACCAAAATTAAATCTCGTATCGGACATTGATTTCTCGAACAAAGTGTCATTGTGTATGCAGCTCAAACAGCCCGATACAATTTTCAAGTATGTATGCGCGTTGCATTTGTTTTGATAAATTTAATTGTAAGTTAATTAAAATACAGCAACGCTGAACAACGTCTGCCATCTGACGGCTTAAATTTTGAAACAACGTCAACACTTCGATTTGTCATTCAACAGACACAATACTGCATACTGCCATCTAACGGCTTTAATTTTGAAACAGCGAGCAACGCTGAACAACGTCACAGCAATGCTGCATGATGCCATCTGACGGCTTAGCTCAACGCTTTTGCTACTTGCGCCTCTATATGACAATTTTAGTAAAATATTTCTTCGATCTGTCATCTGAGCTTCATATTGTAATACAACAAAAAAAAAGAACGTTATAAGCAGTGTGCAAAATTAGAAACGAATTGAATACCTGCAATCATATTTAAAAAATAATTTTGTAAAGTGATAATTATTATACTTATTTAGTGCGAATAATTCGCACAGGTCACACTAGTATTATGTAATACCCTCTATATTGCTAGCAAAGATCGAGAGAAAGACTTAAACACCTCGGTGCAGACATATATACGTCTGTCTCACTTATTATACTCTGAGCCTCATGCGCATGTGCGTGAATGGATGTGCGTCAGTTGCAGCGTCAGTTTGCACATGGAACTAAGCTGTGAAAGGGGAAGGGAGTAGGAGTTCACCACATCTTACCAAATCTCAGCAAGGGGAAGAAGGGATGTCCAAATTTAGAAAAAAAAACATCTCACGTAATCGATGGACATCTCCAAAGTAACTTTCAATTTCTTTACAATTTCTCTTGTGATTTCAGACACAACGTTTTCAAAATAGAGAGAATACCTGGAAGCAAGCACAAACTCCGAAAAGCAACTTACAAATCGACGCTAGTTCCTGGAAGAACGTATGCTTTAAATAGGAAAAATAATGAAATGTGTAATGTCATATTTAAAGAAGATGTATATTAGAAAATGATAAATTTTACCATAAATTATAAAAAAGTACAATTTTTCGTTTTTGAATGTCTATACAGTGGCGTCTTTAAAGTTTGGATGACCCTGGGCACGTCTTTAACCTATTGGAGGCACTTAGGATAATGGAGCCCCTATGACCTTGATAGAGCACTATTTTGTTAGAACAGACAAAGAAAGTAGATAATTAAGCAAGGTTCTAGATTTATTTTTATTTCTTTACAGACACATTAAATGAATAGATAATATAATCCACAAAAGTAACTCTTTCAGTATTCACAGGTTAATGCATAAAAATCTATGTTGATTCAAGAGGTACCCTTCTAGATTCGAGGGGGGCAAAACCGTTAATCACTTCTTCAAAATCTGTTATTGAGCATATCATATTCTATGGATATCAGCGACAAACTGGTTAATCTCTCTTGAAGCATTAATTGTACTTTAAATTGTACAGTGTAACCGCTTTATAACGAATCTCAAGGGGCCGAGCATTTTTTTCGTTATAAAGAGTTTTCGTGGATGGAAGAAAGAAAAATAAGCTTTCACCTAATTAATTTATTCCAAACAGTCTGTTAACTTTGCCTGACGTTTTTTGCTATGCCAATATTTGTCTTATATTTTATTAAGTATCCTATGCATATCTTGGGATGTGGTGGAATCATCTTCATTTAACAATAGGAATTTTTCGATAAGTTTGGCAACATCAAGTGCTTGTTGAACAGTTGGTGATAGTTTAGAATCGTCCTCTTTGCGTCTGTAAATATTTGCTGACGCCTAAATATGAACATATTTCTTCGTAATAGAGAATGGCTGTTGCGCTATATATTAATGTATGGGTTTTAAGGTAAACCAACCAAATTGTACAAAATTCTACGTTATAGGGAGTTTTTCGTTATAACGAAGGACGTTATAAAGGGGTTACACTGTATTTAAATTTACCTAAACATGCTGAAATCAGAAAGCCTGATTTTCGGGCGAGGCAAAAGCTAATAAGCAAGTAGGTTTTGCAGTCAGTCATTACCGTTTGATTTTTTCGAAATAATAGTATATTGTGCGACTAGTGAGAGAAGGAGAAGATTCCATGAGCGTAAAACGCACGCGAGTGGAATATTCTCCTTCGATCAATGGTCGCACATAATACTTTATTCAACTAGCAGGAGTAATATGTAATCGGGGCCCTGATAAAAGAGGGAAAAATAATAAATCACTTCATTGATTGACGTACCCACCGTCAGTGTATGCAAGATTGCCATGACTTTCACTGAATTGCGATGCTGTTTTCATATATACAATACCGCCTACCACGTTCCTATTGGTCCAGAAGCTGCGTGCAGTTTTTTTTCATTATTTCACGCTTGGGCTTGCTACTGAGTTTCTATTGGTCCAGAAAATTCATTATCACACTGTACGGCTTATTATTAGCACTCTACGCGTCAACATGAAGTAATTTATTATTTCTCCCGAGTTTAGCAGGGCCCCGAAATTACATATTACTCACGCGTGTTGAATAAATATGTTTTTCGGTAATAATGCCTTGGGTATCATAGCGCGCAGGGCAAGACTATCAAACTTTGGGCCCTTGTGGTTTAACATACTATTTTATAAAAAGCACAGTGTAATACATTACTGATTTTTATTCTTTTGGTTATAATGTACAAGTGACACATAAAATATTAGAAATTTGACAAAATAGCAATTCACATACGATGTACAAAACATTAACAAAATAAATAAATACAGAATGGACGGACATTGTTGTGCTTCAGATCAAACAACACAATTGTTATGGTCACATTTTTATATGATTTTCAATTTTTATAATACGAGTACAGTACAAAAGATTTGTTTCCGACAAAAAAAATAATGTTACTTGAAAAACGTGAATTGCCCTTCTACCAGTATAATGTCTTGGAATGAACACGACGAAGAGGTGGTTTCACAGCCGTTTGCGCAGCCACATAATAAGGTATCTTTTGTTTTTTACTCATGCTCCGCCATTTTTTGGCACCTTTTACCGCCACTTCTACTACATCGGGACGAAGAAAATCCATTCTAAATGTCCGCAAATAGTTAAAAAACGGGTTTTTTGAAACTTTTCCTGGCGGGGCAAATTTTTTCTTTCGGCCAGATAGACCGTAGCTTTAATCAGAATTAAAAAAAAAATAAAGAAATTATTATATGACTTTTCGAGTCAAGTATTCAGTTATATAGTTTCTCAAAAGATTGAGGAAAAAATCGTTTAGGATTTAATCCCAGATTCACCAGACCTACGTTATTTCAGTACAGCTAAGATTTTATCAGTAAATGTATAATACGCGCCACGGATCTAAAAAGTTCGGAAGTTGGTCACAAACAGCGTCGCAAAGGCACATTTTAGAGCCGTTGAGACACCCACCACCTCCCAGCTACCTGCACGGAACGTGCGCTCGTCGGTGATTGGCCGTGATCGCTCGTTGCCTTTGTCACTTGTCGCTTTCCTGCTTTAAAATACAGTCGAGTACGCTATTGTCAAGTTGTTACTGTTATTTTAGTTTTGTTGAGTTGCGAGTTTGTAGTTTTTCAACAGACTGTACAAGCGCAAGCCCGCATTCGCATCTAACTTCCGAGCCTTTTAGATTCGTGGCGCGTATTATACAATATTGACGTATTCCATTTCGCTAGCGGGACCCTTTTAGAGATAACAGGTTCGTAAGGTACATAAAACACGTGCTTACCTACGTACGCAATTGTACTGAACATTTTTGTCTAGCTAAAAAAAATTTAGCTACCTCCAAAATTTGTTTTTCTGGCTGCACTACTCATTAAAACTATTAGTTTAGAGTAATAAGTTGCTTTACTTAATTTATAAAATTTAGTGTGGCGGGGGAAATGATGAACCCGGGCTCCAAAAAAGCTAGTTACTGCCCCTGTATACAACACTATAAGCCGCTGCACACGAGGCTGGAAACACTTCTGCTGGAAATGACGCCTGCTAGCTCACAAGATAGATTTTCAAATGAGAACAGGGGCTATTTTTCTTGCTATAGTTCCTTGCTTGCTCTGAGCAAGATCCAATCAGGAAACAGTGGGCGACATGAACAAACGCCCACAAAACAACGTGGCGTAATTCTGCTCAGAACCAGACAACCGTGATATATTTAATATCCTCTATATTGCTAGCACAGATCGGGAGAAAGACTTAAACACTACGTCTGTCTCACTTATTAAACTCTGAGTCTCATGCGCATGTCCGTGAATGGATGCACATGGAACTAAGCTGTGAAAGGGAGGTGGCTTGCTCCATTCCACTTACTAATTGCCCCACTACAGACGCGACACTTGCGCACAACGGGTCAAGTAAAAAGTAAGAGATAGAAAACATTTGCTGTTTCACTTCAAGGGCCACGCTTCCACTTACGGCCACTAGCAATATAGAAGTTTTTAAATATATGCAGAAATCAGGCACGTTTTGCTCTGTGTTTATATTTGAACTGTCACTGAGCCATCTCCAAAACAAGCTTGGAAAGACGTCTCGCGTGAAGCGAGCACATTAAAGCAATTAAGAAAAACCGGCGTTAGAAAACTAGTAGTCAAATCTGGCAACAAATCCAGCCTCGTGTGTTTCGTGAATTAATTTTATCCTAGCGTGGCAAAAGAAATTTTTTAAAATAAAATCATACCATACTGATGTAATAATGTACTCACAGTGAACTTTTTACCGCCTTTATTATATTTGAAAGGGTGTTGCCGCCTCCTTTTTTAGGTCGGCATCGTCTTTTGCATGCACGCTTGCGAATCGGAACTTTTTTTATTCGTTTACAGCTTTTTATCGAGCGCCTTACGGATTTCCTTCTTTTGGCACATTTCCTTTCGGGCTTGCTTTCGAACAAACCACAAATGCTCGGGCTGTTGTGATTACAAGCCGGTCGTTTCTTTTCGGATCGTGAAGTTGACGCTTGTTGTCGATCACTCGAATCCGTCGGAGTAACATCTCGATACAGATCGTCGGACGTTTGTGGTTGTTCGACGCATCTGGATTTTGACTTCGATTTTCTGTTCTCAGTTTTTGGTTTCAATACTTGGTTTCTGTTTATATCATCTGTTTCGGACATATCGTGTTCACTTTTAGACATTGTAATTTGTTTGGAATTGGTTAATTAATTAAACTTTAAAGAATTTTAAATAATGCCAGAATTTTCACAATTTAAAAACTGTACATAGATACAAAACACAAAATGATAACTGAATGCTGTTTTTTATGGCTTTCTTGATGATAACGAAACGTTGGTTACCTAAGTAAGGGTCGAATTTTGTGATGAAAATTTTTAATTACAATATAAATGGACCTAGCATTCAATATGAGAGAAAAGAATCTCGACTGTTTCTAAATATATGTAGTCTAAGATCCCGATTTGGCTCGATCTTCACCCATCGAGTTTTCTAATGAAATTATTATAATTGTATTAATAAAGAAAAATTGATTTGTTTGCCATTCAATTTCTTGGCATAGCTATTTCTAATAAAAAAATAAAGTTGTTAATTTTATTGTATTTATTTAGTATTAAATATTATATTTCGTTGCCATGGTTACCTACATTTATATGTTCCACGTGTTTGCTATAAAGTTATCTACATTTTCATATAAATATAGAAAACCCTATAACTGCAAAATACTAATTCGAAGGTGCCTGTCTACCTGTTTTTATGCCAGGAATCAAAATGTCGACCAAACTTTGGCATTTCCTATACATATTTTACTTTCGATTGGTAATTTTATCTGAAAACTCGATAACTACATTTCAGAAGTAAGATTAACAACTTTAATTTTTTATTGAAAATAGCTGTGCCAAGAAATTGAATGGCAACCAAATCAATTTTTCTTTATTAATACAATATTTTATCAAATTTCAAATTTCATTAGAAAACTCGATGGGTGAAGATCGAGCACAATTGAGATCTTGTACTAAGTGTGTAGTTTTGAATGCTATATTATAACGACGACAAATAATGAGATTTATAAATCTTATATTATTGATTTTAGATTTTTTTAATCAAATTTAACTGATAAAAAACATATTCTACGCTTAAGGTAAAATGTCATATTTACTCACCGATGATCGAATAATAGAATATTTATTTTCTGCTTTGTACTACAATATGTACATAGAAAATGGGATAATTATTTCGTTTTTTCTTACAAACATTAGCACTGCTTAACCATTTTCAAACATTCTTAAAAATCGTGAACAGTTCGAAATTAAAAAAAGTCACTTATTCATTTACAGCAAAATAGCAAAAAAACTATCACTTTCGAAAAAATTATATAAATGAAATACTACTTATGTGATCTCCATGGTAATTTGGCTGCTATATAAATAGACAAATTTACGATGTTCTGTCGCTGCACACGAGACTGATTATGCCGCTAGAATCACTGCTGGGAATTATGCTTGCTAGCGCGCTGGCCACGTGGATAGAAATGACGTCACTGTGGGCCCGTATGCGTGGTAATAAGCTGGATTTCAAAATTAGAACCGGGACTATTTTTCGAGCTTGTTTTGACCAAAAACCAATCGGGAAACAGTATCCTGTCACGTGGACGCCCACAAACAAACATGGCATTATAATGAGTGTTCTGTTCAGAGACAATAAACATTCGAACTGTCACTCCGCGCGCACCAAACCCGTCGACAAAGCCAGGCTTCTAAACACGCATCGTGTGAAGCGAATACGTAAAAGCCATCAACAAAACCAGCGCCTCATGTGCGCTTGAAACCTAGCATCCTTTTATAAATTGAACAAAAAAATCAAACCACTCGATTTTGAATCAGAATATACATTTTTTTATAAATAAGCACATTGAAATTCATTTTTTTTATTTTAATTTTCAACAAGAGATAAAAAATAACACGATGCTACAAAACAATAACAAAATAAATATAAATATGCAATGAAAGAAAATTTTTGTGCTGGAAACCAATATTTTTATACGATTTTCAATTTTATATAGTATGATACAAGAGATTTTTTTTTGACAAAAAATATTTTTTTTTTAAAGTAGGTCCCGGAGTTTTGAAAAAGTGAATTGCCCTTCTACCAGTACAGTTTTTTGGAGTGTCCGCGACGTCGAGATTTCAGAGCCGTCTGAGCAGCCAGATAATAAGGTATCTTTTGTTTTTTAGTCATGGTTCGCCATTTTCGAGCACCTTCAGCCACCATTTTCAGTACATCGGTGCTGGAAAAATCTTTTCTAAATGCCCGCAAATAGTTAATAAACGGGCTATTCGAAACTTTTCCTAGTCGGGCAGATTGTTTCTTACAGCAATAACACCTAAAAAAAATTATTTTTAAAACAATGTTATTATTACACCATAATATATTTAATAGCTTCTATATTGCTAGTGGCCGTAAGTGGAAGCGTGGCTCATGAAGTGAGACAGCAAATTACTGTTTTTATCTCTTTCTTTTAACTTGACCCGTTGTGCGCAAGAGTCGCGTCTGTAGTGGGGCAATTAGTAAGTGGAATAGAGCAAGCCATCTCCCTTTCACAGCTTAGTTCACGGACATGCGCATGAGACTCAGAGTATAATAAGTGAGACGGACGTATAAATGTCTGCACAGTAGTGTTTAAGTCTTTTTCCCGATCTTTGCTAGCAATATAGAGGGTATTAAATTTTATTTCACATTGTTAGTCAGGGAGAGTCTATATAAACCATGTAGCTCGGTTAAGAGAGGGGAGGGGCAGTATCAGTTCAAAAGCTACGCTGAGCTACGTAAGGAGAGGGAATGCGTAAGAATCAAGCTACGTTATTTCCTTCTTGTATTTTATTTGGCACCATATAATATTTACAATAAACATCAGTCTTGTTCATTTAAAATAAAATAGTTTTTCAATATTTTGTTGACATAAAACACAAAATGTCTTCTGGACTTGGTAATAAAAAACTACTTTCCATCCGGGTTGGGAAGGGAGCATAGAAAAGGCTAGCTTTAGCTTCTTGGAGGGAAGGGGGGTTCCAGAAGAACTGAAATAGTGGTTTTTGAATGAATTTTTTTTTTGTCATAAATGGAAAGATCGTATATAAGTTTTAAGTATAACAAAACTATTTTTCTTTTTTTTATTTTGGTTATAATTCAAAAGTTCCATCAAATTAAAAATAAATTTATGTACCCAGTTCCGAGAACGCGCCGACATTTCCCGAACATAATGTGACGTCATAATGTTTTAGTCAATACACATGTAGAAGCCATTGATAGTTTACTGCGTATATACATTTTACCATTATGACGTCACAACTGTCAAAAACAATTATTTTAGTGCGTTTGCAGTCACGTGGTTTTTTTTAATATTTTATCAATTTTAAATTGCTTATAATTAATTTAAAAAAAGTTTTTTGAAAGTTTTTCGCATCGATTATCAATATTATTTATAATAAAGTTTTAAAATACAATAAAAAAATCGATAATTATTTTTTTTTCAAAAGCCTAATTATGGAGCTCTTTAAAATACAATTACAGGGTCGTGCATAAAAAACAATTACGACGTGTGTATGTGATTTCTGATTGGGTAGATTCAAAAAAAGACAGAGAAAGACGAAAAGTTTTTGAGGAAATTTGTGAATAAGCCGCAAAATTATTTTTTTGGAAGGTCAAAATTCAGCGTTTTCTAAGACCTAAGAAAAAGTCAAAATTTGGACACATCGAGTTATCGAACTAGACCCATTAGAAAAGTAACATATTACGTACTGTGATTAATTATATACTTACATTGAGCCTCTTACAGCCTTAATTATACTCGAAAGGGTGTAATCGTCACTATTTCGTCTATTGCTGACGCGTTTTCGAGCTCGCGTTTGTGGCTTTAAAATTCGTTTGGCATTTTTCATCGAACGCGTCAATGGCCTTCTTCGCTTTAGACACTTATTATCAGACTTGCTTTCATTAATTTCGCGTGCACTTAGACTGTTATGGTTGGAAATTGATTTTGCGTTTATATTTTCTGATCTCGAAGTCGACTGCAGTTGGGGATCACTCAAGTCCATCGGCGATCCCTGATAAAGATCATCGGACGTTAGCGGCTGCTCTAAACATTTGGATTTTGATCTGGATTTCCTGGTCTCAGTTTTCGATGCCGTAACTTTATTCCGATTTGTATCACCCGATTCAGGCAAGGGACGTTCACCGTTAGGCATTGTAATTTGGATTAAATTATAAATATTAATGAATTGAAATTTAGAAAAATTTATAATATAGCCAGAATTTTTACATAACAAAAATTGTACATAGATACTTTGACAAAACACAACATGATATTTGGATGTTGTTTTTATGGCTTTCTTGATGACTAGGAAACGTTGGTTACCTAAGTAAGTCATTAAAATAATATCAAAGACCTTACATCTTTTAGTTAGATTTAAAGTTCTTTGTAGTCTAAGATCCGGTATTTAAAATAAGTATATACACTCATCTGTTATTTGATGATGACAAAGATTACATGTTAGGTAATATACATGTTACGGTCTATACCCGAATTTATTGAAATTTATTGAAAGCTGAAAAATACAGAAGAATAAATCACTTTGATATAATAAGTATCATTGATGAGGAAAAGTTAATTAAAAAACGCAAAGAAGATTCCGATGCCATATTAGTACTGTCCGTTCAGAAATGGATAGAACTAGTTTTGTTCGATTGAAAATGCGCAAAACTAGTTTTGACCAACGAATATTTCCCAAACCCGAAATCTTACATTTAAACGGGTATTGCTGTTATAAAATGAGCAAAACTAGTTTTGCGCATTTTCAATCGGACAAAACTAGTTCTATGTATTTATATATATGTGATTAGTGCTAATAATCCTAGAGATTGAAGCACATATTGTTTTGTTTTTTTTATCTCTTTAAAATAAAAAAAAAAAAAAAACTAGTTCTGTCCATTTCTGAACGGACAGTACTAATATGGCATCGGAATCTTCTTTGCGTTTTTTCCACATCAATGATACTTATTATATCAAAGCGATTTATTCTTCTGTATTGTTCAGCTTTCAATAAATTTGCTTTCTTAACCTCACTTAGTGTAGTAAGGTAATTATGTTTCAGAAGCCTCCAATAGGCGAACTAGTTGAGACTCGAATTCATCTTGCATTTTTACTTAATTATTGCACTGAATATCCCACAATTATATTAATTATAACATTCAGGAGAACAATTCAGTAGATAGATACATAAACAAGAACATAACCCTACTTTTGTTCGGGTTCGGACGTTGATTGAATGAAACAAGCAGAACTAGTATTGTCCGTTCAAAAATGGACGGAACTAGTTTCGACCAATTGAAAATGCGCAAAACTAGTTTTGCTCATTTCAGATATAACACTCAATACCCGTTTAAATGTAAGATTTCGGGTTTGGGCAATATTCGTTGGTCAAAACTAGTTTCCCGCATTTATTTCGGTCATTGACCGAATTCGGGTATAGACCGAAACATATACATTGATAAATCGCACATGGGTTGCTTAGCTAAATCGCGTACCGATTCTGTTAAATTAAATAAATTCTAATTAACTTTTTTGGATCAACTTCCCCGATTTGGTTACTCATAAAAATCGAGTCTAAGAATATTTCAACTCCATCGGATAACGGTAGTAGTTAAAAGCGCAATTTGCAATCAGGCGAAAGCCGAAACACTCAGTTAGTTATTATAATCTTGTATTTATTTATTTATAATTTATAATTTATTTATAATCTTGTATTGTTATCGGAATGACATACGTATGCAAAATTTCAGCTCAATCGGATAACGGGAAGTGGGTCAAATTTAATTTGCAAGATTCGATTTCAGACAGACAGACACCGGGACAGGTGAAACTAAATAAAATCTTGTAAAAAACACAACGTCGAATAAAATGTTTTTATCGCATTTATTTTAACGTAACAAATAAATTAAAAAATCAATAGATAATAATAAAATTATTGATGATTATTATCTACAACCACACTCGCTAACAACCATGTCCTGATAGCCGAGTCGATAAGTCAAGACGCCCTTGGAATCAATGTAGAGAACGCTGATAGAAGTAAGTTTGGTGGGGACACAGCAGGATCTCACAGCTTTATGTGGGGACACGCTATGCATTAGGGCCTGTACAATGGCGTGTTTAGTAGGAGACAGATGCTCAGCAACCGGATAGAAACACTTGCCAGCACATTGGTAAGCCTGAAAAATTGGTTGTCTGTAAAGTCGGTTTACGGACGATAGTTTTACGTGATAACGTATTCCGTAATACATAACCTAAATTTATATAATAATTATAATAATTCGAATCTATGATATTGCATCTTTCGCTTCAAATTTAGGTTAATTTTATTAAGTAGAATAATAAAACACTATAAAAAGTACACTATTATTATATAAAAAACAACTATGGCATGTATCTCTTTTGCGCATGCGCCGATTTTCCCCAAAAAATTTACAAAAATTTCTAGTAAAAATAGATAGAGTAAAAACCGTTTTAAAAACTATATTATTATTATATAAAACATCATTATAAGAGATATATTCTTTTACGCATGCGCCGATGTTCCCCAAAAACAATAGGCCACTTCATATTTGCATATCAAACATCCTCCCAAAATTTGGTTTCAATCCGCTTATCCTTTGTGTCGGAATGATAAGAAATGTCAAAAGCGACGTTTGCAACTGTCAAAGTATTATGTTCTAATAATAATTAGTTATTCCAATACTTAACTTAGAAGGCGTTGCATTTGAATTAAACATTAGAAATGCAGCCGTTTTCATGTTAAGACAAGACATACGTTATTTTCTAATTTCAATGTACGGCAAACAAAGACGACCGACCGCGTCGCGGCTTGCATTAGACAACATTGCATTTATACAGCTATTTTTCTATATAAATTTGTATAAAATATTTTTCTATATAAATTTGTATAAAAAAACTGTTTAGGCAAATTCTGTTATACGAAATCTATGTAAAATGTTCTCCTCTTTCGTTTAAGACTGGTTTCAAACCGATCTGATTTAAATTGAGCGAGAAATTAGCAAAAAGCACGCATAGGGTCAGGCGGACGTTACGCGTTAGGAACGTTACGACCGTTAGGAACGTTACACTTTTTCGTGCATGCAGCCGGTGTTTTATCAATTTATAAAATTGGTGATTCATCAATTTATAAGACGTTATCACGTCAAAAAATAGAATTCGATTCCGAGTTAATAAAACTCCCTAACAAGTTTTTATCCTTTAATCACAATAGGTTGGTCAACCTACAACTAACAATAACCCTTAAAATGAAAATGCTCAATTTTATATTCAAGTCACAATCAATCTTCAAAAACGCCCTTCATTTTGACCCCTCTATATCCCTCCTTAAGCAAAATATTTCACTTCACCTCGTATCCACTGGGCTGAACAATCCAGCTGTCATAATTAATTTCAGCAAAATCGACATAAAGCGTTTTCTTCCGACACGAATTTCTAACACGACGATTTTTCTTGGTATTAGATCGCGAAATCAACTTATCATCATCCCATACATTATTAGTTTCTTCCTCAAAGTCTTCCGCTACTTCATCAATATTTCTCTTGAATCTCTTAGTTTTCGATCGATTGAAATAAGGAAACATTTTAACATCCACCTTTAAGTTTTTATAAATTCTCGAATGATATTTGCTTAGTTTTGACGAAGAATAGGAAAGAAGCAAAACAGGATAATCGTGTTCCAAATAATATTCCTCAGAGATCGGCAATACAGATATTTCCAATTTGCCTTTGTTGTCTTTCAGAACTGAAAGATACGACTGAAGCGTGACAATCAGTGTTAATGTCGCCGTATTTCGAGTTACAGCTTTTTTTATCACTGATGTCATGTTGAACGACATCCAGGTATTATTCGTGTGATAAATGTGCTTTTGATCCAGATTTATGATTTTCTTGGTTATGTCATCATAAAGTGATAATTCAATCACTCTTTCGATACCTAAAAGGTTCGTTTCGATAAAAAAAAAATGTTTAATATTAATATACCGTATAGGCTGTGTGCACGAAGCCTACTAGCGCCGCTAGTGGGTAATAGAAAATTATTTAACTCACTTTTTATGAAAATCGCTACATGTTTCTATGGTGATAAGTCAAAAACTTTAGTTGGCCATGGTGTGTAAAAAAAATGTTATAAGGAAAACCGCTGTTAATTTTATATACAACAAAATTAAGATTGTAAACCATTATATAAATAGCATAACATAAAAGGTACGTGCGAATTATTTATTTATCAATTATGACGTACAACATATAAATAATTAATTTGTTTACACTGACAGCGTAACGTCAAATTATGGCGACAATAATCTTTATTTTAAATAACAAAAGAGAAAAATATTTCTTTACGTAGATATAAAAAAAGAAGAACCCTGCAAAATCGTTCTTCATAATATTTTAAATAGAAAAAGGAAAACTAATGATAAAATAGAAAAGAATAATACATATTTTACCTGACAAAGTATTTGGTTCCAGTTCAACCAAAGTCAAAATTCTTAGTTCTGCCGTAAGAAAAATTTCATCTTTATTTGGAAACGGTACATCAAATATTAATAAATGACTTTTTTCTAAAGTTTGACCACTGTGTATTTTTCGTTCATAAACACTGCCTAAAAAACAAGTTTTAAATTTTAACATTTGGTAATTTAAGCTGGAAAAAGCCAATTGCGGTAATGTTTTCGTTCGATTTTTGATCTTTTTTCCGCCATAGATCCCGAGTGATTTTTAAGTTGATTATTTTTTTTAACAGCGTGTAGAAATCAAATAGACGAACAATCATTTCAAGTTACTTTTTTTTATCAAAACTCAAAAATGAAAGAGAAACGGACTTTCAAAGTTTTGTTAAATCTTATCAAATTTTGAGGTCGGTCCCGGCGTTATGTTATGTCACTATGTGGAAATATGTTATGTCATTATCAAGTGTTTACAGAAATTGTTCGAAATTGTCCTCGTTTTGTTGGACACAAAGATAAGCGATAAGGGCCTTCCGCGAATTATTTGGGATGCATTTCCGATTCGTGCTATATCATTTCTTCGCGTGTGTGAACCGGGCTTTTGAATTAATTAAATAAAATTTAATTAAACTTTGAACGACTGTATCTCTCTTATTTTTGAGATTTGATAAACTAGTTACTTAAAATATTTGTTCGTCTATTAGATTTCTACACGCTGTTAAAAAAAATTGGTTGTCTGTAAAGTCGGTTTACGGACGATAGTTTTACGTGATAACGTCATAAAGAAACATTGATGAAAAATTGCATACTTTTATGAGTTACACTTTTCGGAACGTTACACTTTTTCGTGCATGCAGCCGGTGTTTCATCAATTTATAAGACGTTATCACGTCAATAAGAATCAACTTAAAAATCATTCTGTATATGCAGTCGAATCCAGACGTTAACGGATAGCATATTGACAACCACTGCTTTAAACAGTATAATTTTTTCTGACAACTCACCTGCATTTTTTGGAATGACACTTTTGACAACGTCTGCAACTGGCCGTTTCGTTTTGATGTATTCTTCATACGTAATACTTTTCGACTTTTCATACAATTCCAACATAAATTTGGGAACATGATGCTTCCTTATTATTTTTTTATTTCGCGGCGATATTGAACTTTTCTCTAAACCATGCGAACTGTTTTTAGAGCGCTCAAATTTCTGAATGAAATTTAACTCGATTTGTGTATTTGAAATAACGGTTTGTAATTTTTTAGTTTGATAATCGTACACAAAAAACAAAACCAACACAAAAATTGTGAGATATACAAAAAACGTGATCGATTTTTTCATTTTGACTTACGTTCAGTAATCGACGCTTAAAAATGCATCACTAATTATATATTCGGTGCCTGATCTCTCCAAAAAAATAAAACACATGCTTCATTTAAAACATATGACTTCCACAAAATATAGGAGAGCCCACCGCCAAATTTCCCGTTCATCGAATTCGCAGACAAAACTGTCTCTGCCGCGGATCTAGGGAACGGCAAATCGGAGCACCCGCTCCGGGCGACAGTCAAGGGTTGAAAACAACACCCAATCTGTCATTTTTCCTCAATCTGCTTGTTTTCTGACGGTTTCCCGTTCACGAAAAATGCCAACCCCTAAATACAGAAATTAAAGAAGAAGTGTAAACTTACCTTATTCACTCGAAGAAGTGCTAATGGACGATGATTCTAATATTTCAAAAGTGCTGAAGTTTTTGGACCTTACGTGCCTAAAAGACAAAATATAATATAGAAATTGTACTTACCTACTGCCTACTAATTTTAGAGTCATACATGTATGTTACTTACCATGAATTAATATTATAGACTCGTGCACATAGCCTTAGTCGCTGCGCACTGTATATATATTAAAAAAAAAAATGCCAACCATTTTGTGGCTTTTCTTAAGAAACTTATCTCAAACGCTAGGGAGAAGGAGCGCCATTATCGAGTTTTTGTTCCGGTTCGAAAAAATCGTAGATCCGGGGCTCATCTGTCTGCTGATCTTTCTGGGATAGACAAATACATTGTCAGCGTTTTTATTTTTGTTTGCAGCAAATTACAAAGTTAGGGCTCCCAAAGAATTGAGACAGGACCAATGGCGATTTCTCTATGAGCGCTGCAGAGCTGCAGAACAACCAAAATGTTAGGTACTTCATAATTTTATAGAATGAATTATATTTAACCAATATTTAACGTTAGGGAATAATTTAAGGAGGTTGATGCGTTACAGTCCCAATCAAAAGTAAATCGAATACTAAATGGGAACTTTTCCATAATAAATTTTTACAAAAGGTCGATGATACCAATAAATTATTGTCATAAAGGCATAAATAATTTTTTTTTAACATTAATTAATTATTTCAGTTTTTTACCTATTGGACTAACTTTTGAATTTTTTGTACAAAGTTAGGTTAGAAAAAATAAATTTATGTAAATATCTGTATTTTACATATTTTTAGCAGTGAACAATTAAAAAAGAAATTAGAAGTAATGAAAAATTTAAATTAAATCATTAAAAAGTTAAAAATTCAGTTAAAATTATCAAGAATAAAATAATCGAAAAGTGTTTAGGTTTAATATTTTTTTTATTGATTAAAAGTCTCCTAATTAAATTGGAAAAAAATATTAAAATATGCATAAGACATGGATGCTTTACATAGTTAGTTTTCGGAACTGCTGACATTATTTGGTTAATTGCAAAAAATTAAAATTTACCGTTTGCATGCTAGGTTGACATATTTTCCATAAGACTACATGTAAAAGTTTTTTTTTTAATTTTTAACTTTATAAATCTGCTAATTATTTTGGATTTTGACGTGATAACGTCTTATAAATTGATGAATCACGTCAATATAAAAAGATGAAACACCGGATGAATGCACGAAAAAGTGTGACGTTCCTAACGTTCCGCCTGACCCTGTGCGTGATTATTAAATATGATATTAGAGCGGAATACGTTATCACGTAAAACTATCGTCCGTAAACCGACTTTACAGACAACCAATTTTTTACAGAAAATGTTGTCATAAAAATCTATTAAAAAAACTTTATTTCAGATTTTTTCCATTATCTCAACCTCCTTAATAGTGTAAATATTGTATTTTGCTGTCAGCAGTGTTTGTTTAATAATTAAAGCATCATAAATGTAGAAGTGATTCAGAAATTAATTAACCCATTGGCTGCAATACTAATTCACGTCAACTTTGTCTGTGCATTCGGTACATTTAAGGAAATCCAGCGGTCGGATCTTGGACTAAAAGGTACCTGTTCTATTTGCGTTAATAACCCTTAATAAATTAAATATATCTCAATATCATTACTCATAACAAATGCGTTTCTTTACGTTTCAATAATGTATTTCAAGAGGTTTTCCAAATTAAACGATGCGTATTTGTTTTTCTCCGAAACGCATGCACCTTCTGCCACATAAATATTGGCCGTCAAAAATTCATCTGGCAAGAAGTGTACTTTTTTGATTTTTTAAAAATATTCTATTTACTCGAAGGCCCAAAAAGAAAAGCATAAACATCACCCACGTGTCTGTCTGTCTGTCTATCCGTCCGCCGGTCAGAAACCACGTGACATAGACAGTTGCGACTGTCAATATCAGGGTCGTAGGTTGGAGCCCCACGCTGGGCGAATATATTTTTATTTATTTTTTTATTTTTTACATTGCTTTCTTCTAAGGCTTACATTTAAATTTATTTTAATTTTATTTAATTAATTAAAAAAAAATATTAGTTAAAAAAAGTTTAAATACTGCTTTATATCGACAAAAACTTTTGAACGGTAACTCTGATCATCACGAAATTTGGACACAACATTCATCTCGGTAAACTAAGATGAATGTGTGTACTCATGTTCCTCCCTTCCCCATTCGTTCTTTTACACCCGGATGAAACCGGACGGGACCGCTAGTCTACATATAAAATTCTCTTGTCTCAATTTTGGCCGCGCTAATCTCCGAAACCAGTGAAACGATTTTAATTAAATTTGGTAAATGTGTCTTGCTTGGTGCAACTTACGCTATAGGATAGATTTTATTAAATATTTTGAACAAAATTACGATGTTTTCTCATTTAAAAAAAATGTTTTAGTAGCACGTAACGACATCTGATAGAATTCGCTCAAAGCTATTAGTTCAGAAGCAAATCTGGTAGAATTTGCTCAAAGCTATTCAGACGCCGGGCCGCAAACGAAATACATTTTGCAGAACTATATCTATCGCCGCACCCGGGTGAACCGGGACGGACCGCTAGTAGGGTTTATTTTTATTGCTTCTCTAATCTCTATACTACTTACTCGTGACGTATAAACGAGTTTTTACTGTACAAACGCGTTGCACTGATACCAGTATATTGACCTTTCTAATGCATCCATAATATGTTGCACTTTCGCGCTGTTTCTCCGACCCACACCTGCGGCATTAAAAAAGTTTTACACGCTAATCATTTGATATATAACCAGTAGCGTAATAAATATTTTTCTCCGCCATTAAATGATCTGTTTATCTAGGAGAAATTAGTACAATGTACGTACATTAAATCTATGCTAATATATAAAGCTGAAGAGTTTGTTTATAATATATTTTACATATTGTTGCGTGCCCTTGATGGGACGCCTATGGAATTCGGTAGAAACTACTAGAACCAACAACAATGGAAACAGGTAAAGAACACCCGACCTTGGACACACACATACATGTGAAGGAAAGGAACTCGGTGCGTAAAGCAGGTAGCGAAGTTAGACCCGATTTCTTAGAATCGCTTGGAGAGAACAATAGAAGAAATCTCGATTCGTCCAGAACATTCGATAGAAGCGGGGGACGAAAACTATAAAAAGGCGAACAGAGTGGACAAGGGGTCAGTCAGTTATTGGAGCTGTTTCGTGAGTTGTGTTGACACAGTGCTCTGGCATTACGACATAAATTAATACTGTGGAAATAAATTAACTTTAGTGAGTGCAATTTAAATAAATCTGTTTAAATAACTTTTTGTAAATACAAGTGTGAATCAGCTACTGTGCTAGATACCTAATCTTTGTGTTGTGTTCCTGTGATGTAAATATTTTGTGTACATAATATTCTCTGTTACTTAGTCTTTTATTTTATAATTTAGAACTATTAGTTTTGTTTCTGTTAACGTTATTATTTCTGTTAAGTTTAAAGAAGTACGCTTTCGTTTGTGTGTTTTACTGTTTTGTTAAACATTTATTATTGCAAATAAATAATTTCCGCCACGGACTACAGCAGTTTTGTTACAATATAATATTCTAAGGTGGTCCGGTGTCTGTATATATAGTAATGGATTACAAAATCCACATACTACCATTTCGATATTCATCTGGACTTATTGAGGGAAACCACGGAAAACCTCAACAAGATGGCCGGTACAAGAATTACCGATTCTCGGCAAGAGGCGGCTGGAAAAAGTCCCAGCCACATCTGCCGCCGCCGGGATTCGAATGCGAGTCTAGTGTTCTCACCACTACGCTACACCGCTCGGTAATGAAAGGGCAAAATTTAGTTACGGCGGGCTGAAATTTTGTTACAGGAACATTTTTAATTACATCAGGGCGATATTTAGTTATTAGAATTTTGCTTAAATTTATGCTACATCTGCCAAGCGTGCCGCGATAGTTTTTTTTTAGCTAAGCCGCCGAACTACTGGCACTGCACATCTATTAAAAAATTATAGGCATAATTATATAGCTTTATTGTTACGTTAGTTGATGCAAAAGTAGGTAAATGCAAATTGGGTCACTGTGTGACAGTCGGAGCAATCTCTGATTATTACAGAGGAATATTATTATGTACATAGCTGATATTATTATAAGACATGCCATTTATTATGCATATAAACTCTTTCTAAACTCAACAATAACAAGAGAAATTTGCACGTACTATACCACGGGCACATTTTATTCTGTAAGAAGAAAAAACACACACAATCTATATATCTATATAATATCTTAATATATAAAAATTACGTGTCACATGTTTGTCCGCGATGAACTCCTAAACTACTGAACCGATTTTAAATTTGATTTGCACACCGTGTGCAATTCGACCCAATTTGAAAGATAGGATAGCTTACATTTCAATTTATAGTCGCAATATTATTTTATTGCAAATTATTTGTCTATTCCTTGACAGTCATAATACAACCATATAAGATGGCGAACCTGTTGACTGGATTGAGTGAATATTCAATAGATGGCGCAACGAACTTAACAACCATATAAGATGGCAATACCTGTTGACTGGATTGAGTGAATATTCAATAGATGGCGCAACGAACTTAACAACCATATAAGATGGCAATACCTGTTGACTGGATTGAGTGAATATTCAATAGATGGCGCAACGAACTTAACAACCATATAAGATGGCAATACCTGTTGACTGGATTGAGTGAATATTCAATAGATGGCGCAACGAACTTAATAACCATATATCTAGATCGAGGATGTAAAAAAACTGAATATCGTTTAAAACTGCTTGGCTCGAAATAGAGCAAGTGTTTTAAAGACCAGTTATCCACGAATACTTTACGCTATTTTTTTCGATCACGACGGCGCAGCCGGAGTGCTCGACATACACACATATTATACGCCCATGTATATTTTAAAATAGCTAGCAATTAATAAAATAGATAGATAGATAGATAGATGTTCCAATTAAATTGTTTTATTAGTTCACTTTATACGTAGCGAAGCACGTACAGGGCCGCTAGTACTAATATATAAAGCTGAAGAATTTGTTTATAATTATATTTTACATATAAATTGGTATGGTTGTCCGGTGTCTGTATATATAGTAACGGATTACAAAATCCACATACTGTGAGAGTTGTTTTTTTAATGAATTATACAGACGTTAGCTCAATTAATTCAAATAAATAAAATCGTAACTTAGTCTGTAATTGAACAGTTTTAAAGATTCTTAGAGCGAATTTTCAGTTTTTTTCACTTTTTTCTGTTTATATTTTTTTGTACCTATACTAATATATTATAACGCTGAAGAGTTTGTTTGTTTGGTTGAACGCGCTAATGTCAAGAACTACTGGTTCGAATTGAAAAAAAATGTTTTGTTGGATAGCCCATTTATCGAGGAAGGCTATAGGCTATATAATATTACGCTACGATCAATAGGAGCGGAGCATCAATGAAAAATGTAACTCAAAATTTGTCTATCCGACAAGAACGTTTGAACGGTAACTCCGATCATCATGAAATTTGGACACAACATTCATCTCAGTAAAATTATGAAACTCAAAATTCATCACCCCCAAATGCACCTGTGGCCATCACCGCCCCCCTGGATCGCTGCAGGGGGCACTGATTAAAAAATTCAATTCCAATATTGTTCGAACATATTACAATTTTGGTGACTTTTTAGGGAACTAAAGACTTCTTGAAACAAACTAGGTAGTCCAGAAACAATTCCGAACTTCGTTTCTGGTACTAATATTTTCGCTCGCTCGACGACAGACTTCGCTAGTTACATTCCAGACGCGTGCGATCGATAAGCAGTGATTGTAGAAGCTTTATGCGCCTGCGTGAAGTATACAATGTGTCTTGCAAATTTTGAATCAATCCCATAATATCGTCACGCAAGGCGTTTTTCTTTTTTTCAAGAACTTTACCAGAATCACCTTTCCCAATTTGATTTATATTTTTATTGTATAGACCGTATTCTGTAGATTTGCTAAATGATTAGTTAGATGTCGCCCTCAATAAACGCCACGTTCGCCACATGCAACTTTCAGTTACAAGCAGCGCTACTTAAACAACTAGCAACTAATAACTGTAAGTTAGATGTCGCAACGTTATTACATTTTAGCTAATAGTCGCGACCAGCTGTCATTCATGTTTTTACGTATAACCTCAAACTGCTTTCTTGGAATTTATCTGAGTTTTTATGTAATTAATAAGTAATTAATCAATTAATAAGCGTACTTACGAAAGGTATTGCAAAAAATAGTATACACCACCGAAAGTTTGATATCCTTCGCCTCAGGCATCATGGCACGTAGGGCAAGAATATCAAATTTTCGGCCCTTGTGGTTTGATATACTATTTTTATTTTCACATTTACTGATATTATTCATTCCTTTGGTTCATATAAGAGGAATGGTGCACTATAATTCGAATAAGGGAATCGAATGGGAGATGTTTCGATTTGGAGAAGATGATTCTAGTCGCTATAGACGCAAAAAAAAAATACAATTTGATTCAGTCATGCAATGTTAATGTCAGTTGTTACATAACTCGTTTATACAGGTGGAAATTACGGTCTGTTTGTCTGCCAACAGACGTCTGGAACAAAACCCGAGCGTAGGATGTGGAAAGCTCCATAGATTGACGCCTGATGTAAATACTGATGAATAAGAGACCCAATTTCAGCATGACCTTCTGCGAAAACACCGGGGACTACGTTCAAAACAAACACGCGTCACGGATCTAAAAGGTTCGGAAGTTAGTCACAAACAGCATCGCAAAGGCACATTTTAGAGCCGTTGATACTCGCATCACCTCCCAGCTATCTGCAAGGAACGTACGCTCGTCGGTGATTGGCCGTGATCGCTCGTTGCCTTTTTTCACTTGTCGCTTTCCTGCTTTAAAGTATAGTCGAGTACGCTATTGTCAAGTTGTTATAGCTATGTCAGTTTTGTTGAGTTGCGAGTTTGTAGTTTTTCAACAGACTGTACAAGCGCAAGCCTGCATTCGCATCTAACTTCCGAGTCTTTTAGATTCGTGGCGCGTACTATACGTAGATTGCGTAAGGCCGCTGCACACGAGGCTGGTTTTTCCGCTAGATATCTTGCTAGATTTGGCTGCTAGGTTTCAAGCTTGCTGTCGCGCTGGGCTTCGTGATGAGTTTTAATCTAAATATATAACAGAAAACCTTGACTGACTGATCTATTAACGCACAGCTCAAACCCCTGGACGGATTAGGCTGAAATTTGGCACACAGATTGTCATGATGACGTAGGCATCCGCTGAGAACGGATTTTTGGAAATTCAACTCCTAAAAGGATGTAACGAGGGTTCATGGAGAAATCATATAAGATAGATCAATCAATTCGAAAATAAATAAACACGTGTTTCACGCTTTTTCAAAAACACCCCTTCAGAGGGTGAAAAGAGGTAAATAGTCTAAAAATCAACATGGGTGTCATTTTCAAGGTTTGTCAGGACGTTGATCACGTGAATGTCATCAATTTTTAAATTTATGAGAGGGGTCTGCGTCTAGAAAGGAGTAACTATATGCCAAATAATGGAATTGCATCCGTGTTTCGTCTTAATCGCGTGCGAAACCGCGGGTAACGGCTAGTATATTACATATGACATATTCTGAACGTCACCTAGCTTTATGTAACGCACAACCTACCCCTACGTAAAGTTTTGGTTCAGAACGATGCTTTCGTGCCACCAAACTGTTCAACGCAAATTGTTAGTGGATATAATAATATAGTTCCCCTTATATAAGCTCATGTTAACAAATCGACAGTGCCTACAAAACAGTGTCACGAACGTAGGCTGTTTGTCTGGATGTGTCTCTGACAGTGTCTCTCAACATATGGTTCCCGTTCATACCCGGTGTAAAGGATACAATAATATTTCAACGGCTATAATTTCAATCTGCGGTCACAAGGCAAAATTGCGTATGACTATTTTTTACAATAACCATATACATTAATACGTTAAGGTTAAGATGTTTGCCTCCCTTTTTAGAAAAAACCACACATTTTCACCACATAAATTATATTTTATCATTTTACAGATAATTGCTTTCTCTACTGACATCGACAACTAAAAAATTTATTATTGCTTTTTTTTTGTAAATTAATTAATTATTAGCAACGCTGAACAACGTCTGCCATTTGACGGCTAAACAGCGAGCAACGCTGAACAACGTCACAGCAATGCTGCATGATGCCATCTGACGGCTTAGCTCAATGATTTTGCTACTTGCGCCTCTATATGACAATTTTAGTAAAATATTTCTTCGATCTGTCATCTGAGCTTCATATTGTAATACAACAAAAAGAAGAACGTTATAAGCAGTGTGCAAAATTAGAAATGAATTGAATACCTGCAATCATATTTTAAAAAATAATTTTGTAAAGTGATAATTATTATACTCATTTAGTGCGAATAATTCTCACAGGTCACTCTAGTATATATTATAATAATAATAATAATAATAATAATAATAATAATAATAATAATATACATAATACATAATATACTTTTACTACATATCGAGCATTGGAAAAAATCGCAATCGAACTATTAGGGTGCAAACATATTCTTCTGTCATTTTGTCTTTTTAAAGTCGTAAGAGCTCGTTGGTTCTGATTGGCTAACGCCATAGACAGTGCCGGATTAAGACTCCTTGATGCCATAAGCATTTCTTGTTTATGGGCCCCCATCTCTAATATGTTCAGCTATATAAAAAAAATCAAATTGATAGAAAAAAGTTAAAAAGCATAGATTTTTAGGAAAAAAATTGAATTTTACAATCAATGCGCTCGTTGAAAATTTGGCTGTCTATAAAATCGGACTTTAGGCATTTTTATACAATTAACAGAAAAAAAGTTTCAAAACTATAAAATTAAAAAAATTGAACCCTTTTTCGTTTCCATTTTCAAAAATAAATTATTTATTTTTAACTTTTATACTTCTAAAGACAAACCAGTATAGATCAAATTTTTGAGAACATGACAAAAAGAAAAAAAACATGTTGACACGGTTTAGTGAGGTACTTTTCATTTCTGAGTTGTGCTCCTTGGTGCCCCCTGAAACGTGATGCCTTAAGCAATTGCTTAATTTGCTTATAGGTTAATCCGGCACTGGCCATAGATAAAGACATATTAATACTTTTGGTATTTTATATAAGCGTTCTTACGACCGAGATATGGAGAAAAATAGTACAAACCACACACTGGCCGAAAGAGTGATATACTATGATAGAGTTTTGGAAAGAATTCCGTGGCATAAGGATCGAAAATGAAGCAATACTGAAATTTTTTTTAATACTAACGTTTCGATACGTTTTGTATCATCTTCAGAGTTTTCATACAAAACGTATCGAAACGTTAGTATTAAAAAAAATTTCAGTATTGCTTCATTTTCGATCCTTATGCCACGGAATTCTTTCCAAAACTCTATCATTAACTTCAATGGATCACAGTTACTCTATTTATTGAATAGAGTCAAATTCAAGTGATATACTATTTTCATGGGGAGTAATTTACAAGTTGCAACCCTTGATAACATCGGTACGGATTTTGGACTCCCTGTTCTCAGGGTATATAGTGTAATGTTATCGATTTAGTGGCGCCACTGGATGACGTCACAGTGTAAACCAATCACCCACCGGTACGAAGTATGGAGCGCTATGCGGATGCCGGCAAGAGATGAACTGCCCGGTACCATATTTGATTCTCCACGCTTCACGAGGGTTGAGGGTTGAACGCAATGTGGCCCAGGGTTCCGCTGTCATGCTACAGTATGAGTGCGTGGACTGAATGCGGTTGTTGAAAAAGCCGAGTTTCGTAAGTCGGTTGCCTGTGATTTTAAAGGAAGAGTAAATACATCAAAATTATTTGTTCTTGTTTAAATTGAAATCAATATTGTATATAAATATAGTGTTAATAACTTACCTTTAGTGATAAGTAGTTAACTTAAATCATAAAGTAAATAAATCTTTGTTTTTTTAAAATCAGGGTTTGATGTTGAAAAAGTGCTTTTTTTTCTTTGAAGTGCGTTAATTGTTGAAGTAGGTACTGATTTTAGAACAATTTTCAATAATTTTACATTTGTTATAAATGTTAAGATGTATAGTTAAAGAATTAATGTAAATTAAAAAAAAAATAATCTCATCGTAATTCTTAAAAGATACTTTGTGCACTAGTGACATCATGAATATAACAGGATTTTGTAAGTATTTCAAAGCACTACCTACTCCAAAAGTGTGTGTCTATGAGTTGTCGAGCGTTACTGTGTTATTTAAATAATTTTTGTTGTTATATCCATTAAAATCTGGTCAGCGGAAATCCGCAATATAATCAATTTTCTGTAGTTACGTACTTTTGCCAATTTATATAACTATATGTGCGCTGTTTATATAAAGAGGGCTTAATTAAAATAATCATTAAAGTGACCCAGATTTTCAGTAAAACTTGAAATTCGCGTTAATATTTTAACAAATTGGTACGCAATGCAGTGACATTGTTGACGATTTAGTTCACGTTTTTCGCGTGCTATAAAGTCGATTTTCGCAAAAGCCGGTAGCTGGCATCCATTGACAAAATCTTGTTTCAATTTAACTCCTATTAATTTTTACGATTAATATCACAATATATTCTGTTCGTTGGCCATAATTCAAAGAATAAAAACTACGCAATTATTGACGTTATGTATTTTTTTAAATTTATTTTATTTTCAAAGATGGCCAAACGTAATATAGGTAATGTGTATTTCTATATCAAAGTGAAATGAGAAAAATTCACCTGGTGATAGTTTTAATACCGTTATTAAAAATATATATAGTTTACAGTAATTTAATGGAGGACGAATAACTGTTATTTATTAATTTTGTACATTCGCTATTGCAACAACACTTAATAAACCTACAAGGTTAGGTCTGGAAACATCAATATTTTTTCTCGTTAATTCAATCCACAATTTGGTAGTTGATTTATTTATGACTACGCCAGCTTGACAAAATGTAAAAAATGTGAAAATTATAAATGGGTTTTTGAGTTTGCGCAATTATATTCGTCAATTAAGAAGTTAATAATCAGCATGGAATGAAAGAAGAAATTTTGTTTTATTAATATTTTTCCGATTGTGTTAGCGCGCTCCATTGATCAAATACTAGATTCAAGTCAGATTAAATATTAACAATCGAAATAAGAACTCTAAAAATCTAGGCAATCATCGATGTGATAAGCTTTTGCTGAGGCAACCTTACACTGTTAGGTAGGGAATGAAATAGCCTTTGATTTCATAAAAAAAATATTAAATAACTGATGAGGGTATATTAATAACGCTTGCTTACCTGCTTATACTTGACAACTTTAACTGTTGTGCTACAGGGAAAATAGGCAACCTCTATTTTCCAATTCCTTGTGTTATATTCTCTCAGCTAATGCTCGATTTTTATGATTAACAAATCGGGGAAGTCGATCCTAAAAAGTCAATTAGAATTTATTTTATTTAACAGCATCGGTACGCGATTTAGCTGGGCAACCCATTTGCAATTTATCAATGAATATATTATTCATATAAAATATTCAATTTAGATCCACTTAAACTAAAAAAACATGTTAAAAACATTTTAATTGAAGAAACTTTGTACAATTTAAGTGACTATTTTAAGATAGATTTTCATAAATATCCATTGTAACTTTAATATGACGCATTCTACACTGTATTTACAGTATTCCAGAATAAAGCTACATTATTATTATTATTATTATTATTAATATATATTATAATCTTTGTCATCATCAAATAAGAGATGAAGGTATTATTAAATAATTATCAGCAAGTCAATAGCTCCCATCAGTATAAAAAATAATTTAGATGTCCCAAGAGCTAATATTAATATTTTCAAACTCAAACCTAACAACTTTGGAGCAACTTTATATAACCAAACTTCCTGATAATTCTTGCACTGTTACCTCGAGTGCTTTCAAGAAAAAAAATAAGGATTTACTTCTTTCAAATGGATTCTATTCTATCAACGAATTTATTAACTTTAAAACTGGCATGTCAGATGAAATTAATAATTTTCAATTGAATATAAAAATCTATTCTATTCTCTTCTACATTTCTAATACCGGACTAATATCACCACCCTCTAATATACTTACTCAATAATTAGATTTATTGATTTGAAACTTTCCACTTCTCTCTATAAGAATTATATAACGAAATATGTATTTAACTAATCTAATACCAACTTAAATATGTACATATTGTGACCAGATGTCACCTGTAGATATTTCTCATGGTTATAAGGTTAGAAATATACAAACGATCGATTTTACAGTATATTGAACGCGCTAATTTCAGGAACTACTGGCTCAAATTGAAAAAAAAATGTATTTATCGAGGAAGACTATATAGGCTATATATAATATCACGCACGACCAATAGGAAAAATGGAAAAATGTTGCAAAATGTAAGACCCCCGGCAGGCGACGACAAAGAATTTCGTAAGTCAACAATCGGCCGTCATTCTAACAATGACACACAGATTGTTGTGGTCCAACAATCGGCTTGTCATTGTTAGAATGACTAGCTATCTAAAGGTAGCTTATTAATAATAAGTTCGTTCAAAGAAGTCAGCAAACGAAACCGTCATCCGCATGCGCAGTAGGTAAACGAAGCTGTTAGTGGCGATTTTAGAACACTTTTTAGCTACTGCGCATGCGGGTGAGGGTCTCAAAAGCGTTTGCTGGCCGCTCGGAACGAACCTAATAGTATACATTAGATTGTTGCTACACGTGTGATTTCGTATTAATAAGTGTTTCTTTTAATCACGTACAATGATTTCAATAATAATTAATATAATTGTACGTGATTAAAAGGAACACTTATTAATTAATAATAATTTTCATTTGCATTGTCTGCTTTAAAAAAAAAGATTATAGGAGCCGTGTGATAAAAACGAGTAAAAATGAAAACATTTTTTTTAAACTTAGAACTTTTGAATTGTAATCGCAGGAGCGTAATTTTTAATACAGTATAAACAAGTGAATGTTTTCAGTGGATCTGTGATTCATACAAAGTGAGAATATTTACACAATCATTAATTTTGTTCAAGTGTGTAATTTATCTCTTTGTAGCAAAGTTTCCTTTTTGATTAAAGTAATCAAATCACTGTACAAAAAAAATATAGTACTCTATTATAAAAATTAATTGAGAAACGATGTTAATATATTATAATAATCCGTTTCAACCGAAACCGAAATGGCCGAAACGTCGTAAAGTTTGTTGTTTGTTTAATAAATGGGTAGTGAGACCAATCGTTTGTTTTATTATTACTATAATAATCCATTTATTTATAAAGAAATTGAAACCATTTTCCCAGATCATTTATTAATTATTAATATTAATTGTACAAGTTCTAATTTAAAAAAAAATGTCAATGTTTTTAAATTTACAGATAATTTCTTCTATATATATAAAATTGTGTGTCCTGACTGACTGACTGATTAACTGATTCATCAACGCCCAAGTCAAACCGCGTGAGCTATAAATTAGAAATTTGGAGAGTAGGTTCCTATTATGACGTAAGCACCCGCTAAAAAGGGATTTTTTGAAATTCGAATCCTAAGGGGGTGGACAAGTTTCTGAAAAAATTGCCATATTTCAAAAATCGTTAAAATGAGAGACATTGAATTCAACACACGCACTATTCATTAAAAATAAACAAACCAGTGTTTCAGCGTTTTTTTAAATTCAACCCCTAATGGGGTCAAAAGGGGTGTAAATATTATATTACCCAACAAAATTTAGAGAACGCGAAATCGGAATCTTGCATCAACGCCGAGCTTTTAAGGATACCCATTTTAATGTCAAGCGTTTTTCGTGGAAATCAATTTTGCTCAAGCTATTAGCTCAGAAGCAAATCTGGTAGAATTTGCTCAAAGCTATTAGTTCAGATGCCGGGCCGCAAAAATTTTGCAGAATTATATCTTTCGAACCCGAGTGAAACCGGGCCGCTAGTATTATATAAGACAGTTCGGTACAAAGCATTGGCCGGGTGTGAGTATGTTTTCATGAAACTTCAATACAGACATCGTGTTAAGCGATCACATAAAAGTCATCACAAAAAAAAATTGGTTGTCTGTAAAGTCGGTTTACGGACGATAGTTTTACGTGATAACGTATTCCGAATACATAACCTAAATTTATATAATAATTATAATAATTCGAATCTATGATATTGCATCTTTCGCTTAAAATTTAGGTTAATTTTATTTATTTAAATTACTCACCATATAATATAATTGTTTTTTTCAACTTTCTTTCTTTCGTATTTATTTTATGTCTCAAAGATTAGCTGTCATAATATTTATAAAACAATTGTTTCACTGTTTATATAAAATTCCAAAACCTACTTACAATATTTAAGTATTTTCATACGTCAAAAAATTGTTTTTTATAATGATAAAATTTGTAAGAAAACGATTTTTTCGAGAGATGAGACCTAGCTAAAACGATTGTTTGCCCCCCAAAATCCCTTTTCAGTAAATTTCATCCAAATCGTTAGGGCCGTTTTCGAGAAAAGCACGCACAGGCTCAGGCGGAACGTTACGAACGTTAGGAACGTTACACTTTTTCGTACATGCAGCCGGTGTTTTATCAATTTATAAGATTGGTGATTCATCAATTTATAAGACGTTATCACGTCAAAAACCAGCGCTTGAAAACCTAGTAGTTAAATCTATAGTAAAGAATCTAGCCACAAAACTAGCCCCGTTTTAAGCGGCCATAACTTTTCTACTTGTGTCATACTATGTCATTTAAACGATGATATAATTTAAAAGCTATAATTGTTTAACAGTATATACCACGTGGAAGGGTCGAAGTCTAGTTGTTTGATAAAAACGTAGTAATATGAAAGAGTTCAGTGAAGAATGCCAACAAATAATTTAGTAAATTAATATTGCATTAGTGTTTATAGACTAACAGTGTAACGCTTTTATTATTTATGTTTATTTGTAATAATTTGCAGAAGTATTTGGGTAACTAGTTTAATGTAATAAATGCGCTGAATCCCATTTCAAACCAGACTGACGGATTTATTAAAGGTATGTTAATTGCATAAATTCAAGTTTAGAATCCGGCATACTTTTAAATAGAAAATGATTATTAATTTATTAGTCTTAAAAAAGATGCGTATGTTTTTAAATTGTATTTATAAATTCATAGCGCTATGTCAATAAAGAACACAACAAGAAAACTACAAAATATTGATTACTGATAATGCAATTAGATACTAACATTTTAGTTTTCTTTTATTATTATTTGTCAAACAAACCGTTGGAACCATATACAGAGTGTCCTACGACATGACTGTGTTGCTGGGGTGATTTCAAGTCAAAAATGTATAATGAACATATACCCGGAACGCTATCCTAACTGAGCTAGAAGCTTTTTAAATTTTAAATAAGTAAGCCCACTAATGCAGGTATTAGGTTCGGCTGTTGGTTTTGTTATTATTAAAAAGACCAGGTGGCTGTGAATCACCATTAGTATTTATTCGTACTGATCCTGAGACTCTTCGCAGAGCTACCACTTCAATTCTAAGAAGAGCTAGACTATGTATACAGCAACTGGGTGGACATTTTGAGCAACTAATTCAATAAAGCGATTTCTTTTTAAATGGTTTTTAAATTAGTAAGGAATTCCTACTACTACTTATCTAAAATTTCAAATGCTTCTAGCTCAGTTAGGATAGCGTTCCGGGTATATATTCATTAGACCTACTATTTTTGAACTTTTAGAATAGAATAAATTTATTTTCCAAAACAGCTAAGCGCAGGATTCGTCAATGAAATGAATTAAAATTTAATAGGAAGTGCAAAACTTTCAACGCAGGTTGTTATTTCAATAAATTTTAAATAAATAAACAAATATAAGAAAACCTTGCAGTATTTCCGTAAAAATGTTTTTGCTTCTCAGCTGTTTACTTTATTTGCTTGTATTTTTTCACGTGTATGAATTAAAAGAAATCTATCAATAAGTCAATATTTTTATCTACAAATAGATAATCGCATTTTCTTGACATAATATACTTAGACTTTGAAAAAAAAAGAAGTTATCAATTCGACATGTGTATATCACTGCATATTATAAAACAAAGTTCCCCCGCCGCGTCTGTCTGTCTGTCTGAACGCGATAAACTCAAAAACTACCGAACGGATTTTCATACGGTTTTCACCAATGGACGGAGTGATTCAAAAGAAAGGTGTTTATGTATCTATAATTATGGATACATAAACACCTTTCTTTTGAATCACTCAAAAGCTCCCAGTACGCTTGATTTTTTCCGACATCTTCAACAATCATCGTCATATTTCAACCAATTTACTCAAAACATTAATAATAATAATAATAATAATAGTATATTGTGCGACTAGTGAGAGAAGGAGAAGATTCCATGAGCGTGAAATTTGCCGCACGAGCTTAGCGAGTGCGGTAACACGCGAGTGGAATATTCTCCTTCGATCAATGGTCGCACATAATATTTTATTCAACTAGCATGAGCAATATGTAATCGGGGCCCTGATAAAAGAGGGAAAAATAATAAATCACTTCATTGATTGACGTACACACCGTCCTCGATGCATACAAGATGGCCATGACTTTCGTTGAATTGCGATGCTGTTTTCATATATACAATACCGCCTACCACGTTCCTATTGGTCCTGCAGAAGCTGCGTGCAGTTTTTTTTCATTATTGCACGCTTAGGCTTACTACTGCGTTCCTATTGGTTCAGAAAATTCATTATCGCACAGTACGGCTCATTATTAGCACTCTACGCGTCAACATGAAGTAATTTATTATTTCTCCCGAATTTAGCAGGGCCCCGAAATTACATATTACTCACGCGTGTTGAATAATACATATTTATTTGCATTGCCAAAAGAAAAATGAATACAAAATGTCACTTTACATTTACTTACATCAAGTCGCAAAGATCATAAGGCACAGATCTAAGGAAATATTGTTTTAATTCTTTTTGGAACTTCTTAGAATTCTTTTCTTTTTTAATCCTTTCTGGCGCAGCCTTCCGTAAATTTTGTAACCTATATATGTAGGGCATTTTTCATAGAATGCTGTTTTATGTTTTATGGCAACATTGCTGGGTCGTGTATTATAGTGCCTCAAATTGTAATCTTTATCGACGAAATAATTTAATTTGTACATTTCAGTAATAAGTTCATAAATTATAATTCATTAATGTTTTGAGTAAATTGATTGTTGAAGATGTCGGAAAAATCAAGCCGACTGGGAGCTTTCATTGAAAACGCTGCCTAATCCCTTTGAAATATAACAAAACAATGTATGGTGGAATTGTTCCTCTTTTGTAGGCCTACAGAAAAGTCCGCGATGACATACGTTTATCTTTTAAGGATAGCTTACTATACCCATTTTAATCGTGGAGATCGATTTTGCTCAAGCTATTAGTTCAAAAGCAAATCTGGTAGAATTTTCTCAAAGCTATTAGTTCAGACGCCGGGCCGCAAACATAATACCGCACGTTGAAAACAAAAGTGACATTAAGCAAAAAATTACATTTTACAGTAGAGCACTTTTCAGTTTTAATAATATTGTTTTGTCCTAAAAAAGTTACTATTTAAATACTGCTTATAGAGATTCTTTTGTTAATAATGAGACAATTTATTATTGTTTTAATTTATTTGTTTACCACAATGTTAAAAATAAAGTTATTAAAAAAAGACCTTTCAACAATAATCTTTTGTTTAGTGTCATTGTTGTCATAACCTATAACCAGTAAATTGGAGACTTCAACTGCAAAAAGTGTCACTAAACAAAATGTGTCATTTTATGTATTTACTTACTTGCATTAATTTTTGTAGCAACTGTAATCAGTAAACTGTCATTTAACAAAATGTGTCACTTTTTCACTTACAGCGACGTGCGTACCAAACAACTGCTTTGACACAATTAAAATAGTGTCGTTATATCATACACGACCATGGGCAATTCTTCCAAAATATAAAGTGACACTAGCCCAATCTAGCGGAAATAAGTGGATTTATGAGCAAACGGAAATTTTCGTATAGTGACACTCTTGCAGTAAAACATGAATCTTACAAAAGGTGAAAAGTTAACTTTTTTGTATAGTGTCACTATTGTTTTCAACGTGCGATACATTTTACAGATTTATATATCTATCGCACCCGGGTGAAACCGGGACTAGCGGCCCGTCCCGGTTTATAAAAAATAATAAGTTGCGCTACTGTTAAGGTAAATAGCACTTTGTTTTTCTGTACTTTGAATTTGTTGTCTGTGATGGGAAGTTCTCGGTCAATAACCTTCACATAATCTATATGTTTACCTGTATACACCTGAGCAATATGTAAATTATTTGACAAATTTATAGAACCGTAATTATGTATTAATTATTTATTACATAACGAGTAATTTAAATAACTATACAGGTTTCATATATAAACGACTTTAAAGTCATCAGCATTGTGTTGAGGCCGCTGGTTTTGCCGTTGGACTCACTGCTGGGACTTGGGCTGGGTGTCGTGCGGGAAAAAAATATCATATACTTATATTAATACGCTAAGGTTAAGAATGTTTGCCTCCCTTTTTAGAAAAAACCACACAATTTCTCCACATAAATTATATATCATTTTACAGATAATTGCTTGCTCTACTGACATCGACAACTAAAAAATGTATTATTGCTTTTGTTTTTGTAAATTAATTAAAATACAGCAACGCTGAACAACGTCTGCCAACTGACGGCTTTAATTTTGAAACAACGTCAACACTTCGATCTGTCATCTGACCTTCATATTGTAATACAACAGACACAATACTGCATACTGCCATCTAACGGCTTTAATTTTGAAACAGCGAGCAACGCTGAACAACGTCACAGCAATGCTGCATGATGCCATCTGACGGCTTAGCTCAACGATTTTGCTACTTGCGCCTCTATATGACAATTTTAGTAAAATATTTCTGTCATCTGAGCTTCATATTGTAATACAACAAAAAGAAGAACGTTATAAGCAGTGTGCAAAATTAGAAACGAATTGAATACCTGCAATCATATTTAAAAAATAATTTTGTAAAGTGGTAACTATTATACTTATTTAGTGCGAATAATTCGCACAGGTCACACTAGTTTACCTTATAACAAATTGCATTATTTTTTTAAGATTTTTGTCTATCGACATTGTTTTTGTTTTGAATAAAAGCTAACAATAGAAACATTAAAGGCCATCAGTCGAACTTCAGTCTGTGAATAATTAACAAATCGTTAAAAAAATGCATATTTAATGACAGAATATAAACAAAGGAAAAAAAATCGATAACAGAGGTCAACAATAAACGAAGGGAGCATTGACTACCGAAATGTTGATAATATATTAAAGACCGCTGCACACGCGGCTGTTTTTGCCGCTGGAATCACTGCTAGGGCTTGTGCTGGCTGACGCGCTGGAAATGACGTCACTGCGTTTGCTCAGAAAAATATTAAAATTAGAACCGATACTATTTTTCGTGCTTGTTTTGAGCAAAAAGCAATCAGGAAACTATATTTTGAAGACATGGGCACACGCCCACAAACAAACATGGCGTCATAGTGTGTGTTTTATGTTCAGAGACAATAAACGTTCACTTTTGTGAAACATTCGAACTGTCACTGCACGCGCACTAAACCCATCTACAAAGTCAGCTTCCGTATAATACGCGCCACGAATCTAAAAGGTTCGGAAGTTAGTTATAAACAGCGTCGCAAAGGCACATTTTAGAGCCGTTGATACTCTACCCACCTCCCAGCTACCTGTACGGAACGTGCGCTCGTCGGTGATTGGCCGTGATCGCTCGTTGCCTTTGTCGCTTTCCTGCTTTAAAGTACAGTCGAGTACGCTATTGTCAAGTTGTTATTGTTATTTTAGTTTTGTTGAGTTGCGAGTTTGTAGTTTTTCAACAGACTGTACAAGGGCAATCCCCGTATTCGCATCTAACTTCCAAGTCTTTTAGATTCGTGGCGCGCACTATACACGCATCGTGTGAAGCGAACACGAAATCCAGCACCACAGCACGCTTGAAAACTAGCAAGGGTCTAGCGACTAAACCAGACTCGTGTGCAGCGGCCTTTAGCGTCATCTCGAAAATGTTTTGTTTTATTTATTTTTATAAAACGAAGGGTATCTTTCAAATGGGACTATCATTAATCTACGGGCAACAAACATGTTTTTTTTAATAACTTAATGTTATTTCTAAAATATTATCAAAGCTACGTTGAAAATAGGTAAAATAATCATATTTATTTGTTTTCGACGCAATTTATGATATTAACATCAATAATATTTTTTTTAAGTCTGTAATAATACGCGCCACGAATCTAAAAGGCTCGGAAGTTAGATGCGAATGCAGGCTTGTGCTTGTACAGTCTGTTGAAAAACTACAAACTCGCAACTCAACAAAACTAACATAGCAATAACAACTTGACAATAGCGTACTCGACTGTAATTTAAAGCAGGAAAGCGACAAGTGACAAAGGCAACGAGCGATCACGGCCAATCACCGACGAGCGCACGTTCCGTGCAGGTAGCTGGGAAGCGGTGGGAGTATCAACGGCTCTAAAATGTGCCTTTGCGACGCTGTTTGTGACTAACTTCCGAACCTTCCGTGGCGCGTACTATAATAGTCTAATGCTGGGTTGCAGAAAGGTTTGTCAAAAAATCTGATTTGATCATTTGACAATAACCTTAGATTGTAAATATATATATATGTTTCCGTATGAAAAGCATAGTAGAGTTTTAAATTGTGTCTGGCGGCTCTGGGATCTTGGGCTATACCTTCTTTTCTTCATGTATTGTAATAATGCAGTAATATGATCACAATCTAAGATCATTGTCAAAACAAATTTTTAGACAATCCTTTCTGAAACCTAGCATAAGTAATAAAATCTACGACCAGGCGTCCCCGTTATATTCGGAAATTAAACGTAAAAGGTACATTACACGGAATTTAAGATATTTTTTCTATAAAAATCATGGTCATTTGCATTAGAAAGAGAACTTTCGTTACAAAGATTTGACACAAATTTCAAAACAATAACTTGTCCATAATTGCATATTATAAACATCAAGCAATACATAGACAAAGTCTTTATGTACACAGCTTATTAGTTCTGCACATTACTCAACTATTTACAGTAGAACTTAAATGTTAGGTTAGGTCATGTTGGACCTACATTAATTAACAAGACATAACCTCGAAATTATTCTAGTATAATGATACACACGATTGAATTTATGGTTGTCTGAGGTCGGGTTGATAGTGAAAAAGTTTGCATGAGACTATAGAGTGAAACTTTTTCAGTTCTAACATTTGTTGACGATTTTATAGTTAGGAAGACGGTGACAGAAATGATCAAGGAGCACTCGCTTCTTTCGTGTAGTGTGAGTCCCATTCTATACAAATCCGATTAGTGGCGTAGGGGTTTAGTGCATTTCAATACGACTCTGTGACTGAAAGGCAACTGGGGGGAAGTCCTAATTGCAGAAAATAATATTTACCCCCTGCAGAGACTGTCAGTATAATAAAGAAATACAAAATAAATAAATTTTAAAAGAATACTAGGTGAATTAAATCGAGCTCAAACAGTTCGTTTTTTTGTAGAGGTTCCCGAGGTACAGTTTTCTGCCAATATCGATCTTGCGAAAACGCGTCATGTTCACGGAAAGTTTAACATGGTATTCGGTTAAAGCAATGACAAGTACATTATATTGGCAGATTGTTGAACTAGCACTGACATAATAGGTCATATGCATAAAACTCTAAATTGGTTAAAATTTTTATTTCGAAATATATTTTAGTTCTTGATCAAAACGTAATGGTTATTTTATTAATCTAATCACTGAAAAAAATACAAATAATAAAAAAGAAATGTAGAAAATAAGCGCTATTTTCGAATTTTCAAAACGCATCGTGACGTCAGAGTATATATCTACAACAGTTTTCATGACGACTGTGTCGTCTCACAGTAAGATTATGTCAGTATTTAGAGAAAACAACAAATAAACTTCATTTAGAACATTGACAATTTGACATCAAGGTTGGCATGCATCGTATATCATGACGTCACATAAGCCCGCGAACATGGCCGGTTGTTTAAACTGTCTATTTTTGAATGTGGAATTTAATATTTTTTTTCTTACGATAATATTACACTTTTAAATGATTATCAATTTTTTTCCGTATTATGGTTGACTAAATAATCTATTAAAAATATAAAAAAAAATCATGCATATGACCTATTGGCAGATAGGTAATACTTTTTTCAAACTTTTTGGATAGGTATATTAATAGAAATGGTAAGAATTTCCGCCACCGAGCGAGGACTGCGACTTTTTGCCTGTGCAAATTTTGAAGAACTGTCGAAAGGAAGTGAGGTCACTTGAAACCACGAGAATTTTTTGTCGTATTCCGGGCCACCAAATCAACCATTCTGTCAAGTTTCAACTTCAAATTCAATTTCTCTTATGTTTTTGAATTTTTTTCCATTTTCTGAAAGGATTTTGAAAGTCTCTGCAGGAAGTAAATATGTAGAAAATATTTTTTCTGTAATTAGGAGGTCCCCCTAGACGCCTTTCAGTCATTTTCTGTCAATTAGTAGAGGAATTTTGAATTTTGCCGTTTTTTTTTAAGTGCCCCAGCATCGTGTCGAAACGCGCTAGACCCCTACTCCACTAAGCGGATTTGTAGAGAGAGACTCAGACTACACGAAAGAGAGCGTTTCTGCCACCAAGTGCTGCTTCACCATTTCTGTCACCGTAAGAAAACCAGCGCTAGAAAACTAGTAGTCAAATCTAACAAGGCATTTAGCGGCAAATCCAGCCTCGTGTGGAGCGGCTTAAGAAAGGTTAATAGCTTAATATCCAACGTTTTTATTGGTTGTTTCCGTTGCACCTGAAGACATTTAAAAGCGTAGGTCAATGACCAAAAACAAAACAATTTTTTACAGATCATTCAACCATAATAGAAAAGCTCAGATATAAAAACAGGTTTTTTATTCTATGTGGCAACTGCACAATGCATTAGGCATATAATCCATTGATTTTTGAATGCCACTTCAAATGCATTAAGATAAAATTGCGTACGGTGTTTTTTTTCTACTTTTCGACCTTGAAATGTCATAAAAATAATTAAGACATTTTTATCTAAATATAATCGTCTATCTAAAAATAATTATGAATCATATTTTCGTTGCTATACTGTTATTATCTCTATGGAAATATATGAGATTTAGTGAAAAATATGTAATTATCATTTGCGTAATAGCAGTAGACTCGCATTCGGGATGTAGCGGGTTCGAATCCCGGCGGGGGTAGATGTGGCTAGGACTTTTTCCTGCTGCCTCTCGCCGAGAAACGGTAATTCCTGTACCGGCCATCTTGTTGAGGTTTTCCATGCTTTCCCTCAATAATTACAGATAAATATCGAGATGGTTTTTTATTCAAGGCCATGGTCGATTACCTGTCAAACTCCTAGTCTTATCCCGATTTCCTAAAATTCTTTCGTTCCCCTTTTGCTGTAGTTTAATTTTAAAACAATAAATTAGTAAGTATTTCAATAATTTTATCAGTTTTCAAATTATAACTTAGAAACCTTTGGGTTTGTAATAACAACGGCATTCCCAAGACTGCTTATCAAGGTTTATCATAATATTATGTTGTTAATTTACGTATATATATTTTAAAACACTGTGTATTAGATTTCAATATGCAAAGTGAAAATAAAAGATCAACATATATTAAATTTAAATTTCGTTGCAAAAAGTTGATGGTATTTGAACTAGAAGCCCACTTTCTTTTTTGATACTCGAAAATGTGTTTCATACGACTTCTAATTCTACTAAATCATGAATCCTTCTAACACATTGTTGTCGAATATATTCCTGTATCGATTCTCAGACAAAACCCATTTCATCCAAGTGTGTAGGCTTTTACGGCCAGCGTCGTTCCAAATCTTTCCGGGCTTGTAGTCTCTGGTTCATTGGTATTTCTGCCAATGTATCGCGGCCTACAAGCCTGGAAACCTATAGTAACTAGGAATTTCGTTTAAATTTATGTTTCATATCTGTCAGCTCACATTTTTTTTATTAAACGGTGTACTGTGAATGGCTCAGGACTTTTCTTGAAACTAGGAAAGTAGCGCTTTTTACGTGTATTTTAGTGCTTCTCAATAATATGAAATCATTGGGACACGAAAACCAAACTAGATTTGATCCGAAGTACACTGGGTTGAATTTTTCTACCTGCCACTGACGACCTTATCTACAATGATTAAAAAATCGTTCAAAAAAAATTATAATTGGCGCAGTTGATGGTTGTAATGTTTTTGGTGGTGTCTTTTCTCAAGGATCCAAATTTTCAGAAAGTTTGTGTGGTAATATAAGGAATTCTTTGCGGTCACAATTGCAATGACTTGCCTCCTAGCATCATCATCATTACTGATATTCGTTCCAAATTGAATCTTTGGGATTAGGAACTCAAATGACTTGATTCGTAAGCACGGTGGGTGACAAAGACCTTATCTACAATGATTCAGAAATCGTTCGAAAATATAGATAATAAGCGCGGTTGTAGGTTGTATGGTTTTTCTGCAAGGATGAAAATGTCTTTGGAAGGTTTAGCCTGTTTGGATAACACAATTTTTTTCTGTCACAAGTGCAACGACTTTCCTTCAAGCCAGTGCCGTAACTATTCTTTTAAGCGCCCGGTACAAGCTTCTATGACATCGCCCTTGAAAACTCAAAATTTGGTCCTGGTCTGCGCTCCTTCAGGATCTCGCCCATCATCATTATCATTGATATTCGTTCGAAATGATTAGGATAGCTACTAATGAGTTTATTGATTTGGTGATTCATATTTAATAACTTCTATATTGCTAGTGGGCGTAAGTGGAAGCGTGGCCCATGAAGTGAGACAGCAAATGACTGTTTTCTACCTCTTTCTTTTTACTCGGCCAGTTGTGCGCAAGTGTCGCGTCAGTAGTGAGGCAATTAGTAAGTGAAATACAGCAAGCCATCTCCCCAACCACAGCTTAATTACATGTGCATCCATTCACGGACATGCGCATAAATGAGACAGACGTAGTGTTTAAGTCTTTCTCCCGATCTTTGCTAGCAATATAGAGGGTTTTAAATATATATGGTGATTCATTTGCTCTTTGTCATGTTTTGCTGTAGATGTGCATCGATGCAGGTAGACCACAAATTTCTAATAAAAATGATCCTCCTACAAAAACATGCACGTACAAACACACGCACACACAGCAGAGTTCAACAACCTTTCCGCACCGGCAGTTGGTCACTGTACCAGTATGTACAGCGAGCGAATGTCGACTCTAAACATCAGTCACACAAGGCGCACGGATATAACAGTTTAAAGGTAGCTGACCTCTTTTCCGTGGACCATAACGGGGTACTGTTGTGTCTGTCCTCACGTATGCCTACTACAAAACGTTAAAAGTAACGACTCTAGAGAGAGACAGTCGCCGTATCGGTCGTCGAGTGTTAGACGGAGACAGTCGTACGATCGGTTTCGTCATTACCCAGATTGTGTGGTTACTAAAACCAGGGCAACTATTGTTGTTATAAAGCTCTTCGAAGTAACCTTGGCCAATTCGATCGCGCGGTTCCATCGCAGCTCTTTTCGGTGCAATGGCCTCTGAAGCGTGGTGGCTGTGACTGCGATGTATAGGTTGACAAATACAAGAGTGTCGTCTTTAGGGGGTTCCGTACGATTCAGGTGCGAATCCAGCCCTCAAAAAAGTCAAGTATGAATAACGTGACCATACGTCCCGTTTTGAACGGGACCATCCCTTTTTTCGGTTATCTGTCCCGTTGTCCCCAAAGAAAGCTCCGGGACGCACAATTTTGTCCCGTTTTCCGAAACCGCGCGAAAATTATGGAGCTCGCCGGATACGAGCGGTGCGGATTTCTATTTTAGCTAAAAAAAAGTAAATACGTCAATTAAAAAGATGTAAATATTTATCATATTTTTGGCAATTGTATTTCAACCAATTGATATTTCTATATTTGTTTATCATAGATATAAGTGCATATACCTTCTTCTTTTCTCATAAGCAAATAATATAAATATGTTCCTCTGATAAATATAAATACCTATAACTAGATATTTTATGTTGCATATTTTTAATTTGTAATAATATCTGAGTTTTTCTGAATAAAAAACATTAAAATCTTTGATTAACGTCTGATTAGAACTCTTCAATAAATAAAATTATCGACCAATTTTTCAGACAATATATTAACAAAAAAAAATAATTATTACATAAACGTTTCAATCCGGATTTGGATCTTCTTCAGAACTGATCTAAAGAATATAAAAAATAATTAATATTTGAATTCTAATTAGCTTTTTATAAAATCTTTCAAAATTATTAATGATTATCAAAATAATGTATTAATTAGGTATATTTTTTGTTAATATATTGTCTGAAAAATTGGTCGATAATTTTATTTATTGAAGAGTTCTAATCATACGTTAATCAAAGATTTGAATGACATGTATAACTTCCCGGCCGAGACCTTGTACAGGGTACAGGTCCAATCGGGCCTAGCAGCGGGGCTGCTTAGTCACAAAAATTACAAAACTAAATAATAATTGCAAGGTTCGTTTTATTTTTAAATTTTATTAAGGCATACTGCGAGTGTTGCATTGTTACGAATAGTTTATGTATATAAAACTGACAGAATTTTCAACACAAAAAATATTTTGTAGTGATATTGAGGTCTAATATGCTATAAATTAGACACTGCGTCTGCGTCTCAAAATTTAAGTTTTGAAATGTACTGTTATATCTAAAAATACAAATTAATCTTATTTATAATGCAGCATAAAATTCAACTATAATATATTTCGAAATGCATCTACAGCTGTTTATTTTTCTTGTTGATATCACTAAAATATTTTGGCAAAAGTCCCTTTTTCGATGATGACTAACCATCTATACTCCAATTTATACCTGCAATTAACAGGTACCACCCGCGCATGCTGAAATATTTATCTTTCCTCTAATTTTGGAACGCCTATTTTTTTTAATTAAAAGCAATGTTAACTGTAATCAACTTTTCCTCTTCTTTTCGAACGCCTATTTTTTTTAATTAAAAGTAATGTTAACTGTAATCAACTACAGCCAACTTCATAAGCACTTCTAAGTATTATCCATGATTCTAATTAAAAAGATCCAATATTTTCAAATTACTGGTCACCTAACGGAAAAATCTTCTTTCAAAAGAACTCTAATATCTAGGCAACCTAATACCTACTGTTTGGTAGGGAATGAAATAACGTTTAAATGTCATAAAAAAATTGGTTGTCTGTAAAGTCGGTTTACGGACGATAGTTTTACGTGATAACGTTTTCCGCTCGAATATCATATTTAATAATACATAACCTAAATTTTAGTAGCTGTCAAACTATATTTTTACCGACTAATAATTTGATCAACCAAAGCAAAATACATATTTTTAAGCAATTATAAAAGACATTTAAAAGAATCTATATATATTATATATTTGTTAACAAACCGTATAATTTATCTGGCCATCTGTCAGATGTAGCTTTCGCTGGAACAGCCGAAAAAAATGTTGAACGCACACTACTCTCTGACATCACGCGAGAAGAGAGAGACTATCGCTTATATCGCGCTTTCGCTTGCGGAACGTTACTCTTTTTCATGCGTGCAGCCGGTGTTTCATCAATTTATAAGACGTTATCACGTCAAAAAAAGATTAAATAACCGATTAGGGTACGCTAATAACGCTTGCTTATCTATTTATAACAATTTTTTATCATAAATGATATAAAGGAGAAATCACGTCAACCAAGTATTCTGTTACATTTTTTACACGAAGACTGCTATCTATTACTAATAGATTTATGTGTTCCGAAATCACGATATTTTAATAGGATATTTGGACTAGCAATCAGTAAAATCAATTTTATACGAAAGAGAAGAATTTTAGTTTTCGAAAAAATGGAGAGAGGAAACGCCAGTGAAACCGACCATACACTCTTTTACTGGTCGATCAATACACATCTTTCCAGCGTGTATTTTTTTCTCTCTACATCGATCCATAACATACCATAACCAGCAGATAACCTTGCCGATCCGTCATTATTTACATACCTATACCGGTTCATCTCCCATCTTGATTGCGACAACACCATGGCTAGGTCATATTTTTTGGAAGTGGGACATTTCCTCTTTTTTACGCCGAAGTACCGTAACAGCAATTGTAACTTTTGTTTTGTTTTTATACATAATATATATTATGTTATATACCTACACAATAAGTACCTTAAGTATATATATTTTTTATTTCCGTCTCTATATATATATACAGTTGGTTTAGTATAGTCGAGATAAATGTGGGAGCGGCACATGTCATTTTGTATATTATAATTGTGATGTATACATTTTTATGATCTGTGTTTTTTAAGCACATCAATTTGGCAAATTTATATTCTTGTTGCGAATTCTAAGTAACAAATAGCATTGCAACTACTTTTCTGATATTTTCGATTTCATTTGTGTGTAGGTGTCTGTACTCTGTACATAAATGAGTCCAGCCAATTGGACAACGGGACCATTCTTACTAAAAAATGCGGACATTTGACATAATCTTACCTATAATAAATATATATATTTTTTGTTAAAATTGGTCGATAATTTTATTTATTATATGATTTATATTAGGTTCGTTCCAAGCAGCCAGCGAACGGTTTCGAAACCGTCACCCGCACGCGCAGTAGCTAAAACGTCTTCTAAAATCGCCACTAACAGTTTTGCTTTTCCTACTGCGCATGCGGATGACGGTTTCGAAACCGTTCGCTGGCTGCTTGGAACGAACTTCTTATATGATGTTTGTCTTTGGTTTCGATAGTTAGAATAGCTGCGGCGAAAGATGAAGCCACCATAAATGTTGTAAATGTGTCTAGCTTCGTCCAATCTACTTTATTAAATAATTAGTACAAAATTACGATGTTTTCTCAAAAAAACTGTTTCAGTAACATGTAACGACATCTGATTGAATTTAATCAAAGCTATTTAGTTCAAAAGCAAACGAAAAAAACTGTTTAGTACCAAGTAGCGACATCTGTTAGTATTCTCTCAAAACTATTAGTTCAGAAGCAACTCCGGTAGAATTTGTTCAAAGCTATTAGTTCAGACGCCGGGCCGCAAAAGAAATACATTTGGTATAGTTAAGGCCGCTGCACAGGTGGCTAGAATACTGCTTGGAGTTCCGCTAGCCGGTAGGCTGGGTACGAAGCTAGAAATGACGTCACTGCGGGCTGGCCTGCTAGCTCACAAGATAGGTTTTAAAATTAGAACCAGGGCTATTTTCCCTGCGAGATTTGCTGCTACGTATGAGCAAGAACCAATCAGGAAGCAATATCTTGTCACGTGGGCACTTGAACAAACACCCACAAACCAACATGGTGTCGTTCTCTGTTCAGAGTCAGACAACAGACACGTTTTGCTCTGTGTTTATATTCGAACTGTCACTGCGCGCGCAAATCAACAAATCAAGCTTGGAAAATAGTCTCGTGTGAAGCGAGAACAGCAATCAAGAAAGCCAGCGTTAGAAAACTAGTAGGCAAATCTATAGCAAAGAATCTAGCAGCGCTTCTAGCCTCGTGTGCAGCGGCCTTTATCGCACCCGGGTGAAACCGGGCCGGACCGCTAGTTGTATATGCATAATGAAAACCGCCTTTCTCTTTAACGGAAGTAAGTAAACGGTGCGTGCCGCTCTCGTGAATCAATGACCGGTTGTCAGTTTGGTTCGTGGTGGTATGATTTGGTCCAGAAGAGAGAATCCCCTACAACATTTATACATAGTTAACCGTTAACAGTCAGTGAATTAAGTTCGAAAACGATTCTCTTTGTTTTCCGTCCACTTACCAACCAAAACATTCCTTATTTACAAAATATTATTATCATTATGTCGACCACAAAGTAAACTGTGATAAAATTATATTATTGTCTTGTGATTGTCGTATTTTATTTATATCTATTTATTTATTTTATTTATTTTTTTGTTATAAACGTGACAATTTTTTTCACCAAAATGAAACAAGAAATCAAACGTGTCAAACCAAAAAAAACGGTCAAGAAGCCTAAAAGGCGCATAAATCGTGAGTATTATTTTTTTTTAATTTACAATTTCACTAGCGGCCCGTTCCGGGTTCACCCGGGTGCAATAAATATATAATTCTGCAAAATGTGTTCCGTTTGTGGCCCGGCGTCTGAACTAGTTAGCTTTGAGCAAATTTGAGATTTGCTTCTGAACTAATAGCTTTGAGCGAATTCTAACAGATGTCGCTACTTGGCACTAAAACAGTTATTTTTTGTTTGCTTCTGAACGAATAGCTTTGAGTAAATTCTATCACATGTTACTAAAACAGTTTTTTTTTTGAAAAAACGCCGTAATTTTGTACAAAATATTTAATAAAAACTATCCTATAGCGTAAGTTGCACCAGGCAAGATGAGGGTATATTTTTGTAATGCTGGATCTTAGACTATACGATTTATGGATCGTCGAACAATAAATATTATAAACACTCACTTTTTAAAAGGATTTTGTTTATAATTACTGCGGGGATTCGAACCTCTACCTTCGCGGAAAAGCACACGGTAGAGCTATGAGATATTAAACTGTTTCAATGAAAGTTAAGGGTTGGCCAGAATTTGACATTTAAATAAAAATTAATGTTGTTTTATTCCCAGAAAAAATCGTTCGGTTAAATATTTGAATTAGAGTTCTTTGTTTATTAAATATCATTTTATGATGTCAGTTAAAAATATTAATTTTTTTCTTTTGTTTAACATTCTCATGATAATGAAAACGAGTTTTAAAGTCATAAATATCTATTTTTAACGCAATTTTAGTCTTCGACCTATATAAATATAATGCATTTATTTAAAGAAATACTCCCGAAATAACTGCCGTGGTAGCTAAAAATAAATTTTTAAATGCATATAGTTGGCCAAACTGACGGAAAATACGTTTTCTTAAAAATTCGATTAAGAATGACCATTTCCATTTTATATAAAGACTAGCGGTCCCGCCCGGTTTCACCCGGGTGCAAAAGAACGAATGAGGGGGAGGGACTCAGAACGCACGTTCATCTTAGTTTACCGATATGAATGTTGTGTCCAAATTTCATGATGATCGGAGTTACCGTTCAAAAGTTTTTGTCGAACGGACAATTAATTTTGAGTTATATTTTGCAACATTTTTCATTGTTGCTCCGTTCCTATTGGCCGTAGCGTGATATTATATCAAATATATTTTTTATAAACTGTATATTTAAAAAGGCAGAACAAAAAGCCAGTCGGAACACCCGGCAGACTGCTTTGAACATCCTTTATTTCACCCCTTCAAAGCTGTATGCCGGGGTGTTTCGACCGAAATGTTGATCTGCCTTTTTAAATAAATTTTAGGTTAGAATGGTCCCGTTGCATTGACTGGAATTTTTTTTTAAATTCGTAAAATAAGCTATTTAAAATATTAATATACATTGTAATAGTTATTGGCGTAACTAGTAGTCTAAGTCATTCATCGCGCTGACACGCCATGACTTAGCCTACAAGTTGTGCCCATAATTTTATTCAACAATTGCGCGTTATTCATGTTTTAATTATAATGAGATGTTGTAAATATCTATTTATTTCTTTATAAAAAAAACTGTCAATACTAACAGCACTAAACAGCACGATTCAATGTTTTGGTTTGAGGTTAGCCGGTTATGAATAAACTTCATGTCGAAAACATTCGGCCTCTCAATTTTAGTCTCAATGGGTAACAACGGAGTTGTTGTTACGACTCAGAAAATAGTTACGTTTATTTTCATTATTCCACGATGGCCGAGCTAGTAGGAATCTTCATTGAGTTATGACAAGTAATTGTCACCAGTCGGTAAATGGCTATTTAGGGTTCGGTTTTTAGGCATGATAAAACATGAATAACGCGCATGAGTTGAATAAATACTATTAAAACACCGGTATGTTAATTGTTTATGTTTGCATCAATTGTCTAACATTCACTTATTATTTTCGGTGGTATTGTTTGTTTAAATAACGTAAAATCTTGTGTAAATATTTTAAAAATCAATTTCATATAAAAATAATTTTCAATTGTTTAGAAATCTCAGAACAAGTTGATTAATGCTTATAGAAGTGTTTGTACTTCAATACAAAAATTGTTAAGATAGGCTAAAAATAATTTATTTTATCTCAAAAGATAACTGTGCCTTCTCTAAATGCACAATTTATTTCAAGATCATGCTAAGGCAGCGAGGACTATTTTTTGGGGTCATATACATGACATGAAAATCTCTAAATACAGTGTAAACATAAGTTGGATCGAGCAAGACACATGTACTAAATTTCATTAAAATCGGTTCAGTGGTTTCGGAGATTAGCGCGGACGAACATCGTGACACGAGATTTTTATATACTTATAGCGGTCCCGTCCGGTTTCACCCGGGTGTAAAAGAACGAATGGGGAAGGGAGGAATATGAGTACACACATTCATCTTAGTTTACCGAGATTAATGTTGTGTCCAAATTTCAGGATGATCGGAGTTACGTTCAAAAGTTTTTGTCGATAAAAAGCAGTATTTATACTTTTTTTAAGTAATAAATTTCTTTTAATATAATAAATATTTAATTGAGAACAATGTAGGAAAATTATTTTTATATAATAGTTGTAACAGTTGTCCAATGAGCTATTAATTAGATTTATTTAATTTTAATTAGTCGTAATAACATTTTAAAAAATTGAAATGTAAGCCTTAGAAGAAAGCAATGTAGAAAATAAAAAAAAAATAAAAATATATTCGCCCAACGTGGGGCTCGAACCCACGACTCTGATATTGACAGTCGCATGCTCTACCGATTGATCCATTCGGGGTTGTATACTCACAAAGCTAATATGAGTATACACCTATCCCCCGATTTACACGGTAGATACGTTCCTGAGAAAAACGTGTAAATCGAAAATTAAAAATTTTCAAGTCAAAACCGTGTAAATCGAAAAGCTTGCAGAAAATGCATAATTTTGCTATTTAACAGTTGTGATTTTTTTCAATATAATAATCTAAATTATGCACTCACTTGTAATTTACGAATATGGAAAATTAAATCTTTCTGAAACTGTGAAACTTTCACTCAAATACAATTTTCCGTAGATAAAACTTTAATTTTATGCGAAGAAATACAGACACAGTGTGCGTGTGCAGCAAGTCAGCACATAAGCTCTGGATTCCCCGTGAGATGTGTACACAGCGCACGTGTTCAATCACAGTAGCATTTAGTAGAGTGCGATAAAAACAAAAAAAAAACTTATTTGGAAAACCGTGTAAAAGCGAAAACGTGTAAAACAAGTACCGTGTAAATCGGGGGATGGGTGTATTTAATTAGTACATTTCACCTGAATAGAAGCTTATTTTTGAGATACATTTTGTAACATTTTTCATTAATGCTCCGCTCCTAATGATCGTAGCGTGTTGTTATATAGCCTATAGCCTTCCTCGATAAATTGGCTATCCAACAAAAAAATTTTTTTTCAATTTGAACCAGTAGTTCCTGAGATTAGCGCGTTCAAACAAACAAACAAACTCTTCAGCTTTATATATTAGTATAGATAGATATGTATATTTTAAAGATATGAATATTTTTCGTTAAAGGTAACTCTTTGTCGAGGGTGCAAAATTAAGCTCTGTATTATTTAAATAATGAAAGCTAATAATTATTGTAGTGTTTAACTTTTTAAGCGAAATTAACACCGTTTGAAGTGAACGACATTTTGTGACAGAAGTTTATTTAAGCAAAGTTTACTGACCGACGCGTATGTATTTTAGTCTATGAATGTTTAGCAGATTTCTTTATTTGTTTTTTGTTAGGATTAAATTAGTTTACTTCAAGATTTCATTTGCGATCTGTTCTTGTACCGAGACAAAGAGTGTTAAAGTTGTATTTGCGATCATATTTCATAATTTATTACAGTGATGAAAACTATAGTTTTTCAAAATATTACGTACTTGTCATCACCACAAAATAAACAATGTTTTTTTACGGTTGAAACAATTTTTTGTCCAAATTCTGGTGAATTATCCGGATACTTGAAAATGAACAACAAAGATAAATTGTCGATTTAATTAGTACAGTGATTTTTGAGTGATTAAATAACTATCTACTTAAATAATTCGTGACATTAAATCTGAAATTGAATAAAAGCAGTTGCCATGTTTACCATAAAATGTAAGTGTCAAATCTTGTGACTTAAAAATTGTAATTTTAAAAACTATAGATGCTCAACATGTGTGGTTATTTAAAAATCAGTAAACCTACGTATTCGGCGTGTTATAGAAAAATAGTTTTTGAAACTTTTTATATAAAAACAAGCGATCCATTATACATACACTAGCGGTTCGTCCCGGTTTCACCCGGGTGCGATATATATAATTCTGCAAAATGTAGTTCGTTTGCGGCCCGGCGTCTGAATTAATAGCTTTGAGCAAATTCTACCAGATTTGCTTCTGAACTAATATCTTCGAGCGAATTTTCACAGATGTTAATGAAACAGTTTTTTTTGTTTGCTTCTGAACTAATAGCTTTGATTAAATTCTATCAGATGTCGTTACGTGTTACTAAAACACCGTAATTTTGTACAAATTATTTAATAACAACTTTCCTATAGCGTAAGTTGCACCAAGGAAGACACATTTACAAAATTTCATTAAAATCGGTTCAGTGGTTTCGGAGATTATAAAAAATAGAAATCGGTTGAGTAGTTTTTGAGTTTCCTCCCGACATACAAACAAACCTTTTTTTTTCTTATGGAATTGAATAAAGAAAAGGAGTAATTCAAGTTTTAATATAGTATAAAAAACAGAAGATTGTTCGTATATGAAAAACGATACACAAAATTGCATTTCAATCCTTGGTATTTTTGGTCTGGAATAGATGGTGGGGATTTTCTGTACTCATGCGTCAAGGTCAGACGTCTCGACGCCGCCACGTGGCAGTCGGCGTCGCGATCGAATGTGTAACGTGTTTAATTGACACGCTGTGACAAATAAAGAAACTGTTATCTTATTTTTTCGTATATTACATCAGTGAGTGAATGCTTATAAGCTGTGAAGCTAATATTACAATTGAAAGAGACTGTCGTGCGCCTTTGTGTCCACAAAAACTATAACTGATCGTTAAAACAAAACAACACTACCTATAGGTGAATTTCGAAGTATTAAAAATTGACAAGAAAATAGTGATAGGTTTAATTCGCATAGAGCTGAAAATTGGTACAGGTCTTAGGTACACTATTACAAATAAAATATCAAAAATCCCAACCTATCCTACATCTGCTAAAAAAATTTATTCACAGTCAAAGGTTAAAAGTATCGGTTTTTTTGCACTTTTCTCGTAAACGGTAAATGTTATCTAAAAATATGGTCAGACAAAAGTTACAGATCATGGAATTGTCTACAAGAATTGTTCTTATACTTTTTTTCCTACGAATCACCATTCTTTTGAAATGGTGATTTCATACATCGAAAAAATATGCATATTAATGTTTAACGTTATTTTTGATAAATACGTTCAGTACGTACATAGATATTTTGGACCCATATCTCAAGAATGGTGATTCGTAGGAAAAAAATATAAGAACAGTTTTTGTAGACAATTTCACGCTCTACAACTTTTGTCTGATCTATTTTTTCGATAACATTTACCATTTATGAGAAAAGTACAAAAAAACGATACTTTTGATATTTGGTCTTGAATAAGTTTTGAAGTAGATCTGTGGGGACTTTTGATATTTTATTTGTAATGGTGTACTTAAGACCTGTACCAATTTTCAGCTCTATGCGAAATATAGTAAATTGAAATGTTTATTTTTACTGGACTATATTATATTGTTTCACTTTCCTGTTTACTGATATTTCTTTTTTGTTGTTTCAGTTGAAGAAATGGATCAATATCTCCATTACATCGGAGGACCAGCCGGTGCCCTAGCACTTACGGGCGTCGCAGCAGCCTCCGCCTTTTACCTTGCCAGTCGGCCCCAATCGGAGAAACCACTTGTTGAACTTGATAAGCAGAGCAGATTATTATCAGTGAGTACCCACGCATTTTTTTTTTCATTATCGTCGCCATTTTTCTTTTTGGATTCTAAAAAATCGTTTCCATATTATGAAGGCGAAGTTCTTTACAAAATGGCCGCACTATGCGAAGCTTTTTGTATACAAGGTTACAGTGTTTTATTCAAAAAAAACAAGAAAATTGTCGTTGAGCTGATACTAATCCGTCAAAACGTAATTCTATTGTCGGTCACGTTATTTGATGCAAGCTGTAGTGATAGGGTTAACTTTGTCGCTTTCTGCATGCGAACGTCAAAGTTCTATAGCTGGGAAGAGGATACCGAACATTTTTTCAAATGTGCCTCATCGTAGGGAGGGATTAAAAGCTATATCAACATTAACACTTGTTTCGCCTTAACATACTAACACAATTAGGTATTGCACAACACATATCATGATTCCTCTTCGATTTTTCAACTTGCATAATTGTATAAATTTATAAAAATACGTATTTACTGTATGAAACGCTTCGCATAAGATAGTTCACTGAAATGATGAGTAGATGGCAGCATTGTCGAATTAAAATCCTAGTACCCTCTCCACTACACTCTGTTGTTAAGCTGGCTAAATGCCATCTGAAAAACATTTGTTGACGCTAAGCTCTATAGCTCTGTGAAGTAGGCAAAAAACTAAAAGTAAATTCCCATTAACTCGAAAACAATCAAATAAATAAGCGCATGTCTAAAAATAAGTCATTTCACAGCATTGACCAATAACTGACCATTTTTAGGGGTGATTATTAACTTTTTGCACTGCATTTATACGTATAGGTTTATAACGTATAGGTTTTGATTCCCAAAAGTCTTGAAAGCCGGAGACCAAAGAGATCCTATAAGGGTTCCTTTTTTCCTTTTGAGGTACAAAACCCTAAAAATGATACTTCTTCGAGGTTTAGAAGTTTGCAATTCTTAAAATACAATTAGGTTAAAACATTAACCAAAATAAAATAAATAAAACAATTAAGTTAAAACAAAAATTTTTTTTCACTTTAATTATCAAAATATAATATAGCTTCATCAGATATACAGTATTACAACTGTAATACTGTATATCTGATGAAGCTGCTGTGACAGCGAAACATATGTCATATTTTGATAATTAAAGTGAAAATCTTTTTTAACTTAATTGTTTTATTTATTTTATTTTATAATGGACTTTCATCAAGTAAAGGCAGAAACTATTAGATTTATTAAAACATTAACCATCGAAGAACAGTTACTAAATGTTTAAGCATGCCAAAGTCATTGTAACTATATTTTAGACGTCAGAGAAACAGCTCAGAGCTTTGCCTCTTACAAAATTTGTCGTCCAAGGACGTAGATAAAGGGGGTAATTACCCCCCCCCCCCCCCGCAGGATCATAATAATAAAAAAATAATACGAATTGCGGAATTGCTGCCTAAAACAATTTAAATTTAAAAACACTTCTTGAAAAAAAATTTGCAAAAATTGGTTTGGAACTTGATATTTTGCTTGGCATCTTCCTTTGTGAGTATTCTTGTGTGATATTAATAAAACTTAAAAAAAAATTGGTTGTCTGTAAAGTCGGTTTACGGACGATAATTTTACGTGATAACGTATTCCGTAATACATAACCTAAACCTCCCAAAATTTGGTTATCCTTGGTGTCGGAATGATAAGAAATGTCAAAAGTGACGTTTGCAACTGTCAAAGTATTATGTTCTAATAATAATTAGTTATTCCAATACTTAACTTAGAAGGCGTTGCATTTTACAAAATACTAATGTCAAAAAATTGAATTAAACATTAGAAATGCAGCCGTTTTCATGTTAAGACAAGACATACGTTATTTTCTAATTTCCATGTACGGCAAACAAAGACGACCGACCGCGTCGCGCCATGCATTAGACAACATTGCATTTATACAGCTATTTTTCTATATAAATTTGTATAAAATATTTTTCTATATAAATTTGTATAAAAAAACTGTTTAGGCAAATTCTGTTATACGAAATCTATGTAAAATGTTCTCCTCTTTCGTTTAAGACTGGTTTCAAACCGATCTGATTTAAATTGAGCGAGAAATTAGCAAAAAGCACGCACAGGGTCAGGCGGAACGTTACGCGTTACGCGTTACGAACGTTAGAAACGTTAGGATTTAGGAACGTTACACTTTTTCGTGCATGCAGCCGGTGTTTTATCAATTTATAAGAAAATTAAAATATCTACGCCCTTGTTGTCGTCTCTTGGGTATGATGTTGTAAGAAAGTCGAAATATAATTATTAATAAATGAAAATGCGTATAATTTCCGCTCGTGGTTTAGAATGCGGCCGTTCGAGCCCCGATGCTGTTGGAACCAAACTAAAATAAACGACGCTACATGGCGCGCAGCCAAAACGTAGTAGCTAATGTAAAAGACACACAATACTTAAAGTGCAACGCTGTTTAGTGCCAGGCGAAGACTGCTTCACATTTTATTGCGGAAGGCACACCTGATGTTTAAAAATGAGACCGACAAATTTTGGGTTGATTTTAAGAAAGTTTCTATACGGACGAAGATCCCAGAAAGCTTTGTTACGGCGTCACAGTCCACCAAAAGTTTGGATTTTTCAAGTCACTCTTACAATTAAGTAGTAGATCCCGCATAAACCTTATTGGATTTGGTTCTCGGTTAAATTGATCGTAAATGGTTTTATTTTATAGTTTAAAGGTCACTAAGAAATAAATATAGTTTAAAAAAAACTAAAAAACACGCTTTATATCGAACTAAAAAGTAAAAAATATTTTTTTTAAAATAAGCTTAAAAAGCGTGGGGTGCTTTGTTCCACATTTTCGTACATCGAGCGCCCCACGCTTTTTAAGCTTATTTTAAAAAAATTATTTTTTACTTTTTAGTTCGATATAAAGCGTGTTTTTTAGTTTTTTTTAAACTATATTTATTTTTCACTTTTTAGTTTGATATAAAGCGTGTTTTTTAGTTTTTTTTAAACTATATTTATTTTTCACTTTTTAGTTTGATATAAAGCGTGTTTTTTAGTTTTTTTTTAAACTATATTTATTTTCCACTTTTTAGTTCGATTTATTGTCAAAAATTTGCCGAAAAATAAACAATTTTTTTTTTGGGCGTGGACGGGATTAGAACCTGCGACCCGTGATGCCGAGAGTTGACGTCAGCGAAAACCCGTGCCTTAGACCGCACGGCTAGCCAGTGTACTTAGTGTGCTTGCATATTATACCGCTATATAAACCACTTGCTGTAGTCCAAACGAGTTTACAAACATACATACTTACATACACACAAACTTACAAGTGAAACTAATATAAAGCGTGTAAAAATCAATTGATTTTTAGCTGCAGATATGTTTAGCGAGATTTTAGATATAGGGATATCCAAATCTTTGATTAACGTCTGAATAGAACTCTTCAAATAAATAAAATTGTCGACCAATTTTTTTCAGACCATATATTGACAAAAATTATATAAAAATATAAATCAAAATAACAAAGGATGACGTTTCGATCCGGATTTGGATCTTCTTCAGAAAAATCTAAAAAATATATAAATTATTAGTATTAGTTATTTAATATTATCTAATAGAATGCACGATGATTGAATTCAATCAATATAATTTTTGTTAATATATGGTCTGAAAAAAATTGGTCGACAATTTTATTTATTTTTAGGGATATCCATTGAATTAACAATCTTAAAAGCTCTAGAAACATGTTTCCGAGTGCGCTGAATCCGAATATGACATTATTATTTATTACAGGGTGACACCTTCCAAAATCACCTAGTTTTCTACTATTTTTCTATTTCTAAAAGAAAGCACAAAAGTTGAACACGAAACATGTTTGTGAATTCAATGGATATCTAAAATCTCGCTAAACATATCTGTAGCTAAAAATCTATTGGTTTTTAGCTACATGGACACTTTTTCTTAGTGACCTTTAAACCCTAAAATAAAACCATTTTCGATCAGTTTAACCGAGAACCAAATCCCATAAGGTTTGTGCGGGGTTCTTTCTCAAAACTGACTGTTTTTTTGATTACATTTTGCATAAAAAAATCATAATATTTTATAGAGTAAATTGTGACTAAAATAGACTTTTACTCATCTGCTTTCCTGATGTTATGAAACACAATTTATAAACAAACAAATTGGCGGATATATTGTCTAATTAAACCAGCTCAAAGCTACCCTTATTCTCTAAAAATTTCAATAATAAAACAAAGAAACTAGCTGATTACCATATGCTTTGGTTAATTTTTACATGTGAAACCATATATTATGTAACTGTTAAAAGTCGCTGACGCTCGTTTTTAACGTAGTGTTACATTCGTAAAATATTAGTCATCGCGCGCTAGAAACATAACCTGCTATTATAACTTTCATTCTTTTCAAAATATTGTTTTGAAATATGCAAATATACATCTCATCATAATATGACAGTCACATGTGAAAGACTAGTATTTTCTACAAAATTATAGATGCACCACTATATTATAGTTATTGAGCAATTTTTTGCTATGAAAACATAATTTGTTTTCAAGATGTTATTTTATTATTTTGAGAATACTAGCTTTTACCGGTGGTCTTGTTCACGTCAACTTCCGTTTTGACATAAAATTTATCATAACTTGTCCAAATCTTTGATTAACGTCTGATTAGAACTCTTCAATAAATAAAATTTTATTTATTATCATAACTTGTACCCACGAAGTCTGTAACCAGGAGACCTAGCTTCCTATGCTCGATGGACCGTTTTCTGGTGCACACGAGATGGCGCTGTTATCACTACCTGGGAAAACTTCGATTCTTTCCGCTTGTTTTCACCATAGTAACCAAAACTATTTCGCAGACACTACACACATAATATAAGCCATGAAAGTGTGTGCGTTACCCATTACATGACGCCATATTGGTTCATGCGACAGATGTCGGTCCACCGCTACGCTCGAGCTGAATCTCCTATAGTTACAGACTTTCGTACTTCTACCGTCGATAGTATACCAAGCTACATAAAAAATCGTCGAAACGTTCTATATTCTACTATAAAATGATGATAAAATAAAATAAAAATTAATTAAAAATAAACCAGTTTAGAGTTCTTTTATTGCTTTTTGAAATTTTTAAAAAATATTTAGAAAAAAAATTGTTAATTTGGAGGCGCCGGGTATCGATCCCGGTACCTCTCGCATGCTAAGCGAGCGCTCTACCATCTGAGCTACGCCCCCTGTTATTTGAACACTACCAAAAAAAAAGTACTTGCTGTGTTACTGACCTCGTTTTTATTTTCTTGTTTGACCAGACTGTAACTCACATTATAATTTGCTTCATAAATAAGTACCTGTCTAGGCGAATTATTAGAGCAAATTTAAATTGAAAAAACAATACTACATTTTTTTTAAATCGTTCCTTCGTATAAGAATATTACAGTCCTTGTAAGTGTAGGAGTGAAAAGCAGGTTTAATCAATTAATAATAATAATTAATGAATTTAATGAATTAAATAAAATGAAATGCTTCAAGAATAGTTACTTGATAGAGTTGATCAGACCTAATGCGCTCCCGGATTTTATTTTAGTCTGATCAAAACACTAGAGCCTAGAGTAGTGACCCATAATTATTTCCCTAATGCCCATATTCACCGAACACTATTAAGGAACAAATTTATTCTTTTAATTTCAGTTTACCAAGCAAAATATCAGGAAAAGTAAATTAAACTATACTCTTTGCACTTTTTGACGTTCACCCAAAAATCCGACCGATGGCGTTAGTGTAGACGTTACAAAAAAAGTTTCACAAAATAATGTTTTATCCTAACCCAATTGCACACAAAAACTTCAACTAACTTTAATGTTTTTACAACCATACACTTCACAAAAGTTTAATAATTAATAACACATAAATAAATTCACAAGAGCAAACTGTAGATATAACACTCCACGTTTATAGGTTAGTGTGCTGTATTTGAAATATTATGCAAGTTTCATTTAGTTTAAAAGTATTACGTAATTATATTATTAATATAAATTCTTTTTATTGCAAATAAATTAACAAGCGAATGCTTTTGAAATTTCAAACAGAACTGATTTTATTTTAGAAAAAGAATTTACAATCTTAATATAATTACGTAATACTTTTAAACTAAATGATCCTTGCATAATATTTTATATTTCAAACACAGCACAGTTAGGTATTGTAATCTATGTGGCGGCCGTTATTATATCAGGCGAATAAATATTTATACCCTGGAAGTAAGACAGAATAGATTTATATACATGCAGTAAACATATTTATGCTTAGTGAATTGAATTATCGCTATTTATTCGGAGGAATAAATAAATAACTACGTTCGGTGAATATGGCTCTATTGCTTGTACAATAAAGCCGTTTTTTCGATTATGTTTTTAGTACAATTTGCACTCGGACGAAGCCGGGCCGGCCAGCCCCCCTCACTTTGAACTCGCGTAAGTAATAGACGTGATCTATACGAAACACGGTGAAAGCTTCCGCGCAAAAATAAAACGAGCTTTTTATTGAAGCGGTCGATCTAAAGTCGCGTATCTATTCCTGTCGCTCTCTCAGTCCATCCCTTGGGATAAGCTAGAAAGACATTATTACACACGTTCAGTCCAATCCATTCATTCATACAACTCTCATCCCTCCAATTAAACGGGAATAGCTTAATTAGAGTGCGTCTTGTTACAAAATTAAAGGGAACAAAACAATTCGCGTAGTTATGGAACATTTGAGTTGCATGTCTTTAACGGTAAATGGATTATTAATGTTGCATAACTGTGTTATGTAACTTATTTGGATTCTGAACGTTTTTAAAACAAGTGAAGTGTTGTTTTCTTCTTCAACAATGTCTACGAACCGTACATGTTGCGCGAGGTGTTGCCCCTGTTGTTGCACCTTCCAGGAGCCGATAAAAGTTCCGCTCGATCTTACCAATCAGTCGGATATTATCAAAGTAAGAAGTAGATTTTGTTAATTGTCAAGAAATAAGTCGTTAGTGCCTTAATTAATGAATTACATCAAATTAAAAAGACGTCGCAATACGTCCACAGGCCTAGGTAGGATTCGAATCCACTACGGTCTGGTCTACCAAGCTGTCCCCTTGCAACAAAGTATATCTATATTTCTTATACAGTGGTAACACTGAATAATTCTTGTATCCATGCATTTTTCTTCAAATGCCAACATAAGTATGCTTTTTTTAATACATTTTTGAAATCTCCATTTTTTTCTCTATAAATTCATATAAAGTTTTCATATATGAGAAAATATTCGATAAATACGTTATCAATTTATTAATTAAATAAGCAGTAATATTAATTATTATTTAATATTTACGCATGTAGGGAGTGCTATAAAAAATAATTACCTATTACTGTGTGTTTAATTAATAAATTTCTAACGTTTTTCTCGAACATTTTCTTATGTAACCTTATGAAAATGATATGAATTTGTAGAGAAAAAAAGACCTGTAATATTACACATTAGTAATGTAATTTATGGGACAAATGTAATATTACACATAGTACTGTAATTTATGTGGCAAAGCATTATATTGTGCTTATGTAGTGTCCCAATTTTACAAAAATATTAATAAAAAAAAGCTGTGGTCGTTTAAAAAAAAATGTGAATAACTGTAATTTATGTCAACAAAACCGGCGTTATTTTACAATAGTAAAAGCTGCTATCGGCGACACTCCTTTAAACAAGTGAAGAAGAATGTTATTGTTTCAGTAACTACTTATTAGATCTAATTGTTATTGTGCAATTAAACCTTTTTTCGTGGAAGGAATTCCGACTATAGTCTTGCATCAATTACTAATTTTAAATGACCTGCATTGCAGAAACAAGTCGCATGACATTATCTTCTCTCACTATGCAAATGTGACTAGAAAATTTGTGCCAAGACACATTTGTTGATGCAGACGGTTGAGGATAGTTTGTCTATTAAGGCAATCGTCCACAAAAGGTTTATTTTCAGAAAAATTGACAAATTTTTAAACGTTTTTATTTAGCTTGACTCTGTATATTTATTTCTTTATATCTTTACTTATATCCAAATCTTTGATTAACGTCTGAATAGAACTCTTCAAATAAATAAAATTGTAGACCAATTTTTCATAGTTTTCGATAATTAACTTCTGCGTTCTATTATAAAATCAGTAGATTTTACTATTTTTTTTTTTATTTTTAGATATTTCTCAAGAAGATCTAAACCCAGATCGAAACATCATATTTTGTATTATTGATTTATAATTTTATTTTTGTCAATATATAGTCTGAAAAAAATTGGTCGACGATTTTATTTATTTGAATCTTTAAATATATCTTTATTTCATTGTTTCAAATCTTGGGACATCTTTTTCATTTACTTCCCGTTATCCGATTGAGTTGAAATTTTTGCACACATATGAAGTTCCGATGACAATACAATATTATAATAACTAACTGACCTTTCCGGATTTCGTCCGGGTGCAAAATGCATTTTTTATAAAGCATGCGACAGTTTTTCTTAACTACTTCCCGTTATCCGATTAAGTTGAAATTTTGCATACATATGAAGTTCCGATGACAGTACAATATTATAATAACTAACTGACCTTTCCGGCTTTCGTCCGGTTGCAAATCGCATTTTTAATAAAGCATGAGACAGCTTTTTTTAACTACTTCCCGTTATCCGATTGAGATGAAATTTTGCACACGTATGTAGTTCCGATGACAATACAATATTATAATAACTAAGAGGGCTCCTATCGATCGCGGGGCCCTGGGCACGTGTACAGTGTGCCCAGTGGGAATGAGGGGCCTGGCTATTTATGACCTTAAAAAAATTAAACGAGCTTTGATTATATTATTATGTGAAATGATTTATTATATTTTGACACTAAAGAAATTAGCTATTGCTTGTCGAACATCAAATTACGAATTATGTTACAACCATGCTTTTAAATATAGACTACTGTATGTATGCAACATGTTAATTTCTTAAGTCGTATGTTGCGAGTAATAAAAATTATTGATGCCTGAACTCTAAAGAAACGATATACAGCTTTTGACATTCAAATAATATTTGAACTTAAAATAAATGTTTGTTTTTGATGTGAAACATGTAATGGCGTGTTTGGTCGGGAATAAAACCGTGCAAAATTAAACCTGCATTAATTAATGTGCAGATTTACTATTGTTACTAGAGCTGTAAAAGTAACGAGAAATTGTGTACCCGTATGTATTCGTTACTTAAAGAACCAGTACCCGTTACTTTCGTATCGTTACGTTACTCGTTACTTTTCATACGACATACAATCGTGTACTAACAGCATCAAGCCTGTACCATCGCATCGAGGCGCGTCGCATACGTGATACGATATGACTTCGTTCGTATAACGTATAACCGCATCAAACGAGTCGAACTGACATGGATACGACAAATGCGAGTAACGAAACGAATTTGTAAGTAACGATTCGTTACTTCGAGTCAGACGATGTACCCGTTACTCAGTAACGAATACATACGGTTTGTTACAGCTCTAATTGTTACAGATATTTTGGTACAAAGTTATTGAATGTATCCTTTAAAAAGTGGTTTTACGTAATTTATAAAAGCTTTATGCATCATTGAAATGTATTTTGATCAATAAGCACACAAAACAATTGCTTAACGTGTCATTCAAACGAAACAAAGTAGCTTTTATTTTCCTGAATGCATTACTTGCAACTAGTTAACGGCAGATAAAATAACTGTTGTTGCCAAAACACTTGTTAATATTGTAAGTCGATTTTAATTAACGCAGGGATAAAGTGTTTATTAAGACCAGCGTTGCCAGACGTCCCGATTTTGGCGGGACGTCCCGATTTTTAAATCAAAATTAAATGTCCCGCGCGGGACAGGCTCTGTCCCGCTTTTCGGGGATAACTCACAGAAATATCATGAAGTTATTCTTATAAATAATTATTCTCTTATTGTAAGTTGCAATTTGTAACACTCACTCCACAGACTATTGTTTGAAACGCCATATTTTTCTAATGAATAAAACTTTTTTGATTTTGATTTCTGTTATTTTTTTTTTTGTATTCTGAAGACAAATAAGACTCAACTATTTAACGATAGGGTAAATCTGATTTAAAATATTATATTCTTATTAAAATACATTTTCTATGGCTATTTTTGCTATCTATTGTCACGTAAACGTAATTTTAATTCAAATAAAAATATAAATAGGTATTTGAAAAATTATATACGTTTTTTTACTATGTCCCGCTTTCGACGAAATAATCCCGCTGTTTTCACTCAAAGAGTTCCAAAATCCCGACTTGGCAAAAAAAAAAAAACTGGCAACGCTGATTAAGACACATATTTTGACAAAAACGCGTCACCACGATGTTACTTCCAAAAATGTTTACCAACTTAAATCTTCAGTCAATGAATTGCTGACAAGAGTGTCCAATACGATATGGACGTTAAAAAAAATTATGTTCAAAACTGGTTAGTGACGCTAATGTTGACATAACGTAACGACACCCCCACACAATTTGGGACACACGTCCAGAAATCACATTTTATATACTGCCCTAGCACTGGTCTAGTAAAGTTGGGTATGAAGCCTGGCATCATGCCTTTTTTTAAGTAAGTAGGTATTATGAAACAAAGTCCCCCGCCGCGTCTGTCTGTCTGTCTGAACGCGATAAACTCAAAAACTACCGAACGGATTTTCATACGGTTTTCACCAATGGACGGAGTGATTCGAGAGAAAGGTTTATGTGTATAATTCATTAATGTTTTGTGTAAATTGGTTGTAATATGGCGATGATTGTTGAAGATGTCGGAAATCAAGCCGACTGCGATCTTTCATCGATAACGCTGCCTAATCCCTTTGAGATATAACAAAACAATGCAGGGTGGAATTGTTCCTCTTTTATAGGTCTAGAGAAAAGTCCGGGAAGGCATATGTCTATCTTTTAAGGATAGCTTTCTATACCCATTTTAATGTGAATATTAGTCGACGAAAAAACGGTGGCAATCTACAAATTTTCCGCTAGTAAATAAACAAATTGACGGAAAGCCGGAAAATTATGTATTAACAGAAGGGTTAAAGAACTAGGAAGGTTAAACACAATTTTTAATATTGTTAGCTACTGAACTACAAAATATATTAACAAAAAACTAAATAAATATATTGCATGTTATTTTATGTATATTAAATGGCTGTAAATTGCTTCAGGAATTTTATTTGTTTTTATTTCTTTTCAATCATTATAGTAATCACTTTTTTGCGTGATTAGATTTGAAATCCAATATTCGATAAATATTGAACAATTGATTAAACGAAACGATAAAAATGAATTTTAACGACGTTTTCAACAATTGGAAACGGTTTTTTTTGTAAAGCTTTTAATAAAGATTTACATTTATTTTCCTATTGAATTGGCAATACGTGTTTATATATTTTTTTTTTAAATCGCTGTCAGCTAAAATTTTTGTAGAAGGATAGGTATGTTTGCTTATAGATATAAAAGGATATTTATTTCAGATTTCATTCTTGTAAAAAAAATTTAAATATTAGAAAACAGATTAGAAAAGCTTTTAACAAATTCTACATGCGTTGCGGTGTCGGTGTAATAAAATAAATTACAATAAAATTGAAACACATTTTTCTGTGTCGCTTTTCGTAAAAACACAGAGCATGTGTCTATTTTTATTTTTAGTAATATCACATTAGATAACCCATGATTTTAGCTTTGAATGTAAGCTTGTTCGTCCATTAATAGTCGAATGAACGTAACCGTTGTGACGTCATACTGGTCAAACATTATATGAACATGTAGTATAATAAAGAGAATAAAATTTCTGATATCGCGGGAGATGACGCGGGTAATGGCTAGTATTCAATATAATATAATTTGCTATTCGTTGCCATGGTTACCTACATAATATGTTCCACATCATGTAAAGCATGCTTAGCTAGTTTATTTCTGACAGATCTACAAAAGAAAAGAACATCTGATTTTTTATTTTCTAAATATTTCCGAAACTATCAAGATTAGAAAAACATTTTGACGTGATAACGTCTTATAAATTGATGAATCACCAATCTTATAAATTGATAAAACGCCGGCTGCATGCACGAAAAAGTGTAACGGTCGTAACGTTCCTAACGTTCGTAACGCGTAACGCGTAACGTTCCGCCTAACCCTGTGCGTGCTTTTTGCTAATTTCTCGCTCAATTTAAATCAGATCGGTTTGAAACCAGTCTTAAACGAAAGAGGAGAACATTTTACATAGATTTCGTATAACAGAATTTGCCTAAACAGTTTTTTTATACAAATTTATATAGAAAAATAGCTGTATAAATGCAATGTTGTCTAATGCATGGCGCGACGCGGTCGGTAGTCTTTGTTTGCCGTACATGGAAATTAGAAGATAACGTATGTCTTGTCTTAACATGAAAACGGCTGCATTTCTAATGTTTAATTCAATTTTTTGACATTAGTATTTTGTGAAATGCAACGCCTTCTAAGTTAAGTATTGGAATAACTAATTATTATTAGAACATAATACTTTGACAGTTGCAAACGTCACTTTTGACATTTCTTATCATTCCGACACCAAGGATAAGCGGATTGAAACCAAATTTTGGGAGGTTTAGGTTATGTATTACGGAATACGTTATCACGTAAAACTATCGTCCGTAAACCGACTTTACAGACAACCAATTTTTTTTAACAGAACTTTTTTGAAAAAATAAATAGAATAATAGGGCATTATGAAAAGTATACCATTATTATATAAAAAAACACTGTTATAGTATATATATCTTCTGCGACGTCGTCGATTTTCCCCAAAAACAATAGGGTTCTTCATATTTGCATACCAAACATCCTCCCAAAATTTGGTTTCAATCCGCTCATCCGTTTGACCTGTATCGTGATCACAGACAAACAGACTAACAGATTAACAAACTAACAGACTAACAGACGCACAGAGTTTGTCCAAAAATATGTTTTTTGGATTCGAGGGACCTCAAAACGAAAAGATGTAAAATTTTGAAACGTGATTTTTGACCTAAACTAGTACCGTTCCCCACTTGTGGGTTGGAATTGTAAAAAAGCCACGTTGTAGCATATATCTATAATGCGCATGCCATTTGTTTAGATCTCACAAAATTGTTTGACTTCAGAAATGCAACCGACTAGCTATTTTGACTTTTTTGATGTTTCTGCGAATGTCAACAACTCGATTTACTCAATGAACTGCACCAATATTAATAGCGTTAGTATATTTATGACTATTAAAATTTATAAATATAGAATAGATGATTATATTTGTAGTTTCAAGAGTTTAAAAATAAAAACCGTCAAAATTATATATAGACATTTATGGATCGTAAACTGAAATATTCAACACCATCATTAAAATTTTAATAAACTGGTACAAAATTTCATAACTGCTATGTACCTACGCCTTTTGTTCAAATATTAACCTTCAGTTATTTTTATAATAAAATGTGACAACGCAGCATCAACTCTTTGACCCTGATGCGAAATTCACCGATCGCTTTATGTTTTTGTCGGCGAAATTATAAAAGTCTTGTATATATCTCATTTTGATTCCTTACACCTGCTCAACAATATTTTTATTTTGTTTTCGACTAAAAGTTTTTTTAGATTTTTTTAAAATAGGATATAGAGAATTTTCAATTTATATAGTTATTTAAATGCTGTATAGATCCGTTCATTCATTTCTACTGGATATCAATCAAAGATATTTTATGTTACTTAAATACTTGTTTGTTATTTTGTTGCTTTGTTGTCGGCATTATGCGTGCCGAAGATTCTAAGAAATTCATTCTTTTGTTGGTTGGGATTATCTATATTCTATACTAACATATAAAGCTGAAGAGTTTGTTTGTTTGGTTGAACGCGCTAATTTCAAGAACTACTGGTTCGAATTGAAAAAAATTGTTTATGTTGGATAGCCGATTTATCGAGGAAGGATATAGGCTATATAATATTATCACGCTACGACCAATAGGAGCGGAGCATCAATGAATGTATCTCAAAATTTGTCCGTCCGACAAAAACTTTTGAACGTTAACCTTAGGAAAATTATTTTTATTATATTATAGGTACTGTAATAGTTTTCAAATGAGCTATTATTTAGATTTATTTAATTTTAATTAGTCGTAATAAAACTAAAATATCTACATTTAAATGATAGCCATAAAAGAAAGCAATGTAGAAAATTAAAAAAAAAATATTAAAAACATACGCGTCCAAGGTGGGGCTCGAACCCACGACCCTGAGATTAAGAGTCGCGCGCTCTACCGACTGAGCTAACCGAGTTTCTGTACGTGCGGTGCTAATATTGGGATATTTAGTTAGGGCATTTCACCTGAATATAAGTATATGGTGAAAAATTTTGACTGACATTCTGCAACATTTTTCATTGATTTTACGCTCCTATTAGTCGTAGCGTGATATTATATAGCCTATAGCCTTCCTCGATAAATGGGCTATCCAACAAAAAAAAAATTTCAATTCGAACCAGTAGTTCCTGAGATTAGCGAGTTCAACCAAACAAACAAACTCTTCTGCTTTATAATCTATTAGTATAGATGATATACTTTTTATAACGGTTTATTTTGCGTAGCGATAAAATTTGAGAAACACTGACCTAAAACGCCACCTCCTAACCACAACTGCAAAATGATGTGCTCCTGTCAAACAACACGGTTGTCGTTAATGAACCTCATAATTAATTACTATGTTTAAAATCGACTCCAGGCTATTTTTAACAGCTGGGACGTTTTGCGTTCCTGTTAGTTTCAAATTAAAAAAATATTATACAGAACAGTGGCGCTAGCTTGTCGCATAGAATTTTTATTGGAAATAATATAGGTGTCCCAAAATAATTGTTTTATGATTTTCGATCTAGGTAGTTCTAACATTAGACAATTTGAAATTGAGCTCAAAAAGTACTTCACTACAAATTGTTTTTATAGTATAAATATAGTATGAATATTTAAATTCTTAGCTTTTAATTTGATTTTTATTTGACTATTCACATCTATATAAAGACTTGCTTATTGAAAAGGTGTTTTATAATACAAACGAACTATTTTTATAACTATTTTAATGTAACTATGTAAGATTTAATGTACCTATGTTTGACGTTTTAATCACCTCTCTGAGGTTTTATTTAAATAAATGCATTATTATTATTATTACTTAGTATAGCTAGGTGAAATGTTATTATTATTATTATTATTAGTTAGTTTTGAAATCATTACAGCTATTCGGAACCCAAAGGAATGGTGAGACCTCTGGTGAGAAATGCGCCGAACTGTTCTAAGGAGGGTTTTTGATGTACATCACTGAGAAGATGTAAAATTTTAACAAATTTTAAATTTTTGACCTGTATTTGAGTTATTGATGAGCTTTTGCCTTCAGGTTCACGGTTTAAACTTTAACCGAAATATGAAAAGTATGATTGCAGTTTTTAAATTTATATTATTGTTTCAGGGACCTGAAATGATCAGAGTTTCGAAGTTCTATAAAGATTCGAAAGAAGGAAAATTCGTCAGCTATCTCAGGGACGATATCAGAACTTTATACGACACATTTAGACTAGGTGCTAAAGAATCAAGTAAGTATGTCACGCAGTATTATCAGCTTTAAAAAACGCGGATGCATTCCCATTATTTGGCATAGCTACTCCTTTCTCGACGTAGACCATCCATAATAAATTCCAAAAAAATTGATGACATTCACGTGATCAACGTCCTGATGAACTGAAGGAGATTTATTTGGTTGAGGAACAATTAAAAATAAGCTTTACCAGTGTATCGCTTGTGGCCACAAGCGATACACTGGTAAAGCTTATTTTTAATTGTTCCTCAACCAAATAAATCTCCTTCAATACATATTTTGGAACAAAACTTCTACCAGTCCTGATGAACCTTGAAAATGACCCCATGTTGACTCTCTTAGACTATTTACCTCTTTTCACCCTTTGGAAGGGGTTGTTTTTGAAAAAGCATGAAACACGTGTTTATTTATTTGTTGACAGGAGTAATCCTGCGCATTTTAGAATTGATAAATCTATCTCCATACAAATTTTGAACCCTCGTTACACCCTTTTACGGGTTGAATTTCCAAAAATCTGTTCTTAGCGGATTCCTACGTTATAATTAGGCTTTTGAAAAAAAAATAATTATCGATTTTTTTATTGTATTTTAAAACTTTATTATAAATAATATTGATAATCGATGCGAAAACTTTCAAAAAACTTTTTTAAAATTAATTAAAAGCAATTTAAAATTCATAAAATATTAAAAAAAATCACGTGACTGCAAACGCACTAAAATTGTTTTTGACAGTTGTGACGTCATAATGGTAAAATGTATATACGTAGTATACTATCAATGGCTTCTACATGTATTATTATAATAATATAAATTACCATTATGACGTCACATTATGTTCGGGAAATGTCGGCGCGTTCTCGGAACTGGGTACAAAAATTTATTTTTAATTTGATATAACTTTTGAATTATAACGAAAATAAAAAAAAAGAAAAATAGTTTTCTTATAAAACTTATATACGATCTTTCCATTTATGACAAAAAAAAATTTCATTCAAAAGCCCAATTACTATCTGTGTGCCAAATTTTAGCCCAATCCGTCCAGTAGTTTGAGCTGTGCGTTGAGAGATCAGTCAGTCACGGTTTCCTTTTATATATTTTGATAATATAAAATTGTATGTTTATTGAGATTGAATTTGTATTATTATTTTATTTTATTACTAGCTGCACCCGCGGCCACTCGTTGCTGTGGCTCGGGTTTGCGCGTGGTAGTTACGTTCAACATAAGGCGCTCCCATTGCCGTAAAATGTTTAGTATAGCGTGTGTTGCTTTGTCGTCCAACAGGTGGCAATGTATTCAATAGATGTCGCTCTCATTGCCGTAAAATGTTCAGTATAGCGTGTGTTACTTTAACGTCTAACAGACGACGATGTATTCAACGAATGTCGCTCTCATTGCCGTAAAATGTTCAGTATAGCGTGTGTTACTTTAACGTCTAACAGACAGCGATGTATTAAACGGATGCCGCTCTCATTGCCGTAAAATGTTTAGTATAACGTGTGTTGCTTTAATGTCCAACAGATAGCGCTGTTTTTCAAAAAATCTATTTGATTTCTTTTGGATCTTTTGAATATAGTATTATTTTTTAAACGGAACAAAAATGTTTTTATTGAATTATTTTACTAAAACAAGTTGTGTTTCAAATCTTTGATTAACGTCTGATTAGAACTCTTCAATAAATAAAATTATTTTATTTATTGAAAAGTTGTGTTTCAATTTAAGAATGTAATGAAATCGTTCGGTAAACTGTTTTCCTTTTCTAGATAATGGGCCATGTCTCGGTTGGAGAGAGGGTCCCAACAAACCATATCAATGGTTAAATTTCAACGAAGCCCTGCTGAGAGCAAAGAATTTCGGCTCCGGTTTGGTAGCGCAAGGACTCCAGCCAAGCCCCAATACTTTCATCGGCATTTACTCCCAAAATTGTCCAGACTGGATCGTCACAGAGCAAGCTGCCTATTGCTACAGTATGTGTATTGTGCCGCTGTATGATACATTGGGACCAGACGCATGCGCGTATATTATTAAACAAGGTCAGTTATTCTAAACCCCACTTCACACGAGGCTGGTTTTGCCACTGAAATCACTGCTGGCCGTGACGTCACTGCGAGCTCACGGGATTTCAAAATTAAGACCGGGGCAATTTTTCGTGCATGTTTTTCTGTTGCTTTTTAGCACGAACCAAGTCATACAGAATAGAATATTGCACATACCGCTAAACTAGCGGTATGTGCTTTATTATCGCTTTGTGCATCAGAGGTGACTTTCGTTTATATAAGAAGTTATATCTAAGTTAATTTCACACGAAATCCATTCAAATTGAAGCTTTTTGAAAAGAGGAGATTCTGATCTATAAAACAGAACCATTTTGAAATCAATTCGAGTTCATAAATACTATTAAAATTGTAATTGAAAATCACAAACAGCAGTTGTCGGTTGGTCTGTACGTATGTACGTACGTACGTATGTACGTACGTCACGACTCTACAGATCGCAATTTTGGTCGGATTGCCTTGGGTTATATTTTATTCACTTTGTTTACTATAAGACCAGAACCCTATTTAAATTCACTAAAATGTGTTCAGTAGTTTAATTTTTATAAACAGTTTTATTTTATTATTTTTGACAGCTAATAGTTTGAAAAAACAATATAATAATTACTATGTCTTTTATTCCTTATATGGCATAGAATAAGTCACAATTAAAATATTTGTAAACAATTTAAACACAGTACTTTAAGTGTTCTGTTCAGAGACAATAAACGTTCACTTTTGTTAACATTCGAACTGTCATGGCGCGCGCACCAAAGCTATCTACAAATTATTTACCGACGCAAAACTACATAAAAGAACACATGACGTGGTTATGTTAGATGTCGCCATTAACAAACGCTAAGTTCGCAACTTTGAGTTACAAGTAGAGCCACTTAAATGACACACACACACACACAGCAAGCGCTAACACACATTTTCGCGCTGTCATCTAACTGAATTAAACGTAACAGCGTCCAGCGTCACGGCATTTGCACGTTTTTATTCCCCTCCAAACACGCCAGTAGATGTTTAGCAACAATAATATTTTAAGTGGTCTGCGAACTGACTTTGTTATTTTTATCTGTATGGTGTATTTGATTTCAGCTGAAATAAGTGTAGTTATTTGTGAAGATGATGCCAAATGCAATCTTATACTAGATAAATCGCCCAAGTGCCTTAAAAAATTGATAGTTATAAAGGATACGAGACCGGCCACCAATCAGAGAGCAAGAAATCGCGGGGTCGAGATTCTTAAATTTAACGATGTTGAAAATTTAGGAGCACAAAGAGATCATCCTGAAGTTGTAAGTATAAGATAAATACTTTATTTTTAAACGCTTTATATTAGTTTGGGTTGTAACTAACTATGTATGTATGTAACTAACTATGTATGTATGTCCGTAACGGAATCTTTGAGCATAATTTTCACCAATTTCCCGAAGTCTGATTAATTTGAAACTTTGCATACGTATCAAGGACCGATGACAATGCAATAATTTGATAACAGTTTCCCATTATCCTTATTAGGACCCCCAGGATTAATAAATTCTTTTATAGATCCTCTGTAGTAAACGCTTTATTTTCACCAATTTCCCGAAGTCTGATTAATTTGAAACTTTGCATACGTATCAAGGACCGATGACAATGCAATAATTTGATAACAGTTTCCCATTATCCTTATTATTAAACGCTTTATATTAGTTTGGGTTGTAACTATGTATGTATGTCCGTAACGGAATCTTTGAGCATAATTTTCACCAATTTCCCGAAGTCTGATTAATTTGAAACTTTGCATACGTATCAAGGACCGATGACAATGCAATAATTTGATAACAGTTTCCCATTATCCTTATTAGGACCCCCAGGATTAATAAATTCTTTTATAGATCCTCAAACTAAAAAGTGAAAAATAAAATATAGTTTAAAAAAAACTAAAAAACACGCTTTATATCGGACTAAAAAGTAAAAAATAATTGTTTTAAAATAAGCTTAAAAAGCGTTGGGCGCTCGATGTACGAAAATGTGGAACAAAGCGCCCCACGCTTTTTAAGCTTATTTTAAAACAATTATTTTTTACTTTTTAGTCCGATATAAAGCGTGTTTTTTAGTTTTTTTTAAACTATATTTTTTATATAACTATCTGGTCGCTTTTATTTTAACGCAATAATATACAGATTGTATCAAATCAAAACGGTCCATAGAACATTCTGTGTGTAAGACAGAGACGATATTATATAAAGCACTAAAGCAGTAAGTAAGAATGAGATAAATGATCGCTAATAGTTACTGTGGTTACATAAATAAATAATTACGTACACTGTAAATCTTTTTATCAATTAAAACAACTAAACTGTAATATTAATGTTTTCAAAGACAGCTACAAATAAATTTATTATGTCGGCGGTTGAATTACCACCGTAAAACCATTTAATTATTTGGATTTTTTCCCGAACAGTATAAATAGCCATTTTATCAATAATTTCTATAGTAAATACTGACATTTGATAAAATTGTGATTTTTACTGTAGAAAACAAAGACGATACTATCAGATTGTATAACCACAGTAACTATTAGCGATTATTTATCTCATTCTTACTTACTGCTTTAGTGCTTTATATAATATCGTCTCTGTCTTACACACAGAATGTTCTATGGATCGTTTTGATTTGATACAATCTGTATATAGTCTATGCCCATTCTGAAGGTCCATTCTAAATATTGGTGAAAAAAAATTGAAATCGGATGAGTAGTTTCGGAGATCACCTCCTACATACAAACTAACAAACTTTACCTCTTTATAATATTACTATAGATGAAATTTTGAGATTGGTGTTTATGTAAAAAATTATTAATTTGTCGCATACCTCAAAATATCATTATTTTCCTCCTTTTAGATACTGTTTGAAGGAAGTTATTTTTTTTTCAAAAATTTTTTTTTTATAATTTTCAGCCTCCAAAGTATACAGACCTGTGTACAATCTGCTATACTAGCGGCACAACGGGGAATCCCAAAGGCGTGATGTTAACACACGAGAACGTACTAGCCGGTGTTTGTGCCGTAGTACTTCAATTGGGGGAGCACCGCCCCACAAGCGATGACATCATGATTTCTTTTCTACCACTTGCGCACATGTTGGAGAGGTGTTGTGAGGTTCGTAACAATTTCTATGTATATACATTTTAAACAAAACACAACGCTGTAGCTTTGTTTGTCATTTCTGAAGATCTGTCAAAAAGAAATGAGTTGCTGTCAGGCATGCTTTGGTAAAATTAAATTTAAATTTTAAACTAAGTAACAAACGTGTCGCAGTCTAGTAACCAACCTAAACTAGAACCAAAGCTCATAGATTCGACCCCGTTACTTCTGTAGTGTGTAGTGTTAAATACACAGTCTCTTTTTTCCAGAATGCTTTATACATGGTCGGCGGCTCCGTCGGTTTCTTTTCTGGCGACATCAGAAATTTATCTGAGGACATGAGAGCACTTCGGCCAACAGTAACTCCAGCAGTACCAAGACTTTTAAACCGAATATACGATAAAGTACAAGCTGAAATCAACAGTTCGTTCGTGAAAAAAGTTTTGTTTAATATGGCGATGAGTGCCAAAGAAAACGAAATTAAAAGGTGAATACAAAGTTTATGTGTAGGGGAGAACGGGGTCAATTGTAACAATGACTATTTTAATGACATCAGCTACCAACAAAATGAGAAAATGATACTACTACTTACATTGAATTATTTAAATATCTAAAACCGTGTCTGACTGACTGATCTACCAACGCAGAGCTCAAACCACAGTACTGATTGGGACGAAATTTGGCACATAGCTATTATGACGTAGGCATCCACTAAGAACAGATTTTTGTAAATGCAACCCCTAAAATGCATGGAGAAATCATATAAGATAGATGTATCAATTCGAAAATGCGCAGGATTACTCCTGTCAACAAATAAATAAACACTGCTTTTTCAAAAACAACCCCTTCAGAGGGTAAAAAGTGGTAAATAGTCTAAAAATCAATATGGGTGTCATTTTCAAGGTTTGTCAGGACGTTGATCACGTGAATGTCATCAATTTATTAGGGGACTTTACGTCGAGAAAGGAGTAACTATGCCAAATATTGGGAAAGTTCCCGTGTTCGTGCGAAGCCGCGGGCAACAGCTAGTAAATTTATATTTCTGATACATTTTCAGAGGCATAATCCGCAGAAACAGTTTTTGGGACAAACTGGTGTTCAGAAAAGTACAAGAAGGCATGGGAGGTCGGTTGAGACTAATGGTGGTCGGTTCAGCTCCTTTGGCAGGCAACGTTCTTACCTTTATCAGGTGCGCGCTCGGCTGTTTGGTGCGTATAAATACTCGTGAATTTTTTTGAAATGCAAGAACTATGAGTTATTAATTTTTTTAAAATTTCTTTAAAGGTGGTTGAAGGATACGGCCAAACCGAATGTTGCGCTCCTGTAACTGTGACAGTCCAGGGGGACCATGTTCCCGAACACGTGGGACCTCCCGTAGCCTGTTGTTGTGTTAAATTGGTAGACGTTCCTGAAATGGAATATTTCGCTCACATGGGTCAAGGAGAAGTTTGTGTCAAGGGCACAAACGTGTTCCAAGGTTATTTCAAAGATCCAGAAAAAACAGCTGAAACCATTGATGAAAAAGGATGGCATCATACTGGCGATATTGGACAATGGTTACCGGTAAGCAAGTCCTCTGTAGAGACATTTCCTCAAAACTTTTCCTATGAATAGGTCATATGCATGATTTTTTTTTATATTTTTAATAGATTATTTAGTCAACCATAATACGGAAAAAAATTGATAATCATTTAAAAATGTAATATTATCATAAGAAAAAAAATATTAAATTCCACATTCAAAAATAGACAGTTTAAACAATCGGCCATGTTCGCGGGCTTATGTGACGTCATGATATACGATGCATGCCAACCTTGATGTCAAATTGTCAATGTTCTAAATGAAGTTTATTTGTTGTTTTCTCTAAATACTGACATAATCTTACTGTGAGACGACACAGTCGTCATGAAAACTGTTTTTGATATATACTCTGACGTCACGATGCTTTTTGAAAATTCGAAAGTAGCGCTTATTTTCTACATTTCTTTTTTATTATTTGTATTTTTTTCAGTGATTAGATAAATAAAATAACCATTACGTTATGAGCAAGAACTAAAATATATTTCGAAATAAAAATTTTAACCAATTTGGAGTTTATGCATATGACCTATTGTAAATAGGGGAAGTACAGACTCTCCGACTGTTATCTCTTAGCTTGAGATCTGAGCCTGTGACCTATCCATCAGTTGTACAGTGTTTTAAATACTCCTATGTTGATAGTAGTGATGTGCCGGATATCCGTATCCGCGGATATCCGAGGGAGAAGAAAGATCCGTATCCGTTAGTTTTTGGCGGATCTTTTACCTTATTAATTTTCAATTCATAGATGAAATTTTATATATATACCTAGGTGATTAGGTAATAATGAAAAACTGTTAAATTCCATTCAGATTATTTTTTATTTTTTAAAATCGTATTTGGCGCCTTTATATTGCAAACATTTAGTACCAATAGTACATAACTCAAAGGTACTAAAAAACTATCTTTATAATGAGATATTGCACATCGATGTTTGGAAAGAGACAATCTGTTATGAGAGTTAACTCTTAAAGAGGTTAATAACTTTTTCCCATAACAGATAGTCTCTTTCCAAAGGTCGATGTGCAATATTTACCGCCGCGTACTCTAAGAAAGTTAAGATCCATATCCGCGGATCTTGAAACCAAATATCCGTATTCAGATCCGTACGGATATACATTTTTAACGATCCGGCACATCACTAATTAATAGTACGGGTCTGGAAAATGATGACGACCCAATGATGCAGGCATTGGCTGCAACATTGTAATGATTTTTATAATCGGTTTCAGAATGGAACTTTGAAAATTATTGACCGTAAAAAGCACATCTTCAAGTTGTCTCAGGGAGAATATATAGTGCCTGAAAAGATTGAAAACATTTACATTAGATCTCAATACGTTTCTCAAGTATTCGTCTATGGCGAATCACTTAAGGTAAGGTTATAAGATTTTAAACTTCAGATTAACCTAACTTTTAAACAAACTTTTGACGTGATAACGTCTTATAAATTGATGAAACACCGGCTGCATGCACGAAAAAGTGTAACGTTCCGCCTGACCCTGTGCGTGCAAGCGAGAGCGCAGTATAAGCGATAGAGAGTCGGTAAAAATATAGTTTGACAGCTACTAAAATTTAGATTATGTATTATTAAATATGATATTCGAGCGGAATACGTTATCACGTAAAACTATCGTCCGTAAACCGACTTTACAGACAACCAATTTTTTTTTGTAACCTATACGCATTTTTTTATCTCTCCCAGATATTAAATTTTATAAAGATTAACATTAATTATCCGCCAAAATCGATGTAGGACATGCTTACCAAGTGCGTCACTACGAATTATTTGATTCCAAGATGAATAACAAAATACATTTAGCATCGTTATAACGACAAACTCCTTAATTAAAACGTCGAAATTACTTAACTCTAGTTGGTTTACCTTGTTGCTCATTCAATGATACACTCTAAATAACGACACACCCACTCTAAATAACGACAACAATACGTCATCATTAAACAATAAACAGTACTTGTTTGTTATTTTGTTACTTTGTTGTCGGCATCATGGGTACTGAACGATTCTAGGAAATTCGTTCTTTTGTTTGTTGGGATTATCTTTTATATTATGTTTGTTGGTCAGTTGTAAATTTTATATATTATGAGTAAATACATATTATTGTAAAAAAACATTAATGGCCACAAAGTGAGTGTCGCTATATAGAGTTTACACTGTAAATGAAAATCTAATGAGGCCTAATCAAGGCTATTAGTGCAGGGCATAGTGGCGCATTCGTTTGCAAATTTCGTTTGGTTCGTAATTTTTTTTTTAAATGTCCAGGTGGCTCTCCTGATTATAACAGTGTAACATGACACTCAATATCTGTTGCCGTTATTGTTTAAACAACGAAAAATTGAAAATATTGCAAAATAAGTTTTTTTGCAAAAAATATTTTTTTTATATATTTTTCAGACTATTTTGAATCAAAAAAGTCCTTACACTCATTATCGTATCTTCAACCGGTGAATTTTTATGAATTTTTAAAAATTAAAAATCGTTGTAAATCGTGATTTTCTTGAATTAAATAGTACACCTGAAAAAAAAATACCGTGATTTCTATTTTTTTATTAAATATTTAAACTTTAATAAAAAAAATGGCGTAATCAGATTTCAAATATTTTATTAATTATTATGTTTATTATTCATAATAACAATATTATGCTCTTTACGCGCATGCACTTTAAGGATAGTAGTATTGTCATCTCACTCCCAGTCCTATGTATGACATTAGTAAGAGAGAGGCAGATGGTACGTTTCGACAAATTATTGCATATTGTTATTATGAATAATAAACATAATAATTAATAAAATATTTTAAATCTGATTACGCCATTTTTTTTATTAAAGTTTAAATATTTAATAAAAAAATAGAAATCACGGTATTTTTTTTTCAGGTGTACTATTTAATTCAAGAAAATCACGATTTACAACGATTTTTAATTTTTAAAAATTCATAAAAATTCACCGGTTGAAGATACGATAATGAGTGTAAGGACTTTTTCGATTCAAAATAGTCTGAAAAATATATAAAAAAATTATTTATTGCAAAAAAACTTATTTTGCAATATTTTCAATTTTTCGTTGTTTAAACAATAACGGCAACAGATATTGAGTGTCATGTTACACTGTTATAATCAGGAGAGCCTCCTGGACATTTAAAAAAAAAAATTACGAACCAAACGAATTTTGCAGACGAATGCGCCACTATGCCCTGCACTATATAGACCAAAGCCTTTTTATTAATACAACAATTGAATTTTTCAGTCGTGTATAGTAGCTATTGTTGTGCCCGAAGTGGACGTTGTCAAGTGTTGGGCAACTGAGAATCGTATCCCAGGTACCCTAAGCGTACTTTGTGCGAATCAAGAAGTAAAACAACTCATTTTAGACGACATGATCTCCTGGGGAAAAGAAGCGGGACTCAAATCATTCGAACAGGTATTTATAAATTGAAAAATATTATTTGCGTAATTTCTTAACTGGTCCGTCAAACGCGTGTTGACTGTAAAGCCTGCCATTATGCCGTAAGATAACATACTTACCGAAGATAGGAGTGGATTGTTTCACGCATGTTTGTTTTTGACGTCTTATAAATTGATGAAACACCGGCTGCACGCACGAAAAAGAGTAACGTTTCGCAAGCGAGAGCGCGATATAAACGATAGTCTCTCTCTTCTCGCGTGACGTCAGAGAGTAGTGTGCGTTCAACATTTTTTTCGGCTGTTCCAGCGAAAGCTACATCTGACAGATGGCCAGATAAATTATACGGTTTGTTAACCAATATATAATATATATACATTCTTTTAGATGTCTTTTATAAATTGCTTAAAAATATGTATTTTGCTTTGGTTGATCAAATTATTAGTCGGTAAAAATATAGTTTGACAGCTACTAAAATTTAGGTTATGTATTATTAAATATGATATTCGAGCGGAATACGTTATCACGTAAAACTATCGTCCGTAAACCGACTTTACAGACAACCAATTTTTTATTTATAGGTTAAGGACATCTATCTACATCCTGATCCGTTCAGTGTACAAAATGGACTCCTCACACCGACACTAAAATCGAAACGTCCTCAAATTAAATCTTACTTCAAACCACAACTAGAAGATATGTACGTCAAGCTGGTTTAAAGTGTTGAAATAGTACGTGCATTGTTTTTTTGACGGACCCTAGTATTAGTAGACTTAAATAAATACAGATTTTTTTATTATGAGATTAAACTTTCTTGTTGGTATTTGAATTGTATAATTTAAAAAAAAGAGGAAAATTAAAAAAATGACTGTCGTTATTGAAACTGATGCAATAAAATATGATCATATTGTATAGAAACTGTTTTTTTGATAATAGATTCGAATTGTTTGATTAATTCTTTTTAATTTAATTTAAAAATTGGCGCGGTTTTAGAAAATGAATTTTTGTCGGGTCTTTTGATTTTTACGCGACTATAGCGAAGCCAAAAGAAGACATTTGTATCTTCTAGAGCTTAAACGGCTGGACCGATTTTTATACTACGTTTTAGCGCACGGAAATGTGCTCTGATACTGTCAGGTCGAGAATTTCATTAAGATTTTTTGCGGCCTGCGCACCCGCTGAAACCGCGCTTGGGAAAAAACGTAAAAAAATATTAATAAAATAATAGATATTTAACAAACAGTGTTTAAAATGCAAAATTCGTTCACTATAGACACTAGAAATATGTACACTACTAAATACTTTTAGGAACTGTATATTTATAAAGAAAATTAAAAACGAAATTCAATGCAAATAAACAGTATCGAACTTATAAGAAAAGTATCAACGAAAATTGTGTTTACAGTTTTGTTTATACAGGGCCGGCTGTAAGTTTACTAGTTCCCACGAAGTCTGTAACCAGGAGACTCAGCTCGAGCTTAGCGATGGACCGATAACTGTCGCATGAACCAATATGGCGTCAGTTGCTGGGTAACGCACACACGTTCATGGCTTACATGCGTGAAGTGTCTGTGAAGTTAAACAACTTTGGTAACTATGGCGAGAACAGGCGGGAAGAACCGAAGTTTTCCCATGTAGTGATAACAGCGCCATCTCGCGTGCGCCAGAAAACGGTCCGTCTCGAAACACAACAAGCGTAGTCTCCTGGTTACAGACTTCCAGCCTATACTAATATTATAAAGAGGTAAGGTTTTGTAAGTTTGGATCTAGGAGGTAATCTCCGAAACTACTAAATTAAACACACCACTAAATTAAAAACATGAGACTTCGCTGATATTTTTCTTTACAATAAACTGTTGTTTTGCATTTTGTTGTAAGCCTAATTAGTTACAAAATACACACGTTGTTTATTTAAGTTATATATAATGAAATATTTAAATTGTTTTAACGCAAAAAGTAATAAATTTGATCTAAACTAAACGAAATAATGGATTATACGTGTTTTCTATAATTTTTAATTTAGGTTTGACTCTAAATTTCTGATTACTGAAACAAATTTCGGGTTGTATTCATCGAAGCAAGTAAAATGTAATGTTTAACTAAGTATACAGATATATTTTGCTGGTTTTTATTTAACTGGGCTCAGTAAATATAACCCTCATAAAGTAAAGGTGATAGGACATCAAAACAGGATTAAATAAAAAAAAATGTCGTTATTTCGTCAAACTGAAAGGTAATTTTAACAAAGTATTTATCGCGTAATTTTTCTCCGCAGATTTTTATTTCGTAATAATTTTGTGTATATATAACCTACAAATACAATTTAATTTGTGGTCTTAGGGCTCTCAGAGTAAAAAAATGGACCATAACCAGGCAGAGGCAACAGGGGACGGAAGGAGGGCTCCAGAAAGATCGAAAAAATTCGCATTAGATTAAAAAAAATTTGAAAAGTAGTTTGACCCTGCAGGCCATCCCTGTAACTTCCCGCTATTTTCGAGTTCAAAACGCTCAAAAATATGTCAAATATAGCAAGAAGTTTATTTTTTAGCTCTTCGAGCTCAAAAAAAAACACTTTGTTACGAAATTTTCGTTCACGATATCTCATGAACAAATGAAGCGATTTTGATGCGATTTGCGGCAGTCGACGCAATTTTTTAACCTTAAAAAGTAATTTTATACAGAAAAATCGATCTCATAGGAATTTTACGAGAAATTTAAAAAAAAACACTTTTTAAAAATTTTTCGTTCACGATATCTCGTGAACAAATGAGCCGATTTTGATGCGGTTTGCTGCAATCGACGCAGTTTTTTTAACCTAAGAAAGTAAATTATTACAAAAAAATCGATTTGATAAGAATTTTACGAGTAATTTTAAAAAATTACTTTTTTCCTAATTTTTCGTTCACGTTATCTCATGAACAAATGAACCAATTTTGATATGGTTTGCGGCGATCGACGCAGTTTTTTTAGCTTAAGAAAGTAATTTATTACAAAAAAATCAATCTGATAACAATTTTAAGAGTCATTTTAAAAAAACACTTTTTTACGATTTTTTCGTTCACGGTTTCTCGTGAACAAATGAACCGATTTTGATGCGGTTTGCGGAAATCGACGCAGTTTGTTAAGGAGAAGAGCTGATTAGTTTTTGGAATTAATCGGTTTAGTAGTTTAGAAAATTTTTTACAAAAACAAATTTTTAAAAATTTTTGAAACTTGTTTTTTTAAGATTTCTCAAAATTTTTTGGGCCGAATCGTTTCAAATTTTCAGGAAGTCTAAGTTCACCAAGATCACGTCAGATGCCGCAAACCACGTTTCAGTCGGACACTCCGTTCAAAAGATATAAAAGGTTTACATACATACATACACACACACACACACACACACACACACATCCATACATACAGCCCTACGGACATCATCGCCAAAATAGTTTCAATAGCTTCCTAGGACCCCAAAACGTCGAGATCTGGCGAAATCTCGATTTTCGAAAATCGGGGTGAAACCAATAACTTCCCGATTTTTGAAAAAAAAAAAATTTTTTTTTTTTTTTTTAAAGCGGGAAGTTAAAAAAAACTACGCTTTTCAAATACTTTTTTGGGAACTAGTCCAAAAATAATAGCCCACCTTCCCCAACCTTACCACTATCCTAACAACACAGTAGTTAAAAAAATATCACGTAAATTGAAAAATCGCTCGTAGAAATCAGTGGAAAATCTTTAACTCCCTCCAAAATGTATTTTTCTACTGCTTAAAACTTAGTGTAAGGGGGCCCCATATATTTAATAACGTCTATATTGCTAGTGGCCGTAAGTGGAAGCGTGGCCCATGAAGTGAGACAGCAAATGACTGTTTTCTATCTCTTTCTTTTTACTTGACCCGTTGTGCGCATGTGTCGCGTCTGTAGTGGGGCAATTAGTAAGTGGAATAGAGCAAGCCACCTCCCTTTCACAGCTTAGTTCCATGTGCATCCATTCACGGACATGCGCATGAGACTCAGAGTTTAATAAGTGAGACAGACGTATAAATGTCTGCACCGTAGTGTTTAAGTCTTTCTCCCGATCTTTGCTAGCAATATAGAGAGGGTATTAAATATATGGGGAAGGGGTGCCTCTAAAAAGTTAATTACGGTCTTGAAAATGCCAGTACATTGGTCCATTTCTTCACTGGTAAATACCTATAATTCCCTGTTCTTTACCATAACCATAAATTATGCTATGGTAACGATTGTGGCGTTGTAAATTTAGCTTTGCATATTTATTACATCAAAGAGGTTTACTTTAACACTCAATACACCATTTTAGCAGATATTCTTTGAGCAATAAGACATGTTCTTCTTTTATTTAAAACAATAAGGTTCTATAAAGGCCGCTGTACACGAGGTTTTGCCGCTGGATTCGCTGTTAGATTTCAAGCGTGCTGTGGTGCTGAATTTCGTGATGGCTTTTTTTCACACTATGCGAGTATCGAAGCTGGATTTCTAGATAGTTTGGGGGCGCGCGCCTTGACAGTTCGAATGTTAACAAAAATGGACGTCTATTGTTTCTGAATAAGGACGTAGTTTTGGGAGTTTTATTTTGAAAAGGACCGATAAAGCAAATTCTTGCTGTTTTATAAGTAAAAATAGTAGGTACCTCTTTACAAAAATATGAGACAGTGTGTCAATAATATGAAGTAATCGTTTTATTCTTTAAATTCTATAGTATATAATTAAATACAGCATTGCAGACTGCAGTCCACTAGTTGCGAGTAGATAGTAAGTTAATAATAAAAAAATTAGTAATTCACTAGTGTCAATTGTTTCTTGTGATAAATTGTAATATCTTAAAAGTAGAATTTTTGTTATTTTCTGTTAAAAATTGCGTTGTTTTCTTTTTTGACGTGATAACGTCTTATAAATTGATGAAAATTGAAACACCGGCTGCATGCACGAAAAAGTGTCACGTTCCGAAATGTGTCGCGTTCCGCGCACGATCGGCCCAAGTTTGACAGCTACTAAAATTTAGGTTATGTATTATTCGCGCGGAATACGTTATCACGTAAAACTATCGTCCGTAAACCGACTTTACAGACAACCAATTTTTATTAAAAATCACGTGTACCCTTTGAATTTATTTAGATTTTAGAACTGTAGGATTTCATCCATTCCCTGTGGATATTACAGTCTATTCAGAATGTAGGAGACGCGGGACCGTTTAGGGTTTCAAATTATTAACTTTTTTGATATCTTTTGTTATAGATGATCATAAAAATGTATCACTCTTGTTTTTTCTTTATAACATTTATTGTTATATTATAGGATATAGTGATTAGAAAATGTTTAATTGATTCCCTGCGCAAAAAATAATTTTTTAAAATTCATTATTTTTTTAATAAAATTTTGTTAAAATATTCACTAATAATTTTATTGCTATTTCAATTTTCGCTGATCGAAAGTATGTTTATTTGACTAAACCTTTTTTCTGAACATGGCGCGAAAATCTGGACGATATTTGAAAATAAATGAATGGCTTATGACATCAGAAATAGTTTAAGTAAGTTTTTTGATTGTTTGATTTCCTTATTTGTCATACTTACAACCGCAACCCTTACATTTTTTAGTTCTTATTTCCAGTTCGCAGTTGGTAGGTATGCTGGATATATTAGTTTTCACATCATGACGTAAATTTTCACGAAACTGTTTGTATATGACTTAATGTTTTTCAATAATTTTTTTTCTTTTATACATTATGATATTCTAATTTATTTTATGTAGGTACGCATTACATATATGCTGATATAATTTTTTCGTTAAAATAAGAAAAGTGATGTATTTTTGTTTAGATTTTCGAGATTTTATGTTTGCACCAAATACCGATCAATAAATCTCTGTAAATAAAATTATTTTTAAAAAAATATCTTTTTTATTGCACTTTAAAACCTTTATATGCACGCTAATAACCTTAGATTTTGAGCGTCTATAATATTTAATCCTATATCAAAGCTTTTTTATAGAAATTAATTAAATTTCATGGAAATTATTTTTTGTTCTAATTTTGTATCAATGTTAGAGTTGTAACAAACCGTATGTATTCGTTACCGCGTAACGGGTACATCGTCTGACTCGAAGTAACGAATCGTTACTTACAAATTCATTTCGTTACTCGCATTTGCCGTATCCATTTCACTATTCAGCGCAGTAAATAAAGTACGAACGTATGCGGCGCGTCTCGATGCGATGCTACATGCTTGATGCTGTTAGTACACGATTGTATGTCGTATGAAAAGTAACGAGTAACGTAACGATACGAAAGTAACGGTACTGGTTCTTTAAGTAACGAATACATACGGGTACACAATTTCTCGTTACTTTTACAGCTCTAATCAATGTTACTAAAGTTACTCAAATCTTTGATTAACGTCTGTTGCTCTTCAATATTCAAATATTATTTATTACTGAAGTTGTACTTACCCAAAGTTATTTAAATTTCATAAAACCGAAAATTGCCTTGAAAGTTTTACTGTACCTAATATTCCTATTTTACAATATTCTACTGAACATTGCATGGGTGGAAATTCATAGGACACCATATAACTTTTTTATATTTAATGAAGCACGGTGAACAAATCTGTTCAACAATTATACCTTAAAATGGCTTTTTAACAAGAATTAAAGAGGAAGTTGGTTGTAGTTTTCCATTCTTATAATGCTGTTGGCCAACAATAAAAATGGTTTCCTTGATAATTGACATTTGCTTCAAATAGTCAAAAATACTAATTTTCATAATAATTTACTTTTATAAAACTTCACTTATCAATCCCGTTGAAGATTTTTGTGTAACACAATTAAATATAAATAGTAAAGTGTACTTACATCTAAAAGATGACTCTGCCAGTTCACTGTTTGTTTGTGGTTATGACATTTCGAAACCGCGGGAAAACTTATGCACAACAGTAAACAGGTGTCTATACACTTTTTTATTAAATAATATTTAATTTCTACACGCGTATATCAATTTTCAATAACAGTGCAGAATGGACGAGTATCCCGATTTCGAAGACGAATATAATCCATTCGATAACGACGAATATGAAGCTATGATGGAACAAGGTATTTTATTTATGATAACCTTATTTAATGTGTCACAATGTTTGTACCTCACATATCAGTGTTAAATTAATTTATGTATAATTTTAGATTATCCTGATGGCCCTGATATAGCAGTGGCGTTGCAGTCATCAGGAAAAAGTGCTAAAAAGTTAGATTTCGACAACTTGTCACAGAATAAATGCTTGTCAAACTCGTCATCACAACGAGAAAATCGGTTATTAAATGAACCTGCCACTTTACCAATATCATCTCTAAATAATGAACAATCGCAAAATAAACCAACTGAACCAGAAGTTTTGTACGACTTGACACCTGAGTTGTTTAGCGAAGAACAAGACGATATTTTAACTGCGTTGAATTCGGATGTTAATAGCAAAAAACGTCACATCGAAGAACTGTTCGGAGATATAAATGATATAGAAATTGAAGACACGTTGAATCGAAAACGAAAAAAGTCAAAAAGCGACGGTGATCCGGACTTAGAACTTATCGAAGTAATAAAAGAGAGACGTGAAAGGATAAAAGAACAAAATAATGTAGCTTCGTATTTTAATAAGAAGCATTCGATTGGTACTGAATATATAATTAAAGATAATATATCGACAAGTATACCGAAGTGGCCTTTTATACCTGTTTGTAAAGGTAACGGAGAAAGACTTTATGTTCGATTTCATTCCGAAGAATATTTCCAAGAGGAAATCGACAGAATAGCTACCAAATCTAAATTCGTAGGTGTTTTGGGAGACTCGTTTAAAGACACCTGGAAACGTGCAGAAAAATATGTAAGCAACAATCATTTTATGAGTTTTTATAACCCTTATTTCTTTTCGGTTAACAATTTGCGGATTTTGGAATTTTTTTGTTGGTTTAGAATTTCCAAAATACAGAAACAAATGTTCTGTTTTGTATTTCAAGACCAGAATTTGGTATTTCTAGAAGTTACAATGTGAATAATATGTAATCATACACAATATTATTTACTAGCAGTCCCGCCCGGTTTCACCCGGGTGCAAAAGAACGAATGGGGAAGGGAGGGACATGAGTACGCACATTCATCTTAGTTTACCGAGATGAATGTGTCCAAACTTCATAATGATCGGAGTTACCGTTCAAAAGTTTTTGTCGTTAAAAAGCAGTATTTATCCTTTTTTTAAGTAATAAAATTTCTTTCAATACATATAATAAATATTTAATTTTAATTAGTCGTAATAAAATTTTAAAAAATTCAAATGTAAGCCTTAGAAGAAAGCAATGTAGAAAATAAAAAAAAAATAAAAATATATTCGCCGACGTGGGGCTTGAACCCAAGACCCTGGCATTAAGAAACTTACACTCTACCAACTGAGCTATCCGACCTGTGACCGTCACGCGTAATTATTGCAATATTTAGTTAAGGCATTTCATCTGATAATATTTGTCGGATGGACTAATTTTGAGATACATCTTGCAACATTTTTCATTGATGTTCCGCTCCAATTGGTCGTAGCGTGATATTATATAGCCTATAGCCTTTCTCGATAAATGGGCTATCCAACAAAAAAATGTTTTTTCAATTCGAACCAGTAGTTTCTGAGGTTAACGCGTTCAAACAAACAAACAAACTCTTCAGCTTTATATATTAGTATAGATTAGCAATATTAAGTTTTTATTGATGAGTATTTGGAAAGAATTCCGTGGCATAAGGATCGAAATTGAAGCAATACTGCGACTTTTTTAAACTTGCATTTAATACTAACGTTTCAATACGTTTTGTATCATCTTCAGAGTGTTCAAATGCTGTCACATTGAATAGAGTCAATCTTCATTAAGTTTTTAAATTTATTTCAGCTGAACGAAAAAGAGCAGTTACAAAGCAACGCTGCATCGACTGAAAAACCCAACACGATTGAAGTATCTTTAAACGATGACTCGAACCAACTATGGGTGGAACTTTACAAGCCTCGTAAGTACATGGAATTGCTAAGTGATGATTGTACAAATCGGACGTTACTTGAATGGATTAAAATGTGGGATAAAGTCGTTTTCAACCGAGAACGTAAAAGACCAGTACGCAAAATCGATCCAAAACCGCAAGCTAAAACCAAATTTAATCAAAAGATGAATCCGACGTTAGACGAACACGGAAGACCGCAACAAAAAATAGCTTTGTTGTGCGGTCCTCCGGGGCTAGGTAAAACAACTTTAGCCCACATCGTAGCGAGACATTGCGGTTATAATGTCGTCGAAATAAACGCTTCCGATGACAGGAGCACGGATGCTTTTAAGATCGCTTTAGAGAATGCGACGCAAATGAAATCGGTACTCGATAACGATAAGCGACCCAACTGCCTGATCCTCGATGAAATAGACGGAGCGCCGGCCACGACGATAGACTATTTAATAAAATTTATTAACGGAATGCTTCGACCGAAAACAAAACGAGGCGAGAAAACTAAACCGGTTCTATTAAAGCGCCCGCTCGTGTGCATTTGTAACGACATGTACGTCCCGGCGCTTCGAGCGCTGAGGCAAATCGCTTTTATCATCAATTTCCCGCAGACGGCAAGTTCGCGACTCGCCGAGAGACTGATGCAGATCGCCCGATATCAAAAAGTCAACACCGATTTAAGTGCAATGTTAGCTTTAAGCGAAAAAACTCAGAACGATATACGAGCGTGTTTGTCGGTGCTGCATTTTTTCAAATCTCAAAACAGACCGGTGAAACTCTTCGACATTTACAAATCGAGCATCGGGCAGAAGGACATGCACAAAAGTTTGTTTCAAGTGTGGCAAGAAATTTTTTTAATCCACCGACCGAAACACAACGTTACAAATATTGAAAATGAAAGTGTTTATAACTTTACGAATTTGAAGTGCAGAATGAAGCGAGTTTTGGATATTATACAGTCCTGCGGTGATTACGACAGACTGATTCAGGGCGTGTTTGAAAATTATCCGAACATGACGTACCGAGACTCTTCCATGGAAGGCACTTGTGAATCTCTCGAGTGGTTCGTGTTCACCGATTTATTGAACAGAAGTATTTACGGTGAACAAAACTTTGTCCTTTTTCCGTACTTGCATTACGCGTTCGTTATGTGGCACTTCGTTTTCGGAAGCTTGACGTGGCAGAAACTGACGTATCCGAGCGCCGGATACGAGGTGAGTGAAATATTTTTATTTATTTACAACTAGCTGCTCCCCGCGGCTCCGCACGCGATTGTGATGAAATACGGTAACGACAAAAGTAGTAGTAAGGTTGCGGATGGTCAGAATCGATTTAACGTGATTTTTTCTACAGTATGTAAACGCTTAAGGTGCACATAGGAAAATTAGCATTGGGAAAAACACTTGGATCAGAGTTAGCCATGACTGCATTAATTGTTATTTCTATTGAATTATCGTGGTAATCTTGAGGATTACTATTTTATTTTGATTTATTTTTATTTTACTTGACTTTTTTAATAATAAAAATATTGTCTGAAGACACAAGTAATTCAAGAATTACAAGGCGCGAATTTTACATAATATACCCCAACGTTATGTTCGAAAATTTGATGTATATTTTTAACGACACTTTGAGCTTAATAATATAATTTAATTAACTTAATGTAATAAAAAAATAACAGTTGAAAGTATTGAAACACAGAAAGGAAAAAATCATTTTAATAATTTATTAATAATTAATTTAGGTTCATAAATATAAAAGCGTTAGCTGTAAACTCTATGATCGTTTATTAGTCACAATCAATAATATAATTGTGACCCTAAATTATAAAAATTATATTTTCTTTTTGGTACATTTCAATAAAAACTTTCTTTTTATTAGTATTTTATTTTTCTTGTTTTTATAGTCTTTCAAAATTTTAACTATTATGACATTAAATTATAAAAATTATTTGATTATTTTATTCAAGATGGTTGAGAAGGAAAAGGTATCCCGTCATCTTGGGGCATCCGCCATATTGGATATATACATTGTCACCAGACTTGCATGTGTGTGAAATTTCAAAGCTTTAGTTAATTTAATCTAGTCGAACAAATTGCAGCAATTAGATTATGGGGCCTTTCCAACTAATAAATTATAATATTGACATTTGACATAATAATAACAAAGAAAATAAAATTTCCGTTAACGCGTATAGTAACGCGTATAGTTACCACTAAATATTATAAAATTTGCTGTTCGTGTTCATGGTTTTCTATATGTTATCACGTTATGATGTTAAAAATAAACAAAGAATGCTTGTCAAATACCTAACTAACATCTACGGAACAAACTAACATTAGATTTTTTTTATTTTCAAAATATTTCTGAAACTAAGTACAAATTTAGAAAAACACATTTTTTCATGACTATCTTGTAAAAATATACAGGCTAATAAACTGTTATGACATGTAAGTATATCATAATTATAAAAAAAACAACATTGAAAGGTAGGTACTTCTTTCTCTGTTGCGCATGCGCCGATTTTCCCGAAAAATAAATTACAAAACTTTCTTGTAAAACATATAGAATAATAATCCGTTATGAAAAGTTTACTATTATTATATAAAAAACATCATAGCATATAATATCTTTTGCGCATGCGCCGATTATCCCCAAAAAAAATTACAAAAATTTCTAGTAAAATATGCAGAATAATAAGCCGTTATAAAAACTATATTATTATTTTATAAAACAACATTATAAAAGATATACTCTTTTGCGCATGCGCCGATGTTCCCCAAAAAACAATAAATCACTTTATATTTGCATATCAAACATCCTCCCAAAATTTGGTTACAATCCGATCATCCGTTGTGTCGGAATGGTAAGAAATGTCAAAAATGACGTTTGCAACTGTCAAAGTTTTATGTTCTAAATTAGTTATTCAAATTGTTAACTCAGAAGGCGTTGCATTTCACCAATATTTATAATGGCATTCGTTTTTGAACAAATGCAAACTTTTTATTTTAGTACTATCAAGGCAATTTTAAATGAAAGGCTTGCCTTTTTTTAATATTTATTTATAATTAAAAAGATATTTATTTAATTAAATATCTTTTTAATTAGTCGGGCACAACGGGTTTTTTTGTTTTCAATAATTTATTAATGTTTTAATTTTAATTTAAATAGTTTTTTTTTAATTTCCATCGACTAGTTTTGGAGAAATCAATGAAAACATATCATCCATCTACCGTTTTACCATAAAGCCAATGTTAAATATGCCTACTTTTGAAGTCATTTATTTATATAAATAATCGGGCAACCCCCCCTGAAATTTTCAGAATTGGTTTAGACTTAGTCCAACTTAAAAAAAAATCAATCCTTTCTATTTCAAATTACCTTGGTGCTCGTATTTTAAATTGTCATGTTAAACCGTGCAACAATTAAATTGAATTCATTTCTATATAATTATGTATAAAATGAATTTATTTCTATATAAATCGGGATAAAAAAACTGTTTGGGCAAATTCTGTTACACGAAATATATGTAAAATGTTCTCCTCTTTCGTTTAAGACTGGTTTCAAACCGATCTGATTTAAATTGAGCGAGAAATAAGCAAAAAACTTTTTTTTTCCTAATTTTCTCCCCTCTGGGACAAAAATTCAAAAATCGGGCGACGTTAGGATTTAAGTTACCCGGAGACGAATCGAACAAAAAAAAGTTTTTTAAAATCGGTTAAGGCGTTTGGGCTGTACGCTGGATACAAAAAGCGTGACTCACAGATTCACAGACAAAGCGAGTACATATAGGCGCTTTAGCTTACGCTATTCGCGCCTAAAAAGCTCTTATAAATCGTTATTTTAATTTTTTTGTACAAAAATAAAACAAAAAAACAACTGTTCGGAAACATTTCATTCAAAAATTGTCGGACTGGTATGACGTATGCGCGTTGGTAAATCAGTGACACAATGTCTTTAGGTTCAACACGAATAGGCGGAGATATTTGATCTCGCACCATATTTAAGTATTTTTTGGGAATTTAATATCCCATTAATGAAAAAAGTCCGATTATGTTGTAATCAATTGAATATTTTCTTCGGTAGTATACACATTCATTTTGCAACAGAATATTATCTGTCAAATTGAAAAACAAGATTTCAAGGCTCACTCTGATCCAGTCATTTTTTCCAATGTTAATTTCCCTATGTGCACCTTACGTGTTTACGTACTGTATATGTATACTTAATATAAAACAAAAAAGGCAATTTATTTTTCAAAAATTTCGCAATTTTGAAGGGGGGAAACACATAAGATCGCGACAAGAGTTACGTTACTATATTTGATTTATTTGTATTAAATAAGTAGAAATTATTGCACCTGCCTTTACGCCTGCCATTACTTAAAAAATGCGAAGAGTTATATTTGGAAGTGGCCAGTTTCCAAACTAACTGCAAAAACCCACTGTTCGATAAATAAATAAATAAAACAATAATTCTTATTAAATAGTTGATTTCTGTTAAACATGGCTCATAATATAGAAACAAAAAAAAAACATATAACATATACGTTGATTAGGTCACACGAAACACCTTTTTCCGCAAAATGTCCATTTTCTTAAAACATACGAAAAAGAATGATAAACATCTAAAACCTAAAAAAAAAAACACACAAGAAGGCGAACTCGATAAGAGTTCCGTTAAGTAATATTTTTTTTTATTATTGTAAAATAATTATTGTACTTACGTTTACCAAACAAATGCAAAAAGTTATATTTGGAAATGGCCAGTCTCCAAATCAACTTCAAAAACTAACTGAAATAAAAGAAATCGTTGATTATAATTGTATAACTTAATAAATGCAATAAATATAACCATCATTTTCATTTTGAGACCCATATCTGAACACGTTGTAGATGACTTCAAAAAGCAGATGTCCTCTGATGAAATCCGTGAAAATATATCGTCGTTGGTTCTGTAATAGCTCTTATGTGCATAATTGGCAGATTTTACGTTTTTTAAATGAAAAGATTCAGGAAACGGAGCTCTATAAACTAGTAATACCTCCAAACTAATTTTACAGTAACCAACAAGGGGCCGTAACTCTTATGTGAAAAGTTGTATCAAATGATTCCTCCCATGTGCCAATAAATCCATAATTAACGTTAAATATTTTTTAAGAAATTACTTCGTCTTAATTAAACACGTATAGTGAAGATAAGTATGAATTAGTAATATATCTCTGAAATTGCAAGTTCTTACCATCCATTGCTGAAATAACCACTTTTTGGCCTTTCCTGCAAATTTTACTTTTTGCACATAAGAGGTATTACAGAACCAACGACGATATGTAAAATGACGTTGTTATATAAATCTATGAACTGATGAATTATAATGATAAACAAATTAATCAGAAAAAAAAAATAATAATTGAGCTTGTGTAAAAATATATATACAGTAAATAATTTTGCTGCAAAGATAAAAATTTCCATTAGAATTAAAAGAAAAAAGCAGTATCGAAATATACGTATACACAGAATACAAAATTGATAAAAAATAAATATAAAAAATTTCGTTGTTGATGTAAGAATGTATTTATAAAATATTAAATCATTTTTGCGAGATTCCATTGATATAGATTGATGTATGGAATTGTTTTGTATAAAAACGTGATTGAAAAATTGGTCCTTTCGATATTAACGAAATCGATTTAATTTCGTGGTTGCCTGAAAATCCTAAGTGTAAAAAAAAAATTGGTTGTCTGTAAAGTCGGTTTACGGACGATAGTTTTACGTGATAACGTATTCCGTAATACATAACCTAAATTCTACATATAATAATTATAATAATTCGAATCTATGATATTGCATCTTTCGCTTCAAATTTAGGTTAATTTTATGTATTAAAATACTCACCACCTATAATAATAATTGTTTTTTTTAACTTTCTTTCTTTCGTATTTATTTTAAGTCTCAAAGATTAATTGTCATAATATTTTGAAAACAATTGTTTCACTGTTTATATAAAATTCCAAAACCTACTTACAATATTTAAGTATTTTCATACGTCAAAAAATTGATTTTTATAATGATAAATTTGTATGAAAACGATTTTTTCGAGAGATGAAACCTAGCTAAAACGATTTTTTGCCCCCCAAAATCCCTTTTCAATAAATTTCATCCAAATCGTTAGGGCCGTTTTCGAGAAAAGCACGCACAGGGTCAGGCGGAACGTTAGGAACGTTACACTTTTTCGTGCATGCAGCCGGTGTTTCATCAATTTATAAGATTGGTGATTCATCAATTTATAAGACGTTATCACGTCAAAATGTATATGAAATTGTTTTGTATGAAAACGCGATCGAAAGATGGGTCCTTTCGATATATTAACGAAATCGGTGTAATTTCGTATAAACCTGAAAATCCTAAATTGCCAAAAAGTATGAAAAATCGAAAATTACGCGTTGAATGTATTAAAACTCTCATAAAAAAGTGGCAATGTTACGATTGAACTGGTTAATATTATCTCTTAATCAGTAACAGAAAAAATCGGATCGATTATTCAGACTGGTGCACTACCCGAATGATAACACCCATCTCCGAGTGAAAGGATCTTTACTAAAACGCCGACTTCGCGTTCAGTTTTGCACACACCACTACTGACTTCTACGCAAAATAAGCATACAAAACATGGCACGATAGAAACTACTGGTTTATACTATTGTGAGTATTATCATTTCGGATGACTAATCCGATGAGACTCGGCACTCAACCCTGCGAAGGATAGACAGAGTCTGAACTATCACAACCGATGCTAAGGTCACTAGAAAGAGCTTTTCTTTTAACAAACGACTCTGAATGCTCGTTTCTAGAACCCGGCCTACATATCTCGTATGATTTTGAACTCCCCAGCTATTCTAAAACATATCGAGCTCGTATATAGCGTTTGGTCGGATGTGCCTCCACCCGCTTAATATGCCGGCTCGCGTCCGAAACCCGGCACCCGCTGGAGACAGGTCTGATCGTAAACTATCAAACGGGCTAACTATGATCGTGCAACCAAAATGAATAACAAATCTAATAATTTTTACTGACCTCTGAGATATTAATATTTAAATATTTATATATATTTGTATATAAACGCGATCGAAAAATGGGTCCTTTCGATATATTAACGAAATCGGTTTAATTTCGTGGTTCCTGAAAATTTTAAGTGTAAAAATGTATATGAAATTGTTTTGTATAAAAACGCAATCGAAAAATGGGTCCTTTCGATATATTAACGAAATCGGTTTAATTTCGTGGTTACCTGAAAATCCAAAGATTAAAAATGCATATGAAATTATTAATTTGTATGAAAACGCGATCGATAAATTGGTGTTTTCGATATATTAAATGGAAAAAAATCAGATAGGTATCAATCTAAATATGTAAATTAGTAATGGACTCCGTAAATACTGATATTTTCTCGACAATTAATTTTTAATACTTATATGAATATTTATTTTTTTTATTTATTTTCAATGTAATTTGTACTTACATGGCAATTGACTGCATCTCTGATGACGTCATATTGCAACATAGATAGGCGATTTCAACAGGAAACGTTTTCACAAAAAACACAAATTATTACAAAAACCACCACTGAAGTAATATCACAAATGTCAATAAGAGACCTTTAAAAACATTTTTCAACAATTATATTATTTGAATTTTGAAAATTTTACACTTTAAACTCAAAAAACACCAAACACTGATAAACGCAATAATTAGTTAATTGTTTGACAAGTCGATGTTCATTGTTTTATTTAAATACCCCAGTGTTACCAACCTGATTATAGCATAGATGATAAAGCATAGGCGACTATGATCTAACAAACATGTCATTAGGTAAACTGTGTTTCCTTTTATTAGATTATACTATATGAAGCATGATATTATGTACATTTAATTCGTTTTTTTATTTGACTGTACAATTATTGTACTTTGAATGATTATATTCCAAAGTTTATCACCTTCGAGCTAGAATTATTTTTTAAAATATCCAACAGTATTTTTATTTAAACCAAAAACATTGTTGAATAATTTAAAAAATAATTCTACCTCGAATGTGATCCTCGTCGCCAGTAATATGTTTTTTTCATAAAAAGAATAGACAATCTTTATAGCAAAACAGAAAATGTCTTTATTCTAACGAATACAAAATTGTACTGGCTTTAATTTTAACAAAAATGTTTATTCAACTCATGCGCGTTATTCATGTTTTATCATGCCTAAAAACCGAACCCTAAATAGCCATTTACCGACTGGTGACATTTACTTGTCATAACTCAATGAAGATTCCTACTAGCTCGGCCATTGTGGAGTAATGAAAATAAACGTAACTATTTTCTGAGTCGTAACGAAATAGTAGGTAATAACAACTCCGTTGTCACCCTTTGAGGCTAAAATTGAGAGGCCGAATGTTTTCGACATGGAGTTTATTCATAACCGGCTAACCTCAAACCAAAACATTGAATCGTGCTGTTTGGTGCTGTTAGTATTGACAGTTTTTTTTATAAAGAAATAAATAGATATTTACAACATCTCATTAATAACAATAAATAAAACATGAATAACGCGCAATTGTTGAATAAAATTATGGGCGCAACTTGTAGGCTAAGTCATGAATGACTTAGACTACTAGTTACGCCAATAACTATTAAATTCAATTAAATTGTTAAGTATTACAAAACTAATCTAACGTAATCTAAGTTCAAAGTACAATAATTGTACAGTCAAATCAAAAAACGAATTAAATGTACATATCAAAGCATTGTCTATTTACTCAATGTGCGGTGAGCGAAATCAACAAAGCGTATCGAAAATATATCTGCGTCTCTTTTTTCGAAGTAATTCCTTGATTATTCCGACAATATATATTATATATATTAACATGGATATTTTACCAGAAGTTTTATGTCTTTATTTATGGCGTTAGCCAATGAGAACCAACGAGCTCTTACGATTTAAAAAAAGACAGAAGTATATGTTTGCACCTTAATGGTTCGATATATAATAAAAGTATATGGTTTACAATGTCACCGTCACTGAAGACATAAGTAAGGGCAGCGTCAGAGGGGGCAGTTTCGCGGGGTCAAGGGCCGCCAATGGCCGCGATGCATATAGTACACCATATATAGTATCATTATAGTAGTTCATGTTAATGTGTATACAGAGATGATGTCTTTTAAAACGGAGTAATGAGTTTTCTCAGCTACCTTACGAGTTTGTTTCCGCTGCTTTCTGTTGCATAATTTAGACACTCATTAACGCCGCACAAAAATGTTTAAATGTTTCAAATAAAGGTCTCGCGTTGATTACATCTGATCGTTACAACGTTTCTTTGTCCACGTTTCTATATTTTTTTTCTTAAGTCGCAACACCGCAATAACGCGGCTCCGATACACCTTTATTGCGGGATTACACCAAGTGTAATGTCGAATCCGCCATTTTTCATACAGTATGTAAACGCGTAAGGTGCACATAGGGAAATTAACATTGGGAAAAAATACTTTGATCAGAGTCAGCCATGACTGCATTAATTGTTATTTCTATTGAATTATCGTGGTAATCTTGAGGATTTCTATTTTATTTTGATTTATTTTTATTTTACTTTGCTTTTTTAATACTAAAAAGCTCTTATAAGTCATTATTTTAATTTTTTTGTACAAAAATAAAACAAAAAAACAACTCCATCTGTTTGAAAACATTTCATTCAAAAATTGTCTGACTGATATGACGTATGCGCGTTGGTAAATCAGTGACCCAATGTCTTTAGGTTCAACACGAATAAGCTGAGATATTTGATCTCGCACCATATTTAAGTATTTTTGGGAATTTAATGTCCTACTAATAAAAAAAGTCCGATTATGTTGTAATCATTTGAATATTTTCTTCGGTAGTATACACATTCATTTTGCAAAAGGATATTATCTGTCAAATTGAAAACAAGATTTCAAGGCTCACTCTGATCCAGTCAATTTTTCCCAATGTTAATTTCCCTATGTATACCTTACGTGTTTACATATAATATACTGTCCCATTTGAATATGGCCTCCGTTATTTCACAAGATACGAAAACATGTTCTGATTGAAAGTTGATCAGCTCAGCTCCGAGTTGGCCAACTTTCAATTAGGACATGTTTTCGTATCTTTTGTGAAATCACGGAAATCTAGGGGTGGCTACTATCAAATTGGGACTGCAATAGTAACAGCATATATTTAATAACTCCTATATTGCTAGTGGCCGTGAGTGGAAGCGTGGCTTATAAAGTGAGACAGCAAACTACTGTTTTTCTATCTCTGTCTTTTTACTTGACCCGTTGTGCGCAAGTGTCGCGTCTGTAGTGGGGCAATTAGTAAGTGAAATAGAGCAAGCCACCTCCCTTTCACAGCTTAGTTCCATGTGCAAACTGACGCGCATCCATTCACGGACATGCGCATGAGTGAGACAAACGTATAAATGTCTGCAGCGTAGTGTTTAAGTCTTTCTCCCGATCTTTGCTAACAATATAGATGGTATTAAATATATGGTAAAATGTAATGTGTTTATGATTTCAATTTTCAATTTCTTCGTTTTATATCAAATCCCAACATACTCTGAAAAATGTAACAGCAAATCAGAATTAAAAATGCTTATTTATAATATAATAACTTCATGATGGAAGATTTAAAAGGTTACTTGAAAGTGGCTTTTTTTGAAAATGAAAGTGCTTGATGCTTGAATAAATCAAGCATTTATGAAAGTGGTCGATGCTTCAAGCACTTCGATTCAGCGCTTTTCCAAGGTCGTTAATCCTTTAATCCGTAAAACCGTCCTTATTTGTGAAATGTAAACGCAGTGGAACTGTGAAAACAAGAAATCCGTTTTTTGTGTGCCAAGCTCTTTTTTTAATACGTTTTCATTTCTTTAAAAGGTTTTAACTCTGGCTTGTTTATAATTACCTTCCCACAATAAGCGGCAATGAATTATTACCATCTCCCAACTCGGAAGCTGTATTACGTAATACGTGCAGCCCCTAGTAGATATGCTTTCTGTGTATCTTTGTACATATTATTGTATGAATGAAGATTCGATTCAAAAATAAAACCAGTTCGAAATCCGCGAAAACTCATTAAGAAAAGTGAAAACTCACCAGAAGATTTTGCTAAACTTTTTTAATGTAAATTTGAACCAGCGGTTTTTTGACGTGATAACGTCTTATAAATTGATGAAACACCGGCTTTTCTCGAAAACGACCCTAACGATTTGGATGAAATTTACTGAAAAGGGATTTTGGGGGGAAAAAAATCGTTTTAGCTAGGTCTCATCTCTCGAAAAAATCGTTTTCTTACAAATTTTATCATTATAAAAATCAATTTTTTGACGTATGAAAATACTTAAATATTGTAAGTAGGTTTTGGAATTTTATGTAAACAATGAAACAATTGTTTTCAAAATATTATGACAGTTAATCTTTGAGACTTAAAATAAATACGAAAGAAAGAAAGTTAAAAAAAACAATTATTATTATAGGTGGTGAGTAATTTTAATAAATAAATTAACGTTCTGCCTGACCCTGTGCGTGATTATTAAATATGATATACGAGCGGAATACGTTATCACGTAAAACTATCATCCGTAAACCGACTTTACAGACAACCAATTTTTTTTTTGTTATTTCTATTTAATGATGACGTAAAAATAATTGACAAACGACAATCTTAAATTGCTTTTGAATCAATTTTGAATGCGAATGTTGATTCATCCGGTTATTGCTCGTATTCCTCTCGGGAGAAAAAACTATGACCAATTTGGAATGGTTTAACCTTTATTACTTGAAGGTCGGAAATGAGTCATTTTCGAGAAAATCTACTTCGGTTTTCTTTTTACAAAAATCTGAATTTTGGAAGTATTTTTCCATAATTTTAGATTTCTCACATAAAAAATATATAATCCCAAATTTTTAGCCGACCAGCACCTCTCCATATTTTTGACGTGATAACGTCTTATAAATTGACGAATCACCAATCTTATAAATTGATGAAACACCGGCTGCATGCACGAAAAAGTGTAACGTTCCTAACGTTCCGCCTGACCCTGTGCGTGCTTTTCTCGAAAACGGCCCTAACGATTTGGATGAAATTTACTGAAAAGGGATTTTGGGGGGCAAAAAATCGTTTTAGCTAGGTCTCATCTCTCGAAAAAATCGTTTTCATACAAATTTTATCATTATAAAAATCAATTTTTTGACGTATGAAAATACTTAAATATTGTAAGTAGGTTTTGGAATTTTATATAAACAATGAAACAATTGTTTTCAAAATATTATGACAGTTAATCTTTGAGACTTAAAATAAATACGAAAGAAAGAAAGTTAAAAAAAACAATTATTATTATAGGTGGTGAGTAATTTTAATAAATAAAATTAACCTAAATTTGAAGCGAAAGATGCAATATCATAGATTCGAATTATTATAATTATTATATGTAGAAGATAGGAGAAATAGAACATAAATTATTTTGTTGTACTAATATTTAGGTTATATATTACGGAATACGTTATCACGTAAAACTATCGTCCGTAAAACGACTTTACAGACAACCAATTTTTAATTCAATAATTTTTGTATATTCATTAAATCATTACTTAGTAAATAATGAGCGTTTAATTCATAACTGACCGTTTGTCTACAGAGTCCGCTATAATTCTATAAAAAAAAGTCCGATGCATCACAATATGTCAATGTTTAATTGGTAATCCGCGAAGCCGGACCGGGTCGCTAGTGGTGAAATAAAAAAAATCGTGTTAATTGTTTAGTTCAGTGAAGATGTTGTTCAGAATATAGTGAAACATTTTGAACGATTCTTCAGTTCAAAATACCGAACGAAACATTTCTTATTTCCTGCGGTTCCATATAATACATATTTTATAAGATTTCTTTTCAACTCTTTTGTACACAGTGCTTACAATTTGTCTCAACTTAGATATTTATATCTTTATGAATGTTTGACTTAATTTATGATTTAGTGGCGAGTAAATCACTCCAATTTCAAAAGAAAGTATTTCAAATTTATGTTATCTTGGAATAAAATATTTTATCCAGTCAGACATCAAATGCGTCCTAGAATTGGTTTTTCGCTTATAAAACTTTAAAATGATAAATGTAATATCTATCTATAAAAAAAAAAATTTTTAGTTCATGACTATGTCCTCTAGAGGACGCCATATTTGATTTTGATGTGACGTCGTCACCTAACCTATAACCAGCGGACGATCAAAACGTTTCCTACGATACCTCATTTGTCAAATTATGTAAAGTAGTTTTGAAGTTCTGATGGAACAGATGAACATACATAGGGCTCCAGTACAATAACTCCATGTGCCCAAATTTTGACTTTTTTTTAAATCATAGAAAAAGCTAAATTTTGACGTTCCAAAAAAAAAACTTTGTGGATTATTCACAAATTTCCTCATAAATACGTAAAAAAATGGAACTACTTTTCGTCTTTCAATCTAACCAATCAGAAATCACATATCACGTCATAGCAACTGGTGTAGAATTACTGTATTACTATCTCACTTTGTATACACGACCCCGTAATTGTTTTTTAAAGAACTCCCTCCAAACGCTCTCCCCCCCAAAAAAAAACGCCATCGCACCGACACGACCACATAATTGTTTTTTAATGAACGAGCACGTTTGCCGTATACTAGATGAGTTTTGTTGATATGGTAGCTATGGAAATTATTAATGCATTACATAAAATCGTTTCACATAAAACGCAACATAGACCGGACACCCCAGGGAGATTCGTGTGCATTTTATGTGGAAGTACGATTTTCTGTAATGCATTAATGGTTTCCACAGCTATACTATAACAACAAAAGTCATGTATATATTGCATTACTGTAGGTACTATTCTCGTGGACCCTAGACGTTATGCCTGTTGCGCTCAATGAATAAGTCGGCCCTGTATTAAAATTGAATCAAGAAAGCCTTTTAAAACAGTTTTAAATTTTGATGTCAACAAAAAATATGCCAAATTTTGTTTTTACTTAATTTCAAAATTGTTCATGTAAAATTACATTTCGTCTAAATTAAAAAATAATAGTTTACAATGGGGTGTCGTAAAAGAAGGAGGTCGCGCTCGATTTGTTCGTAAGTATATATATTTTTTGTAAAATTACTAAAGTGTGCTATAACTTCAGTAGAAAAAATGTCATGTTTTAGGGGTAGATTATGTAAAAAATGATAATTTATATTTGGCTTAAAAGTCGCATTTTTTTGTAAATATGTTTTCTTAATGAACTATTTTGCGGAATAAAAACCACAAACCATAATAATGAAGACGCATTTTTATTTCTAAAATGTCAAATTTATTTAGACAAAAAATGTCATTTGCTTTCGTAAAACATATGGTCGCTATTGTTGTCCGTTTTCATTAACTAAATTACGAAGTAACGTGCGACCACTTGAAGGGCAGTTTAAATTTTCGAAAGAAACATACCTACCTCTTTTTTTCCCCGAAGTTATACCTATCTAATACGATTTTACATTTAGTATTTTCTCAAGCCTGAGTTTTTGTACATTCATTAAAGGCACTACCCCGAACGTAAAAACCGCAGTCTGGCAGCTGAGATCGCGGACAATGCGTGGGTGAACCCAGTCCAAGATATCAAATTGGAGATATCACTTAATATATTTAATCATGTTTGAAATTTCCTGAGCGATGAGTTCAGGTGCTCTTGAGCACAAAACTCAAGTCTGGCATTTCGTACCCGGGACAACACCCGTCTGGCAAAGGGTTGAACATGTCAAAATTCGTAGCTCACTCAAAATATTTCATCAAGGCTGATTTTTCCAAATGAAACTATAGAAACACCGAATTATTGCTGCTGTCAGATTTGAAAAAATCAACCTTGATGAAATATTTTGATTTTTTCCAGACGGGTGTTGTCTCGGGTACGAAATGCCAGACTTGGGATTTTGTGCTCAAGGACACCTGAACTTATCGCTCAGGAAATTTCAAACATGATAAAATATATTAAGTGACCCGGTTTGACATCTTTGACCCACGCATTGTCCCCGGCCTCAGCTGCCAGACTGCGGTTTTTACGTTCGGGGTAGTGCCTTTAATGAGTGTACTAAAACCCAGGTTTGAAGAAATAGTCACTAGCTCTGTAACTATTAGTGATGTGCCGGATATCCGTATCCGCAGATATCCGAGGGAGAAGAAAGATCCGTATCCGTATCCTTTAGTTTTTGGCGGATCTTTTACGGATCTTTTACCTTATTAATTTTCAATTCATAGATGAAATTTTATATATATAGGTGATTACGTAATAATGAAAAACTGTTAAATTCCATTCAGATTATTTTTTATTTTTTAAAATCGTATTTGGCACCTTTATATTGCAAACATTTATCGTAGTGAGTACCATGCCAATAGTACATAACTCAAAGGTACTAAAAAACTATCTTTATAATGAGATATTGCACATCGATCTTTGGAAAGAGACAATCTGTTATGAGAGTTAACTCTTTCCAAAGGTCGATGTGCAATATTTACCGCCGCGTACTCTAAGAAAGTTAAGATCCGTATCCGTATCCGCGGATCTTGAAACCAAATATCCGTATTCAGATCCGTATCCGCGGATATACATTTTTAACGATCCGGCACATCACTAGTAACTATTAATAGAGCAGTGCCAAAACTAATCATTTATTATACTTTTAGAAGGAGGAGATCACGTCCTTCTTGCAGGAAACGTAAATGTCATCGGCCCGGCGCGATGACCAGAAATCCGTTTTTGAACTTCCTCCGCGAGTTTAGAAAACAGTGCTGCTCGAAAAATATTGTTAAAGTGGCTGTCGAGGGCGCTAAAAGGTGGCGTTGTATGACGGAAGCGCAGAAAAGGGCTTATTACACTTCGGCTTGCAGGGCTCCGAAAAAATGTCGCCGCCGTCGCAAGCGATGCTATTGAACGACAACATATTATTAGATCTTGATTAAAAAAAAAAACAGTTACTAGTAATATTTTTTTTTGAACTGCCAATACCGCCTGTCTTTGTGAATTTTAAGTGAAATTTTTGTATATATTTTTTATTTCATTGATTCGATGTAACCAAATTTCAGTTGTTTTAATTTTTTATTTTTTGTACTTGTATTATATTACATTTGCTTTTAATAAACCGCTCTTTTTTTTTTGTTTTTTTAAATCAAAATACAGGATATAGTAGAAAATGGGATTCTAGAATCAATCATTATATATTAATACGCTAAGGTTAAGATGTTTGCCTCCCTTTTTAGAAAAAAACCTCATAATTTCTCCACATAAATTATATATCATTTTACAGATAATTGCATGCTCTACTGACATCGACAACTAAAAAAATTATTATTGCTTCTGTTTTTGTAAATTAATTAAAATACAGCAACGCTGAACAACGTCTGTCATCTGACGTCAACACTTCGATCTGTCATCTGACCTTCATATTGTAAATACTGCCATCTGACGGCTTTAATTTTGAAACAGCTAGCAACGCTGAACAACGTCACAGCAATGCTGCATGATGCCATCTGACGGCTTAGCTCAACACTTTCGCTACTTGCGCCTCTATATGACAATTTTAGTTAAATATTTCTTCGATCTGTCATCTGAGCTTCATATTGTAATACAACAAAAAGAAGAACGTTATAAGCAGTGTGCAAAATTAGAAACGAATTGAATACCTGCAATCATATTTAAAAAATAATTTTGTAAAGTGATTATTATTGTACTTATTTAGTGCGAATAATTCGCACAGGTCACACTAGTAACAGTAAAAACTGTTTAATTAACCCGTACAATAATATTAAGAAGTATTTCTCTAGTATTACATCCTGTATAGTGATTTTGAGTAAAATCTTCAGCTATTTGAAAAATACGTAAAGAAATAACCGCCTCCAAGTAATGCTTCTGGTTATTTATTTTTGTGCTTGGAATCAAGATCACTAAATCGTTGGTAGTCACATCAAAGGCACCGCCTCTAAGTAATAATAATGACGTAAGAGAATCTTTGAAGGACAAATGTAATTATGATGCTAGTCACTAGAGGGCCAAATTGCCAGCACAATTCACTACGGAAACTCTACATATTCTACACTCGCAGATTAAAAAAAATTAGCTTATGATGCTCGTCAATAGGTGGCCACCTATCGGCGAACATCATAAGTGGTCTTATTTTGGTTCACTGGGTAACCGATCTTCCTATAATACCTTAATCAATGGTAAATACTTTAGTTTATTTATTCTTGTGTTTGGAATCAAGATCACGAATCCGTTGGTAGCCACAACAAAGGCACCGCTTCCCAGTAACACTTTGGTCATTTATTTATTCTTGTACTGTAGATTACAGACGATTGACTGGAATTTAAATTTGTTTGTCTCTAGTGCCCTGAATTAAAAATGAAAAACTTTATTTCAGGCCCACGTCAAGCAAGGACAAACGCAGGCGATGTTGTCGGAAATTCTTCGAGCCATGCATCCTTCCGTCAGAGCTTACAGTCATCGTGAAGAATTGCTGCTGGACACCGCACCTTTGCTGAACGAGATAATCTTACCAATCATTAAACCTGGCAACATTAGTTTCTTTACGCAGCGAGAGAGGCACGATTTGAATCAAGTGGTCAGTATAATGATCGATTATAGTTTGACGTACGTTCAGGAACGATTTCCGAATGGGACGTACGGCTTCCTGTTGGAGCCAAACATCGAAAAACTCGCTTATTTCAAGACGAACAAACCTACCAGAGTTATTCCGATGACTGAGAAACAGTTGATAGCTAGAGAAATTGAATCGGAAAAGTTGCGAAGAGCCGAAACGACTTTACGAAACGAGTCGATGCCAGCTCAAAACAAAAAGAAGACAGTTGAAGCTAACGTTGTCCAAAAAACGACCGGTGCCAAACCTCCAACGACGGATAAATCTGCTCTGCCCAACCATCTTCAAAAATTGCAGCCGAAAAGAGTACAAGAGAACGTAGTGGTAAGTGATTTTGCTGTTTTTTTGAAGTGAAAACTTCTTTAGCGGCGTTGTACACTTTTTTTGTAATGAGTAAAAAATGTTAAACTCGCGTCAGGACACGTGACCTGATCGAAAATTCGTAAGACGGATGGAGAGTAGGCAAAAAAATTATCCCTGTTAGTGTAATATGTCAAAAAATCAATTTTAGTTTAAAGTACAGACATGTTAAAAAAAAAACAAGCAAAATTTTACAATGAACGTTTTTTTTGAATGTATTTAATAGCTAGATGAACTGACTAATTCCGCCTATATACAGTATGTAAACGCGTAAGGGGCACATGGGGAAATTAGCATTGGGAAAAAATACTTGGATCAGAGTTAGCCATGACTGCGTTAATTGTTATTTCTATTGAATTATTGTGGTAATCTTGAGGATTTCTATTTTATTTTGATTTATTTTTATTTTACTTGGCTTTTTTAATAATAAAAAGCTCTTATAAATCATTATTTTAATTTTTTTGTACAAAAATAAAACAAAAAAACAACTTCATCTGCTTGGAAACATTTCATTCAAAAGTTGTCTGACTGGTATGACGTATGCGTGTTGGTAAATCAGTGACCCAATGTCTTTGGGCTCAGCACGAATCGGCGGAGATATTTGATCTCGCACCATATTTAAGTATTTTTGGGAATTTAATGTCCCATTAATAAAAAAAGTCCGATTATGTTGTAATCATTTGAATATTTTCTTCGGTAGTATACACATTCATTTTGCAAAAGAATATTATCTGTCAAATTGAAAAACAAGATTTCATGGCTTACTCTGATCCAGTCATTTTTTCCCAATGTTAATTTCCCTATGTGCACCTTACGTATTTACATACTGTATATACCTAGTTTATTTAATTTCGACTCGATATTAACTTTTGTAGATGTTATGGATAGTAGCTAGATAGTGTACACAATGGCTAGAGTAATTACCTTTATCTGTAACATATATACGATCTGTATATATTATGGACCGGGTTATATACATCGGGCGAGGGTTCTACTCAGTATCTAATTACCAAGCTGAATAGATTGTGTTTGTGTGGCAAAAAAGAAACATAATGACTTTTTATTTATGGAAACGCATTCAAGCAATTTGCTTCTGTGAATATTTTATGGAGATGTCTGACTCTTCTGTCTGCTTTTTCTGAAATAATATGAGATTAATTATGTAGCAGGAGTGATTTTAATCCAGAATCAGTTAGCGTGCATATTTTCTTTTTGAAAGCGTCTATCTCACGCGCGTAACACATAACGGGTGTTCTATAAAATTTGCCTCGTTCTATAACCACCAAAAACTTGGATGTATGCCAACAGCGATTTTTAGAAATTTTAAACTTCAATAATATAGAACCTTGATTCGTCAAGGGTTGGGAATCGGGATCAAGAACAGATATAAACGGATACTGGAACTCCAAAAATATTTTTGACGTGATAACGTCTTATAAATTGATGAATCACCAATCTTATAAATTGATGAAACACCGGCTGCATGCACGACAAAGTGTAACGTTCCTAACGTTCCGCCTGACCCTGTGCGTGCTTTTCTCGAAAACGGCCCTAACGATTTGGATGAAATTTACTGAAAAGGGATTTTGGGGGGCAAAAAATCGTTTTAGCTAGGTCTCATCTCTCGAAAAAATCGTTTTCATACAAATTTTATCATTATAAAAATCAATTTTTTGACGTATGAAAATACTTAAATATTGTAAGTAGGTTTTGGAATATTATATAAACAATGAAACAATTGTTTTCAAAATGTTATGTCAGTTAATCTTTGAGACTTAAAATAAATACGAAAGAAAGTTAAAAAAAAACAATTATTATTATAGGTGGTGAGTAATTTTAATAAATAAAATTAACCTAAATTTGAAGCGAAAGATGCAATATCATAGATTCGAATTATTATAATTATTATATGTAGAAGATAGGAGAAATAGAACATAAATTATTGACGTGATAACGTCTTATAAATTGATGAATCACGTCAATATAAAAAGATGAAACACCGGCTGCATGCACGAAAAAGTGTAACGTTCCTAACGTTCCGCCTGACCCTGTGCGTGATTATTAAATATGATATTCGAGCGGAATACGTTATCACGTAAAACTATCGTCCGTAAACCGACTTTACAGACAACCAATTTTTTTTTATAATAACTATGTAGATAATGCTGAGTTGAACTAAAGCATTGTCAAAAAAAAAATATTTGAGAATGACCTTAGATTGTGATCATATAATTACAGTTTTTGTACATACAAGAGCAGTCTAATGTCGTTGTGAAACTCCCTATCGTGTAGAACATTAGATTGTTCTCCCAGAAAAAACAAATGTTTCGTCCACATAGAAAAAATCGTTTTCAAGCTAAATTTTCATCAAAATGCGTAGAAAAATTTGTTTTTGAAATAGAAAATATAAAAAATAATATTAAATACGTGTACAGTTTACAAAAATATCACTTCAATTGATCAATTATTTTTTTGAACAGAGTCGAAAATTCTACAATGCATTTCTTATGAAGACATGTGTGACAATCTGAGATCATTGTCAAGGCAAACTGCAACCCAGCATTAGGTAATTTATATTTTCTATTATTGTTGTACGATATTTGCAATAATTCACAACAATATAAATTTGAAAGTAACAATTACTTGCGCAAACCTCAAAGTTTTCGACAAATCTTGACAAAATCACCATCACTTCATAAAAATAATATTGTAACGAGACGCCACTGGAGGCATTAACTCGCATTAACAGTTTTGCCAGTTTTGTTACAATATGTAAATAATTAAATAATAATAATGCGTTTAACGTCCGTTTCTGGACTTTATGTCATAACAGACGCCATTCGCACCATTACTATTTTCCATCTATATCACACATCCCGTTATTTTCTACATTTTTTCAACTTACACTTAATAGCAATAGGTGAATGAAGGAATTTTAGGACAATTTTTGAGCATAGAAGCTAGTCAGGCAATCGGCTATGGCCTTGAATAAGGAACTATCTTGATATTTATCTGGAATTACTGAGGGAAACCATGAAAAATCTTAACAAGATGACCGGTACAGGAATTACCGTTTCTCGCCGAGGAAAAATTCCCAGCCACATCTGTCTCCGTCGGGATTCAAACCCGGTGACTCCCGAATGCGAGTCTAGTGCTCTCACCACTGTGCCACTCAATATTAAAATTTATAAGTACGTAGTCCTACGGAAAACATTACCGAAACTGCAAATTGTTTTTGTTAACACCCTGTGTAAACACGCTTAAAATATATTTCCATTTCTACATTAAACTTGTCATGATTGATTATTTTCACAAATTTAAAAGGAAAAAATATTTGTGTATGAAAAAAAATTCTTTTAAGGAAACTGTATACACTTCCTATATGAGCATTAAAACCAGTTTAGATGTGCAAAATATAAAAGAAATAGTTTTAGTGCATTAAAAGAGTAAACTTTTCTCGTCTGCCAAGAAATAAAAAAAAAAACGGAACATCGTATTAAAGAAAAGAAAGTCGAAAGGAGATTATGTTAGATACACATTAAGGAGAAACAAACTACACTAACAGTTGAAAACGTTTTTGGTTGGTTCCGATTTGAGCTGCTCGTCACCACCGCCCGCTGCTCCGCCCCCCGCTTGTCCTTAGCGCTCGATAACGTGCATGTCTTCTAGAATAAGGCCCGATACACACTAGACATGGGGAAAGTCGTTACTATGAGATCACAGTGACTGTTATTCCGGTTACAAAAAAATCACAGTGAAAAATCATCGTGACTTTGTCACGTCGATCACTCACATCACAACTCCGTTCATGTTTGACTTTGAGCGACAGTGAGTAGTGACTGCGGTGACATGGAACGACATACGTTACTTTGGAACATAGATCTATTGGAACTTGGAGCGAGCGTCGTGACTGCGGTGACATGAAACGACATACGTTACTTTGGAACGTAGATATCTCGTCAGATCATAGTGTCATGTTTGAGCGACAGTGACTGCGGTGACATGGAACGACATACGTTACTTTGGAACGTAGATATCTCTTGTCAGATCACAGTGATTATTTTAGACGGCTTGTCACAGTGATTTTTTCATCGTGAAGTTATTTTTTCCTCAACTTAAATACACACCGGTCACGGTTCGCTCTCGGTCCAGTCTCGGTTCGGTAAACGATTCTTATACAAGAAACAATGAGCGTATTCATACTATCAGCACCGCTCAAGTTCGGATCCAATCACGCTCCGGCACCGATCCGTTTAGAAGAATATTTTGCTGGAACGTGATCGGACTGTGCCTGACTTATGAATAGGTTTTTGTTTCAAATGCAGTATTCGTCTATTAAATGACGGTACAGGGTGTAGTATTCGCCTTCCGTTTTCCTCGCTAATAAGCTTGGATGCACCCACATTCTTCTCTTCGTTGTCTTGCGTTTCACTCTTTTCTTATTTGCCGTATCTTCATCAAGAAGAATAGCTATAACAGCTAATTCTTCAATTGAAAAATCGAACGACATTGTCAGACAACTAGAAAAATTGTACTTTAATAAATGAAATAAAGTAAAATTGTATTGCAAAGGAATTCTTGCAAATCGAGATTGAACCGTGATCGAACCCAGAATGATAGTGTGGATACAGTAAGATTTTACCGAACCGAGACCGGCATTATAGTGTGAATCGGGCCTAAGATCGTTCACAAAAAGTAGAGTACGATGTGTCCAGATCACATCGAATTGTCCACGAAACGTTCTGCAAGACTTTTGCCGGCGGTAGGAAAGAAATGCTACACAAATTTTCATGGTGCCTCAATTTTTTTTTAGAAATAGAAAAATAGTCGAAAACTGCGTAATGTTGGAAGGTATCACTCTGTATGAAAATAATAATGTCATATTCGGATTCATGCACTCGAAAACATATTTCTATAGAGATAGGATTTTTGACGTGATAACGTCTTATAAATTGATGAAACACCAGCTGCACGCACGAAAAAGTGTAACGTTCCACCTGACCCTGTGCGTGCAAGCGAGAGCGCAGTAGGCTTCGGCCCAAGTTTGACAGCTACTAAAATTTAAGTTAGGTATGTATTACGGAATACGTTATCACGTAAAACTATCGTCCGTAAACCGACTTTACAGACAACCAATTTTTTTTAAGATTGTGAATTCAATGGATATTCCTATATCTTAAAATCTCGCTAAACATATCTTAAAAATCTATTGGTTTTAAGGCTGTGTGCCCATGGACACTTTAAACTATAAAATAAAACCGCTTTCGATCAATTTAAACGAGAACCAAATCCCATAAGCTTTGTGCGGGATCCTTTGCTCTATTTTGAGAGCAACAAGGCGACTTGTAATGTACAGTCTATCTATTTGCACCGGGTACCCGATTCCAAAAAATAAACGGGTCCCGTCATCCCTAGTAGCAAAGGGGTCAGTTGGGTAGCGAACACTTAAGTGTTTCTTCTATTGCCAACAAACTACTAAGAGCTTCCGTCCATTTACTGGAATTCTCTTACAGACAGCGTTTATGTGTTAACTCGTCTTCAAATTGCTTCCGTTTTGTTAAACCACACCCCTCGTATTCCTTAATCCCTGTGTGCTAAAACATTGTTCTTATCACCTCGCTATTTAAGTTCAATTTGGAATGTTTTTTTTTTATTCTAATCGATATTTGTATATAATATGTAGATTAGAAATCTATAATTTTTTAACAAATCGGTAAAATAATTTTGTTTTTTTCAAAAAATTATAATTTTTGAATTTACAGTGCATTAGTTTTTAAGAAATGTACTAAAAAGGTTAGTTAATAAATCCTTTTAAATCTATTATAAATTATGCTAATAAATATATATACATATTTTGCCTATTAATTAATCAAAAATTATATTTTAAACATTTCGTCTTTGTAGATATGTGCTACAGAGTGAGGTTATATTGTGTCGTTAAATCAGGATGTCTAATCAAAATATGGTGATAGATTATCGAATATTATTGTATCATTATTATATAGTATACTAGCGGTCCCGTCCGGTTTCACCCGAGTGTAAAAGAACGAATGGGGAAGGGATGAACATGAGTACACACATTCATCTTAGTTTACCGAGATGAATGTTGTGTCCAAATTTCATGATGATCGGAGTTATCGTTCAAAAGTTTTTGTCGATAAAAAGCAGTATTTAAACTTTTTTTAACTAATAATTTTTTTTAAAGTAATTAAATAAAATTACAATAAATTTAAATTTAAGCCTTAGACGAAAGCAATGTAGAAAATAAAAATATATTCGCCCAACGTAGGGCTCGAACCCACGACCCTGATATTGACAGTCGCATGCTCTACCGATTGATCCACCTGAGGTTGTGTTCTCACAGCGCTAAAGTATATCTAGTTAGTGCGTATTTTCACATGAATAGAAGCTTATTTTTGAGATACATTTTGCAACATTTTTCATTAAAGCTCCGCTCCTAATGGTCGTAGCGTAATATTATATAGATAAATGGGCTATCCAACAAAACATTTTTTTTTCAATTTGAACCAGTAGTTCCTGAGATTAGCGCGTTCAAACAAACAAACTCTTCAGCTTTATATATTAGTATAGATATAGATATGGCAGGAAGAAGTTTTACTTCAGTCGTGTGGTCTAAAGCACGTATACTCGCTTTTTTTAAAATTAAATCTAAGGCACTTCATTAACCTTAAATGCATCAATTTTGTTAAATTTCTAAGGTAAACTGTTTCACGAGTGAAACTATACTTAGATTTCGCATTATTATGATATGTATCGAAAATTTCGACGATGTGATATTAAATCAGTTTTTTTTTTGTACTACAGTAGATATGAGATATGATAAATGATCCTCGCGTCATTTGGTGGACCGTATTGACGTCAAAGTGCACGCACAGATGCTATTAAAACGTCACATTTGCAGCTTTTTATTTTTACTGGCATTGATATGCTAATTCTTGAACGATGCAAATGAGTCTTCAAAGTCAGTCTCGCATACTTCATAGAGTTCGACTCCATACCGTCCATAAAAAAGCGTATTTCGAATCTCTTTAGTTTAGTTTACAAGACGTTAAAATGATTGTTCTTAAATAAATAAAACTAGTGTGACCTGTGCGAATTATTCGCACTAAATAAGTATAATAATTATCACTTTACAAAATTATTTTTTAAATATGATTGCAGGTATTCAATTCGTTTCTAATTTTGCACACTGCTTATAACGTTCTTCCTTTTTTGTTGTTTTACAATATGAAGCTCAGATGACAGATCGAAGAAATATTTTACTAAAATTGTCATATAGAGGCGCAAGTAGCAAAACCGTTGAGCTAAGTCGTCAGATGGCATCATGCCGCATTGCTGTGACGTTGTTCAGCGTTGCTCGCTGTTTCAAAATTGATGGCAGTATACAGTAGTGTGTCTGTTGTATTACAATATGAAGGTCAGATGACAGATCGAAGTGTTGACGTTGTTTCAAAATTAAAGCCGTCAGATGGCAGACGTTGTTCAGCGTTGCTGTATTTTAATTAATTTACAAAAACAAAAGCAATAATAAATTTTTTAGTTGTCGATGTCAGTAGAGCAAGCAATTATCTGTAAAATGATATATAATTTATGTGGAGAAATTGTGAGGATTTTTCTAAAAAGGGAGGCAAACATCTTAAACCTTAGCGTATTAATATATATGATTATCGACCAATTTTTCAGACAATTTTTTTTTAATATATTTGTCTGAAACATTGATCGATAATTTTATTTATTGAAGAGTTCTAATCAGACGTTAATCAAAAATTTGGATGTTTGTTGTTATCTCGCTGGGACTTTTTCCTGCGGTAATTCCTGTACCCGGCCATCTTGTCGAGGTTTTCCATGGTTTCCTTCAATAATTCCAGATAAATATCGATTACCTTTCAAACTCGTGTGCTCAAAATTTGCCTACCTTATCCTGATTGCCTAAAAATTCCTTCATTCGCCCATTGCTATTAATTAGTTGAAGTTGAAAAAATGTAGCTGGAAAATAGTAACGGTGCGAATGGCGTTTGTTACGACATAAAGTCGAGAAACGGACGTTAAGCTATTATTAATTTATTAAAATTTCCATAATAATTATTGTTCTAAGAAACTTTGCTCAAACGGTAATCAAAATGAAGAAACCTTACAAGCCAAAATACACGAATCTTTTGAAACAGTTTTTTTTTTCGAACGATTCAATAGTCGGGATTTTTTATGTATTCATCGTCATAGCGAACGCCCCTGCGTGACATTTTGCGGAATATTCAATATCATATTTCGCGGAAATCATTGCTTTTTATAAGCCATTTGATGGAGCACCCTCTGGGAAGTACGCGTTCATAAAAGTAATGCAATAAATTATTTTAATCACGAGTGCTTTGACAAACACTTTTGTTTTACTAGAATACAATGACGTGGATGTTTTTCAAATCTTTCGATACAATTTTCTCTTTCTTTTATTATATTCTTTTCTATAGGAAATAAATTGGGAATATTTTTCATGCCTTTAGACGTCATTTACGAAATATCAGCAGTTTTCAACATGCTTTTCCTGTTTAAGGAGGTTGAGCCGTTTTACGACGATAATGAAAAAAAACTGAAATAAAGTTTTTTTAATAGATTTTTTTTATGACAAAATTTTCTGTAAAAAATCCAAAATATTAGGAGATTTATAAAGTTAAAAATTAAAAAAAACTTTTACATGTAGTCTTATGGAAAATATGTCAACCTAGCATGCAAACGGTACATTTTAATTTTTTGCAAATAACCAAATAATGTCAACAGTTCCGAAAACTAACTATGTAAAGCATCGATGTCTTACGCATATTTTAATATTTTTTCCAATTTAATTAGGAGATTTTTAATCAATAAAAAAATTATTAAACCTTAGCACTTTTCGATTATAGACTTTAATTCTTGACAATTTTAACTGAATTTTCAACTTATTAATGATTTAATTTTAATTTTTATTACTTCTAAGTTCTAATTACTTTTTTAATTATTTATTGCAAAAAATATGTAAAATAGAAATATTTACATAAATTTCTTTTTTCTAACCTAACTTTGTACAAAAAATTCAAAAGTTAGTCCATTAAGTAAAATACTGAAATAATTAATTAATATTAAAAAAAAATATTTATTTATGCCTTTATGACAATAATTTATTGGTATCATCGACTTATAACCTTTTGTAAAAATTTATTATGGAATAGTTCCCATTTAGAATTCGACTTACTTTTGATTGGGACTGTAACGCATCAACCTCCTTAATAAGCAAATCTGTACACTAATATTAAGCTGTAAAGTTTGGATGTCGGAGGTAATCTCCAAAACTACTCATTCGATTTAATTTTTTTTTTCACTAATATATAGAATATACCATCAGGCTGGACAAAGGCTATATATTATCGCGTTAAAATAAAAGCGCTTTTCGTGGAGACCAAGTTTGCAACGACAAAAAAAAAACGGTGACAATCTACAAATTCGGGTGAAATCGGACCGGGCCGCTATTAATGTATATTTCAGTGTCGTCTCGTTACAATACGATTTCAAAAAGCATCCAAATCGGTTCAGTCGTTTTGGAGAAAAAAATGTACACACTTACAGCCATACTAATATACACGTAACTTCCGTGCTGTCGTGGGTAAAATAGGGAGTAGGGACTGTATAATAATTACATAAAATGTGACATCATAGATTCGTGTGAATTGCCGCACCCCTCTCTTTTGTGTCATTATTGCCACTTTGATTCGTTGTCCGTCGGGACGCGCAGCGTCGATATTTATCTCCAAGCTAATAAAGTAAATTTGTGTTTCAGAACGGTTCATAACCCAAACTACTTTTATACCTACAGTAATAGCAATAAATAATTCGTCTAGATACAAACAAAGATAAAGTAATTTTTTGTTCTACTCGAGATTTTCTATCGGAAACTGCTGTGGTATATTTTTTTGTACTTCAAACTCAACCGAAATGTACACGCATTTTTTTCTTCAAATAGCAACATACGTAAATGTATAAATCATATACCTATATTAATACGTTAAGGTTAAGATGTTTGCCTCCCTTTTTAGAAAAAACCGCACAATTTCTCCACATAAATTATATATCATTTTACAGATAACTGCTTGCTGTAATGACATCGACAACCAAAAAATTTATTATTGCTTTTGTTTTTGTAAATTAATTAATTAACAGCAACGCTGAACAACGTCTGCCATCTGACGGCTTTAATTTTGAAACAACGTCAAAATTTCGATTTGTCATCTGACCTTCATATTGTAAATACTGCATTTAATTTTGAAACAGCGAGCAACACAGCAATGCTGCATGATGCCATCTGACGGCTTAGGTCAACGCTTTTGCTACTTGCGTCTCTATATGACAATTTTAGTAAAATATTTCTTCGATCTGTCATCTGAGCTTCATATTGTAATACAACAAAAAGAAGAACGTTATAAGCAGTGTGCAAAATTAGAAACGAATTGAATACCTGCAATCATATTTAAAAAATAATTTTGTAAAGTGATAATTATTATACTTATTTAGTGCGAATAATTCGCACAGGTCACACTAGTTATTAATAATAATTACTGTGTTTAATTAATAAATTGATAACGTTTTTCTCGAATATTTTCTTTGGAAGAAATAGTCTTCTTTTAAGTACCAAACATTTACGAATCTATAAACGTAAAATGAGTTGATAAATCACTTAACATTATACAAAGTGAAACTTGGATGGGGCAAATAAGTTCCTGTATAGTGGCAGCAATTACATACGATTATTATCTATCAACAAACAGTCTGCTGCCAGTTCGGCCCCCTTTTAGTTTTTGAATTTAAAGGCCACTGCACACGAGGCTGGATTTGCCGCTAGATTCCCTGCTAGATTTGACTACTAGTCTTCTAGCGCTGTTTTTCTAAATTACTTTTAATGTTTAATTGCTTGATCTATCAACAAGTACACAAACTCAACTAATTAAAAAAAACGAGTGTGCTTTAGACCATACGACTGAAGTAAAACTTCTTCCTGCCATAATTTGTTATTATTCACCCGAAAATACACAAAATATGAACTTTAAAATGATTTTACAATTTTATTCACTTTAAACGTAGAATATTTAATGTATTGAACAAAATATTAATTTTTAAAATTGTTCAAGAACGAAATGAACAGTCTAATGTAAGAAGAAAGAAATATACTTATACATAAAGATAATGAAAACAAAAGTAATACATTGCATTTACTTAGCTCTCGTTGGATTTTAAGCGTAAATCTTTCTGAAATATTATTTAAAGTAGGTTTACAAAACTTTTTTCTGTCACCCGATAATCCCACTGGCAAGTAAAGTATGTGTCATTCTATATTGTACTAACTGCTTATATTTTCGGCCACCTGATGGCGCCACTAGCCAGTGAAGTATTTGTCACTAACTTATATCTCCCTCTCAACTTCCGTTCGCCTCGCCCGATCACACTTCCGTAAATCTCTCGTCAGTCATTCACCAGCTTACTCCCCAAGTCAAGCGTGCGTGAAGAAGTTTTACTTCAAAAATTATTTTGAAGAAAGTATATACTTGTAAAAAATACTCAATTTTAAGTATTTAAATACAAATAATAAATATACTTTCATTAAATAGTATTTGAAATACAAATACTAGATTACTGAGATTATATGAGCCTCTTAATTTAAAATGTAATAACAATGGCCAGATTTGGTGCCCCTATATTTTTATAGAGATTCTTAATTGATTCGTTCCTTCGGGGAATCGTCCGTCGCGACGGCACGCAGAGCACCGTTTTCCCTCGTTCCATTATTCTATATAAAACAACGCAACAGCGCCGTTACATAACACAGATTCGGGAACTGGGGTGCCACACACAACTACAACATACCACACCATACCACTCGACAACAGTCTGCAAAACGCCGCCGCTAATGCATCTTGGTCATTTATTATTCTGTCTCATCGATGAAACACTATCTCTATGCACACGCGCCTATATGATACGCTCGCAATTACGACCAGTTCCAAAAACAATCGGATAATAAATATAGTTTAAAAAAAAAACTAAAAAACACGCTTTATATCGAACTAAAAAGTAAAAAATGTTTTTTTTAAAATAAGCTTAAAACAATAATGAATAAAAAATACCAGTATTATTGTGAAAAAAGCGTGGGGCACTTTGTTCCACATTTTCGTACATCGAGCGCCCCACGCTTTTTTCACAATTATACTAGTATTTTTTATTCATTATTGTTTTAAGCTTATTTTAAAAAAATATTTTTTATTTTTTAGTTCGATATAAAGCGTGTTTTTTAGTTTTTTTTAAACTATATTTATTTTTCACTTTTTAGTTTGATATAAAGCGAGTTTTTTAGTTTTTTTTAAACTATATTTATTTTCCACTTTTTAGTTCGATTTATTGTCAAAAATTTGCCGAAAAAAAACAAATTTTTTAATTTCGGCGTGGACGGGATTAGAACCCACGCATGATTATGGTTATACTACAAATCTGACGTCACACTTCAGACCATCGTGGCGGGCGGCACTTTTTGACATGTAAAAGATTTTTTAATATTCTCTCTCGCGAGTAGGATTAGCGGCGTAGTGATAACGGCTTTTCGTTCAAATATATTCTCGTCAGAAGAGGAATGTTTTTTGGCATAGGGTGTATTACGGATTATGTTATTTGTGTGTTGGTACTCGTAAGTTATTTACTTATTTGCACAATGCAAGCTTCAATTTGATTGTCACGCTCGACGGCAAATCGGACAATTAAAACATGATGATGGTATTTTTGTTCCATAATAGCATGTGACGCAAGGTGGTTTGTGTTCATTAATAATTAATGATCGCACGGCTGTAATAGGATTTCGAAAAAAAAAACAAACAGAATTTTGGTGCAAGTGCACGGCAAAAAAATGTTTTGACAATAAATGTATCGTTTAAGGAGGGAGTACAGTCTAGAGAGGTCAAAATGGGGGCTGTTTTTGAAAATTCGTTGTGTAAATATAAAACTGAGCGATTTCATATTAAGGGCTATTATTAGTGATGTGCCGGATCGTTAAAAATGTATATCCGCGGATACGGATCTGAATACGGATATTTGGTTTCAAGATCCGCGGATGCGGATATGGGTAAGGATCTTAACTTTCTTAGAGTACGCGGCGGTAAATATTGCACATAGACCATTGGAAAGAGACTATCTGTTATGGGAAAAAGTTATTGACCTCTTTAAGAGTTAACTCTCATAACAGATTGTCTCTTTCCAAAGATCGATGTGCAATATCTCATTATAAAGATAGTTTTTTAGTACCTTTGAGTTATGTACTATTGGTATGGTACGCACTACGATAAATGTTTGCAATATAAAGGTGCCAAATACGATTTTAAAAAATAAAAGATAATCTGAATGAAATTTAACAGTTTTTTATTATTACCTAATCACCTATATATATAAAATTTCATCTATGAATTGAAAATTAATAAGGTAAAAGATCCGTAAAATATCCGCCAAAAACTAACGGATACGGATATCCGGCACATCACTAGTTATTATTAAGCTATGTTTCAGGTACAATTTCTTTTTTGAAAAAATCAATTTGCTCCACTGAGTGGCCCGGTACCGAAACTCTTGTAATTTAAGCGGAAAAAGGGGCCGGACGCCGGGCACTCCAGCTGCTCTCCAACGGCTCTGAAACTATAGTATGACCCAAGTTTTTTTTGTTACTTTTAGAAATTTAATTTTAGAAAACTAAAAATTGAAAATTGTATTTTTTTCGTCTTTACAACGTCTTAAAACATATTTTCGAGAAAAAAATTGGTTGTCTGTAAAGTCGGTTTACGGACGATAGTTTTACGTGATAACGTATTCCGTAATACATAACCTAAATTCTACATATAATAATTATAATAATTCGAATCTATGATATTGCATCTTTCGCTTCAAATTTAGGTTAATTTTATTTATTAAAATTACTCACCACCTATAATATAATTGTTTTTTTTTAACTTTCTTTCTTTCGTATTTATTTTAAGCCTCAAAGATTAGCTGTCGTAATATTTTGAAAACAATTGTTTCACTGTTTATATAAAATTCCAAAATCTACTTACAATATTTAAGTATTTTCATACGTCAAAAATTGATTTTTATAATGATAAAATTTGTATGAAAACGATTTTTTCGAGAGATGAGACCTAGCTAAAACGATTTTTTGCCCCCCAAAATCCCTTTTCAGTAAATTTCATCCAAATCGTTAGGGCCGTTTTCGAGAAAAGCACGCACAGGGTCAGGCGGAACGTTAGGAACGTTACACTTTTTCGTGCATGCAGCCGGTGTTTTATCAATTTATAAGATTGGTGATTCATCAATTTATAAAACACGTTATCACGTCAAAAAATGACAAATTTTAGTGGTTCACACGAAAACAAGTTTCTTCTAAATCGCATAAAGATATATTTTTTCCGTCATCATAGATGTGATTCATAATTTAATTAACTCTTACCCCCTCATAACTGGCCCGTGTTGAGAGGTATCTCCGGTTAACCTTGCAAAACACCCCTTTAAAATCTTCACGCGCCGCCACTGAGTAATTTTTTACCAAAAATGGAAAAACTTGACGCGAAGTACTCCAGTTGGAAAATTTGTGATTGTTTCTACGAGGTTACAAGGTTGTTCTTTTGTTTACTATTTTATATGGAAGACGAAAAAAACATGTTTTGCTTAATGCAATTCAGAAAAAAGTGCTTTTTCAAAAAACACAATAAAAATGCTATAAAACAGTTAGTAAATGCGAGTGAAACATAACCTCACTAATGCGAAAACAAGAAGACGGTAGTTTGTGTAAAATGAAATAGATAAATGTAATGTAAAGCAAGTTGTACAGATTTATTTGGATTTCCACCCTCTGTTAAATACTCTACCAGTATTTACAGTTGGCCAGTTAATGTGATACAGGCGAATCGCGATCTTTGCGCCATCTCTGTTTGATTTTATAAAATCGGGTTCACTTAAAACTTACAAACCCATGGAAACCAGCGTTATTCTTAATTATAAAAAAAATATCTACGCATAATGTTAGTAAAAAAACTGCATAAATGATATACATTTTTTATTTCAAAATTTTTTAAGTCTTATTTTTGTTAACAAAATAACAATTATGATATTTTTCATGTATTTAATAATGATTACAGACTTAAAATAAAATTTAATTACCCTTGACGATGTAGTGCTGCAGTCCATTTTTTTTCCCTCTCTAATTCATAAGAAAATCCAGGAAAAGGGTGGAATTGTAATTCTGGATGTTTAGTTGGTGTATCTTTACAATCAACAACACATCCGATTTGATAGCTTTTTCCCCATTTTATTAATTAATCCTTATTAAAATGCACGTATAACATATGACACTAAGGTTTTGACTGAACCAGATTTGAAAAAAATAAACACGAGAGGGCCGCAAAAGTCGCCTATCAAAAGATACTTTCCTAGCGTATGTGTAGCGGGTAAGTTTAGTAAAAGAAGATACAGTGTAAACTCTTTATAACGAAACTCAAGGGACCGAGCATTTTTTATCGTTATAGAGAGTTACCGTTATATGTAGTGAAGAAAGAAAAACAACCATATTAACAATAATCTTCAATGTACTGTATAATCTCTTTATAACGAATTTTAAGGGACCGAACATTTTTTGACGTGATAACGTCTTATAAATTGATGAATCACCAATATTATAAATTGATAAAACACCGGCTGCATGTACGAAAAAGTGTAACGCATAACGCGTAACGTTCCGCCTGACCCTGTGCGTGCTTTTTGCTAATTTCTCGCTCAATTTAAATCAGATCGGTTTGAAACCAGTCTTAAACGAAAGAGGAGAACATTTTACATAGATTTCGTATAACAGAACTTGCCTAAACAGTTTTTTTATACAAATTTATATAGAAAAATATTTTATACAAATTTATATAGAAAAATAGCTGTATAAATGCAATGTTGTCTAATGCATGGCGCGACGCGGTCGGTTGTCTTTGTTTGCCGTACATGGAAATTAGAAGCAAACGTATGTCTTGTCTTAACATGAAAACGGCTGCATTTCTAATGTTTAATTCAATTTTTTGACATTAGTATATTAATGCAACGCCTTCTAAGTTAAGTATTGGAATAACTAATTATTATTAGAACATAATACTTTGTAAGTTGCAAACGTCACTTTTGACATTTCTTATCATTCCGACACCAAGGATAAGCGGATTGAAACCAAATTTTGGGAGGTTTAGGTTATGTATTACGGAATACGTTATCACGTAAAACTATCGTCCGTAAACCGACTTTACAGACAACCAATTTTTTATTAACAAAAATAGACCAATGTCCTAGTTAAATGGTTCTTCAAAATTTGCATTGCAATAATTTTTTCGTTATAAAGAATTTTCGTTATATAAAGGGAAGAAAGAAAAATAACCAATTTTCACAAAATTAATTTATTCCAAACACATATACCTATAGTTTGGCGTCATCAAGTGCTTGTTGAATAGATGGTGATGGTTCAGAATGGTCCTCTTTATGTCTGTAAACATTTGCTGACGCCTAAATATGAACATATTTCTTCGTAATAGAGAATGGCTGTTGCGTTATAAAGAGGGTATTAATGTATAGGTTTTAAAGTAACCCAACCAAATCGTAAAAATTTCGACGTTATAGGGAGTTTTTCGTTATAACGAAGGACGTTATAAAGAGTTTACACTGTAATATAAATGTGATCGTCTATATTTTTTTGAACAGCCCTCGTTTGCCACGTACCTAAGAAACATTTGAAGATAGACGGGGGAGGGGGAGTCGGAGCTCTAGTGTAATCGCGTCGATCCGCCCCTCCACTTAACAGACTCGCGGCTCAATGGGCACTAACAATATGGGAGCTAGCAGACCAAACAGAGTCTAATGTTTCCTCCGACCATTGATTAATGAGCCACAATACACTCGGATTTCATCGATGCTCTCCGATACTGTATAATTTATAGTTTTATATCCAACTATATTCTATTAGTTTTATTCAGTTTTATTCCAGAACTATTCCATTGTATTTTGTTTTATTTAACAACTCACCCCTATTTTTGTGACGAGCTCCATTCACTAGAGTATTCTACTCTTATTCATGAAATACACAAACATTTTCTAACAAACAAAAAACGAGTGTGCTTTAGACCACACGACTGAAGTAAAACTTCTTTAACTCCATCTATATGTATGTATATACAGGGTGAGTTTTAAGTTGATGCTTTTTTTTACAGCGTGTAAAAATCAAATAGACGAGCAAATATTTCAAATAGTTTTTTTATCAAAACTCAAAAATAAGAGAGAAACAGCCTTTCGAAGCTTAAATAAATTTTATTAAATTTTCTTTAATTTTGAGGTCGGTCCTGGGGTTATATTATGTCACTATGGAAATATGTTATTATTATCAAAAATAATTGACGCACACACAATTCTCTCAAAAACAGAACAATACACATACTTGATAATAACAACTTATTTCCATAGTGACATAACATAACCCCAGGACCGACCTCAAAATTTAATAAAATTTATTTAAACTTCGGAAGGCTGTTTCTCTCTTATTTTTGAGTTTTGATAAAAAAACTATTTGAAATATTTGCTCGTCTATTTGATTTTTACACGCTGTAAAAAAAAGCATCAACTTAAAACTCACCTGTATATGTATAAGTGCCCAATGGCAAATACACCAATAGTAAATCGAAAGAGTGAAATTCATAATACGAATAAAGAACAAACCTGTAAAAAAATCAATTTTGATACAGGAAGAAATGCAAGCTTAAGCAGTCACCTGAATTGCTCTGTTTGTCTATTCATAATAAAAGTTTAAAAATGATTGGAGTCATATAATCGGAAAAAAATGATTCATCACAATCAGAATTCGTATTTAAATCAGAAATTGGCTCGTGATTACTTTTCTTCTTTGAATTTATTTAAATATGTACATTATATCAATAAAAATATTACTTGCAGTGTTTGTACACCCATAAAGTTCAGAATTCATAATACAAGGCATATACGCCTGTTTAATACGTAAAATATTTTTAAGCGGGGCTCACCAAAAAACTGTTGTTCTTCGTGTGACGGTCGATTTTTGAAGTAAAATTTCTTTACGCACGCTTGACTTGGGGAGTAAGCTGGTGAATGCGTGACGAGAACTTTACGAAAAGTGTGATCGGGCGAGGCGAACGCAAGTTGAGAGAGAGAGATATAAGTTAGTGAAGATAGAAAGAGGATGACAAATACTTCACTGGCTAGTGGCGCCATCAGATGGCCGAAACAAATACTTCACTGGCTAGTGGCACCATCAGGTGGCCGAAAATATAAGCAGTACTAACAATAGAATGACACATACTTTACTTGCCAGTGGCGCTATCGGGTGACAGAAAAAAGTTTTGTAAAACTACTTTAAACAATATTTCATAAAGATTTACGCTTAAAATCCAACGAGAGCTAAGTAATTGCAATGTATTACTTTTGTTTTCATTATCTTTATGTTTATATTTCTTTCTTCTTACATTATATTGTTCATTTCGTTCTTGAACAATTTTATAAATTAATATTTTGTTCAAAACATTAAATATTCTACGTTTTTAGACTATGCGCCCATGGGCAATTTTTCTTAGCGACCTTTAAACTATAAAATAAAACAATTTTCGATCAATTTAACCGAGAACCAAATCCCATACGGTTTGCGCGGGATCTTTTCTCTGTTTAGTAAAGAAGGAAATATGTCCTGTTTTTTAAATGTATTAAACATCCTTTATTTTTTCCAGTGAGTTTTTATCTTTAGACATATAATAAATTTTCATTCTATACGAAGATTTAAAACTTATCGTAGCGTGAATAACTCCAGTCGCAAAATATTACAAAATATATGATCTTACACAAGAATTGTATATATTAGAATATTATATAATCTTTACGCATATATATATACATATATATAATATATATACAGAGCAAAAATTTGAATTTTTATCGTTTCCTTTATGAAATTCATATAGAACTTTATGTGATATCATTTTGTATATTCCTTACAATGTGTCAAAACACAATTTAATGTTTGTATTTCATATATGTCATGCTCATACGTCAGGGGTAAGAAAACTTTCCCTTTATTACTTTTGCAAAGTACTCTCTAACCCAGGGCTGCCCAACTAACTCTAAGTTAGCTGCCCGACTAAGTTACTAACCTTGGAAAAAAATGTATTCCTTCGAATAAAATTTACTTTCAATTCACCAAGCAAAATATCAGGTAGAAAAGTTAGTTAAGGAATAAATATGCACTACACTATACTCCTTGCTCTTTTTGTTTGAATATTTTGACGTTCACCCAAACATCCGACCGATGGCGTTAGTGTAAACGTCAAAAAAAAGTTTCTCAAAATAATAATGTTTTATCCTAACCCAATTGCACACAAAACTTCCACTAACTTTAATGTTTTACAACTATACACTTCACAAAAGGTTAATAAACAACACAAATAATTTCACGAGAGCAACTGTAGATATAATACTCCACGTTTATAGGTTAGGTATTATGATCTATACGGCGGCCATTATTATTTTAACAGGCGAATAAATCTTTATACTCTCGAAGTAAGACAGAATAGATTTATACCTGCAGTAAATTATGTTTGGTGAATTGAATTATCGCTTTTTATTCGAAGGAATAGCTACCTGAAGAACAAATGTACCGAATAAATAACTACTATTACGTTCGATGAATATGGCCATCAAAAAAAATCTGAATGTAACGAAGTCAAAGATTAATTATTAATTATTATTTATGATTATTTGCCGTATTGTATATTGTAAATTATTTATTATCTAATACGGTGAAGCCGAAGGCTCCACTAGTGTTGCCGCTGCCGAACGGGGCACAGCCTCGTGACGCAAGATCGATAAAAATTATTTTTGGAAAATGCAGACTCAAGCTTTTTTAACTTACTGTACCTATATGAAAATAATGTGCAGGGTGACACAGTCTAGCTCCTGTAGGGAACTCTTAAAAAAATTCAAAATATTTACTTTAACATCATCTTACATTTTTGAATTAGCTTTATATAACTTTTACAAAATACAAAGATAAATATGAACTAGGTTCTGATATTCACAACATTAATACACGCCAAAAAAGCACTCTAAGAGTTCCTTATAGTCGCTTAAATTAGAGCAAAAGATCCCCAGCTCATCTAGGGATATAACTATTTTTAATAAACTACCTGTACATATAAAATAAGCTACAGATGTAAAACATTTCTCTGAAAATGTATTTGCTGGAATAGTTATTGGCGTAACTAGTAGTCTAAGTCATTCATGGCGTGTCATGACTTAGCCTACAAGTTGCGCCCATAATTTTATTCAACAATTGCGCGTTATTCATGTTTTAATTATAATGAGATGTTGTAAATATCTATTTATTTCTTTACAAAAAAAACTGTCAATACTAACAGCACCAAACAGCACAATTCAATGTTTTGATTTGAGGTTAGCCGGTTATGAATAAACTCCATGTCGAAAACATTCGGCCTCTCAATTTTAGCCTCAATGGGTAACAACGGAGTTGTTGTTACCTACTATTTCGTTACGACTCAGAAAATAGTTACGTTTATTTTCATTAATCCACAATGGCCGAGCTAGTAGGAATCTTCATTGAGTTATGACAAGTAATTGTCACCAGTCGGTAAATGGCTATTTAGGGTTCGGTTTTTAGGCATGATAAAACATGAATAACGCGCATGAGTTGAATAAAACGCTTTTTATAATTTAAATGAATATTTATTGTAATGTTCATTCACCTGACATTTTTAACACTGTACTTTACAGTTTCTTAAAATAAAAGCTTATTATTATTATTATTATTATTATTAATATAGTTTTTAACGCCCTGTGTTTATAATATTCATCGTGTGAAATATTTTACACATATCGATACACTTACATAATGCAGTATGATAAGATTTTTATCTGCGTTTGAAATGTATTTATGGACGTTTTACGATCGGAATTGTTTGCACGCGGATTAGTTAAATGGCGTACGATAGAAGAACTAAAAGACATTTTCACGGACAGTGTTTTCTTCTACAATTCACATGTGAGAAAACTCGAGCGCTGTCCACCGGAAGAAATATAATACGACACGGTTGTCTGATTTACCATTGAAACGCTAAATACAGACTGTCTTTGAAGTAGAACACAAATTTTGATCGGATTGCTTGAACCCGTTCTACGAATTGCTATAAAAACATATCGGTCCCGCCCGGTTTCACCCGGGTGCAAAAGAACGAATGGGGAAGGAAGGGACATGAGTACGCACATTAGTTTACCGAGATGAATGTTGTGTCCAAGTTTCATGATGATCGGAGTTACCGTTCAAAAGTTTTTGTCGTTAAAAAGCAGTATTTATACTTTTTTTAAGTAATAAATTTCTTTTAATATAATAATTATTTAATTGAGAACACTGTAGGAAAATTATTTTTATATAAGTACCTATAGTTGTATAACAGTTTTCAAATGAGCTATTAATTAGATTTATTTAATTTTAATTAGTCGTAATAAAATTTTAAAAAAATTGAAATGTCAGCCTTAGAAGAAAGCAATGTAGAAAATAAAAATATATTCGCCGACGTGGGGCTTGAACCCTAGACCCTGGCATTAAGAGTCTTACGCTCTACCGACTGAGCTATCCGGGCTTGTGAACGTGACGCGCTAATATTGCAATATTTAGTTAAGGCATTTCACCTGATACCTAATATTTGTCGGACGGGCTTATTTTGAGATACATCTTGCGACATTTTTCATTGATGTTCCGCTCCAATTGGTCGTAGCGTGATATTATATATAGCCTATAGCCTTCGTCGATAAATGAACTATCCAACAAAAATTTGTTTTTCCATTCGAACCAGTAATTCCTGAGACTAGCGCGTTCAACCAAAAAAACAAACAAACTCTTCAGCTTTATATATTAGTATAGATTTTCAATTGATACAGGGTGACCGGTAATTGCTCGTATTCCTCTCGGGAGAAGATACTATGACTAATTTGGAATGATTTAACCTCTATCGCTTGAGGATCGGAAATGCGTCATTTTAGAGAAAATCTACTTCGGTTTTCTTTTTACAAAAAAACCGAATTTTTGTGTTTGTGGGCGATTGTTCATCTCACGTGACAAGATACTGTCTCATGATTGGTTCTTGCTCAGAGCAAGCAAGAAAAAGAGCCCCTGTTCTGATTTTAAAACCTATCTTGTGAGCTAGCATACGAGCCCGCAGTGATGTCATTTCCAGACTCGTCGCCAGCCTGCCGGCCAGCAGAAGTCCCAGCAGTGTTTCTGTAGCGTCTTGTGCAGCGGCCTTAAGTAAACCGACGCTGGCAAAATAGCCTGCCGTCTAGACGCGCTAGCCTTTAGCCTTTTTCTAAACAACTCTAGCGAACTTTTTGTGTGTTTGTTATCGTGGAAGTAAATTAGTCTTTATGTACTCTTCTATGAGACTATTATTTTAGTAAATCACGCACAAAAACAATAATGGAGTCTTCTCATTCGGTTATAAATTTGATAGTGGGCTGTACGATCAGTGTTTAAATCCATCAGACTCTCCGGTGACCGGAAGACGGACACGCTCTGAAACGTTTGTTTTCAGCTCCGGTTAAACTGTGTACGCCGCGCGCTGCAAAGTGTTTATTAGAGCTGTAAAAGTAACGAGAAATTGTGTACCCGTATGTATTCGTTACTTAAAGAACCAGTACCCGTTACTTTCGCATCGTTACGTTACTCGTTACTTTCGCATCGTTACGTTACTCGTTACTTTTCATACGACCTACAATCGTGTACTAACAGCATCAAGCATGTACCATCGCATCGAGGCGCGTCGCATACGTGATACGGTATGACTTCGTTCGTATAACGTATAACCGCATCAAACGAGACAAACTGACATGGATACGACAAATGCGAGTAACGATTCGTTACTTCGAGTCAGACGATGTACCCGTTACTCAGTAACGAATACATACGGTTTGTTACATCTCTAGTGTTTTTACGGACGATTTGTGACTCATTTGCTTTAAAATTTTATACTTATAGTCCCAATGGAAAGATTGAATCCGACCCGAATAAGTGCGGAAGTTTTGGGACTGTTTTCATTTTTTGTGGACTTCAAATACGTAGTTTGCACGTTATTAAATATTAGTAGCCCATTCCGGCTTCGCACGAGTTTGTAGATTGCCGCCGTTTTTTCGTCGACTTACGTTGCAAAATTGGTCTCCACGAAAAGTGCTTTTATTTCAACGCGATAATATATAGCCTAGGTTCATCCTGAGTTATATAAGTAGACCGCGCCATCTCCTTAAATCTATACTAATTTATAAAGCTGAATCTCAGGAACTACTGGTTCGAATTGAAAATATTAATGGATTATTTCTTCTCTCCGTACTTAACGACAACTCTCAATAACGCCGTAAAGTGCACAGTCCCTTGAGTGTCGCTATATAGAGTTTACACTGTATAATATCACGCTACGACCAATAGGAGCGGAGCATCAATGAAAAATGTATAACTCAAAATTTGTCCGTCCGACAGAAACTTTTGAACGGTAACTCCGATCATCATGATTCATGAAATTTGGACACAACATTCATCTCGATGAACTAAGATGAACGTGTGTACTCATGTCCCCCCCATTCGTTTTTTTGCACCCGAGTGAAACCGGGCGTGATCGCTAGTATAAAGTAATAGAAATAATTTTTTTTTCAAAGTAAGTTATTTAGAGGATTTTTAGGGATATTTCAACTTGTGGTTGGGGGGATAGATTTTTACGAGTTGGCAACCCTGATTTCATACTACTCCGGCGCACAAAATTGTGAATCAGACACTATGTCCATGGAGAGCTGATAGAAGGAGCGCGCCCGATAATAATATATAGTTGGCAAACATATCGGCAATGCTGTCTTGTTGTCCGGTCAGATCAGCGACTTAGAGAGATGGCCATTTCCTTCCGACCGCGCGGCCGCCGCCAATCCGCGACTCCCGTCTTCATGAGCCAACTCAGTGCTTTCCACAGTGCAAAGGGGGCGTCACTCTAGTGTACCTCTATTACAGTAACTGCACTACATTGCTTGTAATCGTTTATCTACACAAACGGGATAATGTGTATACTTAGCGATAGTCATTTATTATCAGTCACCTAGTTACTTCTTTTGAGAAGCAACCATGACCATTAGCTAGTTGATGTTCGAACACCTTACAACAGAAAACTGGTTGGGGGCGGGTCGATTCGCTCAGCTGCAAGCAAAACGAAAATTATCGTTGATACAGTCCGTCCTAAAATTATGAGTTACACCAAATTACCATCGGCGTACCACAGGGCTCAATTTTAGGCCCTGTGTTATTTATTCTGTTTATTAATGATTTACCAGTTCAGTTCAGTGAAGAGGAAGGTGTTGTGATTTATGCCCCAGTACCTCCCGAATGCGAGTCTAGTGCTCTCACCACTACGCTACGCCGCTCGGTGAGAAAAATTTACTTTCTGACAGTGTCGTTGTTGGAACTTAAAACCGAAACCTTCACTATCGCGGCGGATGACTTAATCAGCTAGTCTACAATGACATCAAAACAATCAACCGTTCTCATAATCAAATATACATTACAGTTGCAAATATGCTTTATTATGAGAATGATGAATTGTTGTGATATTATTGTAGACTAACTGATTAAGTCATTCGCCGCGATAGTAGAAGTTTCGGGTTAAGTCTGCCACCTCTGTAAATACCCAACCCCAAGTTATAATAAATAAGTGTTTGTTGAAGATAATATATTTTTCGATTCATTTCTTCTATATGCTATTTTATCGTTTAGTCAGTCGGATTTCAGAAGATATAAAACCCAGACAACTTATTTCCAATAAATACTGACCTATATATATCATTTCTACGTATTTTCCGAGTGCAAATGGTATTATTGTTTTGTTTATTGTGCTATATAAGCTACCTATTTTCTTATAAACAACATCCTAATGAAAAATGACCGCAGCAATATTGGTGTAACATGTGGAAAATGGAAAAACTAAGTGAAAAGCTCCCCTATTTCGGCGTGATTCCATTGTTTGTCGGCTTAGTGTCGTCCCCGTGGGACACTCTATACTCAGGGCTTGGAAGAAATCTCCATCCTCAATAATTATTTTCGAAATACTCGTGCTTTAAAATAATATAACTGTCTTCCTACTGACATAAAAACATTATCATTTCCCAAAAAAAGAGAGCTTAAGTCATCGTTAATTAAGGCTTGTTATTATTCTGCTAATGAATTTGCCTCATGTATTTTTTTTAATTAAACCAAACGGAGAGGCGTAGTCATGAGAGCACTAGACTCGCGTTCGGGAGGTACCGGGTTCGAATCCAGGCGGGGGCAAATGTAGCCGGGACTTTTTCCTGCTGAGAAACGGTAATTAGGCTTTTGAAAAAAAAATAATTATCGATTTTTTTATTGTATTTTAAAACTTTATTATAAATAATATTGATAATCGATACGAAAAACTTTCAAAAAACTTTTTTTAAATTAATTATAAGCAATTTAAAATTGATAAAATATTAAAAAAAATCATGTGACTGCAAACGCACTAAAATTGTTTTTGACAGTTGTGACGTCATAATGGTAAAATGTATATCGCAGTATACTATCAATGGCTTCTACATGTGTATTGACTAAAACATTATAACGTCACATTATGTTCGGGAAATGTCGGCGCGTTCTCGGAACTGGGTACAAACATTTATTTTTAATTTGATATAACTTTTGAATTATAACGAAAATAAAAAAAAGAAAAATAGTTTTGTTATAAAACTTATATACGATCTTTCCATTTATGACAAAAAAAAAATTCATTCAAAAGTCCAATTCCTGTACCGGTCATCTTGTTGAGGTTTTCCATGGTTTCATTCAATAATTCCAGATGAACATCGTGATGGTTCCTCATTAAAGACCATTGCCGATTACCTGTCAAACTCCTGTGCCTTATCCTATAATGTCCTAAAATTCCTTCATTCGCTCATTGCTATTAATTAAGTGGAAGTTTAAAAATGTAGATAATAACGGGAAGTATGATATATGGAAAAAGTAGTAATGGTGCGAATGGCGTCTGTTATGACATAATGTCGAGAAACGGACGTTAAACGCATTATTATTTTAACTGAAATAGAATTTACACAAGTGTAATTGCATGTTTGACGTCTTGATCAAGCACGCGCTGTTATATCTGGTCCTATTTAGAGCTCAGCGGAACGTCACAAGCAACATCATCGTTATAACCGATAACTGTTATTTGCATTGCCGCATTTAGAAAGCCAACCAGTTCTCTGCGTTTCAGTCGTTACAAGTGATGTTGCTATGAACGCTTTCCACTGTTTATGTAAGTTATCCAACCCTGAACTGATTTTCCCGTCGGCTTTTCCAAGACGCTGATATTTGGTCAGACATCGTTTTAGAGGGTCGTCCACCGCTATATTGACACTTAATGGAAAATAACATTTCTCCAAATTGTAAACGTAGGTTACATAAAGAAACTGTCTTATTTATCGAACAACCTATTTATGTTATGGTCGCTCTGTTATAACCTCACTAATCACGGTATAGAAGAATTTGAAAATTGATTCATGTCATTTTTCAAAAAGAATTATAGAACGAATTATAAATTATTTTAAGTAATTCCGGCTTAAGTATAATTACTAGCTTTTACCCGAAACTTCGCTCGCGTTTATTCGATCTTTTGGTTATTGATGCGTTACAGTCCCAATCAAAAGTAAGCCGAATTCTAAATGGGTACTTTTCCATAATAAATTTTTACAAAAGAATATAAGTCGATGATACCAATAAATTATTGTCATAAAGGCATAAATATATAATTTTTTTTAATAGTAATTAATTATTTCAGTATTTTACTTAATGGACTAACTTTTGATTTTTTTGTACAAAGTTAGGTTAGAAAAAATAAATTTATGTAAATATCTGTATTTTACATATTTTTTGCAGTAAATAATTAAAAAAAGAAATTATAAGTAATAAAAATTAAAATTAAATCATTAAAAAGTTGAAAATTCAGTTAAAATTGTTAAAATTCTCAAGAATAAAAGTCCATAATCGAAAAGTGCAAAGGTTTAATAATTTTTCTTTATTGATTAAAAAGTCTCCTAATTAAATTGGAAAAAATATTAAAATATGCGTAAGACATCGATGCTTTGCATAGTTAGTTTTCGGAACTGCTGACATTATTTGGTTATTTGCAAAAAATTAAAATGTACCGTTTGCATGCTAGGTTGACATATTTTCCATAAAACTACATGTAAAAGTTTTTTTTAATTTTTAACTTTATAAATCTCCTAATGATTTTGGATTTTTTACTGAAAATTTTGTCATAAAAAATCTATTAAAAAAACTTTATTTCAGATTTTTTTCATTATCTTCGTAAAACGGCTCAACCTCCTTAAAATATATAGAATGCGAATTATATATATAGAAATCGACTGGTACAAGAGCTCGAGTTCCTAGGAGTGCTAATTCCCATAAAATATTGGAGTTTCCCCCCAGGGGCTTTTGACTATTGCTCAGTCCCGTTTAGTAAGGTGCTATTATCTGATATTTTTAATTGTTAAATCAATAAATACCGTAGCACTAGAACAAAAGTGAAATAATTTTATTTTTTATTAATGATTATGTCTCTTGTTGCAGCTGAAGAAAGATTTCTTTGGAAGAACGGTGGAAGTGCAACCAAACGGAAATAATAAAGGTAAAAAATTAGCATTATATCTGTAAGATTTGAGTAGGGTGTCCTCCGCTAGCAGATCTTGTCTTTATACTATTAAATTATAATTGGTTGTGTGTCCAAAAAAAATCAAAAACGTTAGTAGAAAACAACTCTTGCTAGATTCTGCAATCAGAATTTCTTATATCTTATGTATTTTTATTACATAAGTTACTTTTTAAAAATTGTATTTTGAAAATGAAAAAAAATCGCCATGCAATTAAAAATTAATGACTATAAAACAGAGTTGATTGAATGAAATGAAATATAAATAGATAAAGAGACGGGCGCGCGGTGATTTTTGATTGGAATAAATATAATATACTTGCCCAGTGGCGTAGGTACTTACTGATGGATATGTTACTAATTTGACTGGAAACAGTGCTTGACCGACGGTCAGCGCGTACGTCGGTCGGGCAATGCAAGTGTATTACGCGTTCAGTACAGCGCTGACAATTCGCTACGCGCGTACAGCAACGTCGCGCTGACGGGAATCGTCGGTCGAGCTCGTCGGTCACATTTTTTAATGAAAAAATATGGTATAATCGTTGCTAACTAGAAAAAATTTTTTTTTATTCTAAATTAATACGGTAGATCCCTTTTATATACTTTAATACATTTTTTATCAAAATATTGTTTTTTACCATGCCAAATTCAATTTTTAAGCGCCTGACAACGTTTTTTCATAAACAAATCAGCTTTTACAAGGGCCGTGTCAAAACACCACCTCAATTTTTTTCTGAAAGAAGATTTGACATCTATTTTATGCATAAAAATTGGTCTGTCAGCGAAAAAATGTTTTTTACTATGACAGACTTCATAAAAAAAATTTATAACAATTTATTATTAACAAAAATTGTCAGCCAGACAAGTTGTATTAGATAGAAGAGATCTTAAAATTTATTTTAAAAAAAAATCAAGGAGGTGTTATGAAATGTATTTTCATAAAAAAAAAAATTTATAACAAATGAAGTCTGACAAATTTATTAACAAAAATTGTCAGCCAGACAAATTTTTTCAAAAATGGTACATTATTTACTACAAGTTGTATAAATTTCAAGCAGGTGTTTTGGAAAGTAAAATCATGTTTTTTTTTTTATAAAAAAATTAATAAAAAATAACAATTAACAAATTTTTACTAGTCTGGCGGGCGTAACATGTTTCTGACATGTTTTTCAGCCATTTTCACTTTATAATTTTGAGGTGTTCTTTGGGGTAACTTTTTCTGTCATGGGAGCTTAAACTACTTCGTCTTTTCTTTCGTAATTGTTTGTATAAATACTAAATAGTATGATTTCGCTACAAAAGGGTTCATTTCTGTTGTCAAGGGACCGTATAAACCTAATTTCGAACGAATCGCCATTTTTACAGCGTCATAAAAAAAAGTGGAGCGGCAAAAGTTTGCATTTTGCACGGACGCCGCTGTATCGCCGCAGTTAATTTAACTGGTGCAGACTGAACTCATTTCAATTAGGCGGTTAGGAACAATAAACAGGGCTCCGCCACCCGCGACTGTAACTTGTATTCAACGCGAGTTAACAATTACAACAATCCCGGGCCATTGTAATAATGATATTGAAACAGTTGCAAATTCCGTTGGCGGAATATAATTAAAATCAAATTCTCTGTTCTCACTCAGATATTGTAACTTACACAAACGTACGTAGGTACGTATATATTGTGTCTATATAATGTGCCGTCGTTATTACATAACTCCTGCAGGATATGTATTCAAGTTATACGGGGGACACTGTGCACAAACAATGTTTCAAGACCGCTGCACAAGAGTCTGGTTTTGCTGCTAGATTCGGTTGCTGTGGCGATGGTTTTTGTGTGCATGTATTGAAGTTTGCTTTGTAGATGGGTTTTGGTGCGCGCAGTTAAAAAAAGTGTACGTTTATTGTCTCTGAACAGAACACATAGAAAAATAGCAATTTGGAGTTTAAAATTTCTAGTTTTGAAATTTTACCATTCCAACCCACAAGTGGGGAATGCTTACTAGTTTAGGTCGGTTATCACTTTTCAAAAATTTTACAATATCATTCCGTTTTGAGGTCCCCCGAATCCAAAAAAACATTTTTTGGAAAAACTCTGTGCGTCTCTTTGTCTGTGAACACGATACAGGACAAACGGATTAAAACCAAATTTTGGAAGGATGTTTGGTATGCAAATACGAAGAGCCCTATTGTTTTTGGGGAAAATCGGCGCATGCGCAGAAGAAATACATGCTAAAACGGTGTTTTTGACGTGATAACGTCTTATAAATTGATGAATCACCAATCTTATAAATTGATAAAACACCGACTGCATGCACGAAAAAGTGTAACGTAACGTTCCTAACGCGTAACGTTCCGCCTGACCCTGTGCGTGCTTTTTGCTAATTTCTCGCTCAATTTAAATCAGATCGGTTTGAAACCAGTCTTAAACGAAAGAGGAGAACATTTTACATAGATTTTTATTATTATTATTATAACAGAATTTGCCTAAACAGTTTTTTTATACAAATTTATATAGAAAAATATTTTATACAAATTTATATAGAAAAATAGCTGTATAAATGCAATGTTGTCTAATGCATGGCGCGACGCGGTCGGTCGTCTTTGTTTGCCGTACATGGAAATTAGAAAATAACGTATGTCTTGTCTTAACATGAAAACGGCTGCATTTCTAATGTTTAAGAAATGCAACGCCTTCTAAGTTAACTATTGGAATAACTAATTATTATTAGAACATAATACCTACTTTGACAGTTGCAAACGTCACTTTTGACATTTATCATTCCGACACCAAGGATAAGCGGATTGAAACCAAATTTTGGGAGGATGTTTGATATGCAAATATGAAGTGGCCTATTGTTTTTGGGGAACATCGGCGCATGCGTAAAAGAATATATCTCTTATAATGATGTTTTATATAATAATAATATAGTTTTTAAAACGGTTTTTACTCTATCTATTTTTACTAGAAATTTTTGTAAATTTTTTGGGGGAAATCGGCGCATGCGCAAAAGAGATACAAGCCATAGTTGTTTTTTTATATAATAATAGTGTACTTTTTATAGTGTTTTATTATTCTACTTAATAAAATTTACCTAAATTTGAAGCGAAAGATGCAATATCATAGATTCGAATTATTATAATTATTATATAAATTTAGGTTATGTATTACGGAATACGTTATCACGTAAAACTATCGTCCGTAAACCGACTTTACAGACAACCAATTTTTATATAATAATCGTATACTTTTCATAACGGCTTATTATTCTATTTATTTTTTCAAAAAAGTTTCGTTAAAAATTTTTTTTTTCTAGACTTTATATTTTGAAAAAAAAAAATCAGCCGCTCTTTTGTTTTATGGATCTGTCAGAAATAAACCAGTTCGGCATGCTTTGATTAATTTTTACATGACGTGGAACATATTCTGTAGGTAACCATGGCAACAAATAGCAAATATCATATTGAATACTAGCTATTACCCGCGTCACCTCACACGATATCAGAAATTTTATTTCCTTAATCATAATCAAATGTCAACATTTTTGAATTTGGAATGGTCCCGTCGCCCAATTGGCTGGATGTTTTTTTGTTGTTTTAAAACTGCTCTCAGATTCGAAAACAAGTTTTTCGACGCTTTATGAATACCCGGACATTGAGCCTGGTTTTCAAGCCTCAATTTGGTATTGTTTTGTTTGCTATGCGACTATTTATCGCTGAGATATCGGCACTTAAGTAAAAAGTAACCTTTAATTTTTTAACTATCGATATCTCTAACTAATGATCGTACAGTAAAAAGAAGGTTTAGTGTAAAAGATGAAGTTTTGTATTCTAGTTAAATGCGAGAAAATGTTTTTGATACTCAATTTCGATTTGACAAAGTACAAAAAAATTACTTTAATCAAAACTTTAAATATCTCGATCATACAAATAAGATATTCTAATCATGGAAAAGTATAATAAATTTCCTGGAAATTTTAAATTCCATCTTGTGGGTTGTGACCAGCGCGCCAGCGAGCACAAGTCGCAGCAGTGATCCCAGCAGCAAAGCCCGCCTCGTGTGCAGCGGCTTCAAGTGTCCCCCACAAAATATGGCGTACGACCCACAAGGACCGGTCTATAATAGAGTACAAGGCATACGATACAAATCATTGCTTGCGACGCTGTTAATTATCTTTCGAAACCAATTACTTCGCTCGCAGTTGAGTGTCGAGTGTGCCTACACTGACTACACTAAATTGCACTGCACGGCACTACACTATTTTATTGTTAATATTGAAAATTACCAGCGACTGTCAAGGTTATATGGGCCTAGTGCCATTTAATATGGTTTCGTAAAAATAGCGTCATCGGCAGATTGAAGAAGCCAGGGTGTAGCTCTTATTGGATGGCAAGTTTGAGGAATCAATCGTCTTATTAACAAAGTTACCGGTTTTTTAATGTTTGCGTATTGTATTCAAATTGACGGAACGCCCCAAAATGGTGGACTACCTGATTCTTCATAACTCTCTTGACATCGGTATCAAATGGAAGTGTTTGACGAGTGGTAGACGATAAACTATGTGACGTCGTTCTAAAGTCCAGTATGGCGGACGCCCCAAGATGGCGGATTGCTTCTTTTTTTCTATTATGACACAGGTTAAAATAACGAAACATTTGAAAATAAAATATTAGAAAACAAAAATCTTAAAGACAAGCTTTTATTGCAGATGTACTGAAAATGAAAAATATTTTTTTTAATAATTTAGGTTCATAATAGTTCATAAAAGCGCGGGCCGTCTATAATGAACTTGCAACCCACGCTTTAATAATTGGGAATTAAAATTTATTTTTCCTTTTCAGTAAACTTCAATAAAATCTTGTCTAAATTTTTTTTTTAATATTGTGTGCAGATAACTATCCGGTGTTTTGAGCGGGCTTCTCTAGTTGTGTACGTATAGAACTCAATGAACGAGTGAGTTAGTGGCTCGTGTAATTGTCTTATTACGGCCTGAGCGCTGTGTACACTTGTAGACACACAGCCAGACTTAAGTAGGAGCGGTTGCCCGCGGCGGTACGCGCGCTATCACCCGCCTTCTGTTCTCCTGTTCCACCCAGGGATATGACAACTAATACCTCAGACATCCCTTACACTATCTATACTAATATATAAAGCTGAACAGTTTGTTTGTTTGTTTGGCTGAACGCGCTAATCTCAGGAACTACCGGGTCGAATTGAAAAAAAATTTTTTTTGTTGGATAGCCCATTTATCGGGGAAGGCTATAAGCTATATACTATCGCGCTACGACCAATAGGAGTTTCGGGAGATGGGACTTTTTTGTAGGAAATTTCTTGCTCTTTCAGAATCTTTTTTGTGATTTCAGATATCTGCAATAGTTTTTGAGATATTCGCAAAAAAACATATCCCTCTTTTTTTATAACTTTTGCAATGTTTTCGTCTCCCCCAATTCAATTTTTTTGACGTGATAACGTCTTATAAATTGATGAATCACCAATCTTATAAATTGATAAAACACCGGCTGCATGCACGAAAAAGTGTAACGTTCCAAAATCCTAACGTTCGTAACGCGTAACGTTCCGCCTGACCCTGTGCGTGCTTTTTGCTAATTTCTCGCTCAATTTAAATCAGATCGGTTTGAAACCAGTCTTAAACGAAAGAGGAGAACATTTTACAGAGATTTCGTATAACAGAATTTGCCTAAACAGTTTTTTTATACAAATTTATATAGAAAAATTTGAAAAGTAGTTTGACCCTGCAGGCCATCCCTGTAACTTCCCGCTATTTTCGAGTTCAAAACGCTCAAAAATATATCAAATATAGCAAGAAGTTTATTTTTTAGCTCTTCGAGCTCAAAAAAAAACACTTTGTTACGAAATTTTCGTTCACGATATCTCATGAACAAATGAACCGATTTTGATGCGATTTGCGGCAGTCGACGCAATTTTTTAACCTTAAAAAGTAATTTAATACAGAAAAATCGATCTCATAGGAATTTTACGAGCAATTTAAAAAAAACACTTTTAAAAAATTTTTCGTTCACGATATCTCGTGAACAAATGAGCCGATTTTGATGCGGTTTGCTGCAATCGACGCAGTTTTTTTAACCTAAGAAAGTAAATTATTACAAAAAATCGATATGATAAGAATTTTACGAGTAATTTTAAAAAATTACTTTTTCCTAATTTTTCGTTCACGTTATCTCATGAACAAATGAACCAATTTTGATATGGTTTGCGGCGATCGACGCAGTTTTTTTAGCTTAAGAAAGTAATTTATTACAAAAAAATCAATCTGATAACAATTTTAAGTCATTTTAAAAAAACACTTTTTTACGATTTTTTCGTTCACGGTTTCTCGTGAACAAATGAACCGATTTTGATGCGGTTTGCGGAAATCGACGCAGTTTGTTAAGGAGAAGAGCTGATTAGTTTTTGGAATTAATCGGTTTAGTAGTTTAGAAAATTTTTTACAAAAACAAATTTTTAAAAATTTTTTAAACTTGTTTTTTTAAGATTTCTCAAAATTTTTTGGGCCGAATCGTTTCAAATTTTCAGGAAGTCTAAGTTCACCAAGAACACGTCAGATGCCGCAAACCGCGTTTCAGTCGGACACTCCGTTCAAAAGATATAAAAGGTTTACATACATACATACACACACACACACACACACACACACACACACACACACACACACACACATACATACAGCCCTACGGACATCATCGCCAAAATAGTTTCAATAGCTTCCTAGGACCTCAAAACGTCGAGATCTGGCGAAAACTCGATTTTCGAAAATCGGGGTGAAACCAATAACTTCCCGATTTTTGAAAAAAAAATTTTTTTTTTTTTTTTTAAAGCGGGAAGTTAAAAATATTTTATACATATAGAAAAATAGCTGTATAAATGCAATGTTGTCTAATGCATGACGCGACGCGGTCGGTCGTCTTTGTTTGCCGTACATGGAAATTAGAAAATAACGTATGTCTTGTCTTAACATGAAAACGGCTGCATTTCTAATGTTTAAGAAATGCAACGCCTTCTAAGTTAACTATTGGAATAACTAATTATTATTAGAACATAATACTTTGACAGTTGCAAACGTCACTTTTGACATTTCTTATCATTCCGACACCAAGGATAAGCGGATTGAAACCAAATTTTGGGAGGATGTTTGATATGCAAATATGAAGTGGCCTATTGTTTTTGGGGAACATCGGCGCATGCGTAAAAGAATATATCTCTTATAATGATGTTTTATATAATAATAATATAGTTTTTAAAACGGTTTTTACTCTATCTATTTTTACTAGAAATTTTTGTAAATTTTTTGGGGAAAATCGGCGCATGCGCAAAAGAGATACATGCCATAGTTGTTTTTTATATAATAATAGTGTACTTTTTATAGTGTTTTATTATTCTACTTAATAAAATTTACCTAAATTTGAAGCGAAAGATGCAATATCATAGATTCGAATTATTATAATTATTATATAAATTTAGGTTATGTATTACGGAATACGTTATCACGTAAAACTATCGTCCGTAAACCGACTTTACAGACAACCAATTTTTAAGTTTCTAAATGTCATTCCGGATCGAATGACACCATGATCATAATTTTCGGTGAAGGAGGACTGGAATTCATCAAAAAGGGACATGTGAACTGGACCAAATCAGTAATCAGCAAATCCGGGCGATGCTGGGCCGAACTGCTAGTTCTCAATTTGTTATCTTAGTACAAAATTTCTAGCACACCGGTTGAGAACCCCTGCTCTATATTATAGGTAGTATTACGTATTACACCAGTGTAAATGTGTTTGTTTTAATCCCAATGTTGATTCAATCCCTTTCTTGGACCCCAATCCCATTAGCTGTATTACTCGAATAGCTTCATTTCATTGAGTATTCAGCTTAATGTTGACCAATGTCATGTTAATAATAATTATTGAAAAGGAAAATTGCTTTATTATGCTTGCACTTGGTTCATAATTTTTGTTTAGCATTTTTAACTTTCTCGTTAATTTTAAATAAATTGGTCGTATATTCCGAAAAGTTTTTGATATAAGCTGAATATCCTCGTAGTCTGCGTTGTTCAAGCAGTTTTTGAAGTAATGTTTCTTTTGTCTGTACTTACGACCAAGGTATGAAGAATAAATATAGTTTAAAAAAACTAGAAAACACGCTTTATATCGAACTAAAAAGTAAAAAATATTTTTTTTAAAATAAGCTTAAAACAATAATGAATAAAAAATACAAGTATTATTGTGAAAAAAGCGTGGGGCGCTTTGTTCCACATTTTCGTACATCGAGCGCCCCACGCTTTTTTCACAATAACACTTGTATTTTTTATTCATTATTGTTTTAAGCCTATTTTAAAAAAAATATTTTTTACTTTTTAGTTCGATATTAAGCGTGTTTTTTAGTTTTTTTTAAACTATATTTATTTTCCACTTTTTAGTTCGATTTATTGTCAAAAATTTGCCGAAAAAAAAACATCTTTTTTTTTCGGCGTGGACGGGATTAGAACCCACGACCCGTGATTCCGAGAGTTGACGTCAGCGAAGACCCGTGCCTTAGACCGCACGGCTAGCCAGTGTACTTACAGTGCTGGCATATTATACCACTATATAAATCACTTGCTGTAGTCCAAACGAGTTTACAAACACACATACATACATACATACAAACTTACAAGTGAAACTAATATAAAGCGTGTAAAAACAAACAAAAATGATACCCGGAGTGCTTATTTTATTATAAGTGGTTATCGTTAATAGAATAGGCCTGATTATTTGTGTAAGTATATTTATATTTTATTCTTTTTCAGGTGGCTCCAAAGCAGGCGTCAACACCGATGTCTGGTTTTATCACAAGGCTGGTTACAATAACGCCGTGAGAAAAAATATCACCATGCAATATTTGCTTTAAGCATAAATTCTGTTTAGATATTTAAAATTGTTTAATGTTTGAAACTCTGTTATAATATATTTATTTTTATCAAAGTATGCATGGAAATTAGCAAAGAAGTTAAAAATTCATTATTTGTTTACCTATATTTTAGACATTCCAGATCGCTAAAAATTATTACCTATTTCCAATTTCATTTTTGTCCTTAATTAGTTTTGTTCCAATAAATTTTTAACATTGATGAAACCCCACCTCAACTCAATTGGTTAACGGGAAGAGGATGAAAATTTGAAAGTCCGATTCACACCCGGACGAAGCCGGGCCGGTAACCTAGTTGCCATAATATTGTATTGTCATCGGAACTACACACGTGTGCCGAATCTCAACTCAATTGGTTAACGGGAAGAGGGTGGAAATTTTAAAGTCCGATTCACACCCGGACGAAGCCGGGCTAGTTACCATTAATATTGTATTGTCATCGCAACTATTATTACACGTATGCCTTTCAATTCAATTGGTTAACGGGAAGAAGGTGAAAATTGAAAAGCTCGAATCGCACCCGGACGAATCCGGATCGGTCAGCTAGTATGTATGAAACGTTAAAATCGTAAACTATTCAACCGATTTTACTTTTCTTTTTTAACTTCCAGCTTTTGAAAATTTTTAAAAAAAATAATACATAATATCATAGTTACTTGCACTTGACATGTACTTATAAATAATTAATTATTATTTTGTCTAAGTTGGTAGCATTGCTTCCGATAGAATATAACAAGTGAGCATAGCTGTCAGTTGTGCAATATTGCATTTATAGCAGCTCTGAAAGTTTTTAGTTTAAATGATAAAAAATGTGATTTCAACTAATGTATATATAAAACATTGTCCTTAAACGTCTCTTTTTCACGTGTGTAAAATTAGTTTGGCCGCTTTTTTTGCGAAAATGCGTTTTTTGTACGAGAAAGTTTTCTGGTCTGACCGACTAATTCATACCTACATTGCATCGCCTGCTTCGACCTGTCTTTGGGTAAGTCAATCAATATTTGTAATAATTTTTAATAATTTTATTTTTACTTTTTTATTCGGTGCACATTATATAGACCAGTGGTTCCCAAACTCTTTTGGCCCACGAACCCCTTTTCATACTCAAAACTTGCCCACGGTAAAAACACTACATAAATGTAGAAAAATTAAAAATGTAACTTTGATGTCTTGAATGGTAAATGGTGGCGTAAAAACAAAATAATATAAATAAAACATTTTGTTGAAGAAGTATTTATTGAAATTATAACTTTTGTTTTAAAATACAAAATAAGTTAATGACTTGGATGAATATGATAGGATGGTATGGACCAAGAGCTGGCTACGAAGAAAATGGGTGACTCGGTGCAGAGCTGAAAATTTGCAGAATATAATAGGAGATTGTACAAGTAAGTAGGGAAAAAATTGCCAGAAGGCTAGGCGGAAGATAAAGAGCCGCCAGAAGGCGCTAATGTTGCGAAAAATCAGTGCACTTCTGGCAATTTCTATACTTATTCTGTAATTCAAACCTAGATTATATTATATATATTATACATTATATAGTTATAAGGGCATACTGAAAATTCAAACATGATATAATAATTACATTCGACAAATATTCAAAATTATTAATGACATTTTGATAGAAATAAAATTAATCGTTATAATATATTTTCATTAATAAAATTACGTTGTTATAACAACGTAACTTTATTAATTTATTTAATTTTATTTCTATCAAAATGTCATTAATAATTTTGAATATTTGTCGAATGTAATTATTATATCATGTTTGAATTTTCAGTATGCCCTTATAACTATATAATGTATAATATATATAATATATAATCTAGTTTTGAATTACAGAATAAGTATAGAAATTGCCAGAAGTGCACTGATTTTTCGCAACATTAGCGCCTTCTGGCGGCTCTTTATCTTCCCCCCAGCCTTCTGGCAATTTTTTCCCTACTTACTTGTACTATCTCCTATTATATTCTGCAAATTTTCAGCTCTGCACCGAGTCACCCATTTTCTCCGTAGCCAGCTCATAAGACTATTATGAGTGTATTTTTGTCCGGCTCAATGCGAGACCGCTAGTTTACTGATAAAATCTTGGCAGTACTGAAATGACGTAGGTGTGACGAGTCTGGGATCGAACCGTTTTCACGGTTTAAAACTACACAAATATTATTTTGAGACAATTTTAATATAAAATATGGAAGATGTGCTTCGCTGTATTATACCTATATATTCAAAGCAATACAAACTAAACTATAAATTTCAAAACAAACGCGATAAATAAATGCAATGAACACAACGTACAATTTCTTATTACTTTAATATATTTTCAGTTTGTGTGAAGTTAGCAGTCGCATCTGCGCTCTGAATTTTGTATTTGTAGCGGCAATTATACGGATGTACAAGTTTCTTAATTGATATTTACAGAGTCTTGAATCTACTGCCGCTTTACTCAGGTGCGCCTTCGAATTTACAATTCAAGAAATTCCTTGCCTAAGTAAAGACTTTATGATATATTTTATTAGTTAGTGCACAATCATCTCTACCTCCATAGCGTGTGCATATAGGGTGACCGCAAATAGGGTATATGCACAATTTTTGAAAATATTTAAAAACAATTAGTTTCATATTAAAAGTAATCAAACACATGAAATCATTCGTTAAAACATTCTTATTGAATTAAAAAAAAAATTGGTTATCTGTAAAGTCAGTTTACGGACGATAGTTTTACGTGATAACGTATTCCGCTCGAATATCATATTTAATAATACATTACTGCGCTCTCGCTTGCACGCACAGGGTCAGGCGGAACGGAATGTTACACTTTTTTGTGCGTGCAGCTGGTGTTTCATCAATTTATAAGACGTTATCACGTCAAAAAAAATTGGTTGTCTGTAAAGTCGGTTTACGGACGATAGTTTTACGTGATAACGTATTCCGTAATACATAACCTAAATTTATATAATAATTATAATAATTCGAATCTATGATATTGCATCTTTCGCTTCAAATTTAGGTTAATTTTATTTATTAAATTACTCACCACCTATAAAAATAATTTTTTTTATTAACTTTCTTTCTTTCGTATTTATTTAAGTCTCAAAGATTAACTGTCATACTATTTATAAAACAATTGTTTCACTGTTTATATAAAATTCCAAAACCTACTTACAATATTTAAGTATTTTCATACGTCAAAAAATTGATTTTTATAATGATAAAATTTGTAAGAAAACGATTTTTTCGAGAGATGAGACCTAGCTAAAACGATTTTTTGCCCCCCAAAATCCCTTTTCAGTAAATTTCATCCAAATCGTTAGGGCCGTTTTCGAGAAAAGCACGCACAGGGTCAGGCGGAACGTTAGGAACGTTACACTTTTTCGTGCATGCAGCCGGTGTTTTATCAATTTATAAGATTGGTGATTCATCAATTTATAAGACGTTATCACGTCAATAAATATTTTTTTTGGGCAAGCTATTTTGATTATTTAGGCGCGTTATTTTTGCACGGGAGTTCTGTGACGTCATGTAACATGCAACCAATTTTGTTCAAATAAATTTGTATTGAAAAAGAGGCAATAATTCTATGGCAACCATATGTTTACGTGTTTTTTGACGTCATACTACGGTCGAATCAATAACATTGCGTTTCGATATTTTATATTTCGCGCGTATTTATTGTATTTTTGTTTAATTAATATTTATTATTTAGTAAAAATTTAAAACGAAAAAACTATTTAGAGTTTAATCAATTGCAATAAAGATTACAAAAAATAACATTTAAACTAATTAATGTAAGTTACATGCATATACCCTATTAAGGAGGTTGATGCGTTATAGTCCCAATCAAAAGTAAGTCGAATTCTAAATGGAAACTTTTCAATAATATATTTTTACAAAAAGTTATAAGTCAATAATACTAATAAATTATTGTCATAAAGGCATAAATAAATATTTTTTTTAATATTAATTAATTATTTCATTATTTTACTGAATGGACAACTTTTGAATTTTTTGTACAAAGTTAGGTTGGAAAAAATTAAATTTATGTAAATATCTGTATTTTACATATTTTTTGCAGTAAATAATTTAAAAAAGAAATTATAAGTAATAAAAATTAAAATTAAATCATTAAAAAGTTGAAAATTCAGTTAAAATTGTTATAATTGTCAAGAATAAAAGTCCATAATCAAAAAGTGCTAAGGTTTAATAATTTTTTTTAATGATTAAAAGTCTCCTAATTAAATTGGAAAAAATATTAAAATATGCGTAAGACATCGATGCTTTACATAGTTAGTTTTCGGAATTGCTGACATTATTTGGTTATTTGCAAAAAATTAAAATGTAGGTACCGTTTGCATTGTAGGTTGACATATTTTCCATAAGACTTCATTATTTTCGTAAAACGGCTCAGCCTCCTTAAAAAAACGAAAGCGTATAACGTCTATCACGTCAACCAATTGAAAAAAGAAGTTGATTCAGGTTAACTCAGATTATGTTGCCAAAAACTGTTTGTATTTCTTTGATTAGAAATAACGATCACATACGATGTATACCATATTTATTTTCAATTTCAAAGCAGATTTAAATACGTTGTAAAAAAACGTATTTTGTATCAATCTGTATAGTTGAAACAACAGATAAAGTTCTTTGCGCTTGAATTTGTCGTAAATATTCTTATCGTTTATTAGTATTCTCTCAGCTGCGCCGCTGTTTCTTTAATTAATTACTCATTTCGTCTTTATTTTTATTACTTTTTAAAACTTTGTCATTTCAGTACAGACTGCAGTATACCTTTTTAACAGTCTAAAGTCCGAATCCACAATGATCTGAAAGGACTTCGCATAAACTTTCTGGGATTTGGTTCGAAAATGGTTTTATTTTATAGTTTAAAGGTCACTAAGAAAAAGTGTCCATGGGCGCACAGCCTAAAAACCGATAGATTTTTAGCTACAGATATGTTTTGCGAGATTTTTATTCATTGAACAATCTTAAAAAATCCTAAGCTCTTTCGAGTCGCTGAATCCGAATATGACATTATTATTTTATACAGAGTGACCCCTTCCAACTTTACCTAGTTTTCCACTATTTTTCTATTTCTAAAAGAAACACAAAAGTTGAACATGGAATTTGATTGAGAAAAACAACAAAACTCACGGTAAACAGTGATATTTCGCTCCAAAACCTATTTTTATACTGAAACGTTTGAAAAATTACAAAAAAAACATTTATTTATGCTCAATTTTGTAATTTTTCAAATGTTTCAGTATAAAAATAGGTTTTGGTGCGAAATATCACTGTTTACCGTGAGTTTTGTTGTTTTTCTCAATCAAATCATATTATAGAATAATTAATATTTTTGAATCTCGCGCGCTTTTTACGGCGTTTTCCACATACAAAATGGCTTCTAATTGGAACCATTCCGCTCAATGCTCAAGGATAGGCATCCGATATCTATTAATATATATATATATATATATATATATATATATAGGTATATATATCTATGCTTAAAATCCGACACGATTTTTCCTTGTGGCTGCTCCTACATACAATACAATAAATTATAATTGAATTTTTGAAACATAACCCTTTTTTAAAAGTTATGTATAGGTAGGCGTCTAGTTGGTATTATTTTTTATAACAATATGAACAAAAATCCATAATTTGCATATTAAATACGGCGTACACATTAAACAAAATTAAAAAATCCATCGCCACTTCATTAAAAAGAGCATCCGTTAAACTTTAAATGAGATCAGAGAGTGCTCCACGTTCGTACTCTACCTGTCTGCATATACTATACACACCGCCATTCGTCCTGCACTGTCCACGGGCGCGGGCGGCGGCCCGCCGTCATACGTGTAGGCACTTCAGTATGTTGTGTCTGTGTATGAGATTATACTAGGCGACGCCAAAAAAAAAAAATTGAAAAGAAGTTTGACCCTGCAGGCCATCCCTGTAACTTCCCGCTATTTTCGAGTTCAAAACGCTCAAAAATATATAAAATATAGCTAGAAGTTTATTTTTTAGCTCTTCGAGCTCAAAAAAAAAACACTTTGTTACGAAATTTTCGTTCACTATATCTCATGAACAAATGAACCGATTTTGATGCGATTTGCGGCAGTCGACTCAATTTTTTATCCTAAAAAAGTAATTTATTACAGAAAACTCGATCTCATAGGAATTTTACGAGCAATTTAAAAAAAACACTTTTTTACAAATTTTTCGTTCACGATATCCCGTGAACAAATGAGCCGATTTTGATGCGGTTTGCGGCGATGGACGCAGTTTTTTTAACCTAAGAAAGTAAATTATTATTAGGGTTGGGTAACTCGGATCTGAACCAGTTCAAAGAGCCGGCTCCGACAGAAGATCCGTGAGAGCCGACTCACTTTTTTATGAGCCGACGGCTCAACGGATCCGCGTAACTCAGTGAAACACTTAACACACAGAAGCAATAAGTATCTGTCAGCTCAAATGACTCATGCATCATATGTCCATCATATGTACAACCAACAACACTATACAGTGTACACACTACGCACAGGCGCTACAGCTTATTACAATGTTTCACAACTATTTAAGGTATTGTATTGCATATTGTACTGTTGGATTTTTAAAAGAAGACCGGTCTATGGAATGTAGTCCTATGACCTTATTGCAGAAGAGCGCACATGTATTTTATATTAGTAAAAGGTAATGATCCTGGAACCGCTTCTATGCAATAAGGGAGTCCAGTCGATCAAACGTACAACAATTGTGTTATCGCGATAATTTTACTATTGCTATAGCCGTACGACTATACAGCGACACTTGCTAACAGTACAAAAAAATCATACACCAGACAGTACATAGGCGTGCGTCCACGGACTAAGTTGAGAGGTGTTGTCTGAATATCATCAAAATGGAAAGTAAAAAGGGAAAAACAGTTAGAAGTGGCGCTAGGGAGGTCATAGCGAATGTAATTAAAATGTGCAAGTTAGAGGCTCAAAATAATGCCTTAACATTTAAAGCTATACATTGTTTGCACTCCTTGCTATGCGCCGCCTATGAATTCCGATAATTTGGGAACACATCAGCGACTTCTTGCCCTTTCCCCACCGGTCTTCTTTCGCCGATCGCACAGTAATATGCTTTCTGTAACATAGCAAGTAGCAACCTGTAAAACCCCGCCTTATAATATGTGAGTCAGTCACTGGCATAATATTACGTGATATGATTGACTCAACTTTCTCAGTGGCTCAGTTGACTCGAATAACATATTCAGAACTCGGCTCTTTTTGAACCGGTTCAGGGAGCCGGCTCACATACGGGATCCAGATGCAAAGATGCAGATCACTTAAAAGACCCGTTTATCTCATCTCTATTCTGGATACGGCGCACATTCGAATTTGTGAAATGCAACTCGTAGATCCGTTCTTGTGTCTCTGTTACGAACATAAAGTCGCACATTTTCACAAACACGCGCGTTACCCTGTTATATCACTTTGACATGTAAATTATGTTACTACAATGTAGAGGTTTGTTACCTATCCATGTATTTACACTACCCGGACCCTCCCACTGCCGCACTCTATCCTCCTTTTTATATATCTGCACAGTATACACACATGGTTTTTAACATCCGTACATCGTATGAATACAAATTTTAAAAATCGAATAGACTAAACAAAGCGAAATGTTATACGTTTTTACACACCCCTTATAAAAAAGCAACTTTTCATTCCAGTAAAATGATTTGGATTTAAACAAATAACACTATACACACAAAGCTGGATTTGCCGCTAGATTTGATTACTAGTTTTATAGCGCTTGTTTTCTCGATTGTTTTTATGCGCTCGCTTCACACGAGACGTCTTTTCAAGCTTGTTTTGTCGATAGATCTGGTTCGCGCGCAGTGACAGTTCAAATATAAACGCAGTGCAAAACGTGTCTGTTAAGTCTGACTCTGAGTAGAATGACGCCATGTTGGTTTGTGGGCCTACGTGACAAGATACTGCTCCCTGATTGGTTCTTGCTCATACCTAACAGCGGATCTAGCAAGGAAAATAGCACCTGTTCTAATTTTAAAACTTATCTTGTGAGCTAGCAGGCGAGCCCGCAGTGACGTCATTTCCAGCCTCGTATGTTTTCCTAAAGCGATCTGTTTGTAACCATTTAATTCTATATAAGATGAACAGAGATAGCAAACTTTCGGCTAGTTTGGTGTATACTATTTTTCTTCATAGCTCGGTCGCAAGTACGCTTATTAAATACATTAATTAATTAATTTCTTATTAATTACATAAAAACACAGATAAATTCCAAGCAAGCAGTTTTGAGGTTATATCACAAATGACAGCTGTTCGCGACTATTAGCTAAAATGTAACAGGGTTACTATATGGAAACGACATCTAAACAACAGTTGGTTGGTTGTTTTTTTTCTTTACTGCCGCCCGAACGTACGTACTTCCCGCATAAGCGCTTGTAATCCCACCAATGCGTAAATGTTAGATTTGCTGCTTTACAGTTGATCCCGAAAGTATGTACTTTCGATCGCGGTATGAAGAAAACTTCTTATTAAAGACGCGTTTTGTAAGTTTTAATAAAAATATTTTTAATTAAAGAAGCTCAAACACAAACCGATATAGAAGATAATATTTTGTTGATTGAATTTTCCACAAACTTCGCTATAACAAAATTTGAACCATTCATAAAATATTAATATGTTTGATATTAAAATATTAAGGGAATGTTGCCCGACAAAAGAGAATTTCACTGTAGTGTTATGCCGCGGTTAAACTACATGGTCGGGCACAATTAACAGTCAATTTTAGTAATAATAATAATAATGCGTTTAATGTCCGTTTCTCGACTTAATGTCATAACAGACGCCATTCACACCATTACTATTTTTTTCTACCACACTTCCCGTTATTTTCTACAATTTTTAACCTTCAACTGAATAGCAATGGGCGAATGAAGGAATTTTTAGGAAATTAAGATAAGGTAGGCAAATTTTGAGCATAGGAGTTTGACAGGTAATCGGCCATGGCCTTGAATAAGGAACCATCTCGATATTTATCTGGAATTATCGAGGGAAACCATGGAAAACCTCAACAAGATGCCCGGTACTGGGCGAGAGGCGGTAGGAAAAAGTCCCAGTCACATCTGCCCCTGCCGGGATTCGAACCCGGTACCTCCCGAATGCGAGTCTAGTGCTCTCACCGCTGCGCCACCCCGCTCGGTAGTCAATTTTTGTAGATAAGTACGTACATTTCTATACTAACTAGCGATCCGGTCTATTTTGTAAGGTCCATATGATCGAAACTACTCATTACCCACGGCTTCGCACGCGATTCAGACGAAACACGGATGCATTTCTATATTATTTGGCATAGTTACTCCTTTTCCCTCTAATAAATTTCCAAATTGACGACATTCACGTGATAAACCTTGAAAATGACACCCATGTTGATTTTTAGACTATTTACCTCTTTTCACTCTCTGAAGGGGTTGTTTTTGAAAAAGCATGAAACGCGTGTTTATTTATTTGTTGACAGGAGTAATCCTGCGCATTGTCGAATGAATCTTATATGGTTTCTTCATGAAAACAATTTTTGGGCTTCCGGTTGAATTTCCAAAAATCCGTTCTTAGCGGATGCCTATACGTCATAATAACTATCTGTGTGCCAAATTTCAGCCCAATCCGTTCAGTGGTTTGAGCTGTGCGTTGATAGATCAGTCAGTCAGTCACGGTTTTCTTTTAAATATTTAGATTATTTATATAAATAGATACCTAAGTGATAATTTATAAGGACAGATTATTGCCCAATCTATGAAACAGTTTTTGACGATTATTAATTGTTGTTGACCCTGTACATACATACTTATGTAATATAATGTTCATTATTATAACATACATGAGTATATGGATGAAATTAATTCCATAGTCTGGAGACTGGAGCTTTTATATAAAGTGATGTGTTTGAAATTTCGCGTTAATTTTGTACTGCTGTACAGGACCGTAATACAGAACAATGCCATTGTTCATAAATTGTTTTTTTATTGAATTCGATAGTCATACGCTGGGAAGCCTATAGATGTGAATTTTGAAATCATCCTCTATTTTCACAAAAACGCTGAAACACGTAATTCTTAATTTCATATCAAAATCCTAAACATGAATTTTAATGTTCCAAATTTGGGAAATGATGGGCTCCCCATACAAAGTTTCATCCCCGAAGTTATTCCTCGGTTATTAAAAAAAGACAGAAGTATATGTTTGCACCCCCATATACTTTTATTCTATACTGAGCATATGAATCATTGTCTGTATACTCAATGTGCGGTAAGTGAACGCAACAAAGCGTATCGGAAATATATCTGCGTCTCTTTCTTCGATGTAATTCCTTCTGATTTCTTAGATGATAGGATTGGTTGATGTACTTGCATTCAATCTGAATAAAGTATCTCTGTTTCAAAAACTTTGTCGTTTTCAATGACGTTAACATGGGCGTACCCAGCTTTTGGCCCAGGAGGGAGCAAATTAGAAATTTCTTAAGCCGGGTCCCCCTCGCTTGTTTTGCCCTCCTGGATACGCCAGTGCTTACGGCGTAAAAAAAGACAGAACTATATGTTTGCACCCTAATGGTTCGATTGTGATTTTATTCCTATGCTCAGTATATAAATAAAAGTATACTAGTGTGACCTGTGCGAATTATTCGCACTAAATAAGTATAATAATTATCACTTTACAAAATTATTTTTTAAATATGATTGCAGGTATTCAATTCGTTTCTAATTTTGCACACTGCTTATAACGTTCTTCTTTTTGTTGTGTTACAATATGAAGCTCAGATGACAGATCGAAGAAATATTTTACTAAAATTGTCATATAGAGGCGCAAGTAGCAAAAGCGTTGAGCTAAGCCGTCAGATGGCATCATGCAGCATTGCTGTGACGTTGTTCAGCGTTGCTCGCTGTTTCAAAATTAAAGCCGTCAGAAGGCAGTATGCAGTATTGTGTCTTACAATATGAAGGTCAGATGACAAATCGAAGTGTTGACGTTGTTTCAAAATTAAAGCCGTCAGATGGCAGACGTTGTTCAGCGTTGCTGTGTTTTAATTAATTTACAAAAACAAAAGCAATAATAAATTTTTTAGTTGTCGATGTCAGTAGAGCAAGCAATTATCTGTAAAGTGATATATAATTTATGCGGAGTAATTGTGAGGTTTTTTCTAAAAAGGGAGGCAAACATCTTTAACCTTATAGCGTATTAATATAATATATGATGGGATTTGTGAACTTGTCGCGTTCAGATTCGAGAGCCAATCCTGTCGGTTTTGAAGCGGATGGCAAATGAGAATGAAACATCTAGTGTCGCGCTTTCGTAACGAGATGGGGATAACAAAACTAAGTTATGACGTCAATTAATCAGTTTCACGGTTACGTGACGTGTACAGTGACTAAGTGAACGCCTATTATTTATTCTGTATTATATACTGATTTTCTCTAATGGAAATTTCTCCGATGCTATGAAAATTGGGAAATTCATTATATTCTCTCAAACGTTCGTGCTCGTTAATAATTTCACTGAATCATTTATACATATATAGTCAACTTTGCGTTACTGGAAATTATGTTGTTTATATCTAGTTAAGTCACTTAAATATTTATTCTATTTTACTGTATACTAGCGGTCCCGTCCGGTTTCACCCGGGTGTAAAAGAACGAATAGGTACACACATTCATCTTAGTTTACCGAGATGAATGTTGTGTCCAAATTTCATGATGATCGGAGTTACCGTTCAAAAGTTTTTGTCGATAAAAAGCAGTAATAATTATACTTTTTTAAACTAATAATTTTTTATAAAATAAATAAAACAATTAAGTTAAAAAAGATTTTCACTTTAATTATCAAAATATAACATATGTTTCGCTGTCACAGCAGCTTCATCAGATATACAGTACAGTACAGTTTTATTTATTTTATTTTATAATGGATTTTCATCAAGTAAAGGCAGAAACTAATTAAATAAAATTAAAATAAATTTAAAGCAATGTAGAAAATAAAAAAAAATAAAAACATTTTCGCCCAACGTGGGGCTCGAACCCACGACCCTGATATTGACAGTCGTACGCTCTACCGATTGAGTCATCCGACGTTATCTACTGTCAATGCTATAATATGAGTATATTTAGTTAGTGCATTTCACCTGAATAGAAGCTTATTTTCTAAAAATTAATTAAAAAAACATTTTCCAGAGGACCAAATTGTGAATCTAAACCATTCTCGAATCTCCTTGAACACACACAAAAAATTTCATCAAAATCGATCCAGCCGTTTAGGAGGAGTTCAGTTACATACACACGGACAGAAGAAATATATATACAGGGTGTCCCAGAAGTCACGCACTTCCTCGTAGGGATCGAAAGAGAAAATTATTCTGAGACTAAAAGTCCTTAGCCATTTTTTAATCAGACGCATAGATAATTAATTATTAATTAATGAAAGTGACCAATCAGGAGCGATTTGATTTGTTTTCCGATTTTATTTGTTTTTCTCCCGTATCTTGGATAACTGTCTTCCGTTGTCAGTCGTCTCTGAATAATTAATTAAAATTAATTAAAAAACATCCAGTGACTGTCGGGAGAAAAACAAATAAAATCGGAAAACAAATCAAATCGCTCCTGATTGGTCACTTTCATTAATTAATAATTAATTATCTATGCGTCTGATTAAAAAATGGCTAAGGACTTTTAGTCTCAGAATAATTTTCTCTTTCGATCCCTACGAGGAAGTGCGTGACTTCTGGGACACCCTGTATATAAAGATTAGCGCTGGTACTTTTTGATGAAATGAAAGTGTCTTGAGAAAGTCAAAAAGATAAATCAGTTCCTTTTTTTAACATTAAAATTACAATAACATGAAAAATGCAGATCACGCAGGCAGTATTTTATGTACTAATCAAATATTTCCGTTTTTCGTCTTTTAAGGTGCTGCGTGGCGTCGGTTACTGGCTCTCGCGTTTCAGAATGTGCGGGAGTGTCTACGTTTTCGATTGAGTCGAGATAGTGTTGTCGTAAGGAGGAACACCTGTATTAAATTTAAACATTTTATACATCCTGAAAACATAAATAACATTGGTATTGACCTGTAGCACCTACATTTTTCTTCCGACGCTGCGGGTTGATTCGTCCCCCGGCTCCGCGTTCGCGCGAGTAAGTGTTTAAACAAAAATTTAAATCATTCAATCTACAGGACAACGACTGGACCTACCAGATTGAAGGGACCAGCACCGACCAGTCCAATGACAGTGTTAAAAAAAACTTTATTATGAATTCGCGATTTTTAACTCGTTATAGGTATATTTAAATAAATTGATATAATAAAACAAGGACTCCAGTGCAGTGTTTAAATCAATAAAGTAACAGTATAGTCAGTGCGCGACTTTCAACTCGTGTGCAAAACTGGATCCAGGGCCCTACAGAGATTCATCATTATTCACAAGTTGGTATGTATTACAATATATTCTTATGTTGCTTTCTTTTAACCAGACGTTTGATAAGCCTGCATATTATGACGTAGTGTCTGTTCATTGCTTTTTATCCACAAATTATTTGAGAAGTTTAAATTATGTATACATATACTATAATTTCTACCCTAACTGCAAATCGGAGCACACTTTTTCATAGTCAGAATAGTTTCTTGTAACCCCAAGAACGATCACTGAAATTTTTAGCCGTTTGAGATTTTAGGTATTTCACGAAGATCGTTCTTGAACTATTATGCTGTTATCATTATTAATGGGGAATTATAAAACGGTCGAATAAAAAAAAATTTTGGTGACTGATGATGAGATACTGTTTTAATAACTTGAGATATTAAAATAATAGTTGGGTGACTAAATTACTAAGTGAGCGACTAAATTACTAAGTGAGCGACTAGAATGCCTTCGGTAATTTTGAAGCAGATATCTTGTTTTATTTTTACTTTTTATTATTTTTTTTCACTTTGAGACATCAACTTAAAACTCACATTTTCATGAAGATTGAAAACAGCGTTGCCAGACGTCCCGATTTTGGCGGGACGTCCCGATTTTTAAATCAAAATTAAATGTCCCGCTTTTCGGGGATAACTCGGGGATAACTTTAAAAGAAGTTAAATCTTCACAGATAGATAGATAGATAAATTTTTATTTACAATTTTATATTTACAAGTATTTACATTTGCTCAGTGTATATTTACAAAATTTTCCAACTGATTTTGTGTTGTGTTTAATATCATGAATAAGTAATTCTTATAAATAATTATTCTCTTATTGCACTTTGCAATTTATAACACTCACTCCACAGACTATTGTTTGAAACGCCATATTTTTCTAATGAAGAAAACTTTTTTGATTTTGATTTCTGTTTTTTTTTTTATTCTGAAGACGAATAAGACTCAACTATTTAACGATAGGGTAAATCTGATTTAAAATATTATATTTTTATTAAAATATATTTTCTATGGCTATTTTTGCTATCTATTGTCACGTAAACGTAATTTTAATTCAAATAAAAAGATAAATAGGTATTTGAAAACTTCTGATTATATACGTTTTTTTACTATGTCCCGCTTTCGACGAAAGAATCCCGCTGTTTTCACTCAAAGAGTTCCAAAATCCCGACTTGGCGAAAAAAAAAACTGGCAACGCTGATTGAAAACCACCGCTTTTTTTGATAAAGGGGTATGCGAATTGTCTCGCAGTGAAACGCGATGGGGCAAAGGTGGAGTTTTTAAAAAAATAATTCCGTGGCGCGTATTATATAATGATGCGGTCACTATAAATGTTGAAAGACAATTGATTAGGTAACAATTTATAACAAAGTTGTTGGACAGGTACTTCCATAGACACTAATCTAAAATATATTAGACTTGGTTTTACATCAGATCTCACAACTTTTTGTAGCGGAAGAACTGCGTTGCGAGATTTAGCATTTTTTTACATTATATGCTTTTTGATGGGATGTTAGTATTTCTACCAGACACTCGCTAAGTAGATACTGCTATATGCTGATCGGTATGTAGTACTATGTGGCGTGTGCATGTTGGTACCTTTGGCTTTTCGCACCTCTCCACCCATATCCGCGGTTGGCAACACTGGCACACCGTGTGTGAGGTACAAATGGAATGTTATCATATACATAATGGAATATAATTTAAACTGTATAACTGTACACGACTACGAGCCAAACAGGAGGCGCGTTTAAATTTTTCCAAAAGGCTCCAAAAATCTCAGTTCAGGAATTTACCCAAAATAATAAAAAAAGTTCGTAACAGAGGAGAGCTGACACAATACGCTAGGAAAGTATCTTTTGACACGCCCTCTCGTGTTTTTTTTTTTTAAATTCTGGTTCAGTCAAAACCTTAATACGTGCATTTTAATAAGGATTAATTGTTGAATAAAATGGGAAAAAAGCTATCAATTCGGAAGTGCTGTGTTGTTGATTGTAAAGATACACCAACTAAAAATCCAGAATTACAATTCCAACGTGTTTCGCACGTTAATCTTCGTTTATCGAGATGAATGTTGTGTCCAAATTTCGTGATGATCGGAGATACCGTTCAAAAGTTTTTGTCGGACGGATAAATTTTGAGTTATGTTTCATTGATGCTCCGCTCCTATTGGTCGTAGCGTGATATTTATATACCCTATAGCCTTTCTCGAAAAATGGGCTATCCAACAAAAAACATTTTTTTCAATTCGAACCAGTTGTTTCTGAGATTAGCGCGTTCAACCAAACAAACAAACAAACTCTTCAGCTTTATTACACGCTTTATATTAGTTTCACTTGTAAGTTTGTATGTATGTATTTATGTATGTATATAAGCATGTATGTTTGTAAACTCGTTTGGACTACAGCAAGTGATGGACTACAGCAAGTGGTTTATACCAAGTGCCGAGTGAAAAATCAGTGCAAATTATCCAAGTGTGTAGGCTTTCACGGCCGGTGTTGATCCAAATCTTCTTGTTTTCCGGGCTTGTACGCCGTGGTTCATTGGTATATCTACCTGACGTTTCGTCTACAACTGCTGTAGACATTATCAAAGGCGATGTGGTAGCGGACAAAGTGTCCTTCTAGGCTGTGCTCACACTTGCCTGTGGGCAGCCGAGACGATGAGTGCAAATTATGTTTCTGAAAATAGTAAGGCGTATATTCTCTGAAAATTTTAAAATGCGCAACCTTGCGCAGTAAACATAATTGCGCGGGTGTGAGAGTCCAAATGTATTTAGTTCCAAATATACAAATTGGCATCATCTGTAACCGAGTCTGGCTGTAATGGATTCAACGTGGAATTGCTCCCAAATGTACAATCATTATGCATTAATACATAGCTCACACACACACACACACACCTACAAACACAGGAGCGCGTAGTTCAACACAATATTATAGATTAGATATGCGGGCATGGTATGTAATGTTAGTATGTTAGTGTTGACATTTATACGAACGTATCTGCCAAACGTCGCGACGTTGCATTGCGGGTACGCTTCGCACTTTTGCCACGGGGGGCACTGTCAGGATTAGTACTCCTTGATGCCCTAAGCATTTCTTGTCTATGGAGCCTCATCTCTAAAGCGGCCTACACACCTTGATACAAGCTGCATCGACTCTTATGTTTCATGATGCTAGTAGCAGTGTGTGTAGTACTGAATCACGTATTTGGCATCAGTTGCGGCTTGCAGCGATGCAGAGTCTGGAATCCGATTTTGGTCGGCGAGCCACGACGACGAGTCGGTGATGGTGATGCAAGTTTCAGCGTGTGTAGAATTGCGTCGATGCCAAGATGATATTAATTTATTTTCCCGCGCCATTTTAGAGGTTACTTTGTTGTTTGTGTGTGTAAATTCCATGATGGAAAATGAACATAAACATTTATCATCTGCATACGTGCCTTTGGAATACAATTAATGTACTTTTAGCTCTTCCAATAAAGCATTTGAATAACGCTTTCTTTCTATAAACCATATTTTTGACCATTTCTTTTTATGGAGTATAAAGAGTGCCCCAACTACTGCTAATAAAACTAGTGTTGGCAAAACGTACCTCATTTTATTCGTCAAGCACTAGGTACCTAAAAAATAACTTAAACTACTGTTCTTCTGTTGCATGAACATGGAGTCGATTCAGGCATTGCAATAGGTTTCGATTTAAGTAGGCGTTTATGCAACTGATGCAAGTTTCATGAAACATAGAGTCGATGCCTGCATCGCAGCTTGTGCCAAGGTGTGTAGGCCGCTTTGCAGCAGTCTAATTATAATATTATCAATCTGTCATGTAAATGTCAAATGTAAATATCATATAGGTACAAATATACAAAAAGATATTCAAATCATGGAATAATATAATAAATTTCGAAAGATTAAAAAGGAAGAATCCTGGTGGCATAGGATCGATGAAACAAAGCAAATACTGAAGGTTTTTAATTCTTCCTTTTTAATCTTCCAACATTGAAACAGGATCATCATCACTCTAAATTATTAGAGTTATTTTTTCACAATAATAAATTTCCTGGAAAACCTGAAATTATCAGGGAAATTCGAGATCATTTTCTGTGGCCACCCTGATAAATAATTATTAGCACGCTCATGAATTAAAATTCGTACATATAATATAGATGTCAAATTCACACATACCGACACATTAATAAATTATTCTATATGTGTGTGTTTATTATACATAGATACTTACTATACATAATAATGTAGAATTTCAGCATTCAGCAGAGAGAGGTGTCAGCTATAAATTGTATCAATTTCAGAGTAATTTGAACAGTGAATTATGAAAGCTGTAGATCACAATCATGTTCGTCGCGTAACATGTGATACCTGTATACAGAATGTAACAAAAAAAAGCAACCCGTCTAAGGTTCACAAAACGAATAGTCAGAGTGCCCGTCGGCAAAAATTTTATTGATACATACTCTCCCCAAACTTTGTATATGGCTTCATTAGGCCTAGTCTGACACCTATTTCCTCTATGACTTTTCTTGATTTTGGGGCGTTTTCCCTCTAAAGTTTCCGAAAGATGTCGTTATGACGACATGTAAAAATTTATAGATACTGTTTGTTTTTTTAATTGGATAGCTTAAAAACTTCAACCAAAACGCTAAAATAATGTTCTCTGACAAATAACATGAACCATTTAAAATGTCTGACACCTCGAATATGTCGAACATATTCGAGGTGTCAGACATTTTAATTTAACTTCCCAGTTTGGTGAATATTAAAGCCCATCAAAAACGTAAATATGAAAAAAGGGGCCAAGTTCTTGTCAAAACTGGGTTTTTTGTCTTAAAAAAAATAGGTTCAAAAACTAAAATCTGACTACTGAAAAGTATGAAACAAGAAAATATTCTCATCTGAGGATAGCCGTGGTCATATGCCACCTACCCTAACAAAACATTTTAACAGTAGTAAGCGATCATAAGCTCTGGGGCAAAGTGCATCACGCTAGACATCTAGAGGAGCCTTCATTTAACATAAATAATCTACTGAATATAAATAGAACTGTATATAGTTAATAAATAAATGTGTTAAATAAATTTGGGTGTAAATAATCTTTGTGTATATAGTTGTATAGTGACTTTGTATTCTCCATTACTTCTTCTATTATAGACGCTGATGACCTTAGCTGTTGAGCGTCTATAATTCACAATCTCTCTCTCTTCTATTATCTTATTAGTCAGAATTTATTGTTTTATTTCTGTCGCGTTAAAGACGTGCTTTCTGTTTATTTGTTTAACTGTTTTGTTTAACGTTTAAATTACTGTACCACGCACCAGAACAGTTTTGTTACAATATTTTTGGAGCATTTTGTACCACCTGCATTGTGGGTATATCGTACTTATACTACAATACATAATATTATGTAATGCGTTAAAGTTATGTTTGTTTGGTGCGGCGCTGTGAAATAATTATGTTGTATACAAATAACGCCGACTTGTCATATGGAATAATATCTACTTATGTGTACACAGTGTTCCAAAATGTGCTGTTTTTACGTAACGGATCCTTTTTTGTTTTAATAGTGATGACAAATACAGATTTGCGTGGATAAAGAGACTAGCGGTCCCGTCCGGTTTCACCCGTGTGCAAAAGAACGAATGGGGAAGGGAGGAACATGAGTACACACATTCATCTTAGTTTACCGAGATGAATGTTGTGTCCAAATTTCATGATGATCGGAGTTACCGTTCAAAATTTTGGTCGATAAAAACCTGTATTTACCTATACTTTTTTTAACTCATAATTTTTTTTTTTAATTAATTAAATTAAATTAAAATAAATTTGAATGTAAGCTTTAGAAGAAAGCAATGTAGTAAATAAAAAAAAAAAAAAAATATATTCGCCCAACGTATAGGGCTCGAACCCACGACCCTGATATTGACAGTCGCATGCTCTACCGATTGAGCCATCCGAGGTTGTGTACTCACAACGCTGATATGAGTATATTTAGGTAATGTATTTGTATTTATTTTTGAGATACATTTTTCATTAATGCTCCGCTCCTAATGGTCGTAGCGTGATATTATATAGCCTATAGCCTTCCTCGATAAATGGGCTATCCAACAAAAAAAAATTTTTCAATTTGAACCAGTAGTTCCTGAGATTAGCGCGTTCAAACAAACAAACAAACGCTTCAGCTTTATATATCCGTATAGATTAAAATTCTATATAGCGAACTTCGAATTTACGAAAAACTTGAGGTTGAAAAAATCGAATTATTTTTTATTGCATAAATTGATTCCTAATCATGTTTAGAATATGTTGGTAAAATGATTTTATAATATTCAAAGTTGTTGGAAAGATATAGCTGTTAGAAGAGGAGGTGTTCGGAGTGCTTATTTGAGCGCTTGGACACCGAGCTTATTGAGACCTTCTAAAACAAATGAGGAGCAAACATGCAAAACTCAATGAATGTATTTTTGTTTTGTTTTTGAGATACTTATTTATATCAATTCTAGCTAATTTTGGTGAGCTTTTTGCAGATGATGAGTTAATATTTCATAGTTTAAATCGTACTTGAATCTTTAAACGCGTTTTTCTCAAAACTGTGTATTTCTAATTTGTTTGTACGCGCCACGGATCTAAAAGGTTCGGAATTTAGTCATAAACAGCGTCGCAAAGGCACATTTTAGAGCCGTTGATACTCCCACCACCTCCCAGCTACCTGCACGGAACGTGCGCTCGTCGGTGATTGGCCGTGATCGCTCGTTGCCTTTGTCGCTTTCCTGCTTTAAAGTACAGTCGAATACGCTGTTGTCAAGTTGTTATTGCTATGTTAGTTTTGTTGAGTTGCGAGTTTGTAGTTTTTCAACAGACTGTACAAGCGCAAGCCCGCATTCGCATCTAACTTCCGAGCCTTTTAGATTCGTGACGCGTACTATATCTTTGACATCACTGGTTTAGAATACACCCTGTATAGTTAATCACCGAAACGTATATAGAAAACGGAAACACTGCAGAGTTATATGTTAAAAGGGCATCTCGTATAAGTTTCTAACTTACATATTATATCTGTATAGATATGTTACATAGATGCAGTCATAGTAATCGGTATCCTGCATACTAGGTTACTGTCTGGAGTCTTGTGTGTGTGTATAGGGTCCCTAGGGAGGGTGGAGCATCGCGACGTCGATCAATGCGTCGCGCGCCGTCGGTTCGACCGCCGCATTGGTTGCATTTTCCACCGGTAGGCGGTGCCACTAAATGCTAAATCACTCGAGTCTTCTTTCTTTACACGCACCGTGTCACCCGCCATCTGAATTATTGCGTTAAGCGTAATGGTGGTCAACTATACCTCCTTGTCTCTCTCTCTCCCTGTATACAGGGTGAACGCTGACACGCGTGCCATAGTCGTATCAAATAACACCGCACTTTAGGTTACGAGGCAACCGTTCTACCGCCACCGCCACTGCCAGTTTTTATATAGTATATGGTATACGTACTTCGCCTCGGGTATCATTGCGCGCAATGCAAGAATATCAAACCCTTGTGGCGTATATTATTTTTCTTCATACCTCGGTCGTAAGTACGCTTATTAAATACATTAATTAATTACATAAAAAACACATCAACCAGCTTTGAGGTTATACGTAAAAACACGAATGACAGCTAAAATGTAACAAGGTTGCTATGGAAACGACATCTAAACAACAGTTGATGGGTTGTTTTATCTTTACTGCCGCCCGAACGTACTTACTTCCCGCATCAGTGCGTGTAATCCCACCAATGCGTAAATGTTAGACTTTCTGCCTTACAATTGATGCCGAAAGTATGCACTTTCGATCGAGGTATGGAAAAAAGAAGTTTTACTTCAAAACTAAATCGTTGTTCGGCTTTTCGGGACAGTCAATTTGAAAAAAAAAAATAACTATTCAGCGATGTAAATTATTATATATTTTCGTATTATACATTTTTTTTACATACGGTTCAGGATACATAAAACAATTTTTACTATTTTAAACTAATGCTTTTATTCTGACAATTTTCTCTATGGGCCTTCTGTAATCTGTGTATTTTGCTAGCACTTAATAATTCAGTTTTATTTTTGTTGTGTGTTGGTGATTTGGATAGTTTACAGAAAGCCCTTAAAAAATATTTATAGAATAGAAACATATTTTTCAATACTGTACAATATGCATATACCAACTGTCGATTTCTTAATCAAATTTTCAGTCAACCAAACATAAAATTTTACTAAACTCATTTTTAACTTTTTTAAATTTTGTGTAACTCAAAGCTTCTTTTTTTTTGTTTTCATGTACCAAAATAAATCGTGATCACGATTTCTATGAAGCGGATAAATCGAAATGTCAGATAAATGAGAACCAAGAAATATATAAAATTTTTAACTATTTAGTTTTTTTCACGCCGACGCTTGATTTTAGCGTCAAATGCGACCACGTGACAGAATTTCGGCTTGAACTCCATCTCGAAAAAATATAAAGTCGAGTTTTCGCGTCAGCAAGATTAGTTGTAAAAAAAGACATCCATATCGAAGAATCTCGTTTGAGATTCTTTTCTGTGCTAAATTCCGACGAATCTCTAACGTATTCTTATACATTGATTTTGCCTGTCTTTCGAATATACAATAAGTATGATGATAGTATTAAAGAATCAAAGAATAATTAATGGTTTTTAGTAAAAAATATATGATGAACGGATTCTAAAAAATGACCCAGTGTTAATATAAACATTGAGATAAAATAAAAGTATAAAATACTGCAATCGGCCATGTTGACTGAAACACCGAATGACGTCACGCCTTCTTAAATCAAAAACAGATTATTAAAACACTTAAAGTAAATAATCACCGTCTTGCTTAAATTTTTGTGGTGATCATTCACTTCTGCGTTATTTAATTAGTTGATTTGTTGTTTATTCGTTTATAACACTTACGTCATAGATTAATTTTGAGGTTAGTTTACTTGCAACTAAAGAAAACCGTACTATTTTGTACTACTTTTAAGATAATACTTAATGATGAGTATTTGGAATTAACTTCAATGGATCACAGTTACTCTATTTATTGAATAGAGTCAATCTTCAGATAATACTTAATATAAATCATATCATTAAGTAAATTTACATAACTTCCTCAGAAATACCTCTGAACCACAGTTCTACACCCTTAAATACAACATCTAATGTCAACTGTTACTAAGGCGTGATGTCACAAGCGTTTTCGCAATTACTTCAGAATAAAAAGACAAAAGTGCAACAATTTGCGTTAAAATTTATTTTATTGCTGAAATAATGTTTTTTTTTTTTTTGAAATAGTAGACGTTATTAGAACTGGATTTCAAAATTTGTCATCATGCCTGTAGATTATGCTCAACATCTGAAACTATCTATCGAAAACTGTTGTGATTTTGGAATACTTGTTTTGATTAAGAAAGTACTTAAGTATTTGAATACTAAAGCTACGTCTTTCAAATTTTATAATTATTAATTATCTTTAACATCACATATCACGAACTTACAATCTACTTTATAATGTCTTATACAGAGTATTAAGTTAAATATATTATATTATAATCTGTGGAGAGGGTATTTTGTTAATTAATTTTTATTACTCATGCGGGAAAAGTATCTTTACGCATGCTGTTACGGTTGAAAAGTAGCTATTTTCATTTGCGTGCGGAAACTTTATTTGTCGCACTGAAATTATTGTTTGCCGCACGTAAATTCAGAGAAGAAAACAAAATAATAACGGTGTTAATGTCAACGAAACAAACTGTCATTTGAAGCAGATTTGAGGTTAAAATTTTCGATTATGGACTTTTATTCTTGACAATTTTAACAATCTTAACTGAATTTTCAACTTTTTAATGATTTAATTTATATTTTATTACTTCTAATTTCTTTCTTTAATTATTTACTGCAAAAAATATGTAAAATACAGATATTTACATAAATTTATTTTTTCTAACCTAACTTTGTACAAAAAATTCAAAAGTTAGTCCATTAAGTAAAATACTGAAATAATTAATCAATATTAAAAAAAAAATATTTATCTATGCTTTTATGACAATAATTTATTGGTATCATCGACTTATAACCTTTTGTAAAAATTTATTATGGAAAAGTTCCCATTTAGAATTCGACTTACTTTTGATTGGGACAGTAACGCATCAACCTCCTTAAAAATCAGTTTGAAAACGAAAAAAAAACCTAAAATTCGACTTGTGTGATTTCGGCTACAGATATATTGCCACTATTTTCTTACACTCGGTATAATAAAATTTTCAATTGTTGCTGATTATCTACAAAGTAGCCGACAAACACGATCAATAATTAGCGAACATTATAAACAATTAGAATAAGGCGACATTAACACCAATTATTTCTTCTTTAATGAGATAATGAGTTCAAATAATAAAAACAATAGTTTATTCTCGGCAAGGAGATAATTTAGTATTCGGGGCAAAGTTTTTTTTTAAATTAATATTTATAGAATTATAATTGCCGGATAAAGAGTCACGTTATTAGTTGAAATATTTCGGATAGTTCGTCTAAGTAGTTCCCAAACTATGTTCCGTTAAGGATTTTTATAAACCGAAGAGCGCAAAAAAATCTACCAAGTTAACGTGTATAGGGTTCCTTATTTAGCGAAAGAGGCATGAAAACAAAGGAACGCTTTGTAGCCATTGTGTGTTAAGTTATTTTTTAAAACTTGCGGCCCGGTTTGGCTTCGATCGAAATTGCAAATTGCCACAGTTTTTCGTCGACTTGCGTTGCAAAACTGGTCTCCACGAAAAGCGCTTTTATTTTAACGCGATAATATATAGCCTATGTCCATCCTGAAGGTCCGTTCTAAATATTGGTGATAAAATTTTTGAAATCGGATGAGTAGTTTCGGAGATTACCTCCTACATCCAAACTTACAAACTTTACTTCTTTATTCAAATCTTTGATTAACGTCTGAATAAAACTCTTCAAATAAATAAAATTGTCGACCAATTTTTTTCAGGCCATATATTGACAAAAATTATATAAAAATATAAATCAAATTAAAAAAGTATGATTTATATTTTTATATGATTTTTGCCAATGGTTTGAAAAAAATTGTTCGGAAATTTTATATATTTACTTCTTTATAATATTGGTATAAAGATCAGGGGTGGCAAACCTACGGCACGCGACAGATTATTGTGATAGAGGTACAAAATCGAATATGCTAGCTGTCGAAAAAAATTGACTATCACCAAATAAACCAATTTAATGGCGCTTAGTTTTCATGTTTGAGTCATTTTTTTGACAACTAGATTTCTTCGGCTGCTTGTTGGCACGCCATGGCTACATCAAAATTTTTTGTAAAAAATTGGCACGTAGATGTAGAAAGGTTTGCCACCCTTGGTATAGATGAACAAAGATAATGTTGTTTTGATGACAAAAATTGTATTATAATTTTGGTTTCTTCGAGATATTGGGCAAATTTAGTGAAAATTTTTAAGGAAATAATCTTTTTCCGAGCCACACAATTATACAAAAGCGTCATAACGTCGTAAATTACGTAATAGAAAAAAAAAAATGATTCGGCCTCATTTTCTAGATTCGAATTTGCGAAAGATTCAACGGAATTTTCATTTTAGTTAAAAAAATATATAAACACTGAAAATACAGAAAGCTGAGATAATTTTAATACTTAGTGACAATACAAATTTTTTATACAGTTTCGTAAACACTATATGTTTCTATATATTTTATTTCATCTTTGGCAAAATTTGTTGGTAAAATATTAACCGTTAATAATAAACACGCAAATAATATTATAAACAAAAACTTTTAAAAAATCACATAACCTTTTTATTAGTCATTAATTGATTTCGGATAGTATTCCTTATATAGACCCAGATCCCAGACTCACCAGACTTGGGTTATTTCAGTGCTGTTAAGATTTTATCAGTAAATAAACAATCTACATTAATTCATGAAACTCAAAAAAATCATCTAATCCAAATCTTTGATTAACGTCTGATCTCTTAAATAAATAAAATTATCGACAAATTTTTCAGACAATATCTTAACAAAAAAAATGGTTGTCTGTAAAGTCGGTTTACGGACGATAGTTTTACGTGATAACGTATTCCGTAATACATAACCTAAACCTCCCAAAATTTGGTTTCAATCCGCTTATCCTTGGTGTCGGAATGATAAGAAATGTCAAAAGTGACGTTTGCAACTTACAAAGTATTATGTTCTAATAATAATTAGTTATTCCAATACTTAACTTAGCAGGCTTTGCATTTCACAATATACTAATGTCAAAAAATTGAATTAAACATTAGAAATGCAGCTGTTTTCATGTTAAGACAAGACATACGTTTGCTTCTAATTTCCATGTACGGCAAACAAAGACAACCGACCGCGTCGCGTCATGCATTACACAACATTGCATTTATACAGCTATTTTTCTATATAAATTTGTATAAAATATTTTTCTATATAAATTTGTATAAAAAAACTGTTTAGGCAAATTCTGTTATACGAAATCTATGTAAAATGTTCTCCTCTTTCGTTTAAGACTGGTTTCAAACCGATCTGATTTAAATTGAGCGAGAAATTATCAAAAAGCACGCACAGGGTCAGGCGGAACGTTACGCGTTAGGAACGTTACGCGTTAGGAACGTTAGGAACGTTACGTTACACTTTTTCGAACATGCAGCCGGTGTTTTATCAATTTATAATATTGGTGATTCATCAATTTATAAGACGTTATCACGTCAAAAAAAAGTATAATTAATACAATAATGTATTAATTATATTTTTTTGTTAATAGGTATATTGTCTGAAAAATTGGCCGATAATTTTATTTATTGAAAAATCATCTAATGCTCTCACTCGCACTCATATGCATGCATAATACCATTGCGCACGTAGGTAAGCACGTGTTTCATGTGCCTTTAGAACCTGTTATCTCTAAAAGGCCCCCGCTTTCAAGCTAGCAAATCGGCAGTACTGAAATGACGCAGATCTGCCGGGTCTGGGATCTTGGTCTAATTGAGTGTTTTTTGGCTTCAAAATCTGTCCCCAAATAAATATCGATCGATATTTCATATTACATCAAATATGTAGTCGAAGAAACCCGAACCTATCCGAAATCTGATTATTATTAAATATAATTAAAAACAGATCAAATTAATGAGAATTGTAACACAGCGACTATGTCTGAGCGTCTTTGGTACTGTTATTGGACGTGTTCGTGGGACTCCCCGGTCCGTTGCCGACGTCGCTCTTCCTGCCCTGCAACGCCTGCAAAGTGAGCGGCGGCAGGAGCGGAAAATTGAGTCCGCCGGTAAATCCTGCGGCGGCCGCCTGCTGTTGAAAGTTGGCGACGTGCTGCAAGCTTTGCAACAGTGCCGCCGAGTGTTCTTGAGCTTTGCGCCGCAATTCGGCAACACTGGAGGAACGCTGATCGTTGGCCAGACTGTTGGTCTCGCTGTTGGTCAGTGGCAACAGCGTCGTACCCAAACTCGATATGGGTTTTATTGGACAGCAGGAACACAGTCCGGGGAATGCTGCAAATAACAAAAGAAGTATAATTCCATTGTTCCATTTTGATGGAAGGAAACATGATCTCCTTCTCGCTACACGCCAGGGCGCAGATTTGCGGGGTAATTCCCCCCAAGACCATAATAATAAAAAATAAAACTGAAAATTTCGCGAATACTTTAACTGATACAAAATAAGTACAAAAAATTGGTTGTCTGTAAAGTCGGTTTACGGACGATAGTTTTACGTGATAACGTATTCAGTAATACGTAATTTATGTTCTATTTCTCCTATCTTCTACATATAATAATTATAATATATCGAATCTATGATATTGCATCTTTCGCTTCAAATTTAGGTTAATTTTATTTATTAAAATTTCTCACCACCTATAATAAAAATTGTTTTTTTAACTTTCTTTCTTTCGTATTTATTTTAAGTCTCAAAGATTAACTGTCATAATATTTTGAAAACAATTGTTTCATTGTTTATATAAAATTCCAAAACCTACTTACAATATTTAAGTATTTTCATACGTCAGAAAATTGATTTTTATAATGATAAAATTTGTATGAAAACGATTTTTTCGAGAGATGAGACCTAGCTAAACGATTTTTTGCCCCCCAAAATCCCTTTTCAGTAAATTTCATCCAAATCGTTAGGGCCGTTTTCGAGAAAAGCACGCACAGGGTCAGGCGGAACGTTACACTTTTTCGTGCATGCAGCCGGTGTTTCATCAATTTATAAGATTGGTGATTCATCAATTTATAAGACGTTATCACGTCAAAAACTAAAACCCGACTACTGAAAAGTATGAAACAAGAAAATATTCTCATCTGAGGATAGCCGTGGTCATATGCCACCTACCCTAACAAAACATTACATTTTTAACAGTAGTAAGCGATCATAAGCTCTAGGGCAAAGTGCAGCACGCTATACATCTAGAGGGGCCTCATATATATGAGATGGCATACGACCACGGCTATCCTCAGATGAGAATATTTTCTTGTTTCATACTTTTCAGTAGTCGAGTTTTAGTTTTTTAACTTATTTTTTATTTAAATATTTTTTTTGTTTTTTTTTGTTTTCAATTTGCACACCCCTGAGACCAAAATTCAAAAATAAATGTGGCCTATGTTGCCCGGGCCATAATAACGAATCGATTGACACCTAATTTATCAAAATCGGATGAGCAGTTTAGGCGCTACGGTGGAACATCCGTAAATACAAACATACATAGACTGCTAAACTTCGCCGCAGTCAGATAAAGTACAAAATTTAGACAGCGACAGCGTATTTTGTAACATAATTTAGTTTGGGAATTAATATTTTGATTGACACCTTCCTTCGTGAGTATTCTTGTTTGATATTATTGAAAAATAACGTTATAGTATACACAGTTCTTCTTTTTTATTTTTGTCAATCTTCGAAAGCGTCTCATGGAAAATGTAAGCAACAATAGAGAAAGCGACTTTAAAATACTGGTGGTTTTATAGCACGCATTCCTAATACTTGTATAACCTATAAATATCACAACGAATTGATCTATAAAATGATTTTTAAAACCTAATTTATGATGCCAAGATAGTGTAAGAACACTTGTATTATGTAAACAGCAATAATGTTACGAGTGCTGTCAAAAATTGCAGCCAATTGGGCGACGGGACCATTCCAACTTCAAAATGTCGATAGTATAATAAAGAAAATCAAATTTCTGACATCGCGTGAGGTGACGCGGATAATATGATATTCAAATCTTTGATTAACGTCTGAATAGAACTCTTCAAATAAATAAAATTGTCGACCAATTTTTTTCGGACCATATATTGACAAAAAATTAATATAAAAATATAAATCAATATAACAAAAGATGACGTTTCGATCCGGATTTATATTTCTTAGATATTTCTGAAGAAGATCCAAATCCGGCTCGAAACGTCATCTTTTGTTATATTGATTTATATTTTTATATTAATTTTTTGTCAATACAGGGTGTCCCATTAAGAATGGGACATAGAACAACCGCAGATTCTCCAATTCAAAATAAAACGATTAAGCGAAATATGCTTAGATAAAATGTTACTCGTTTCCGAAATACGGGGTTGAAGTTGAAAACTGAAAAATTATTAATGTCCATAATTTTTTTAATTACACCGTATAATTTTACTCAAATCGGCACACTTGTTAAACATGATAAAATGCACCTAACAATAAAAAAATTAGTTCAGCACGCTCTACCAGTAGCGTACGGCAGGAGTAAATAATGCTTGTACCCCTTCTAAATGCTACGCCGCTGTCTAAATTTTAATTTTGGTTTTCGAGATATTCGCAGTTTTTTTAAGACAAAATTGTAAAAATGAATATTATTAATAATAATAATACAAATAAAAAGTACATGTCTATCTATCTTTAACTGCGAATATCTCGAAAACCAATGACTTTACAACAAACTAACAAGTGTACATTATTGACTTAGAAAATATCAAAAAAATTAAAATTATAGTCAAAATTAAAATTTAGACAGCGGCGTAACATTTAGAAGGGGTACAGGCATTACTTACTCCTGCTGTACGCCACTGGTAGAGCGAGTAACATTTTATCTAAGCATATTTCGCTTAATCGTTTTATTTTGAATTGGAGAATCTGCGGTTGTTCTATGTCCCATTCTTAATGGGACACCCTGTATATGGTCTGAAAAAAATTGGTCGACAATTTTATTTATTTGAACAATATGATATTTGCTATTCGTTACCATGGTTAACTACATAATAATATGTTCCACGTCATGTAAAAATTAATCAAAGCATGCTTAACTAGTTTATTTCTGACGTGTCAAAATTGTCGACTGTTTAAAGAAATCAACACTTTGACTGCACTAGTATTAACTTATGTGGTATCTTACGGCGTGTGTGAATATTATGAGAACGAGTGTAATATAGTTGTGTATATGTTTAGCAGATAAGCAGATGATAGGACGACATAGTCGTAATATAACGCGCCGCAATCTACTTACAGAGCCCAACATTGTCAATTTGCCACCACTTTGCACCTGAGATCGGTCCCGTTACACGCTCGTGACTCCGCCACTCCCCCTCCGCCCCCTTACGCGCTGCGTTCGTCGAGTCTTGTCTCTTAGAGATGAGATAAACGGGTCTTTTTAGTGATCTGCAACTTTGCATCTGGATCCCGTATGTGAGCCGGCTCCAGCGTTGCCAGACGTCCCGATTTTGGCGGGATGTCCCGATTTTTAAATCAAAATTAAATGTCCCGCGCGGGACAGGCTCAGTCCCGCTTTTCTTATAAATAATTATTCTCTTATTGTAAGTTGCAATTTGTAACACTCACTCCACAAACTATTGTTTGAAACGCCATATTTTTCTAATGAATAAAACTTTTTTGATTTTGAATTCTGTTTTTTTTCATTCTGAAGACGATAGGGTAAATCTGATTTAAAATATTATATTTTTATTAAAATGCATTTTCTATGGCTATTTTTGCTATCTATTGTCACGTAAACGTAATTTTAATTCAAATAAAAAGATAAATATTTGAAAACTTCTGATTATATACGTTTTTTTACTATGTCCCGCTTTCGACGAAAGAATCCCGCTGTGTTCACTCAAAGAGTTCCAAAATCCCGACTTGACAAAAAAAAACTGGCAACGCTGGCCGGCTCCCTGAACCGGTTCAAAAAGAGCCGAGTTCTGAATATGTTATTCGAGTCAACTGAGCCACTGAGTTAGTTGAGTCAATCATATCACGTAATATTATGCCAGTGACTGACTCACATATTATAAGGCGGGGTTTTACAGGTTGCTACTTGCTATGTTACAGAAAGCATATTACAATATGCAATACAATACCTTAAATATTTGTGACTTAAGTAAAACACTGTAATAACTGTACCGCCTGTGCGTATAGTGTGTACCATAGCCAGACATATTATGATGCATGAGTCATTTGAGCTGACAGTGCTTCTGTGTGTTAAGTGTTTCACTGAGTTATGCGAATCCGTTGAGCCGTCGGCTCATAAAAAAGTGAGCCGGCTCTCACGGATCTTCTGTCGGAGCCGGCTCTTTGAACCGGTTCAGATCTGAGTTACCCAACCCTATTGTCTCTCGAGCCTAATACGCGATCTACATGTTCTAGAAGTTATCCGTTGCGCCAAACTATGATAAACTAAAGCCCCCCCCTTTTTTTTTAATAATTCCCCCCAATTCCTCTTCTTATACTTCCGACGTATGAAGGATTTCGACTTAGGTAGATACAGTAAGGAAATGTTCGGCTTGTAGAATGTAGATGTTAAGATTCACATTCTAAGTAATTTTGAGTTGCTATGTTCAATTTATTTTTTCGAGTTATGGAGGGAAAATATACAGGGTGTCCCATTAAGAATGGGACATAGAACAACCGCAGATTCTCCAATTCAAAATAAAACGATTAAGCGAAATGTGCTTAGATAAAATGTTACTCGCTTTACCAGTGGCGTACGGCAGGAGTAAGTAATGCTTGTACCCCTTCTAAATGTTACGCCGCTGTCTAAATTTTAATTTTGACTATAATTTTAATTTTTTTGATATTTTCTAAGTCAATAATGTACACTTGTTAGTTTGTTGTAAAGTCATTGGTTTTCGAGATATTCGCAGTTAAAGATAGATAGACATGTACTTTTTATTTGTATTATTATTAATAATATTCATTTTTACAATTTTGTCTTAAAACCAAACAAAGTAGAAACTAATGTAATGAAATTTTTAAAAAAATTTTTAAAATTTCATTACATTACTCCTGCCGTACGCCACTGGTAGAGCGTACTGAACTAATTTTTTTATTGTTAGGTGCATTTTATGATATTTAACAAGTGTGCCGATTTGAGTAAAATTATACGGTGTATTAAAAAAATTATGGACATTAATAATTTTTCAGTTTTCAACTTCAACACCCCGTATTTCGGAAACGAGCAACATTTTATCTAAGCATATTTCGCTTAATCGTTTTATTTTGAATTGGAGAATCTGCGGTTGTTCTATGTCTATGGGACACCCTGTATATGTAGGGACTCATTGATTAAATAGAGCGTTGAGATTTATAGGAATGGAGGTTTTGGACTTGAAGGGAAGGGAGCAAAACATTTTTTCGAGTTTTAGAGGTTTTCGACTGTATTAAATTTAGATCATATTGACCTTAAGATATCACAGATTTAAAAATTACTCGCAGAAAATAATTATGATTTACTTGCTTGGCGAAATTAATCCTCATTCAAATAGACATGTTATATTTAATAGCGGTCCGTCCCGGTTTCACCCGAGTGCGATAGATATGTCTGTAAAATGTATTTCGTCTGAACTAATAGCTTTGAGCAAATTCTACCAGATTTGCTTCTGAATTAATAGCTTTGAGCAAATTCTAACAGAGGTCACTACTTGTTACCAACACAGCTTTTTTTGTTTGCTTCTGAACTAATAGCTTTGAGTAAATTCTATCGGATGTCGTTGCATGTTACTAAAACAGTTTTTTTTTGAGCAAACGTCGTAATTTTGTACAACTATTTAATAAAAACTATCCTATAGCGTAAGTTGCACCAAGCAAGACACATTTACAAAATTTCATTCAAATCGGCTCAGTGGTTTCGGGGATTAGCGCGGCCAAAATTGTGACACGGGAATTTTATATAAATAGATAGATAGATAGGCAATTCTAAAAACCCGGGCGAAGCAGCACCGGGCAGCTAGTTCAAAATTAAATCTAGTATTGTATACTACAAATGAATGAGGTCTTACTATTCGAAAACTAATCACTAATCAGTAATCATGACTAGAGTCTCTCTCTAAGTACAAAGTGCAAATATTATAAGAACGGAGATAGGAAGAAAGTTGGGTATGTCAAAATTTATAAACAGCATGCGGCATTATAGTGTCACATTCGCAAATTAGATTTGAATGTAATTTACGTGCTACAGCGGAACACGACGCCAAGTATATATAGTATCCATAGGTACCACGTACTACAAAGTATCAGTGTTGAGTATATATAAGCAGTACTCTTCAGCTACCTGATGTACCGAGGACTCCAAACCTGCCGTAACGAAATACAGCGTAAACTCTATAATAGCGACACTCGAGGGACTGTGCACTTTGTGGCGTTATTGAGAGTTGTCGTTAAACGGAGAGAAGAAATAATCCATAAATATTTTTAGCGACTGAATCCAAAGCGTCTTCCAACATCACTTATCTTTTCTCTCGCCTCTATTGCGCGGAATAAAAAAACTTTTTCGTCAATACACAAAGATTTTCTTTTACTCGCCATGTTCACAGTTTGCAAGTTTGTGGGCAACTAAGAATATGATAACTTATCGATAAGCAGCTGAAAGATAATCTCAACAAACAAAAGAACGAATTTCTTAGAATCTTCAGTACGCATGGTGCCGACAACAAAGCAACAAAATAACAAACACCTACTGTGTTGTGTAATGATGACGTATTGTTGTCGTTATTTAGAGTGTATCATTGTATGAGCAACAAGGTAAACCAACTAGAATTAAGTAGTTTTAAGGAGTTTGTCGTTATATTATTTCGGGAGATGGGACTTTTTTGTGTGAAATTTCCTGCTCTTTCAGAATCTTTTTTGTGATTTCAGATATCTGCAATAGTTTTTAAGATATTCGCAAAACACCAAAACCTCCCCTCTTTTTTTCTTTTACTAAAGTGTTTATAACTTTTTCAATTTTTTTGTCCCTCACTTAAATTTTTCCAAAAAGTTTCTAGGTGTCATTCCGAGTCGAATGACACAATGATCATAATTTTCGGTGAAGCAGGACTGGAATTCATAAAAAATGAAAACATGTGAACTAGATAATCAAGATATAGATCTAGATTTGCATTTCGCGACCTCAATGAAAACTCGGTAATCTCGTTACCTGCATTATCCTCAGTAGTGCCGGCTGTTTTACTCTGATCATATTTTATAAAAGCGGGTGACAGGCAAATTTTGATAAATTGTACACTTTATCTCATTTATTTACGCGCATATAACGTACAAAAGTTAGTTTAAAATAACACTTACGATTATTATGATAAATTACACTCTTATGTTACAAATTACATATACCTTAATATATGGAAATTATTAAGATAAATTCATATCATTTCACTAGAAGTTTCGATTTCATTAAATTTTTTTGTGTATTTCATTGTTTTTCGTCATTTTGATAATTTCATTTCCATTTTCAAAATTAATTCTAACCTTTATTTGTTTTTTTACAAATATAACTGATTTTAATATTTGAAAATGGATACCCCGCACAAACCTTATGGCAATTGATTCTCGATTAAATTGATTAAAAAGGTTTCATTTTACAGTTTAAGGAGGTTGATGCGTTACAATCCCAATCAAAAGTAAGTCGAATTCTAAATAGGAACTTTTCCATAATAAATTTTTACAAAAGGTTATAAGTCGATGATACCAATAAATTATTATCATAAAGGCATAAATAAACATTTTTTTTAATATTAATTAATTATTTCAGTATTTTACTTAATGGACTAACTTTTGAATTTTTTGTACAAAATTAGGTTAGATATAATAAATTTATGTAAATATCTGTATTTTACAGATTTTTTGCAGTAAATATTTAAAAAAGAAATTAGATGTAATAAAAATTAAAACTAAAACATTAAATTGTTAAAATTGTCAAGAATAAAAGTCCGTAATCGAAAAGTGCTAAGGTTTAATAATTTTTTTTTATTGATTAAAAGTCTCCTAATTAAATTGGAAATAATATTAAAATATGCGAAGGGCATCGATGCTTTACATAGTTAGTTTTTGGAACTGCTGACATTATTTGGTTATTTGCAAAAAATTAAAATGTACTGCATGCTAGGTTGACATATTTTCCATAAGACTACATGTAAAAGTTTTTTTTTAATTTTCAACTTTATAAATCTTCTAATAATTTTGGATTTTTTACAGAAAATTTGGTCATAAAAAAATCTATTAAAAAAACTTTATTTCATATTTTTTTTATTATCTTCGTAAAACGGCTCAACCTCTTTAAAGGTCACCATGGGCGAGCCTAAAAAACCGATAGTTTTTTACCTACAGATATGTTTAGCGAGTATTTAGATATTAGGGGGAATTCACAAACATGTTCTGCATGTTCAACTTTTGTGCTTTTTTTAGAAATAGAAAAATAGTCGAAAATAGGTGGAAAGTGTTACCCTCTATAAAATAATAATGTCATATTCGGATTCAGCGCGCTCGAAAACATATTTCTAGAGCTTAGGATTTTTTAAGATTGTGAATTCAATGGATATCCCTACATCTATAAAATCATATTTGTAGCTAAAAATCTATTGGTTTTTAGGCTATGACCTTTAAACTATAAAATAAAACCATTTTCGATCAATTTAACGGAGAACCAAATCCCATAAGGTTTGTACGGAGTCGAAATCTGTTACTGGCTTTTAATCTAGTTGATATAAATATAGGAATATTATTTCTCGCATTATTTTAACGTCTATAGTTTTCGGACATACTAAAGCAATAAACATTGTACCAACCTTTTAAAGCTGGAAATAGTGGCGGAGAAAATTGTGACGACAGATGAGATGCCAGGTGCGGCGGAAAAAATAACGGTGGTGTATTTCTAGGGGCGTTTCCACTTTCTAATATTGGTCTAAAGCTTCCCATACTGAAACAAAAAGAAAACATATAATAGTACAAATTATTATGATCAATTTTATATGTAAAATTATAATATATACTTCAAATCTTTGATTAACGTCTGAATAGAACTCTTCAAATAAATAAAATTGTCGACCAATTTTTCTCAGAACAATATATTGACAAAAAATAAAAAAATAACAAATCAATATAACACAAGATGACGTTTCGATTCGGATTTGGACTTCTACAGAAAAATCTAAAAAATATAAAAATTATTAGTATTAAGTATTTAATATTTAATATAGAATGCACGATGATTGAATATTTTTGAAAGAATCAAAAGAATTAATGAAAAATTAATAACAAACAAATTTTTTAATACGTAGTCAATATATTGGTCTGAGAAAAATTGGTCGACAATTTTATTTATTTGAATAATATATACTTATTGTAGTATAATTTAACATAAATAAAAAATTTAACTGATCTCGACATCACGATGAACGTTCATCAAAGCTAATCCAGTCAGTCGTGACTGTCCCATGCTGTTTCTCAAAAATGCTTTTAGCCTCCTCAACGAGGAAAAAGTACGCTCTGGTGTCGCCGTCGTCACAGGTAGCGTCACGAGTATTGACTCATGGGAAACATTACTGCGTTACAGCTGTCCAGCGCTTCTAGTGGTGTAGTGGGCCATGCCGCAGCAACTATTTTTGACCACTTCGCTCGCCACACCGATAACTCTCCTTCAAAACTTGTTTGACTTGGCAAGTTTACCAAACGCTTTCATGAATTCGAATTATTTGTAAATGTAATTGTTAGTTACGAAAAAACTTATTTAACCTTGTACTGACTTGCGATCAACGCCAAAGCGGCATATGATATAATGATTTAATGATTTAATGATTTATTCAAAAAAAAATAAGTAGGTATTAATGAGTTTACAGGCGAAAGCCTAAGAAACTCAAAAAAAAAATATATATACATAAGTAGTAAAATAAAAAAAGTTATAACAGTTTAAAATAATTGTCTTAATAAGTATTTTATGGAACTCAAAGAGTTATCCATAATATCAATATTATTTTTATTGATAAGACCACACATCACATGCAGCGGTGAATTTGCCAAGCGTACGGTTTTAGCATTGGGCAAATAAAAAGTAGAAGTGACTCGCGTCCTGCTTACATGTTCTTTGAAAGGAATCAAACTCGAAAATGCAGAATTGTCCACCATATTATGTAGAACTTTATACAGATAAAGTACCGAATAATAGTTACGTCTAGAAGCTAAACATTTAAAATTAAATTCAGATAGCAAAAGTTCATGATCAAAACCTTGAGGTGGATATGATCCATGCTTTCTGTAGTAAAGATATTTTAAGAATTTACGCTGAACAGATTCCAAATTATTAATGTGCACTTTATACACCGGACTCCAGACAACCGAAGCATACTCTAGCACTGGCATAACCAAAGTTTTAAATAATAAAGAAAGAGTATTAATATTATAGATATCTCTTGAGTTTCTTATAATAAAACCAAGTACCCTTTGAGCTTTACCACTAGTGATTTTAATATGTTCGGAAAAGTCAAGTTTTTTATCCAATATAACACCTAAGTCTCTTATTTGATTTTTTATTTGTAGATTATATTTATCCATTTTGTAATTAAAATTAAAATTGGTATTTCGGCGTGAAAAGCACATAACACTGCATTTTGATATATTAAAAAATAATTTATTTTGCAAACTCCACTTATATATATTATTAACATCTATTTGTAACTGCTTGCAGTCATCAATACTAGTTACCCGTTTAAATAATTTTAAGTCATCAGCATACAGAAGTACCTCAGAATGTTTTATTACATCAACAATATCATTTATGAATATAAGGAATAAAAGGGGCCCAAGGTTTGAACCTTGAGGCACCCCAGATGTAGCACTGAAGGGTTTAGATATAGCATTGTTACATTTAACCATTAGGGATCTATTTGTTAAGTAAGATTTTAGCAGCACTAACAATTCTGTACTAACACCAAAATTTGAAATTTTTTGCATAAGAATTACATGATTGACTCGATCAAAGGCTTTTTCGAAATCAGTAAACACTACATCAGTTTGGTAGCCATTCTCCATATTATTTAGCAAAGGTTGCACAAAATTAAGCAAGTTTGACACTGTCGAACGACAGGGCATAAAACCATGTTGGTATTCTGTAACTCGGTTACTGACATGATGGAATAGCTTCTTGTATAAAATATGTTCAAAAATTTTAGACAAAACAGACACTAAAGCTATCGGTCTATAATTCTTAACATCATTTTTTTCTCCACTCTTGTAGATAGGACATATATATGATATTTTCCATTTTTTAGGAAATACGCAACTTTTGGTAATTAAGTTGAATAGGTAACAAAGAGGGTAAATAAAAAAATCCTTACAGCCTTTAATAACAAAAGAAGGGATGCCATCAGGACCAATAGCCTTATTGCCCTTCAAATGATCAATGGCCTCATGAATGTCCTGCTCTAATATTGAGTCGAACTTCAAATATAGATTAGTAGAGCTTTGATCAGCGTTTTCTATTTCAAACTGCTTACACTTAGTATACACTGATTGAAAATACTGAGCAAATAAGTTAGCACAATTCTGAGGACCTTTTGCAGTTAAATCACCGAAAAACATATCATCTGGGATATCACTTGATTGCCTTTTGCTTTTTATAAACGACCAGAAATACCTAGGGTTCATATGAATATTTGCCACACATTTATCAATATAGTTTTTATATTCCAATCTAATTTCATTTTTTAATTCAGAACGTAATTTGTGAAATATGTTATACAACAACTGACTACGCGTTTTTTTGAATTTTCTGTGCATTTGATTTTTCAATTTAATTTTTTGTATAATCTTTTTAGTGTACCAGCAAGGATATATTGATTTTGCCGGGATAGTTTTCGGAACACATTTTTCAAACAGTTCTGTAAGTACCGTATAAAAACGATCTACACAGTCATTAACATCGTTTATAGATCTCAACTCCGTCCAATCACATTTCTTCAATAATTCGTATATAAGTGTATAATTGGCTTTTTTAAAATTGAAAATTGCTGAGTTATTAGGTGTAATCCTATTACTTATTCTAGAATTAAATGGGATATTTATGTCCAATGGTGGATGAAAGCGTTCATCAATTTTGCTCAGAGGGTCACTTGACACAGTAACCTCAATATTTGAGATATCACTGACGACAATGTCAAGTATTTTAAAATCCATATTAAAAACTCTATTGTATTGATATAGGTTATTAAAATTTAAAAAATTATTGAACTCAAAAGCATACATATCTTTTATCATATCCGGCAAAAACGTAATTGATGGAGAGTTCAAGTCACCTAAAATTATTACTTGATCACCTTCATAGAATGTATCTTTAACTTGTTCAAAAACTTCATAAAAATTTAAATAATCCTGAATGTTAGCATTGGGGTCAAAATACGCAATTAGGAAATATATATTATTTGAATGATAAACATTTACTCTAACACACAGTAATTCACAATGCGGACTGATAGCACTATCAAACAAGTCAATACGTTGACAATTCCACTCACTTGGGTTATTCTTGATTGCCAGTAGTACACCACCTCCGCGTTTACGTCCAGACACAGTGGCGTCTCTATCATATCTGAACACATCATAACGTTTATCGCATATTTCACTGTTATTTATACTATTCTTCAACCAAGTTTCAGAAAAACCAATAATATCATAATTATTCATGGAAATGTTGAGTAATATATCAGATAATTTCGTATTCAACCCCCTAACATTCTGGTAGTAAACACTGATACTATTAAAATCTTTTAGCGCGGAAGAATTTGTTGAGGAAGTGATGGGAAAAAAACTCTATTTTTATACGTTGTTCTCTTCTTAACAGATTCATGGACAGCTATGTTCTCAGGCCAAAAAGTGGCGTTACAGACAGTTTTGAAGTCTGACTCACGAATGCCAATTTTAAATGACAAAAAGTCAGCATCCTTTGAGGTAGTTAGAATCTCACATTTAATATCATCCGAGTCGATTTTGGAAGCAACATAATTTTTGACGGTTTCTTCTGACGTCATTAGACTTAGTCGTCCAACATAGATCCACTTTCGAATTGATATGAAATGTTGGTCAGCGTGCTGGCCTTTGGATCGCACTGTCGTGGGTTCGAATCCCACCTCTGCTCATGGATATTTTGTGTTTGTCGTTTAGACCCAGCTTTGAAATTTAATTATACTGGCCAGATACTAAGAGGTAGTGCCACCCCCCCCCCCCCCAAGTGATATTCTCTTGTATATGTGCATATGCTCTATATATGTGGATATATACAATTAGATATACAGTAGAGACGCGATAATCCGTACTAATTAAAACACAGCCGATCCGGATTATCAAAATGTCCGCATTACTGGATGTAATTTTAATTATCAAGAAAACAAACTAAAATGCGTGCTCAAAGGATTTATTCATACGTAAAAATAAAACTTTTAATTTGCCAAGAATTTCGTTTTTTACTTGCAGTGATAAAGTAACGTGTGATCGTTTACGCGGCGCCATAGTGCGTTCTCTATCTAATTCTATCCGAGTTTGACAACGACTACATACATACTAAAACCACCTAACTTCTCTCACTTCTATGACAACAAATATATATGTAACTGTTTGTAACACACCGCCGACCAATAGTGTTGACGCAAATAGTGCCGGTACAGCTACTCAATAACTAAGTATCATGATCCGGATTACTGAAACTGGAAAAATCCGGACTACAATGTACATAATACTATCAAACGACTGTCCGAATTACCAAAGAATCCGGATTATGAAGGTTTGGATTAACGCGTCTCTACTGTACCTTTTTTATATAAAAAAAAAAGATATGAAATGTAACAATGAAAGATGAGTGAGAGAGATGGAGCATTTCTGTCACTCATCCTTCATTGTTACATTTCAGGATGGATGCCGAAAAACGTGGAATTCACAGATACGAAAAAATATTTTAGTAGTATGTATAAAACGAATTTACTCCAAGCTGTTAGTTCAGAAGCAAATCTGGTAGAATTTACTCAAAGCTATATTAGTTCAGACGCCGAGCCGCAAACGAAATACATTTTGCAGGATTATATCTATCGCACCCGGGTGAAACCGGGACGGACCGCTAGTAATCTATAGAGAGAGAGAGTAGGATCTAAAATTTCTAAAATGAAAAGAATGGAACAGATGATCGTTTAAGGCCCCCATACACCTCGTTCTTTTTTGGCAGTTTTCATCGTCACGATAAAACACGTCGGTCAAAACCGAAGTGTATGGGCAAAAACTGTCGATGAAACACGGCAGTTTTTTTATCTGCCGAATCTTGATTTTAAACACGACGTGTTTGCTGGTTGTCGTTTTAAATCGTAATGTGTGGCGCTTTCCGATAGAATCGACGTGTTTATTCAGTGGTGCGACGTACAGCAAATAAGTCATATTATTAATTAAATGATTGTAATTAGTTTGAGTATTGATTTATATTTTAACCGTTTTAGTGCTAAGCAATTTTGACAAAAATAAATGAAAATTGCTATAAACATATTGATTAATTTAGAGGAAAAAATAATGGTGTCAAATAAAACACTCTAATTTAGACTAATATCAATCAATTTTATTAATTATTTTTGCATTATATTGTTTATTAATGTTTATTAAACATAAAATAATATCAATATTATTGTATTTTCCATCAAAGCAGATCGTATTAATGATGCCACGACTTCAGAAAAACTGAACGAAACTACGCCTCTGTGTGGATATGGCCGTTGTTCGTGTTTAAATTAACCGTACAGTTTTACCCGTGCGGTTAAAACTGCCATAAAAGAACGAGGTGTATGGGGATGGCCGTTGTTCGTGTTTAACCGTACAGTTTTACCCGGCGGTTAAAACTGCCAAAAAAGAACGAGGTGTATGGGGGCCTTAACATTGTCTGCGGTATAGTTGGTTTTATAATCCGATTGAGAGGCATTATACCTTTGGGATTTCAAAGGGAAATTGAAGTTAAAATCTTTAGTAAATATGTATTTTTCTGTAGAATATAAATAAAAAATGACGGTCGGCAGATTTTTAAATGTGACATCAGATTTGTGTCTATCGCTTGGGTAAGAGGATCTAGAAAAATATTACATTTCAGAGAAAAGGAATACATTCATGATAAAAATGGGATTCGAGGTATATTTTTGTGACTATTAATAATTTAAATATTTTATCTACCTATCTTGAAACAAGTGCGCTTCGACTACTTTTTAAGGAGGTTGATCCGTTACAGTCCCAATCAAAAGTAAGTCGAATTCTAAATGGGAACTTTTCCATAATAAATTTTTACAAAAGGTTATAAGTCGATGATACCAATAAATTATTGTCATAAAGGCATAAATAAATATCAATATTAGATGCTTGGGAAAAACCAAATTCCAAAAAAATTTTTTGTTTAAAAAGTTTGGAAAACCTTTAATGAGCTGCTTTCTTATCATAATATTTTTTTAATATTAATTAATTATTTCAGTATTTTACTTAATGGATTAACTTTTGAATTTTTTGTACAAAGTTAGGTTAAAAAAAAAATTGGTTGTCTGTAAAGTCGGTTTACGGACGATAGTTTTACGTGATAACGTATTCCGCTCGAATATCATATTTAATAGTACATAACCTAAATTTTAGTAGCTGTCAAACTTGGGCCAATCGTGCGCGGAACGTGACACTATTTCGTGCATGCAGCCGGTGTTTCATCAATTTATAAGACGTTATCATGTCAAAAATAAATTTATGTAAATATCTGTATTTTACATACTTATTTTTTGTAGTAAATAATTAAAAAAAGAAATTAGAAGTAATAAAAAAACACATTAAATCATTAAAAAGTTGAAAATTCAGTTAAAATTGTTAAAATTGTCAAGAATAATAGTCCATTATCGAAAAGTGCTAAGGTTTAATATTTTTTTTATTGATTAAAAGTCTCCTAATTAAATTGGAAAAAATATTAAAATAACGTAAGACATCGATGCTTTACATAGTTAGTTTTCGGAACTGCTGACATTATTTGGTTATTTGCAAAAAAATTAAAATGTACCGTTTGCATGCTAGGTTGACATATTTTCCATAAGACTACATGTAAAAGTTTTTTTTAATTTTTAATTTTATAAATCTCCTACTGATTTTGGATTTTTTACAGAAAATTTTGTCATAAAAAAATCTATTAAAAAAACTTTATTTCAGATTTTTTAACGGCTCAACATCCTTAAGTTGTTAATTTTATTTCTGAAATGTATAGTTATCGAGTTTTCAGATATTTTTATTACCTGCAGTCGAAAGTAAAATATGTAGCTATATAAAATGCCAAAGTTTGGTCGACATTTGGCATAAAACCAGGTAAGACACCTTCGAATTAGTATTTTGCAGTTATAGGGTTTTCTATATTGTAAAGAACTCTTCAATAATATAATTATCGTCCAATTTTTCAGACAATATATTAACAAAAAAATATATAATTAATACATTAACGTTTCAATCCGGATTTGGACTTCTTCAGAACTGATCTAAAAAATATAAAAAATAATTAATATTTAAAATCTAATTAGCTTTTTATAAAATCTTTCAAAATTATTAATGATTATCAAAATAATGAAAATGTAGATGGCAACGAATAATTAACAACTTTAATTTTTTTATTAAAAATAGCTGTGCCAAGAAATTGAATGTCAACCAAATCAATTTTTCTTTATTAATAGTTATTGGCGTAACTAGTAGTCTAAGTCATTCATCGCGCTGACAGGTCATGACTTAGCCTACAAGTTACGCCCATAATTTTCTTCAACAAATGCGCGTTATTCATGTTTTATTTATTGTTATTAATGAGATGTTGTAAATATCTATTTATTTCTTTATAAAAAAAACTGTCAATACTAACAGCACCAAACAGCACGATTTAATGTTTTGGTTTGAGGTTAGCCGGTTATGAATAAACTCCATGTCGAAAACATTCGGCCTCTCAATTTTAGCCTCAATGGGTGGTAACGGAGTTGTTGTTACCTACTATTTCGTTACGACTCAGAAAATAGTTACGTTTATTTTCATTACTCCACAATGGCCGAGCTAGTAGGAATCTTCATTGAGTTATGACAAGTAATTGTCACCAGTCGGTAAATGGCTATTTAGGGCTCGGTTTTTAGGCATGATAAAACATGAATAACGCGCATGAGTTGAATAAAATACATTATATTATCAAAATTCAAATTTCAATAAAAAACTCGATGGGTGAAGATCGAACCAAATCGGTATCTTATACTGATCTTGGAAACGATGCAAAGATGAACATAAACCACTGACGTCGGGTCGTTTTTGTTTGCGCTAAATATTCCGGTTGGAAAAAAATCTTGTTTATTGCTCAAATTTGAAATACAGAAGTCAACAGAAACGTTATATGTAATATTATGCATTTAATTAATTAATTTATGCGACGGAAGACGGTAAACAAAGACATTAAACTCGACAGGCGAAGTAGTTCAAAAGTCGCGGTGTGTTCGCATTTTATATATATAAAAGACAGGATCAACGAAATCCTTTAAAATGGTTTACTTAATTCCTCATATCCCGTGGGAACACAATGCACTTTAAATATAATGCAAGTTGACTGAAGTTAAGACGGCATGAACGCAGCCTCTTTCAAGGGATGAATGGGTGTTCTGAAACAAAACACTAGTTAAGTCTCAAAAATGTCTGCTCTCTGATTTTTACTTCCTGCGGCTACGGGGAGTATTGGAATCAGTCCGATTTTTTTTCGGGATTTTTTCTTTAATTTTTCTACAGCCAATTTGGTTTAATCTTATTTTTATATACACTTCCGGTTAGTCTTCTGATTTATCACTGTGTTAAAAATCGCATTTTTAATAATTATTTACTTGAAAACTTTACGACCAATGTCTTCAGGTTATTATCTATACATTGCTCTATCGGGTGTATAACCTTAAATGTGGCACTTCACATGGCTATTTGTGTTCGCTATTGGGTGTTTGTTGTATTAAGCAAAATATAAGACGATCAAGAAAAACATGCAAATAGAGGTAAATACGACCATCCACACATGGCAGTCAAATAGCAAACACACAAACATTTGGCAGCAGAACACAAGGTTCAAAACTCCAGGAATTTTAGCACTGTTTCATTGTCCCAATTCATTTTCAATAGTAATTGTTCCAGTTCAGACACAAAAATACTGCACGTCCGTACTAGACGTGTGTCGATCGCGATTGATCGAATCGTTTTGATTCGATCACCACCCGTGACTGAGTGATTGAATCACTGAATCTCACAAGATCCAATCGTTCGGTCTCGAGTCGATCGTCAGCTCAATAGCAACCAAAGAGCCACAGGGAATAGATGACAGAGCGTGACCGAGTGATTGAATGATGAATTTCTATGGTAGAGTCGTGACTCGTGAGTCATAATAACATACAACAATCACTTGAATGAATGCTACATCTGTACCATGCGAACGATTTTTTTCCAAAGCTGGAATGACAATAAGTGCAAAAAGAAGTTCTTTAAAACCCGAAAAAAATTCTCAAGTTTTATTTCTTAATCATAACCTATAGTGTCATAAAATAGATATAAACATTAATTTAATCTTAAAATACCTACTTGGTGTTAATTTATCGTATCTCATTATCTATTTTATATAAGTAATTTGAGTCGAGTTAAATAAAAGCCTCATTGTTCTGTTCAATGGTAAGTTTTTCTTTCGTACAAACAAGCTAGCGCAGAAAATTACATCAACAGGTCAATGGTAACTCGTATAGAAATGAAATAGGTACTCAGACAGCCGATCGAACGATCGAATCATTGTGATACTATCCCCTAACCTGTAGGTTGCGATCGACCTAGGTCGCAGGAAATGTTCGATCGACACACGTCTAATAGGTACAAGCTGATCGATCAAACGATCGAAACATTGTGATACGATCACTTAACCTGTGGGTCGCGATCGACCCGGGTCGCAAGAAATGATCGATCGACACACGTCTAGTCCGTACAGGTTCACGGCGCGTGCGCTTCTGAATATGGCCATTGTGTGGACGGTTTATTTGCCTATTTGACTCGTTTGATGTGCCTCGAAAAACCGACAAGCGCACGGTAACGCGTATTTGGTATTGGCCTTATTTGTCAAATAGGCAAATAAGGCCGACACTTTGTCAAATATAGACTGTCCACACTTGGTAATCGTTTGCCAAATATGCCAAATACACAAATAGCCATGTGAAGTGCCGGCATAAGATATAGATTGTTTCATCAAAAATTCGATATGTCTGGTTTTGCCTTTTCGAACCAATAGTAGTTAATTTATTTACATTGAAAATTGATTTTGAGTTTGTATAGTTATCGTTTTATGTACAAAACGTTAACTTCGAGCCGGGTTCGTAATATATACCAGTCTATAGACGCTACAGAGACTCCAGAAACTAAGTGATACCTACTTTGCAATTAAATTCAAACTTTATTAAATGTGATTAAACCATTTGAGTACATACTGATTCTGGCCTTTACTTTGACCACTCTGCTTGCATTGCAAATTCTCTTGATTATAAACTGTGTCGGCATTTCAACTGAGCGGCGTTTGCTCATCAACCAGTTTATAATATGAATATTAAAGCCGCTTCCCACGAGGCTAGAAACACTGCAGGCAGACTACGAGGCTTGAAATGACGTCACTGCGGGCTCGTCTGCTAGCTCACATGATGGATTGTAAAATTAGAATAGAGACTATTTCTCTTGCTTGGTCTCGGGCTTGCTCTGAGCAAGAACCAATCAGGAAACAGTATCTGTATCTACAAAGCAAGCTCGAAAAGACGTCTCGTGTGAAGCAAGCACATAAAACCAATAAAAAAAACAGCGCTAGAAAACTAGTACCTAGTGAAATCCAGCAAGGAATCTAGCGGCAAATCCAGCCTCGTGTGCATCGGCCTTTAAGGAGGCTAGTTTTAGCGTGCTGTTGGTGATGGCTTTTATGAGCTAGCCTCACACGAGACGTCTTTTCGAGCTTGCTTTGTAGATGGGCTTGGTGACGCGCATCCATTCACGGACATGCGCATGAGACTCAGAGTATATTAAGTGAGACAGACGTACAAATGTCTACACCATAGTGTTTAAGTCTTTCTCGCAATCTTTGCTAGCAATATAGAGGATATTAAATATATGACACTACGTCACTACATGACGCCATGTTTGTTTGTGGGCGTTTGACTACGTCACCCACGTGACAATATACTGTTTCTTGATTGGTTCTTGCTCAAAACAATGGAATGCATCTTGTGACCACGCACGCATTTTAATGTATTGGTGTTATATATCTCTATCAATTAATTCTTTTATCAAGATGTGCCGTTACTTTGTGATGGCGACATGAGCTACAGTGATATGGCAATCTAATTAGAATGTTAGTAGTACAAATTAAGCTCCGTCTGAGCTGTGTAGCCCGCTTGCTATGTATATCTAAATATATCACACCATCTCGTCGGCTGCAAATTTACACTTCTCTCTATCTCTCCTTGTATACCGTATACCTACAAATATGATTTTAATATATTGAATGTGTTGACTGAACGCTCGAAACGTCCGTACCAAGTGCACAGTAAACCCAGCGTTGTGAACGAAATGTCAAGTTTTTATTATAGGCGCGACCCAAGCTTTAGCTGGAAGCGCCTATATGTACTCGCTTTTTTAAAATATAGCGGGCCCGGTCCGGCTTCGCCCGAGTTTGTAAATTGACACCGTTGCAAAATTGGTCTCCACGAAAATGGCTTTTTTATTTTAACGCGATACTATATATAGCCTATGACCATCCGGAAAGTTCATTTTAAATATTGATGAAAACTTTTTTGTAATCGGATAAGTAGTTTCGGAGATTACCTCATACATCCAAACTTACAAACTTTAGCTCTTTATAATATTAGTATATAGATTAGGCTCGCTAGTATATTTGCCATTTGGCACATACACTATTGGCGTCGGTCGGACCAATGTTGTCACCATTTTTTTTACTTAAGTTATCAGTGACATCTATTAGTGCTAATTTTTTATAAGCGTTTGAAACTTCTTATTAAAATATAGGTATAGCAATATATAAGAGCTTGAGTTGTGCTTTTTAATTCTGTAGCGCATGCAGAAAAAAGTATTTTATCTTCTGAGAGTTCTGAGTTTGTTTTTTAATTACTCGCGTGATGTAATATTTTTCTAAGTATTATTTTAAAATGAATTTTAGTTAAATAATATTTAATATTTACTTTCACATTAATTACAGCTCACGAATTTCTCAATATAACATTGGTCTCAATAATGATAGAAAGTTTGATTCGACAGTAATATTTGATCTAGTGTCATATTAAAGAATTCCAATAATCCGGCACCCGCTAGTTTTTTAATTGGTGATACTCTACTGTATTGTCAGAAAATTAGTTTTGACAGTGACATTAGATTGTGATCATTAATTTACAATTTTTATACATTCAAGAACAGTCTAATGTCGTTGTTACACTGCCGTGCAGAACTGATTGTACTCACACAAGAAACAAATGAATGATTTGCATTTGTTTTTTAGGTTAGATTTTGAACAATGAAAAACGTTGTTTCAGAGGGGGTATTTGTAAACTATGTTAATTAATATATTATCTGTATTCACAGTTAAAAAGCAATATTGTTTAAATCGGTGAATTCTTTTTCGAGCATGATATATTTCTACGATGATTTTCTTATGGAAAAATGTATGTGATCGGAATGTAACGTCATTGTCAAATAATTTTTTTCCCAGCATAAGACCCTTCGTTTCCACCATAAAATTGTGGTGGCAGCAAAGGGTCGCAGCAATAATTTAAATTCGGATGTTCAAATCTTTGATATTTTTTATATTCTTTAGCTCAATTATTTGAATTATATTTTTATAATTTTTGTTAACATATCGTCTGAAAAATTGGTCGTTAATTTTATTTATAAAATTCGGACGTTTTATCCTCAGATGAGAATATTTTTAACCGACGAAAAACAAAAACGGAGGAGGTTCTCAATTCGACGCGTATATTTTTTTTTTTTTTATTTTTTTGTTTTTTTTTTTTTTTTTTTTTTTTTTTTATTTATGTATGACCACGCATAACTTTTTACAGAAAAGTCCGATTTTGATAATTATTTTTTTGTTTGAAAGGGTATACCCCGAAGTTGGTCCCATATAAATTTGGTAAAAAAATTCCAACCCTAAGGGTAGGAAAACAGGGGATGATTGATTGTTCACTCACTGATTGTAATGTATGACCACACATAACTTTTTACAGAGTGGTCCAATTTTGATAATTATTTTTTTATTGGATAGGGTATACCTCGAGGCTCGTCTCATATAAATTTGGAAAAAAAACTCCTACCCTAAGGGTGGGAAAATAGGGGGTGATTTATAGTTCACTCACAGATTTTCATGCTTTGTGTATTACAATTATAAATTATATAGCCACAAAAAATTATAAAATAAAAACTTTTTAACAAAAAAATTAAACCGCCGAAAAACTGAAAAACAAAAAATAATAAATCTTTTTATTTAACTAAGTTCTATCTAAGTAGTTGAACGTATGTGACAGTCTAGTATATCTAAGTAATTTTGAGTCGGCGTCAAACCATCAATGAACAAAGATCACTAAAAGAAATAACCAAATCAAATTAACAATGATACGTGAAATCTCCAGCAATAAACATTAACATTCCAAACATGCGCTCTCCACACAACCACTCGCAAAGACGTGTGCCCTCAGTGTGCCCGTTCGGGTTGCTCTGTCGCTGACATTAACTTCGTGAACGCTCAGAGATTTTCGGCGAAGGATTGTTGACGCCGACTCAAAATTACTTAGATATACTAGACTGTCACATACGTTCAACTACTTAGATAGAACTTAGTTAAATAAAAAGATTTATTATTTTTTGTTTTTCAGTTTTTCGGCGGTTTAATTTTTTTGTTAAAAAGTTTTTTCTTGTTTCATACTTTTCAGTAGTCGGGTTTTCGTTTCTGAACTTATTTTTTTACTCTACCGTGCCAACAAAAACAAAAAAACAAATAAATAACAAATGACAATAGTTTGGTTACGATTCAGTTAGAACGATTGTGTACAGTTAAATCCCGCCAGTCGAACCATAATATAATCAGATCAGTCTTATAAGTCTTCACGTCTCGAACAGGTAGCAGTTCTGTATATATATACGTCAGCTAAAACACACCTGTACCTATGTGTGTATATCACCTGCAATTAATTAATCAACTAATTACCCAGGTAACAGTATCAAAGCACTTTAGTTGGTCGGCGTCTGTAGCGCTAACCCCTTTAGACCTGCCTACCTACATAGGTACTATATAGAACAACACCATCTCTTATACGTTTAGTAGAACGCCGGGTACAGCTCAACAATTAAAATATGTCAACGACGCTCACAAATGTCCTTGGCGACGTGATCATTCCAACTTTAAATGGTGACGTTTAGTACAGTATAATGAAGAGAATAACATTTCTGATATCGCGTGACTTGACGCGGGTAACGGCTAGTATTAAATATGATATTTGATATTCGTTGCCATGGTTACCTACATAATATGTTTCACGTCGTGTAAAAATAATGAAAGCATGCTTAATTAGTTTATTCAAATCTTTGATTAACGTCTGATTAGAACTCTTCAATAAATAAAATTATCGACCAATTTTTCAGACAATATATTAACAAAAAATATAATTAATACATTAACGTTTCGATCCGAATTTGGACCTTCTTCAAAACTGATCTAAAAAATATAAAAAATAATTAATATTTTAATTTCTAATTCGCTTTTTATAAAATTCTTTCAAAATTTATCAAAATATTGAAAAAATGTCTTAATTATATTTTTTGTTAATATATTGTCTGAAAAATTGGTCGATAATTTTATTTATTAATTAGTTTATTTTTGACAGATCTACAAAACCAAAGAACAGTTGTTTTTTTTCAAAATATTTTCGAAACTATAAAGTTTAGCAAAAAAAATGTTTAACGAAACTTTCTTGAAAAAATAAATAGAATAATAAGCCGTTATGAAAAGTAAACAGTTATTATATAAAAAAAAAAAACACCGTTATAGTATATATCTCCTCTGAGCATGTGCCGACAATAGGGCTCTTCGTATTAGCATGTCGAACATCGTCGCAAAATTTGGTTTCAATTCGCTCGTCCGTTTGACCTGTATCGAGCCACAGGCAAACAAAAATCGGTTCAGCGGTTTCGGAGATTAGCGCGGAGGAACATTGTGGCCAAGTTTAAATTGACGAACTGTGTACGTATACACACACACAATGTACCTATATGTGAAATATTATACCGACATCTCTCGCCCGTTAGTATCGTCGTCTTGTTTCTCCCGCGTACTAAACCGGCTTATCTTGTGGCCGACGCCAAGTATACCCTTACAAACCTTATACACCGCCTTCTTCGTCTTCTTGGTCTTCATTGCTTTCCAGTAGCGACTCGTTCAAAAAATTGTCAACGAGATCTTTGTTTCTAATTATAAATAAAAAATCGCAGGATTGTGGACAAATATTAGATTTATTAATTGTACGACGTTTCGTCTATAAATTTAGACTTTTTCAAGTACAAATTGAAAATTATTAAAACAATAATTGTGAAATTAAACATTAATTACTAACCTTAGCAATTAACAAAAGTTAAGGTACATAAGACAAAAACATGGTAACAAGTAGGTAATGTATAAATTTTTTAACCATAAAAAAATTAATTAAAAATTCGAAAGTTAGTTCAATTTCATAATATAGTTGTAATGACCACTTAAATTTTGAGTGTCTGTTCTATAATATTAATAGAACTGTTTTTTCTAATAAAACACATTTCACTGATATTACGTTTCTTCCAATTTGACTCTTTATCTAGTATTTGCTATGGTTAGTAATTAATGTTTATTTTCACAATTATTGTTTTAATAATTTTCAATTTGTACTTGAAAAAGTCTAAATTTATAGACGAAACGTCGTACAATTAATAAATCTAATATTTGTCCACAATCCTGCGATTTTTTATTTATAATTATCTCGATGGACACGATATCTAATATATATTTGTTTCTAATTTTTAATTTTCATCCCGTTTGTTTTTTTTTCGGTTTTTGGCCATTTTGATCACCATACTTAGACACAAGTTTTCAATACAAAAAGTAGAATAAATTGAGTAGAAGGTTATTTGCTTGGCGTTTAAATCATAGAGATATAAGTAACTAGAGTACGCTAGTTCGTATGCTTGCCATAAGTGAAAGTGTCCTCAGCTGAGAGAGAGAACGCTGCAGAAAATCCAGAAAAGCAGATATTTGTTTACTCAAATCAGCATTGTATCATTTAATAATAATAAAATAATAATAATTTATTCCACTTAAAGAAAAAAAATACATCACATACAAAAGATCGATTTGGAATTTTCCAACCCTACTTGGCTATTGCCAGTGCTAGGGTTGGATTATTATGGACGTACGCGAGAGTGAGTATATATTTAAAAAAAAGGAAAAAAAAGAATATAATAATAATAACAGCAAGCAAATGATACATTTTTTTTTTATTTAGGGAGGTTGATCCGTTACAGTCCCAATCAAAAGTAAGTCGAATTCTAAATGGGAACTTTTCCATAATAAATTTTTACAAAAGGGTGTAAGTCGATGATACCAATAAATTATTGTCATAATAAATAATTTTTTTTTAATATTATTAATTATTTCAGTATTTTACTTAATTTGTACAAAGTTAGGTTAGAAAAATAAATTTATGTAAATATTTGTATTTTACACATTATTTGCAGTAAATAATTTAAAAAAGAAATTAGAAATAATAAAAATTAAAATTAAATCATTAAAAAGTTGAAAATTCGGTTAAAATTGTCATGAATAAAAGTCCATAATTGAAAAGTGCTAAGGTTTAATAATTTTTTTTATTGATTAAAAGTCTCCTAATTAAATTGGAAAAAATATTAAAATATGCGTAAGACATCAATGCTTTACATAGTTAGTTTTTGCAACTGCTGACATTATTTGGTTATTTGCAAAAAATTAAAATGTACCGTTTGTATGCTAGATTGACATATTTTCCAGACTACATGTAAAAGTTTTTTTTAAATTTTGACTTTATAAATCTCCTAATGATTTTGGATTTTTTACAGAAAATTTTGTTATAAAAAAATCGATTAAAAAAACTTTATTTCAGATTTTTTTCATTATCTTCGTAAAACGGCTCAACCTCCTTAAAAAGTTATTGGTTAGTTGAGGATTAGTTTAAGATATTATAAATGACTTCAGACTCTTTTCTGTCGCATAACCACCTGAATATTTTTTTATTAAAAGTTCTAATGTTTCGAATTAGTTGCTTTTAGAGCTGTAACAAACCGTATGTATTCGTTACTGAGTAACGGGTACATCGTCTGACCCGAAGTAACGAATCGTTACTTACAAATTCATTTCGTTACTCGCATCTGTCGTATCCATGTCAGTTCGACTCGTTTGATGCGGTTATAAATACGTCATACAGTATCACGTCTGCGACGCGCCTCGATGCGATGGTACATGCTCGATGCTGTTAGTACACGATTGTATGTAAAAAGTAACGAGTAACGTAACGATGCGAAAGTAACGGGTACTGATTCTTTAAGTAACGAATACATACGGGTACACAATTTCTCGTTACTTTTACGGCTCTATAGTTACCATAGAAATAAGGAACTGTTCTCTCTCTTAATTGCAGACACTTTCACGGCTCGCTCGCGTACTCTAGCCCGTTGCCTCTTCCAATTCCGGTAGCGCACCTCTGTTGAGTTCGGAGCGAAGCGCAGAGAAGCCCGCGAGGAGCGTCAAATAGCATTTCCATTTTAAAGCGAGACCGCGAAAGCCTTTTATGAATTAATATGTTAATTTAGTTCGCACGTCGTGAACGAAGCCGACATGTGTTATGCACGAGTTTAAAGTAATAAGACGATGTAATATCATAATACCTATAATAATAATGATGCCGGCGTATAAACAATGAACTTACGTAACTATTATCTACACAGACCCTCCGCTCCGCCCTGCAGTCTATAACCTCCTATGTTAGTATTCTTCGTACAAGATGCCGCGGAATTATGTAACGCGAAAGTCTCGCATTCCTTTGTTTTTAGTCGTTCGTTTTTACGAGCAACGACTGGTTAAATTGAGGTTAACTTTCTCTAAGGATACATACGCGAGACTCTCTAGTATTTGTTGATGAATATTATTAATAATAATAATATAATCAATGTTTATTTGTTGAGTGCAAAACGTCAATATACAGTTAAAAGTGCGGAAACACGAGCCGTCATATTTACCTATACTATGACGTCAGTGTTGTAGTATACACAACAAGTGCAAATAAGACTCGGTATCGTTTACGCGAGTGTATTTCCCATAAGGCACTTACACTATTGGCCTCGGTCGGATAGCGGGACCTAAGGGTCGACGTTTCATAGTCTCCTAAGAAGTTTGGCACCATTTTTGAAAAAGTATTTTACCTATATTATCTGTGCGGGCTATAACTTTCGAAGAAGTTAATTGATTTTAACGAAATTTAGACTACATATTGAAATCCATCACCGCACAAAACCTATTTAAAATGGGCCGAATCGAGCCACTTTAAGGGTGGGTTTTAGGGGTTGAAAAATATTTTTGGTCCTAAAAATAACGAAAAAATTCTCCGAATAGTTTCAAAATTGAAATTTAACCTATTAGTAAAGATGAAAATGTGCTGTCAAAATTTTATTAAAATCGGCCCAACAGGACCGGACTTAAAAAAAATTATGAAAACATTAGATTGTAGATATGGATTTACTTAGTGAAGGGTGAATTTAATTTGATAAATTGATAGTAATATTGAAATTATTTTAAGGGATGTATTAAGGGGTTAAAATTTTTATTTTGTCCAAAAATAAAACGGTTAAGTTCACATAATAAAGCCACACTATCTGTGTAAGAAAATACACTATACTAGCGTGACCTGTGCGAATTATTCGCACTAAATAAGTATAATAATTATCTCTTTACAAAATTATTTCTTAAATATGATTGCAGGTGTTCAATTCGTTTCTAATTTTGTACACTGCTAATAACGTTCTTCTTTTTGTTGTAAAAGAAATATTTTACTAAAATTGTCATATAGAGGCGCAAGTAGCAAAAGCGTTGTTCAGCGTTGCCCGTCAGATGGCAGACGTTGTTCAGAGTTTAATTAAGTTACAAAAACAATAGCAATAATAAATTTTTTAGTTGTCGATGTCAGTAGAGCAAGCAATTATCTGTAAAATGATATATAATTTAGGTGGACAAATTGTGTGGCTTTTTCTAAAAAGGGAGGCAAACATCTTAAACCTTAGCGTATTGATATATATGATTGTCGGCAGGGTTTCGCACTGCGACCCGAGTTTACTTTTTTTCAAAACACTCTGTATAAGACGGTATACAGTAGGCACCTACTGTGTGTGCCTCGTGTATATATAGGATAAGTTAGAAAATTACGCACCGGCAGCCAGTCAAACGACGAATGCGCGTGGTTAGTGCGACTTCGCGCGAGAACTTTAGACTGGAGCACTGTAAAAGTAAGATGGGCTCATTATAATGCGAAAACATATAACCATAGCCTACTTATTTATTTAGAACATTCTCCACAACATAAATACAATGATTATTTATTTAAAACTACGTCAACGGAGGGTGGGGGTGTGCTAGTGCCTGTATTTTCGTGAGGATTGCACGGTGGTACGTAGTCAGTGGCGGCTCGTCCACGGGATGATCGACTTTCAATGTTGAATTACAATAAAAACTTTAAAAAAATAGCAATTGTGCACATGAAAGTAAAGAATAGAAATCCCCCGATTTACACGGTAGATACGTTCCTGAGAAAAACGTGTAAATCGAAAATTAAAAATTTTCAAGTCAAAACCGTGTAAATCGAAAAGCTTGCAGAAAATGCATAATTTTGCTATTTAACAGTTGTGATTTTTTTCAATATTTTTAGGTGTACACAGAAATAAAAATTACGGAAACACTTTAATTTTATGCGAAGAAATACAGACATAGTGTGCGTGTGCAGCAAGTCAGCACATAAGCTCGGGATTCCCCGTGAGATGTGTACACAGCGCACGTGTTCAATCACACTAGCATTTAGTAGAGTGCGATAAAAACAAAAAAAAACTTATTTGGAAAACCGTGTAAAAGCGAAAACGCGTAAAACAAGTACCGTGTAAATCGGGGGTGGGTGTATAGTGATTTTCGTTCAACAGCGAGAGGATGTCCCCCAAATCGATATAATTTAATTTTTTGAATAAGCCATCCTCAGTTTAAGCTTAGATATAGTCAAAAAAATAATGAAATACATTGTTGAAAACATAATTATACATATTTACCTATATTTTTAAACGATGGAATAAACTGCCAAGCAGTATTAGATGCGTCATAAATAAAAAAAAAACGAGTGTGCTTTAGACCACACGACTTAAGTAAATCTTCTTCCTGTCATAGTTTGTTATTGATCACCCGAAAATTCACAAAATATGAACTTTAAAATGATTTTACAATTTTATTCACTTAAAACGTAGAATATTTAACGTATTGAACAAAATATTAATTTATAAAATTGTTCAAGAACGAAATGAACAGTCCAATGTAAGAAGAAAGAAATATAAACAAAAGTAATACATTGCAATTACTTAGCTCTCGTTGGATTTTAAGCGTACATCTTTATGAAATATTGTTTAAAGTAGGTTTACAAAACTTTTTTCTGTCACCCGATAGCGCCACTGACAAGTAAAGTATGTGTCATTCTATTGTTAGTACTGCTTAGACAGGTCGCAGTATGCGGTGGGTATATTTTGCGATCTGTCTAAGGCATTTGATTTTGTAGATCACGAAATTTTATTAGATAAATTGTATTTTTACGGTGTAAGAGGCACAGCACTAGATCTTTTAAAGTCTTATTTAAGCGGAAGATGCCAATGTACCCAAATAAAAAATTGCCAATCTTCTTGGCTAGATATTGAAAAAGGGGTACCCCAAGGGTCTATCTTGGGACCCTTACTCTTTATAGTATATGTAAACGATTTAGCATATAATATACCTTTAGCTGAAGTTACGCAATATGCTGATGATACAAGTTTGTTTCTTTGTAACGACAATAGCACTAATTTGATAGAAAATATAAATATATCTTTAGGTAATGCAAAAAATTGGTTCGCCGCCAATAAGTTACTAATGAATGACAGCAAAACATTTCAAATCAACTTTACCACGAGAAATAAAAACCAGCTTCAGTTACATAACCAAACAAATTCGGTTAATTTTCTGGGAGTGACACTAGATTCTAGCCTTAATTGGTCAAGTCATATTGATAAACTGGCAGGTAAGCTGTGTTCTTCAAATTATGTGTTACGTAAACTTGTAAATTTGGTAGACAACAAAGTTATCAAAATAGCTTATCATTCTTTCATCCAATCTCATATCCGGTATGGGTTGATATTCTGGGGTAATTCTCCATATTGTGATCGCATTTTTAAGCTCCAAAAGCGAGCCATAAGGACTATTACTAAATCTCAGTGGAATGATTCCTGCAGATCTTTATTTGTTAAACTTAATATAATGTCACTATGCTCCCTTTTTATTAATGATTGTTTGCTCTTTGCGAAAAGCAACAGTCAAAGTACACACTCCGATCAACATAATTACCTTACAAGATACCGTAAGGATACACGCATACCGAAGGTGAGATTGGGTCTGACTGACAGAAGCTATGTATGCATAAGCTATAAATTTTTTAATGCTTTGCCTCTTACACTACGACAATTAAATTTTAAAAATTTTAAGAACAAAATAAAAGAATAGATATCACAATATTTCAATTAATCCTTACACAAGATAGATTGATAAAAGTCTTTATTTAAAAATTCACGACATGTTTCGACAACATGGTTGTCATCATCAGGTGATAATTCAAAAAATTTTCGATATATGTAAAAGATTATATAAAATTAAAAGATTATTAAGATCATATATCGAAAATTTTTTGAATTATCACCTGATGATGGCAACCATGTTGTCGAAACATGTCGTGAATTTTTAAATAAAGACTTTTATCAATCTATCTTGTGTAAGGATTAATTGAAATATTGTGATATCTAATCATATCAACACAAGAATTAAGAGAAGAACCTTATCTTTTAAAATAAAAGAAGTTTGCATAAAAGAGTGCGTATATTCCACTGAGGAATTTTTTAATATTAATTTCAACAAATTTTAACTATTGTATTTCACGATATATTTGTTTTAGATTTTAATACTGTAAGGCTGTAATACTTTAATACTGTATGTACCTTTTTTTTTCTTGACTTTATCTATGTGGGCTTGCCCACCAATGATACAATAAATTTACTTACTTACTTACTTACTATTTTCGGCTACCTGATAGCGCCACTAGCCAGTGAAGTATTTGTCATCCTCTTTCTATCTTCACTAACTTATATCTCCCTCTCAACTTCCGTTCGCCTCGCCCGATCACACTTCCGTAAATCTCTCATCACGCAATTACCAGCTTACTCCCCAAGTCAAGTGTGCGTAAAGAAGTTTTACTTCAAAAAACAGTTATTGAATAAATATAAAGAGATGCTACTGGAAAATAATAAATATAAATAACTCAATTTTTTATAGTTATAAATTTAGTAATTTATAAATGAATATAAATAAAATAATATAAATATACAGTTATTGAATTATAATTATATATTTTGTCAATATATTGTCTGAAAATTTGGTCGATAATTTTATTTATTAATTTGGTATTCCATTGATACGCCATTGGGGCGTTTTAATAAACGCAGGGGTTTGAAGCTCGATAGAAAATTAGGGGGTTACGTGAGAGAAGGATTTTAAAATCGCGCTCCCCATTCTATTTCACAAAATCTAGTAAGCTCTTAAAACAATATATGGAAATGTTAAAACTTATCCGGGATTATCTGATCAACAAAATCTCAAAAAATAATGTAGTAAAAAATCATCACGAAATTGACGTTTAATTTTGAATTTGTATATGAACTATCAACATATTTTTTAAAGTGACTTTCTTTCTTGGCGCGCAAGAATATGTCGACCATATTCGAGGTGTCAGACATTTTAAATGGTTCATGTTATTTGTCAGAGAACATTATTTTAGCGTTTTGGTTGAAGTTTTTAAGCTATCCAATTAAAAAAAAAAACAATATCTATAAATTTTTACATGTCGTCAAAACGACATCTTTCGGAGCCCCAAAATCAAGAAAAGTCATAGAGGAAATAGGCGTCAGACTAGGCCTAATGAAGCCATATACAAAGTTTGGAGAGAGTATGTGTCAGTAAAATTTTTGCCGACGGGCACTCTGACTAACCTAATGTCAGCAATATTTATTCACTTTTTCTGATTTTTCTGCAAAATTTAATGGATTATGATATGGCTACCTCTTGCTGCAGTAGTAGAAACAAAATCGACTATTTGTGTTTTATTTAAGAGAACTTTAATCATAATTTTTTCACATATTATTCCAGTAGATTATTACAGCAATAGATTAGTATTTGAATTCTATATGAAACAATAATTAGTGCTGGAGGTACTTATTAAATAATGACCAGTTGATATGCACAATATCTGTTTGATCGCATTATGTGACAGCATAAATTATTAACCTTCATAAATATATGTCTAAATTTCAATAATAATGCCTTTAACGTCGCCATTCGCAACATTACTATTTTCCATCTACCACACTTCCCGTTATTTTATACATTGTTAAACTTCCACTTATCAATGGGCGAATGAAGGAATTTTAGGACATTAGGATAAGGTAGACAAGTTTTGAGCATTGGAGTTTGCCATGGCCTTGAATAAGGAACCATCTTGATATTCATCTGGAATTATTCAGGGAAACCATGGAAAACCTCGAGAAGATAGCCGGTACAGGAATTACCGTTTCTCGGCGAGAGGCAGCAGGAAAAACTCCCAGCCACATCTGCTCCCGCCGGGATTCGAACCCGGTACCTCCGGAATGCGATTCTAGTACCCTTACCACTACGCCACCCCACTCGATATTTTGTATATATATTATTTGGGGGACTATTCCAAGACCTTTTGTAAGCAGCCAGACCTATCCGAAGGAGCTAACACTGAATGAGCGCGATGGTATTATACGCATGCATATGAGTGCAAGTGAGAGCATTAGATGGCTTTTTGACAGGTTCGTGAAATTTAGTTTGTTTATTTGTTTCCATGGAATTTTTCTCTTTTAAACTCGACTACACTGCGCGTGTATGTAAACAAATAACCTAAATTTCTAATCTTGGTATATCAGTAGAATGTTAGACAATAGAGCAAATAACGTTTTAACCAATTATGATTCATTACATTGTTAATATCATAACAAATGCAGCAGTGCACAGGTGTAATAATTAATTGATAGTATAATTATCAACGCTGAAATACATATTACATTATACATCTGAATTTAATCTACAATGGAGATAATCTCAATCTATCACAAAGCAATCCAATCACATATCAATACAGCAAATTATATCGATAATTCCTTTGAAGATATAATTGGAAAGCGATTAATGTTACACAATTTATCTAGATAATAGTTTAGGGTGAAATTAAGTGAGGTTATCCAGAGTAAGAAAGTCATTGTTAACGCCAAAAGTGCTTCCAATGAAAAGAGGAAAACTGGATCTCAGTTCCTGTCGATAATATAGTGTGGCTTTATTTTGAGAACTTGACCCAAAAAAAATTTTCAGTCCCTAAATATCAACTTTAAAATGGTCCGATTAGGTTTATTTTAAATAGGCTTCGTGCGATGATGGAAGCAAAATAAAATGGGTCTAGGGATAAGACCTTGAGGAACTCCATCGATGAAAGTATACCGTATACTACGTTGATTTTGATTATGTCCTTGATAAAAGAGACATACAACTTTTGATAAAGAGAGATATACTCCATGCTAATTGGAAAATCAGGGAATAGCCTAAGGAAAAAAATAATGAGGTATATTTTTGGCGCTCTTTGTTCACCTTACATTGAGAAAATAGACAAAGCTCGGTATGGTTAATTCATATCTAAATGTTTTTTACTGACATTTTTTTTTTCATTTAAATTAATACGAACGCCTAAGTCAAATTATACAAAGTAAAATATTTTGAAGGAAAAAAAAAAGAAAAACGAAACTCAGGAAGCGTATAAAAATTTTAAAAGAAAAACTTAGGTATATAAATTATGTTCTTTCATAATGAAATAAAATTTCAGATTCTCAGTAAATATATGTTTATTTAAAAAGTCTTTTAATATTTAAACAGCTACATCACTTTTCTACATTATGAGAAAATTGTCTTTGCGTTTATATTATATGTGTATAATAACGTCAGCTTATGCGAAAATGTCTTGTGCCGGTGCTCCAGGGATGCGGGAAAATTCTCCATTTAGGCTGGAAACAGTGCTCGACCGACTGTCAGCGCATACTGTACGCGCTGATCGTCAAAATATTTTTTTTTAAATAAGCTTAAAACAATAATGAATAAAAAATACAAGTATTATTGTGAAAAAAGCGTGGGGCGCTTTGTTCCACATTTTCGTACATCGAGCGCCCCACGCTTTTTTCACAATAATACTTGTATTTTTTATTCATTATTGTTTTAAGCTTATTTTAAAAAAAATATTTTTTTAGTTTTTAGTTCGATATAAAGCGTGTTTTTTAGTTTTTTTTAAACTATATTTATTTATTCATTATTGTTTTAAGCTTATTTTAAAAAAATTATTTAGAATTTTTTTTGACGTGATAACGTCTTATAAATTGATGAATCACCAATCTTATAAATTGATGAAACACCGGCTGCATGCACGAAAAAGTGTAACGTTCCTAACGTTCTGCCTGACCCTGTGCGTGCTTTTCTCGAAAACGGCCCTAACGATTTCGATGAAATTTACTGAAAAGGGATTTTGGGGGGCAAAAAATCGTTTTAGCTAGGTCTCATCTCTCGAAAAAATCGTTTTCATACAAATTTTATCATTATAAAAATCAATTTTTTGACGTATGAAAATACTTAAATATTGTAAGTAGGTTTTGGAATTTTATATAAACAATGAAACAATTGTTTTCAAAATATTATGACAGTTCATCTTTGAGACTTAAAATAAATACGAAAGTTAAAAAAAACCATTTTTATTATAGGTGGTGAGTAATTTTAATAAATAAAATTAACCTAAATTTGAAGCGAAAGATGCAATATCATAGATTCGAATTATTATAATTATTATATGTAGAAGATAGGAGAAATAGAACATAAATTACGTATTACGGAATACGTTATCACGTAAAACTATCGTCCGTAAACCGACTTTACAGACAACCAATTTTTTTTGTAAAAAAATTTTGTCATGTAACAGGGCTTGGTGGAAGATCAACTTAAAGTTGAACCGTGCCTTTTGTACGTTTATATTATGTACAATAAAAAATTTATTATTATTATAGCATAGCTATGTGTGACATGATTGGGAGGAAAAATGTAAATTTTATAGTTAATACACCTCTGGCGATGTTTTGTGCCATCCTTGTCGCACTTACCATACGGCAAGATACAGAAGTTCTGTCTCCCGGTCCAGTGTTATGACAGTGATACTTTCATTAGGTTAATTTTACTCTAAATAAATTACATATCTTAAAAACTTCTTTTCGAATTAAGAAAAGTTATGTTCCGCCAGCAAAGCCGCTTTGAAATAGGAAAATAATTCTTAATTCTTTTTATTTATATGAATATAAATGTGTATTTGTATAATAAGCGCCGGGAAAGTAAATTTTGATATAGAAAATTCTCATTCTCATATTTCTACACTGTTTGAAACAATTCGTGCAAGAAAACAAGTTTTCAACTTTTCTAAAGAATTTAGTATCAGAATTTTACAATTCTCGTGCTATGAACAGCTAAACGTGTATTTAAAAGTAGCTATATTACACCACAAGGTCCGAAAGTGTGCTATTCTTGCCCTGCGCGTCATGATGCCTGAAGGTATCATGGTGCGAAGGGCAAGTATATCAGACTTTCGGCCAGAAACAAAAAACATTTTTAATATACCACGTTTTTAAAGCGAACTAAAAAGTATAAAATAATTTCTTTACAGACAGATTTTTAACTTCTAGGATATGAAGCGAAAAACGTGGGGCGCATGTGACAATTATATAAAAAGCGTAGAGAGTATAGCTATCAATGAAAAAATTCGATTTATGAGATAAAACGGATAATGTGCCCCACGTTTTTCGTTACAAGTTAAAAATCTGTCTAAAGAAATTATTTTATACTTTTTACTTCGCTTTAAAAGCGTGGTATGTTAAAAATGTTTTTTTAATTCTATATGTAGAATGTAGATGAATCATTTATTTTTGTAAGAATGCATTCTAATGTTCTACATGACAGCGACATTAGACTGTTTTTGAGTGTATAAAAACTATAATTATGTGATTACAATCAAAAGCATATATCTATTAATTAACTATATGAATCATTGCCTCTCTGCTCAAGAGTGAGTGAACGCAACAAAGCGTATCGAAAATATGTCTGCGTCTCTTTCTTCGATGTAATTCTCCGATGATAGGATTGGTTGATGTACTTGCATTCAATCTAAATAAAGTATCTCTGTTTCAAAAACTTTGTCTTTTTCTATGCCGTTAACATGGGCGTACCCAGATTTTGGCTCAGGAGGGGGCAAATTAAATTTATTAAGCCGGGTCCCCCGTGCTTGTTTTGCCTTCCTGGATACGCCAGCGCTTACGACGTAAAAAAATACAAAAGTATATGTTTGCATCATTATAGTTCGATTGCGATTTTATTCCTATGCTCAGTATAGATTAAAAGTATACTAGAGTGACCTGTGCGAATTATTCGCACTAAATAAGTATATTAATTAACACTTTACAAAATTATTTTTTAAATATGATTGCAGGTATTCAATTCGTTTCTAATTTTGCACACTGCTTATAACGTTCTTCTTTTTGTTGTATTACAATATGAAGCTCAAATGACAGATCGAAGAAATATTTTACTAAAATTGTCATATTATAGAGGCGCAAGTAGCAAAAGCCGTCAAATGGCATCATGCAGCATTGCTGTGACGTTGTTCAGCGTTGCTCGCTGTTTCAAAATTAAAGCCGTCAGATGGCAGTATGCAGTATTTACAATATGAAGGTCAGATGACAGACCGAAGTGTTGACGTTGTTTCAAAATTAAAGCCGTCAGATGGCAGACGTTGTTCAGCGTTGCTGTTAATTAATTAATTTACAAAAACAAAAGCAATAATAAATTTTTTAGTTGTCGATGTCAGTAGAGCAAGCAATTATCTGTAAAATGATATATAATTTATGTGGAGAAATTGTCCGGTTTTTTCTAAAAAGGGAGGCAAACATCTTAACCTTATCGTATTAATATACAGATTGTATCAAATCAAAACCGTCCATAGAACATTCTGTGTGTAAGACAGAGACGATAATAATAAAGCACTAAAGCAGTAAGTAAGAATGAGATAAATTATTGCTAATAGTTAGTTACTGTGGTTATACAATCTGATAGTATCGTTTTTGTTTTCTACAGTAAAAATCACAATTTTATCAAATGTCAGTATTCACTAGTGAAATTATTGATAAAATGGCTATTTATACTGTTCGGGAAAAAATCCAAATAATTAAATAGTTTTATGGTGGTAATTCAACCGCCGACATAATAAATTTATTTGTAGCTGCCTTTGAAAACAGACTGTCTCCGTATAAAAGAACAATTCGCAGTGTCATACGAGAATTTGAATCAAATGGTTGCCTATCTCCGAAAAAAATTTTTTTTATGGAGATTTGTGAAATCCAAAATTTATGGCTTTCAAGAAAATAGAGCTAATAATTTGAACGAATTGAAAATACAGATTTACGTTGACCATGAGATGTCAGTCAATGTGAGGGAAAATATTTATAATCGATTAGGATATTGTTTGGCAGAACGTGGAGGTTTTTTTGAACATTAAATAAATTAATTATTAAAAGTATTGTTAAAACTTTTGTACCAGATATAAATAATAAATCGAATTAATATTACAGTTTAGTTGTTTTAATTGATAAATTGGTAAAAAGATTTACAGTGTACGTAATTATATATTTACGTAACCACAGTAACTATTAGCGATCATTTATCTCATTCTTACTTACTGCTTTATATATCGTCTCTGTCTGACACACAGAATGTTCTATGGACTGTTTTGATTTGATACAATCTGTATATGATGATGATGATCAAAAGTTATTTACAAATCAATTTTTTTGACAAAGCTTTTTGCAAGCCAGCATTGTGCTTATTACGCAATGAATTGTGCTTTGAAATTCCATATATCCAATTTTGGATTGTGCATAATGCGTCCTTAAAAAAATATAACGATCGACCGAATAAATATTTAATATTTTGATTAAATTTTAAAACATGAACAAAAATTCCATTACGGATAAAACACATCGCGCAATGGTTCTAAATTGTACACGACAGCTTATAAAATTCTCTTTTAGTATAGAGTTTATTAATTTGACTGAAGTCTATTAAATTAATATTTTATAACGTAAACTAGCTGATGTTATTATATACATCAAAACTTCCCTCCGTTATATGGGGGTAGGTACTTGATATACAGAAATTATATTCCAGCATCAAAAGAAATTACAGCACTCATTCCCTTTGGCTGCTGTTATAAAAATTAAATCAAATTTTCCTCAATAAAGTTTTGTCGGATACAAGTCTCTAAAATTCGCTCGAGAAAGTCGGCCAGTCAACTTATCATTTCAAAAATGCACTCGCGTATTATCTATATGTTACGGTCAATGTCCGAAATCCGGGCAATGTCGACAATGCCCGAGCCACATCGGGTAATGTCCGAAGGTTCAAAAAATAGATTGTTTATAAACATGAAACGCTGACATTTGATTGTATCTTTATCATGATAAGTTATCATTAACGCTTTATAGAATTTTTATCACTGATATCAACTATTGAAAAATATATTTTTCAGCTTTCTATTACAATAATTGATGATTGAAAACACGTATAAAAATATATTCTTCAATAGTTGATATCAGTGATAAAAATTTCATAAAACGTTAATGATAACTTATCATGATAAAGATGCAATCAAATTAATGTCAGCATTAATTCATGTTTATAAAAAATCTATTTTTTGAACCTTGTCCGATTTTGCCCGATGTGGCTCGGACATTGCCGGATACAGGTGACCGGTAATTGCTCGTATTCCTCTCGGGAGTAGAAACTATGACTAATTTCGAATGATTTAACCTCTATCACTTGACGGTCGGAAATGCGTCATTTTCGAGAAAATCTACTTCGATTTGCTTTTTACAAAAGTCCGAATTTTGGGAGTTAAAAATAAAGAAAAAATATTCTCAATTTTTGGCCTGAATTTTTCCATGATCTTGTAGCTTACTAATTGGCCAACCTTCCTAAAGGTATAAATCTATTCTGTCTTACTTCGAGGGCATAAATATTTATTCGTCTGATAAAATAATAATGGCCGCCACATAGATCATAATACCTAACCTATAAAAGTGGAGTATAATGTCTACAGTTGCTCGTGTGAACTTATTTATGTGTTGTTCATAACCATTTGTTAGGTGTGTAGTTGTAAAACATTAAAGTTAGTGGAACTTTTTTTAGACCTTTACACTAACGCCATCGGTCGGATTTTTGGGTGAACGTCAAAATATTCAACAACAAGAGCAAGGAGTATAAGTGCAGTGTATGTTTATTCTTTAACTTACTTTTCTACCTATTATTTTGCTTGGTCAATTGAAAGTAAATTTTATTCTAACGAATAAATTTGTTCCAAGATTAGTGACTTCTGTCTTTAATAGTGTTCGATGAATGTGGGCCGGTGCAGGTCAATCTTGAGTTGACGTGTATGCAACTGGTCGACTATAATGTAACAACACTGCCTCATCAGGAATTCACCATAGCGCTGCTAAAAAGTATCAAAGTATGAATACGGAGACGCGCGCGCGCGCGTCTCTCTCTCTCTCTCTCTGTGTGTGTGTGTGCTTCAGCTCTGGCCACTGTTATCATGTATTTGTGCGCTTTTTTAGAAAGAAAAACTTCACATACCTGATGCTATATGACTGCACGTAGGTGTACATATTATGTAACGCAATCAAGGGCGTAGATGTTTTTTTTCTGAGCGGGGTGGGGGGTTAAGCGTAAAAATATTTTTTTTTTCAAGTTTTATTAATGCGAATAAAAATTCAAGCCAATTGGGCGACGGGACCATTCTGACTTCGAAAATATAAATACATTTGATATACCTAGTATAATAAAGAAATTTCCAGCCAATTGGGCGACGGGACCATTCCAACTTCAAAAATGTTGACATTTGATTATAATAAAGAAAATAAAATTTCTGATATCGCGTGACGTGACGCGGGTAATGGCTAGTATTCAATATAATATTGACTATTCGTTGCCATGGTTACCTATATAGTATGTTCCACGTCATGTAAAAATTAATCAAAGCATGCCTAACTAATTTATTTCTGACAGATCCGCATAAAACAAAAGAGCGGATGATTTTTTTTATTTTCAAAATATTTCCGAAACTATAAAGTTTAGAAACAATACTTTCTTGAAAAAATAAATAGAATAATAAGCCGTTATGAAAAGTATACCATTATTATATAAAAAATACCGTTTTAGCATATATCTCTTCTGCGCATGCGCCGATTTTCCCCAAAAACAATAGGAATCTTCATATTTGCATACCAAACATCCTCCCAAAATTTGGTTTCAATCCGCTCATCCGTTTGACCTGTATCGTGTTCACAGACTAACAGACGCACAGAGATTTTTTTTTGGATTCGGGGGACCTCAAAACGGATAGATATTGTAAAATTTTTGAAAAGTGATTTTTGACCTAAACTAGTACCATTCCCCACTTGTGGGTTGGAATGGTAAAATGTTCTAAAAAATTGCCTTTTGACATTGAAAATTTTTCGTGGAAAGGATGTACTAAAACCATGACGAGTAAGAAAACAGACAGAAATTAAACGAAACTTTGACACATACATTATAGATTGTCTAGTTTCTGATTTGTCTGAACGATGCTGGTAAAGACTACAAGATATTTCAAACACCCACACAAATTAACGATGCCATTACATAATATTGTTACGAGACCAAAGTGATATAATAATGTTATTGATAAATTATATAACGATTACTGGAGATATTAGAAGAGAAAAGGGTGTTATAAGTGTGACATATAGGTTGTAATTTGTGACAACTAACGGCGTCGTTAATTACCTCTTCTGTTGTTACAGTAGTTAACGAGCCGACAAACCAATTACGGCCACCAAGCACTTATGACATCATGTGTTTAATTAAGATTAAAAGATTTTAACGGTTTTTCTACAGCCAGCTCAAACTAATACAATGAAGCGAAGCACATTTCGTTTTGTATTTTATATTGTCAAATGTTTGACGAGTTTTATAAACTCACAGAGCTTCTAAAATTAAAAACTATATCAAAAAATTGTGAAAGATAACTCTAATAATTTAGAGAGATGATGATCCTGTTCAAATGTTGGAAGATTAAAGGAAGAATCCTGGTGGCATAGGATCGATGAACGAAGCAAATACTGAAGGTTTTTATTGCATTTTATTGTCTGACGTTTCGGCACTCTTTATGCCGTCTTCGGAGAATCAATGCTGTCTGTTTTCTCAGTATTGTTGTTATATATAAAGTAAATTAAAACAAAAAATGTCATCAAAAGAATTACTATTTTTCTTGAAAGAACGACTAGATTTTTACTGAAAACTGTATAAATGTGTCTGTTACTTGTATAAAAATTATACTGATATCTATATCAAAAAATACTGCCTCGTTTAATACCCATATCCACCGAACACTATTCAAGGAACAAAATTATTCGTTAGAATAAAGTTTACTTTCGATTCACCAAGCAAAATATTAAATAGAAAAGTAAGTCAAAGAATAAATATATACTGCACTATACTCCTTGCTCTTTTTGTTGAATATTTTGACGTTCACCCAAAAATCCAACCGATGGCGTTAATGTAAACGTCAGAAAAAAATTTCACAAAATAATAATGTTTTATCCTAACCCAATTGCACACAAAACTTCCACTAGCTTTAATGTTTCACAACTGTACACTTCACAAAAGGTTAATAAACAACACATAAAATAATTCACAAGAGCAAACTGTAGATATAATACTCCACGTTTATAGGTTAGGTGTTATGATCTGTGTGGCGGTCATTATTATTTTATCAGGCGAATAAATATTTATACTCTAAAATTTGGACAGAATACCTAACCTATAAACGTGGAGTATTATCCACGTTTATAGTAGGTTATCTGTGTGGCGGTCATTATTATTTTATCAATGGAATAAATGTTTATACCTTCGAAGCAAGACAAAATAGATGTATACCTGCAGTAAACATAATTATGGCTGGTGAATTGAATTATCGCTATTATTTATTCGGAGGAATAGTTACCTGATGAAAAAATTAACCGAATAAAAAACTACTTACGTTCGGTGAATATGGCCATTAAAATTCGTGAAAAACATTTTTTTAATTGCGTTTAGAAAACCGCGCATATTATTAAGCGTGGACCAGAGCCCATTCGTGAAGGTACCAATGTTATTTAACGGAGCAGCGCACATTGAACCAGCACCTGCCACCAGCAACAAGCGTCGGTCGGTCGCTTGCGATTTCTGCATCATCTCCATAACGTATTCACAGTCAAGGGTATATGCATCGCTATGTTGTGCTGAAGTTTCGAAACCCCAGTCCCTTTGCAGATGCTGTTATAATAATTCACATATTATTCTCTGTTTACGCTTTAAGTGCGTGTTGCTTTCAATTAACACAGTTATATGTATTTTAATTATCAAATTAATAATTAATTTTAATAAGTATGTCGCAGTAAAATTCAAAAAGTTATACCATCAACTGCAATGACGTTTTTAATTTAAAATAATTTCGTTAATTGCAAGCAGACCGTTTTATGTTTTCGAAATGGAAAGCGTTTTTTTTGTTTCTTTGTTTTAAAATATAAAAAAATCGATCACGCTTGGAGAGGGTTCTGCAACATTCCGTTTTCCGTGACTATTTGTAACTTAGGATTTTCGCTTAGGTTTTCCTGTAAACAATATACAAATATTAAACTCTCCGCGCTAATCTCAGAAACCACTGAACTGATTTAAATGAAATTTTGTAAATGTGTCTTGCTTGGTGCAACTTACGCTATAGAATAGTTTTTATTAAATATTATGTACAAAATTACGGTGTTTTCTCAACAAAAAAAAAATTGGTTGTCTGTAAAGTCGGTTTACGGACGATAGTTTTACGTGATAACGTCATAAAGAAACATTGATGAACTCTATGACGTCACGCGAGAAGAGAGAGAAATGCGTACAAGCCGACGCTTGGGCCGATCGTGCCTTTCTATCGCTTATACCGCGCTCTCGCTTGCACGCTCAGGCTCAGGCGGAACGTGACACTTTTTCGTGCGTGCAGCCGGTGTTTCATCAATTTATAAGACGTTATCACGTCAAAATGTTTTAGTAACATGTAACGACATCTCATAGAATTTACTCATAGCTATTAGTTCAGAAGCAAACTAAAAAAAACTGTTTTAGCGACATCTGATAGATTTTGGTCAATGCTATTTGTTCAGAAGCAAATCTAGTAGAATTTGCTCAAAGCTATATTAGTTCAGACGCCGGGCCGCAAACGAAATACATTTTGAAGAATTATATCTATCGCACCCGGGTGAAACCGGGACGAACCGATAGTTTATATATATACATATTTCAATATGTAATAATTGGATTTTGTAATTGTAATTTAAATAGGATTCTGGTCTATTAGTAGATAAACAAAGTGATTAAAATATAAATCAAGGCGATCCGACTAAAATTGCGATCCGTAGAGCTCGGACGTACGTACGTACGTACATACGTACAAACCAACCGACAACTGCTGTTCGTGATTTTCAATTACAAATTTAGTAGTAATTATGAACTCAATCTATCTAAAAATGATTCTGTTTTATCGAACACTATCTCTTCTTTTCAAAAAGCTGCAATTTGAATTGATTTCGTGTGAAATTTACTTAGATATAACTTCTTGTATGAACGAAAGTCAAACCTGACGCGCAAAGCGATAATAGAGCACATACCGCTTGTTTAAGCGGTATGTGCAATTATACGAACAAAAATACATATAAATAAAACGACATGTTATGTGTACAAATATTACAGTTTCGACAGTGTATGTGGATCCGCCTTAATGTGACAGCCCGGAGGCACACGCCGGATTATCAGCGAACCTATCGCAATCAACTAATTAGATTCCGCGAGGGCATTTTTTGGGGGCAATATTACGAAATAAATATCAAATACAACTTGTTGCCAATGTCAATTAACTCTAGCAAACACAAGCCAATCGCAAAAATAACATTTTGTCAATTATAGTTAATAAATCCGTGTAATTTGGTGTTTTGCGTTTTATCGAAAATTTGTTTATATTCAATTTTTATTTGAATAACGTGGAAAATCTGAAATTGGGGTGTTCGAATAAAGTTTAAAAAGATTACTGTTACAATATCTTCTCAAAAAAAAACATGCAGCGACGTCTGATAGAATTTGCTTAAAGCTACTATAGTTCAGAAACAAACGAAAAAAACCGTTTTAGTACCAAGTGGCGACATCTGTTAGCATTCGCTCAAAGCTATTAGTTCAGAAGCAAATCTGGTAGAATTTGTTCAGAAGCAAACCAAAAAAGACTGTTTTAGTACCAAGTAGCGACGTCTGATAGAAATCGCTCAAAGCTATTAGTCCAGACGCCGGGCCGCAAACGAAATACATTTAGCAGAATATTATATCTATCGCCAAATCTTTGATGAACATCTGATTAGAAATCTTCAATAAATAAAATTATCGACCAATTTTTCAGACAATATATTAACAAAAAATATAATTAATACATTAACGTTTCGATCCGGATTTGGACATTCTTCAGAAATATAAAAAATAATTAATATTTAATTCTAATTCGCTTTATATAAAATTCTTTCAAAATTATTAAGTCTAATATTATATCTATCGCACCTGTTTAATTGTAGATCAAAAAATCAACTAAAATTTATTTAAAAATATTTGTAAACGTAAATATTTAAACATTCAAAATACGACGATAATTTAATATAAAACTCAAAAATAAAGCCCTTTTTATTAATTTTGTGCGTTGATTCGAATTCAATTGACCACTGTTTTGGGTATCGGAAGAAAAAGAACTATTCTAAGAACTGTACATTTGCAAATTTGACTTAACTGGTTCATAGGTTAAATGTCAATTTGCAATAATTTAATGCACGAGTCTCTATACATACTGTGTGTGTGTTTGTGTACCAATACATGCGCAGGGCGTGTATAAATAGGCTTTTTATTTATTGGCTCAAATGTATGACGCTTTGCTTCAATGCATGATTACCCTTCGGTCGAACTGTCCAAATTAGGCAAAAAATAATTACTGAATTCACTAAAGTCAAATAGGCATTATTTATAGACATTGTTTCAACAAAAAACTAAATTTTAACGTAAATGATTGCACTTTTATCTTTCTCTTTTGAAATAATCACGAAAACGCTTGTGACGTCACGACTCAGTGACAGCTGACATGAGATGCTGTATTTATGGGTGTAGAGCTGTCGTGCAGAGGTATTTCTTAGAAAGGTACGTAAATTCACTTAATGATATGATTCTTTTGATAGCATGCAACCACTTCTTTTTCAGTTCCAAATCTTTTGGGAATACAAAACTTTAAAGCACGCATCGCGTAAAGCGAAAACATAAAAGTCGTCACGAAAGCCAGCACCACAGCACGCTTGAAACCTAGCAGCCAAATCTAGCGGCAAAACCAGCCTCGTGTGCAGCGGTTTTTAATTAAATTAATTAATTATTAATCTAAAGCAATTTCCAGAATATATTCTGAATGTTAATAAGTTATAATATTATAATAAAATATGGGACAGCCCTGCAGCTGTCTTCACCATTATAACGTTAAATATCCTTGAATCAGTTATTAAAACAATTATGTATTATAATTAACTTACCTACTCATAAATTTGCACTTGCAATCTCAAAATAAGAGAAACCCACATATCCGACGAGTACAGCCATAATATTTGATTAAATCTTTTTCTCTGTCTGACCATTACGTCATAATGCATTTGTGAACCTTATGGGATTTGGTTCTCGGTTAAATTGATAGAAAATGGTTTTATTTTATAGTTTAAAGGTCACTAAGAAAAAGCGTCCATGGGCGCATAGCCTAATAAAATATTTTTAAGAAAAAAATTGAACCGACTTCACACTAAAAAGTAAAAAATAGTTGCGTATTGAAATGTTTTGGAGTCGCTGTCAACCAAAATGCAACCTATTCCGAGAACTACACCGACTCCAAAACATTTCAATACGCAATTATGTTTTACTTTTTAATGTGAAGTCGGTTCAATTTTTTTGTTAAAAATATTTTATTTTTCTCTTTTTAGTGTTAATCTAACACTAAAAATCGGTGAACATACATAAAAAACATTATGCGTTTCTTTGAAATTTGAGAGTTTCCCTCGATTGCTCCGGATTCCACCATCAGATCCTGACTTGATTCCGATTGGACCACCTCTGAGGTGCACTCTTTCGAATAAAAAAAAATTTGAAAATCGGTTCATAATTTACGGAGAAATCGGTGAACATAGGTACATAAATAAAATATATATATATACAGACGAACATAGAACCTCCTCCTTTTTGTTGAAGTCGGTTAAAAAGGGACAGGTTTTTAGGTATAGATATGTTTAGCGATATTTTAGATATAGGGATATACATTGAATTCACAAACATGTTCCGTGTTTAAAGTTTGTGTTTTTTTGTTAGAAATAGAAAATAGGCGAAAACTAGGTAATGTTGGAAGGTGTCACCCTGTTTAAAATAATGTCATATTCGGATTCAGCGCACATGAAAACATATTTCTAGAGCTTAGGATTTTTTAAGATTGTGAATTCAATGGATATCCCTATATCTAAAATCTCGCTTAATATCTGTAGCTAAAAATCTATTGGTTCTTAGGCTATGCGCTTATGGACACTTTTTCTTAGCGACCTTTAAACTATAAAATAAAACCATTTTAGATCAATTTAATCGAGAACCAAATCCCATTTTTTTTGTGCGGTGTCCTTTGCACCCTTTTGTGATTTTGTGGAAATGTTTACGATCAAATCGTCTTTTGTTTACTGGCTTATAATGTTCATTGTATTCTGCATGAATGAATTGTTGTTTAGATTTAAATTTCTATAATTTTAATGTATTAATTTTGTTGGATTTTATTGATTATAATTTTGTTCTTTAATTTAATTATTATTTATTTTTAATTTTCAATAATAACTATTTCTGTATAAAGGAAATTGTCAAAATTGTAATAGAAATTTAAGGTAATGTACGGCATTGCAGTAGAATGTATTTGTACGGAATTAAATAAAGCTTTATTATTATTATTATTATTATAATGTTCATTGTTTATTTTTAGGTTAAATGTAAAACACAAAAATATACAAATCTTAGATTAACGTCTGAATAAATAAATAGATACTGATTTATTTTTATATTTTTTAGATTACATATTTCTGAAGAAGATCCAAATCCGGACGGAAACGTCATTTATTGAGATATTGAATTATAATTTTATAATTTTTTGTCAAAATACAGTCTGAAAAAGTTGGTTGATAATTTTATTTACAAAAATATACAAATATTGAATATCTACATATTATGTATACTTACAATCTATGTAAAGATGACGTAATAATGCGATTAAATATCCCCTAATGCTGTGTCCCCTTAATTGTAGCGTTAACAACTTAAGCTATCCTTAAATGCGACGCAACACTGTTTATTGTCCTTACAAAACATTAACAAAAGACATCGTACATACCGAGTGTTCTGAAATAAAAGTTATAATTTTTGTCGTTTTTCTTGTAACTTGCAAAAATCACCAACCAACTATCATTTGATGCGCCGCATGATGAGTAGGGATGTCGGAAGAAAATATCGATATATCGATGTATCGATATTTATAAAAATATCAATATCGACGTCGATATATCGAGGAAAAAATATCGATATATCGATGTATTGATGTATCGATATTTATAAAAATATCAATATCGACGTCGATATATCGAGGAAAAAATATTGATATATCGATGTATCGATATTTATAAAAATATAAATATCAACGTCGATATATTGAGGAAAAAATATCGATATATCAATGTATCGATATCTATAAAAATATCAATATCGACGTCGATATATCGAGGAAAAAATATCGATATATCGATGTATCGATATTTATAAAAATATCAATATCGACGTCGATATATTGAGGAAAAAATATCGATATATCGATGTATCGATGTTTATAAAAATATCAATATCGACGTCGATATATCGACGAAAAAATATCGATATATCGATGTATCGATATTTATAAAAATATCAATATCGACGTCGATATATCGAGGAAAAAATATCGATATATCGATGTATTGATGTATCGATATTTATAAAAATATCAATATCGACGTCGATATATCGAGGAAAAAATATTGATATATCGATGTATCGATATTTATAAAAATATCAATATCGACGTCGATATATCGAGGAAAAAATATCGATATATCGATGTATCGATATTTATAAAAATATCAATATCGACGTCGATATATCGAGGAAAAAATATCGATATATCGATGTATTGATGTATCGATATTTATAAAAATATCAATATCGACGTCGATATATCGAGGAAAAAATATTGATATATCGATGTATCGATATTTATAAAAATATCAATATCGACGTCGATATATCGAGGAAAAAATATCGATATATCGATGTATTGATGTATCGATATTTATAAAAATATCAATATCGACGTCGATATATCGAGGAAAAAATATTGATATATCGATGTATCGATATTTATAAAAATATAAATATCAACGTCGATATATTGAGGAAAAAATATCGATATATCAATGTATCGATATCTATAAAAATATCAATATCGACGTCGATATATCGAGGAAAAAATATCGATATATCGATGTATCGATATTTATAAAAATATCAATATCGACGTCGATATATTGAGGAAAAAATATCGATATATCGATGTATCGATATTTATAAAAATATCAATATCGACGTCGATATATCGAGGAAAAAATATCGATATATCGATGTATTGATGTATCGATATTTATAAAAATATCAATATCGACGTCGATATATCGAGGAAAAAATATTGATATATCGATGTATCGATATTTATAAAAATATCAATATCGACGTCGATATATCGAGGAAAAAATATCGATATATCGATGTATTGATGTATCGATATTTATAAAAATATCAATATCGACGTCGATATATCGAGGAAAAAATATTGATATATCGATGTATCGATATTTATAAAAATATAAATATCAACGTCGATATATTGAGGAAAAAATATCGATATATCAATGTATCGATATCTATAAAAATATCAATATCGACGTCGATATATCGAGGAAAAAATATCGATATATCGATGTATCGATATTTATAAAAATATCAATATCGACGTCGATATATCGAGGAAAAAATATCGATATATCGATGTATTGATGTATCGATATTTATAAAAATATCAATATCGACGTCGATATATCGAGGAAAAAATATTGATATATCGATGTATCGATATTTATAAAAATATCAATATCGACGTCGATATATCGAGGAAAAAATATCGATATATCGATGTATTGATGTATCGATATTTATAAAAATATCAATATCGACGTCGATATATCGAGGAAAAAATATTGATATATCGATGTATCGATATTTATAAAAATATAAATATCAACGTCGATATATTGAGGAAAAAATATCGATATATCAATGTATCGATATCTATAAAAATATCAATATCGACGTCGATATATCGAGGAAAAAATATCGATATATCGATGTATCGATATTTATAAAAATATCAATATCGACGTCGATATATTGAGGAAAAAATATCGATATATCGATGTATCGATGTTTATAAAAATATCAATATCGACGTCGATATATCGACGAAAAAATATCGATATATCGATGTATCGATATTTATAAAAATATCAATATCGACGTCGATATATCGAGGAAAAAATATCGATATATCGGTAAAATTTTCAAAAGATTTTGCGTTTTTAAAATAATAGTGTATTTAGCTTAATATTATCAGTAGTAATTTTTATACAAAATGTACATTATTTTAATGTACAAAAATGTCAATAAAAATGAAGGTATTTTTAGAAGTATTTCTTTTTATTAGGCAATATAATAATTACGAAAATATCAAAAACTAAAAAGTTATCTTCTAACTAATATTTTTAAACTTATTTAATGTATTAGGCAAGCCAGTATTTGTACGGTAGCGAAAGTATCTTTTACTGTTTTGGATTCTAGATACATAAATAAAAAAATATATCGTTTTTGATACAATTTTCGATACTGGATATTTCGTATCGATATATCGGATCAAAATATATCGACTAAAAATATCGACGTTTTGAGTTAAAAATATCGATACATCGATATATCGATACTTATTCAACAACCCCAATGATGAGCTTGTAGTTTGTTCTCCAAAATTAACCCTCAAATTCGTAATTAGTTTATTTACACTATACAGAGTGACCAGCAATTGCTCGTATTCCTCTCGGGAGATGAAACTACGACTAATTTTGAATGATTTAACTCCATCACTCGGTGGTCGGTAATGCGTCATTTTTTTTATGATAATGACACTCCTGTGAAGAATTTTTATTTTATTTTTGTTTATTTATTGTAAGTTTTTACACACAGCATAAAATCGTGGTTTTTAGCTTTACGAAGGTTGGCCAATTAGTACGCTATCAGATCATGGAAAAATTCAGGCCAAAAAGTGAGATTTTTTTAATTTTTCACTCCCAAAATTCGGATTTTTGTAAAAAGACAACCGAAGTAGATTTTCTCGAAAATGATGCATGTTCGACCCCCAAGTGATAGAGGTTAAATCATTCCAAATTAAAATCTTTGAAATCTTTGATTAACGTCTGAATAGAACTCTTCAAGTAAATAAAATTGTCGACCAATTTTTCTCAGACCGAACGATATATTGACAAAAAATGATAAAATTACAAATCAATATAACACAAGATGACGTTTCGATCCGGATTTGGATCTTCTTCAGAAATATCTAAAAAATATAAAAAATAATTAATATTAAGTTATTTATTAACTAATCGATTGTACGTAAAATTGAAAGTTTCAATTCAAACTTTCAATTTTACGTACAATCGATTAGTTAATAAATAACTTAATATTAATTATTTTTTATATTTTTTAGATATTTCTGAAGAAGATCCAAATCCGGATCGAAACGTCAATGTATTAATTATTATTTTTTGTTAATATACTTGTCTGAAAAATTGGTCCATAATTCTATTTATTGAATCATTCCTAATTAGTCATATTTTCTTCTCCCGTGAGGAATACGAGCAATTACTGGTGACCCTGTATATACGACCATATAAGACAGGAAACTACATCTATCGATGGCCTTCGATAGTAGAAGGACATTTCGCACTTCCGTTTCCTGCGAAACGCGTGCTTGTCACTTCCGTTTTGACCATTGACTTGTGCAAGAGCCGGGAGACCGATCTCCACCCAGGCAGCACAACAACCCGTAGGTACATATGTTACAATGGCACTTCTCCGTACTTATTTAGGGGTCTGTTTTGTTATAGGAAGGGTGTATACTGTATACGCTTCTTTTTTTGTTGTTATAGTGCTTAACGGCGGTCCGCATTGCATTTAAAGGGTGTTTTTTATTAATAGTTAGCGGTTTTTTACTTGTTTAGACTGTGGATTTGCTGAATAGCACGCGGCCGTTGTCGATTTTAATGTATAGCCTTTTAAACAGCCTATTTCGATTAGGATATAAATTATACACAGACCACTATGTTTGTATACAGTTATTATATATTTTTTTTTAAATAAAATGTTTTAACTTTCGTGTTTACTGTAAATACTCGACCATTGTTTACTTAGAGTCCATTTTAACCAAACGATAACCGGAACATGTATTTCCAGCCAATCATTTTTATTGAGTAAACCCAATACCTAACCTATAAACGTGGAGTATTATATCTACAGTTTGCTCTTAAGAATTTATTTATGTGTTTATTAACCTTTTGTGAAGTGTATAGTTGTAAAACATTAAGGTTAGTGGAAGTATTGTGTGCAATTGGGTTAGGATAAATTATTGTTATTTTGTGAAACTTTTTTATGACGTTTACACTAACGCCATCGGTCGGATTTTTGGGTGAACGTCAAAATATTCAACAACAAGAGCAAGGAGTATGGCGCAGTGTATATTTATTCTTTAACTGACTTTTCTATACCTGCTATTCTGCTTGGTGAATTGAAAGTTAATTTTATTCTAACGAATAAATTTGTTCCAAGATTAGTTACTTCTATCTTTAATAGTGTTTGGTGAATATGGGCATGAGAAACGGGGAATATCGCAGTCATCGTAGAAGAAATGCGGGATCACAAAAAAACTAAAGATTGACAACATTAGCTTTTATTGCACATAGCTATAATATATTTTATAGGTTTCAGAGTTGAATAACATTTCATATATTTAAATTTTATTGACTGTCTGTTTTAATGATGGTACAATTTTAACCCTGTAATTATACCATGTACACGATAATTACTGTACCCTGTCAATTGTAATTGTGACGTCAGACAAAACGTGCGCGTGCGTGGACGGACAGTGCTGCCACACATACAAAGGACAAAACGTATAAAATATAATACGCATTCAACTTACATGCTTCGAGCGATTTTCAAAGCAGCTGGGATGCTCGAGGAGTAATTAGTTTAAATTGACTAAATTGGTGACAATTTTCTATTTATTTATTCATTTGCTATCTTAATTTCGAATCTAAATGTTTAAACGTGCCATAAAAGCTATACAAGATTATTAAGACGAGCCTATTACAGTTATTTATAAATGTGTTGTTTATTATGAAATTTTTCAAATTAACAGAATTAATGAATTTTGTAATTAAAAGAGGGAAATACATTTTTAAATTATTAAATAATTAAATGTTGAAAATTGTTTTTTTTTAAAACACATCTGTTTGTTGATTCAATAATAATAATGCGTTTAACATCCGTTTCTCGACTATAGGTCATAACAGATGCCATTCGCACCATTACTATTTTCCATCTATCACACTTCCCGTTTTTAATACATTTTTAAACTTCCACTTAATTAATAGCAATGCGTCGGTCTAATTTTAAAACCTCGTAAGTCAAAATTTTATGAAATTATGATTTTAGGCTATAGTGCTTTAGGATTTTAGTACCTTCTGTAAAACCTCGTAAAAAATAACCAAAATTGACTTACGGGGTTTTAAAATTAGACCGACGATGGGTGAATGAGAAATTTTAGGACATTTGGATAAGGTAGGCAAATTTTGAGCGTAGGAGCGTAGGACAGGCCTTGAATAAGGAACCATTTCAATATTTATCTGGAATTATTGAGGGAAACCATGGAAAACCTCAACAAGATAACCGATACAGGAATTACCGTTTCTCGGCGAGCGGCAGCTGGAAAAAGTCCTGACTGAAATTCGAACCCGGTACGTCCCGGATGTGAGTCTAGTGCTCTCACCACGACGCCACTCCGCTCGGTTGTTTGTTAATTCAATTATTCCGTCTTGTTAAGTATAGGTATATATGAAAAGGGCTCCATGAAGCAAAACAATTATGAGCAACAATAGGTAAACCATAGATATATATATATATATATAAGACCAGTTATCCACGAATACTTTACGCTATATTTTTTTTTTGAGCACGACGGCGCAGCCGGAGTGAACCCTCGAAATAGAGCAAGTGTTTTAAAGACCAGTTATCCACGAATACTTTACGCTATTTTTTTTCGAGCACGATGGCGCGCCGGAGTGAACCCTCGAAATAGAGCAAGTGTTTTAAAGACCAGTTATCCACGAATACTTTACGCTATTTTTTTATTGACGTATGCAGTCATATATATTTCCATACACACATATACGTACATGTGTATTTAGCTAGCAATTAATAAAATAGATAGATAGATGTTCCAATTGAATTTTTTTAATATTTCTCTTTATACGTAGCGAAGCACGTACAGGGCCGCTAGTATAATATATAAGCTTAGAACATTTTACATTGTCAGATTGGCATCAATGCTTGTCAACCTTGATGCCAAATTGACAATGTAAAATGTTCTAATAGCTTTTACATTATATTTATGCTCAATTTTGTAATTTTTGAAACGTTTCAGTATAAAAATAGGTTTTGGAGCGAAATATCACTGTTTACTGTGAGTTTTGTCGTTTTTTTCAATAAAATCATATTATAAAATAATTAATATTTTTGAATCTCGCGCGCTTTTTACGGCGTTTTCCACGTGCAAAATGGCTTCTAAAAGGTACAGGAGGCGCTAGTGTATCCGCAATCTATCAAATATATATATCTATGAGGTAAACCAACTGAAGTTATGTAATTTCGACGTTTTAAGGAGTTTGCCGTTATTGCGAATGGAATTTACATTGTGTATAATTTCTGTCAAAACTGGCATTAAAGAGAGAGCGAAGATGCAGCACACATAAATCGGGCTGTGTTTAGAATTTCATTTTATAATTAAAGCGTGGCGATGATTGCTGTCAATTTAATTGGAATAACATTTTAAAATCAATGCATCGAGCCAAAGCACCCGTTCATACAAACGTATAAGTGTATTAGAGATGGAGTATTTCGAGCGAAAATCAACGAGCTGTATAGCGTAATGGTGAGAGCACTAGACTCGCATTCGGGAGGTACCGGGTTCGAATCTCGGCGGCGGCAGATGTGGCTGAGGAATTTTTCCAACTGACCCTCGCCGAGAAACGGTAGCTCCTGTACCCGGCCATCTTGTTGAGGTTTCTCATGGTTTCCCTTAATAATCTATATCTATACTAATATATAAAGCTGAAGAGTTTGTTTGTTAATTTGGTTGAACGCGCTAATCTCAGGAACTACTGGTTCGAATTGAAAAATTTTTTTTGACGTGATAACGTCTTATAAATTGATGAATCACCATTCTTATAAATTGATAAAACACCGGCTGCATGCACGAAAAAGTGTAACGTTCCTAACGTTCCGCCTGACCCTGTGCGTGCTTTTCTCGAAAGCGGCCCTAACGATTTGGATGAAATTTACTGAAAAGGGATTTTGGGGGGCAAAAAATCGTTTTAGCTAGGTCTCATCTCTCGAAAAAATCGTTTTCATACAAATTTTATCATTATAAAAATCAATTTTTTGACGTATGAAAATACTTAAATATTGTAAGTAGGTTTTGGAATTTTATATAAACAGTGAAACAATTGTTTTCAAAATATTATGACAGCTAATCTTTGAGACTTAAAATAAATACGAAAGAAAGAAAGTTAATAAAAAACAATTATATTATAGGTGGTAAGTAATTTAAATAAATAAAATTAACCTAAATTTGAAGCGAAAGATGCAATATCATAGATTCGAATTATTATAATTATTATATAAATTTAGGTTATGTATTACGGAATACGTTATCACGTAAAACTATCGTCCGTAAACCGACTTTACAGACAACCAATTTTTTTGTTGGATAGTCCATTTATCGAGGAAGGCTATAGGCTATATAATATCACGCTACGATCAATAGGAGCGGAGCATCAATGAAAAATGTAACTCAAAATTTGTTCGTCCGACAAAAACTTTTGAACGGTAACTCCGATCGTCATGAAATTTTGACACAACATTCATCTCGGCGGTAAACGAAGATGAACGTGCGTACTCATGTCTCTCCCCCCATTCGTTCTTTTGCATCCGGGTGAAACCGGGCGAGCCCGCTAGTTCCAGATAAATAATAATAATAATAATAATAAATTTTATTCCCACAAAAATGTTACAAAGCAAAACAAATTATAAATCTAAAATTAAGGAATTTTCCTACCCAACTTGACTTAAGTCAGTGCTAGGGTAGGAGTAATTAATTGAAAAATAAAAATAATCGTAAAACAGTGTGTGGCGTAGCGTGGGTTAGTATTTGAAAGTGTATTTTAGTGTCTGTGAATCGTGTTTTTATTTGTATGTGTATCGAGATAGTTCCTTATTAGGTACTTAAAATATTTGTTCGTCTATTTGATTTCTAAAAAGAAGAATGAACTTAAATTATCATATCGAATGCATAGACAGACATAATGAATTGTGCTTCCACTCGCAGAGTATCTAACCACTCGAGATACTAATGCATTGCACAGTATTGAATACGATTACTTACGTCTTTTTTATACTTCTGTACTATGGAACAATTGACTCGTTCAAGTCTGATAATCGAAATAGTTTCGAATGAAAATGAATTGAATGGCAACTTTTCGACTATTAAAATCGTCGATTATTCTCAACACCGACATGTATTATATTATATAAATGATACGGAGGTATGATAGACTGGCGCCCCGCCGTTGTTTTATTGTGCGCACGCGCGCAAACAATAAACCGTGACCGACCCCCGCCTTGTACTTTTTATGCAAATCACGGACCGATATGTGTGAAATGTAAAATAATGATATACCGCATAACACACATACGTGAAATAATATAATATAATGGCGGCCTGTCATATAATAAAGCCGTTTGACCTGTATCGTGTTCACAGACGAATAATGGTATACTTTTCATAACGACTTTATTATTCCATCTATTTTTTCAAGAAAGTTTCGTTAAAAATTTTTCTTTCTAAACTTTCTAATTTCGGAAATATTTTGAAAATAAAAAAAATCGGCTGTTCTTTTGTTTTGTAGATCTGTCAGAAATAAACTAGTTAAATATGCTTTGATTAATTTTTGCATGACGTAGGACGAATTGCAAATATCGTATTGAATACTAATCATTACCCGCGTCATCTCACGCGATATCAGAAATGTTATTTTCTTTATTGTACCAAATCAAATGTAAATATTTTGAAGTTGGAATGGTCCCGTTGCCCTATTGGCTGGAATTTTTTTACTTTAAAATGTATTTACTCATAATTATAAAATTTACAACTGATCAACAAAAACACTCATACTAAACACATGAAAGATAATCCCAACAAACAAAAGAACGAATTTTTTAGAACCGTCGATACGCATGATTCCGACAACAAAGCAACAAAATAACAAACAAGTAATGTTTATTGCTTAATGATGACGTATTTTTGTGGTTATTTAGAGTGGCTGTGTCGTTATTTAGACTGTATCATTGTATAAGCAACAAAGTAAATCGACTAGAGTTAAGTAAATTCGACGTTTTAAGGAGTTTGTCGTCATATTATTTCGGGAGATGGGACTTTTTTGTAGGAAATTTCCTGCTCTTTCAGAATCTTTTTTGTGATTTCAGATACCTGCAATAGTTTTTAAGATATTCGCAAAACACCAAACCCCTCTTCTTTTTTTCTTTTAATAAAATGTTTATAATTTTTTCAATTTTTTCGTCCCCCACTTAAATTTTCCCAAAAAGTTTCTTAGAACCGTCGGTACGCATGATGCCGACAACAAAATAACAAACAAGTAATGTTTATTGCTTAATGATGACGTATTGTTGTCGTTATTTAGAGTGGCTGTGTCGTTATTTATTTGTTTAAGCAACAAAGCAAACCGACTAAAGTTAAGTAATTTCGATGTTTTAAGGAGTTTGTCGTTATATCGAGTGATGTTAAATGGAGTTTGCACTCCTCTTACCTGTCAGTAAAACTGGGAAACATGTGTCCGCCAAAGTTTGGCACGCCGGCTAGACTGACCGGCGGCCTTATCTGGGTTTCGTTAGTCATCCCGTCGACGGCGACGGGACTGTGGGCGGACGTCGGCACACTCGGAGGCGCCGTACTAGGCGAGCCCGGCGTTGAAACTTGCGTCAAACCGGTCGGTGCCGGTCCTCCACCGCCGTCCGATTCGGTCATGTCCGGTTCGGACTCTCTCGTACTCAAGGCCGGACTCACCGAATCTTCGCGAACTTGCGTCGGCGTGTCGTCGTCGACGGCCGATATTGATGGAGAGGTACTTTGCCGACCTAAATCTTCCACCTGCAACAGAATAATATGCAACAATTAATTTAATATCACCTTTTCTATACAACAGAGAAGAAAGATCCATATCTGTATCCGTTAGTTTTTGGCGGATCTTTTACCTTATTAATTTTTAATTCATAGTTAAAATTTTATATATATAGGTGATTAGGTAATAATGAAAAACTGTTAAATTCCATTCAGATTATTTTTTATTTTTTAAAATCGTATTTGGCACCTTTATATTGCAAACATTTATCGTAGTGAGTACCATACCAATAGTACATAACTTAAAGGTACTAAAAAACTATCTTTATAATGAGATATTGCACATCGATCTTTGGAAAGAGACAATCTGTTATGGGAGTTAACTCTTAAAGAGGTCATTAACTTTTTCCCATAACAGATAGTCTCTTTCCAAAGGTCGATGTGCAATATTTACCGCCGCGTACTCTAAGAAAGTTAACATCCGTATCCGCGGAACTTGAAACCAAATATCCGTATTCAGATCCGTATCCGCGGATATACATTTTTAACGATCCGGCACATCACTAGCTTTAATAATCGTTTAAAAATGGAAACACTGTTTTTTTTTTTACATAATACCAACATTACATTGTGTGAAATATAATCAACTATTATATTAGATTCAGTACATTAACGACGACACTCCATGCAAATAAATATACTGAACAATGAGTGTTTTCAAAACCTTTGGGTCGCTAGAGAGCTTCAGCATTACCACAAGGATGGGAAAAAGAACTAATGAAGCCGCAGCGTCCGACAGTTCATAATTGGGGTCCAGTTTGTTAACTCGGTGTCCCAAACTTTGACTTTTTCTTTTTTAAGTCATAGAAAACGCTAAATTTTGACGTTCCAAAAAAATAATTTTGCGGATTATTCACAAAAATACGTAAACACTTTTCGTCTTTCACTGTCATTTTTTGAATCTAACCAATCAGAAATCACATATACACGTCATAAAAACTGGTGTAGAATTACTGTATTACTATCTCACTTTGTATACACGACCCTGCAATTGTTTTTTTAAAGGACTCACCCCAAACGCCTTCTCTTTTTCACTGTGCAAAAAATGTTTATAAAATATTATTCTCTTACCATAAAGGAAGATTAAAAACAACCGGAATTATTGTAATCTTCCAAGTCAGCTTCTACCAACCCTGATTTATTTATTTTAAATATATCTTTAGGTACGTGTTACAGTGGAATACATAATAGCGGAAGTCAAATATGCTTCCGTATACAATGTGAACAAAAATAAACGACATACTAAACGAATTCTAGCGTACAACTGTTTCAATTTATGCAACTTATATACATATTGTAACAGATAATGATGTAACTAATAATGACACACAGATTGTTGTGGGACAACAATCGGCTTGTTAAGTTGTTGCTCTAACAATGGTTTGTGTGTCATGTCATTGTTAGAATGACGCGACGATTGTTGTCTCACGAAATTATTTGTCGTCGTTTGCTGGAGAGTCTCTGTTACAATATTGTCTTGTTTTCTCTATTCTTTTCGCAAGTTATTTTAAATCTACACCATTTCAGGATGAAATGAACTATTATACAGATATTATAGCAATATAGATTGAGAGTGGTACCTTTTCTTCCTTATTTTCTCCTTCACGCTTTGTGATATCCTGCCCTTCACGTTTTCTCTGCTCCTCTTTGAGACGCTCCGCTTTTCTCCATTTCGCTCTTCTATTTTGAAACCAGACCTGGAACGAAACAAAAATGTTGTTTTTAATATCTAGAGATTAATAACATTTCATAATATTTGCACAGCCTCCGAGAACAAAATACATAAATAATATTATATTTTTATGAATATCACTACATATTATAAAACAAAGTCCCCCCGCCACGTCTGTCTGTCTGTCTGGACGCGATAAAAACTATACAGAACGGATTTTCATACGGTTTTCACCAATGGACGGAGTGATTCAAGAGAAAGGTTTATGTGTATAATCCATTAATGTTCTGTGTTAATTGGTTGAAATATGACGATGATTGTTGAAGATGTCGGAAAAAATCAAGCCGACTGGGAGCTTTCATCGAAAACGCTGCCCAATCACTTTGAGATCTAACAAAATGTATAGTGGAATTGTTCCTCTTTCACAGGTCTACAGACAAGTCCGCGGTGAGATATGTCTATCTTTTAAGGATAGCTTACTATACCCATTTTAATAAGCGCTTTTCGTGGATATCAATTCTGCAACGTAAGTCGACGAAAAAACGGTGGCAATCTACAAATTCGAGCGAAACACATAAATACATATACAGTGTAACCTCTTTATAACGTTCTTCGTTATAACGTAGAAAATTTTACAGTTTGGCTGGTTTACCTTAAAACCCATACATTAATACCCTCTTTATAGCGTAACAACCATTCTCTATTACGATGAAATATGTTCATATTTAGGCGTATTTAACAGTGTAATTGTTTTTATACATAACAAAATGAAGATGAAGAAGATGATAAAGAGGATGATTTTTAACCATCATCCTATTCAACAAGCACTTGATGCCGCTAAACTTATCGAAACATTCCTATTGTTTAATGAAGGTGATTCCACCACATCCCAAGAGTCAAGACATGCATAATACTTAATAAAATACAAAACAAATATTGGCATAGCAAAAACGCCAAGCAAAGTTAACAGACTACATGGAATAAATTAATTAGGTGAAATTTGGTTATTTTTCTTTCTTCCCTCCATATAACGAAAACTCTTTATAACGAAAAAGAATGCTCGGTCCCTTGAGATTCGTTATAAAGAGGTTACACTGTATATTTGGGTTTCTCCGTATTTACATTATTTCACAATTAATTTCTCATAGTTTAAAGTATCCTATTATCAGGTTTCGACACCCCTAGTGTTAAAGTATGACTGTAACATTGCGGTATTGTTTTTTGAGTTGAAGTATGCTCGCAACTTCAATTTGAGTTTGACAAGTGAAGTTGTAATCTTAAGATTATATTGTATCTTGTAATGAGAACTGGCTAATGAGACTTTCCTGTTCTGTGTACATTATAATAATACTGCAATATTGTACGGCTACAGGGGTAACAATATTATAACCGAACCAGAAGTCGAACCTAATCCGTATTCCAAAGGTTTTAAACTCCTCAATTCGTGATGGCTTCTTTGCAACAACTTGGTTAAATTAAATTTGATAAATAAAATAATTTTAAAACACTAAGGCCCTTCTCACACGGAGCTACTCAAACCAAACCAATTACTAACTCGAGTTACAAATCAGTCTCTAGCACTAGTATTTCAATTGAGGTTCGCACACGGCGCTATCGGTTAGTAATCAGTTTGTGACCAGTTAGTAATCAGTTTCAAGCGACGCGGCGTGCTGGTCGCCACGCTACTATAGTTACTAACCAGTTACCAATAAAACAACAAAAATGGCTGATCCAATCCAAAATTTAAAACTGGTAGAAGCTGTCGAAAGGCATCCTTGCCTATATAATTACACGTTAAGTAATTATTCTCGAAAAGATAAGTCGGAAAAAGCGTGGAATGACGTTGGTGCGATAGATTCTATAGAATGCCAAAAATTTCGCATCATTTTCCTGTAGCTCTTTGGCAGCAACAAATGCCCTACAATTCAAATATTTTTCTATATAAGGATGAATCCAATATTGGCGTTTTTTCATTCGTCGTTGCCTTTTTTGATTATAATAATATAAAATAATATCCTCATCACTTGATTCAGAAGCAGAAAACATTATGACAGCTCAAATGAAACAAGTGATTAAACAATGATTTGAGTAGCATCGTGTGCAAAGTTTGGTTACTAACTAGTTAGTGATTTTAGTTAGTAATCAGTTTAGTTTCATTTGAGTAGCTTCGTGTGAGAAGGGCCTAAAGATCTTAACATTTCATGACCTTTATATACTAGAATGTGAAAGTTTTGTCAAATTTAATTTTAATCTTTCTCTAGAAATACTACTAGTCACACATATTACAGCACAAGAACACGAACAAACTTTAGACTAGACTACACGTCATTAACTACTGTGAACAAAGGTCCTGTTAATGCTATGTTGAAAATTTTCAATAAGTTGCCCCCTGAAATCAAAAATCTACCGGCTACAAAATTTAAACAAAAATTAAAATCTATTTTATTAGAGACAAATTTTTATTCTGTTGAGGAATTTTTTAATCATAAATTTTAATTTTATATATGTAACTGACGCATTCTACACTGTTCTGACAGTATTAACAGAATAAAGTTTCTTATCTATCTATATATATTTAAGATTATAATATGTATTGACCACGAAAGCATAACCAGGAGAACCAGCTCGAGAGCGTAGCGGTGGACCGATATCTGTCGCATGAACCAATATGGCGTCAGCTGCTGGGTAACGCCCACACGTTCATGGCTTACATGTGTGTAGTGTCTGTGAAGTCAAACAACTTTGGTAACTATATGTCGAAAACAGGCGGAAAGAACCGAAGTTTTCCCAGGTAGTGATAACAGCGCCGTCTCGCGTGCGCCAGAAAACGGTCCGTCTCGATGCCTCCTGGTTACAGACTTCGTGGTATTGATAAAAAATTTGGACTTGGGTCGTTTGGGCGCCACACCCCTCGTGTATATAAAGTTATTACGTTGATTTTACTGAAAGGACATTGTATAGAAACATGCCTGGAATTGTATTGTTAGGATGTTCATACAGAGGAATAGAGAGAGACAGTAAGAGAGCGAGAGAGTAGTGTGTGAACACGGTAAGTGCATGTGGAATTGTTATAATTACTTCAAAAATAGACATATCCTCTTCACTCCACATGAAGATGTCATTACAGAGTCTTGTATTGCATATAATAACTGGCTGAGTCCTCATTAACTTATACACACAAACACACACACCAACACACACACATACAGCATGTTCTGTTTATAATCTACACAAGCAGTCATTCCTATTTTCAAGAAAATATAGTTTCAAAATAACAAGCTTTTATTAGTTGTTAATAAAAAAGAACTAAAAAGTTCAAAATAATTTTTTTCCGATTAGAAATAAGCCGTTTTACACGGTACATTATCACTGTCTCAAGTTTTCAGATAAAAGCGTGTTAAATTTCAATAGCGAGAAAGAGAGAGAAAAATAGAGTGTGTAACACGCTTTTATTTGAAAACTTGAGACTGTGATAAGTAGGTACGTATAGCACGATTTATTTCTAATTGTGTAACAATTATTATTATTTTATTCAACATATTTATTAACGTAAGTTTGTAACATGAATATTATTTTATTCATCATATTTATTAACGTAAGTTTGTAGCATGAATATTATTTAATTCAACATATTTACTAACGTAAGTTTGTAGCATGAATATTATTTAATTCAACATATATATTAACGTAAGTTTGTAGCATGAATATTATTTAATTCAACATATTTATTAATGTAAGTTTGTAACATGAATATTATTTAATTCAACATATTAATTTATTAACGTAAGTTTATAACATGAATATTATTTAATTCAACATATTTATTAACGTAAGTTTGTAACGTGAATATTATTTAATTCATCATATTTATTAACGTAAGTTTGTAACATGAATATTATTTAATTCAACATATTTATTAACGTAAGTTTGTAACACGAATATTATTTAATTCAACACATTTATTAATTCAAGTTTTTTTAATATGAACACTACTTCCTAGTTCATACGCTCCGCTGCCATCTTGCCTTTGTTTCTCAACATGACCACCAGGGTACACCAGTGGCGGCGTGCCTTTTTAAGACGTGGTGTTACAATTGAAATAAAATTATTTTTCACTTTTTAGTTCCTTTTTATTAACAAGTGATAAAAGCTTGTTTTTAAACATTTTTTTCGCGTTTATTTATATTTTAGTTTTTAGCGTGCTTTATTAAAAGTTCGATTTGCATCCGGGCGAAAGCCGGACCGGTCAATTAGCTATTATAATATTGCAGTGTCATCGGACCTACGTACGTATGCAAAATTTCAGCTCAATCGGAAACAGGGAAGTGGGTCAAATTTAACTTGCAAGATTTGATTTCAGACAGACAGACACCGGGACAGGTGAAGCTAAATAAAAACTTGTAAAAAGAAATAATGAAGTCAGTTCCAAGGACCCTGTACGTACATAAAACGTAATTCAAGGTACTACTGCGCATGCGCCGCACCGACACAATCCTCTTGTAAACACACCCTTTGCATTCACATATTATATTGTCACATCACACCTGCATTCTGCATATGAAATTAACACTTCAAAAGAATGTAAGATGGCCTTTATAAAAATGCGTATATATAGTCTCATATTATCTACACGTGTGTTTCTTTTGTCGAATCAAAAGAAAGCTCGCAACAGACATAAATAATAATTATTTACTAAAAGTGCATTGTTTTCGTTTATATAGCGCCAGCATCTATACTAATATATAAAGCTGAAGAGTTTGTTTATAATATATCGGAGAATCTCGTTAGAGATTCTCTTCTGTGCTAAATTCCGCTCATAAAATAAAACAAATAACAAAAATTCGCATAATAATAGTTATTGGCGTAACTAGTAGTCTAAGTCATTCATGGCGTGTCATCGCGCTGACAGGACATGACTTAGCCTACAAGTTGCGCCCATAATTTTATTCAACAATTGCGCGTTATTCATGTTTTAATTATAATGAGATGTTGTAAATATCTATTTATTTCTTTATAAAAAAACTGTCAATACTAACAGCACCAAACAGCACGATTCAATGTTTTGGTTTGAGGTTAGCCGGTTATGAATAAACTCCATGTCGAAAACATTCGGCCTCTCAATTTTAGTTGTTGTTACCTACTATTTCGTTACGACTCAGAAAATAGTTACGTTTATTTTGATTACTCCACAATGGCCAAGCTAGTAGGAATCTTCATTGAGTTGTGACAAGTAATTGTCACCAGTCGGTAAATGGCTATTTAGGGTTCGGTTTTTAGGCATGATAAAACATGAATAACGCGCATGAGTTGAATAAAAGCATTTTACATATAATTTGGTATGGTAGTCAGCTGTCTGTATATATAGTAGCGGATTATAAAATCCACATACTGTGTGTGTTGTTTTTTTAATGAATTATACAGAAGTTAGCTCAATTAATTCAAATAAATAAAATCGTAACTTAGTCTGTAATTGAACAGTTTTAAAGATTCCTAGAGCGAATTTTCAGTTTTCATCACTTTTTTCTGTTTATATTTTTTTGTACCTATCTTCTACCTATAAAGGTGAAGAGTTTGTTTGCATGTTTGGTTGAACGCGATTATCTCAGGAACTACTGGTTCGAATTGAAAAAAAATGTTTTTTGTTGGATAGTCCATTTATCGAGGAAGGCTATAGACTATATAATATCACGCTACGACCATTAGGAGCGGAGCATCAATGAAAAATGTAACTGAAAATTAGTCCGTCCGACAAAAACTTTTGAACAGTAACTCCGATCATCATGAAATTTTGACACAACATTCATCTCGGTAAACAGCATTCCTTCTCACTGCCTCATAGCGTCTAAACTCTAAACTAATCGAGATACGAATTTGCGCTTAGGCTCAATCGATTCAGAGTACTTTTTTACATAAGCCACGTCAGTATTAAGCATATCGGGAATGTTTATATATTTTTCCAAATATCGTATTTCGTTTCATGTTTTCATGGATTTTGCAAATATGCAACTTTTTAAGACACTAAACGATTTTTGGCCTGTTTTATATTAACCGAACTTATAGAAAAACGCCTCAAAGAAGACATTTCGGCAGAACTAAAATGGCCAAATTTAGCAAATGAGTCATCCTCTTCTTTTAAATTATTTTCCATTCCTTTTCGACCCACGTAAAATATCATATATTTCACAATCCTTAGAACGTGCGGTATTTCTTCGGTGAGAGTTCCGATTGAATGTTAAAATTTTAAAAGAAAATCGAATTATCGAGCACTTTTGTTCGGAAGGTCCCACGCCCATCGTGTTCCATTTTTATATCTGGCAGTTATTCCACATACTGTCAAAATAATAGGTTAACTGTCTCCGAGATATGCGATACATAACCTATAAAGTTCCGTTGGGATCTTGCTTTTCTTCAATACGCGTATTTACAGAGTGTCTTTGCTAATTCAACCCAATCAGAACATTTCGCATTTGGGGGCGTTCACAAATTACGTGAGGCTAATTTGGCGATTTTTTTATCCCCCCTTCCCCCTTGGTGAGACGCCGTGAGAATTTACTCGACAACCCTGCCCTCCCCAAATTTTCAAATTACGTATTTTTAATGTAAATACTTAAATCTGTGCTTGATTGCATACGATTTATTTAAGAAAAACATAATTTGCTTAATTATAATATATATTAATACGCTAAGGTTAAGATGTTTGCCTCCCTTTTTAGAAAAAACCACACAATTTCTCCACATAAATTATAGATAATTGCTTGCTCTACTGACATCGACAACTAAAAAATTTATTATTGCTTTTGTTTTTGTAAATTATTTAAAATACAGCAACGCTGAACAACGTCTGCCATCTGACGGCTTTAATTTTGAAACAACGTCAACACTTCGATTTGTCATCTGACCTTCATATTGTAATACAACAGACACAATACTGCATGATGCCATCTGACGGCTTAGCTTAACGCTTTTGCTACTTGCGCCTCTATATGACAACTTTAGCAAGATATTTCTTCGATCTGTCATCTGAGCTTCATATTGTAATACAACAAAAAGAAGAACGTTATAAGCAGTGTGCAAAATTAGAAACGAATTGAATACCTGCAATCATATTTAAAAAATAATTTTGTAAAGTGATAATAATTATACTTATTTAGTGCGAATAATTCGCACAGGTCACACTAGTTTATATTTATTAAGACTAGTTAAGACTAATATTTTAAAGACTTCTTAAAGATTGTATTCTAGAATCATAGAAACGTATATTATTAACCGCGATAAATATTATTGCATATTATGATTTTAAGCCTTATTTTAGAGAAAAAACATTTTTTACAGTTTTCTCGAAATTTCACAGTTTCTTGCGTGATTTTTGCCAACACATATAAAGAAACACTATAGTGTGTGTTATGTTCAGAGACAATAAACGTTCACTTTTGTTACCGTTCTATAACTGCCTACAAAGCAAGCTTGTAAAGACGTCTCGTGTGAAGCGAGCACATAAAAGCAATCAAGAAAACCAGTGCTAGAAAACTAGTATGGTCGAATCTAGCGGCAAATCCAGCCTCGCGTACAGCGGCCTTAACGCAACGGGGACAGTCTGTATGGCCGGCAAATTCGTTCCCGTCTTGTGTCATATTAGGGTCAGTTTTCACTGAAGAGACGTACAAGTTGCACTCGACCGTGCGTCACTCCTGAGGATTGGACAGCCCCATCAGTAGCACGCGCTACACACACAATATGAACTATTGTAGACACGGGAACGATCTATTGTAAAAGAACGTTGTCATACAGAAAGGAAATGTACACACAACGCCGGCAGGGATGCTGTTCGTTAATTTGTTACGATTTGACATCTGGTGACAGAAATTTAAACCATAAAATTAATGCGTTTAACGCCCGTTTCTTGACTTTATGTCATAACAGACGCCATTCGTACCATTACTATTTTACATCTATCACACTTCTCGTTATTTTCTAATTTTTTTTAAACTTCCACTTAATAGCAATGGGCGAATGAAGGAATTTTAGGACATTAAGATTTAGAGAAACCTGCAGGCCTGTCTTTGAGCAGAAAAAGATCTTAACGATATACGGTATCTACTTATACAAATTATTATCATATGTTAAAACAAATATAAAAAACTACGAAACAGTGTCACAAAAACATTCTTATATCACCCGCCAGAGCAAATTACTATATAAACCGAATTTTTCAAAAACGTTTTGCTGTAAGTCCCCATCAATTGCAGGTGTTGATATATATAATACATTGCCGGAAAGACTTAAAAATATAACAGAAATAAAATTATTTAAAAAAGAATTAAAAAACATGCTTGTTAAAAAACCGGTGTATAAATTGCAAGGATATATTTTTAGTGAGTTTTAATTATTTATAGTTATTTTAGCACTTTATATTTTATTCATTGAATATGACGTTTTGTATCTATATTGTATATATAGCTTCACAAATAAATTGTCTATCTAAGATTTTGGGCATATGAGTTTGACAGGTAATCGGCCTTGAATTAGGAACCATCTCGATATTTATCTGGAATTATTGAGGGAAAGCATGGAAAACCTCAACAAGATGGCCGCGGTACAGGAATTACCGCTTCTCGGCGAGAGGCAGCAGAGAAAGGTCCCCAGCCACATCAGCCCCCGCCGGGATTCGAGCCCAAAACGTCAAAAAAAAGTTTCTCAAAATAATAATGTTTTATCCTAACCCAATTGCACTCAAAACTTCCATTAACTTTAATGTTTTACCAGTATATACACAAAAGATTAATAAATAACACATAAATAAATTCACAAGAGCAAACTGTCGATATAATACCTACTCCACGTTCATAGGTTAGGTATTATTTTAAAATAAATATTAAATATTTACACACTGAATGTAAGACAGAATAGATTTATACCTGCAGTAAATATAATTATGCTTGATAAGAAAAAATTCGCAGGTTTGTGGACAATAGTTATATTTATAATTGTACGACGTTTCGTCTATAAATTTAGACTTTTTCAAGTACAAATTGAAAATTATTTTTTATTGTTTTAAATAATTTTCAATTTGTACTTGAAAAAGTCTAAATTTATAGACGAAACGTCGAACAATTATAAATATAACTATTGTCCACAAAACTGTGAATTTTTTCTTATTAACTATATTATCGATGGACACGATATCTAATATATAATCATGTTTGGTGAATTGAATTATCGCTATTTATTCGGAGGAATAGCTACCTGAAGAACAAATGAACCGAATAAATAACTACTAACTCTTATCATTTTTTGGTAAATTCATCACCCATGTGTAGTGAGGGATTCGGCAGTGTGTAGTGTTGTGTTCGGATATGAGTCCGTCCTATAGAGGGTTGACTCCCAGCCCGCTGGTGGGGATGCAGGGTGTCAGGTTACACCACGGGGGCGGAGGCCTTTCACACACACGGTCACATACAATCATTTTAACTCAGAACATCGACCGCACTTGTCAGCTTTATCCATTTTGACATTAATTTCATAGCAGTTCCTTTCAAAGTCACTTTTGACATATTTTGTAACAAATTTATTTTTCAGTTTTACATCGACAAATGTGACTATCTGCCAAATTTATTTGAATTCTTTTAAATATTTCATATAAAAACTATAATAAAATCCGAAATCATTAGGAGATTTATAAAGTTAAAAATTAAAAAAAGCTTTTACATGTAGTCTTATGGAAAATATGTCAACCTAGCATGCAAACGGTACATTTTAATTTTTTGCAAATAACCAAATAATGTCAGCAGTTCCGAAAACTAACTATGTAAAGCATCGATGTCTTACGCATATTTTAATGTTTTTTTCAATTTAATTAGACTTTTAATCAATTAAAAAAATTATTAAACCTTAGCACTTTTCAATTATGGACTTTTATTCTTGACAATTTTAACTGAATTTTCAACTTTTTAATGATACTTATAATTTTATTTTTTTTTTAATTTTTTAATTTTAATTTATTTTGTAAAAATTTATTATGGAAAAATTCCCATTTAGACTTCGACGTACTTTTAAATGGGACTGTAACGCTGTAATGTTTTTAAAAGATGCTTTTGTTGTTAATAAAAAATGAAAGCCTGTTATATCATATTTTTTATCTCTCTTAGGTACTATTAAAATGTAACACGCTTTTATTTGAAAACTTGAGACTGTGATAAGTACGTATGAAACGGCTTATTTCTAATCAGAATAAAATTATTTTTAACTTTTTATATTTCTTTTTTATTAACAACTAATTAAAAAAATGTTCATTTAAGTATCTATTTTTAAGTTTTCAGTGTGCTAATAACAGATTCTAATACCGGATTTTAGACTAAGAGCTTAGTACAGGGATCAGCAACCTGCGGCTCTTTTGATGTATAGTTGCGGCTCTCCAGTTCTATACGCAAAAAATAATTATTTTATTATATAAACCCTTAAAAATCGTCCAATCAATCTATGATTGGGCACCATGTCGATCTCTCAGCCATTTCCACTCGCGTCTCACCCGCACCGCCCCCGTCGCGACGTATTGTCCTCGGTTATATATATTATACCTTTCTAAGCAAATACTATAACTTTAATGAACCAAAAATACTACATAAAGAAGTGAATTTACAAAAAAGACTTTTTTTGGAGATGTGTTACATCAAAAAAAATTCAAACACTGTCAATAAGAGAACGGACATAGATGGGTTAAATAACATTTATGGCAATATAATTAATTAACAAATTTTAACAAATTCTAACTTGTAAACAAATGCAGTTTGTATAGAGATAGCCTTTCGTATACATTAGTACAATATTATTTGCACAATTGACAGAACAATTTTATAAGAAAACTGTTTTATGATAATTTTAAATTTAAAAAATTGTCGAGATTCATAACAAATGATCATGTATATTAGAATTATTTTTACAATTTACCATCTTAACTTGCATTGAGGTATGTTATAGCTTTTAGTATTATCTATCTATAATGTTTATAATGTAAGTTAGAAATTATAATAATATATGTAACGAATATTATACATGTTCATAGGCCCTGATGATGAAAATATATTTTTCGAAACGTTGGCCACAAGCGATACACTGGTAAAGCTTATTTTCAATTATTGTTCCTCAACCAAATAAATCTCCTTCAAATACTATAATATTGAAACGAAAATGTTTAGTGGCTCTTTAAAAACTGTGTAATTTTGTAAATTGTAACCTTTGGCTCTCCCGTCTCAAAAGGTTGCCGACCCCTGGCCTAGTTATCTTTGATTCGACGTAAAATAGCACACACTATTTAGCGTTGCATTATTTTCAAGTTGTAATTAAAAAATATTAATATTCATATCGTATTAAATTTAAGAGAAGTGGGATTAAGCGAGGCTCGTTTTAAATAAATAATTAAATTGCATAATGAAAACTATACGACTGAAGAGCACGCACAAGCTGCCTATGTCGTGATTGTGTTTTGTCACAAAACGCGGAACGTGTTTGTTTTGTTTTTATTTTGTTTCTGGACGAAAACAGAGAGGGTTGTAAGTGGACTGAACCCTCTCTCTATAATACAGCTCTCGACTCATCGTTCAGACACTTGGTCATTCATCTGACAAATTTCGTACATTGTGTTTCTCTAATTGGGTTGCAGTAATTCGAGTGCATTATTTTCTACTGCGTACAACTTTTGTTAGAAAAATATTTGCGTTTTATTTTATAACTAGCTGCTCCCCGCGGCTCCGCACGCGATTGTGATGAAACGCGGTAGCGACAAAAGTAGTGGAGCTATCGACTATACATCTATATACTAATATATAAAGCTGAAGAGTTTGTTTGTTTGTTTGAACGCGCTTATCTCAGGAACTACTGGTTCGAATTGAAAAATTTTTTTTTGTTGGATAGTCCATTTATCGTGGAAGGCTATAGGCTATATAATATCACGCTACGACCAATAGAAGCAGAGCATCAATGAAAAATGTTGCAAAATGTATCTCAAAAATAAGCTTCTATTCAGGTGAAATGCTCTAACTAAATATACCAATAATTATCGTTGTACATTCACAAGCCCGGCTGACTCAATCGGTAGAGCATGCATCTGTTAATATCAGGGTCGTGGGAAAATATAATTGTAATTTATTTTCTACATTACTTTCTTCTAAGGCTTACATAAATTTATTTTAATTTTATTTACGACTAATTAAAGTTAAATAAATCTAATTAATAGCTCATTTGAAAACTGTTACAACTACATATATAGGTATCTATATAAAAATAATTTTCCTACAGTGTTTTCAATTAAATATTTATTATATTTTATTAATTACAGTAATTTTTGATTTAAAAGAAATTTATTACTTAAAAAAATGTAAATACTGCTTTTTATCGACAAAAACTTTTGAACGGTATAAACTAAGATGAATGTGCGTACTCATGTCCCTCCCCCCCATTCGTTCTTTTGCACCCGGGTGAAACCGGGCGGGACCGCTGGTTATATATTTTAACATGGATGATATCAACAATTTAAATTAATACAATAAAACAGTTATTTCACAAACCATGTTTGAACTAACAGATGAGAGGCAAGTAGACACTGTTTCCACTATTATTTTAGTTTAATTTCGTACGCCTTTGTCGTCATAATAAAACAATGCCCTCTTTGAGCGAGAAGCTAATTGCATTTTGCTTTCTGAAGTCCTTTGGACTGCGTCACAGACGTATTGTATCTGCGAAATGTAGACATAGTGAGATACAAAGAGTAGAAATACCATGCAAATCCATAAGGAGTCGTTTTTCTATCTATACTAATATATAAAGCTGAAGAGTTTGTTTGTTTGAACGCGCTAATCTCAGGAACTACTGGCTCAAATTGAAAAAAATTTTTTTTTGTTGGATAACCCATTTATCGAGGAAGGCTATAGGGTATAGGCTATATAAAATCAGGCTACGACCAGTAGGAGCGGAGCATTAATGAAAAATGTTGCAAAATGTATCTCAAAAATAAGCTTCTATTCAGGTGAAATGCACCAACTAAATATACTTATATTAGCGTTGCCAGAATACAACGCCGGCTAGCTCAATCGGTAGAGCACACGACTGTCAATATCAGGGTCGTGAGTTCGAGCACTACGTTGGGCGAATATATTTTTATTATTTTCTACATTGCTGTCTTCTAAGGCTTACATTTAAATTTTATTTAATTAATTAAAAAAATTAGTTAAAAAAAGTTTAAATACTGCTTTTTATCGACAAAAACTTTTGAACGGTAACTCCGATCATCATGAAATTTGGACACAACATTCATCTCGGTAAACTAAGATGAATGTGTGTACTCATGTTCCTCCCTTCCCCATTCGTTCTTTTACACCCGGGTGAGACCGGGCGGGACCGCTAGTAGTTAATATTCAGCGAGTCGGTTTGTGCCAACAGAGTCACGCCCTTGCCTCTTCCAATTTTAATATTCTCTCGACTACGAAGAGCTTTAATATACTTACATTATTATGTAGGATGCTGTTTGTGTAATATTATGTAATGAAATGAATATCAAATGCAGTGTGTATATCTGTCTTATATAATTTCTATTTGCTGAAACTTTATCTTAGCTTAGATAATATTCTACAATAGAAATTTAACATCTCGCCGTTCGTATTACACACACGAGTACAAAGTTATAATACGCGCCACGGATCTAAAAGGTTCGGAAGTTAGTCGTTGATACTCCCAGCTACCTGCACGGAACGTGCGCTCGTCGGTGATTGGCCGTGATCGCTCGTTGCCTTTGTCACTTGTCGCTTTCCTGCTTTAAAGTACAGTCGAGTACGCTATTGTCAAGTTGTTATTGTTATTTCAGTTTTGTTGAGTTGCGAGTTTGTAGTTTATCAACAGACTGTACAAGCGCAAGCCCGCATTCGCATCTAGCTTCCGAGCCTTTTAGATTCGTGTCGTGTGTTATATCAATCTTCTGCTGTGTGCCTGAAGTTAGCGCCCCCTAATCAAACAATATTGCCTCCAATTTTTTGACTAGGTATATATCGTGTCCACGGTTGCCAACTTGAAGGTTTCCGCCCTGAATTTGGAGGATTAAATGTAGAATGGGATTTTTTTAGAGCCTTAATATTTTTGGGGGTAATTTTAGGGACACAAAAAAACTTAGTGAATTACAAAACCGATTCATTTTTAAATATCACTGTTTACTAAGTCGTAACCTAAGTCCTAATAATATCATAATATGATGTTATTATTAGGACTTAGGTTACGACTTAGTAAACAGTGATATTTAAAAATGAATATTCTGCTATTGAATCTCCTTCAATAGCAGAATACCGCCGTAAAAGCGGCAAAACTTTGATGAAAGTTAACAATGAATTCCGATTATTGTAACTGTAAAACAATTATTTTTTTATTGTTAACTTATCTTCAACAAAGTTTGCCGCTTTCGCAACGGTATTCACTATTCTGCTATCTAAGGAGACCGACTGTTGATACACATTTCATTGAAATCTGAACGGTTCTTTTTGTAAAATTTAATAAAATCTTTGTTTTCTCATTAAGGTTCAATGTTAAATGCAAAAAACGTTTATTTATTAATTACTTTTTTTTGGTTCTCTGTAGCTTTTTGAAATTTTAGGTGGTCCATTATCTTACTAAAATCTACCAATTTGCTAAGTTTCATATAATTCTGAACAGTAACTCTCTAACCGACAGTACTACCTTAATTAAAATCAATCCATATCAAATATTTTTGACGTGATAACGTCTTATAAATTGATGAATCACCAATCTTATAAATTGATAAAACACCGGCTGCATGCACGAAAAAGTGTAACGTTCGTAACCTTCCGCCTGACCCTGTGCGTGCTTTTCTCGAAAACGGCCCTAACGATTTGGATGAAATTTACTGAAAAGGGATTTTGGGGGGCAAAAAATCGTTTTAGCTAGGTCTCATCTCTCGAAAAAGTCGTTTTCTTACAAATTTTATCATTATAAAAATCAATTTTTCGACGTATGAAAATACTTAAATATTGTAAGTAGGTTTTGGAATTTTATATAAACAGTGAAACAATTGTTTTATAAATAGTATGAAAGTTAATCTTTGAGACTTAAATAAGTACGAAAGAGAGAAAGTTAATAAAAAAAATTATTTTTATAGGTGGTGAGTAATTTAATAAATAAAATTAACCTAAATTTGAAGCGAAAGATGCAATATCATAGATTCGAATTATTATAATTATTATATAAATTTAGGTTATGTATTACGGAATACGTTATCACGTAAAACTATCGTCCGTAAACCGACTTTACAGACAACCAATTTTTTCTTTTATAAATTGCCTTAATGTATTAATTAATAAATAAATAAAATTATCTACCAATTTTCTCAGACTGTATATTGACAAAAAGTTATAAAAAAATTCAATCTTAATTCTATTGTAAAATAAGTAGATACTAATGCATTTTTATATTTTTTAGATTACATATTTCTGAAGAAGCTCCAAATCCGGACCGAAACGTCATTTATTGTGATATTAAATTATAATTTTATAATTTTTTGTCAATATACAGTCTGAAAAAATTGGTCGATATATTTGAAGATTTCGATTCAGACGTTAATCTAAGATTTTTGTATTATTTAATGTTTCAGCTGCTAGTGTCCATACTCTGTTTAATTTTAATGTAATTTTAACTACTCTGTTAAATTTTAACTTCTATGACTTGTCCACATCTTGTATGTAATACTGGATACATAAAATTACGATTATTATGATTATGAATCTATAATTATTTACAATCCAAGAACGCTATCAAAATGATTAAATATAAAAAACTGACAAACGTCCCCTCATAAAAAATAAATTTCAATTTCAGACGGTATAATTTTCTTGTTACAGCTACCAAAACAAATTTACAAAAATTACAACCTACATTAATATCAAAATGATTTATCAACCCAAACGTAGTACTTGCGATTCATGAGGTCCTTAACTAATTATCCTTAGGCAATTACAAACATATCAGAAATATTACATTCAAAGTGTTTGTACAACCCCTAGCTCCCTTATGCCTATCAGGATATAATATTCGAGTGTATGTCATTTTCGTAGGGTAACTACCGCTGACACTAGACAGGTCCGTATTCAGAAATATTGTTAAGAAAATATTTAGTTTTTTTAAGTAAAACTTCTTTACGCACGCTTGACTTGGGGAGTAAGCTGGTAAGTGCGTGACGAGAGACTTACAAAAAGTGTGATCATAGCCAGTTATGTTTCGTATATCTAAGACACAGTGCAGGCCTATTGTCTGTATCACACTGTAGGAGCCATTGCTATTAAGGAGGTTGAGCCGTTTTACGAAGATAATGAAAAAAATCTGAAATAAAGTTTTTTTAATAGATTTTTTCATGACAAAATTTTCTGTAAAAAATCCAAAATCATTAGGAGATTTATAAAGTTAAAAATTAAAAAAAACTTTTACATGTAGTCTTATGGAAAATATGTCAAGCTAGCATGCAAACTGTTCATTTTAATTTTTTGCAAATAACCAAATAATGTCAGCAGTTCCAAAAACTATCTATGTAAAGCATCGATGTCTTACGCATATTTTAATATTTTTTCCAATTTAATTATGAGACTTTTAATCAATAAAAAAAATTATTAAACCTTAGCACTTTTCGATTATGGACTTTTATTCTTGACAGATTTAACAATTTTAACTGAATTTTCAACTATGATTTAATTTTAATTTGTATTACTTCTAATTTCTTTTTTCAATTATTTACTGCAAAAAATATGTATAATACAGATATTTACATAAATGTATTTTTTTTAACCTAACTTTGTACAAAAAATACAAAAGTTAGTCCATTAAGTATAAAGTACTGAAATAATTAAAAAAAACATTTATTTATGCCTTTATGACAATAATTTATTGGTATCATCGACTTATAAACTATAAAAGTTCCCATTTAGAATTCGACTTACTTTTGATTGGGACTGTAACGGATCAATCTCCTTAATTAACTATAGAAAATAACGGAAAGTGGGATAGATAGAAAATAGTAATGGTGCGAATGGCGTCTGTCATGACATAAAGTCGAGAAACGAATTATTATTATTAAAATTTTTTATCTAGATTCTAGAATCTAGATCATATACTTAATTTTTATTTTACTATAACGATAAATATTTACATTACATAATTTTCGATTAGATGCGTCCCTATAGTTTAAAATAGGTATATCCTTAGGGCAAGTTTTTACATTCAATAGTGTAGGGTGAAATGTTACAATATTACAAAGGGTAGAATATCGGCTTACCACATATGGTAGCTTATATTATATAACTATACTTTTGTATACACTATATAACAAAACCTAAGTACTTTATATCTACAAGCATGTGACAAACTGAATGAGTCTTTGATTTTTGATATTTAAAGTGAATCGTTTTACTGGATTTTATTTCCGGAAAATAGCTTCTCTAAAGATCTTTAATCGAAGAAATGACAACTGCTTGTATTTCAAGTTTTGATAGCTTTTATTGATGGTCATAGCTCACTTTGCAACTTTGTAAACTGCCTATGGTAGCCGTGAGAAAAAATTTTCCGTATGTTAATTTTACAATCAATACTCCCATTGAAAATTTTGGCTGTCTATAGACTATGTGCACGGAGGCGGAGTTACAAATTTTTCGATGGGAGCGTTTGTGGTGAGCACTAGGGGAAACTTCGAACTCCAATTTTCCGTATGTCAGTGAGCAATGTTTATTAAAAGTGAAAATAGTTATAATTTTATAAAGTTTTTTAATTACAAAGAAAGCATGGGCAAAACCAGGCGATCTGGAATTGCTTGTTGCGTTCCGGGCTTTTGCACTGATAGCGATTTAAGTAAAATAAAGATCATCGGCGCCATAATTTGACGTTACGCTGTCAGTGTAAACAAATTAATTATTTATATATTGTACGTCATAATTGATTAAATAAATAATTCTCTCGTACCTTTTATGTTATGCTATTTATATAATGGCTTACAATCTGAATTTTATTGTAGTATATAAAATTAACAGCATTTTTTTGACACATCATGGCCAACTAAAGTTTTTGACTGATCACCATAGAAACACGTCGCGATTTCCATAAATAATGAGTTAAATAATTCTCTATTAGCCACTAGCGGCGCTAGTAGGTCTGTGCACACAGCCTATAGAATCGGAGATAAACTCTTCATAATTTAAAACTTCTCGCAAAAAGCTTTTAGGTCAGGCCAACAATGTTAAAATGATTTTGATCGTGCCGTATTTTCTTTGTTTTAGTGCCTTTTTAATAAAAACTCGTTTTTTTTAACTTACTGAATCAAAATAAACTCACTTGATTCAGAATGACTCATTTGAAACAGTTTAACTGCAAGGCATATTAAAACTGAACTCTGCAGGTTGTAAGTTGGGTAACCCATCCAATAGTGTGCAGGTCCCATATGTTAACAAACTATGGAGAGAGCTCCCGGTGCAACAAAAAAAGGGACTGTGCCACATTGTACTCTGCGCAACAGGCATGGACAACATTCAAAACTACTGGGTACTACAATATTTTAGCAAGAAATTATAATCGGTATTCAAATCTTTGATTCACGTCTGGATAGAACTCTTCAAATAAATAAAATTATCCACCAATTTTTGCATCTAGTGAAATCATATATTTTAATACGCTAAGGTTAAGAATGTTTGCCTCCCTTTTTAGAAAAAACCTCACAATTTCTCCACATAAATTATATATCATTTTACAGATAATTGCTTGCTCTACTGACATCGACAACTAAAAAATTTATTATTGCTTTTGTTTTTGTAAATTAATTAAAATACAGCAACGCTGAACAACGTCACAGCAATGCTGCATGATGCCATCTGACGGCTTAGCTCAACGCTTTTGCTACTTGCGCCTCTATATGACAATTTTAGTAAAATATTTCTTCGATCTGTCATCTGAGCTTCATATTGTAATACAACAAAAAGATGAACGTTATAAGCAGTGTGCAAAATTTGAAACGAATTGAATACCTGCAATCATATTTAAAAAATAATTTTGTAAAGTGATAATTATTATACTTATTTAGTGCGAATAATTCGCACAGGTCACACTAGTATTGATTTATAATTTTATTATTTTTGTCTGAAAAAAATTGGTGGATAATTTTACTTATATAATCGGTATTCTTACGTCAGTTTTCTAGTACAATTGTTTTTACTGAAACGACAGTTCGTGATATCAATATCGGCAGCATAGAAAGTAGAAACCCGTTAAGTTGTTGAGCGTTTATAATCTGCAATGTCTAGATGGTACCATACCAAATATTAACATTCCTTATTATCTGTCTTTTTGACATTTTTTTTTAAATACGAAAGTTATTTTGCAACGTTAAAAAATTATCTAAACCAGTGATTACCACAGTAGGCGCCCCCTGGTGGGTGCTACAGCAATCCAGGGGGCGGTGATAGACACAGGTGCATTTGGGGGTTGATCAATAAATAGTTCCACAATTTCAAACTTGAATGTTTCTAATTTACACCTTTTTTTACTATATTTTACGAAAAAGGTAGAAACATTAATACACATATCTTGTGTTTAATTACTATTAAAATAAAAAAAAAGTAATTTCCTGGGGGCGCTGAGTCATATTTTTTCTGGAAAGGGGGCGGTAGGCCAAATAAGTTTGAGAACCACTGAACTAGAGCAACAATTGCCTGTTAAACAATCTAATCTATTTTTTAAATTAAAAATTACATATTTTATCTGCCGTTTTCAATATTATTTGAGTTAAAAAATTTAAAAAAAGTAACGCGGTATGAGATTTAAAAAAAAAATAAACCGCGAGTTTTCAGCCCTCACCAACACAAATGTTGCACATGCCTGGATCTTCTGCAGTGTTTGCTGTCTGTCTGCTCTGTTCATATAACTTTATTCATAGATGAATGGACAGTAATTGTTGTTACTGTTAATATCTATGTGCTGAGCTGCTGTTTTATTAGTGTTAACAAATTATTTTTTGAAAGGGGTGGATTAGAAACCACAACAACGCGGTCAGTGGATTACAAATACAGTAGTTTCCCCATAAGTGCGCGATTGACGGGTCTGATGATTTTGTCTGCTCTTGTTTTACGTCCAGAATACGAATTGCCTATACTAACGTTCTATAATAGTTCAAGAGCTACTGAACTTGTTGGAAGCTGATTTAGGCATGGAAGTGAGATACTTTAACAAATTTATTCGTTAGAATAAAATTTACTTTCAGTTTAAGCAAATTCTCAGGTAGAAAAGTTAGTTAAAGAATAAATATACACTGCACTATACTCCTTGCTTTTTTTGTTGAATATTTTGACATTCACCCAAAACTCCGACCGATGGCGTTAGTGTTATCCTAACCCAATTGCCCACAAAACTTCCACTAACCTTAATGTTTTACAACTATACAAAGGTTAATAAACAACACAAATAAATTCACAAAAGCAAATTGTAGATATAATACGCCACGTTAATAGGTTAGGTATTATGATCTATGTGGCGGCCATTATTATTTTATCAGGCGAATAAATATTTATATCCCGAATTAAGACAGAATAGATTTATACGTGCAGTAAACATAATCATGTTTGGTGAATTGAATTATCGCTATTTATTCGGAGGAATAGTTACCTGAAGAACAAATGAACCGAATAAATGACTACTTATACGTTCAGTGAATATTAGAGAGTTTTTCTCGCTTACCCAGTTCTCACTCACCAAGTTATATACCTTAATGTTTTACAACTTTACACTTCACAAAAGGTTAATATTATACAACACAAATAAATTCACAAAAGCAAATTGTAGATATAATACGCCACGTTTATAGGTTAGGTATTATGATCTATGTGGCGGCCATTATTATTTTATCAGGCGAATAAATATTTATACCCTCGAAGTAAGACAGAATAGATTTATACCTGCAGTAAACATACATGTTTGGTGAATTGAATTATCGCTATTTTGTCGGAGGAATAGTTACCTGAAGAACAAATGAATAGAATAAATAACTACCTACTTAAACGTTCTGTGAATATTTGAGAGTTTTTCTCGCTTACCCAGTTCTCACTCACTCAAGTTTGACTGTATAACTATACCTTAATGTTTTACAACTTTACACTTCACAAAAGGTTAACAAACAACACATAAATAAATTCACAAAAGCAAACTGTAGATATAATACGCCACGTTTATAGGTTAGGTATTATGATCTATGTGGCGGCCATTATTATTTTATCAAGCGAATAAATATTTATATCCTCGAATTAGGACAGAATAGATTTACACCTGCAGTAAACATAATCATATTTGGTGAATTGAATTATCGCTATTTATTCGGAGGAATAGTTTCCTGAAGAACAAATGAATCGAATAAATAACTACCTACTTAAACGTTCAGTGAATATTTGAGAGTTTTTCTCGCTTACCCAGTTCTCACTCACCAAGTTATATACCTTAATGTTTTACAACTTTACACTTCACAAAAGGTTAATATACAACACAAATAAATTCACAAAAGCAAATTGTAGATATAATACGCCACGTTTATAGGTTAGGTATTATGATCTATGTGGCGGCCATTATTATTTTATCAGGCGAATAAATATTTATATCCTCGAATTAAGACAGAATAGATTTACACCTGCAGTAAACAAAAACATGTTTGGTGAATTGAATTATCGCTATTTATTCGGAGGAATAGTTACCTGAAGAACAAACGAACCGAATAAATAACTACTTATATACGTTCAGTGAATATTAGAGAGTTTTTCTCGCTTACCCAGTACTCAAGTTTGACTGTATAAATATCGGTGCGAAAAAAGCGTTTTCAATTTTATTGAAAGAGAAATTATATTGACAATCGGGACAGTTCACTTACATGTACAAATGAACAAATCAATGCCTCCTGCACCAAAAGTTTTTATTGGAATAAATCGAAAAATACCATAATTAACTCAGCGTGATCTTGTGATGCGTGTGTGAGTGTCTGTATTTGGAGGACAATTAGTCCGGAAAACAGCATGTGATATGCACAAAGCATAACAAACAATCCTATTGATAATGTTATGGAGGCCTAATTGTCACAAACTCCCAATGTTCGTTCACTGTGCGCGCGCATAACACGGAGGGTGTGTGATCCCATTAAACAACCCTTAAGGATGGGGAAACTGTAACGCCGGAAAGTAACGAAACACGCCCGCGGTCGCAGCTTGTGACGAATTCACGATTACGAGGACCATCTCTTCGTACCTCGGTCATAAGTACGTACTTTCGGCAGTATCGGCAGTAAGTCTAAAATTTGCGCATTGGTGGGATTACACGCACTGATGCGGGAAGTACGTACGTTCAGGCGGCAGTAAAGAAAGAATTCCAACCAATTGGGCGACGGGACCATACCAACTTCAAAAATGTTGACATTTGATTATAATAAAGAAAATAAAATATCTATCGCGTGAGGTGACGCAGGTAATGGCTAGTATTCAATATGGTATTTGCTATTCGTTGCCTTACATATACCTACATAATATGTTCCACGTCATGTGAAAATTAATCAAAGCATCCCTAACTATTTAGCTTATTTCTGACAGATCCATAAAACAAGAGCGGCTGATTTTTTTTTATTTTCAAAATATTTCCGAAACTATAGAATTTAGAAAAAAAAATTTGTAACAAAACTTTCTTGAAAAAAAAGAGTAGAATAATAATCTGTTATGAAAAGTATATCATTATTATATAAAAAAACACCGTTATAGCATATATTATCTCTTCTGCGCATGCGCCGATTTTCTCCAAAAACAACAGGGCATACCAAACATCCTTCCAAAATTTGGTTTCAATCCGCTCATCCGTTTGACCTGTATCGTGTTCACAGACTAACAGACGCACAGAATTTTTCCAAAAATATGTTTTTTGGATTCGAGGGACCTCAAAACGGAAAGATATTGTAAAATTTTTGAAAAGTGATTTTTTTTTTTAAACTAGTACCATACTTGTGTGGGTTGGAATGGTAAAATAACCTATTAACTGTTGTTTAGATGTCGTTTCCATAGCAACCCTATTACATTTTAGCTAATAGTCGCGACCAGCTGTCATTCGTGTTTTTACGTATAACCTCAAAGCTGCTTGCTTGGAATTTATCTGTTTTTATGTAATTAATAAGTAATTAATGTATTTAATAAGCTTACTTATGACCGAGGTATGAAGAAATATATATTACCTATACACCACATTGTCCGAAAGTTTGATATTCATACACTGCGTGCCCTGGGGCGAAAAGTTGTCGTGTAATACACTATTTTTTACTTTGGCAAAACCGTTTTAAAATTATTTTTTACCACTCTATTCCAATTTTTTTTTCTTTACTCCTTCTCTGTATACATGTAATTACTTCAAATTAGGAAAAAAATATTTTATACCGATGATGGCTGATTGTGCAAACAAAGGCCAAAAAATCCTTATATATAAAAAAAGACCATCAATTTTAAAACTTGTTGATCAGTCATGAAAAGCTACAATATGATAATCCTATTTTATTTTTTTTTTTTGAGACATTTCTTGTGCCGTTTGTACAGCCCTGATTTATCACAACTGACTGGGTGTCAAATGCATAATAAACCTGCATACAAACACACACGTATCGATAATGCAGATACCTTCGTATTAGCCGAGTTTGATTTATAAAAGCCGATTCGGAGTGCAATAACACAATGGGCACGAATAATAGAAATTGACTGACATAATCCAGTTTCAGGTTTATTATTGCTTCAGTTTCTGTAAAGGTCTATTTATGCTGTAACGAGGCGCACGTACTCTGCGCAGGTCCGGAATTTTGAATGTGCCAACGGATATAAATTTTCTATCCTACATTAGAGCTGTAAAAGCAACGAGAAATTGTGTACCCGTATGTATTCGTTACTTAAAGAACCAGTACCCGTTACTTTCGTATCGTTACGTTACAAGTTACTTTTCATACGACATACAATCAACTATCAACTATACATTATCATCATCATGTATATTAATACGCTAAGGTTAAAGATCCCTTATTAGAAAAAACCTCACAATTTCTCCACATAAATTATATATCATTTTACAGATAATTGTGTGCTCTACTGACATCGACAACTAAAAAATTTATTATTGCTTTTGTTTTTGTAAATTAATTAAAATACAGCAACGCTGAACAACGTCTGCCATCTGACGGCTTTAATTTTGAAACAACGTCAACACTTCGATCTGTAATACAAGACACAATACTGCATACTGTCATTTGACGGCTTTAATTTTGAAACAGCGAGCAACGCTGAACAACGTCACAGCAATGCTGCATGATGCCATCTGACGGCTTAGCTCAACGCTTTTGCTACTTGCGCCTCTATATGACAATTTTAGTAAAATATTTCTTCGATCTGTCATCTGAGCTTCATATTGTAATACAACAAAAAGAAGAACGTTATAAGCAGTGTGCAAAATTAGAAACGAATTGAATACCGGCAATCATATTTAAAAAATAATTTTGTAAAGTGATAATTATTATACTTATTTAGTGCGAATAATTCGCACAGGTCACTCTAGTATTCGTTATTGGGAACAATGCTAAAGTGTCAATAAATGCATCGCTCCCGAGAAGATGGAGAAGAAGAAGATTGCATCCCGTTGTATGCAACGGGAGGCGAACGCAGAGAACGCGGCTGAGAGAGGGCCAATGGCAGTCGTTCGCCGATACGCGGTAACCATGGCAACGGCATAGATAATAACGCGAAGGCTAGCGGGGGCGCGCTAGTACAAGGCTTCAAGGGGTTGTGCATTACAACACATTCCGGTCGGCTGCGAAGGACCGTTATTCATATCTGCGAATGACGCGGCCCCCTCTGATCTCGCTAAGCGGAAGACATTGTTGAGCATCGACAAAATATTAAGAAAGGGCAATGAATACCTACATGGTAATAATACAGCGTGTAGAAATCACATAGCGAACAAATATTTTAAGTAACTTTTTTATCAAAACTCAAAAATAAGAGAGAAACAGCTAGCCGTTCAAAGTTTAATTAAAATTTTATTTTATTAATAAATAAAATTATCGTCCATTTTTTCAGACAATATATTAACAAAAAAATATATAATTAATACATTAACGTTTCAATCCGGATTTGGATCTTCTTCAGAACTGATCTAAAAAATATAAAAATAATTAATTTTTTTTTAGATCAGTTCTGAAGAAGTTCCAAATCCGGATTGAAACGTTAATGTATTAATTATATATATTTTTTTGTTAATATATTGTCTCAAAAATTGGTCGATAATTTTATTTATTGAAGAGTTCTAATCAGACGTTAATCAAAGATTTTTATTTAATTAATTCAAAAGCCCGGTGGATACTTGATAATGCCATGACATATTTTCATAGTGACAAAACATAACGCCAGGACCGACTTCAAAATTTGAAAAAAAATAATAAAACTTTAAAAGCCAGTTTCTCTATCATTTTTGAGTTTTGATAACAAAGTAACTTGAAATATTTGTTCGTCTATTTGATTTCTACACGCTGTTAAAAAAAGGAATCAATCATCCATGTGCATTTTTTTTAAATGCCTGTACCCTATAATATTTCATTTTATCTGTAAACGCGTTAACTTTTTAAAAAAACGGTGACAATCTACAAATTCGAGCGAAGCCGGACCGGGCCGCTAGTAATCTATACTAATATATAAAGCTGAAGAGTTTGTTTGTTTGGTTGAACGCGCTAATCTCAAGAACTACTGATTCGAATTGAAAAAAAAATTTTTGTTTGACAGCCCATTTATTAAGGAAGGCTATAGGCTATATAATATCATGCTACGACCAATAGGAGCGGAGCATCAATGAAAAATGTCACTCAAAATTTGTCCGTCCGACAAAAACTTTTGAACGGTAACTCCGATCATCATGAAATTTGGACACAACATTCATCTCGAATGTGCGTACTCATGTCCCTCCTCCCCTTTCGTTCTTTTGCACCCGGGTGAAACCGGGCGGTACCGCTAGTAATATAACAAAATAGTAATATAAAGTTCCTGTCAAAATTGTTAGCAAGCGAAGCGAAGCGATAAACTATTTTCCTAAATATGTTAAATAGATAAATAAAATATAGATTATCATGCATTCACTTGACAGATGTACCTACATAGAAGCGATAGTTTCCCTGGTACCTGGGTATGTATTTTTGGACGCAATATTTCAGTAGACATACATAGGTATAAGAACATAAAATTCCATTACACTTTATCCAAACATTGCATCGTGTACTTAAGTGTCCCGCGAATTTTTCCATTCCTCGTTGTATTTTGACAGGGATGTAGTTTAAGAACTGGAATAAATACGCCGAAATTCGAACGAACCGTCCATACTAGCAGGGGCGGATGCGACCACGGGGATTTTGGAAGTTTTCCTGGTAGGCCGATATTGTTGCTTAGACATTTTGACGTGATAACGTCTTATAAATTGATGAAACACCGGCTGCACGCACGAAAAAGAGTAACGTTCCCCGAGCGAGAGCGCGATATAAGCGATAGTCTCTCTCTTCTCGCGTAACGTCAGAGAGTAGTGTGCGTTCAACATTTTTTTCGGCTGTTGCAGCGAAAGCTACATCTGACAGATGGCCAGATAAATTATACGGTTTGTCAACAAATATATAATATATATACATTCTTTTAAATGCCTTTTATAATTGCTTAAAAATATGTATTTTGCTTTGGTTGATCAAATTATTAGTCGGTAAAAATATAGTTTGACAGCTACTAAAATTTAGGTTATGTATTATTAAATATGATATTCGAGCGGAATACGTTATCGCGTAAAACTATCGTCCGTAAACCGACTTTACAGACAACCAATTTTTTGTATAATATTGTAACAACCGTTGTAATTTAGAAATAAGTGTTTATAATTAAATGTCGATTTGAATCGGCAATGAAAATACGCTAAACCTTTCATTTAATAAATTCATCGTATACCGCTGCTAATTGCTATTAGTACCCTGGTTTCCGGCGAGCCTATCCCAGCCGACGAAAAGCAGCGGACCTTTGTGGCTACGTGTTGATTACGTCACCTTAAAACACGAGGAACGTTACCTATATTAGTTTATATCTTTTTACCCGACTGCGGCGAAGCCAAAAGGAAGGGTTATGAGTTTAGCAGTCTATGCATGTTTGTATTTACGGATGTTCCACCGTAGCGCCTAAACTATTCATCCGATTTTGACAAATAAGGTGTCGGAGTCTTTTGTTGACTTAATTCGCTAAAACAGAGTTTAAAATATTTGTCTCGTTATGCTAACATAACAGGAAGCTGCTAGTCCGGGAAATATTTTTTCTTCATACCTCGATCGAAAGTGCATACTTTCGGCACCAATTGCAAGACAGAAAGACTAACATTTACTCCTTGGTGGGATTTCACGCTCCAATACGGAAAGTTCGTGCGGTAGTAAAGCAAAAACAACCAATCAACTGTTTAGATGTCGTTTCCATGGCAACCCTATTACATTTTAGCTAACAGTCGCGAACAGCTGTCATTCTTGATTTTACGTATAACTACAAAGCTTCTTGCTTGGAATTAATCTGTGTTTTTATGTAATTAATTAATTGATGTATTTAATAAGCGTGCTTACGACCGAGGTATGAAGAAAAATAGTATACACCACACTGGCCGAGAGTGTGATACCAGGGCAAGATATATCACACTTTCGGCCCTTGTGGTGTAAATTTTGAATAGCTTCGTTGGGCGTATAGTGTTAAAAAAATTGTTTCTGCGTTTTTTTTATTTTTAATTCTAATTTTTATTTGTACGTCTAACGCTAGCTACACCACTGCCATCTACATTGGCTGACATGAAACATAAAAATATTATATTATAAAACTTGACAGCGTTAGAACTCCAGCTTTTGTATGTATACAGGGTGTAGAACAAAAATGTATCAAAAATTGAAATGAACATTATTTGGAACAAAAATAAAAAAATCACATCTCTTTATGAATGGATCGTAGTCCCGATTTGGGTCGATCTTCAACCATCGCAGATTCTAATGAAATTTGGAATGTGATAATAAAATGTATTAATAAAGAAAAATTGATTTGGTTGCCATTCAATAATTCGATAATTTTATTTATTGAAGAGTTCTAATCAGACGTTAATCAAAGATTTGAATACTTTAAATTATCAAATTCGAAATTTCATAAGACAACTCGATGAGTGAAGATCGAGTCAAAACGGGATCATAAATGCTTAATATATTTCAATTTTGAAACGATTCAGAGACTTCTTTCTGTATTTTATTTCAATCCCTAGAAACCGCCTTTAAAATGGTCCTATTGAGCCCATTTTAAACAAGCTTCGTGCGGTAATTGATTCTAACACTTGAACCAAATTTCGTTAAAATTAGTTAACTCTTTCGAAAGTTATTGCCCACACTAAACCAAAAAAAAATGATAACTGAAAAATTCACAAAAATAAATATGATTACAGTTTTATGTTACACCCTGTATAGACTATTCTTTTTCATAACTGTCTAAGTAATTGTCAGATATAATTGCATTTTTCGGTTTTTTCTTCTGTTAAACGTCAATTATTATAATTAAAGTGGTATAAATGTAATTTTTAAACAACAAACTCACTCCGAACTAAAATTTTACAGTAAACAATAAAAAAGAACATAATTTTGAAAATTCGTTCCCGAAAATGAGAACACATCGCTGTTCAATCTGTATTTAAAAGAAAAAAACATCCGAGCGTTCTGTCTCTCTCGCGAAACACTAGAGAAGTGAGGAAATCTTGGGTAAATACCCGTCCCCTCTACCATGTTGTTTCTTCGCTTCCACCAACAGAGTATCGTCACGCTTTCTGCGGTGTAGCTAAAATGTTCAGCTTAAAAACATCTTTCGACATCATTTATTTTCAACCCTCATAAGGGTTGTCAATGCTTGTATTTTATTTTCAAGTAAACATTTCCGACTTATGATTAGCCACGTTAAGTAGATATCAATTAAATAAATAAAATTTTATTTATTTGAAGAGTTCTATTCAGACGTTAATCAAAGATTTAGATATCAATTAAATTTACCGAGCTGAGTGCCGTAGTAGTGAGAGCACTAGACTCGAGTTCGGAAGGTACCGGGTTCGAATCCGGCGAGGGCAGATGTGGCCGGGACTTTTTCCCGCTGCCTCTCGCCGAGTAACAGTAATTCCTGTACCCGGCCGTCTTGTTGAGGTTTTCCATGGTTTCAAATCTTTGATTAACGTCTGATTAGAACTCTTCAATAAATAAAATTATCGACCAATTTTTCTCAGACCAATATATTAACAAAAAATATAATTAATACATTAACGTTTCGATCCGGATTTGGACCTTCTTCAGAACTGATCTAAAAAAAATAAAAAATAATTGGCAACAAGCATTTCCAGATCCCTTAGTTTTCCTATGTTTTTTTTGTAATTAAAAAACTTCATTAAATTATAACTAAGTATTTTCACTTTTAATAAACATTGCTCACTGGCATACGGAAAATTTGAGTTTAAAGTTTCCCCTAGTGCTCACCACAAACGCTCGCATCGAAAAATTTGTAACTCCGCCTCCCTGCACATATAGCCCATAGAGACGTTGCTTATATATTATTAATTGATTATATGTAATTAAAAACAGCTATAAATTCGACTAAAATCATCAATTGTTGTTCTCGTTTGAAATCGTCATCAAGTACATTTTGAGAACCACTCGTCGCTTTGCCTCTATTTTATTTATATTACCGTCGTCATACCTGAATATAAAAACATCGATACATTAGAGATGGCGATGCTCTCGCAGTCAGTTCTACCGCAAACGTCTTTTCAATTCGCGCGAACACATGTTCGTGTATATAAAAATATGAACGGCAGTAGATCAAATAAATGCCTTCGCATGTTCCTAAAAGGATATATCCTGTCAACTTGATTCAAGATGACAAACTTCTGGCGTGATCCTGTCACTAACCGTACGTGTTAATCCATATTCCTGACAGCCAGTGTCCTTGGGGAGTAAACACGGTAAAAATACTGCGTTTACGTATAAGAGAAATGCAGCTCTTACACTAGTGTAAAAACTGAACCACTGAATAAGACAGATAATATATTGGTGGCCATAGACGTCTTCGATCAATAGAAGACTTACATAAGCTTCAGTGGTCAAGACATAGTTTTACGCCATCTTAAAAATAGTTTTGTCAATAGGGTATTTTGCACCATGTAAGAAAAAATCTAATAATACATATTTTTGATACATTTTGTGAAAAGCAAACGAGAAATATTGATAACTATAATAATGCACTATAAATTTTATAATTCATTTTTAAGAACTGTATTTTTTAAAAAGTCTAAAACGCTGTTCGCCATGTTGGATTCCGGCGTGACGTCACTTCGTCTGTAAAGGACCTAAGTTTATGTTGTGCTGTGTGTTATTTTGAAGTTGTTTGAAGTTATTATCATGTTTATAGACTTCTATCCCGTATTTTATTGATTTCGCATCATGGAAGACGGTTTCGTAAAAGCAGAAAGTACTAATCTACCAAGGAAAATACGTTTAATAAATAAATAGTTTTACTAACTGGTAATGTAATAATCATAGCAATTTTAAATATTTTTAATTGTACAGTGTTACTATGGTTACTGTGCACTATCGTTATTATTTACAATCATAGTGACGTCACGAGTCGTTTTCGCGCGAAAATTCATAACGAAAAATTAAAAGTCGTTTTTAAATTGTAGTGCTTCTCCATCACTTTAGGATTTATTTAAAACACTTTTCAAAAAACGGCGTAATAAACGATTGGAATAATTCTTGAAGTAAAACTTCTTTAGGCCCGACATGAAAAATGTAACTCAATCAAATTTTAAATATTGACACTGAATTTAAGTTAATGAGTATAATACTTTATTATAAAACAAATTATAATTTATTTTACTAAACACGTTAAACTAAATTTTTGTGACTATATTATCGGCCTTTTTCACGCTAGTGTAATGTGCAAATATCTGAATTACTGAAGAGATTAAATGTTCAGAAAGGGGAACATTAACGATATCAAGCATAGGTAATTTCCAGAAGTAGTAGGTACTAATACTCACCTACTTAATAGTTGTATCTCGTTCGTAAATGAACGTATAATACGAGAAGTAATATTATGTTAAAACGAGCGATTAGCTAATTTTAACAATCACAGGAGTCGTAAAAACATGTCGCTCTTAGATTTCATTTATAAAAAATTTATATATTTTTTTTAGTTGAGCCTACTTCAAAAAGGGGTCACTAAAAAGCGTGAAATAACATACCAATTTAATTACTAACACGTTTTATGTACTTCGGTAAATTAAATTGGTGCCAACCACAAAACTTTTGCTTTTTAGTGACCCTTTTTTGAAGGAGGTTCAGTTTTTTTAAGAGTTTTTGACGTGATAACGTCTTATAAATTGATGAATCACCAATCTTATAAATTGATAAAACACCGGCTGCATGCACGAAAAAGTGTAACGTTCCTAACGTTCGTAACGCGTAACGTTCCGCCTGACCCTGTGCGTGCTTTTTGCTAATTTCTCGCTCAATTTAAATCAGATCGGTTTGAAACCAGTCTTAAACGAAAGAGGAGAATATTTTACATAGATTTCGTATAACATAATTTGCCTAAACAGTTTTTTTATACAAATTTATATAGAAAAATAGCTGTATAAATGCAATGTTGTCTAATGCATGGCGCGACGCGGTCGGTTGTCTTTGTTTGCCGTACATGGAAATTAGAAAATAACGTATGTCTTGTCTTAACATGAAAACGGCTGCATTTCTAATGTTTAATTCAATTTTTTGACATTAGTATTTTGTGAAATGCAACGCCTTCTAAGTTAAGTATTGGAATAACTAATTATTATTAGAACATAATACTTTGACAGTTGCAAACGTCACTTTAGTCATTTCTTATCATTCCGACACCAAGGATAAGCGGATTGAAACCAAATTTTGGGAGGTTTAGGTTATGTATTACGGAATACGTTATCACGTAAAACTATCGTCCGTAAACCGACTTTACAGACAACCAATTTTTTTTTGTCAATATGAGCTTTCTTGGCCTGTTTAAAATAAAGCAACTTCCGTTTCCGTGTATGAAATCAAAAACTTTTAATGCTTGATAAATAATCGATAAAGAGCAGAGGCCCATTAAACACAAAATATTTTATGAACTTTAAGTAACTTAAAAACTTTATATGTAACTAATTATTTTAAAGTTATTTAATCCATGTCGTATATTAATTATAAAACGGATTTCAACTTAATTGTATTAAAATATTGTAGAATGGTTTCTGACGGAAAATCAAATTTAACAAGTTAGCTTAAATAACGAAATAATGATAAAATTAATGAACTTATAACCCGCTACTGTGAAATGCCGTTAGTGCAATGCAATATACCAGTTGAGACCTACTATATCTTTATATATACACTAGAACACTTAATTATCAGGTGTTATATATTTTACTAGCCGTTACCCGCGGCTTCGCACGCGATTGAGACGAAACACGGATGCGTTCCCATTATTTGACATAGTTACTCCTTTCTCGACGTAGACCCCCCTTAATAAATTTCAAAATTGATATCATTCACGTGATCATCGTCCTGACAAACCTTGAATATGACATCCATGTTGATTTTTAGACTATTTACCTCTTTTCACCTTCTGAAGGGATTGTTTTTGGAAAAGCATGAAACGTGTTTATTTATTTGTTGATAGGAGTAATCCTGCACATATTCGAATTGATATGATTTCTTCATGCAAATTTTGAACCCCCGTTATACTCTTTTAGGGGTTGAATTTTCGAAAATCCGTTCTTAGCGGATGCCTACGTCATAATAACTATCTGTGTGCCAAATTTCAAATCCGCCTAATGGTTTGAACTGTGCAGTCACGGTTTCCTTTTATATATTTAGATATAATAACAATATAACATTTTTGAAGAAATTCAATCGTTTATGAACTAGTTTTTTTTTAGAAAAGAGTGATTGAAATTTTAATTTAATAATTATAAAATAGTATATTGTGCAACTAGTGCGACAATGCCGCACGAGTTGCAAATACTATTTTTTATTACGAATTAAAAAAAGAAATTAGAAGTAATAAAAATTAAAATTAAATCATTAAAAAGTTGACAATTCAGTTAAAATTGTTATTATTGGTAACTATGGTAGCTCTGAATTTGCGTGCGGCAAAAAATATTTTCAGTGCGACAAATAAAGTTTCCGCACGCAAATGAAAATAGCTACTTTTCAACCGTAACAGCATGCGTAAACATACCACTTTTCCCGCATGACTACTTAAAAAAAAATACCATAATTTATTCTGTATGCTAAGTTTAAAGTCGAATTTGTAAAAAAGTATTTCCACTTTTCATTTGTGAAAGTGTAGCTACGTTCATAAAATGAATTAAGTTTTAAATGTGTCAAAATAGTTAAGTTTGTGAAAACAAACTTATCGAAATGTTTCAAGAAAGCCATCAGTCTCTATTAAGAATTATATCTACACGTTTCAATCCCTAAAATATACTTCAATTTGACTCCCAAAGAAATACGAAGTTATAAGTCCTCGAGTATTAAGTTAAATCCTTGTTGAATCCCACCCTATATCTATCTGAAGCCATCAACGCATACAGGATGTCGCGTTTTAACGTTCCAGTTGTGACGTGGATCACGACAACTAGTCTAAGAGCCGAACCTAAATCGACCTTCACCGAGCTGATAATAGAATGAAACATATTTTATCATGAATTTAGTATATTAGAAAATATATTAAAAATGGGTTTGCTAAAGAAATCCTGGACAGACTATTTTTAATTATTTTTTAAAAAATGTTTTTGACGTGATAACGTCTTATAAATTGATGAAACACCAGCTGCACGCACGAAAAAGTGTATCGTTCCGCCTGATCCTGTGCGTGCAAGCGAGAGCGCAGTATAAGCGATAGAGAGTCGGTAAAAATATAGTTTGACAGCTACTAAAATTTAGGTTATGTATTATTAACAATGATATTCGAGCGGAATACGTTATCACGTAAAACTATCGTCCGTAAACCGACTTTACAGACAACCAATTTTTTTATTAAATGTTGCAACATCAAGATACTTAATAAGAAAATTTTGTCCTGACTTGAAGTATAAAACGTATAGAATGTGCAGCCGTTGGGTTGTCTATCATTTACCTGGGCGAACTACTGGGTTGTCAGATATAAACAGGTATGTCGATGCAAGTTACTTTCACTTGATTGGATAATAGAAACAAATTTATATCATCATAAGCGCTGTTTTATTGCGAACACGTTGATATAGGGTTGTCTGCGAAAAATTCGGTCCTATTAGGGGTTTGCGAATTTTAAAGATTTTAATTTTGACGCGCGTGAAAGTGTGTGACAGAGAGATCCGAGGTAAGTAACTGTGTAATAATCATTGGTTAAAACTGGTTTTAGCGTTACAGTCGCTTTTTTGTTCAGTCCGCGGATAATAGTACTTTTTTGTGGTTTGCAGGAAAAATTTTATAGTTTGAGTGTTTCAATTGTGTTCTACAAAGTCCCTTTGGTATTGTGATGTAAAATTCGAAGTTTCGGGTAGAATAGTTTGGGATATTTACTCGAAATTATTATAAAAATTCTCAATCACAAAACTGCAAAATAGCATTCAACCAACAAAATCAAAATAAAACTTGTATTGTCTATCATTGATATTCAGTGTAACAGATAGTTCACTTTAAAGTGTGCTAAAATGGATGACAAATTAATGAGCCTGTTGAACGAAATTAAGACGGATATTAAGTCCATAAAATCGGAAATTACCGAGTTAGTAAAAAATCAAAGTGAATTTAATAAAAAAATTACCGATTTAGAAAGGCGGTGTAATGCAATGGAACAAAAGGAGGGAGCATTAACAAATTTAGTGAAAGAGCAGGGAAGCAAGATCGAAATGTTAGAAAGAAATACAAGAAAGAAAAACTTCATAATCGATGGATTAATTATGGATAAAGAAGAAACCGGTAGCTCTTTAGAAAACGCGGTAATTCAGTTAATTCAAAGTAAGCTAGATGTGGAGTTATATCCTGAGGATATTAACAACGTTGTAAGGATCGGTAAAACAAAGCCTAATGATGTAAAATTAATTATGGTGTCACTAACTACCGAAAGGAAAAAATTTGAAATTTTCCAAAATCGCTTCAAACTACAGAATACAAACATCTATATTAATAACCACTGGACAACACTTCAGAACAAGGAAAGGTGGGAAATAAGGCAATGGAGAAATAAATTTCAGAAGGATAACATCAATGTCCATATTGTGGGAAATAAACTCAAAATTGGAAATGAAATTCACGATCTGGATGAGCTACGAAAGAACTTTGACAATTTGGAAAGTCATAACGTCCTAGGTAATCAAAATGACAACATTGAAACAACAAAATCCAGCAACATATCAAATGATCAATCACAAAGGGAGACAAATAGTCAACAAGGGAAGGCAAGCACATCAGGAAAATCAAATAGAAGAGACAAAAAAAACTTGCCAACACCCACAACCGTTGACCGTTTTTTCTTTCGAGAGCGGAAAACGTCATCCACCGGAGCATAAAACACAACAAAAAATGTGTTAAAAGTGAATTATTCGAAATCTGTTTCTGGAATTGCGATGGCAGTTCTAATATGTATAATTTAGATAATAGTGAAGAAAAATATTTTCAAAAATTTAAGATAATATGTCTTTCTGAAACTTGGTGTGTAAGTGAGTACATGAAAGGTCCTAAATTCTTAAGCCATTATAACGTCGTAGTAAGTGCAGCAACTAAAGAAAAGATTAAAGGTCGTGCTAGCGGGGGTCTAGCAATGTTCATACTCAATGATTTGATGTACGAAATAATTAACATTTGTGAGTATTGGTGTTTTGTAAATGTCAAATGTAATAATATGAACAGTAACATGACGAGAAAAAACAATATTATTGTTGGGTCGGTCTACTTTAAACCAACAGCTGATTTTGTTATGATTTTAGAAAATTTGCAATTAGTGATAAGCAATATTAAAAGTACATATACCAATTCAATATTTGTTATTGGTGGTGATTTTAATTGCAGAATAGGGGAACTGAACCAGTTGAGCCCTGAAATCTTTTTTAATACCAATTTAACCGAATACAGAGCTTCACTCGATTGTAAGATAAATAAACAAGGAAACAAACTGATAGAATTTATAGAGTACAATGATTTCTCAGCTATTAATGGTAGAGCTCCTAGCGATTCTCCTGCTCAATTTACTTTTTGCAGTAGTCTAGGGAAGAGTATTATAGACCTCATATTCTGCGATACCTGCAGTTTGGATAATATCTCAGATTTAAAAGTAAATGACAGTATTATTAGTTCAACCCATTTTCCAGTTGCTCTAGCTATAGCAATACCTAATAATATATCTGCAGGAAATATTTCAAGGCAAATGTCAAAGCCTACCCAAACCTTAAAGTGGAATAGCGAAAAAGCAATAATGTACAATCAAAACATGCTTTTGTCAAATAATGTGAGCTTACAAATTGACACAAAAAATGTGGATATGGTTTACGAAAACCTTATCAATGCAATTAAAATCTCCGCAAAGAACCTTAGAATGTTTAAATATAAAAATTCAGCAAATTATACGAAAAGTAACTTTTGGTTTGATAATGAATGCTACGAGAAAAAAAAATCCGTAAAAAAAAGTTACAAATTAAGCAAAAAGAACAATTTTTCAAATGAATACTTAAACCTGTATCTAGTTGAAAAAAAGTCATATAATCTGTTACTGCAACAAAAAAAAAAGTATTTTGAACTTAAAGTAATGAATTTATTGGCCAATACGAAAAATACAGCTAGTTTTTGGTCCACAATCAATAGATTTAAAATAAAGAAGTGCAACTCTTTTGATATTCAAATTAAGGATTGGGAAAGTTTTTACGACAACATTTACCCAGAAAGAATACAGTGTGAATTATATTTTAGCGATGTAAAACACCCATTTTTAGATGCTGAGATAACCCTTGATGAGCTAACACTTGCCCTGCAAAGTTGTAAAAATAATAAATCTCCAGGAGCTGATCAAATCAGTTATGAATTCTATAAACACTTACCACAAAACTGGCTTCTTTATATAGTAGTGTTTTTTAATAAAATACTTAGCCTGGAACATATTCCCAAAGCGTGGTCAGAAATTCAAACCATTATGTTACATAAGAAAGGTAGTAAGAAGGACCCAGAAAACTACAGGGGTATTGCTCTAGTAAATAACATAACTAAACTGTTTACATTAATAATAGCAAACAGACTAAATAATTGGGTCGAGGAATGTGAATTGTTGCCAGAAGGACAATGTGGTTTCAGGAAAAATCGTAGCTGCATTGATAATATTTTTGTTCTCTCCACAGCAGTTCAGTTACAACTTAGATTAAGGAATAGGTCAGTGTATGGCTTATTTGTCGATTTTAGACGAGCATTTGATTCCATTAATCATACAAAACTTTGGTACAAACTTTTTAGTGTAGGCGTCAGTGCAAAATTAATTAGAACTATTAAAATGCTATACGATAATGCCAATATGAAAATTAAAAACAACGGAAATTTTTCAAAACCAATTGAGGTGTCTGAGGGTGTATTGCAGGGAGAGTCTCTCAGCCCTCTTCTTTTCATTATCTTCATTAGCGATATTGAGACTTATTTTAGAAACAATAATGTACAAGGCTTAAATGTAAATGGCAAAGAGGATGTTTTGATTCTACTTTATGCTGACGATTTGGTGATACTAGCAGATTCTCCTGTAGATTTAAAAACGAAATTAAAAAATTTTAGAAAAATATTGTGCAGAAAATGAATTAAAAGTAAATACAAAAAAAACGAAAATAGTAAAATTCAATAAGGGTGGAAAAACAAAATACAAAGATAATTTTTACTATAAAGACAGCCACATTGAAATTGTGAACAAATTTACTTATTTGGGTACTACATTCTCGTCATCCTCATTGTTTTTGGAGAATACAAATCAAATGCTGAGTAAAACAAATACGGCTATTGGCACCGTTATGTCTATGCTAACAAATTCTAAAACAAACTCGTGGGATTGTAGAATACAACTCTATGATACAATTATTTTAAATACCCTATTGTACAATGCTCAAATTTGGAGCTGGAGATATTTAGACCGGGTTGAAAAAGCGCAAGTGTCATTTTTTAAAAGGCTATTAGGATTATCATTTAACACCCCAAATTATGTGGTCCGACTGGAGACTGGGACAGTTAAGTTATCTCTACAGGTACTTAAACTTCTTTTACGGTGGCTACAAAAAATTGGTAATATGGATGTAAATCGTCTTCCAAAAATTTGCTTTGAAAGACTAAAAAAATTGCACACAAATGAACTAAATAATATACAAAAATATAATTTATTTACTCAAATTGAAGATTTTCTATCTGTCTTGGGCTTAGAGCGAATTTTATACAACCCTGTCGCGATATCCGATGAATTCGATTATATAATTGAAACTTATGAAAATTTCCTACGGCAGCAAGACCTAAATAGGGTAAATCTTTCAGGTTTCTGTCACTTTTACAAATATATAGAAATCATTAATGGTCCCCAATCATACTTAAAACTCCAATTCCCCTCAGATGTTACCAGAGTGTTAGCACAGTGCCGCACAGTAGGAGCACATGAAATCAGAATTATAATTAACAATGCAGTTCATAAAGTAAATCAGACACAGGTTTGTGTATTCTGTGACATGGGAAAAAACGAAAATTTGATCCATATACTAATGGAGTGTCCTCTATACAGTCCAATAAGGGTACGCATCCTAAAAGATTTAATAAAAGAAACAAATGATTGGGAAAATATCTTGCTATTGCTGAATTCGGACAATAAATATGTACTTAAAAAATTTTACAGTTTCGTTTCTGCGGTGTTTCAACATCGTGCTGACACTTACTAAGTATAGCATTTAAATAATTATTATTAATTATTAATTAAAATACATATTATACTGTTATTGTAATTTTCTCTTTATCTTATCTATATATTTTTTCTTTTTGTTTTGTTTGTTTGTATAACATGTTTTATTTATAATTGTGCGAGAAGTAACGCAACCGAAATTTGTATATACCATATTTGTAATATCCTGTAAAAAAGATTTTTTTTCTTAAAATACAGTATTCATTGATTGATTGAAGTGTAATAATAAAGGACCCAACATCGCAGTCGCTTATGATGGCACCCTGAATATTAGAAAGTTTACGTACCGAGCACTTTCTAACGCTTCACCAATTGATTTTACTACTCATAGATATTGTTTGGGTTTTTTTATTTGTATTTTTTCCCATATTAATACTTTGTAATATTTAATGCTTTTGTTTTTATTTTTTGTACACTATGCAGTCGGTTAACGGAACGCTGTCCAAAAATTTTTTGTTAATTTATTGTACATATTTTATAAGTAATAAATTTTATCTTATCTATCTACTACTCATAAAATTTCCGTACCGGGCCTCATAACTCAAAATCGTTCCTTAAGGAGTAAACACACACAGTATAGAATATACACATAAATACATATCCTCAAAAAAAAAATACGGCCTGTACAGCTATAATATGCTGGGTACTGCCCTCGCACTGGTGCACTTCATAATTTGTATATTTTGTATTCTGTTTTTGTATTTAATCAATTAAGAAATTAATAACAATAAAAATAAACTTCAAAAAATATCTACGCTCTTAGCAGTTGACAGATTTTTTTAAATAAAGTAAGGTTACATCAATATGATTAGATTGAAGACTCACTCTGTATGTAAACAAATATTTTTATTTAACTTTATTCGAGCAGAGTCATCCAATTTCTCTATATCACTGCAGTTCAATAAAGTAGCTGATTGTAAAAATCTTTATAGAAATTGAAACAAATGCATAAACTTATTGATTTCGATGGAACAGATTCTCAACTTCACTGCAGTCAATTATCTTTTCCGCCCTGCGTAGGTTCGCGATAACGCCCTAACCAACTCGAACGAAGGATTCAGTTTAAGTGGATTTGTTTGCCATTTAGATACCAAGCTACGGTAGCTATAATAAATACAGCTTATTTGCACGTTTCTTTCTATTATACAGAAGTCGTTCATTAAGGGTCGCTGCACACGAGGCTGGATTTGCCGCTAGGTTCCTTGCTAGATTTCACTTCTAGCGCTGGTTTTTTTAATTGCTGTTATGTGCTCGCTTCACACGAGACGTCTTCGCAAGCTTGCTCTTGATAGAACGGTAACGCATGTTTATTGTCTCTGAACAGAACACACACTATGGCACAGTGTTTGTTTGTTTGTCGTGACAAGATATAGTGCTTCCTGATTGGTTCTTGCTCATACGTAGCAGCGGACCGAGCCAGAAAAATAGCCCCTGTTCTAATTTTAAAACCTATCTTGTGAGCTAGCAGGCGAGCCCGCAGTGACGTCATTTCCAGCCTCGTACCCAGCCTGCCATGCAGGAGAAGTCCAAGCCTCGTATGCAGCGGATCTCAGTTTTCTGCTGTGGAGCCATTCAAGTATTACTTAAGCACCAAAGGGGGGGAGGGGGTCTTTGCTTAGCTTATCTTTGATGACATGGGAATTTATATATTTATTATTACAATAAAGAAATTATTTTTAAAAAATATATAGCAATGTTTACGTAAGCATATAGAGGGGAGGGGTAAGAGCTTTGCTTACTTTTGCTGACAAGGGTGAGGGGGGACAAAAATTACTAAAATTCTGCTTACGCAATACTTGAATGGCCCCTGTTGAATTAACATATCCATATACCGACAAACTTAAGAAAATAAGATGACAATCTTACCTGTACCCTTGCTTCAGTCAAATTAATTTTCATAGCTAAATCTTCCCTCGTAAAAACGTCCGGATAGTGAGTCTGGGCGAATGCACTTTCTAATTCTTCTAGCTGAAAAAAAATTGAACAGTTTTTCTTAGTGACCCTTAAACTAAAAAAATATTTTTAACAAAAAAATTGAACCGACTTCAAAATATGCACTAAAAAGTAAAAAATAATAATTATTGTTATTTTTGAAGTCGGTGTCACATTGGAATTCGAAAGTAGCAATTTAAATCTTACATGTCTCTAGTTTTCGGAATAGATTTCATTTTGGCTGACACCGACTCCAAAAATAACAATAATTATTATTTTTTACTTTTTAGTGCATATTTTTAAGTCGGTTCAATATTTTTGTTGAAAATATTTTATTTTTCTCTTTTTATTAGTGTTAAAGTATTGCAATGGGTAGGCCAAGTATGCGTGCCTTTGAAATTTGAGAGTTTCCCTCGATTTCTCTGGATTCCACCATCAGATCCTGACTTGGTTCCGATGGGACCACCTCAGAAATGCACTTTCGAATAAAAAAAAAATTGAAAATCGGTCCATAATTGACGGAGAAATCGGTGAACATACATAAAAAAAAAGAAAAATATACACAGTCGAACATAGAACATCCTCCTTTTTTGAAGTCGGTTAAAAATATGCGAGCTCCTTTCTGGCTTTGGAGCAACAAGGAATCCAATAATAAATATGATTTTTACCTGCTGCAACGTAAAAGTGGTCCTATTTCTACGCTGTTTTCGTCTAACAAACGTGTCATCGTGAATGGCGGGATGGTATGAATAGCTCGTATCTGAAAAAAAAGAAAAAAATATATAAAAACGTTGCGTTTTATAAAAATAGAGTTTAAACATTTGAGATTAATAACTTGAGATATTAAAATAACAGTTGGGTGACTAAATTACTAAGTGAGCGACTAAATTACTAAGTGAGCGCCTGGAATGCCATCGGTAATTTTGAAGCAGATATCTTCTTTTGTTTTTACTTTTTATTTGTTTTTCACTTTGAGACTACAACTTAAAACTCACATTTTCATGAAGATTGAAAACCACCCCTTTTTTTGATAAAGGGGTATGCGAATTGTCTCGCAGTGAAACGGAAAGGGGCAAATGTGGAGTTTTTAAAAAAACAATTCCGGGGTGAACGATAACGGGGTATGCGAATTAAATAATTAATTGTTTGAATAGAACTGCGTTTTCTAAAAAATGTATATTTAATTGACAGTCAATTAAAAATATATTTTTTAGAAAACGCAGTTCTATTCAGTCGCTCACTTAGTAATTTAGTCACCCAACTATTATTTTCTCGTCACGCGCAGTCAGTCGCTCACTTAGTAATACAGTAATCCAAATTGATTATTTTTGTCACCCAAAATTGTAATTTACAGTCGCTCGTTTAAATACTACCCTTATTAAATTATTGAAAACATTTTACTGGATAGGAGAGACTAATTAATATAACCATAAATCTCTCTTTTTGTGCCAACCAATCGTATGTTATCAATTATGTATTTTATTATCTCACAGAAATGTTGTCGGTTTGAAAACAGTAAAAAGGTAATTAACTATAACCGGTGACTAGATTTACGATTGGCTTAACAAATCTGGATTAAATTTAATCGAATCTATTTGTAGACATCAAAAAATCGATAAATTTAATCAGGCTTTGCATTTGAAACAAATCGTTATGCTTTAATACCAACCTTTCGACGAAAATATCGCGTTTGAATTATTTGCTTTATGTGCAAATCGAATGAAAAATTGCCAAAACGGAAGAATTTTTTTCAATTTGCCTGGAATAAAATTAAATCAAATACTTCTCAAGTTATCGAGATAGGACTGAAAGCATCTTTTAGAGCAGGGGTGTCAGACTGATTTTGCTAAGATTTAGGGTGTGTTAGCGGGCCAGACTCTAAATTAAAAACTAAAGCACATAGTGAATTAAAATCTTTATTTATTTATTTTAAATTTTCATATAAAGGTAATAAAAAGGGTTAATTATCTTGAGCTTGAGGATCCGGTCACCGGAGGTCTCTTGTTTTTGATAAGCTCGTTGATGACAGTTGTCTTTGACGTATCTTTGACGTCACTGTTTTAAATTTTTTGTGAATTCCTAGACGAATCTTTTTTAGCCGCCATTGAAGATACTATGTAATATTAAATGAAAAAAATAAAACAAAAATTCATCTCCTTCAAAAAACAGTCACTTAAAAGCGTAAAATATAAAAGTTTTGTGGTTGGCACCAATTTAATATCCCTAAATACATAAAACTCAAAACTTTGTTATTTTACGCTTTTTGGTGACTCTTTTTTGAAGGAGATTCAATTTTTTTAAAATTTTTAAGAGGTCTTTAGTGTCTTATAAAACCGAAGAGAAAAGTTAACACCAACAACTATAACTTTTGCAATATCTCTTTTTCTAAAAAACTGCTGAACCGATTTTGCAACTTTGAATAAAAAAAGAATTATCGAAATCGGTTGACAGCCTGCGAAGATACCGACGGACAGACACAATTTTTTGACGTGATAACGTCTTATAAATTGATGAATCACCAATCTTATAAATTGATGAAACACCGGCTGCATGCACGAAAAAGTGTAACGTTCCTAACGTTCCGCCTGACCCTGTGCGTGCTTTTCTCGAAAACGGCCCTAACGATTTGGATGAAATTTACTGAAAAGGGATTTTGGGGAACAAAAAATCGTTTTAGCTAGGTCTCATCTCTCGAAAAAATCGTTTTCATACAAATTTTATCATTATAAAAATCAATTTTTTGACGTATGAAAATACTTAAATATTGTAAGTAGGTTTTGGAATTTTATATAAACAGTGAAACAATTGTTTTCAAAATATTATGACAGTTAATCTTTGAGACTTAAAATAAATACGAAAGAAAGAAAGTTAAAAAAAACAATTATTATTATAGGGGGTGAGTTTTAATTAATAAATAAAATTAACCTAAATTTGAAGCGAAAGATGCAATATCATAGATTCGAATTATTATAATTATTATATGTAGAATTTAGGTTATGTATTACGGAATACGTTATCACGTAAAACTATCGTCCGTAAACCGACTTTACAGACAACCAATTTTTTTTATGAATACAATTGAATAGTACAGAACCTCCTCCTTTTTTGACGTCGCGGTCGGTAAAAATCACTAATTATATTTTAAGCACAGGAGGTACGTATTTCAAATTCCATGAATTTATTAGCTTGTTATGAAATATAAATAAAAACGAAATGAATTTAATCAATATTGCATGTAAATAATTAAACATTAAATTGTTAATCATAAAATATATTTTCCATTATTTGTTTTTACATTTATACTGAAAACATATTTATCGAATTAATACAATATTTAAAAATCCGAGCGTATTTTATCTAAAAATATTATACGCTATGCTCGACTCAAAGCTCATGTTTGTTTTTTTTTTAATTCTATAAAAACAGTACAAAAATTCTATGTATTTAAAAACTAAGGGTAGATCGGCGATTAAACACCAGTGATGCTGAATCGGTCAAACAATATTTTATTTATTCAACTCATGCGCGTTATTCATGTTTTATCATGCCTAAAAACCGAACCCTAAATAGCCATTTACCGACTGGTGACAATTACTTGTCATAACTCAATGAAGATTCCTACTAGCTCGGCCATTGCGGAGTAATGAAAATAAACGTAACTATTTTTGGCGTCGTAACGAAATAGTCGGTAACAACAACTCCGTTGTTACCCATTGAGGCTAAAATTGAGAGGCCGAATGTTTTCGACATGGAGTTTGTTCATAACCGGCTAACCTCAAACCAAAACATTGAATCGTGCTGTTTGGTGCTGTTAGTATTGACAGTTTTTTTATAAAGAAATAAATAGATATTTACAACATCTCATTATAATTAAAACATGAATAACGCGCAATTGTTGAATAAAATTATGGGCGTAACTTGTAGGCTAAGTCATGACCTGTCAGCGCGATGAATGACTTAGACTACTAGTTACGCCAATAACTATTTCCGCATCTAAAACAGCTAATAATATTGTTATATTTTATTTAAAATAATAATTGTGTCTTTCTTTTTGCACGTCGAGTTATCGTACTCTACTAATACAATATGCTTTTTGCGAAACTGTCGAATTTAGGCCTGGGTAAAAAATACTAAACTTCCCAGACATGTTTTTTCGAAACACTGGTAGCCAATAGGGGTGGTAATATTCGTATTTAACTGTATAATACAATAATATGCCGTATAGGTAAATATTCACATCCCTTCTGTACTGTTTGGCCGGGAGCATGTTGGCTCGGTCGTTGAAACATTGAATTTTTATGACGAGGAAATTAATTTTCGGTTTTTGTATAATCCCTTTTTACACTGTATAGCGTTTGAAACATGGTTTTATGTCAGAGAGTACTTTGTCATATTTTAAAAGCTTTTGCACCAGTAAAATATAATTTTGATTGTATTTAGTTAAAAATTGAACCATGACGTAATTGTACTGACGTTGAATTTTTTTAAGCGCATCGCGGTATAAAATTTCATTTTTTTTTGCTTTTTCACATTTATAATACGTACAGTGTGTCCCAGAATAGAAATAGAATTACGAGTCTTTCGTAAAGAACTCTTTCGACACTATTTTCAAAAGGTAAACCGAACGGGGTGGCGTAGCGATGAGAGCACTAGACTCGCATTCGGGAGGTACCGGGTTCGAATCCCGGCGGGGGCAGATGTGGCTGGGACTTTTTCCTACTGCCTCTCGCCGAGAGACGGTAATTCCTGTACCGGCCATGTTGTTGAGATTTTCCATGGTTTCCCTCAATAATTCCAGATAAATATCGAGATGGTTCCTTATTCAAGGCCATGGCCGGAGTACCTGTCAAACTCCTATGCTCAAAATTTGCCTACTTTCTCCTAATTTCCTAAAAAATCCTTTATTCGCCTTTTGCTATTAATTAATTTGAAGTTTAAAAATTGTAGAAAATAACGGGAAGTGTGGTAGAAAAAAATAGTAATGGTGCGAACGGCGTCTGTTATGACATAAAGTCGAGAAACGGACGTTAAACGCGTTATTATTATTTTCAAAAGCTAAAAGGTTCTTGTAAAGGTTTTTTGAACACCTATGAAAAATTGATAATTTTACATCATTAAAAAAATGTTAACAATAATTTTCGAAATTTTTTTTGCAGTTTCTAAAGCACCCTGGACTCAATTATTTTAATATAATAATAATAATAATGCGTTTAAGGTCCGTTTCTCGACTTTATGTCATAACAGACGCCAATCGCACCATTACTATTTTCCATCTATCAACACTTCCCGTTATTTTCTACATTTTTAAACTTCCACTTAATTAATAGCAATGAAGGAATGAAGGAATTTTAGGATATTTTGAGCATACGAGTTTGACGGGTAATCGGCCATGGCCTTAAATAAGGAACCATCTCGATATTTGATCTGGCATTATTGAGGGAAACCAGGGAAAACCTCAACAAGATGACCGGGTACAGGAATTACCGTTTCTCGGCAAGAGGCAGCAGCCATATCATCCTCCGCCGAGATTCGAACCTACGCCACTCCTTTCATATAGGAAATCGGATTTTGCATTTATTCTGGGACACATTATATACAGCGTGTCCACGGAAGTCCTTTACAAATGGAATTTTTTTTTATTAATTATTGGAGCAAAAATTTTTTTCTGTGGAAAAGTTCTGCTTCGTCCAAAACCTCTAAAACATCAAAGAAAATTTTCTTCGGCCTAAAGTTATACGAGGGAAATCAAAAAGTTTTTGTTGACTAAAAATCAAAATTATCTGTGATATTCAAGATTTTCGTACAATTAGTTACATAATCAAATTTAATTCAAAATAATAACATAACTAACTTCTAAATAATTATTTATTCATAATTATAAATCAGAATTCAACATATCATTCATCTCTCTCCATACAAAGAACGGTTCTCCTTCCAAAATCCGTCACTGACTCACTGAATTTCGAATCATTGTAGAAGGAATTTGATGGATTTTTTCGGTGATAATCCTTTCCAATTGATCAATATCTTGCAAAGGTTTTTCAGAGTACACCATTTTCTTTAGATAGTCCCAGAGGAAATAATCTAGGGGTGTCAAATCGGGTGATCTGGCTTTAGTAAAATAAAACTTTTTGATTTCCCTCGTATAACTTTAGGCTGACAAAAATTTTCTTTGGTGTTTTAGAGGTTTTGGACGAAGCAGACCTTTTCCACAGAAAAAAATTTTTGCTCTTATAATTAATAAAAAAAAATTCCATTTGTAAAGAACTTGCGTGGACACGCTGTATATTGTCGTTCTATATGGCATTAACTTTTTTATTATCACATAGCTATGAACGGAAAAATTAAAAGCAAATAAATAAATAATACCGATGCGTAATTTAGCGCAACTTTTTATTTGTCTAAAATATTTTTAATAAAGTTCTATTTACATAAAATATACCTACGTTTGATATTATCAATTATGCATTACGTTACAAAAATACATTTTAGAGAATTATGATTGTTGATAATCGAAAACGGATACATTGCGTAAGTAAAAATAGGTATTAATTAATAAATAAAAACATTATTTCCGTCACAAAGATTTTCTTTTACTCGCCATGTTCACAGTTTGCAAGTTTGTGGACAACTAAGAATATGATAACTTTTTGATAAGCAGCTGAAAGATAATCTCAACAAACAAAAGAACGAATTTTTTAGGATCTTCGGTACGCACGATGCCGACAACAAAGCAACAAAATAACAAACAAGTACTGTTTATTGCCTAATGATGACGTATTGTTGTCGTTATTTAGAATGGTTGTGTCGTTATTTAGAGTGTATCATTGTATGAGCAACAAGGTAAAACAACTGGAGTTAAATAATTTCGACGTTTTAAGGAGGTTGAGCCGTTTTACGAAGATAATGAAAAAAATCTGAAATAAAGTTTTTTTAATAGATTTTTTTATGACAAAATTTTCTGTAAAAAATCCAAAATCATTAGGAGATTTATAAAGTTAAAAATTAAATAAAACTTTTACATGTAGTCTTATGGAAAATGTCAACCTAGCATGCAAACGGTACATTTTAATTTTTTGCAAATAACCAAATAATATCAGCAGTTCCGAAAACTAACTATGCAAAGTATCGATGTCTTACTCATATTTTAATATTTTTTCCAATTTAATTAGGAGACTTTTAATCAATAAAGAAAAATGATATTAAACCTTTGCACTTCTCGATTATGGACTTTTATTCTTGACAATTTTAACTGAATTTTCAACTTTTTAATGATTTAATTTTAACTATTATTACTTCTAATTTCTTTTTTTAATTATTTACTGCAAAAAATATGTAATATACAGATATTTACATAAATTTATTTTTTCTAACCTAACTTTGTACAAAAAATTCAAAAGTTAGTCCATTAAGTAAAATGCTGAAATTATTAATTAATATTAAAAAAAAAATATTTATTTATGTCTTTATGACAATAATTTATTGGCATCATCGACTTACAACATTTTGTAAAAATGTATTATAAACTAGTACAGTAATCAAAATTGCAATGGAATACATAGTTGATCCTCTAGTAAATATATTCAATAAATGTTTGGAGCAAGGTATATTCCCCGATGCTTTTAAGGTAGCGAGAGTTGTACCCGTGTATAAATCTGGTGACAAAGAGGAAGCTGGGAACTATAGACCCATATCTATATTGCCTATATTATCTAAGCTCTTGGAAGGTATTCTAAAGGTTAGGTTATTAAATTTTTTTAACCATATGGAATTGTTTTCAAATTCTCAGTTTGGCTTTAGGGAAGGCATGTCAACAACTTCAGCTCTGTCCTCAGTGGTCTGTAGTATATATGGTGCATGGAATGAAGATAATGATGTTGAGGGTATATTCTGCGATCTTAGTAAGGCCTTTGACTGCGTATCTCATGAAATACTGATTCATAAACTAGAATTCTATGGCATTCGAGGCATTGTTCTAAAAATATTTAGATCCTATCTGACTAACAGATATCAGTTTGTATCCAGTGAAAATCAAATATCAGATAAAATACTTATTCAACATGGTGTCCCTCAAGGTTCTATTCTTGGGCCTATTTTATTTATAATCTATATAAATGATTTGCCCAACTATATGAAACCTTACGATACATTTATATTTGCTGATGATACAACAATTTTAAATATCAACAAAAATCAAGGTGTATGTGATGCGCAAGAGAAGGCCTTAAAATGGTTTTCCGCAAACAAATTAACTTTGAACTCAACGAAAACCAAAAATGTTAAATTTCAAACACATAGATCAAATAGCGAAGGCAGTGTAAAATTTCTTGGTATCTTAATTGACCCAGCTCTTAAATGGCATGACCACATTGACTACCTTAGTGATAAGTTATCCAAGGCAATTTATGCTATCAGGAGAATAAGAGAGGTAGTATCAGATGAGGCTGCTCGAATCACTTACTTTAGCCTATTTCATTCCTGCATGCAATACGGGGTATTGATTTGGGGCGCATCACCGGCTGCCAAAAGAATTTTACTCTTACAAAAAGCAGCCTTGCGTATACTGGAAGGAGCGTCTAAACGTGAACATTGCAGACCAATCTTTGTCAAACATAAGATAATGACTATCACAGCTCTGTACATTTACCATTGTCTAATATATGTTAAAAAAAACAATAACGCCTTAACCATTAATTCTGACTTTCATCAACATAACACACGGAACAAAAACTCCATGTGTCTACCCCTATGCCGTCTAACAGCCACACAAAAAAATTTTACCTACATGTCATTAAAATTCTATAACAAGATCCCAAATTATATAAAATACTTGCCATTTAAAAAATTTAACAATTTTATCAGAAAACTTTTAATTGAAAATTGTATATATTTTATTGATGAATATTTTAATTGTAAATTTGAAATGTAAATATTTTCTTGTATGACGTCACTACGCAAATTGTTTGTCACAGTGCAAAATAAATATCATATCATATCATATCATATGGAAAAGTTCCCATTTAGAATTCGACTTACTTTTGACTGTAACGCATCAACCTCCTTAAGGAGTCTTCACTGTACCTATTTAGATTATAACGGATCTTACTAAATCTCTAAGATAAGGGTTGAGGGAGAGGTCCAAATTTGCCCTCCCTAACTAAATGAGAAGGGAATCGCAAAAATGTCTCGTCGCGGCAACTAATTCCTCTTGAATAAGATAGAGGTTTTACCGTATTAGGACACGCGGCATGTTTCGTGTCTTTGTTTGTGCGTATAAATTATATATATATCCATTTTATTGATGATAGTGCAGTGATAAAAGGGGCACGTCGCGTATGCACTTTGATGATTAACTGATGAAAGTTGACAACAGCGGACTGTCATTGTCATTGATGCATGCCGAAACAAAAATTATTTATGTCGCTGCAACCATGGTCTGGAATGTTCGAACAATATTTTATTGCATTATAGTTATACCTGAACAATCAACACCTATAAGGCTATAATATAAATACAGTAAAGGCCCGTTCACAATCAACTCTGCCGAACATTGACCAACTATCGTTAAAGTACAATGGAAAATAAAATAAATATAGTTTAAAAAAACTAAAAAACACGCTTTATATCGAACTAAAAAGTGCAAAAAATAATTTTTTTAAAATAAGCTTAAAACAATAATGAATAAAAAATACTAGTACCTATTATTGTGAAAAAAGCGTGGGGCGCTTTGTTCCACATTTTCGTATATTGTGCGCCCCACGCTTTTTTCACAATAATACTAATATTTTTTATTCATTATTGTTTTAAGCTTATTTTAAAAATATTTTTTACTTTTTAGTTCGATATAAAGCATGTTTTTTAGTTTTTTTTAAACTATATTTATTTTCCACTTTTTAGTTCGATTTATTGTCAAAAATTTGCCGAAATAAAAACATTTTTTTTCGGCGTGGACGGGATTAGAACCCACGATCCGTGATTCCGAGAGATGACGTCAGCGAAGACCCGTGCTTTAGACCGCACGGCTAAACACTGTAGTTACATTGCTGACATATTATACTACTGTAATAAACCACTTGCTGTAGTCCAAACGAGTTTACAAACAAACATACATACATACAAACTTACAAGTGAAACTAATATAAAGCGTGTAAAAACTCTGGTCGCAGTGCGACAAAATAGTGTATAGGCAGTGTGACTTTATTACGTGGAGTTGTTTGTTTTTGGACAAAACTAAAAAAATTGTCCCTTAATACAACCCTTAAAATAGTATTTTTTTTCTTAATTTTTTCAATATTATTATCAATCCAAGTAAACACACACTATGTATGTATGTAAATCCATATCTATACGAACTAGCGTTTTTATAAAATGTATAAGTCCGGTTCTGTTGGGCCGATTTTATTAAAATTTTAGCAACTCATTTTAATAATTACTAAAAGGTTAAATTTTAAATTTGAAACGATTCTGAGAATTTTTTCGGTATTTTTTTTCAAAGTATACCATTATTATATAAAAAACAACATTATAGCATATATCTTTTCTGCGCATGCGCCGATTTTCCCCAAAAACAATAGGGCCCTTCATATTTGCATACCAAACATCTTCTTAAAATTTGGTTGCAATCCGCTCATCAGTTTGACATGTATCGTGCTCACAAACTAACAGACCAAGAGTTTTTCCATAAAATGTTTTTTGTATTCGGGGGACCTCAAAACGAACAAATATTGTAAAAATTTTTGAATGGCAAAATTCACAACATAATATAAAACTATTCAAGCAAATGTAATTTTTAAAAATCCTTTAGCGAGCATTTAAGGAACAAAAGCGTGTAAGATATGCAAGCAACGGTGTAGGTAAGGCAGTTCTCTGTATATTGCCGGAAGACAGAAGGAATAACAAAAAGGACAGAGAAATTGAATAAAATACTTATCGGGTTACAGTTTGATACTATCAAAAGAAAATTGAGTTTACAAAACTCGGTGTGGTCAGTCATCTGGCCTTTACTTACAACAAAATCTACGTATAGGTATATCAAGTTTTTTGAGGAACTTCACTTGAGCAATCAAATAAAACATTTTTCTTCATGCCTCGCTCGAAATTACATACTTTCTGCATCAATTGGTAAGGCAGAAAAACTAACATTTACGCATTGGTGCGATTACACGCACTGATGCGGGAAGTACGTACGTTCGGGCGGCAATAAACACCTCTCAACTGTTGTTTTAATGTTGTTTCCATAGCAACCCTATTACATTTTAGCTAATAGTCGCGAACAGCTGCAGTCATTCGAGTTTTTACGTATAACCTCAAAGCTGCTTGCTTGGAATTTATCTAGCGGTCCCTCCCGGTTTCACCCGGGTGCAAAAGAACGAATAGGGGGAGGGACACGTTCACCTTAGTTTACCGAGATGAATGTTATGTCCAAACAGGATGATCAGAGTTACCGTTCAAAGGTTTTTGTCGGACGGACACATTTTGAGTTATATTTTGCAACATTTTTCAATGATGCTCCGCTCCTATTAGTCGTAGCGTGATATTATATAGCCTATAGCTTTCCTCTATAAATGGACTATCCAACAAAAAAAAATTTCAATTCGAACCAGTAGTTCCTGAGATTAGCGCGTTCAACCAAACAAATAACCTCTTCAGCTTTTTATCATATATATTAATACGCTAAGGTTAAGATGTTTGCCTCACTTTTCAGAAAAAAACCACAAATTCTCCACATAAATTATATATCAATTTACAGATAATTGCTTGTTCTACTGAAATCGACAACTAAAAAATTTATTATTGCTTTTGTTTTTGTAAATTAATTAAAATACAGCAACGCTGAACAACGTCTGCCATCTGACGGCTTTAATTTTGAAACAACGTCAACCCTTCGATCTGCCATCTGACCTTCATATTGTAATACAACAAACACAATACTGTCATCTGACGGCTTTAATTTTGAAACAGCGAGCAGCGCTGAACAACGTCACAGCAATGCTGCATGATGCCATCTGACGGCTTAGCTCAACGCTTTTGCTAAATGCGCCTCTATATGACAATTTTAGTAAAATATTTCTTCGATCTGTCATCTGAGCTTCATATTGTAATACAACAAAAAGAAGAACGTTATAAGCAGTGTGCAAAATTAGAAACGAATTGAATACCTGCAATCATATTTAAAAAATAATTTTGTAAAATGATAATTATTATACTTATTTAGTGCGAATAATTCGCACAGGTCACTCTAGTATTACCTAGTATTAATAAATTAATGTACGAATACTATTTTTTGAAACAGCCTGTGTATGAACGTATGTTTCGTGGAACGTAATTATTCGGTTTGTCAATAATCGATCGTTGACTATATTGGTGATCTTTTTATATATTATTTGTTGTTAATCCACAAATTTTACATGCATATTTAATGAACCAATATCCTCTCTATTTAAAAAACAAAGTTATTAAAACATTTCTATTATTGATGAAAAAGTTTAATCCGATGTTTTTAATATTATACACATAAATATTGTAATGTTGACATTCGGATTGCTAAAAAAAAAACAATAGAATGGCTATCCTAAATCAAAATGAATGCCATACACTACGGATGTTACTTATTAAATATTCATATCATGAAAAAAATACGTGTTCATTAAAAAACTGCAAATTTTAATCGTGTATTTATATTACAAATCAAATTATGCAATAGTTGTACAATTTAGTTTTAATACACGGGTCACCCTGAAATATTTCTTTTTGAATTTATCCACATAACACCTACTTCACAGTACCTTTTGTATTTTTTGTTCAGTCGCGAAACGTTTGGCCGAATTGGGCATCAATTCCGTGTAATTAAAAACTACTTTACTACTACTAAGATAGTTGCTTGTGTGATAAATATATTCTTATGTTTAAATTAACCGCCAATCGGAAGCGGACGTTACCGGTGCTGCTGCCAGCACAAAAGAATTGGAACTAAGGCAATATGTGCTCTGTCATGTGCCTGTGTGTTCGACAATTAAATAAAATAAATCAATTATTTTGTTACTCATGCGGGAAAAGTGGTATCTTTACGCATGCTGTTACGGTTGAAAAGTAGCTATTTTCATTTGCGTGCGGAAATTTTATTTGTCGCACTGAATTATTAATAGCCGCACGCAAATTCAGAGAAAAAAACAAAATAATAACGGTGTTAATGTCAACGAAACAAACTGTCATTTGAAGCAGATTTGAGGTTAAAATCGATTATGGACTTTTATTCTTGACAATTTTAACAATTTTAACTGAATTTTCAACTTTTTAATGATTTAATTTTAATTTTTATTACTTCTAATTTCTTTTTTTAATTCGTAATAAAATTTTAATTTAATTTAATTCGTAATAAAAAATAGTATGTGCAACTCGTGCGGCATTGTCGCACTAGTTGCACAATATACTATTATTAAACTGTGCAAGTGTTCATGTTTTGGTCAATCTTGATACCCAAGTTCTGTAAATGTACAAAGTTTATTTGTGAATGGGGGCCGCGAGGGGTATGGCAAATCAACAAGAAATGAATTGCTAAGTACTATTAATACGTTAGTCTATCGTTTACAGAGGTACAGGCAAGTAGTAGTCTCAGTTATGATCCATGAGTGAAAAACGTCTTTCTCTGATAGAGGTTTCTGTTTCGCACTTATACAGGGTGTCCCATTAAGAATGGGACATAGAACAACCGCAGATTCTCCAATTCAAAATAAAACGATTAATCGAAATGTGCTTAGATAAAATGTTACTCGCTTTACCAGTGGCGTACGGCAGGAGTAAGTAATGCTTGTACCCCTTCTAAATGTTACGCCGCTGTCTAAATTTTAATTTTGACTATAATTTTAATTTTTTTGATATTTTCTAAGTCAATAATGTACACTTGTTAGTTTGTTGTAAAGTCATTGGTTTTCGAGATATTCGCAGTTAAAGATAGATAGACATATACTTTTTATATGTATTATTATTAATAATATTCATTTTTACAATTTAGTCTTAAAAAAACTGCGAATATCTCGAAAACCAATGACTTTACAACAAACTAACAAGTGTACATTATTGACTTAGAAAATATCAAAAAAATTAAGCATTACTTACTCCTGCCGTACGCCACTGGTAGAGCGTACTGAACTAATTTTTTTATTGTTAGGTGCATTTTATGATATTTAACAAGTGTGCCGATTTGAGTAAAATTATACGATGTATTAAAAAAATTATGGACATTAATAATTTTTCAGTTTTCAACTTCAACACCCTGTATTTCAGAAACGAGTAACATTTTATCTAAGCATATTTCGCTTAATCGTTTTATTTTGAATTGGAGAATCTGCGGTTGTTCTATGTCCCATTCTTAATGGGACACCCTGTATAGACTTATAGACGGTACCTGGCTCTCACTTAGAGAGTTTTCTCGCTTACCCAGTTCTCTCACTCAGATTTGATTCTAATTGAATAAGTAGAATAAGAATTGAGATGAACTGACTCACTGAGTAGTAAATTTATGAGTCCTTTCAATCTGTGCATTATTTTGTCACCAAAGTAATTCTGTGTTATATATAAACGCGTTGGAAATGCATTAAAGCTATTACAACACACACAACGACAGTACAGTTGAGGGGATGAGAAATATCAGACACTAGACAGTGTGTTGCTTGCTTGTACCTACACATGTATTGTATGTTCATCAAGTCCTCGATAAAAACCGGAAAGGATGCGTCGAAAAAACACTTTTTTGAAGCTACAGTGTAAACTCCGTTTAACGTGACTCGATATAACGACAAACTCCTAAAAACGTCGAAATCACTTAACTCCAGTTTATTTACCTTGTTGCTCATACAGATACACTCTACACCCACTCTAAATAACGACAACAATACGTCATCATTATGCAATAAACAGTACTTGTTTGTTATTTTGTTGCTTTGTTGTCGGCATCATGCGTACCGTAGATTCTAAGAAATTCGTTCTTTGGTTTGTTGGCATTATCTTTCAGCTACGCATCGATAAGTTATCATATTCTTAGTTGCCCACAAACTTGCAAACTGCGAACATGGCGAGTAAAAGACAATATTTGTGTATATATTGACGAAAAAGTTTTATTAATACGCGCAATAGAGGCGGGAGAAAAGATAAGTGATGTTGGAAGACGTTTTGGAGTAAAAAAAATATTAATTAGCCGTTTTCCCACGTAAAATAGTATTTATTTATTTATTTTATTTGTAAATCTGGCAGGCTAACAGACAATCTGTGTCCAGTAACAAGCCTGCTCTCAATATTATACAATAATTATTATACATTTGCAGCACTGTTACAAACTATATATCTATATAAAAGAAAGAAAAAAAAGCAATAAAATAAGAAACATAATTGAATAATATAGAACTTAAAGAATCGAAAAGATATAATTTTCACTTCAAAAAAACAGAAATTTGTCTTTTAAAATTTTTTAGAGTATCCCCAAAAATATCAATATCCGTTCTATTGTTGATATCGTTGAAAATGTACGCCATTCTGAAAAGCGGAGAGTTAAAGGCATAATTGGTCGTGACTGAGGACAAATAAAATAGATCTCTATTCCTAGTGTGGTAGATTGAAGCAGATAAATAAAATTTCGCTAGTAAGTCGGGTGAATTAATTGTACCGTTTATAATTTTATGTAGACAACACATATCAGAAATTTTCCTTCTAACTTCAAGAGTTTGTAGTTTCATTAAATATAGTCTACTTTCGTATGTTAATTGTAAATTGAATTTCCAATTGACAGTTCTTAGAAATCTTTTTTGGATAGATTCAATGCGACTTATTTTGTTAAAATAATATGGGCTCCATACAACAGACGCATATTCAAGCTGTGATCTTACCAGTGAGCAATATAATGTTTTCATTACGGGTATACTGTGGAATGGTTTAGCTATTCTCATAATGAAACCCAACATCTGATTCGCTTTGGACACTATTTTATTTATATGATTTCCAAATTCCAACTGATTGTCGATAAGTATTCCCAAATCTTTAATATTTTGCTCTGACAGAAGGTTATTGTTTAAATGGTAGTCATATGAAACTTTAGTTAAATAATGTTCAGCTCAGCCATCTACGATCCATACTTTCTAGGATATTTGACCAATCCTTAGTAGTTTGGTACCTAAACACGACTGGTACCTAAGCGACCGGAGGGGTAGGTAACAGGGTAACAGGACAGTGCTCGGTCCCAGGAGTGATCCTCGTGACGACAGCACGAGACTAATCACATTATCTGTCTCGTGAAACACGCCGACACGTAACACACAGGAAACAACTATTTCGATTGTGCACTTCTCGTCTTTTCCTGGACTCCTGGTACTGATTCAGCTTTGCTTGCTATATTATCGGCGAAAAAAATAGCTGGATTGTACAGAATACGGCCGTTTTTTCTATGCCATTTACGAGCACGGGTTGCCAACGGTGTATCAACAGCACTATTTCTCTTTTTTACAAGCTTTTATTTAGTCTGTCTGGCTGTCTGTAATCAAATCTTGCAAGTTAAATTTGACCCACTTCCCGTTATCCGATTGAGCTGAAATTTTGCATGGGTATGTAGTTCCGATGACAATACAATATTATAATGACTAACTGGCCGGTCCGGCTTTTGTCCGGATGTAAACCGCACTTTTAATAAAGCACACTAAAAACGTAAAAATATAAGAAAGAATTTTTTTTTTTCAAAAAAACAAGCTTTAATTAGTTATTATTAAAAATGAATTAAAACGTTAAAATATTTTTTTACAATTAGAAATAAGTCGTACTTAGCAGTCTCAAATTTTCAAATAAAAGCGTGTAACAAAAGAGAACAAAAAGACGGTGTAACACGCTTTTATTTGAAAACTTGAGACTGTGATAAATACGTATAAAACGACTTATTTCTAATCGGACTAAAATTATTTTTAACTTTTTAGTTCATTTTTATTAACAACTAATAAAAGCTTTTTTTTTTAATTTCGTTTATTTTTTTATTTTGATATGTCAAAACGGCTTTTGCTTCCCAAACCGCGAACAGAGCACCAGTGTTGATTGTTACCAATGTTAGGTCCCCCCCTCTCCCCTTTTTTGCGTATGGACAGCGTCATGTACTCTCATAATAAGAATTTTCTTATAATACAGGTATCTCGGTTTTCGTGCAAAGTTTTTTTTAGGAAAACACCACTGCAATAAATAATGATTATTAAGCAATTTTAACTACCGAGTAAAATTAATACATACTATCGACCTAAACAAACAAACGAGGTTTTACTGGATATTTGTTTATTCGTTCAGTAAATTCTCTGCAATTCTCTATTGTTGATTAAATACCGGCGGATTAATTTTATAATTTTCTGCAAAGTTCATTCAGAGATCGTTGTCTCTATAAATATTTAAAAACATGAAATAACGCTAAAATAAGCCGGTTTCATAAAGCACGGTATTAAATCAGCAGCATTCAAGTAAATGTAGTTTAGCGAATGTCTCGTGCATACATACATAATAGATTCACGCACGTACAGAATGCTCAAAATTAAGGTTGTTCACTCGCGACAGTCGTAATTGTAAGTAGTCGAAAAAAATTTCTACAAAAACGGAAGAGTCAAGCCCCCCGACATTTTGATATAGTTTGTAGAGCTGTAAAAGTAACGAGAAATTGTGTACCCGTATGTATTCGTTACTTAAAGAACCAGTACCCGTTACTTTCGTATCGTTACGTTACTCGGTACTTTTCATATGACATACTTAACAGCATCAAGCAATAAGCATGTAGCTTCGCACCAAAGCGCGTCGCATATTATGTGATACGACATGAGTCATGACTTCGTACTTTATGAATAGTTATAACTATAACACATTGTGTTCGTATAACCGTATCAATCGAGTCGATCTGACATGGATACGAAACATGCGAGTAACGAAATGAATTTGTAAGTAACGATTCGTTACTTCGAGTCAGACGATGTACCCGTTACTCAGTAACGAATACATACGGTTTGTTACAGCTCTAATAGTTTGTGACCGATTATCGGAGAAGAGGGTCTCAAAACAATTGATAATTTCCATATATTTAATAATTTACTATATATGAATCATTGTCTATCATACTCAATGTGCGGTGAGTGAAGGCAGCAAAGCGTATCGAAAGTATATCTGCGTCTCTTTCTTCGATATAATTCCGATTTCTCCGATGATAGGATTGGTTGATGTACTTGCATTCAATCTGAATAAATTTTTTTTTGTCTTTTTCTATGACGTTAACATGGGCGTACCCAGCTTTTGACCCAGGAGGGGGCTAATTAGAAACTTCTAAAGCCGGGTTCCCCGTGCTTGTTTTGCCCTCCTGGATACGCCAGTGCCTACGGCGTAAAAAAAGACAGATGTATATTGTATTGAAAACAAAGAAATAAAAATTTATTATTATTATTTGCACCTTAATGGTTCCATTGCGATTTTATTCCTATGCTCAGTATAGAATAAAAGTATATACGATAATTTCAAAGACAAACGCTTAGCAATGGTGCAGACTTAACTTTGAACGCCTGGTATATATGTAAATAGAAATGTATGTATGTATGTGCGTAGTACATAATATACAAATTATTAAATTAGTGCTGCCAGTAGATGCTTTGAGGTAAATCGTGTCAGACTACAGCTTTACTGATTATTAATTATGTTTACTAATGCTCCAGTATTTGTACCTAATTGCAATTCACAACATACCTACATTACCTATAGATGCAATTGGCCAGTGACGTACGTGAACCAAATATAACGGGGCGCTGTTTAAAATTTGATTCTAGTCTAACAATATTTCGCTAGCAAAAATACACTTCGACGGCTATATATCGTGCTTGTTTGTCTGCTTATTTTTTGCACGAACCAATCAGGAAACAGTATTTTGTCTTGTGACATGAACAAACGCCCACAAACAAACACAGCGTCATAATGTGTGTTCTATTCAGAGACAATAAACCATATATTTAATATTTAGATGAGTTTAGTTACAGTTAGTAATTATTATAATATATTATAGAGTAGCTACTGTTTGCTACAATTGTTAAGAAACACCCATTGTTACATTGTTTTTCTATGTTGATAGCGTAATAATGTGTGATAAATCTTTTATAAAAGCCAATTCTGCTAATATACTTACTGTAGATATTATTTATGATCACAGATTTTCTAAAAAATTATACATTTTCGGTTCAATTCAGCTGCGGTTCGAGATGCGAAAGCATCAATGGAAGTTTTTTTTTCACAAAATAATAATGTGACTGTAATTTATGAGAAACTAAATATTTTTCATTAAATATAACTAATTAATTTATTATTTATTATTATAATAATATAAATTAACATTATGACGTCACATTATGTTCGGGAAATGTCGGCGCGTTCTCGGAACTGGGTACAAAAATTTATTTTTAATTTGATATAACTTTTGAATTATAACGAAAATAAAAAAAAGAAAAATACTTTTGTTATAAAACTTATATACGATCTTTCCATTTATGACAAAAAAAATTTCATTCAAAAGCCCAATTGTAAGGAAGGAAACACGGCACTGGGCGCGTTGATGTACGTACCAAACGCCTCGCAATTCTACTGTTGTAGTGTAGACTGTAGAGGTACTGATATAGTTATTAGTGCTTGCTAGATGGTACCAAATCTCTCTCTCTCTCTCTCTCTCCGTTACATCAGATATATCAGATTAAAACCCTCCTGTGTACGAAACAGAATATTTCATGAGAGAATGCTCTTTCTCTCCCCCTCTCTCTCTCTCTCTCTTTTTCTGCTTGCACTAGAATTTACGGGCCCCGTATACGCAAATTAAGCTATCTGTGTAAATAAATAGACCATTTATTTATAAATGTCTACAATGATGGCAGATATAAAACGTTATGTGAGAAATTAGCAAAACTTAACGAAAAAGTCCAGCCAATTGGGCGACGGGATCAATCCAACTTCAAAAATATTGACATTTGGTGTAGTATAATAACGAAAATAAAGTTTCTGATATCCGCGCACGCGGGTAATGGCTAGTTTTAAATATAATATATATTATGTCGAAACACCTTTATACTTTTATTAAAAAAAAAATTTAAAAAAATATAATATTCGTTGACATGGTTACCTATACATAATATGTTCCACGTCATGTAAAAATTAATCAAAGCATGCTTAACTAATTTATTTCTGACAGATTTGCTAAAAAAAGAACAGGTGATTTTTTTATTTTCAAAATATTTCCGAAACTATAAAGTTTAGAAATAAATTCTTAACAAAACTTTCTTGAAAAAATAAATAGAATGAGAATAATATCATTATAGTATGAAAAAAAAATTGGTTGTCTGTAAAGTCGGTTTACGGACGATAGTTTTACGTGATAACGTATTCCGCTCGAATATCGTATTTAATAATACATAACCTAAATTTTAGTAGCTGTCAAACTATATTTTTACCGACTAATAATTTGATCAAACAAAACAAAATACATATTTTTAAGCAATTATAAAAGACATGTAAAATAATGTATATATATTATATATTTGTTAACAAACCGTATAATTTATCTGCTGTTATGAAATGCAGATATCTCCCAAGATTTGTTTTTGATACAAAATGTAGCTGCGTTTGTGTACAAACTATCAATTGATCAATACATTTCCATTCGTTGTGAATAATATCATATTTTATCCATAATGACGGCGATCAGTTATTTTTAACAAAATAAAATGACATTTATTAATTATTATTAGCGCCATATTGCCATTATCGTGCGTTCAGTTATACTTTGGCTTGGATGAATCGGTAATAATTATATATGACACAAAAAATACCCGTGCAAAAACGAACAAATAACGATGTATTATCTGAAAAATTGCTTTAAAAATTCGATAATTTATGACATTTTTATTAGATATCTTGATTTTAAGTCTTAATTTCCACGATTTATAAAACAAAGGCCATCTGTCAGATGTAGCTTTCGCTGGTACAGCCGAAAAAAATGTTGAACGCACACTACTTTCTGACGTCACGCGAGAATAGTGAGAAATGCGTACAAGCCGACGCCGATCGTGCTTCTCAATCGCTTATACTGCGCTCTCGCTTGCACGCACAGGGTCAGGCGGAACGTTACGGCGTTACACTTTTTCGTGCGTGTAGCCGGTGTTTCATCAATTTATAAGACGTTATCACGTCAAAAACAACGTTATAGCATAATATTATATCTCTTTTACCGGTCGATTGACAGATTTTTTATTGCGCAGACAGACGCCGATGACCTCATCTGTTGAGCGTCTATAATCTACTATCTGTCTCGACATATAGATACTGTCTTGTGACGTCACGCGGAAACAATCCCCCCCGTCATATATAGATATCTCTATATCAATAATTTCAATTATAATTGTTCTACAAAAAGCGAACTCAATTCTCCACAGATTCAGTGACATATTCATGATGATGTAAACCAAATAAATTTAATAAAGAGAATAAAATAATAAGTAGGGGACTCGGCTACATTACATACAATCTGCATACGCTTATGGTGTATAATAATTATGATGTACAAGACAGTAATATACAGTATGGTCGACTGAGTTACAAAATTGGTCTCCACGAAAAGCGGTTTTGTTTTGACGCGATAATATATAGCCTCCATCCTGAAGATCCGTTCTAAAATATTGGTCGAAAATATTTTTGAAACTAAGGTATTAAACTTATTTACCTCTTTATAATATTAGTATAGATGTTACGGTCTATACCCGAATTCGGTCAATAACCGAAATAAATGTGCAAATATATTACACAAACCCGATCCCTTAGTTTTAAACGGGTATTGAGTGTTATAAAATGAGCAAAATTAGTTTTGAGCATTTTCAGTTATCAAAACTAGTTCTGTCATCTTATGTTATATTGATTTGTTATTTTTTTATTTATTTTTTTATTTTTTGTCAATATATTGGTCTGAGAAAAATTGGTCGACAATTTTATTTATTTGAAGAGTTCTATTCAGACGTTATTCAAAGATTTGAATATTTGCTATTCGTTGCCATAGTTACCTACATAATATGTTCCACGTCATGTAAACATTAATCAAAGCATGCCGAACTGTTTATTTCTGACAGATCCATAAAACAAAAAAGCGACTGATTTTTTTTTATTTTCAAAATATTTCTGAAACTATTTAGAAAAAAAATTTTTTAACGAAACTTTCTTGAAAAAATAAATAGAATAATAATCCGTTATGAAAAGTATACCATTATTATATAAAAAACACTTTTTTAGCATATATCTCTTCTGCGCATGCGCCGATTTTCCCCAAAAGCAATAGGGCTCTTCACATTTGCATACCAAACATCCTCCCAAAATTTGGTTTCGATCCGCTCATCCTTTTTACCTGTATCGTGTTCACAGACAAACAGACGCACAGAGATTTTTCAAAAATATGTTTTTTGGATTCGGGGGACCTCGAAACGGAAAAATATTGTAAAATTTTTGAAAAGTGATTTTTGATCTATAGAAAAGAAACGAAACGGTTGATTTATGAGTCAAATTTGTTTATTGTAGGAAGACTACGTTTCGACACCTGTTTTGGTGTCTTCCTCAGGTCTTTAATTAATTGACATTAATTGACCATAACATCACAAAATCTAATTCATATTTTTTTTGATCTAAACTAGTACCATTATCCCCACTTGTGGGTTGGAATGGTAAAAATATGCTATATGCTAAAACAACAAATAATATGATAAACGACATAAAATTATGCCAAATCTAGTATAAAATATGGCAAATTGGCAACGCTGCGTGGTAAACATGTTGCAGTACCTACATATTATTATATTATCATTAGTATTACACATGTACCTACTACATAGTACATACATGCGTTTACTTACATATATATGAATCTATTGTGAGATAATAATTCACTAGTGAGTCGATCCTCTTGGGGTTGTTGTAACCCTGTAATCATGTTCTTAACACCACGTTATCTCCACAGCCGACCCAATCGTCCGCCGACGTTTTGTTAGCGTCGCGACGCGCCAAATGTTTAACAGTCGGTCAGGTCCAGTGTAACCACTGCATTCACATATGCGAACAGGGGATACGAAATACCCTAATCCTTGTAATTAGCTTTATGTTTCTGCACGTATATATATGTATCTGAGACAATAAGGCAAAGTGGCGTAAGTGATATTTGCATTCAAATAAGTTTTTGACGTGATAACGTCTTATAAATTGATGAATCACCAATCTTATAAATTGATAAAACACCGGCTGCATGCACGAAAAAGTGTAACGTTCGTAACGCGTAACGTTCCGCCTGACCCTGTGCGTGCTTTTTGCTAATTTCTCGCTCAATTTAAATCAGATCGGTTTGAAACCAGTCTTAAACGAAAGAGGAGAACATTTTACATAGATTTCGTATAACAGAATTTGCCTAAACAGTTTTTTTATACAAATTTATATAGAAAAATAGCTGTATAAATGCAATGTTGTCTAATCATCTAATGCATGACGCGACGCGGTCGGTCGTCTTTGTTTGCCGTACATGGAAATTAGAAAATAACGTATGTCTTGTCTTAACATGAAAACAGCTGCATTTCTAATGTTTAATTCAATTTTTTGACATTAGTATTTTGTGAAATGCAACGCCTTCTAAGTTAAGTATTGTAATAACTAATTATTATTAGAACATAATACTTTGACAGTTGCAAACGTCACTTTTGACATTTCTTATCATTCCGACACCAAGGATGAGCGGATTGAAACCAAATTTTGGGAGGTTTAGATTATGTATTACGGAATACGTTATCACGTAAAACTATCGTCCGTAAACCGACTTTACAGACAACCAATTTTTAAGTACAACTTCTTGACTTGGGGAGTAAGCCGGTTAAATGCCTGACGAAAGCGTTTACGGAAGTGCATCATCGGACGAGGCGAACGGTGCGTGATCGTTCGAGGCGAACGGTAGTTGAGAGGGAGATATAAGCTAGTGAAGATAGTAAGAGAGAGAGTTACTTTTCGTATATTGAAAGTTGAGAGGGAGACATAAGTTAGTGAGTGCGACAAAGACGGAGCATTAATCGAAATTCTTTTTTTTTTTGGGACAACTATTTGACGTTTAAAATGAAAACAATTGTTTTTGTATTAAAAATACATTTCATCGAATTTTGCTGCATTTTGTAACGGGAAATAATGTAGGTTAGTTAATAAATCCTTTTAAATGTATTGTAAATTATGCTATTAAATATATATAGGTACATATTTTGCCTATTAATTAATCAAAAACTATATTTTAAACATTTCATCTTTGCAGATAATATGTGCTACAGAGTGAGGTTATATTGTGTCGTTAAATCAGGATGTCTAATCAAAATGTGGTGATAGATTATCGAATATTATTGTATCATTATTATATATGGCGGGAAGAAGTTTTACTTCAGTCGTGTGGTCTAAAGCACACTCGCTTTTTTTTTAATTGAAACTCGCTGATTCGCGGATGTAAATTGATTGAGATGAAAAACAGTGACACAAATTAGTGTCGATTAAGTTTTATTATTTTTTGTGAAAAATAAATTTTCAAATACAGTTTTTTACTTAAGCCACTTTGATTCACGACTTCTCCACTAGCCATACGTCTGTCTGAGCAAACTGTCCTGCGTTTTGCACTGAGCTAAACGAGAATTGTATATACGGAAAAAGTCCTTCATGTTTTGCGATTGAATCAAATTAAGTGCTCACACGAAATTAAGAAACAATTTGCAGAAAAGCCTGCATTTCAAAATGCAATAATGCTGACAGGTAAATTTGAACACAGATGGGTCGAGAGGTGTCCTCCCTAAAATTTTATTGCACGCTCCCTATCTTTACTTTGAACCGAGAATGAAGTGTTTACCTCAAATTATTGAGGTTAATTATTCCAATTTAGGGCCCACAAGCCCTATATTAAAACTATTCAGGTGCGGTACAATGCCTTTCCACTATCGCGGCGGAAGACTTAATAATTAACGCCCATATTCATCGAACAATATTAAAGATTGAAGTTATTAGAATAGAATAGAATAGAATAGAATAATAATTTATTGCTAAGGCAATCAGATCAGATTCAATCCATACGGATTGGTCTTCTATCTGTCCTTATAATTACTAGCCTTGGAACAAATTTATTCCTTCGAATAGAATTTACTTTCAATTCACCAAACAATATATCTGTTAGAATAGTTACTTGTAGAATAAAAAGATACTGCACTATACTCCTTGCTCTTTTTGTTGAATAATTTGACGTTCACCCAAAAATCTGACCGATGACGTTAGTTTAAACGTAAAAAAAACATTCTCAAAATAGTAATGTTTTATCCTAACCCAATTGCACATAAAACTTCCACTAACTTTAATGTTTCACAACTATACGCTTCACAAAAGATTAATAAACAACACATAAATCAATTCACAAGAGCAAAGTGTAGATATAATACTTCACGTTTATATAGGTTAGATATTATGATCTATGTGTCGGCAATTATTATTTTATCAGGCGAATAAATACTTATACACTGGCTAAAGGACAGAATAGATTTATACCTGCAGTAAACATAATTATATGCTTGGTGAATTGAAATATCGCTATTTATTCGGACGAATAGCTACCTGACGAACAAATGAACCGAATAAATATATGTTCGGTGAATATGGAAGTTTTGAGATTAACTCCCGACAAAGACTGTTTAAAATATTTTTTTCTTAGATTGCATTGTAACAATGCGTTTTTTATACATAACAATTGCAAACTGTGTCTATAAATTTGTATATTATGACCTCGCCATTCTGTTTTCCTTAATTAGAAAAAATAAAATTGATATTTGTAAAATTTTTTTTTTAATTTTTAATATCACTGGTTCAGCTATTCACAGTGTATAGATTATAATAGAAATCAGTATCTAGAAATATTTGTAAATAAGAAGTATTGTTTATACTTACAGGGATGAGTCGGTGTGAAGGGATAGTCGAGCTGGGGCAACCGGGGTTGATGAGCAGCACCCGCATGTAGAGTGGGCGGGCAATGATAGCAGAACATGCCGCGGCTGTGCCCCCCGCCAATCTGAAATTGTAAGTTTGCAAAACATTATTATAAATTTGTACTATAGTCCTTTATTCTGAAATGACAAAAAATTTGCGATTCTGATGCTGGGTTACAGAAAGGATTGTTAAAATATCGATCCTGCTCGAAAAATAATCGATATTTTTCTTAAACTATTTAGCATCGTTTTTTTGTATAGTTCCCACTTTGGAAGAACATTTTGATAAAAAATTAGCTTTAAACGCAATCGATTTCTATATAGAACAATTATTTGTTTTGGTTTGAGTACAATCTAATGTTCTAGATGACAAGGATTTTGAATCATAGAGATATCAGACTAGAGTACGCGAATGAGCCGTGAAATTCAGACATAGAACAGTTCCTTATCTCTATGGTAATTAATGCAGATTTGAGTAAACAAATATCTGATTTTCTGGGCTTCTACAGCGTTCTCTTTCTCAACTGAGGACACTTTCACTTATGGCAAGCATACGAACTAGCGAACTTCAATATCTTATATCTCTATGGTTTGAATACGACATTAGACTGCTGCTGATGTATAGAAACTGCAATTATATGACCACAGTCTAAGGTCATTGTCAAATTAATTTTTCTTTGCAACCCAACATGATATCACATAATTTATTTTATTCAACTCATGCGCGTTATTCATGTTTTATCATGCCTAAAAACCGAACCCTAAATAGCCATTTACCGACTGGTGACAATTACTTGTCATAACTCAATGAAGATTCCTACTAGCTCGGCCATTGTGGAGTAATGAAAATAAACGTAACTATTTTCTGAGTCGTAACGAAATAGTAGGTGACAACAACTCCGTTGTTACCCATTGAGACTGAAATTGAGAGGCCGAAGGTTTTCGACATGGAGTTTATTCATAACCGGCTAAACTCAAACCAAAACATTGAATCGTGCTGTTTGGTGGTGTTAGTATTGACAGTTTTTTTTATAAAGAAATAAATAGATATTTACAACATCTCATTATAATTAAAACATGAATAACGCACAATTGTTGAATAAAATTATGGGCGTAACTTGTAGGCTAAGTCATGTCCTGTCAGCGCGATGAATGACTTAGACTACTAGTTACGCCAATAACTATTATCTTTGGTGGTATTGCTTTCAAAACAATCTAAAAATATAACAGAAAGAGTGAATTTTCAAATACAATGAATATAATAAAATAAATATTTCTTAGAATCAAAATTATCGGAGTCAACATCGAGAAGCAACCTTCAATAATCAATTAATATCAATATCTTCAGCATGACTATAATAAACCATAAGCTAATAACAGATGTCTTTTTAACAAGACAACTTATTCGTCGTAACTCAATCATAGTTGATATATATTACAATAGTGGTCCAGATATATCAATATAAAAGGGTTAACTTATCATCAATTAAATACATATCAATTTAAAACGCATTCAATAATAGATGCATAAAAAACTAAGTTCCCTTCCAATAGTCATCATGGTCAAAAAAAAGAGGATTGGCTTATCTCAAAAAACGGCTTTTTAATCTGTAAGCCAGTGGCAAAAAGATGAACCTGATTATTCGAAAATATTGAAAATTGAATAATTGACAGACTTTTGAAAGTTAATTAGTAAATTTCATAATTTTGCGTCGAATAAAATATAGAAACACTCGGAATTTCCAAAAGATCCCATGACTGTACATGACGTGTCGAATCGGCCATTAAAATTTCAAAGGACTCGGTAAAACCGTTTTTTTAAGATATCGTGGAGACAAATCAGAAAAACGCCTTTAAAGGATTTAAGTTTCAACTATGAAATCTTAACTCACCATTAATATGTAAAAAGCCCACCAAAATTAACTAAAAGTGATACATAACTCAAAAACGGATGCATGTTTATTCCTCATTTGTTTTAGAAGGTGACAAAAGACTCGGTGCCCAACTGCTCAACTGAGCACTCCGAACACTTCATCTTCTAACAGCTGTATCTTTCCAATAACTCCGAATATTCTAAAATCACTTTACCAACATATTCTAAACATGGTTAGGAATCAATTAATGCAAAAAAATAATTCGATTTTCTCAACGTATCACACGCGGTGACTCTCTTAAAGCAGTAAAGTCGATACGCAACGCAACGCGCAGTTTAATAGTGTCTTATTTTTTCAAAACACATTGTATATACAAGTGAATCAGCTCTATCTGATCAATTACCTTCATTCAATTAAGTGATTGATAAAAACAACAGTTTAATTGGTGTAATTGAACATTCCTCCCTGCACACACAACGATCTATAAAGACATTTTTTCAATATTATTTAGATTCAATTGAATCTAGAGACCAAACTGTAATTATAATATAATTGATCAGTAAAGGGTTAATCAGAAGTCAATTATGCTATTTAATGCAAAATAATTAGAGCGTATAGACAATACAGATTCTCCACAAATTTAACATTGGTGACACTCTTATTAAACTTAAACACTACTAGTTTTCTTGCGCTGGTTTTCTTAATTGCTATTATGTGCTCGCTTCACACGAGGCGTCTTTACAAGCTTGCTCTGCAGGTAGATTCGGTGGTGGTAGATAACAAAAGTGCATGTTTATTGTCTCTGACCAGAACACACACTACGGTATAGTGTTTGTGGGCGTTTGTTCAAGTCGTCCCCAAGATTGGTTCTTGCTCATACCTAGGAGCGGATCTAGCAAGAAAAATAGCCTCTGTTCTATCTTATGAGCTAGCAGGCGAGCCCGCAATGACGTCATTGCCAGCCGACCAGCAAAAGTCCAAGCAGTGTTTCCAGCCTCGTGTGCAACTGAAAGTTTTTGTTCGTAAGGCAAATCAAATGCAAATCTTTGATTAACGTCTGAATAGAACTCTTCAAATAATCGATGTCTTCAGTTAAAGTGGTGTTGATCCAATAGAATATTAAGATGAAGGAAGGTTTGGTTTAGGATCATAAAATAAGCTTTACCAGTGTTTCGCTAGTGGCCAACGTTTCGAAAAATTTATTTTCATCTTCAGGGCCTATGAACATGCATAAATGTATATAATTTAGAACATATTGAATCACAATTTTAATGTAAAAAAGAAAACCATGCTCAAAATATAAGTTTTTGAAAAGGTACTACATAATATTAAAAATATTCTTTTTACATTAAAATTGTGATTCAATATGTTCTAAATTATATACATTTATGCATGTTCATAGGCCCTGAAGATGAAAATAAATTTTTCGAAACGTTGGCCACTAGCGAAACACTGGTAAAGCTTATTTTATGATCCTCAACCAAACCTTCCTTCATCTTCAAATAATAAAATTGGTCGACAATTTTATTATTTGCAAATTAAATGCCATTCTCTCGAAGTTTTAATTCCGTCAGAGCGACAACTAAAATTAAAGACCCATTTTCGGTTTGTCGGCAAAACGGCAGGATAAACGAGGAGATAGCGACGTGGCAATAACAGAGGAATTGATATCTATATACTGTTTGCATGTAAACCGAGACCCCACGCCCGACGGTCTCATCGGCTCAATTAACAGCGAGTTAATTCTGATTAAACTAACTTAACTAAACTATGTTAACTAAGTAAAGTGACATCACAGTACGTCACTTGCCGGCCAGACATCCATCCATCCATCCATACTCTGTGTTATTACGTTATGTGGATAGAAATTACTGTATACCGACTGTTTCGAGCGGCAAGTAGTGATGTGCCGGATCGTTAAAAATGTATATCCGCGGATACGGATCTGAATACGGATATTTGGTTTCAAGTTCCGCGGATACGGATCTTAACTTTCTTAGAGTACGCGGCGGTAAATATTGCACATCGACCTTTGGAAAGAGACTATCTGTTATGGGAAAAAGTTATTGACCTCTTTAAGAGTTAACTCTCATAACAGATTGTCTCTTTCCAAAGATCGATGTGAAATATTTCATTATAAAGATAGTTTTTTAGTACCTTTGAGTTATGTACTATTGGTATGGTACTCACTACGATAAATGTTTGCAATATAAAGGTGCTCGTATATTAAATAAAAAGAGGTAAAAAAACTTTGAAGTTAAACGTTTTTATTGTATAATCGATAATATACTAAAAACCAGAAAATAGTTTTTAGTATATTATCGATTATACAATAAAAGCGTTTAACTTAAAAGTTTTTTTACCTATTTTAACTTACTGGCGACGAATGCAATATATTTCTGGTAAGGCACCGTTTTTAAAATAAGTCTGTATATTTAGTCCTGTACAAATATAATATTATACATACACACTCCTAATGATATTATTTACTTTATTTTATGCTCTCGTCTCCTAATTCGATACGCTAATAATGTCATGCATGGGCATTTTTAACGTTGGAAGACGCCAAGGCGTGGTTTGGTCTTGGAAGAAGAAAACGGTTGCAAACTTCGGACATTATGAAAACGTGAAAAAATCAGATATGGTTATACTTAGTGAAGGGTGAATTTAATTTGGTAAATTGATATTAATATTGAAAAAAAAAATATTATTTCAAGGGATGTATTAAGGGGTTAAATTTTTATTTTGTCCAAAAAAAACGTTCACTAAATAAAGCCACACTACTTTTGTTAAATACATTATATTGTCGGCAGGGTTTCGCACTGCGACCCGAGTTTTTGTATTTTTAGATGTTTGGATGAAGAGCTTCATCGTAGCATAGGATCAAAAACAAAAGTGCATCAACATAATCAATCAAGGAGCACAGTCATCTCATTACACGCTTTATATTAACTTCACTTGTAAGTTTGTATGTATGTTTGTTTGTAACCTTCCTTTGGACTACAGCAAGTGGTTTATTACTGTAGTATAATAATATGCTAGCACTGTAACTACAGTGGTAGCCGAGCGGTCTAAGGCACGGGTCTTCGCTGACGTCAACTCTCGGAATCACGGGTTGTGGGTTCTAATCCCGTCCACGCCGAAAAAAAAATTGTTTTTTTTTCGGCAAATTTTTGACAATAAATCGAACTAAAAAGTGGAAAATAAATATAGTTTAAAAAAAAACTAAAAAACACGCTTTATATCGAACTAAAAAGTAAAAAATATTTTTTTTAAATAAGCTTAAAACAATAATGAATAAAAAATACAAGTATTATTGTGAAAAAAGCGTGGGGCGCTCGATGTACGAAAATGTGGAACAAAGCGCCCCACGCTTTTTTTCACAATAATACTTGTATTTTTTATTCATTATTGTTTTAACCTTATTTAAAAAAAAATATTTTTTAGTTTTTAGTTCGATATAAAGCGTGTTTTTTAGTTTTTTTTAAACTATATTTGAGATGAAGTCTTCTTCATTGTTATTTTACGGCACGCAAGCTCGAAAAGGTTCGTCGTCTCTACTCTAGTGGAACATTAGTCTCACAACAATTCATTAAACATTAGTGTGTTGTGATCACTAATCACATTTTCCAGCCAGACAGATCTCTATGGGTAGGTAAATAAACATTCGAATCGCACTTATTTTACGCATGACTTGGCGAGTCCACAGGGGAAGGGTGATGCCACTGCGATTTGGTTTAAACTAGCTGCGGTATGCCCAACATACAGGCTAGGGATGTCTCTTCCAAGTGGTTTCAAGCATTGTACCAGAGTCGATGCCTTTTTATACTGTATTAATTAAACAGGACATTTTTGCTTCGGCTATAAATATGTGTTTTATTTGTTCGGCTACTATCGGCCCGGTCCGGCTTCGCCCGAATTTGTACCGTGTTTTCGTCCACTTACGTTGCAAAATTGGTTTCGACGAAAAGCGCTTTTATTTTAAGAGAGGGGGGAATAGGGTTCGATTTTTTCTTGCATTTTCTTATGGTAAAACGTTTAAAGAATGTTGTGTCAAAATTTCCCTCGATTTCTCCGGATTCCACCATCAGTTCCGATGGGACCACCTTGGAAGTGCATTTTTCAAAAAAAAATTTTTTTTGAAAATCGGTCCATAATTGACGGAGAAATCGGTTGAACATTACATAAAAAAAAGAAAGAAATATATACAGTCGAACATAGAACCTTCTCCTTTTTTGAAGTCGGTTAAAAATAGTAATAAAATGAGGCTCTAATGAAAGGTTATAAACAAGCATTTAATAACGAGCCTGTGATCAATTAATACAGGTCTTCCTTAAGTGAATATTCAAACACAATAGGTGGTATATACCCTTCGAGTTTTCCTGTATGTGATTGAGTGCAATTGTTGACACTTCTATGCTCCCGCTTATATTATCGCATAATACATTACAAATCTGTAACCACAAGAAAAAATTACTTATGTACAATTTAGTAAAATACGTTTAATAACGTCCAATTCATCAAATTGTCTTTTTTTTTGCTGCAAAAAGAACATACAGTATTGCATGTATGTATTAAAAATATATTTTGAATGTTATTATTTCAACAATGAGACTGTCCATAATGTTGAAAATTTGAGAAGACCATCTCTTCGAAATTTTAACAAGTTTTAATCATTTTGAATTTTTGACCCAACCTTCTTAAGCGGCACCAACTTGAAATGCATTTCAAATCTTAGTACAAGATCCCGATTTGACTCGATATTCAGCCATCGAGTTTTCTAATGAAATTTGAATTTTGATAATATATAATGTATTAATAAAGAAAAATTGATTTGATTGACATTTAAATTCTTGGCACACAGCTATTTCTATTAAAAAATTAAAGTTGCTAATTTTAGATCTGAAATGTAGTTATCGAGTTTTCAGATAAAATTACCAATCGAAAGTAAAATATGTAAGTATATAAAATGCCAAAATCTGAAATAAGGTTTTTTTTTAATAGATTTATTTATGACAAAATTTTCTGTAAAAAATCGAAAATCATTAGGAGATTTATAAAGTTAAAAATACATGTAGTCTTATGTAAAATATGTATGTCAACCTAGCATGCAAAAAAAAATTAGTTGTCTGTAAAGTCGGTTTACGGACGATAGTTTTACGTGATAACGTATTCCGTAATACATAACCTAAATTCTACATATAATACTTATAATAATTCGAATCTATGATATTGCATCTTTCGCTTCAAATTTAGGTTAATTTTATGTATTAAAATACTCACCACCTATAATAATAATTGTTTTTTTTTAACTTTCTTTCTTTCGTATTTATTTTAAGTCTCAAAGATTAATTGTCATAATATTTTGAAAACAATTGTTTCACTGTTTATATAAAATTCCAAAACCTACTTACAATATTTAAGTATTTTCATACGTCAAAAAATTGATTTTTATAATGATAAAATTTGTATGAAAACGATTTTTTCGAGAGATGAGACCTAGCTAAAACGATTTTTTGCCCCCCAAAATCCCTTTTCAGTAAATTTCATCCAAATCGTTAGGGTCGTTTTCGAGAAAAGCACGCACAGGGTCAGGCGGAACGTTAGGAACGTTACACTTTTTCGTGCATGCAGCCGGTGTTTCATCAATTTATAAGATTGGTGATTCATCAATTTATAAGACGTTATCACGTCAAAACGGTACATTTTTATTTTTTCCAAATAACCAAATAATGTCAGCAGTTCCAAAAACTAACTATGTAAAGCATCGATGTCTTACGCATATTTTAATATTTTTTCCAATTTAATTAGGAGACTTTTAATCAATAAAAAAAATTATTAAACCTTAGCACTTTTCGATTATGGACTTTTATTCTTGACAATTTTAACTGAATTTTCAACTTTTTAATGATTTAATTTTAATTTATATTACTTCTAATTTCTTTTTTTAATTATTTACTGCAAAAAATATGTAAAATACAGATATCTACATAAATTTATTTTTTCTAACCTAACTTTGTACAACAAATTCAAAAGTTAGTCCATTAAGTAAAATACTAAAATAATTAATTAATATTAAAAAAATTATTTATTTATGCCTTTATGACAATAATTTATTGATATCATCGACTTATAACCTTTTGTAAAAATTTATTATGGAAAAGTTCTCATTTAGAATTCGACTTACTTTTGGTTGGGACTGTAACGCATCAACCTCCTTAATACTAAATAAATACAATAAAATTAACAACTTTAATTTTTTATTATAAATAGCTATGCCAAGAAATTGAATGGCAACCAAATCAATTTTTCTTTATCAATACATTATATTATCAAAATTCAAATTTCATTAAAAAACTCGATGGATGAAGATCGAACCAAATCGGGATCTTAGACTATCTAGAATTTAAGTATAAATGGAACCTTTGATAAAAGAGAGTTAAAAATCACAAAAACATTACATAAGCGATTTTGCTGACGGGTACAGGAACAATCTCACCATCCAGTCCTTTGAAAAGACTCTTCCGTTTTATAAGTGCCTGCCGGTTAGTTGTTCTGTGGCCTCTTATTTTACGTATACATAATGTTATCATTGCATAATATCATTAGAATCGTTAATGAGATAATATTATAGACTCAATGCAATCACATCGGATATACGGGAATATGAGATATTGTTCTTTTAACCAGCTTAACAGTACCACTTCTTATGCTAAGATTGTCATCACAGATCACAGCTTAATCGTGAAGTGCCATATTTTCATTGTACTTCATTACCCACTGCGGAACGAAGAAGGTATATGCGTTTCGGGTGAGAGATTGTTTTTGGTTGTGTGTGCACTCGAATGTTGCCAATTATCTCGAAAACTGTTCAATCGATGCAGATGCGGTTTTCTGTAAAGGGTTTCTGATCTGTATATATAAAATTCTCGTGTCACAATTTCGGCTGAGCCAATCTTCGAAACCACTGAACCGATTTTAATGAAATTTTGTAAATGTTTCTTGATTGATGCAGCTTACGCTATAGGGTAGTTTTTATTAAATATTTTGTACAAAATTGCGGTGTTTTCTCAAAAAAAACTGTTTTATTAACATGTAACAACATCTAATAGAATTTACTCAAAACTATTAGTTCAGAAGCAAACAAAAAAAAAACTGTTTTAGTACCAAGTAGCGACGTCTGTTAGAATTTGCTCAAAGCTATTAGTTCAGAAGCAAATCTGGTAGAATTTGCTCAAAGCTATTAGTTCAGAATCAAATCTGGTAGAATTTACTCAAAACTATTAGTTCAGAAGCAAACCAAAAAAAAAACTGTTTTAGTACCAAGTAGTGACGTCTGTTAGAATTTGGTCAAAGCTATTAGTTCAGAAACAAATCAGGTAGAATTTGCTCGAAGCTATTAGTTCAGCCGCAAACGAAATACATTTTGCAGAATTATATATCTATCGCACCCGGGTGAAACCGGGTGGTGGGTCCGCTAGTAGAGGAATAAAAACGCAAATTTATTTGTGGCGCATTGTCCACACTCACTTAAAAAGCGGTGCGACGTTTTAATTCAATAATAATAGATGGCGCACGCTCACCAACAATGAACTGTACATTAAACCAGTGGGATGAATAGTTGGACGAATAGTATTTTATTGTTTTATTCAATTCGGTCGTTGACATGACGTGTCTACAATTTTCATCCAAGACAATGTGTACACACACTGTTTTAGGGATGAGTTTACAGTCAACTAGTGTGACCTGTGCGAATTATTCGCACTAAATAAGTATAATAATTATCACTTTACAAAATTATTTTTTAAATATGATTGCAGGTATTCAATTCGTTTCTAATTTTGCACACTGCTTATAACGTTCTTCTTTTTGTTGTATTACAATATGAAGCTCAGATGACAGATCGAAGAAATATTTTACTAAAATAGTCATATAGAGGCGTAAGTAGCAAAAGCGTTGAGCTAAGCCGTCCGATGGCATCATGCAGCATTGCTGTGACGTTGTTCAGCGTTGCTCGCTGTTTCAAAATTAAAGCCATCAGTATTGTGTCTATTGTATTACAATATGAAGGTCAGATGACAGTTCGAAGTGTTGACGTTGTTTCAAAATTAAAGCCGTCAGATGGCAGACGTTGTTCAGCGTTGCTGTATTTTATTTAATTTACACAAACAAAAGCAATAATAAATTTTTGTTAGTTGTCGATGTCAGTAGAGCAAGCAATTATCTGTAAAATGATATATAATTTATGTGGAGAAATTGTGTGGTTTTTTCTAAAAAGGAAGGCAAACATCTTTAACCTTAGCGTATTAATATTTATGATATTTCCTAAAGGCCGCCACACACGAGACTAGTTTGTCGCTATAGATTCCTTGCTAGATTTGCCGACTAGTTTTCCAGCGCTGCATTTCTCGATTGCTTTTATGCGCTCGCTTCACGCAAAGCGTTTTTTCAAGCTTGTTTTGTGGATAGATCTGGTGCGTAATAACGGAGGTCCCCAAAGTATTAGCATTGATAGACAATCTCTATATATATAAAATTCTCGTGTCACAGTTTTCGTTGCCATACTCCTCCGAAACGGCTTGACCGATTTTGATGAAATTTTTTGTGCTTATCCGGTATCTATGAGAATCGGCCAACATCTATTTTTCATCCCCCTAAATGTTATAGGGGTAGTCCACCCCTAAATTTTTTTTCTTCCTTCCCCATTCGTTCTTTTGCACCGGGCACGACGGCGCAGCCGGAGTGCTCGACATACACACATATACGTCCATGTATATTTTAAAATAAATAAAATAGATAGATAGATGTTCCAATTAAATTGTTTTATTATTTCACTTTATACGTAGCGAAGCACGTACAGGGCCGCTAGTATCCTTATAAAATCATTGAGATGAAAATTAAAACCAATCCATGTTTTGCCAATCCTTAGACAACATCATTCGCGCTATTACAATGAAAGCATCACATATTTTGCCCGTATCTTCGTACCGCCAGCAGTTGTGTGTAAGTTACAGGAAATTTGATGAATCGCATCTTTAATTCAATTCACTTTTTTGCATTTAAACTATGTCACCACATTTCATGCAACTGGAAGTCTCGGATAAATTGACAGAAATAAAGAAATGTAACTCGTTTCATTAATAAAATTAACGTCTATTTACGTTGACTCTGTCATATTTATGAACTTTAATATAATCGCCACATTTTCGCGGTTTATTTAAATTACAAGAATTATTTTTTTAAGAAGTGCGTGTATTCGTGATTATTCTCCTCCTAAACGGCGTGACCGATTTTGATGAATTTTTTTTAGTACTTATGGAGCCACCTGTATTGTTCTTAGCTATTATACCAAGATCCCAGGCCCGCCAGACCTACGTTAAGATTTTATCAGTAAATGTACAATATTTAGTTAAAAACGTATGCAAATTTGCTAGCTTGAAAGCGGAGGCCTTTTGGAGATAACGGGTTCTAAAGGTAGGTACATTAAAACACGTGCTTACCTACGTGCGCAATGTTATTAGGCATGCACATGAGTGCGAGTGAGAGCATTAGATGATTTTTTTTGACAGGTACATGAAATTTAGTTTTTTTTATTTGTTTACACAAACACAGAGGGAAGTCCATGAGTTAAAGAGAGAAAAACTCCATGGAAACAAACATAAACAACCTACATTTCATGAAGCTGTCAAACCAAAAAAAATCATCTAATACATACGTAGGTAAGCACGTGTTTTATGTAACTTACGAACCTATTATCTCCAAAAGGCCCCCGGTTTCAAGCTAGCAAATTGGCAGACGTTTTTAACTAAATATTGCACATTTACTGATAGCAGTACTTACTGAAATAACGTAGGTCTGGCTGCTCTGGGATCTTGGTCTATATAGTTGGACCCAGATTTTTTTTTTAATTTTCCAAACATTTTTTTTTATAATAAATGAGTAATTAATAAATTAATATTTATTATAAACAAATTAATAATAAATAGAATTTTCAAATTAAACTCAGAAAGTGATGCATTAGGATCATTAGTAAATAAAATATTTTAATATATTTTCCAAAGTAATTGTGGCTGTGTGGGTCTACAGGTTGTTAATACCTGTAGTTTATGACCTTTTTTGAGACGCGATCGCATTTTATTAGCTCAATTGTATAAATTTGAAAAAATCTCTCAAGACAAAGAAATTACAAGCGACATGCATGTTACAAATCTGTTAAATTATAAATTGTCTAATCTGAAATGAGTAGATAATCCAATAATAATTATTTTTGTAAAGTCTGGAGTTACGCAATACTATCTCAGCAATGAGACATCATTGTCAGTGTATTGTATATAGCATAATATATAATAATATAGGGGCTCCGTAATTTTATTACACTAGACAAGAGATATCCCTTACCGCCGTCGGCGTCGGGCTTCATGTTTGATAGTGTTCACGAGAGAAGAGGAGTACAGATGCATTGTCGGGTGGCCGGACAAATCATAACGAATTTTACTAAAATAATCATATATATTAATACGCTAAGGTTAAAGATGTTTGCCTCCCTTTTTAGAAAAAACCTCACAATTTCTCCACATAAATTATATATCATTTTACAGATAATTGCTTGCTCTACTGACATCGACAACTAAAAAATTTATTGTTGCTTTTGTTTTTGTAAATTAATTAAAATACAGCAACGCTGAACAACGTCTGCCATCTGACGGCTTTAATTTTGAAACAACGTCAACACTTCGATCTGTCATCTGACCTTCATATTGTAATACAATAGACACAACACTGATGGCTTTAATTTTGAAACAGCGAGCAACGCTGAACAACGTCACTGCAATGCTGCACGATGCCATCTGACGGCTTAACTCAACGCTTTTGCTACTTGCGCCTCTATATGACAATTTTAGTAAAATATTTCTTCGATCTGTCATCTGAGCTTCATATTGTAATACAACAAAAAAGAAGAACGTTATAAGCAGTGTGCAAAATTAGAAACGAATTGAATACCTGCAATCATATTTAAAAAATAATTTTGGAAAGTGATAATTATTATATTTATTTAGTGCGAATAATTCGCACAGGTCACACTAGTATGCAATTAATAGACCAAGATCAAAGACCCGCCGGACTTACGTCATTTCAGTACTGATAGGATTTTATTAGTAAATGTACACTATTTAGTTAAAAATGTAAGTTGATTTGCTAGCTTGAAAGCGGGGGCTTTTTAGAGATAACACGTTCCAAAGGTACATAAAACACGTGCTTACCTACGTACACAATGGTATATTATATTATATTATATTATTATTATTATTATTATTATTATTATGCGTGCATATGAGTGCGAGTGAGAGCATTAGATGATTTTTTTTGACAGCTTCAAGAAATGTAGGTTATGTTTATTTAGTAGTTTGGCACTGCGACCCGAGTTTTTTTATGCAGATACAAAAAATTACAAATAAAAAGAAAAGTAACACTTTATCTAATGGCTATATTCACTGAGCGTAAATAATTATTTATTCGGTTCATTTGTTCTTCAAGTACCTATTCCTCCGAATAAATAGCGATAATTCAATTCACCAAATAACATTATGTTTACTACAGGTATAAATCTATTCTGTCTTACTTCGTGAGTATAAATATTTATTCGCCTGATAAAATAATAATAACCACCACTTAGATCAAAATACCTAACCTATAAACGTGGAGTATTATATCTACAGTTTGCTCTCGTGAATTTATTTATGTGTTGTTTATTAACCTTTTGTGGAGTATACATATAGTTAATGGAAATTTTGTGTGTAATTGGGTTAGGATAAAACATTATTATTTGTGAAACTTTTTTTTGACGTTTACACTAACGCCATTGGTCGCATTTTTGGGTGAACGTCAAAAAAAAGTTTCACAAAATAATAATGTTTTATCCTAACCCAATTACACACAAAACTTCCATTAACTATATCAAGCAAGGAGTTTAGTGCAGTGTATATTTATATTTAACTAACTCTACTACCTGATATTTTGCTTGGTGAATTGAAACTAAATTTTATTCTAACGAATAAATTCCTTCCGAGATTAGTAACTTCTATCTTTAATAGTTCTACTTTTAATAATTAGCTATAGTCTTGATATTCTGCTTTTGGCCATCATATGCGTGCAAGTAGAATAGACCGAGTGCGGAGCACAGCGGCACTCACTCTGTTTGTTGGAGTAGCGCGGGGTACAGGGAGGACCGGTTAACGAATTAAGTCCTAATCAGTCGTATGCAATGCAATTTGTATATACTCGACTCGCTTTGCTTATGGGGCGATATAATATGATAATCATACCTAATGTGTACTACGATCGTACGGTGAGTTTGTTGTATTGGTTGTGTGTGTGTGTGAAATTTTGCAATTGATATTAATGATTTGCGGCCCGACTCCTCTCTCGACTACCACTTATTTAATCCTGAGCAATTTCTGTTCTGTGGCTCCTCTCTGACGGAATCGCTGTCAAAACATTATCACCGGAGACGTCGCCACAGTAAAATCTCCTAAACTTTCTGAGGACGCCGCACAGCGAAGCTGGTTTTTCGGCTAGATACGCTGCACTCGTGCTGTGACGCTGAATTTTCGTTTTTGAAGCTTTGTAGATAGCTTTAAGGAGGTTGAGCCGTTACAGTCCCAATCAAAAGTAAGTCGAATTCTAAATGGGAACTTTTATAGTTTATAAGTCGATGATACCAATAAATTATTGTCATAAAGGCATAAATAAATATTTTTTTTAATATTAATTAATTATTACAGTACTTTATACTTAATGGACTAACTTTTGTATTTTTTGTACAAAGTTAGGTTAAAAAAAATACATTTATGTAAATATTTGTATTTTACATATTTTTTGCAGTAAATAATTGAAATAAGATATTAGAAGTAATAAAAATTAAAATTAAATCATTAAAAAGTTGAAAATTCAGTTAAAATTGTTAAATCTGTCAAGAATAAAAGTCCATAATCGAAAAGTGCTAAGGTTTAATAATTTTTTTATTGATTAAAAGTCTCCTAATTAAATTGGAAAAAATATTAAAATATGCGTAAGACATCGATGCTTTACATAGATAGTTTTTGGAACTGCTGACATTATTTGGTTATTTGCAAAAAATTAAAATGAACAGTTTGCATGCTAGCTTGACATATTTTCCATAAGACTACATGTAAAAGTTTTTTTTAATTTTTAACTTTATAAATCTCCTAATGATTTTGGATTTTTTCCAGAAAATTTTGTCAAAAAAAAAATCTATTAAAAAAACTTTATTTCAGATTTTTTTCATTATCTTCGTAAAACGGCTCAACCTCCTTAATGAATTTAAATAGAAAAATAGAGCATAGCCTATAGCATTTATGTAATGATAAGATATATTTCAATAAAAGTTTCATCAATATTAGTCAAATATTTTTTAAACTTAAATCCGTTCACATCACACAAACTTACATGATATAATATAATATACGAAGAATTTTATATAATTGTGTAGATAAAACTCATATACTTTTATTCTATACTGAGCATAGGAATAAAATCGCAATCGAGCCATTATAGGGTGTTTTTTCTTACGCCGTAAGCACTGGCGTATCCAGGAGGGCAAAATAAGCACGGGGGACCCAGCTTAAGAAATTTATAATTTCCTCCCTCCTGGGCCAAAAGCTGGGTACGCCCATGTTAACGTCATAGAAAAAGACAAAGTTTTTGTAACAGAGATACTTTATTCAGATTGAATGCAAGTACATCAACCAATCGTATCATCGGAGAAATCAGGGAATTACATCGAAGAAAGAGACGCAGATATATTTTCGATACGCTTTGTTGCCTTCGCTCACCGCACATTGAGTAGATAGACAATGATTCATGTAGTAAATTATTAAATATATGATAAAGCTAAATCAATCGTATACCTACATTGAACGGGATTGTGTGTTTTAATGTAACAATGCCCTAATATTTTGAAACCAATTACAATAGTTCATATGTAAGATTATATCTGTTTTTGAAATTTATCCGGTTCTGTAAAAATCTAAGTGAGCGTATCTAATGAATAATAAACTGTATTAACATTTATGATGTATTAAAATTAATTTTAATTTTAGTTTCGTCTGATTAATATCGAATTTGTTATGGAAATTAAAATTTAGAACGGTGATATCGATATTAGAGTAAGCACTTGATAACTTCACATAACAAGAGAACTTGAAGATACTATCTTGCCTATTTTTGTCATGATACATTTCAGAATTTTCCGTTTACTAGTAGGAAACAGATAATAATAACAGATAACAACAGATAATAATAATAAGAAGAAGAAGAAGAAGAATGGCTTTATTGACTCAAAATGGTTTATCAATACGCCAAAAATATAAAGATTTGAAGAATACTAGAAAGTACTTCAAAGAAAACACAATATCTATATTTTCTTAAGTGAGGAAAGCCATAATTAAAATTAAAAGCATAATATATTAAAATCAATAAAAACTTTAAAATATACTATTTTCAATTATTGATACAATAAAAAAAGTATTTAAAAATTTGATTTTTACATAATATACAAAATTATATTTTTTACCCATTTTTTATGTTATTGATGATCAGGTGCTTTCCATTATTCTTCAAACAACATGAAATGAATTTTATATAAAAACTAAAATAAGACTTCTGCACTGTTTTGTTGTGATTTCATTACTCAACATTTTAGTGGAGACTCTACAATGTCGTAACAAGTATTTATATTTGTACTAGCCGCTACCCGCGGCTCCTCACGCTATTGAGATGAAACGATGTTTTATACAACAGCAGCGGAGCGTTCGGCTCTATCGTATTAATATATTATTTGTTGGCTATTTATCAGATGTCTACAATTTTTAGTAACATCTAAATTTAGCCTACACTTAATATTTTTTTTAATTTCTGGATTAAATATTTACCCCCCCCCCCAGGAGATGAACTTTCAAAATTTCTTTCTTACCTACGTTCTATAAGGAACTCTTGTGCAAAAGTTCATGCTTCCAAACTAAAATCACCGGTTTAGGCTGTGCGTTATCTATGTCAGTCAGTCAGTCAGTTGTTAGAGTTTTATTAAGTAGATATTTGCACCTATGTCTAGTAATTATGAGTGTGTGTTATTTCAAGAACTACTGAACCGATTCGAACGAAACTTACACTATATTGTTAAGGATTGTATGAGGAAGAATCTTAATCTAGTAGCATTATTCGGCTTTATCCAAGATACCTTACTAATAATATCATTTAAATAAAAAAACACTAAAATTCTTTAGCGATGTTTTCAGACAGTTTTCGGGCTTCACTTATAAAGGCATAGTTTTTTTTATTAGAATTCAGTTTTATACAATTCACATTGTTGAAATGTTTTTCAAATTCCGGATTAGTTATCAGTGCCCAATCATGAGAAGCAATATTGGGCAATAATAATTTCATTTATATTATATTAGGTTAATTAAATTCAACTTTATTTCAGGAAGCAATGCAGCTATAATTTCATAATGTAGAACAATTGCAATTTAAAAATGTAAATTTGCAAGTCTGTAATTTAAAAATAGTCTGGACCATCTAACGTATATATAATTCATTGATTAGTGTACACTACTGGGTGTCTGATAATTGAAAAAATAGAAGAAATGGCAATGCCAAATGTTTTTACAGTAATATCTGCGTAACATTTTTCAGTACCTATTTTAATTGCATCCTTTTTTTTTGGGCGGCGAAATTGAAGGGACCGGATATTTTATAGCGTTATAAACAGTTTTCGTCAAACAAAGAGTAAAAGAAAACAATGTAATTTGACGAATAAGTAGTTTTAATTTTGACTACATTAAGTGAAAAACATTTACATAACAAAATTATAATTTGTCAACTTTGTTTGTGGTTTTTTACTATATTCCACTATTTTAATTGTTTCTTTTTACAACAAACAAACGAACACATTCTAATCTCATTGTTGGAGTTTAAATAATGTCGTATTGTTTCGCTATTGAGAGTGGTTGTTATCACCAATATTTCTAATTTTAATTTAGAGGTGAAAATAGGGCTAAAAACATTTTTTTTCTATTTTTTCATATAGCTTTTAATACTTTCTTGTCTCTTAGCTTGTCGTATTAGTCTAAGATCTAGATTTGGCTATAGACCTTCAAGCATGGAGTTTTCTAATGAAATTTGAATTTTGATGATGTAATGTATTAATAAAAAAAATTAGTTTGGTTGCCATTTAATTTCTTGGCACAGCTATTAATAAAAACATTATAATTGTTAATTTTATTTTATTTATTTAGTATTAAATATTATGATATTTGTTATATGGTTATCTACATATAATATGTTTCACGTATTCGCAATAAAAGGATCTACATTTTCATATAATATGACAATATAGAAAACCCTATAACTGCAAAATACTAATTCCCAAGGTGCCTGTCTACCTGGTTTTATGCCAGGAATCATAATGTCGACCAAAGTTTGGCATTTTATATACATAATTTACTTTCGATTGGTATAATAAATTTATCTGATAACTCTCGATAACTACATTTCAGAAATAAAATTAACAAGTCTATTTTTTATTATTAAAAATAGTTGTGCCAAGAAATTGAATGGCAATCAAATCAATTTTTCTTTATTAATATAATATTATGTAATCAAAATTCAAATTTCATTAGAAAACTCGATGGATGAAGATCGAACCAAATCGGGATCTTGTACTATTTGGCATTCAAAGAATATAATTATGTTCTACGTGTGATCTTCTATTCTTTGCTTCTCTGACTTTCCGTCCAGTGGTTTGAGCTGTGCGTTGATAGATCAGTCAGTCACGGTTCAAATTCTACGCCAATTTTTTTGGCATTCAATTAATATATTCCATATCGTGATCACATTTTGACAAAATTCATTTCAGTAAGATAGTCAGCAATTTCTTCTGGTCACTGCGTCTTCTATTCCTTTCTTATCTGACTTTTGCGGGAGTGCTGATTTTGACAAGATTAATTTCAGTTCGATAGTCAGCAATTTCTTCTGGCCACTGCGTCTTCTATTCCTTGCTTCTCTGACTTTTGCGGGAGTGCTGATTTTGACAAGATTAATTTCAGTTCGATAGTCAGCAATTTCTTCTTGTCACTGCGTCTTCTAGTCCTTGCTTCCCTGACTTTTGCGGGAGTGCTGATTTTGACAAGATTAATTTCAGTTCGATAGTCAGCAATTTCTTCTTGTCACTGCGTCTTCTAGTCCTTGCTTCTCTGACTTTTGCGGGAGTGCTGATTTTGACACGATTAATTTCAGTTCAATAGTCAGCAATTTCTTCTGGTCACTGCGTCTTCTATTCCTTGCTTCTCTGGCTTTTGCGAGAGTGCTGATTTTGACAAGATTAATTTCAGTTCGATAGTCAGCAATTTCTTCTGGTCACTGCGTCTTCTATTCCTTGCTGCTATGACTTGCGGGAGTGCTGATTTTGACAAGATTAATTTCAGTTCGATAGTCAGCAATTTCTTCTGCAGGTCACTGCGTCTTCTATTACTTGCTTCTCTGACTTTTGCGGGAGTGCTGATTTTGACAAGATTAATTTCAGTTCGATAGTCAAAAATTTCTTCTGGTCACTGCGTCTTCTATTCCTTGCTTCTCTGACTTTTACGGGAGTGCTGTTTTATAGCTCACACTGTATACAAAACAGCTAGTTTGTATCATATATGGGGTCAGTTTCAATTATATGGATCAAGGATGTCATGCATCACCCTAAGTGATGTTCGCATTAATTTTATTGTCGCAATATTATGCATTTCTAATGAACAAATTTATTGGTTTAAACCAATTGAGCTTTACAATCCGTAATTGGAATTTATTTCCTTTTTCTCTCTGTTCAACTATCCTGCTAATAATAATTGTGAACAAAAAACCAGTGGATTCTGTTTTGACATCAAGTCAATTAACAACGATTAGCATAACCCTAGATCAAATATTAATTTTAACCTAATTAGTAATAAGAAAATTGTGTCCAAAAATAACGGAAGGTAATCTGCTACAAAACGTGTAAGTCGTGACGCGATTCCTTCCATATTTTTGAGTATAAAGTTTTTAAAGCTTCAAGAAAAGGTTTATGAATTGAAGATTAGGAATATCATCTATAAGCAGAATGTTTCACAGCATACATATACATTTTTCTTCCAGTGTTTCCACTCCAGGAATGTATCATAATATAATAATATGGTTGAAAATGCCAACCATTATAATATATTTGTGAGTTTTTTTAAGTAATTTATCTCAAACGCTAGAGAGAGGGGGCGCCATTATCAAGTTTCTGCCCTGGTTCGAAAAAATCGTAGATCCGGGACTGATATTGATCCAATATTTATTAGTAGCATTCCCATTTCTTTGACATAACAAATGTTTTCACGCAGTAAATTCAAATAATAAATATAATTTTGAATCGAACAATTAACACAATTTAGTTTTTGTGGACATAAAAGCAGCATAAAGAGGTGTTCTTCGCTTGTCATGTTGATGTTTTAAAGAAAAATATTGTGTGAAACACTCTGTATGAATTATATTTGACGACAAATATCTAAGATAACGATTTTAAATTAGAATGTTTGTAAAGTGTTTTTGATTAATTATCTCGATTGAATCAAGTACATTTCCACATACAAATTATATTACTATGTTTAAATTAGTCTTAATAACTACAATTTTGACGCGACGCTTAGTCCTGAGTTCTCGTATTGGCCTTCCACTTTTGAGACATTAATTCCACACAAATTCAAAATAGGTTTTTTAATTCAAGATCACTGTTTAATTATTGTAATCCGATGCTCATGCTTCTAATCGCGATTATTCCCGTCATTCTCCGACTCTCGCTTTAAATAGCCAAATAATTTTGAAATTCGGTCCAATCACCGACAGCGTTGTACCCACTAAATTATTTCTTCGAATGTTTAAATACATAAATAACTATTTTACGTATGGAAATTCAATTATTCAATTGCTAGATTTTGTCAGTTATTATAGAAATTGGATACACCTCCACCAACGAAATCATGATTACATAACATTTAAAAATATATAATAGCTGCAGATTGTAGAATCCTTGAAAGAACCCTGCACAAACCTTGTGGGCTTAGGTTCTCGGTTAAATTGTTCGAAAATGTTTTTTTTTTTTTTTTTTTTTTTTTTTTTATTTAGAAAATAATACAAGAAAAAAAAACAAATAAATATAGGGTAAAAGCCGGATAGTTGCCTCAGTGGGATACATGCCTCGATTTTGAATACACTATGTTAGAGATGTTGATGGGGTTTGCGCTATACTGTACTTAGAAGTGCCCCTCCCGTGGGCCTCAGTGCCATGTAAGCCATCGGAGTAGACGCATGCGTTTTGTCCGTGTGAGCAAACATCTTCCGCGACATAACTTTGACAGGCGTCGAAATTATATTGGTAAGTAATTTCTATTGAATATTTTTATTATTGATTGTGGTTTCAGTGAAATTTTTGTTTCTTTGCATGCATCAGAGTTTAAATTACACTGTTTACTACGTTTTATTGTTGAATAGTTTTTATTTATTTCGCAAATAAGAAAGGCAAGTATCCGTATCACAAAGGATAGTCGCCCTATTGACTTTTTTAAGGAAGAGAAGAATAGAAATTTACAGTTCTGACAGTGAAATTGAAGAAAATGTTATAAGTTCATAAACGTCTAAAGGAAAAGCCACCAAGGGACTACCAATCAAAAGTAAAAAAGACGAAAATTCGATAAGAGACACTGAAAATATACTATTAAAAGTGAAAAACGCTAGTTTAAAAATAGAATATACGAATAAAAAAATTTCAATTGATGATTATTGCGCAGAATGTTTTGAAAATTACAATTTTACAAAATCGAAATCAGATTGGATTTAATGTGAGATGAGTCAAATGTGGTTGCATGAAACTTGTACAACATTCAAAAATCATTGCATGAGATGTGGAAAGTTGAAAACCCTGATTAACCTAACTTAAAGTTCGGATGCTATTTTTGTTGTATTTTTAGTACATAATAAAAGATCTCAGTAAATAATAAAGACTGATTACTTAAATTGATGTAACTAAATTTGTTTGTATCTAAAAAAATCATAGTGAGGCTTCTATCCCCGCACGAGGCAAGTATCCCTCGAAGCATTTTTAATGTTAGGCTACTATCCGCCACAGTAGGCAACTATCCCTTTTTTGAGAGGTCAAATAAAACAGAATTTACTCAAAACCAATATTAATTATGTTTTCAAAAATAGGCTACTATGAATGATCAAAGACCTATGTTTTGATATACCTCTTGCATTATTCTTAGTAAGTACATATTTTCTAATAATAGAGCTTTTTTGAAAAGTGGGGCAACTATCCGGCTTTTACCCTACATAATTAAGGTTGAAATAAAAATAAAAATGTGTGCATCAACTACGAAAATGGTTTTATTTTATAGTTTAAAGGTCACTAAGAAAAAGTGCCCTACGGCGCATAGCCTAAAAATCAATAGATTTTAGCTACATCTATAGCGAGATTTTTAGATAGGGATATCCATTGAATTTTGTTTGTTTGGTTGAACGCGCTAATCTCAGGAACTACTGGTTCGAATTGAAAAAATATTTTTTTTGGATAGTTCATTTATCGAGGAAGGCTATAGGCTATATAATATCACGCTACGACCAATAGGAGCGGAGCATCAATGAAAAATTTAACTCGAAATTTGTCCGTCCGACAAAAACTTTTGAACTGTAACTCCGATCATCATGAAATTTAGACACAACATTCATCTCGGTAAACTAAGATGAACGTGCATACTCATGTCCCTCCCTCTGTTCGTTTTTTTGCACCTGGGTGAAACCGGGCGGAACCGCTATAGTATATTATATGTGTTCGGGCAATAACTTTCGAATGAGTTAATTGATTTTAACTAAATATGGTTCACATATTGAAATCCATCATCGCACAAAGCCTATTTAAAATGGGCTTAATCGGACCATTTCAAGGGTGATTTTTAGGGGTTGAAAAAATGTTTTTTTTCTTAGAATCGTTTAAAACTTGAAATTTAACCCTTTAGTAATGATTACAATGTGCAACCAAAATTTTAATAAAATCGACCTGACAAGACCGGTCTTACAAATTTTATGAAAACACTAGTTTGCGGATATGGATTCACTTACTGAAGGGTGTATTTGATTTGGTGCAGATGCTGAATTGATATTAATATTGAAATGAAGTAAAAAAATACTATTTTAAGGGATGTATTAAGGGGTTAAATTTTTTATTTTGTCCAAAAATGAAGTTTAAGTACACATAATAAAGCCACACTGCCTGTATTAGCAAATACTCTATATCGTCGGCTGCAGAGTTTGGCACTGCGACCCCAGTTTTTATGATTGAAACTTACCTTATGACCGTCTCCGAATATCGTGATGCTGTTTGGCGGGAACGCGGCCCGCCGAACTTAACACACGAAACAACTGACAAACGTCGTCACTCTTTTATTTTGCCACTTGAGCCAATAAGTCGTCTGTTGCACACTAAACAATCGTCAAACACTTCATCATATTGTCAATTCAAATTAACTATTATATTATGTCAAAAAAACTGTTGCTACCAGCAAAAAAAAAACTGTCAGTATTTATTCTGCCACCTTTTTTACACTTTTATACAATCGAACTGGTTAAAAAGATTTTTTTTTACACAATAATAATTATCAATGACAATAATTTATTTCGCAATTGCACGAATTGAGGTTATATTTTCATTATCTTGTTTTATGTCTGTCGCGAATCGTTTAAGATTATATTACACGAATATTGCATTTTTTTTTTTGACTAACGACTGTACAAAATAGTTGTCGGGGAATTAAAAAATGAAGAATTCTGATCGAACCCGACGGCTGTTTCCCGTACGACTGGATTCGCAGTGCTCGCGTTTATGACAGACGTCTATGTATCTCGCGGAAGGAGGCGTCGTCGGATGCTGCGACGCTCTGCACTGCGCCTGCGCGCTCTTGTCAACAGAGGCGGAGCCTGTGGACAAACAAACACACACACACACACACGCTGACAGTATTAGATCATAACTATACCGTTATATATGGCATATGCAGAGAGATAAATGTGCGTTTTCTCTGCATGTCGGTGAATTCGCCTCTCGCCTTGGTGATGATGCACATTACTGCATGGTGACACAATTAACAAATTTGAGGTTAGGTATGCAAATAGAATTATTCGAAAAAAAAATTGGTTGTCTGTAAAGTCGGTTTACGGACGATAGTTTTACGTGATAACGTATTTCGTAATACATAACCTAAATTTATATAATAATTATAAAAATTCGAATCTATGATATTGCATCTTTTGCTTCAAATTTAGGTTAATTTTATTTATTAAAATTACTTACCACCTATAATATAATTGTTTTTTTTAACTTTCTTTCTTTCGTATTTATTTTAAGTCTCAAAGATTAATTGTTATAATATTTTGAAAACAATTGTTTCACTGTTTATATAAAATTCCAAAACCTACTTACAATATTTAAGTATTTTCATACGTCAAAAAATTGATTTTTATAATGATAAAATTTGTATGAAAACGATTTTTTCGAGAGATGAGACCTAGCTAAAATGATTTTTTGCCCCCCAAAATCCCTTTTCAGTAAATTTCATCCAAATCGTTAGGGCCGTTTTCGAGAAAAGCACGCACAGGGTCAGGCGGAACGTTACGAACGTTACGAACGTTAGGAACGTTACACTTTTTCGTACATGCAGCCGGTGTTTTATCAATTTATAATATTGGTGATTCATCAGTTTATAAGACGTTATCACGTCAAAAAATTAATTTTGAGGAAGGAGAAAATTTTCGAAACCCTAATCTAAGATACGATTAGGTACTCAAAACATTTACCGTATTTTTTGGACGATAAGACGCACCTTAAATTTGTAAGATGATTTTTAGAAAAATATATCTGGTTCATACCTCGATCGAAAGTACATACTTTCGGCATCAATTGTAAGGCAGAAAGTCCAACACTTACGCATTGGTGGGATTACACGCTGCGCTGATGCGGGAAGTATGTACGTTCGGGCGGCAGCTAAGAAAAAAACAACCTGTCAACTGTTGTTTAGATGTCGTTTTCATATAGCAACCTTAGTACATTTTAGCTAATAGTCGCGAACAGCTGTCTTTTGTGTTTTTAGTATAATCTCAAAGCTGCTTGCTTGGAATTTATTTATGTAATTAAAAAGTAATTAATTAATGCATTTAATAAGCGTACTTACGACCGAGGTATGAAGACAAATAGTATACACCACACTGGCCGGGCATCATGGTGTGCAGAGCAAGATATCAAACTTTCGGTCCTTGTGGTGTAATATATACTATTTAATGTTATTTTCGGATCATAATTCTTATTTATTTTAGAGACGATTTATCGAAGAAAAGATTTTAATGTTACCTTCGGACCATAAGACGAAAATTTTGAGTCGATTTTTCTATGTCCGAAAAATATGGTAAATGAGTGATAATATTGTCTTAGACTATTTTCATTTTAATTCCAAAATATTGCCCTTTTTTGAGGTCGATATTTATGAAAGAATCATGTATGCCGGTTGTGTACTATTAAAGGGTTGTATAATTTTACTAGCGGTCCGTCCCGGTTTCATCCAGGTGCAAAAGAACGGATGTGGGAGTGGGGACATGAGTACGCACGTTCATCTTAGTTTATCGAGATGAATGTTGTGTCCAAATTTCCTGATGATCGGAGTTACCGTTCAAAAGTTTTTGTTTGAGTGTTTATATTAAATATTGATTTTTTTTCGAATTTTTGAGTGATTTTTTATGAGATCCAAGGAATGTTTTTGGAAAAAAAAATATTAACAAAGGTTTACAATAAATTACAGGGTGACCGATAATTGCTTGTATTCCTCGCGGGAGAAGAAACTATGACTATAATTTGGAATGATTTAACCTCTATAACTTGGGGGTCGGAAATGCGTCAATTTCGAGAAAATCTACTTCGGTTTTCTTTTTACAAAAATCCGAATTGTGGGAGTTAAAAATTACAAAAAAATATATTCACACTTTTTGTACTGAATTTTTCCATGATCTTATAGCTTATTAATTGGCCAACCTTCCTAAAGCTAAACACAACGAAATTTACTGTTAGATTTTATGTTGTGTGTTAAAACTTACAATAAATGAAAAAAATAAAATAAAAAAACTCTTCACAGAAGTGCAATTATCATAAAAAAAAATTGGTTGTCTGTAAAGTCGGTTTACGGACGATAGTTTTACGTGATAACGTATTCCGTAATACATAACCTAAATTCTACATATAATAATTATAATAATTCGAATCTATGATATTGCATCTTTCGCTTCAAATTTAGGTTAATTTTATTTATTAAATTACTCACCACCTATAAAAATAATTTTTTTTATTAACTTTCTTTCTTTGGTATTTATTTAAGTCTCAAAGATTAACTGTCATAATATTTAGAAAACAATTGTTTTATTGTTTAAGTATATAAAATTCCAAAACCTACTTACAATATTTAAGTATTTTCATACGTCAAAAAATTGATTTTTATAATGATAAAATTTGTAAGAAAACAATTTTTTCGAGAGATGAGACCTAGCTAAAACGATTTTTTGCCCCCCAAAATCCCTTTTCAGTAAATTTCATCCAAATCGTTAGGGCCGTTTTCGAGAAAAGCACGCACAGGGTCAGGCGGAACGTTACGAACGTTGGGAACGTTACACTTTTTCGTGCATGCAGCCGGTGTTTTATCAATTTATAAGATTGGTGATTCATCAATTTATAAGACGTTATCACGTCAAAAATGACGCATTTCCGACCTCCAAGCGATAGAGATTAAAAATCATTACAAATTAGTCATAGTTTCTTCTCCCGAGAGGAATACGTGCAATTACCGGTCACCCTGTATATTTACGAAGCGAGCCCGAGGGCAGTTTTCACTAATAAAAAGTGAAAAACGCATAGATAATTATTCAATTTTCGAAACGTAAGTGATATTATGTGATATAAGAAACACAACGGCTAAACATCCAGACAACACACACACACACATGCAAAAGAAGTTTCACGCGAATCTGCAGGAAACTCTGCCGCCCCGCGCCGCCTGCGGTGGATCGGAGGGGATGACGTAACGTCAAGCACCACGCGCCCGACACGGCAGACATACGTACACGAGTGGGGTGGGGATAATCTTGTAATCACGTGGTTTTATTAACGCCGAATAATAGACTAATAAAGTACCTCTATATTTTGTATATTAAGGGTGGCGGAGAGATAACTGCATACTACTGTTGCCATTAAATTTGTGCTGGGTGAACATTCGCAGTTCGCGACTAAAAAAAAAAACGACTCGCGCACCGAGGGTTCCGTACAACTTGTATAGTAAATGGTTCGTCCATTACGGGACTCGAGTCTCGAAGATTTTTCCCGTTTGGAATACTAAACTGTATGTTTGTACCTAGTGGCTATATCCTATGGGCTAGTTGTTGTACCGTGTTGTATGCGAGAGTTCTCATATTGTGACGTATAAACGCACCGGTAGCGGACGCTTGTTTTTTGTATATGAGAACTCATTCTCCGTTCGCCACGAAGCCGTTCGCGACTAAAAAAAAAGCCGGCCAAGCTCGAGTCTGACTCGCATACCGAGAGTTCCGTACAAACTTGTAGGCATGTGAATAGTTCGTTCATCGCGGGAATCGAGTCTCGAAGATTTTTCCCGTTTGGAATACTAAACTGTATGTTTGTACCTCGTGGCTATATCTGATGGCCTAGTTGTCGTACCGTGTTGTATGCGAGAGTTCTCATATTGTGCTGTATAAACGCACCGGTAGCGGACACTCGTTCTGTATTAGAACTCATTCACCGTTCGCCACGAAGTCCACGGCGACTAAGTGCGAGTGGGACTCGCGCACCGAGAGTTCCGTACAAACTTGTAGGCATGTGAATAGCTCGTTCATCACGGAATCGAGTCTCGAAGATTTTTCCCGTTTGAACTACTAAACTGTATTTGTACCTCGCGACTATATCTGATGGCCTAGTTGTCGTACCGTGTTGTATGCGAGAGTTCTCATATTGTGCTGTATAAACGCACCGGTAGCGGACGCTTGTTTTTTTGTATATTAGAACTCATTCACCGTTCGCCACGAGGTCCACGGCGACTAAGTGCGAGTGGGACTCGCGCACCGAGAGTTCCGTACAAACTTGTAGGCATGTGAATAGTTCGTTCATCACGGGAATCGAGTCTCGAAGATTTTTTCCGCTTAGTCGTCGGAAAACTGTTGCCCCCACACGTCGACAAACGTCGCGGGCAGTTTGCTAACTAGGCGTGTAATTGCAATGAGTTCAGATGGACTACTGAACTGTATTTGTACCTCGTGGCTATATCTGATAGCTTAGTTGTCGTACCGTGTTGGATGCGAGAGTTCTCAAATTGTGGTAGCGGACGCTTGTTTTGTATTAGAACTGTTACTGTGTACGTGCGTAGTGTATTGTTGCGGTTTAAAAACTTTTTGAAGTGAAAACTTCTTTAGCGGCGTTGTACACTTTTTTTTGTAATGGATAAAAAATGTTAAACTCGCGTCAGGTAAAGTAAGAACTGGGTGAACGAGAAAACTCTCTAATTTATACAACGTTTGACATCTAGCGTTGAAATATCGTACATAAAAATGCAATATATGATACAAACCATTTTATTTACAAGAGTTGCCAATAAATAAACAATGCTTCCAAATGCAAAAAATTAAGACGTTAATATTCAAGTTTTCACTTCTGCCGGCACTCCCGGAGTGCAACCCGTCTTTTTTTTGTGATGTAACTACAAATTTACGGTTTTCGGATTTTTCCCTTTACTTGTGCTGTAAGACATTGCTTCTTGCCAAATTGTATGATTCTAGGTCAACGAGAAGTACCCTATAGGTTTTGATTCCTGAAAATTTTGACAGACAGACTAAGGAAAAGGTAAAAAGCGCTGATATTATATGCGCAACGAAGAGAAACTGAATGATGACAAACTTTGATTAGACAGTAATAAATCGAACTTTTCCCATCCCTGTCGCTTACTTATCCGCTCTAAGCTGTGAGCTACACCAAGTACCAACCCCATTCGTTCGGCCTGTCCGATGTGTATTACGAGATGGCTTGGTATAGCTTTCAAAATTACATTATGAAAAATAAATGAAAAATGTAAATTTTGCGGGATTTAATTTTGAAATTAATTACAATGCACAGTAAACCATCATTTTCTTTTATTATCATTTGCAACATTTTTGGAGTATAAAATTAATTCCCAATGTTTATTCCGCATTGTTCATTCTACAACGTTAAGGAGGTTGTCCGTTACAGTCCCAATCAAAAGTAAGTCGAATTCTAAATGGGAACTTTTATAGTTTATAAGTCGATGATACCAATAAATTATTGTCATAAAGGCATAAATAAATAATTTTTTTTAATATTAATTAATTATTTCAGTACTTTATACTTAATAGACTAACTTTTGAATTTTTTGTACAAAGTTAGGTTAAAAAAAAATAAATATATGTAAATATCTGTATTTTACATATTTTTTGCAGTAAATAATTAAAAAAGGAAATTAGATGTAATAAAAATTAAAATTATTAATTAAAAAGTTGAAAATTCAGTTAAAATTGTTAAATCTGTCAAGAATAAAAGTCCATAATCGAAAAGTGCTAAGGTTAAATAATTTTTTTTATTGATTAAAAGTCTCCTAATTAAATTGGAAAAAATATTAAAATATCCGCAAGAGATCGATGCTTTACATAGATAGTTTTCGGAACTGCTGACATTATTTGGTTATTTGCAAAAAATTAAAATGAACAGTTTCCATGCTAGGTTGAGTTATTTTCCATAAGACTACATGTAAAAGTTTTTTTTTAATTTTTAACTTTATAAATCTCCTAATGGTTTTGGATTTTTTACAGAAAATTTTGTCATAAAAAAATCTATTAAAAAAACTTAATTTTCTAATTTTTTTCATTATCTTCGTAAAACGGCTCAACCTCCTTAAAGTCTTTTAATACAAAGTAATGTTATTTATTTTTGCACATCCCCCCCCCCCTTTAAAATAGCTGCTGTTCATCATACTAATAACTACCGGTAGTGAAATGATACATTTTACAATAGTGGTGTAAAGTAAGGTGCTATCTATAGTAAATCATATTCCAACGTTGTACGAATTGAACTGTCAAAAATTCTGAAAATTAAATGAAAATCAACTTCAGTCGAACCGCGGGATAAGCTAGAGTTCAAGAAACCGCGATCTCTTTTTCGCTTATGGAGGTGTTTCACGAACCCGAGTTTCTAGCTTATAGAGGTACAGGAATGGCTTTTCTCACTTATAGAGGTCTATAAAAACTATAAAAAAACTAGGTTAGTTAGTTCAGCTATTTATGACTCATTCTTAAATTTCGTGGAATTATTAATACGTTCGACTATCGCGTATAGAGGGTAAGGCAAGTAGTAGTCTCAGTTATAAAGATCCATGAATGAAAAACTTCTTTCTCTTATAGATGTTTCTGTTTCTCACTTATACAGGTTTTAGAGGGTTACAAAGACGGTACCTGGCAACTACTCTCACTTTGAGAGTTTTCTCGCTTACCCAGTTCTCACTCCCTCAGGTTCGACTGTATATTATGTATCGTGAACGAATCATCTTGTTCAATTTTTGTGATATCGAAGAAGAAACATTTTTTCACACATACTACACGCACATCATTTAAAAAATGGTTTTAACGATTCCTAGTCCATCAAAACTTGAAGATCCACTGAATTACTGAAAAAAAATTATTTCGGAGTATGTTCTTTCAATACTTTCCCTACCCTAGCAGAGACGAGAAAGAAAATATAGAGAACTAGCGATCCCGTCCGGTTTCACCCGGGTGTAAAAGAACGAATGGGGAAAAGAGGAACATCAGTACACACATTCATCTTAGTTTACCGAAATGAATGATGTGTCCAAATTTCATGATGATCGGAGTTACCGTTCAAAAGTTTTTGTCGATAAAAAGCAGTAGTTAAACTTTTTTTAACTAATAATTTTTTTTAATTAATTAAATAAAATTAAAATAAATTTAAATGTAAGCCTTAGAAGAAAGCAATGTAGAAAATAAAAAACAAAAATATATTAGCCCAACGTGGGGCTCGAACCCACGACCATGATATTGACAGTCGCATGCTCTACCGATTGAGCCACCTGAGGTTGTGTTCTCACAACGCTAATATGAGTATATCTAGTTAGTCAATAAATAAAATTATCGACCAATTTTTCAGACAATATATTGTCTGAAAAATTGGTCGATAATTTTATTTATTGAAGAGTTCTAATCAGACGTTAATCAAAGATTTGAATATCTAGTTAGTGCATTTCACATGAATAGAAGCTTATTTTTGAGATACATTTTGCAACATTTTTCATTAAAGCTCCGCTCCTAATGGTCGTAGCGTAATATTATATAGTCTATAGCCTTCCTCGATAAATGGGCTATCCAACAAAAATTTTTTTTTCAATTTGAACCAGTAGTTTCTGAGATTAGCGCGTTCAAACAAACAAACAAACAAGCTCTTCAGCTTTATATACTAGTATAGATTGAAGGAGAAATGTTTTTAAAACTATGTTAAACTGTTTTATGAACAATCGAACCAAAACAAAACAAAGTACAAGAAAATAAAAGTAGATAGTTCGAAGAAAGATGCAATCATCTCCTCATCAGGTTGTTTTCTTTTCTAACACTAATTCTCCCGCACGTTATCTCGATGTAAGCTCATCAACGACAGTTCCGCGTGTCCAAATCAACATTAGCTCCGTCCACGGAGCTACAAAAATCTTTATAAGAACTTGTCCATAAACTCCCATTTTTAATATCCAAATGTATCAGTGGAAAGCAAACCACATTACAATGCGCTCCCTGACTGGAACCCGCGGTACAGTGTTCTGTTTTACCGAGCGGGGTGGCGTAGTGATGAGAGCCCTGGACTTGCATTCGCGAGGTACCGGGTTCGAATCCCGGCGGGACTTTTTCCTGCTGCCTCTCGCCGAGAAACGGTAATTCCTATACCCGACCATCTTGTTGAGGTTTTTCCGTGGTTTCTCTCGATAATTCCAGATAAATATCGAGATGGCTGGTTATTCAAGGCCATGGCAAACTCCTATGGTCAAAATTTGCCTACCTTATGCTAATGTCTTAAAATTCTTCATAAGCCCATTGCTATTAATTAAGTGGAAGTTTAAAAATATGGAAATTAACGGGAAGTGTTGATAAATGGAAAATAGTAATGGCGTCTGTTATTACATAAAGTCGAGATTATTAATTAATTCATGTTTTCAATTTAATAGTAAATGTTTATAGCAATAAATAATTTACATTTTTTTTCAGATGAGTTGCTGGAGATTTGCAAGACCCGAGACGCGGAACGACTTTCCTCCACCCAATTCAAGCAGAGCTCCGTAAGTCAAAGCTCGTTGAAATCTTATCTCCATGGTCACAACAGGGCGCAAACTTAACCAGTATCTAACTGATAAGCTAAAGACAAGTGTTTGCTTGTATTCGTGTGTTCTCTTTCTATCTTATACATATGGGTCTAGAATCGCACAAGCACAACAATAATTGTATTAGATTGTAATTTGGTGGTATAATATTATTAGGTATCTTCAACTCGCATAGATCTGCCCCGAAGTCTATGCATCTCCGTCTGTCCAACACAACTTTCGAATAGAGTCATTTCTGTCTAACACACGGCTAGAGCGTATTGTTATATAACACCGAATGCGGATCTTTGCTTATATTAAATTCTACCAGTTAGCTAATGCTGCGTACAAAATGGGCGGTCACTCGGGGGAAGCATTGGACTGTAGTTTGCATTCCAATGTTTTTTTGACGTGATAACGTCTTATAAATTGATGAATCACCAATCTTATAAATTGATAAAACACCGACTGCATGCACGAAAAAGTGTAACGTAACGTTCCTAACGTTCGTAACGCGTAACGTTCCGCCTGACCCTGTGCGTGCTTTTTGCTAATTTCTCGCTCAATTTAAATCAGATCGGTTTGAAACCAGTCTTAAACGAAAGAGGAGAACATTTTACATAGATTTCGTATAACAGAATTTGCCTAAACAGTTTTTTTATACAAATTTATATAGAAAAATAGCTGTATAAATGCAACATGAAAACGGCTGCATTTCTAATGTTTAATTCAATTTTTTGACATTAGTATTTTGTGAAATGCAACGCCTTCTAAGTTAAGTATTGGAATAACTAATTATTATTAGAACATAATACTTTGACAGTTGCAAACGTCACTTTTGACATTTCTTATCATTCCGACACCAAGGATAAGCGGATTGAAACCAAATTTTGGGAGGTTTAGGTTATGTATTACGGAATACGTTATCACGTAAAATTGTCGTCCGTAAACCGACTTTACAGACAACCAATTTTTTTGGGGGAATTAGTGCTCCCAAGAACCTGAGCTCGTGCCAGTAGGTTTGAGTATGGTGTCGTTGGCAGATTCTCTATGAAGGCCGCTGCTGGGACTTCTGCTGGCCGGCAGGCTGGCTACAAGGCTGAAAATAGCGCCTGCTCGCTTACGAGATGGATTTTAAATTTAGAGCAGGGACAATTTTTCTTGCTTGTTCCTCTGCTTGCTCTGAGCAAGAACCAATCAGGAAACAGTGGGCGACATGAACGAACATACTATTTTTTTTTCATACCTCGCTTATTAAATACATTAATAAATTACTTATTAATTACATAAAAACACAGATAAATTTCAAGCAAGCCGCTTTGAGGTTATACGTAAAAACACGAATGACAGCTGTTCGCGACTATTAGCTAAAATGAAACAGGGTTGCTATGGTAACGACATCTAAACAACAGTTGATATGTTATTTTTTCATTACTGCCGCCCGAACGTACGTAATAATAATAATAATAATATTTATTTTACCACATTGACAAAAGAGTATATGGCATGTCCATAAAAAAACTTATATATTAAAAAATTCATTACTGCTATAAAATTCTCTGCTTACCAAATCATTCTTTAACTTCCTTTTGATGGTTTGCAATGGCAAAGAGTCATTTCGTACTTCACGTACTTCCCGCATCAGTGCGTGTAATCCCACCAATGCGTAAATGTTATATTTTCTCTGCCTTACAATTGATGTCGAAAGTATATGTACTTTCGATCGAGGGATGAGAAAAAATACTTTAAGGCTGTTCAACTATAATTTTTAGAAGCAATGGTTAGAACTCAGACTACTGGACCACACCACCACTCAACATCACAGGAAGTGTCGGTCTGTGTTGAGGTAGAAATGTCTTACCAACATCAAGAGTTTTGCTACGAAACGTGAGGTACAGTGATGTACTAGTGGAAAACATTTATTTTATTGGCCGGATGCAGAGTATAGAGTGGGGACAACTGAAATGATCGCGACGTGAGCTGTGGACTAAAGGCCGCTGCACACGAAGCTGGAAACACTGCTTGGACATCTGCTGGTCGGCAAGCTGGAAATGACGTCACTGCGGGCTCGCCTGCTATAGCTCACAAGATAGATTTTTAAACTAGAACAGGGGCTATTTTTATTGTCCTGAGCAAGAACCAATCAGGAAACGGTATCTTGTCATGCGGACGACACGAACTAACGCCCACAAACCAACACGGCGTCGTTCTGCTCAGAGTCAGACAACGGACACGTTTTGCTCTGTGTTTATATTTGAACTGTCAATGCGCGCGCACCAGATCTATCCACAAAACAAGCTTGAAAAAACGTCTCGTGTGAAGCGAGCACATATTAAAAGCAATTGAGAAAAGCAGCGCTATAGAAAGCTAGTAGTCAAATCTAGCAAGGACCAATTTTTCAGACAAGACAGTAACGAATTATATAATTAGGTATAATTCAATAAATTAACGTTTAGATCCGGATTTGGATTTTCTTCAGAGTTGAGCTAAAAAAAATAGAAATAGTTGGCATAACCAAAATTGCACATCCCGCAAGTTTTCCACTGTATGATAAAAAAAAAACAAATTGAAAAAATATTCTTAAAAAATTTAAAATTAAGATTTAAAAATTTAAAGAAATAAATAATTAAAAATTGAAAAAATATTTTTTTAAGTTTGAAAAAATAAAAAAAAATAAGAACTATACATAATATAATATATAATTAATATCAAGTGGAATAAAGTGGAATAGAAAAAAAAATAAAAATGAATTATTGAGTAAGGATTCGAACCCAGGACCTTTCCCTTGTGGATCTAACGGCATAACCATTGCGCTACGAAGCTTGCTATGCGTTACGATGTTATTACGGTATAGAAGTGTAGCACTTGTTTTATAGATTTACACTATATTTACACAGGAACTATTATACTATTGTTTTTTCAAACTATTAGCTGTCAAAAATTATAAAATAAAACTGTTTATAAAAATTAAACTACTGAACACATTTTAGTGAATTTAAATAGGGTTCTGGTCTGATAGTAAACAAAGTGAATAAAATATAACCCAAGGCAATCCGACCAAAATTGCGATCTGTAGAGTCGTGACGTACATACGTACAGACCAACCGACAACTGCTGTTTGAGATTTTCAATTACAATTTTAATAGTGTTTATGAACTCAAATTGAGTTAAAAATGGTTCTGTTTTATAGATCAGAATCTCCTCTTTTCAAAAAGCTTCAATTTGAATGGATTTCGTGTGAAATTAACTTAGATATAACTTCTTATATGAACGAAAGTCAGCTCTGATGCACAAAGCGATAATAAAGCACATACCGTTAATTTAGCGGTATGTGCAATATAAAAATCAACTAGTAATTAGTTTATAAAAGAATTCCAGTTGAGTTAATATTCGTTGTTTGGCTTCACATTGCCACAAAATTGCATATTTGATCTCGATTTAATGACAACTCCTGCACAAAAATAAAGCGTATTTTTTTCAGCTTTCGGCATTAAGTGCACATATACTTTTTATGCTTTAATCCGGCCCTGAAGCGTTAGTTTTCACGTACGTGTACGTGTCGTATTAGCCCAAAGACCAAACGCGAGGAAAATTTGTCTGTCTACATGTGATTGTATTAGTTGATTTTTGTTCGTGTTTATTCGATTATCTTCGTTATCGTTGAGAGAATTGTTCTGTCGGGTCAATTCTATTACATAATATAATATCATATTTTATACACACATTATTGTTAGTTCCATACCAAAAATCAGTTTTATATTACTGCATAATTTATTACGTTGAATGTACATTTTTTTACTAGATATGTCAACGATTTTCAAAATACAGTATAAATTCTATTTATCGTCACTCGATATAACGACAAACTCCTTAAAACTTCGAAATTACTTAACTCTAGTTGGTTTACCTTATTGCTCATACAATGGTACACTCTAAATAACGACAACAATACGTCATCATTAAGCAATAACCAGAACTTGTTTGTTATTTCGTTGCTTTGTTGTCGTCATCACGTGTATCGAAGATTCTAAGAAATTTATTCTTTTGTTTGTTGGGATTATCTTTCATATGTTTAGAGCTGCTTATCGATAAGTTATTATATTCTTAGTTGCCCACAAACTTGCAAACTGAAAATCTTTGTGTATTGACAGAAAAGTTTTATTAAATACGCGCAATAGAGGCGGGAGAAAAGATAAGTGTTGCTGGAAGACTCTTTGGATTCAGTCGCTCGACCGTATCGACAATATATGGAAGAACAAATTTATGGATTATTCAATAAATAAAATTATCGACCAATTTTTCAGACAATATATTAACAAAATATATAATTAATACATTAACGTTTCGATCCGGATTTGGATCTTCTTCAGAACTGATCTAAAAAATATAAAAAATAATTAATATTTAATTCCTAATTCGCTTTTTATAAAATTCTTTCAAAATTATTAATAAAAAGCGAATTAGAAATTAAATATTATTTTTTATATTTTTTAGATCAGTTCTGAAGAAGGTCCAAATCCGGATCGAAACGTTAATGTATTAATTATATATTTTGTTAATATATTGTTTGAAAAATTGGTCGATAATTTTATTTATTGAAGAGTTCTAATCAGACGTTAATCAAAGATTTGTTTATGGATTATTTCTATTATTTCTTCTCTCCGTTTAACGACAACTCTCAATAACGCCACAAAGTGCACAGTCCCTCGAGTGTCGCTAAACATTTCAAAAGAAGTGATTGCACAAATTTTCACGCTGCCTCGAAGACCTACCCAAAAAAATGTTTGGTAGCTGACTAATGGAACGAGAGTTCTTACAGAGAAGAACATTTTAACGATGTATTTTTGCAGATTTTTCAGTCTTGTTTCGCCAAACAGACGGTATACAATAGTTTTATCAAAACATATAAAGATTTACGATCAAGTTACACAAAGCTGTATTCTTCAATCGAAAACTCAGATCTTCCAAATTTATTTCTTATAACAAGTCAATTGATATGTATGTGATATAGATTGATTGAAAATAGATTCCTGTTTCGCTTCACCTCCCGCGACCCGGCTTGCTTATTCGCCGCGCAGCGCGCTTATGTAACTACAGTTAAGGGTCGGTAAACTGTACTCACACAATAGGGTATATGCATGTAACTTATATTTAGTTTAAATGTTATTGTAATCTTTATTGCAATTGATTAAACTCTAAATAGTTTTTTCTTTTTAAATTTTTGCTAAATAATAAATATTAATTAAACAAAACTGCAATAATTACGTGCGAAATATAAAATGTCGAAAAGCAATTTTATTGATTCGACCGTAGTGTGACGTCAAAAAACACGTACACATGGTTGCCATAGAATTATTGCCTCTTTTTCAATACAAATTTATTTAAACAAAATTGTTGACATGTTATATGACGTCACAGATAATAATCAAACTAGCTTGCCCAAAAAGAATATTTATTTTTTAATTCAATATGAACGTTTTAATGAATGATTTCATGTGTTTGATAACTTTTAATATAAAAATAATTGTTTTTAAATGTTTTCAAAAATTGTGCATATATACCCTATTAACATTTTTTTACGCTCTTTCCACGCGAGTCTGAACGTCGCTTTCCAAAAATGTGTCCTTATTCGTGTAGTATTGAAGTGAAACTTTTTTGGCGCGGTAGGGCAAATTGGCTTGAACAAAGGCGTAGATAAGGGGAGGGATCATAATAATAAAAAAATTAAACTGAAAATAATACGAATACCTGCAGGTTAAAAAATAAAATTTAGAAATACTTCTTGAAAAAAATTTGTAAATTGGGTTGGGAGTTAATATTTTGCTTGACACCTTCCTTCGTGAGTATTCTTGTGTGATATTTATTAAACTTAAAAAAAAATTTGACTTTTGGGGCTTTATCCCCCCAGAAAAAAATTATCTACTCCCTTGGGTCTGAATCAGACGAAACGCTTCCCCTTATCCGAATTCAATCGACAGTTGAAAAGAAAGAGTGAGAGAATCGTTTTTATTCTCTCTGTGAAAGCCTACACGCATGCCCCGTGCCTGGTATGTACACCTAGCATTAATTAAGATGATAGTCGCACGCCACGATATGGTTAACATACTAAAACTAATGAACTATGGTTTATTATTTCTGATTTCTTGGATCAAAATACATTCATCATAATTTTCTAAATATATTTTTAGTAGTTAATATCAACTCTGTGTTATTTTTATTCAAGAAATTAGCACGATTAAACCATAGTTCGTTAGTTTCGTATGTTAACCATGGCGCGGCGCCACTGTTGACTATGCTTAGTTTTCTTGACACACTAACGATGGCGCCACGAGTCGACACAATTCCCGTGATGCTGATTAAGTTTATTTGTTCACCAAATCGAAGACATACTGTAAAAGTCAAACACAAGTACGTATCTACAAATACAAGTAGGTATATTATACGAATGATTTCAATCAATTCACAATTTTGCTACTACCAAAGTTGTCATTTATTGACTGACACCTAAAGGGTGGTCACATTCTTACTCATTCATTCATTTATCTATAATAATAGTAATAATAATAATAATAATATTTAGATGAGTTTAGTTACACCTTTGATTCACTCATAGCTCTCACTACTGTAATGGTTCACATCTAACGTTAACTAATATAATTGGCTCTCGCATGATGTGAAAAAAAATCAGTTACCAATGCTACAAATATTAGAATGATATTTTGATAGTTTGTGTCACTGTAGTGTAATGTAACACAGTCCGCCGCGAGAGTGGAAAGATTCGGGGTTCGTATCCCGACGGTGACATTGTTTGAAAAAAATAAACTAATTTTTCTATGTTGATAGCATTGTAACAATGGGTGTTTCTTAACAATTGTAGCAAACAGTAGCTACTATAAACAATAATAATAATAATAATAATAATAATAGTAGCGTCCGTAGTATAATGTATTAATTAATTATTAAGAAATTCATTTACATCATAAAAATTGTTTTGCAATAAAAATTGACTTAATTCCTTTTTAAAAAGGGCTTTTTTGTTAACATCAATATTTTTATACATCTATACAGATAAACAAATAATAATAATGCGTTTAAAGTCCATTTCTCGACTTTATGTCATAACAGACGCCATTCGCACCATTACTATTATCCATCTATCACACATCCCGTTATTTTCTACATTTTTTCAACTTCAACTAATTAATAGCAATGCGCGAATGATGGAATTTTAGGACATTAGGATAAGGTACGCAAATTTTGAGCATAGGAGTTTGACAGGTAATCGGCCATGGCCTTGAATAAGGAACCATCTCAATATTTATCTGGAATTATTGAGGGAAACCACGGAATTCTTCAACAAGATGGTACATGAATTACCGTTTCCCCAGCCACATCTGCCCCCGCCGGGATTTGAACCCGGTACCTCCCAAACTACGCCAGCCCGCTCGGTACAGATAAATAAAATTGTAGTGTCTGTAATGTCAAAATAACAACTTTTTTATTACTAAATGCATATGAAAGTATAAACGGTACTTATAACAAAAAAAAAACAATTTTAAAATAGCTGATGTTATAAGGAGTAACTTAGGTTATAAAAAAATAAAAAAAGAAGTATTTTCGTAAACAAACATAAATTCCACGCGGACGAAGTCGAGGGTTACAGCTAGTATCTTATATAATCGCATTATAATTAGTTGAACATTTTTTTTCAGATTTTTTACGGAATATCAATATTTAATAGATATCCATATATCTAAAATCTCTCTAAACATATCTGTAGCTAAAAATCTGAGAGAGAGATTGTGAATTATAGACGCTCAACAGCTAAGGTCATCAGCGTCTATTGCTAAAAATCTATTTTAGGCTATGCGCCCATGGACACTTTTTCTTAGTGACCTTTATACTATAAAATTTTCGATCAATTTAACCGAGAACCAAATCCCATAAGGTTGGTGCGGGGTTCTTTGATAAATAGAGGAATTCCTGTCAACAGCAAAATATTCAATCGGTTTTGTTTAGGCCAAGACACCCGGTATATTTGCACAGGTCGAAGTGAACCAACAATAAGCCAGAGGCACATTTATAAAAGCCTTACATAGCTCCTAGGTCCCCGTGTATACATAAATATACCGGAGATTCAACAAAACTGGATCGACGTACGACATGTTCGCTGGATATTGTTCCCATTCTTCAAACTCCAAAAGAGGAAAATATCTTCTTTACAGTCCATAGTTTCTTGAAATTTTATTTCTCTACATTATTCCTAACCCCCGAGATGCGACACTAAAAATCTATGTAATCGATGTGTACATTATCCAGCTGTGATAGCTGAGTTGGTATAGCGTTTGATTCGTGCGGTGAAAGATGAAGCCAACGCGTCATAGTGACGTGAACGCATTGCGCCCGTCTTCTAGCTTGCTGTTGGCTGTTTCGGAGATCCATGTGCGTCGAGTGTTTATTTTTATTCTACCGCTATAAATGGATATGTCGAATTTATTCCTCACGCCACTGTCTGCGGGCAAGTTGATATTATTGATGACGTGCCTGGCTTCAACTCTCACCGCGGGCACTACACTACACAAAAGATCGCAAATTCGATTTCGATCGGGACCATTTTTTTTACAAATATTTCATTTTCACGAAGCTGGATTTGCCGCTAGATTCCTTGCTAGATTTCACTACTGGTTTTTTTGATTGCTATTATGTAACAAGATTAATTTACAAGCTTGCTCTGCGGGTAGATTAGGTGCGCGCGCCGTGATAGAACGGTAAGAAAAGAGCATGTTTATTGTCTCTGAACAGAACACACACTATGGCATAGTGTTAGTGGGCGTTTGTTCAAGTCGCCCACGTGACAAGATACTGCTTCCTGATTGGTTCTTGCTCAGCAGCAGACCTAGCGAGAAAAATAGCCCGTGTTTTAATTTTAAAACCTATCTTGTGAGCTAGCAGGCGAGTCCGCAGTGATGTCATTTCCAACTTCGTATCCAGCCTGTCGGCCAGCAGAAGTCCAAGCAGTGTTTCTAGCCTCGTGTGCAGCGGCCTTTAGTTAGTGAATAAATAACTAAACTCCAGAAAGCAGCCGATATACAGAATACTAGTGATGTGTCCACATGACTCTTTATTGGGAGCTGGCTCCGTGCGCTCCGCTCACTAAAAAGAGTCGCACAGAGCGAGTCGTTCAAAGGAGCGACACTAGATAGTACGCACTACACAAGAGTTGCAGACTGCAGAGGTGTGAACTGTCATCATGCATGCTCAGAAGTCACTTAGCATTGCACAGCACAATACACACACTCAGCTCTGAGCTCATTTTCATATGATTCCGATCTTATATTATTCACATTTCGGATAAACTATAAAGTATAATAAAAGCTTAACAATAATAATGTCTATTGTTACAATATTATATCTTTGTCAACGACGTCAATGTGAATGGTTTAAGTCACGATAAACAGTGTGTCGTTCAACATTAAACGACTCAGCAAAGATAACTCCGTACGTGCAAAGTTCACTAGTGTCTCTGTGCCCTGTGCTGTGTGTGCTCTGCAAATATGCGAATGCAACAGTACAGAATAGCTCAGCTTAGAGCAATGGCGCTCGGAGTGAGTCATTCACAAAAAAAGAGCGACTCGCTCCGCTCCGACAAAGAAGTCGTTCATTATGAACGCTTCGCTCAGGAGCGACACATCACTATACAGAATATTTTGTTGAACGGTGACTATATCCTCGGAATAGGGAATAATGTTTGATTTTGATACAGATTGAAAAGCAATAGATTTATTTATATTTTGTCTGTTTCCAATCCATCTGTCAATATATTTAGTAAACGAGTTTTATTTCATATTTATATGGATTTTCTTTTGTACCTTTGTTGCATTTTATTTATTCAGAACTGTTATATTCAAAATGTTACGTTTGTCAACACTGGCTGGCGTAGGCTCGTTGTTACGAAGACAGTATGTGCGAGATAGCTTAGGTTCAGAACTACGCGTGGGTCAATCGTGTGACGTGTCGTTTTTGTCAGTGCCGGCGCCAGGGGAGAGGGGAGACTAATGCCAGATCGCGTACTGTCAGCTGAAGAAGTGTCAGTTTTGTAGTTTGCATTTTTTGACGTGATAACGTCTTATAAATTGATGAATCACCAATCTTATAAATTGATGAAACACCGGCTGCATGCACGAAAAAGTGTAACGTTCCGCCTGACCCTGTGCGTGCTTTTCTCGAAAACGGCTCTAACGATTTGGATGAAATTTACTGAAAAGGGATTTTGGGGGGCAAAAAATCGTTTTAGCTAGGTCTCATCTCTCGAAAAATCGTTTTCTTACAAATTTTATCATTATAAAAATCAATTTTTTGACGTATGAAAATACTTAAATATTGTAAGTAGGTTTTGGAATTTTATATTATAAACAGTGAAACAATTGTTTTATAAATATTATGACAGCTAATCTTTGAGACTTAAAATAAATACGAAAGAAAGAAAGTTAAAAAAAACAATTATTATTATAGGTGGTAAGTAATTTTAAAAAATAAAATTAACCTAAATTTGAAGCGAAAGATGCAATATCATAGATTCGAATTATTATAATTATTATATGTAGAAGATAGGAGAAATAGAACATAAATTATTTTGTTGTTAGGTAGTTCATAATTTCATTTGCTTTCGTTCAAACAATCTATTAATTTTGTGAAAAAATATATGCAGGCAACCCAAATTACGTAAAATTAACCTAAATTTGAAGCGAAAGATGCAGATTATTAAATATGATATTCGAGCGGAATACGTTATCACGTAAAACTATCGTCCGTAAACCGACTTTACAGACAACCAATTTTTTTTGAAGTAAAACTTCTTTAGGCACGCTTGACTTGGGGAGTAAGCTGGTGAATGCGTGACGAGAGATTTACGGAAGTGTGATCGAGCGAGGCGAACGGAAGTTGAGAGGGAGATATAAGTTAGTGAAGATAGAAAGAGAGAGTGTTACGTTTCGTTTATTAATAGGTTCGTTCCAAGCAGCCAGCGAACGGTTTCGAAACCGTCACCCGCATGCGCAGTAGGTAAAACGTGTTCTAAAATCGCCACTAACAACTTCGTTTTACCTACTGCGCATGCGGGTGACGGTTTCGAAATAGTTCGCTGGCACTTACTGTAGGGAAAAGAGAGAGAGGTGCGCGTTCTTTCTCTCTTCTTCGACAAATACTTCACTGGCTAGTGGCGCCATCAGGTGGCCTAAAATAGAAGCAGTACTAACAATAGAATGACACATACTTTGTCGATAGTTTGAAGAACCAGAAAACTGTACGCAAAAGTTATGAGTTTTAGAAACGTTGTCCTGTGGCAAGAGAATCAAAGAGCTAAGCCAGCCCTGTTTTATATATACATAATATGTAAATATGGGTAAGTTGACACATTGATATAAGTACAGAACCAATAACGGTATCAATATGAACCAAAGCACAGGGACTTTTTTCTAATGTGGTGTTAACATATCAGAACCCAAATTTGTTTCAAAGTTTTGAAGGGTATCTTTTGAAAACTGTGAAATTCGAATTTAAAGTGAAGCAGTTTTTCAGACCAAAAAAAAAACACGATTTTAAAGCAATATGACTAAAAAGTAAAAAATAATTTTTAAATATAGAAAGTCGTCGATATAGAGGGGGTTATTATCGCTGTTGAACAAAATCTTTCTATTTAAAAATTATTTTTTAATTTTTAGTTCACATTGCTATAAAAGAGTGTTTTTTTTGAGTTTTTGTAAACTCTGATTTTAAATTGATAGACGCTGATCATTTCAGCTGTTTAGCGTTTATAATCTAAAATTTTAAATTAAATAAAACAATTTTTTATTGATATTTTTAAAAAAGAAAAAATACGAAGAAAATATTTTTTCCCCATAAATCAGTGCCCAATTATTTTTTTGAATACTTAACGTATTTAAAAAATGTAAAGTACTAATTTCCAAAAAAAAAAATTGGTTGTCTGTAAAGTCGGTTTACGGACGATAGTTTTACGTGATAACGTATTCCGCTCGAATATCATATTTAATAATACATAACCTAAATTTTAGTAGCTATCAAACTATATTTTTACCGACTCTCTATCGCTTATACTGCGCTCTCGCTTGCACGCACAGGGTCAGGCGGAACGTGACACTTTTCGGAACGTTACACTTTTTCGTGGATGCAGCCGGTGTTTCATCAATTTATAAGACGTTATCACGTCAAAAAAAGAAAATGGTTTCGCCTAATGAATGCCAGTTACTAATTTTCATTCTTTAAGTGATCTCTATTAGTCTATTACGATGTTACAATGAAAATGTAGGTAGTACATATATTTTCTTGTAAATAAGTATTATTGGTCAACAATAGGTTATTTGATGTATGTGAAATCCAATTTATGTACAAGTAGCAATGTAATCAATAATCGTATAACTTTAGAAATTAAAGTCAATAATGCTTTTTCTTCGCATACGAATATTTGTTCCAATTTCAAATATATTATCGTGTTTGTTTACTGACAATATTTAACCCTTTTTCGATGAGATGGAATTTAAAATTGTTCCTATACCTATTCGACAAAATATCGAGTTTTATACCCGGGTGCAAAAGAACGAATGGAGGGGGGGAGGGACATGAGTACGCACATTCATCTTAGTTTACCGAGACGAATGTTGTGTCCAAATTTCATGATGATCGGAGTTACCGTTCAAAAGTTTTTGTCGGACGGACAAATTTTGAGATACATTTTGCAACATTTTTCATTGATGCTCCGCTCCTATTGGTCGTAGCGTGATATTATATAGCCTATAGCCTTCCTCGATTAATGAGCTATCCAACAGAAACAAAATTTTTCAATTCGAACCAATAGTTCCTGAGATTAACGCGTTCAAACAAACAAACTCTTCAGCGTTATATAGTAGTATATTTACTGGATTTGTTTTTAGTCATTAGCACTAACGCGAATCGAACGAATAATTAATAATAGACTAAAATTTATTGACTTTCACTTGAAAAATAGTTTTCAATAATGTTAGATATCGTGTCCATCGTGATAACAATATTACAAAATATTTTTCTGTACCTACTTGAAAACATCTAAATTCATAGACAACACGTACAATATATGAATCTAATATATTTTTGCCCACATACCTACGATTTTTCTTAATATTGTTTTTAATAATTTCGATAAAATTAAGTAAATCTGTCAAATTGGAAGTTTAACAGTACAATTTGGTTTCTCGTGAAAGTGTTAAAGAAATAATCTGTCTTATTACGTGGTTTGAATTTGTAACAAGACAATTATAACGTTTAAGAATAAAATATGAACTAAATAAATGTAGTACCTTACTCTGTTTTGGGATAGTTTCATTTTTGTGCGCACTGTATGTTGTATATAAGTACACCTATAGACAAGGCGAGACTAGTGTACGGCTGTTAAGCCACCGCTCGCAACAAGTCCCTTTGGCGCAGAGGATAGCGCGTTGGACTTCTAATCCAAAGGTCGTGGGTTCGATCCCCACAAGGGATGGCATTTGTTAATATTTTTATATTTACGTTTTTTATCACCTTAACGGTAATTAAGCACTTTCAATAAAAAAGTGCTTTTTAAAAATGTTGAAAATGTATCGTATAATTTAAAGTTTAAATTTTTTCAACCAATTATTTTGGAGGCCATTTTTGAATCAACACGATATTTTTGCATACCAAATCGGTCGGAATCATGGCAAATGTGACATCTTGCGCTAGCTGTCGTGGATTATTTATTAAACTGTCAATTCTCACTGTCTATGATTTATACATCTATCAATGCAGCAAATTTATGAAAGAAGAAGAAGAAGAAGAAGAAGAAATCTTTATTTACAATAATAATTATTTACAGCTATTTACAATTTAATATAGGGGTTTCAGCAAAATTGCTATAGCCCACCTGAAAGAATAAATGATTAATTAATTATTTGTTTTTATCAATTTTGAATCAATTAGATTGGCAAAAAAAATTTAAAAAAAAATAACCAACCATGTTTATGAAAGATCATCCATATTTATTCAATAGGAACCATAGCAAAAACGGCGGCACTCTACAAATTCGGGCGAAGCCGGACCGGGCCGCTAGTTTTAAACGAAAACACTACCGATTAAATAATTCAATTACATTTTCTCTTAGGCCTTAGGGTATTAATGTTGTAAGTAAAAATTCATGTCTGATATACCTCTCTCTTCAGACAAGACACAAAAAATATAATTTTATTTATTGTCGAAATTAAATGTATAACCAACACCAAGAATTTAAATAATGCATTGTTCGTATAAGCCAAAAAATATTATGGAATATAATAAAGCACAAGTTACACTAGAAAAATACTTTCACAAAAAACAAACAAGATCATAAAATCCCATTTTAAAGAATATTTACGTCACTAAAATAAACTTGAAATTCTGGATAGCGATAAAACATTTTTTCTTTGTATATATATATAAAAATTTATATATTACCACATAATACGGTGTAATACATCTAGATAAAACAAGGATGGGGAATAATCGTTTCCGCTTTAGGCACTTTTACTTGGAACTACGAATAAGTTGGGATCTCCCAGCCTTAAGATTTTTTTAACTGTAAAACTATAATCAACTATTTATCTTTTTTTTCATATTATCCCAAATATTAACCCAGCCACTTATACTTTTGGTTTAAACGCTAAAAGTCCAAACCCAGATCTAACGTTAATTTATTGAATTATACTTATATATTTTTTGTCAGTATATTGTCTGGAAAAATTGCTCGATAGCATTGGCGTAGCAAAAGGTGGGGCATCCATTCACGGACATGCGCATGAGACTCAGAGAGAGAGAAGTATATATGTCTGCACCGTAGTGTTTAAGTCTTTCTCCCGATCTTTGCTAGCAATATAGAGGGTAATAAATATATGCAACAGATACGTTCTGCTCTGTGTTTATATTTGAACTGTCACTACGCGTGTACCAGATCCATCCACAAAACAAGCTTGAAAGACGTCTCGTGTGAAGCGAGCACATAAAAGCTATCGAGAAAACCAGCGCTATAGCAAGGAATCTATAGCGGCTTTAACTTTTAATATTTCCATCCTTTGCATTTCTATAAGCATAACTTTACAGTACTTGCTAAAGTTAGTCATGTAGAAAAGAAATACATAGGCGTGTCTTGAAAGTAAGGCATGATATGTGGCTGTCGTAAATTTAAAAATGAATTAGTCATTTGGCTCAGGATATCCGATTATGGTCCCAGCGTTCCAACGTGTAGCCGCAGGTTAAATGTTGCAAATTTAAAAATTGACTTCATATATTCCAGTCTCGCTCTTCCATGCCGTGGAAGGCACATAATATTATGCATATATATACATACCTATATATTCTACTCAACCTGTATATATGAGATAATATGATAGTGTGGAAAATGTGTTCATCGAATGTGGCTACCAAGTTGAGAAAATCTTTGATTTCTTCAAATAAATAAAATTGTCGACCAATTTTTCTCAGACCAATATATTGACAAAAAATTTAAAAAAATAACAAATCAATATAACACAATATGACGTTTCGATCCGGATTTGGATCTTCTTCAGAAATATCTATAAAATATATAAAAATTAATTAGTATTAAGCTATTTATTATCTAATAAATTGTACGAAAGGTTGAAAGTTTGATGATTAAAAAAATAATGAAAAATTAATAACAAACAAATTTTATAATATATATTGGTCTGAGAAAAATTGGTCGATAATTTTATTTATTTGAAGAGTTCTATTCAGACGTTAATCAAAGATTTAAATCTTTGATTTAACACAATTTTAAAACAATTTTTTTTGGACTGTCATATCCTGAACTTCATAAACAAAATTGCATGATGTAATATTGTATTTTCAATATCATCTGTTTCTCAAGTATTTTGCTCCCTTACTTCAAGGGCGTAGATATTTTTTTCTGGGGGGGTAAAGCATTTCTTTAAGTTTAACTAACACAAGAATACTCAAGAAGAAAGGTGTGAAGGAAAATATTAATTACTAAAGTAATTTTACAATTTTTGTTTTCAAAAAGTATTTCTAAATTTTATTTTTTAGTCAGGTATTCGTTATATTTTTTATTATTATGGTCGTGGGGGGATATCTATCATATACTTTTATCCTATCCTGAGCATAGAAATAAAATCGCAATCAAACCATTAGGGTGCAAACATATACTTCTGTCTTTTTTTACGCCGTAAGCACTGGTGTGTATCCAGGAGGGCAAAATAAGCACGGGGCACCCGGCTTAAGAAATTTCTAATTTGCTCCCTCCTGGGCCAAAAGCTGGGTACGCCCATGTTAACGTCATAGAAAAAGACAAAGTTTTTGAAACAGAGATTGAATGCCAGTACATCAACCAATCCTATCATCGGAGAAATCAGGGAATTACATCGAAGAAAGAGACGCAGATATATTTCCGATACGCTTTGTTGCGTTCAATCACCGCACATTGAGTAGATAGGCAACGATTCATATAGTTAATTAATAAATATATGGTATATATTTTAGATTCGAGATTGAGAGTTGGCAAGACCTGTGGAACAGCGTAAGTCGATCGTCTTCAGCCAGGCGGTAGGTTTAGCGTTAGTGTATGTATATGAGTCCCACGGGAAGCCCGTGGTTACGATGTATGGGAGACGCCGAATCATCCAGACGCTAACATTTATCTGAGCGTCGTATCTACATTCTTCCAGCTACTCTTCATACGTATTATGTACATATATGAGCTTGAGTCACGTCCGATTCGGCCGCCGGTATATGTGCTCACTGTGTTACCGACTCGACTGTATGCAAAAATGTGATCCGGGAATTTTAAAATCCCACCCTTATAGCACTCTTATGGGACTCGTATACACACCACCAGAATAAAGTAATTGAGTTTTTTCTCGTGTTTAAACATGCCATATATTTCCTCCTTTGCTTGGATAAAAATTTGTCAGTTTATAGGTAGAAATTTTTCTCGTGTTTTCTTTTAAACTTCCGTTTCAAGTGCACCCATATTTGCGTATAGTACGCGCCACGGATTTAAAACGTTCTGAAGTTAGTCACAAACAGCGTCGCAAAGGCACATTTTAGAGCCGTTGATACTCCCACCATCTCTCAGCTACCTGTACGGAACGTGCGCTCGTCGGTGATTGGCCGTGATCGCTCGTTGCCTTTGTCGCTTTCCTGCTTTAAAGTACAGTCGAGTACGCTATTGTCAACTTCTCATTGTTATTTTAGTTTTGTTGAGTTGCGAGTTTGTAGTTTTTCAACAGACTGTACAAGCGCAAGCCCGCATTCGCATCTAACTTCCGAGCCTTTTAGATTCGTGGCGCGTATATTATACAGTGAAAACAACTAACTGACAAATATCGTACGTAAACGATAAATTACGATGCAATCAAATTTTATGAACAAAATTAAATTGCTTTCGGTAAACGCATACCCTTCTCGCTTCTAACTTTAGTGTTTAATATTCAGTATAAAATTAAATTCCTTTTTTGGCACTCATTTCCCTATTAAGGAAGTACGAGCACGATAGAAATTTGGAAAACTCGATTCTTTTTTTACCCGACTGCGGTGAAACCAAAAGGAAGGGTTATGAGTTTAGCAGTCTATGTATGTTTGTATTTACGGATGTTCCACCGTAGCGCCTAAACTATTCATCCGATTTTGATAAATAAGGTGTCAATCTATTCGTTATTATGGCCCGGTAACATAGGCTACATTTATTTTTGAATTTTGGTCCCAGGAATGAGCAAATTAAAAACAAATAAAAAGTAAGTTCAAAAAAAAATTAAATAAGTTCAAAACCTAAAAAATTAAAAACCGGTATGCCCGACTAGATTAAAAGATATTTTACAGAAAAGATCAGTTTTTCAGGAAAATTAGCTTTCGACCGTATAATGTCGTTCTTAGGGAGACTCGACTATAAACATTAATTGAAATGAAATGTAAGAGCGATGTATTTATATTAAATAAGTATAATTGAACGTCACTAAATAAAAAGCTTTATGGTTTAAATTATACCAAGTCGGTGTACGTTTTGGTACGCTAATAATATGAATGAATTTTTTACAATTTCCGTTTAACAAAATTGCAGAATTGTATATTTTATACACATTTATATAGAAACGCAGCAAACAAACTGGCTTGTATTTTTAAGAAAAGAATTTTAAGAGCGCCATTTGAACAATTTTTTTCGTCGAGTCAACGGATAATAGAACGGTTCTAAGAAAAATATACGTAAAAGACATTATTACAATTGTACAAAACCTCTAAAAAAAAGTTTATTTTATGGCATTTTCCAAACCCTACATTTTTTGTTCTCCCAAAAACATTGATTTAGAAAAGCATGATGGAGGCTGGTTAGCCTAAATCAATGTTTACCTGTCAAAAACCCTCCTTAGGACAGTTCGGTGCATATCTCACCAGAGGTCTCACCATTCCTTTGGGTTCCGAATACATCACCTATACTTAGCTCTCCTACCACCTAATATTTTCCCCTCAATAGTAGACATAAAATACATTAAATATACAATAGATGCGTCCTTCTACCTGAAGAACTCTCCTCATATGAGTGAATTTCATTACAAAATACAGGTTTATCCCTAACCTCAAAAATATTCGAAACAAGCCTTGAAACTAGCATAACTTTAAAAGTTATTAAAAAATAATGATTTTTAAAAAAGTCGTTTTTTTCAAAATGGAGTCTCTCTGTACTTTTTCGTAAATAATTTATGAAAAAACAAACCTTATTTTGAAAATAACAATTTTTAAAAATCATTAGTTTTGTACAACTTTTGAAGCATTGCCTATTTAGACTTTAGTCGATTTGCGATGAGCGGAGACAACAAAGCGTATCGAAAATATATCTGCGTCTCTTTTTTCGAAGTAATTTCTCGGTTGTTCCGATAATTCATAGCGTGATGGAGTAATATATTTCTCTTTATCAAAAGTTTTATGTCTTTATCTATGGCGTTAGCCAATCAGAACCAACGAACTCTTACGACTTAAAAAAAAACAGAAGTAGGTATAATATGTTTGCATCCTAATGGTTCGATTGCATTGAGATTTTATTTCTAGTAAAAGTATATCATAGTTAGATTGTTTATTGGTAACCATCCTCTATCTGCAAACATATCATAATATTATAATATAGGAAATCTCCAGAGATTAAAACGTGTATGTATCAAAAAGAAGTATTCTTACATATATTTACTATCAAATATTTAAAATCCCAATTCCCAGAAATTTTAAATATTTATTCTAAAAAAAACAGACATTTTACTTTCGTACAACAAATTACAATTAGACATATTATAAATATTATGAATAAGGGGAATTTTAATCTTTTAGATTCAAATCCCGACATCTATATATGTAAAAACGGGAAGGAAAAAAGCATAATGATACCGATTTGATTGTGTTAATCTATACTAATATATAAAGCTGAAGAGTTTGTTTGTTTGGTTGAACGCGCTAATCTCAGAAACTACTGGTTCGAATTGAAAAAAAACAATTTGTTGGATAGCCCATTTATTGAGGAAGGCTATAGGCTATATAATATCACGCTACGACCAATTGGAGCGGAGCATCAATGAAAAATGTTGCAAGATCTATCTCAAAATTTGTTCGTTCGACAAATATTATCAGGTGAAATGCCCTAACTAAATATTGCAATATTAGCGCCTCACATTTACAAGTCCGGTTAGCTCAGTAGGTAGAGCATGAGACTCTTAATGCCACGGTCGTGGGTTCAAGCCCCACGTCGGCGAATAAATTTTTATTTTTTTATTTTCTACATTACTTTCTTCTAAGGCTTACATTTCAATTTTTTTAAATTTTATTACGACTAATTAAAATTAAATAAATCTAATTAATAGCTCATTTTAAAACTGTTATAACTATAGGTACCTATATAAAAATAATTTTCGTACAGTGTTTTCAATTAAATATTTATTACATTCTAAAGAAATTTATTACCTGCTTTTTATCGACAAAAACTTTTGAACGGTAACTCCGATCATCATGAAATTTGGACACAACATTCATCTCGGTAAACTAAGATGACACATGTCCCTACCTTCCCCATTCGTTCTTTTGCACCCGGGTGAAACCGGACGGGACCGCTAGTCTAAAAATAAATATTAAACCGCAATTTAAAGATTCCTCATTTAAAAAAAGCTGGGGCCCCATTTGACTTCACTAAGCTCTGAGCCCTAAAAACCCTATAGATCCGCCCCTTATAGACTTTATGTGTAAACTGACAGCTTTGTGTATATAATATAGGAATTTAACTGGCGAATCAAACCGACTACAGAAAGTCGAGAAGCTGATGTGTCGTAAATAGGTAAACAAAATTTCACAATATATATGGTGCTCAATTGACATACTCTCCAGGGATATCGTTTCACTCAGCATTCACAGTAGTGCTTGTTTCTGTCACAGGAGGCAGCACTGTCGTAAATGAATCTAATACAATTGGTTCACTCGGAAACATCTCTTGCTTTGATCTCGGGGCGTTTTTCACGATTCTTTTTTTATTCGATTCGCGAAACGGTTGAGAAGTATTTCTTTTTTATGAACCGCCGGTTTGTTCAGATTCATGACAGCTGCGAGTTAACACATTGAATGTTACATTACACACATAATAGACGCGGGAATGACGTCATCTGGCGGACAATAGTGCATGATGTAAAGAATGTTTGCATATTTTTTGACATTAGCATTCGCAAAATTCATGCGAATATTAATATAAAAAAATCATATTTTTTCTTTAATAAATGTGACAATTATATTAAAAAATATGGCACGCCGTTTTACTATTTAATAGTAAAATATTTTTCCAAAAATTATAAAAATATTTAACAATTTTAATTTCAGAAAAAAATTTTGAGTGAATTTAAAAATACATTATTATTATGTCATGACGTAATAAAAATACATTATTTTTATGTCATGACATAATTATAATTCGTCGTTTTTCCTATCTCTTCCTATGTATACCTAAGCATTTAATTTTGTCATGAAATAAAAATAATGTATTTTTATTGTCACCACATAAAAAAATTCACTCAAAATTTTTTTTCTGAAATTAAAATTGTTAAATATTTTTATAATTTTTGGAAAAATATTTTACTATTAAATAGTAAAACGGCGTGCCATAATAAACTAAGACAAGAAAATATTAATTTCTTAGCGTTTTTATTAGAAAATTTCTCCTTTTTCGCTAAGGTAACCTTGTAATTGTATGTTTTACCAATTTTTACTTTTACATTAGGTAATAAACTTTTAGGCTTAGTAATCAACCTAGTACCCAGAATCATGTGTGCGTGCGATTTGCGCGACCAATCAGCTGTCAAATTTTAATTTTGGACAAATATATCTCTTGTTTTAAAATTCAATTTATTGCACGTAATATCAGTGTTGTCTTTTGATTTCTTTGATGTTTGATAATACTGCCATTAAAGTTTGTAAACAACAGTCGGGTCCGCCAATGACTACTATTCAACGGAACGAGGTAACCTCTGTAATCTCTTAACCTCGATGTCCCGCATTGGGCAGTAATGAGAGTCGATAACATTAAAAGCGCTAACTTATCGAGCATGCATTTACAGAAACTATATAGTCAGTTCAAAATCGATTCTCTTATTTCGAATATGAGAACGATTCAGTTACGAACGATAACACATCCCTGCTGCTTGTCCAACAGCCTCTAATGTAAACATGCATAAAGACGTTTCTCGTTTGCTATTCCGGAGATGAAATCATGGGTATTCCTGCAGGTTATGTGAACAAAGGATGAGAATTATTTTTTTCCAAGTTCAGTCCACCGTATTTGTCATTAAACTTCACATCAACAAACCTTGAATTTGACATGACTTATTATAGAGTGACGGGTAATTGCTCGTATTCCTCTCGAGAAAAGAAACTCTAAATGTTCAATTTTTTATGATAATGACACTTCTATTTTATTTTTTTTATTTATTGTAAGTTTTAACCATAGAGGTATTAGACTATAGTACGCGAGTGAGCCGTGAAAGTGTCTGCAATTCAGAGAGAGATCAGTTCCTTATTTCTATGGTAACTAATGATACAAAACAATACTGATTTGACTAAACAAATATCTGGTTTTCTTGGTTTTCTGCAGCGTTCTCTATCTCTCAACTGAGGACACTTTCACTTATGGCAATCATACGAACTAGCGTACTCTAGTTACTTATATCTCTATGGTTTTAACACACAATATAAAATCGAACACTAAATTTCGTGGTTTTTAGCTTTAGAAGGTTGGACAATTATTCTCTCGCTGCATTCAACTATATCGGATGCTGCCGTTGACACAAATATAAACCGGTGACGTTTTGACCCATCCATGGAACAGAGTCTACTTGATTTTCTACAATCAACGACCAATCTGATTTTGTACCGTGATGTGAATTTTTATTCGATTCGCCGTGTTACTTTAATGCGCGACGACTTGATTCAGCCATTTTATTGCATTATCTTATTTCGAAATGTTCTCTAATTTCAAAGAGGTTTTCATACTTTTATCAAACATCACTTTCTTATTCCTTTCCTCTGTATTTGATTGCGATATCATCAAATAAATTCCAATTGGTTTTCTTTTATCTTTTTATATTTATATTATATTGACAATTTAAATAACGTCAATACTGTAATATTATATAAAAAATTATTTATGTACATATTTTCTTTCGAATATTTTATAACAAACTAAATTTAAGACCGCTGTTTTGCCGCTAGATTTGACTGCTAGTGTATACCAGCGCTCGTTTTCTTAATTATTGCTTTTGTGTGCTCGCTTCACACGATGCGTCTTTTCAAGCTTGTTTTCTAGATGGGTTTGGTGAACGCGCAGTGCAGACAGTTCAAAACGTTAACGAAAGAGAACGTTTATTGTCTCTGAACAGAACACACATTATGACGCTCCCGTTGCCGTAAAATATTTCGTATAGATCAGGGGTCGGCAACCTTTTGAGACGGAAGAGCCAAAAGTTACAATTTACAATATTTCCCAGTTTTTAAAGAGCCACTAAACATTTTTTTTTTCAATATTATAGTATTTGCTTATATAGGTATATATATATATATATATATATATATATATATATATATATATATATATATATATATATATATATATATATATATATATATATATATATATATATATATATATATATATATATCCGAGGGGGGCGGTGCGGGTGAGACGCGAGTGGAAATAACTGAAGGATAGACATGGTACTCAATCATGGAACTGGAGAGCCGCAACTTTACACCAAAAGAGTTGCATGCGGCTCGCGTGCCGCAGGTTGCCAACCCCTGGTATAGATAGATTAGCCCAAATGACTGAATTTTGTACTCTAAGATAAATCGCTCACATATTATACTATATCATATCGTATATAAATAATAAAATTCCAATATAGGGTGGATTGGATAGACGACGGTTGATAATGGGGTAGGAGGAGCATAGGATAACAACCCCGCATCGTCCATTCAACCCCTGAATTCATAGTACATAATGCAGCGTTCGGATTGAGACATTTTTATATAAATATCAATGCTTAAACGACGATACGCCTTTTTTATGTACTTGTAAATTTAATCGTCGACTTTTCTAAATACTTTTGATAGTAACTGCGGTATGCTAACGTAGCACGATGAATATAATATTCAAAAAATTGATAGAAACTTTATTTGTTAAATTTGAGTTAAATAGCACTCCTGGAAAATAGAAACCATACCATTCCCGGAAAATAGAAAAATTAATATTCCCGGAAAATAGAAACTACACCACACCGGGAAAGTAGGAACTACAGCATTCCTATTTAGAATAACATTTGAGTTGTGCTAGTTTTCGTAACAGTAAATATAATATATAAATAAAATATTTAATATATACACGTCGGACGTCCAAGATATATGACGACCGACAAGAATGACGTTCGATGTATGTGACGTCCGACATGTATGACGTCCAACGTTTATGACGTCCGACGTATATGATGTCCGACGAGTATGATGTCCTACGAATATGACGTCTCATGAATATGACGTATCATGAATAGGACGTCAGACGAATATGACGTCTGATGATTATGACGTCTCACGAATATGACGTCTGATGAATATGTCGTCTGATGAATATGACGTCTGATGAATATTATGACGTCTGATGAATATGACGTCAAATAAATATGACGTCTGATGAATATGACGTCTGATGAATTTGACGTCTGATGAATATGACGTCTGATGAATATTAACGTCTGATGAATATGACATCAAATGAATATGACGTCTGATGAATATGACGTCTGATGAATATGACGTCTGATGAATATGACGTCTGATGAATATGACGTCTGATGAATATGACGTCAAATGAATATGACGTCGGATGAATATGACGTCGGATGAATATGACGTCCGATGAATATGACGTCTGATGAATATGACGTCTGATGAATTTGACGTCTGATGAATATGACGTCTGATGAATATTAACGTCTGATGAATATGACATCAAATGAATATGACGTCTGATGAATATGACGTCTGATGAATATGACGTCTGATGAATATGACGTCAAATGAATATGACGTCTGATAAATATTATGACGTCAAATGAATATGACGTCTGATAAATATGACGTCGGATGAATATGACGTCTGATGATTATGACGTCTGATAAATATGACGTCTGATAGATATGACATCTCACGAATATGACGTCTGATGAATATGACGCTTCGCGAATATGACGTCTGATGAATATGACGCCTCACGAATATGACGTCTGACGGATATGAAGTCTGATGAATATGACGTCCAAATCTCATAAGGTTTGAGCGGGATCCTGTACAGCGTGACATCTTCCAACATTACCAAGTTTTCGACTATTTTTCTATTTCCAGAAAAAGCACAAAAGTTAAACATGGAACATATCTGTGAATTCAATGGATATCCCTATATCTAAAATCTCGCTAAACATATCCGTACCTAAAAAAATCTATTGATTTTTAGGCAAGGCGCCCATGTACACTTAGCGACTTTTAAACTATCAAATAAAATCATTTTCGATCAATTTAACCGAGAACCAAATCCCATACGGTTTGTGCGGAGTCCTTTCTAATTTGGTAACAAAATTGGTAATTATAAGACGTTCATCAAAAGAATTGAATTATTAGATCTGAGAGAAGGCGATGAAACTGGTCTCCTCTTCATTATATAATAATATGAATTGTATGTAGGTAGGCAGGGTGCTGGGTGCCGGTCGGAGGGCTGTTTGTTGATCGTACGATGAACGCATCTGCAGCTGTGTGGACGAACAGAGGACTGCCAACAGAAGCAACCTAACTGTAACCAGCTAACATTCGAGCTGATGCTTTGATCTTGCCATATCTCCTCTTATGGATGCAAATTTCATTTACGTATCGTGTTCTCCATCAAAAATATGAACTAAACGATAACTCTATTTATTATTCATACCTTTGGCTCGACTGTGCTTCACTGTTTTCTCTGTTACTCGGCTCACGCCTGTAAGCTATAACCTATAAAATAAATACTAATGCTTCCACTTCAACAACTGCTCCGGGATTTGGACAGACACCAGTTTTTTTTTTGTTGTATATTTGATTTTGTGTCGTATTTTTAATTTCGTTCGATCACTCAATGCCCGGCTTTTATATTTTACTAGCCGTTACCCGCGGCTTCGCACGCGATTGACACGAAACACGGATGCGTTCCCGTTATTTGGCATAGTTACTCCTTTCTCGACGTGGACACCCCCTAATAAATTTTAAAATGAATGACATTCACGTTATCAACTTCCTGACAAACTTTGAAAATGACACCCATTGATTTTTAGGTTATTAACCTCTTTTCACCCTCTGAAGGGGTTGTTTTTGAAAAAGCATGAAACACGTGTTTATTGATTTGTTGAAAGCAGTAATCCCGCTCATTTTCGAATTGATACATCTATCGTATATGATTTCTCCATGCAAATTTTGAATCCCCGTTACACCCTTTTAGGGGTTGAATTTCCAAAAATCTGTTCTTAGCGGATTCCTACGTCATAATAACTATCTATATGTCAAATTTCAGCACAATCCGCCCAGTGGTTTGAGCTGTGCGTGGATAGATCAGTCAGTCAGTCATACGATTTCCTTTTATATATTTAGATTTTTGAGTTGATTCTTTTTTTTTAACAGCGTGTAAAAAATCATATATAGACATACAAATATTTCAAGTAACTTTTTTATCAAAACTCAAAAATGAAAGAGAAACGGGCTTTCAAAGTTTTATTAAACTTTATCAAATTTCGAGGTCGGTTATGTTATGTCATTATCAAGTATTCACAGAAATTGTTCGAAGTTGTTCCCGTTTTGTTGGACACAAAGATGCGTGTAGTAGCGATAAGAGCCTTCCGCGAATTATTTATGATGCATTTCTGATTCGTGATATCATTTCTTCACGTGGCTTAACCGGGCTTTTGAATTAATTAAATAAAATTTAGAAAAATTGTAACACTACGTCTTAAAAGGCCACGCCGCCACTGGTGTACCCTGGTGGTCATGTGGAGAAACAGAGGCAAGATGGCAGCGGAGCGTATGAACTAGGTAGTGTTCATGTTAAAAAAAACTTAAATTAATAAATGTATTGAATTAAATAATATTCATGCTACAAACTTACGTTAATAAATATGTTGAATTAAATAATATTCATGTTACAAACTTACTTTAATAAATATGTTGAATTAAATAATATTCATGTTACAAACTTACGTTAATAAATATGTTGAATTAAATAATATTCATGTTACAAACTTACGTTAGGTAACAAATATGTTGAATAAAATAATAATATCTAATTGTTACAAAATTAATTAAAACTTGAACGGCTATTTCTCTATTATTTTTGAGTTTTGATAAAAAGTTACTTAAAATATTTGTTCGTGAATTTTTAATTTAAATAAGGTTTAAAATCATAAATGAAAGCGATTCAAACGAACATAAGTCAATTCTTTGGTCTATTTATATTCAAGCAAAAAAAAAACCCTCGTCGACTAGAACTTAAGAAGTTTAATCATTATAATTTTTTATTGTCCCGTGCCACCGTCACACTAAAAGCGCATTATGCATATTTTAACGGAATATCTTTGAGTGTAATAAATATTACCTAACTTTGTTATTATAATGACTCGGCTGTGCTTGCATAATAGGACAGGGTTGTCCACTTAAAATTTAGTCAAATTGATTGAAAATGGTTTTATTTTCTAGTTCAAAGGTCGCTAAGAAAAGTGTCCGTGGGCGCATAGCCTAAAAACCAATAGATTTTTAGCTACAGATATGTTTAGCGAGATTATTATCCATTGAATTCACAATCTTAAAAAAATTCTAAGCTCTAGAAATATGTTTTCGAGTGCGCTGATATGACATTATTATTTTATACAGGGTGACACCTTCCAGCATTACTTAGTTTTCGACTATTTTTCTAACAAAACATGGGACTAGTTTGTGAATTCAATGGATATCCCTATATCTAAAATCTCGCTAAACATATCTGTAGCTAAAAATCTTTTGGTTTCTAGGCTATGCGTCCACGGACACTTTTTCTTAGTGACCTTTAAGCTATAAAATAAAACCGTTTTCGATCAATTTAACCGAAAACCAAATCCCTCAAGGTTTGTGCGGGGTTCTTTCGCAACCTCAAATTGTTGATAAATGTTATCAATTTGAAATGATCAGTTTCAACTAGGAAACCCTGTTTAATGGAAAAGTGAGAATGCCCGGCTATTGTAACAATCAAGTGGGTAGACGCTGTAATTCCCTTTTTGCAAAGCAAAACGTCTAATTGGTAAAAATGTGCGGCACAAACGAATAGTCAATTATGCCATTATGCCGCTCGTTTGATAATAATTTCACGTTATAATGTAAAGCGGCCTACACACCTTGATACAAGCTGCGATGCAGGCATCGACTCTATGCTTCATGAAACTTGCATCAGTTGCATAAACGCCTACTTAAATCGAAACCTATTGCGATGCCTGAATCGAACTCCATGTTCATGCAACACAAGAATAGTAGGTTAGGTTATTTTCTAGGTACCTATTGCTTTACGAATAAAATGAAGGAAGTTTTGCCAACACCAGTTTTATTAGCAGTAGTTGGGGCACTCTTTATACTCCATAAAATGAAATCAAAAAGGAAATGGTCCAAAAGATGGTTTATAGAAAGAAAACGTTATTCAAATGCTTTATTGGAAGAGCTAAAAGTACATTTGTATTTCAAAGACACGTATGCAGATGATAAATGTTTATGAACATCTTCCCAAAATACACGATCACTTTCCATCATGGAATTTACACACACAAACAACAAAGTAACCTCTAAAATGGCGCGGGAAAATAAATTAATGTCGTCTTGGCATCGACGCAATTCTATACACGCTGAAACTTGCATCAACATCACCGACTCGGCATCGTGGCTCGACGACTAAAATGAGATTCCAGACTCTGCATCGCTGCAAGCCGCAACTGATGCCAAATACGTGACTCAGTACTACACACACTGCTACTTGCATCATGAAACATAAGAGTCGATGCCTGCATCGCAGCTTGTATCAAGGTGTGTTGGCCGCTTTACACACTGTACCTATCTATATACCGAGCTGAAGTACCGACTGCCGTTTCGACTATACCTACACCGAGTCGGTATACATTCTAGACACAGACGCATGCCTTGGCGCCTTGTTGTACGCCCCTTTTCATTGCACATCGACGCCTCCGCCTTAAACTGGCCACACTTACTCCAGTTAAGGCCGCTGCACACGAGGCTGGATTTGCCGCTAGATTTGACTACTAGTTTTCTAGCGCTGGTTTCCTCAATTGCTTTTGTGTGCTCGCTTCACACAAGACGTCTTTTCAAGTTTGCTTTGTGGATAATAATAATAATAATCTTTATTTGTAAAATACCATACAGGTATGAAACAAGTCAATAAAAAATTCAAGCGTTAAAAAATTCCTCTGTGCTATAGTACGTATTAGTTGGTGCGCGCGCAGTGACAGTTCGAATATAAACACAGAGCAAAACGTGTCTGTTGTCTGACTCTGAGCAAAACGTGTCTGTTGTCTGACTCTGAGCAAAATGACGTCATGTTGGTTTGTGGGCGTTTGTTCATGTCGCCCACGTGACAAGATACTGTTTCCTGATTGGTTCTTGCCCAGAGCAAGCAGAGGACCTAGCACGAAAAATAGCCTCTGATCTAACTTTAAAATCCATCTTGTGAGCTAAATTAATAAATGTGTTGAATTAAATAATATTCATGTTACAAACTTACGTTAATAAATATGTTGAATTAAATGATATTCATGTTACAAACTTACGTTAATAAATATGTTGAATAAAATAATATTCATGTTACAAACTTACGTTAATAAATATGTTGAATTAAATGATATTCATGTTACAAACTTACGTTAATAAATATGTTGAATTAAATAATATTCATGTTACAAACTTACGTTAATAAATATGTTGAATTAAATAATATTCATGTTACAAACTTACGTTAATAAATGTGTTGAATTAAATAATATTCATGTTACAAACTTACGTTAATAAATGTGTTGAATTAAATAATATTCATGTTACAAACTTACGTTTATAAATGTGTTGAATTAAATAATATTCATGTTACAAACTTACGTTTATAAATGTGTTGAATTAAATAATATTCATGTTACAAACTTACGTTAATAAATGTGTTGAATTAAATAATATTCATGTTACAAACTTACGTTTATAAATGTGTTGAATTAAATAATATTCATGTTACAAACTTACGATAATAAATATGTTGAATAAAATAATAATAATTGTTACAAAACAACATAATAACGCTGGTAACTTTATATGTTGAGCGTCTATTTTACAGTCTTATCTATTCGACGGCAACACAAATACAGTATGACTTCAATAATATTTGTGGCAAGATTCAGTTGTATGGAAAGCCTTTTTACTTTCATGTTACCGTTTATGCATAATTTATACACAATAAGATGACAAAAGAGAACATTTGGAATGCACTTTTTATAAGCTTTGTTTGGCCGTTATATATCGCTCAAAAACTTGAGAAAATAACTTCACTATACGATAATTTTTTATATGATTTTTGATACTGACAAGTCTATAAATCTCTTTGAAGTTTTGATTATCTAAGCCGCGTCGACTGGAGAATTTTGTTACCTTTAAAACAAAATATAATACTTTTTTGGGTTCGATTTAAAAAAAAAGTTGATTTAAATTTTTAAAACAAGAAGGACTACATAGTACATACAACCTAAATAATTACCTTCATCAGTGGCGTATTTTAAAATTTGGTGCCCTACGCCACTGTCCTTGATTTAAATCTAACATTTTTTTTTTGATCGTAAAACAATTTACCAAAATAGTATGAAAATGAAGAGAATGGGTTTGCGATACTTTTTGTCTTGTTGGTGATACGGTTTTTGCCGCAGGTTAGAAGGGGGTAGTTTTTATCATATGTTTTTATAAGGTTATATCGGAAATATTCAAAGAAGGAGGTTTTATATTCAAAGGAAGTATTAACCTTTTTTATCTATGTGCTTCTATCTTTAAACTTACTGTGGAACTAAGCTGTGTTAATAATGTAGAAATCACTCTTCAATCCGTTGCTTCACGTGGATTGTTGGTCTGCCATCTACTGTCTGACTAACAAATTACTCTCTTGGTTTCGCACCAGCATGAACATGGCTGCTACCTTATCGGCACTTAATATAATATTTTTAAAAATCGTCGGTACCCCAATTGAAATATATTATAGAATTACGACTTTTTTTTCAAAAATGCATAATATTGTTGACATCGCAATATTCATTTCTGCAGAAAAAATAATAAGTATCTATTCAAAAAATTGAAAAAATTGAAGTTTTTCGATGTTTTTGCAAATCGGCGACGTTTTGAGGCACTATGAGCCTTCCGATACGGTTAATATTAAGCACACTAATGGAAAAAATCACGCTGAATCCAATGAGATCACCCGCAACTCTGTATCTCTTTTGGTTTAGGAGTTACACGCGTTTTTATAAATTTTTCTTGAAAAAATTAAAAACGCTATAACTTGAAAACCACAATAGTTACAGAGATCAGTCCAGAGATCGTTGTCCCGCGCTTTATTTCTGGTGACAATCCGCGTCGGTTTCTTTTTAATTAAATTTTTTATTTAAGTTAAATTATACTGTAATTAGCATATACAGTGTAAACTCTTAATAACGTCCTTCGTTATAACGAAAAACTCCCTATAACGTCGAAATTTTTACGATTTGGTTGGTTTACCTCAAAACCTATACATTAATACCCTCTTTATAACGCAACAGCCATTCTCTATTACGAAAAAATATGTTCATATTTAGGCATCAGCAAATGTTTACAGACATAAAGAGGACCATTCTGAACCATCACCATCTATTCAACAAGCACTTGATGACGCCAAACTTATCGAAAAATTTCTATTATTTAATGAAGATTATTCCACCACATTGAAAAATTGGTTATTTTTCTTTCTTCCCTCCATATAACGTAAATTCTTTATAACGAAAAAAATGTTCGGTCCCTTAAAATTCGTTATAAAGAGATTATACAGTACATTGACGATTATTGTTAATTTGGTTGTTTTTCTTTCTTCACTCCATATAACGGTAACTCTCTATAACGATAAAAAATGCTCGGTCCCTTGAGTTTCGTTATAAAGAGTTTACACTGTATATTTAAATTTTACATAAATAATATTGTTACTTATTGTCTCTGGTCCAGAGCTCCCCCCCCCCCCCGAATTGAATTCCTGGCTAAGGCCTTGTGCCGAAAGTATGTGGTTTCGATCGAGTTATGAGGAAAATAAAGTTTCAAGTCTAGTGACATTTATTTATGTTAAATAAATAAAATACTATCCGGTAATGTAATTAATTTATTCACACTTCGCGGTGATCTGTAGAGCCAAACCTGTAGTTCAGTGCAATGTTATTTTACACTCAGATGAATGAACAATATCCGTTGCTCCACCTCTGACACACATTTTAGCCAATGACCAATTGAGTGACATTCCGCGATAATGTCAACAAAAACACATTTCGCCAATCGGCTGACATTTTTATTACGAGAGAGCTAATAGGCAAATTATTGTGTAACTAAATTTAGATCGCTTATGATTAATTGCAGCCATATACTTTTATTCTATACTGAGCATAGGAATAAAATCGCAATCGAACTATTAGGGTTCAAACATATCTTCTGTTTATTTTTTACGCCGTACGCACTGGCGTATCCAGGAGGGCAAAACAAGCACGGGGGACACGCCTTAAGAAATTTCTTTTATTCTATACTGAGCATAGGAATAAAATCGCAATCGAACTATTAGGGTTCAAACATATACTACTGTCTTTTTTTACGCCGTAAGCACTGGCGTATCCAGGAGGGAAAAACAAGCACGGGGGACCCGGCTTAAGAAATTTCTAATTTGCCCCCTCCTGGGCCAAAAGCTGGGTACGCCCATGTTAACGTCATAGAAAAAGACAAAGTTTTTGAAACAGAGATACTTTATTCTGATTAAATGCAAGTACATTAGCCAATCCTATCATCGGAGAAAGAGACGCAGATATATTTTCGATACGCTTTGTTGCTTTCACTCACCGCACATTGAGTAGATAGATGATGATTCATATAGCAAATTATTAAATATATGATTGCAGCATTCGCAAACGAGGTTAAAAATTGCTACAGGTTATTAACATGAACTGACAATATTTTGAAATATGGCGTCTATAGTAGGGTATTCCGTTTCGAAACTATAATTTATTTCTAACTAGCTTTTACCCGCGACTTCGTCCGCGTGGAATCAGTGTGTACAAATGATATAATTGTTAAAAATTGGTTGTCTGTAAAGTCGGTTTACGGACGATAGTTTTACGTGATAACGTATTCCGTAATACATCACCTAAACCTCCCAAAATTTGGTTTCAATCCGCTTATCCTTGGTGTCGGAATGATAAGAAATGTCAAAAGTGACGTTTGCAACTGTCAAAGTATTATGTTCTAATAATATTTAGTTATTCCAATACTTAACTTACTGTGCGATCGGCGAAAGAAGACCGGTGGGGAAAGGGCAAGAAGTCGCTGATGTGTTCCCAAATTATCGGAATTCATAGGCGGCGCATAGCATGGCATGCAAACAATGTATAGCTTTAAATTTTAAGGTTTTATTTTGAGCCTCTAACTCGCACATTTTAATTACATTCGCTATGAGCTCCCTAGCGCCACTTCTAACTGTTTTTCCCTTTTTACTTTCCATTTTGATGATACTCAGACAACACCCCTCAACTTAGTCCGTGGACGCACACCTATGTACTGTCTGGTGTATGATTTTTTTGTACTGTTAGCAAGTGTCGCTGTATAGTCGTACAGCTATGGCAATAGTACAATTATCGCGATACGACAATTGCGACACGTTTGGTCGACTGGACTCCCTTATTGCATAGAAGCGCTTCCAGGATCATTACCTTTTACCAATATAAAATACATGTGCGCTCTTCTGCAATAAGGTCATAGGACTACATTCCATAGACCGGTCTTCTTTTAAAAATCCAACAGTAGAAGGCGTTGCATTTCACAAAATACTAATGTCAAAAAATTGAATTAAACATTAGAAATGCAGCCGTTTTCATGTTAAGACAAGACATACGTTATCTTCTAATTTCCATGTACGGCAAACAAAGACGACCGACCGCGTCGCGCCATGCATTAGACAACATTGCATTTATACAGCTATTTTTCTATATAAATTTGTATAAAAAAACTGTTTAGGCAAATTCTGTTATACGAAATCTATGTAAAATGTTCTCCTCTTTCGTTTAAGACTGGTTTCAAACCGATCTGATTTAAATTGAGCGAGAAATTAGCAAAAAGCACGCACAGGGTCTGGCGGAACGTTACGCGTTAGGAACGTTAGGATTTAGGAACGTTACACTTTTTCGTGCATGCAGCCGGTGTTTTATCAATTTATAAGATTGGTGATTCATCAATTTATAAGACGTTATCACGTCAAAAATTCATAAATTCAAGCAAGATTCTAAACAATGTTTTTGTTTTACCATTTTTTGCAAAAAACATAAAAAGTTTGTAGATTCGATACACGTAAGCAAGTCACATAGGTACAGCTGGCCGTGCGAAAAACATGGTTTTTTGTCGTCACGCACCCAGCAAATAGTGTATAATATGAATATTTTAGTACAGGAAAATATTTAAAACGGCCTGAAAAACAGTTTCAACCTTGCGCTCTTGTTCATAATTATCGCGTATAATTGTGTTGTTTATATTGTTTCGTGATCGTGGTGTATACAGTCTTGATTTTTTGTCCTAGTTTTATTAAGATTTATTATTAATCTCAAGCTTACCAACTAAAGGTCTTTTGTTTTTTATGTATTACCGATTCAATACGGTTTCAATTTCTAAGTTTTCAATGTCAGTTATACGTTTAAAAACAATAATTTGCCTTCTGGCTGTTAAGACTACAGTAAGATTTCAATAATCCAAACTAGCGTGACCTGTGCGAATTATTCGCACTAAATAAGTATATAATAATTATCACTTTACAAAATTATTTTTTAAATATGATTGCAGGTACTTAATTCGTTTCTAATTTTGCACACTGCTTATAACGTTCTTCTTTTTGTTGTATTACAATATGAAGCTCAGACGACAGATCGAAGAAATATTTTACTAAAATTGTCATATAGAGGCGCAAGTAGCAAAAGCGTTGAGCTAAGCCTAAGCATTGCTGTGATGTTGTTCATCGTTGTCCGTCAGATGGCAGTATGCAGTATTTACAATATGAAGGTCAGATGATACATCGAAGTGTTGACGTTGTTTCAAAATTATAGCCGTCAGATGGCAGACGTTGTTCAGCGTTGCTGTTAATTAATTAATTTACAAAAACAAAAGCAATAATAATTTTTTTAGTTGTCGATGTCAGTAGAGCAAGCAATTATCTGTAAAATGATATATAATTTATGTAGAGAAATTGTGTGGTTTTTTCTAAAAAGGGAGGCAAACATCTTTAACCTTAGCGTATTAATATATATGATTGAAAGATTTGCAGTGATAATTAATTATTTAGCTGCTATTAAACAAAGACAACTGCACCAGCTTAAAGTTAAAAATTCACAGTTGCCTAGGCTCCACTATATCCTTCTTCAGCCAGGGATTAAATTTTGTGTTCAGACATTTTACAAAAATTTACATGATGCCTGAAATACCGTCCCAAAAATGTTTGACAGCCCTTGGACTAAAAACTAATTGTAGTATCGCAATTAACTAGTTAATTGACATACTATTATCAGGGCTTTAGTGTACAATTATTTAAACTACCTGACCTGAATCATTAATTAGACAAATACAAAACTAACAGAATAACAAGGCATGGCAATATCCATGGCTCTATAATAATGATTGATCATTTAAATAATTATTGTCATATAATTTAGTTATTAAACATGTTTAAATTAGTATTTAAATAGGAGAAAAAACGTTTGGGGAGTTCACTGACTCTGAAAGGAGTTGATGTAAAGAATGTTATTCACTTGTTTTACAAGGTTTTTGTTTTTATTTAGACAACAATTAAAAACAACGGAACGCAGATGGATTTCTTACACGAGGATGGTTTTGTCTAGAGTTGTGGATTTCCCGGAAAATTTTGAAACAATTTTCAACGTGGATATACAAAGTTAGAATTATAACCTGGAAATGACGTCACTGCGGGCTCGCCTGCGAGCTCGCAAGCTGGATTTCTAAATTAGAACCAGGACTATTTTTTGAGCTTGTTTTGTGCAAGAAACCAGTAACTTGTAAACGCCCACAAACAAGCGTATTATAAGGCTCCACTACTGTTGTCAATCGCGTGTGAACTACTAGCTAATATGTTTACGCACGAATAGTAAATTTATTAAAATGTTTATAAACTTTAATTAATTATGAAAATGTGCAGTGAGTGAAACTGCGCATTCGATAAACAATTAGAAATATTTATAACCTGCGTGAAAATATTTACATTCAGATGTTTAGCGATCGGACATCTTGGCAGTTTAAAATGTTTTAAAATACCTGTTTTATTAGAACTTGAAAGATTCTCACATTTGGCTTAAATCAATGGCGTTCACTAAAAAATTGTTAGTAATTTTTTATGTGAAACATTTAGGTAATGACGCGTTTGGTTGGGGGTAAAACCGTAAAATTGGCACGACACTTTTATGAGACGACGTTGCGTTTGTGCGCGTTGGATTAAACATGGCTTTAGTTGAAAGCGACATCTAGATAACAGGGCGAAATTTAGTTACTAGTGCAAGATTAACAAAGTTTCGCCCAATGTGGTGTATACTATTTTTCTTCATATACCTCGGTACGTTTATTAAATACATTAATTAATTAATTATAATTATTAATTATACATAAAACACAGATAAATTCCAAGCAAGCAGCAGGTTATACATAAAAACTCGAATGACAGCTGTTCGCGACTATTAGCTAAAATGTAATAAGGTTGCTATGGAAACGACATCTAAACAACAGTTGATAGGTTATTTTTGATTTATTGCCGCCCGAACGTACGTACTTCCCGCATCAGTGCGTGTAATCCAATCAATGCGTAAATGTTAGACTTTCTGCCTTACAATTTGATGCCGAAAGTAGGCACTTTCGATCGAGGTATGAAGAAAATTTCTTTTCATCAACCCTACTTGTCAACTGCAGAACTACTTAAAATATATTTACTATGGTGATATTATTGTGTGTAGGTAGTGATGGATAACACGACTATCTTAATAATATTCTAATGTGAAATCAATACATTTTGATATAGAATGGGAATTATTATCGTTATCAATCAATTCAATGTGACATATTAATGTAAAATTTACTCACAAGGTAATTTTGTAGGTGCGCTACTGATTTATGTTTTAAGTGGGGAGATAAATGAAACATTGTTTTGCATTAAAAAGCAGATATATATCCAAAATACCAGGCCCTTATTGAAAATCTTTATAAATATATTATTAATATTATTATGAAGACTATTTATAATTAAACTTTGTTTATTACTGGTTTTTAACAGCTTCTGTAATTTTATTCAGCGAGCACTGTTAAATATAGAAGTTACTAATCTTGGAACAAATTTATTGGTTATAGAATAAAATTTACTTTCAATTCCCCAAGCAAATTATCTGGTAGAAAAGTTATTTAAAGAATAAATATACACTGCACTATACTCCTTGCTCTTTTTGTTGAATATTTTGACGTTCGCCCAAAAATCCGACCGATGGCGTTAGTGAAAACATCTAAAAAAACGTTTCATAAAATAGTGTTTTATCCTGCTCACAAAACTTCCACTAACTATACAACTATACACTTTACACAAGTAACATAAATTCACAAGAGCAAACTGTAGATATAATACTCCACGTTTATATAGGGTAGGTATTATGATCTATGTGTCGTCCATTATTATTTTATCAGGCGAATAAATACAGTGAAAGCTCTCTTAAGCGGACACCTTCGGGACTATTAAAATATGTCCGCCTAAGAGAGGTGTCCGCGTATGGGAAAAATTAAAAAACACATATTATTATGTATCTACATGCATATTTTTTATTTACATAATAGGGTAGAATTTTATTGTTTTCTCATATACATTAATATTTAATACATGCGTATAAAATCAAACATAAAAAGTATAACTTAGTTGGCTTGAAAAAATCAATTATGGTTTTGACGCGTATTAGTTTTAAGCATGTTGTCTTGAAAATGTAATTCCAAGTCAAATAACATCTGCATTGCTGTTGAATCTCCTTTAGTTTTGGCTAATTCTTGAATTGTTTTCACCATACCAAATACCAATGGCCTGCTGATAACTTATAGCATTAGATTGATCAGTTATGGTTATTTCTTCATCGGATTCGTCAGATTCAACTAACGTCAGGTTGTCGCCTTTTTTTACAATTTTGTTAAAAGAGGTGTCATCATCATCTTCCACTAATAAGTTATTATCGATGGTAATGAATTCGCCTAAATAATTTTTTTATAGTGCAACGTGTTGCAACATTTTTAATTTTGTGTCCGTTTAAGAGAGAATTTTACAAGTTTTGTACTTAAATATTGCGTCCGCGTCCGCCCAAGAGAGAGTCCGCTCAAGAGAGATTATGTCTTATGGAATTCTCTTGTACTTCATTCCGGACTATCACATAGTGTCCGCCTAATAGAGCTGTCCGCTCATTAGAGGTGTCCGTTATGAGAGGTTACACTGTACTTATACCTTCGAAGTGAGACAGAATAGATTTATACCTGCAGTAAACATGATTATGTTTGATGATTTACAATTCTGGTTATGTGTCAGTTCGATGCGTTTTTGTTCTAGAGCTTGTACAGTTGTACCTAATTGTTTTCTTAAGAATTTAGGTTAATAAGGACCTGGTATTTTGGATATACATATACAAATGTCTATTCCCCGTAATTTTATACACGATTGTAAAAATATTGCGTTTGCATACTTTGAAAGCTTGATCCGTAGAACTTTGTTCCAGTTTTCAACCGTCAATTGACTACAACACTATAGTGTCCGATAAACTGTGGAAATTGTTCGTTGTATATATGTATTATCACTACAACAAAGTAAGTTATTCTAGTTAAGTGAAACATACTAGATTTTATTAAAAGAACAATTTTAAAAACACTGCCTCCCCCTCAGAGATAAAGTGCAACGATTTATATAATATTAGTTTAAACTTTAAAGTAACACACAAAATGTTTTTCTGTTTATATTTATTTGTACCTATCTTCTATCTATACTAATATATAAACTTTAAAGAATAGCTTTTGTTGCTACATTGTTGAAACACCCATTGTTACATGTCTATATTAGAAAAATTTATTTCTCCAACAATGTCACCATCGGGATACGAACCCCGAATTTTTCCACTATCGCGGCGGACTGAGTTACATTACTCCACAGTGACACAGTAAGGTCAATTCATCATTCTAATATATAGCCATTTGTAACTGTATATTTCACATCATGCGAGAGCTAATTTTTATCTTAGATAACGTCAGATATGAACCTTCACAGAAGTGAGAGCTATATATTAGAATGATGAATTGACCTTACTGTGTCACTGTGGAGTAATGTAACTCAGTCCGCCGCGATAGTGGAAAGATTCGGGGTTCGTATCCCGATGGTGACATTGTTTGAGAAATAAATTTTTCTAATATAGACATGTAACAATGGGTGTTTCAACAATGTAGCAACAGAAGCTATTCTTTAAAGTTATTAAATAGTAGTACGCACTATACCGTATTAAAATTCACATCTAATATATAAAGCTGAAGTGTTTGTTTGTTTGGTTGAACGCGCTAATCTCATGAACTACTGGTTCGAATTGACAAAAAAAAATTGTTGGATAGTCCATTTATCGAGGAAGGCTATATAGGCTATATAATATCACGCTACGACCAATAGGAACGGAGCATCAATTAAAAATGTAACTCAAAATTTGTCCGTCCGACAAAAACTTTTGAACGGTAACTCTGATCATCACGAAATTTGGACACAACATTCATCTCGGTAAACTAAGATGAATGTGCGTACTCATGCCCCCCCCCCATTCGTTCTCTTGCATCCGGGTGAAACCGAACGGGGCCGCTATATATTTTTTGTCACGGCACATTCTAAGGACTCTTGTTAACGACCGTTTTAGTCAACTGGTAACGGGCCGACGCGAAACGGTTACCTTTGTACACGATCTGCTAATATACGTGAGCGCGTCTGTCTTTATCGATATCAGTTCTATACTTGAAAGGCGAAGAAGTGCAAGTACATTATGTCTTGCTTGTTTATTTTTGTAATTTTCTAAAGTCTTGTCCCAACACTGGCCTATGAACAAGGCTAATTAATAAATCCATATCAATATCAATTTTAAACTGCATATTCAGCACAAGGTAGGTATAGGTAAAAACGTGCGCGCACATCTGTCGTCGTCAACAGACTTCTATGAAATGACGCGGCCCACTGCATCGGACTGACCGCCGTCGCGCCGAGGGGCGACGTGCGGGTATCCGTTGAGTTTTGTTGCAACGGTTACATGCCCGTCGGGATAACAAACGCACCCACACTAACCTATTGAACACTGCGCGTCGGCCCGTCATAAAAATCGGGCCGTTATCCGTTGTCGTCAACAAGAGGCCTAATCCGTTTATTTTCACCCAATGCGTCCTTGCCTGTTTACAAACTATGTACGTGTGCAAGCAAAGAATTATAAAATCTCAGTGTCTATACTTAATGTCACATGGCGCCACCCGACCACGCAGAAGTGCTGACATTATCAAAAAGATATGCATGTACAACATTGTGTTGGCACTTAAATATTATGAATACTAAAATATACCAGTTGATGTGTGCAAATAACTAGAAAAATACAATGTAATGGGGATACAATGTAACGATATTAATTTAATAATATTAATATCACGGTAAAATCTAGTTTGCTTTATATTCGTGTACAGTAATAGGTACACGAAATTGTGTTCAGACGCGTTTATGATTAAGCAGAGACCGGTATTGAGTACGTATTAGCGCCGCGTCTAATCGAACTTATATTTTTGTAATTAATATTATGCTGTCCGCCAATAGATGGCTACTCATTAATTTCCTTTTTAATTAATATTTTTATTAAAAATGATTAGCGGTCGTACCTACTGCGGTTCGACATTTATTGGTGTCAAGCAACAGTGCGCATAAAAATTCGTCTTTCAGTGACCACCCTGTTGGCTCAGTGGCTTGCTAGTTTACGATCGTGTTCCGTCTATTCTAGTATGGCCTATCTAGTCTAACGGGGAAAGCTTTGAATAGCCCTTTAAGTGCTGGTTTACGATCGTGTTCCGTCTATTCCAGCATTTTGTGGATTCATTCTCAGCTCGCTTGCCGAAGATCTGGAAACTATTGAAGTACGATCGTGTTGTCGTCTGCTCCGATAAGTTTCCCGGTGTCTTCTAATAGCACACTGCTTGACCATCGCGAGGGTTCTGGATCATGATCGGGATTTCGTCTGTTCCAGACCTTAGCGTAAATCGACCCACGACCGCAACGACCGTATTAAATTCAATGACCGTGCCGAGGATATAAATAATGACCTAATAAAAAAACACAACGTAGGAATGACCTAGAGATTCGAGTTAAATATAATTAGAGTCCCGCCCGAGTTTAGGATTCTTCAGACCGCTAGACTCATTAACTTTATTATTATGTAAAATTGAATGTGACCGTACAAATAATATCGTTATTTGCACTGATGGGAGTATTTAATTAAAAGTACTCTGTTGACCGATGAAAGTAAATTAGCCATTTGAACCTATTGTTTATTTCCATTATATATTTTGTGTATTGTTATAATTTGTCATTTGAGTTTTATATATTAAATTATACGTGTTAAAACTTTAACGCTCGAACCTGTTTATTTAAAAACCCAACCAACCCCCACAAGAAAAATAATAACGTAACAACTGGTGCCGTAGTGACCAGGATTCTTATAAAACAAAGATCCGATTGACCTATTGTTGTAACAATACCGACCGTACACGGGTTCAAAATGGAAGAAGAGCAGATTGATGAATCCACACAGGCAACGTCAACACCGCCTGAGCCAATCCGACCCGACCCAAATGTTGAACAAAATATTGACATTGCTGACCGACCTAATAATTTTTCAGCACACTTGCGTGCATTGAACTTAGACCTAACGCCCGCTGTCCGTTCCTATAAAGCTATTCCTGTGTACAAATGGGGAATAAAGTTTACCGGGGACGATCGAAATAGTTTAGAAACGTTTTTGGAGGATGTAGAAGACCGACGCCGTGACAACAGTATAACAACAACCGACTTGTTGCACTCAGCTTCCGGACTGTTTGGAGGCTCAGCCTTGCAAGTCTACCGCTATGCTCGAGATAAATTACGTACATGGGATGAGCTAGTGCAAACGTTACGCAAATCTTTTAGAGATCCAGACTATGACCATTTATTAAAAATAGAAATTAATAAACGAAAACAGGGACCTACTGAACCATTTTCTGTTTATGTCGCAAAAATGTTTAGTCTGTACAAACGTATGGAGCGTCCGCCTGCATATAGTGAACAAATGCAGACAATTGAACTTAATTGTCTCCCCGATTATCAGGAACAAATAAGCTTGAACGAACCCCGAACCATTGACGAACTTGAAAACTTAGTTTCTCGACTTGAACGAGGACGACTGAGAGCACGCCGTCAATCGTGCCCCCCGAACCAACTGTTGGAGCCCGATTTATCAAAAGTATCCAACATGACCGGAACACAAAATGATAATATACGGGTGATCCAAAAGTCACGAACTAGTCCTGTTTATGAAATAAACACTGCGAACAATAAACCGGCATTCCGCTACAAGTGTTGGAACTGTCGCAAACAAGGACATGCATACAGAAACTGCCCTAACCCGCCGAATCACCAATTCTGCAATACGTGTGGAATGAACGGAACTACGACGACAAATTGTCCTCGCTGTCGACAGACACAGGGAAACGACCGACAGGCACGTTAACAGGTCGTAAACGTCGCCTGAATTCCTCTAGACCGACCTTAAAACAATCTGCACCGACCGCTGAACAGAACGTGATTTCAAAAATGCCAGGAGATGCCCGACCGTATTTATTTGTGACCATTGGAGGAAGAGAGTTACCCGGATTATTAGATTCAGGAGCTAGCCGAACGATGACCGGACCGAGAGGAAGATTGCTACTCGCTGAACGGGGATACCGCCCTCGACCTTCATTAAATCACAAAATTCAGACCGCTGATGGAACCACGTACTCTGTTGAAGAAGAAATGAGTGTGTTAATGACCGTATCTGACCGAACACGCCGTATTACTGTCCTATTAGTGCCCGAATTACCGCAAGATTTAATTCTCGGCATTGATTTTTGGATCGCTATGCAGATAGTGCCCGATATGAGTAGAGGAACTTGGACATTTTCTCCGAATACTGACCATGTAACGACCATAACGACCATCACGCCCAAAGAAAAGTTGAGGAACAAAAGGTACAGAAAAAGAAAAGACAACGCTAGAAATGTTGCGTTGTGTGAACCTCTGAACGATACTGTACCGATTGATGTTATCACTTTTCCGGAACAATTACATGACCGCTGGTATAATAAAATGACCGAAAATATTGAAGCCAACCCTGATGATTATCCACGATGGAAAATTCAAGATAACAAGATTTATAAAAAAATCACCGACCGACACCACTTTCCAAATCCTGCGTATGAATGGAAATTAGTGGTGCCCAATAAATTACGACCCGAAATACTCAAACAGTTTCACGATGAACCGACCGCCGGACACTTAGGTGTCGCCAAAACATACGACCGAATAAAACGAAGTTATTATTGGCCGAAAATGATCGTTGACGTAGCACGATACGTACATGACTGCAGTGTATGTCAACAAACAAAACCTGATAATAAAGCGCCCCAAGGAAAAATGGGACAAGACCGGACCGCAGATGTGCCCTGGAGAACGATCAGTGCTGACCTGATGGGCCCTTTTCCTCGATCGAAAAGGGGTCGTAGATACCTACTGGTTGTTCAGGACACGCATACAAAATTTGTCTTGTTATTCCCGCTTCGGGCCGCCACGTCAAAATTAGTCGCTCAACACTTGAACGACTCAGTTTTTATGATATATGGTGTTCCCGAGTTTCTAATCTCTGATAATGGAGCCGAATTTACCGGGAAAAATGTACGCGAATTATTAGCAAAATTTGGGGTAAAGGCGTTATTAAATGCCCGTCGACATTCGCAAGCGAATCCTACCGAGCGCACGAACTTGACTATAAACAATATGCTACGCGCATATGTGACCGACAAACACAACGAGTGGGACGCTAACATAGCCGAGCTTGGCTTTGCGTTGCGAACTGCGCGAAGCGATGTCACCAACTACACCCCTGCTTATCTGAATTATGGGCGCGAACTAAAAATTCACGCCAGTGAATATCAAAACGTCGCTCCCGATACAACAAACGACCACGTCTCGGAACTGATACATCTTTTCACTGAAGTAAAAGATCGCTTGCAAAAGGCTCATCAAGACAGCGCCGTCCGATATAATTTGCGCCGCCGGACAAATGAGTACAATATAGGAGACCGAGTTCTGAAAAGGAAATACGCACTATCCAATGCTACGCAGGGATATGCCGCCAAATTAGCTCCCCGGTACGAGGGCCCGTTTTCCATCAAGAGGAAAATTTCGCCAATAATTTATGAGCTAGCAAAAATAAACGGTAAAAGCATTGGAATATGGCATATTAGTGATTTAAAAACGTTTAACTAATTAAACGAATAACTAAAATGAATTACGCAATTGCGTAATCTAAGATCAAAATTATTTATGTAACATCGACTATAAAAAGACCGGCGATAACAGCAGTCTCATTCAGTTGAAAATGGACTTCCTAGATATCGACGACGTACCGACCTTCGAAGATGAACAGCGCACACCCAATACGCCGCCGACACTATCGCCGTGCCCTTCTATCAACTCCTTCAACAAACCACCGCAGGAACGCTTCCCCGAAACGCCGCCAACGCGAGGAATAGAGGATCGTTCACCACTGGAACTGCTACCGTGGAGGTTGATCCAATTGACCCTCTCACCCCCTAAGAGGCATCGACGTGTGATCCCGCCGCCGGTTCCAGAGGCTTTACTGAGGCCTCCGGCGACTATAAAGCCGCCAGCCGCCAAATCGACACCACCACCAATAAAACCTCCAGCACCTTTAAAACCAGCTATAACGCCAGTGTCAACGCCGCCGACGTCGCGACCGTATGTGCCGCCGCTGCCCACCTGGACTCCAGCCTTGAGAAGACGATGTAGGAGGAAGACCGTACTGCCCGATGGACGCGTGATTCGTTTCACGAAGGCCGCCAACGGACAAATCCGTATGGGACGCGTTGTCCCCAGTGTGTGTAAAGTAGTGGACTAAGGTTTTGTGCTGAGTAAGCTAAAGTGTTTGGTATGTGAACTTTTGTTTTTTTTGATAAATAGTGATTATTTCCTAATGCAATATTAACATTTAGAACATTGACCGCATTTTGAAATATCACGATACCTTTTTTTTGTTGTAGATTATTGAAATGTTGAATTTCAACTATGTTTGATATATTTTAATACAATATTCATATTAAAGATTTTTGACCGTATTAAATAAATCACGACATAGTATTAATTTTTTTTAACTTTGCCCGTGTTGGATATATTCTAATACAATATTCATATTAATGATTTTTGACCGTATTAAATATATCATAGCACAATATTCATGTTAATGATTTTTGACCGTATTAAATATATCATATTACACAATATTCAGTTTAATGATTTTTGACCGTGTTTATGATATTAGAATACAATATTGACCTTTTTGAAATTTGACTGTATTGATGAATACAGAAGTTTTGAACTTTCATTATTTTGCCCGTATTTGAAAATTATTAATGCAGACCTTTTGTAACTATTAATAATTTGGACCATATTTAGAGATAAGATAAATGTTTGAACGTTGATAGTAGTATTAAGGACATTGAACTGTGATTATTTACGTTTATTTGAAACGTTGAAGTGAAATATTTTGTTTTGTATTTTTGATATTTAGTCATATGAACGATAGTGAATAATATTGAAAATTGATCAAATGATTGCCCTAAGTACAATTTTTGTTTTACATTTAAGTTTATGACCATTGGTGCACATAACTATGACCTTATAATCGCGTATTTTTACACGGGCCGGAGGAGTGTAACGATATTAATTTAATAATATTAATATCACGGTAAAATCTAGTTTGCTTTATATTCGTGTACAGTAATAGGTACACGAAATTGTGTTCAGACGCGTTTATGATTAAGCAGAGACCGGTATTGAGTACGTATTAGCGCCGCGTCTAATCGAACTTATATTTTTGTAATTAATATTATGCTGTCCGCCAATAGATGGCTACTCATTAATTTCCTTTTTAATTAATATTTTTATTAAAAATGATTAGCGGTCGTACCTACTGCGGTTCGACATTTATTGGTGTCAAGCAACAGTGCGCATAAAAATTCGTCTTTCAGTGACCACCCTGTTGGCTCAGTGGCTTGCTAGTTTACGATCGTGTTCCGTCTATTCTAGTATGGCCTATCTAGTCTAACGGGGAAAGCTTTGAATAGCCCTTTAAGTGCTGGTTTACGATCGTGTTCCGTCTATTCCAGCATTTTGTGGATTCATTCTCAGCTCGCTTGCCGAAGATCTGGAAACTATTGAAGTACGATCGTGTTGTCGTCTGCTCCGATAAGTTTCCCGGTGTCTTCTAATAGCACACTGCTTGACCATCGCGAGGGTTCTGGATCATGATCGGGATTTCGTCTGTTCCAGACCTTAGCGTAAATCGACCCACGACCGCAACGACCGTATTAAATTCAATGACCGTGCCGAGGATATAAATAATGACCTAATAAAAAAACACAACGTAGGAATGACCTAGAGATTCGAGTTAAATATAATTAGAGTCCCGCCCGAGTTTAGGATTCTTCAGACCGCTAGACTCATTAACTTTATTATTATGTAAAATTGAATGTGACCGTACAAATAATATCGTTATTTGCACTGATGGGAGTATTTAATTAAAAGTACTCTGTTGACCGATGAAAGTAAATTAGCCATTTGAACCTATTGTTTATTTCCATTATATATTTTGTGTATTGTTATAATTTGTCATTTGAGTTTTATATATTAAATTATACGTGTTAAAACTTTAACGCTCGAACCTGTTTATTTAAAAACCCAACCAACCCCCACAAAAAAAATAATAACGTAACAACAATCTATACTAATCTATATACTAATACTAGCGGCCCTGTACGTGCTTCGCTACGTGTAAAGTGAAATAATAAAACAATTTAATTGGAACATCTATCTATCTATCTATTTTATTAATTGCTAGCTATTTTAAAATATACATGGGCGTATATGTGTGTATGTCGAGCACTCCGGCTGCGCCGTCGTGTTCGAAAAAAAAATAGCGTAAAGTATTCGTGGATAACTGGTCTTTAAAACACTTGCTCTATTTCGAGCACTCCGGCTGCGCCGTCGTGCCGAGCAGTTTTAAACGATATTCAGTTTTTTTACATACTCGATCTAGATATATGGTTGTTAAGTTCGTTGCGCCATCTATTGAATATTCACTCAATCCAGTCAACAGGTATTGCCATCTTATATGGTTATTAAGTTCGTTGCGCCATCTATTGAATATTCACTCAATCCAGTCAACAGGTTCGCCATCTTATATGGTTGTATTATGACTGTCAAGGAATAGACAAATAATTTGCAATAAAATAATATTGCGACTATAAATTGAAATGTAAGCTATCCTATCTTTCAAGTTGGGTCGAATTGCACACGGTGTGCAAATCAAATTTAAAATCGGTTCAGTAGTTTAGGAGTTCATCGCGGACAAACATGTGACACGTAATTTTTATATATTAAGATATAAAGCTGATGAGTTTATTTGTTTGTTTGGTTGAACGCGCTAATCTCAGGAATTACTGGTTCGAATTGAAAAAAATTTTTTTTGCTGCGTAGCCCATTTGTCGAGGAAGGCTATAGGCTATTATAATATCACGCTACGACCAATAGGAGCGGAGCATCAATGAAAAATGTAACTGAAAATTTGTCCATCCGACAAAAACTTTTGAACGGTAACTCCGATCGTCATGAAATTTGGACACAACATTCATTCAATTCGTTTAGGAGTTGTCGAAGTTAGACTACCGAGATATAGATTGTACGTAGAACATTTGTGTTTAAAATGTAGAAACCATTATAAAAAAAATATTATATTTAGCAGCATAATTTTGAGTTTGAATTTCAATTTGAATCCACAAAAATAAAGACAAAGAATTTTACCCATCCCTGCAACTGAAGTTTAATATGCATTAATACGTAATTTCATTTATCTCACTAAACACATGATACGCGCGTGAAAATAGAAACAATTTATGCTTTTATACTACAAAATAATAACTTCTTTGAGATTCTGTTTAGGAACCTTGACTTGAAAAAACGACTTGAAATTATATTATTTATTATTGTTTTTTTAGACTTCAATTGAATGCAAAACAAATGTGAAAGATAAAGTTTCTTTTATTTCGAGAGAGCATTAATCATATATAGCGACAAGGCCGGGCTTCATCCGAATTTGTAGATTGCCACCGTTTTTTCGTCGATTTTCGTTGCAAAATTGGTCGCCACGAAAAGCGCTTTTATTTTAACGCGATAATATATAGCCTGCGTCCATCCCAAAGATCCATTCTAAATACTGGTGAAAAAAAATTTAAATCGGATGAGTAGTTTCAGAGATTACCTCCTGCATCCAAACTTACAAACTTTACCCCTTTATAATGTTGGTATAGATGTAATACTTCTATATATTGCTAGCGCTCGTAAGTGTATCACGCCGCAAGTGAAACAGCAAATGACTGTTTCTATCTCTGTCGAAAAATTTAACTCGTTGTGCGCAAGCGTAACGACTCTCGTTGGGTGGGAATTGGCAAGTGCGGTGGGGAAAGCCTCCTTCCTCGAAGCTAGAAATCTAGTCGTAGTAAATATTTTCGGACACTGCGTTTCGCGAGGCAGACAGAACCGTAGGAGCTGCGTCCGCCTCCAGACTACTGGCAATATAGGAGTCTATAACGTTACTTTTTTACGTTATCAAATTAATAATTATGTAATCAATTCTTGTCGCATTTTCTTCACAATATTTGTTTAGATTTTATCTTCGCAATGTTTGTTTAGTAGTTATCTTCATAATATTTATTTAGAGGTTATATGGAATTCCCTTTGTTTATTCGAAGAAAATATGAATCGCGAGCAATTTGCTGTACCTCCTATCTCCAATTTTTGTCGAAAATTGGATAAGATAATTTTTATTATGTATTTAGTTTCTAGTTCATTTACTTGCCTTATCTGCCTAATATGTTCACAAGTTGAATGAATGATCTGATATCTTTCTTTGAAATACAGTGCAAACTCGATATAGCGAAATTGAAGGGGCCGGGTATTTCATTGCGTTATAAAGAGTTAAAAGAAAACAATATAATTTTACGAATAAGTAGATTTAATTTTGATTAAATGAAATGAAAAAAATGCTATCTGTTAATTTTGTTTGTCGTTTTTAACTATACCAGAATTTCAATTGTATCTTTCGTTTTATAAATATCTTGGGAATGGGATATAGTGGGATCATCTACAGTGTAAACTCTTTATAACGAAAAACTCCCTATAACGTCGAAATTTTTACGATTTGGTTGGTTTACCTTAAAACCTATACATTAATACCCTCTTTATAACGCAACAGCCATTCTCTATTACGAAGAAATATGTTCATATTTAGGCGTCAGCAAATGTTTACAGACATAAAGAGGACCATTCTGAACCATCACCATCTATTCAACAAGCACTTGATGACGCCAAACTATAGGTATATGTGTTTGTATATGTGTTTGGAATAAATTAATTTTGTGAAAATTGGTTATTTTTCTTTCTTCCCTCCATATAACGAAAATTCTTTATAACGAAAAAAATGTTCGGTCCCTTAAAATTCGTTATAAAGTGATTATACAGTACATTGAAGATTATTGTTAATTTGGTTGTTTTTCTTTCTTCACTCCATATAACGGTAACTCTCTATAACGATAAAAAATGCTCGGTCCCTTGAGTTTCGTTATAAAGAGTTTAGACTGTATTTTAATTAAAAAGAATTTTTCTAATAATTTACAATACACAAATGAACCCATTTCTAAAAATCCCATTGTTGGGGTCTAAATAATGACGTATTGTTTCGCTATTGAGAGTGGTTGTTACGCTATATTCAATATATGGATAACAATATAAACCAAACAAACAGCAATTCTACGTTTTTAGGAGTTTTTCGTTAAATCAAATGGGAGCACGTTCCCTCCAAAAAAAAAAAGACGGGTTACACTCCGGGAGTGCCGGCAGAAGTGAAAACTTGAATATTATAATAATTAACGTCAATTTTTTTTCATTTAGAAGCATTGTTTATTTATTGGCAACACTTGTAAATAAAATGGTTTGTATCATAGATTGCATTTTTATGTACGATATTTCAACGCTAGATGTCTAACGTTGTATAAAAAGTATCTGGCAATTACTATCACTTAGAGAGTCTCACCCAGTTCTTACTTTTCCTGACGCGAGTTTAACATTTTTTACCCATTACAAGAAAAGTGTACAACGCCGCTAAAGAAGTTTTCACTTCAAAAATCAGTTTTTAAAACATCACCGACCGTACTAAAAATTCCTAAAATTCCCAAATTGTCGGTGGGCCATTTTTATTTCTCTGTCTGTTTCGTAGCTAGGTAGCAATATTTATTTACAAAAAACATGAATGTTCCAATAATTCAAAATTAACAAGTAATCTGTCAGAAATACTGAAAAAATGTTCAAATAATTTATAACTTCACGCAACACCTGAAAAAAAATGGCTGAAAGTTTGAAAGAAATCGTTGACACGGCCGTTCAAAAGGTGCACCATGCGATGGGACAGTTCGTCGACGCCGAAATCGAACGGCTCAACAACGCTGCGGATTTCGAAGATTTGCGCAAGGAACGCATCAAGAAAATGAAGGAGGAAGCCAAACAACAGAAACAGTGGGCTCTGCGAGGCCACGGACGCTACGAATTTTTAAGTAGCGAGCAAGAATTTTTCGATGTCTGTAAAAAATCGGAAAGAGTCGTCTGCCATTTTTTCATGCCTTGTATCGCGCTTTGTAAAATCGTGGACAGCTATTTAAAAAAATTGTCTCGACAACATATGGAAACAAAATTCGTTTCCATGAATGCCGAGAAGAGTCCGTTCCTTAGCACAAAACTAAACATTTCGATTATTCCTTTGATTGTTTTGATCAAGAACAACAAAATTCTCGACACGGTTCAAGTGTTTTCATTTGGTGACTACAAGACTTTCACGGTCGATGCTTTAGAAGTCCGGTTAGCGAAATGCGGTGTAGTCAACAGCGATTTGGATCCTGAGGAAATCAAAAGACTTCAGCGTCAAAAAGTACAAAAGCAATGCAACATTCTCAGAAGTATTCGAAGCAGCAGCGTGTGCGATTTGCATGACGACAGTAGTTCCAATTAATTACAGGAACTACCTTTTTTCAGTACGACGCCTAACCAAATCATGAAAATAAGGATACTTTTTCGGATTACTGTAAACCTATATTGTTATAACCGTTTTTTTAAATTGCTATAGTTAAATTATTAGTTATCGTTATTTTTGTAAATAAATTACTATAAGTGCATTGACTTGGTATATCATTAAACTACGATAGCAGTGGCGGCGCGCCAACATTTTTAATGGATGTTCTTCAAGGTCAACCGGTGGGTATACTAACATGAGCTAGAAATAAGGAAGGGGATTAATTAATTTATGAATCACATTCGTGTTTTACCATTCCAAACCACAAGTGGGGAATGGTACTAGCTGTTTAGGTCCAAAATTACTTTGTCGTTTTGAGGTCCCTCGAATTCAAAAAACATATTTTTGGAAAACTCTGTGCGATAATTAATGGCTTTAATTTTTTATTGAAAATAGCTGTGCCAAGAAATTTAATGGCAACCAAATCAACTTTTTTTTTATTAATACATTATATTATCAAAATTCAATTAGGAAAGTTGATGGATGAAGGATCTTAGACTATATCGAGCAAATAGCCATTTTCACGTCAAAATTCAACATAAACGCTTTTGATTTTTGGTTACAGATTTACCTAATACGGATAGTAATATAAATTAACTAGCCGTTACCCGCGGCTTCGCACGCGATTGAGACGAAACAAGGATGCGTTCCCATTATTTGGAATAGTTACTCCTTTCTCGACGTAGATCCCCCCCCTAATAAATCTAAAAATTGATGACATTCACTCATGTTGATTTTTAGACTATTTATCTCTTTTCACCCGCTGAAAGGGTTGTCTTTGAAAAAGCATGAAATACGTGTTTATTTATTTGTTGACAGGAGTAATCCTGCGCATTTTCGAATTGATACATCTATCTTATATAATAATAATAATAATAATTTCTTAATTTAGTACCTAAGTGACAAAACTTACCAAAGAGGCGAAATTCAGCTTTAAAAACTGCTTTTCAACTTAACCTTTTGATTAAAAATACAAAAAATCAACGTACTGATTTCTCCATGCAAATTTTGAACCCCCGCTACACACTTTTAGGAGTTGAATTTTCAAAAATCCGTTCTTAGCGGTTGCCTACGTCATAATAACTATCTGTGTGCCAAATTTCAGCCCAATCCGTCCAGTGGTTTGAGCTGTGCGTTGATGGATCAGTCAGTCAGTCAGTCGCGGTTTCCTTTTATATATTTTGATAATAATAGTTCCATTTTGTACTGTTGGATTTTTAAAAGAAGACCGGTCTATGGAATGTAGTCCTATGACCTTATTGCAGAAGAGCGCACATGTATTTTATATTACATAATATTAGTAAAAGGTAATGATCCTGGAACCGCTTCTATGCAATAAGGGAGTCCAGTCGACCAAACGTTTAACAATTGTGTTATCGCGATAATTGTACTATTGCTATAGCCGTACGACTATACAGCGACACTTGCTAACAGTACAAAAAAATCATACACCAGACAGTACATAGGCGTGCGTTCACGGACTAAGTTGAGAGGTGTTGTCTGAATATCATCAAAATGGAAAGTAAAAAGGGAAAAACAGTTAGAAGTGGCGCTAGGGAGCTCATAGCGAATGTAATTAAAATGTGCGAGTTAGAGGCTCAAAATAAAGCCTTAAAATTTAAAGCTATACATTGTCTGCATGCCTTGCTATGCGCCGCCTATGAATTCCGATAATTTGGGAACACATCAACGACTTCTTGCCCTTTCCCCACCGGTCTTCTTTCGACGATCGCACAGTACGTACACTGTACATTAATGGTAACACGTTACGTTGACCACGAGTAACCACTTGTTGCTCCGACTGTACCAATCGTGTAGCGTGCGGTGGATCGTTACGGCATACAGCGGGGCGACAAAAGGGTTCTTTGAACATGGTGACGTCTTCAACACGCGACTCTGTTTTATAACTGAATCAACTCTTTTTTAATCAAATATTCGACTCATTCCATTAAAAATCATATATACAAATACGCTAAGGTTAAAGATGTTTGCCTCCCTTTTTAGAAAAGAACCTCACAATTTCTCCACATAAATTATATATCATTTTACAGATAATTGCTTGCTCTACTGACATCGACAACTAAAAAATGTATTATTGCTTTTGTTTTTGTAAATTAATTAAAATACAGCAACGCTGAACAACGTCTGCCATTTGACGGCTTTAATTTTGAAACAACGTCAACACTTCGATCTGTCATCTGACCTTCATATTGTAATACAACAGACACAATAGTGCATACTGCCATCTGACGGATTTGATTTTGAAACAGCGAGCAACGCTGAACAACGTCACAGCAATGCTGCATGATGCCATCTGACGGCTTAGCACAACGATTTTGCTACTTGCGCCTCTATATGACAATTTTAGTAAAATATTTTTTCGATCTGTCATCTGAGCTTCATATTGTAATACAACAAAAAGAAAAACATTATATTAAGCAGTGTGCAAAATTAGAAACGAATTGAATACCTGCAATCATATTTAAAAAATAATTTTGTAAAGTTATAATTATTGTATTTATTTAGTGCGAATAATTCGCACAGGTCACTCTAGTTAAAATATAATTTTTTATGAATTTCTATATAGGGCCGGACGAAAACATACTAGAGTAGTGTTTTGGTGGCATACTCACACTATTAAAGTACATAAGTGGCGTTTGTTGAGCCCTCGTGCTGTTTTTAGAAAACATTCAAATATAGACACACATTTTTATTGTATATCCCAAATATGCGTTCATAAACTTACAAGGTCGCCGGGGAAAGTCAAGGAAATGTGATGGAATTTTGTTAAATTGATTAAATTTTAATGTTAACTTTGGTGCTTAGCGTCACACTGGTCACACAAAGTTTTTACGCGTAGCTATCAGCTACATAACTGATCGGAAATTTCTCTTTAACAAATATAAATGGTTTATTTCTGTATTAATTAGGGAAAAAATTAAAATATCGTTTAGGAAAGCGGAAAAAGTCAGGGAAATTTGTCCTGGAGAAAAGTAGCGACCCTGAATTATTTCGTAGGCAATTTTTTTTTCGATTTGGTTGAAAAAATTCATTCGGAAAAAATATAAGAAGGCAATAATTAGTTTATGATCAAAACTGACGTCATAAAATCTATTTAATAATTATATTTTATGACAAAATAACAACCAAAATTATTAGAGATACTTTATTATAATCAAAAACAGTATGCATTCCGTTTTTTTAATAAATTTTGATACGGCACAATACTTTTTCTTGGCTCTATCAACGCAAATCAAATTTTGGAAATTACTTTTAAAAAGATTGGTTTTTGAAATAACCTGGATATAAAATTTCATTTCCAAAGTTACTATATTTATGCTTGTATTCAATTTTAAAATTTTTCAACTTTAGTACGACATTAATATTACATTATTGAAACTTTGTTTCGTTATTAAATTCAGGGTGGCCACAGACCTGGAAAACCTGGAATTATCAGGGAATGTAATGCAACCTCGAATTATCAAGGAAATTTGAAATCATTTTTCTGTGTCCACCCTGAATTTCCTCATCGTTTTGTAAATACAAAAAAGAATCAGTGGTTCTTATTACATATTTGTTATAATTTAAAAAATTCATATTAAAAGAATGTAAAGAATTTCTTCTTGTAAACATTTTGAACGAGTCATTTCAAACAATGCACGATTCCGAGTGTCGTCTCTCCTGTTATTTTGTTTGTGAATTTAGTAGCAGTAGTTCAGCATGTTGGAAGTTGATCTAGTCATGGATTCTTTTGTGTTAACGCTGTTTTAAATCAATTCAAAATCGTACTTTTAAACTAAAATGAGTGCATTAAACACTTTTCAGTCGCTAAAATAACATTTTAACTACACTACAATGCATCGTGCTAAGTTTAGAAGTAAGTGAGGTTATGTGGAAATGTATTTTTTGACAACTGACTTGACGTCTGTGCAGAGGCGTTTTAAAATATATTTGCCATGGGGCATTTGAGCGCAACTTGTGACATTTCCGAAACGGTGTCTCGGAGCTATAAAACCGTGTCTTTTTTGCATAACATTAATGTAAATAATTTGTGTTAAATATATTGTTTGTTTATTAACCTCGTAAGTTTGTTGATAATAGTGTACATATAAAAGTAGTGTGGGTATTTCGACTTTTTAGTATGTAATGAATCTACATGCGTTTCAAAAGTATGTTTATTTTTTAAATTGGATTTTATATGGGTGAGTTAATATTGTTATTTTGTTTATATTTTAATTATTATTGTTTAGGCTTACCTTAATTCAAGATGGTCTTATTTTATAATTTCGAAAAGGGATGCTAAAAAATAAAGATTACGCTTTGTATCCACATATTTTTTTTTCGTTTTTGCGGATTTTTATTTCGATAAACTCGCATTTTTTGATAGATTTTTAGACGAATCTGCTTTTTGAAGAGAACAACCACAACCAGAATTTTTATCGAAAAATAAATTGGAAATTCAATTGAAAAATTCTAGAGAAGGCTATATAATAAAAAATTAGATTATAAAAATATTTTTAATAAATTTTGGATTTTTTTAAGTGCTTCTAAAAGATCTAATTTTCGTATTTTCGAAAAAAACTCACGTGGTACAAAATAATAAAAATTAATGATTTGAAAAAAAAACACGTAGAATTTGTCTTTTTTTAGGTGAAATAGTGACCGGAGGATACGATATTGTACCCAAATTAGCTACAAATAAAAAATATTTTTTTTCTTATCTACTCGATACGGCTAATATATTATTCACGGATACCAACCCCGCATTACGAACTTGACAAAGAAAAACACCCTTTTCGATGTAAGAAAGCCCCCTAAATATAAACAAATAGCGACAAACAGACTAGTAATCTGGTCTATGATATAATCATGATTTAATTGATAGAGGTTATAAAGGGTGTTTTTTTTGGAGGTTTGGTTTTGAAATTGGCAACACCGTTTCAAGTGACAGTTAATTTGACAGTTGACAGATGATTTGTGGTCAGTATGTTTTGCCATTTAACCATGAATAGACTTACATCAGTACAACGCTTGCAAATTGTGCAAATTTATTTTGAAAATTATGGTTCAGTTTGCCAAACTAACCGTGCGCTACTTCCATTTTACGGTCGACATAATCGTCCATCCGAGCAAGTTATTCGGAAAACCATGGATCGTTTTCGAACTACGCATACTCTAGTTGATAATACGCATCCACAAAGACGCCATGCAGTGCGCACAGAAGATGCCATTGCTGCTGTGGTGCGTAGTGTTGAGGAGGACCCGAATGAGTCGATACGCCGTCGTGCACAGCAATTGGGACTGTGCCCATCCACGTTGTGGAAGATTTTGCGAAAAGATCTTGGCTTACGAGCTTACAATATCCAGCTTGTGCAAGAGTTAAATCCGCGTGACCATTATGCGCGCCGTACGTTCGGTGAATGGGCCGAAAACAATATTCAGCTTGATCCTCTTTTTCAACGCAAAATTTTGATCTCACACCTATGGATTACTTTCTTTGGGAATACGTGAAGTCACTAGTCTACGCCGATAAACCACAGACGTTGGATCACTTGGAAGTCAACATTCGCCGCGCTATTGGCGATATACGGCCCCAGATGCTCGATAAAGTGATCGAAAATTGGACTTCCCGATTGCGCTTCATTCAAGCCAGCCGTGGCGTCCATATGCCCGAAATCATATTTAAACATTAATGGCATAAAATTATATTTTAAACAAAGCCAACAACGTGGCCAGCAACCTTATTTTTACGTGTTTTATTTCATTTTAAACTTGTATACCTCTAAAAAAAACACCCATTAGAATATGTTATATTATGATAATTTCTTGTTTATTTGGCTGTACGAAATTTAACGATAATTTTCATTTGGGAATTGAGATAAAATACTTTATACTTCTGGGAAACATGCTTTTTTGATTTGAAAGTTTTGAAATTTTTTTACTTCAGAGTTAAGAACGACGCGACTTCAATAAACATGTGCCAAATTTTATTGATTGTGTATTGTTTTAACCATTAACAATAGAATTTGAGTGGATCTTTCAATGAACCGAATTCCACTCAGCTGTTTTATACACGATATTATGTTTTAACGATCAAGAGACGATTCTATTTTTGTTTTGGATCGACCTTGAGAGCTGTTTATCTGCCTTGTGTATTCATTCGGTCAAACTATTGGTTTAGATTAGGGCTGGGTGTTGAGGTTAGGTATTGTGATTATCCAATAAATGAAAACATGTTCTTTACATTTTAAAACAATTGCGGTATGACGGTAAATTCTAACCTAAAAAGTAAATAAAATAAAAATATTTCTAATTACATAATTTTCATTATTCAGTTGGGATTTTTTTAAAATTAATTCAAAATTTCTCCTGTACAATAAAAAACCGTTCTATATTTAGCATGCAATCAAAGTTCAAAACAATTATCAATTTGTGTTTTCAATTTATATAGCTGATGTGAATATATAATGGTTGTATCAAAATGGCCATTTTGTTGTGTCCACGAGTGTTTTAAAAATATACTATCGTATCGGTACCGTTTCAGATTTGAGTCCTGATGGTAACCTGTTGGTGTTTAAAAATTTTTTACAAAAATATAAAATTGGTATTTATTCACATGAGGTATATTAATGGCATCTGAAAGGAGTCCTATTAATAGTAAAATAGAATGTTAAGATCATTTAAAATTTAAGTTACAAAGTAAAAATACAGTTTGGGAGTTGGTGAAATTTTCGGTTTAATCTGAGATCCCGATTTGGCTCGATCTTCATCCATCGAGTTTTCTCCTGAAATATGTTGCCATTAAGTAATCAAATCTTTGAATAACGTCTGATTAGAACTCTTCAATTAATAAAATTATCGACCAATTTTTCAGACAATATAAACAAAAAAAATAATAATTAATACATTAACGTTTCGATCCGGATTTGGACCTTCTTCAGAACTGATCTAAAAAATATAAAAATTATTAATATTAATAATTTTTATATTTTTTAGATCAATCGGCTTCGGCCTGAAGACGCCCTTCGGTCGCACACTATAGACGGAGAGCTGGCTACGGAGAAAATGGGTGACTCGGTGCAGAGCTGAAAATTTGCAGAATAATAGGAGATAGTACAAGTAAGTAGGGAAAAAATTGCCAGAAGGCTAGGCGGAAGATAAAGAGCCGCCAGAAGGCGCTAATGTTGCGAAAAATCAGTGCACTTCTGGCAATTTCTATACTTATTCTGTAATTCAAAACTAGATTATATATTATATAATATATTGTACATTATATTGTTATAAGGGCATACTGAAATTTCAAACATGATATAATAATTGCTTTCGACAAATATTCAAAATTATTAATGACATTTTGATAGAAATAATATTAATCGTCATATATTTCATTAATAAAATTACGTTGTTAAAACAACGTAATTTTATTAATTTATTTAATTTTATTTCTATCAAAAAGTCATTAATAATTTTGAATATTTGTCGAATGTAATTATAATATCATGTTTGAATTTTCAGTATGCCCTTATAACAATATAATGTACAATATATTATATAATACATAATCTAGTTTTGAATTACAGAATAAGTATAGAAATTGCCAGAAGTGCACTGATTTTTCGCAACATTATCGCCTTCTGGCGGCTCTTTATCTTCCGCCTAGCCTTCTGGCAATTTTTTCCCTACTTACTTGTACTATCTCCTATTATTCTGCAAATTTTCAATTCTGCATCGAGTCACCCATTTTCTCTGTTTCTATATTGTCTCGTATTGACGACGACATTTTTACATTGTCTCGCGTTTAGTATTTCGCACGTTGAAAACAAAAGTGGCATTATGCAAAAAATGGCATTTTACAGAAGAGCATTTTTTAGTTTTAATATTATTGTTTTGTCCTAAAAAAGTTACTATTAAAATACTGTTTATAGAGATTCTTTTGTATAGTATAATGAGACAATTTATTATTGTTTTAATTTATTTTTTGACCACAATGTTAAAAATAAAGTTATTAAAAAAAAGACCTTTTTACAATAATTTTTTGTTTAGTGTCATTGTTGTCATAACCTATAATCAGCAAATTGGAGACTTCAACTGCAAAAACTGTCACCAAACAAAATGTGTCATTTTATGTATTTACTTACTTGCATTAATTTTTGTAGCAACTGTAATCAGTAAACTGTCGTTTAACAAAATGTGTCACTTTTTCACTTACAGCGACGTGCGTACCAAACAACTGCTTTGATACCATATCAGTCATGACCATGGGCAATTCTTTCAAAATATAAAGTGACACTAGCTCAGTCTAGCGGAAGTAAGTGGGTTTATGAGCAAACGAAAATTTTCGTATAGTGACACTTTTGCAGTAAAACATGAATCTTACAAAAGGTGAAAAGTTAACTTTTTTGTATAGTGTCACTATTGTTTTCAACGTGCGATTTGATCATTTGGGCTCTTTTTTATGTTACACCCTGTATGTGTATTTTGTATAACCGAGGAGAACTCTTTATCATACATACAAATAAAAATGCTATTCGGAACCTTTGACCTGACAGTAAAGTAATAATGAGCTCGTGATTAGGGCCATTGACGTCAGAATAATAAATGCGGAGTCGGTGGCACTAAGTGCAAAATCAAGTGCAATCATTTATGACAGACATATTCAATTGAATATAAATTGTTACGTTTAATTTAAGCGGATTTTATGCCTGCACTTCACATGGCTATTTGTATTTGTGTGTTTGGCATATTTGGCAAACAATTACCAAGTGTGGACAGTGAATTTGACAAAGTGTTGACCTTATTTGCCTATTTGACAAATAAGGCCAATACCAAATACGCGTTGCCGCGCGCTTGTCGGTTTTTCGAGGCACATCAAAGGAGTCAAATAGGCAAATACGCAAATAAACCATCTACACAATGGCCATATTCAGAAGCGCACGCGCCGTGAACCTGTACGGACGTGCAGTATTTTTTTGTCTGTGCTGTGAGCGAGAACTGGAACAATTACTATTGAAAATGAATTGGGATAATGAAACAGTGCTAAAATTCCTGGAATTTTGAACCTTGCGTTCTGCTGCCAAATGTTTGTGTGTTTGCTATTTGGCTGCCATGTGTGGATGGTCGTATTTGCCTCTATTTGCATGTTTGTCTTGAACGTCATATATTTTGCCAAATACAACAAACACCCAATAGCGAACACAAATAGCCATGTGAAGTGCCACCTTTACGGCCAAGTGAATGGCAGCTTGTTTTCTGGCGGTTTTACGCTTACAAAAAATGCCAGCCATTATACCTATATTTTTGAGTTTTTTTAAGTGATTTATCTCAAACGCCGAGAGGGGGCGCCGGTTCAAAAAAATCGTAGATCCGGGGCTGTTGAATGGACCATTTATAGAACACTTTTCCCGGTTTATATTTTTTTTATTTGACGCGAGAGATTTGGAAAAGTGCGATTTTCTGTAGGAATGTTGCTTACGACAGAGACGGCTCGTCTAAAAGAGCGCAGAACAACGTAAATATTAGGTACTTCACAATTTTAGAATGAATTATATTTTCCACATTTATCTAGACTTCCTAGCGTTCAGGCGCTGTTCTGTGCTCCGAAGCAGCACACGAAACGTCATCAACAGCTACCCTCGGTTTACATCGTGCAACTCCTGACCCACAAATTATAGCGTGTTATTTGAGCTGCATTTACCGTCAGCACATTAGAATTATCACTGTCATATGCAAGAAGTGTTCACTGAATCTATCTCATTTAGACAACACCTTTGACAGCGGTACGTATGTCTGATACACGACACACGGCTTATGGCAGTAGTGACTAGTGTTACAGTGTATATCGTAGTTTGTTGTCAACGGTGTTTGAAAAAAAGTTAGTACGTAAAAAATCATAAACATGAATGTGATTTATAATTTGATTTTTTGCTTGCTTGTCGGCACGTCGTGGCTACATTAAACATTTTTGAAAAAAAAAAATTGCACGTAGGTGTAAAAAGGTTCACCACTCCTGCTATAGGCTGTACCAAACTTCAGCGAACATCTCGAAAACTATAAACATTTTTGTGTAATTAGAGAAAAATTTGTCTATTTGTAGATCACTTGAATTTCCCTTATTGTTTGGTTTTTGTTGGCATTGTTCAGTGTTTTAATCGATGTTATTTTATTTTTATTTTTAAAATATTGCAATTATGTTATTGTTGTAGCAGATGTTATTAACCGTTTGTTTATTAGTTACAATTACCATTAAAATAATAGTATACTGATTCCGTGTGAGGAGTTGCAGCGAAACTTTAAATAGTCGCATTTGTTGTGAAGTTAATACAAACGTGAATAGATTTCGTTTCTTGTAAGAGTGTAGTTAAATTACCACGTGACTGAATACCGGCTGGAATCCCCTCGATCCCCGTTTTAGGCCTGTACCCCTGTTTCTAATGTAGTGCAGGCCACAGAGGAGTATAGTTGCGCAGAATAAGACAATTAGCTGACTAAAATATATTATTCTGCGCATTTATTTATCGACAAGTAGTAAAAGTGCAGTATTTTATTATTCTAATTGTTGGAATACTTTAGAAAAAAAAAACAATTGTCGAGTATTTATTGTACATAACCTTAAAATATTTGTAACAATCGTAATTCCATATTTTGGTGAAATGAACTTTAAAACCATCGTCGTGCATGAATAAATTTTTAATTTGTTTTGGTCAAATTGAAAAAAATGGCAGCTCCTACTGTGGTAACATCCAAACGTAGAGTGATCGGGTTGGATCAGCGACAAGCCATTGTCAAGTTATATAAATCGCTTATCAAATCTCAACCGAACACAATAATCGAAGATATCATAACTCAAGTAGCTGTTAGATTTGGCGTATCGAGAGCCAGTGTTTATAATATTATCAGATTGTACAAAAAAGATGGCAAGATAATCGCACCTTCGCGGAAAAGAAATCGGTACTTGGTGAAGAGGAATCTCAACGACAGTGAAAAAATTATTATGAGAAACATTGTTTACGATTTGTATGATAAACGTGAAATTCCTAAATTTACGAAAATATTCGAGGAAGTTAATAAACATCCAAGTCTTCCAGTTTTTAAACGGAGTACGTTTTATCGATTGATCAAAGATTTGGGCTTCAAGTTTGAATTTTATGAGGGATGTATTGCGTCTATTATCGAACACGACGAAGTTATCTTGTCCCGTCGTAAATTTTTGCGAGATATACGCCGGTATCGAGCCGCAAAACGCTCGATTTATTACGTGGATGAAACCGTTGTTTCGAGAACGGTGTCCACTCGAAACTTTGCGGAGCAAAAAGCACACTTTGCTATAGTTCATATTGGAAATGAAAACGGTTTCCTACCAGGCGGTTTAGCGATAACCAGATTGACGGATAAAAAATCTAGAAAAAATGGGGAGAAGCGCTTTAAGGATAGCGAATATGCAATGACTGAAGAGGTTTTTGAAAATTGGTTCAGCGATATTTACGTAAATCTGACTCCCGGTTCTGTTATCGTTCTTGATAATGCTTCGTGCCATTGTAGGAAAAAAATCAATGTGCCGACAGCGGCTAATACCAAAGAAGAAATTAAAGAGTTTTTGACGATACGAGATATCGCTGTTGACAACGACAGTTTGAAAATTGAAATGCTTCAAAAACTTGAATCTGTTAAAAACGAATTTGATAAATACGTTATCGATGAGCTCGGTAAATTAAAAGGAATCGTTATACTCAGGATTCCTGATTTTCTTTACTCTATTAATCCATTCGAGAGTGTTTGGCAAGAGGTAAATACGTTTATCGAGAAAAATGATAGCAAAATCCCAATTACCGAGCTAATGAAAAGTGCAATTGAACTTGTAACACCTGATAAATGGAAAAGTTATGTTGCAAATGTGATTGATAACGAAGAAACGAAATTGTGGAAACTGGATCAAACAATTGAAGATCTTACAATCCATGATGAGTATAATATTGACGAGTCGTCTGAGGATGACGTTGAATCTGAGTCAGTATTTTTCGATCCTCCTGCTGCAAAACGAAGGAATGCAAAAAAACAAGATTTGACAGTCGACAATAGCTCTCCACTTCAAAAAAATCGTTCTTCGGAATCGTCTTTATATAGTTCAGTAGTTTCAAATATTAGTTTTCCAAGTGTACGCAAATCAGTTGATAGTGTCCCTACTGCTTCGAAAAAACAATCTAGGAAAGCAGTTAATCGTGAATTGGTCCCGGAAATATCAACTGAACCGGTATCTAATCCCCGATACAAGATTACGTCCGAATTACTGCCAGTTACTGCTACAAAAAGTTATCAGGAGTCAAGTATGAGAACTAAAGTCAATGCAGAATGTATTTCTGTCAAAAATAAACGCGCAAAGACTTCTGAATCAAAATATATTTGTACGAATAATTCAGTTGAAGCATTTGATGATGCTTTCAGATTTACTGAAAGTCATAAATCAGATAGCCGGGCAGCTTTAATGGGCACACATGTACAACCGAATGGTTTATTAAAACTTCCATTATATTCAGAATCGATAAATCAGTTATTTTTGAAATCGATAGTAAATCAAAATACAGCTGCTCTTCAACCAGAAAATATTAAAAATTCATCGTATATTATTCAGACCGCTTCGAGCAACCCGCAGAGAAAATTTTTTGTAACGCCATTGCCGTTAGCTCCAAATATTCTCCAGAACCGAGTAGCTGCAAACATAAGCAGCTCAAATTCACGTTTCGGCGATGGTGTTTTGGTACCGTTTGATGAAACGGGTCCGCAAATCGTGTTTAGAAATGTATTGAGTTATGGACCTGGAATAAATTCGATTTCGAAGGAATCGAGGACATCTCTACAGAATAGTGAAGTTCAAGAAGAAGAATGTAATACATTCGCTTGTATTGAGCACACTATGGACATATCTGAAACGAAACCAAACCTGAATAATTTAATCACCTCAGCAGAACGTGATGCTGATTCAAAAGCTGATATGAAACTAAACATAAATGCTTTAGATAAAACTAAAAGTAAGGTACAAGATAATTTGGCAACTAGAAATATCAAGATAGAAAATGCTGAAGAAGGTTAATTCACATTATTACCTGTATTTTGTTTTATTTCTCTTTTTTATGAATTAGGGGTTAACTTTTAAAGTCAGAAATCATAAGTTTAAATTCGATTATTTTTTATGTAACCTTATGAAAAATTTTATATGAATTTATAGAGAGAAAAAAAAATGGTGATTTCGGCAATGTAAAGACAGTATGTGTTGTCATTTGAAAAAAAAAGTGTATGTACCTATACTTCCAGTTGAGTTTGAAGTACAAAAAAATATACCTCAGCAGTTTCTGAGAGTTTTCGAGTTGAATAAAATTATTTTTTTTTTAGATTTTGTAAACCATGATTTTTTTATCATTTTACACATTTCTAACCTACCATTGCCTATGGTCACTTGTGTACATATGTGACGTCATTGCATATAAAATAGCTGTACACATGTCTTATTGACACTGACTACCTAACATGCTTAACGACAAACTATTGATACAAATGATTTTAAAATTATTTATCTCCGCATCTATAATATTATAAAGTTTGTACGTTTGGATGTAGGAGGTAATCTCCTAACCTACTCATCCGATTTCAAAAATGTTTTCAACAATATTTTATAATGGACCTTCAGGATGGACATAGGCTGTATATTGTCGCGTTAATATTTCGTGGAGACCGAAAAAACGGTGGCCATATACAAATTCGGGCGAAGCCGGACCGGGCCGCTAGTTTTGGATGTAATTATTGTAATTTGGAAGTAACCGCGATTTTATTTTAGTTTAATCAAAGCCCCCGATGTTGATTCATATTTATTTTCTAGTTTTTAGTACATTGTACAATAAAAACGTGTAACTTAAAAGTTTTTTTACCTCTTTTTATCGTGTGAGGACAATCGAATGTTCTAGATCAGTGATGTCAAAAATACAGTCCGCGGGCCGCATCCGGCTAAGCCATCTCAATACGGCCCACGACCAGAATCTATTCTGAAAATAACTACCTCAAATATGATACCAGACGTCAATGAGCTTATTATAAGGTGTCTGGATCCTCAAGCTCAAGATAATTTACCCCTTTTAATACCGAAGGAGATTTATTTGGTTGAGGAACAATTGAAAAATAAGCTTTACCAGAGTATTGCTTGTGGCCAACGTTTCGAAAAATATATTTTCATCATCAGGGCCTCAATGCAAGTTAAGATGGTAAATCGTGTGAAAAATATTTTTCGAAACGTTGGCCACAAGTGATACTCTGGTAAAGCTTATTTTTCAATTGTTCTTCAACCAAATAAATCTCCTTCAATACATATTTCTGAAACAAAACTTCTATAAACCTTTTAATACCTTTATATGAAAACTGATTTAAACTCAATAAATAAAGATTTGGTAATTATTTAGAATTGGGGCTCCAGACAAAAATCGCTCAAAAAAATTTTTTAATGATTTAAATAGTTTCTAGTACCTTTGAATAGAATATTTAAGAGGGGGGTGAAAATTTTTTTTTTGTCTGGAGCCCCGATTCTAAATATTTACCAAAGATTTTAATTTCGTATGTGTTTTAGTCTTTAATATTATTTATAGTCTGGCCCGCTAACACACCCTAAATCTTATACATTTCTCTTTAGAAAAATCAGTCTGACACCCCTGTTCTAGAGGATAGAGAGTTTGAATACGACATTAGACTGCTCCTGATGTAGATCACAATCTAAGGTCATTGTCAAATCAAATTTTGTGACAATCCTTTCATCAACCTCACATAAGTCCATCAATTTGGTTGGACCTGTATGCAGTATTACTGTTATTGATACAATGTAATGTTCAATCGACACAATCATCTCGCTTCGATAGTTTTGCATATATCGAAACGTTGTTCACATACATAATACCTCTACATAATGTGCTTTTGTGGTACATACAGAGGTGTGTTTTTACAGTGTGTCGTAGATAATAATGTTTTAAGTAATGGGCTGGTCCGGGCCGGTTCACATAGCGGCGTGATAAGTTAATTTACTTTATTTCGAACAATTGTTTGACAATTTTCCCTGCTTCATTATCATCACACGTCATGCTTATCCCAGCACCTACTAGACGCGAGCAGTCTTCGGACGACCGGTTGATTCATTCGGGTCGATGCTCCCAGTACCGGATAGACGCTTGTGAATTATGATCTATTAGTCAGTCAGTAAATGCTCAAAATCGTGATTTTTGAACACTCGTATCATGGAAACTATTCCACCTAGACTTGTGAACTTTGGAATACTGCTTCTTTACGGTGCCTTTCAACGTCCTTGGAAGGTAAGCGGATCCATATTGAATCAGACAGTCAGGCGTCTCTGAAGGCCATTGCTAACCCAAAAGTGACATTAAAGCTGGTTTGGGAATGCGTAAGAGAGTTGGCAGAACACAACAAAGTAACTATACTTCTGGAATCGAAGGCAACGAAGAAGCTGATGAGCTGGCGAGGAAAAGATCGTATATTGGCTCAGAACCTGCTCTGGGATTGGCCAAAAGCACAGTACGAGGTCAAATAAGGGAATGGATCAAAAATCAGCACAAGACATACTGGAATCAAATTTCCGGACAGCAACATGGCAAGACTTTTATTAAAGGACCGTCCCGAAAGATGAATGAAGAACTATTGCAACTCAGTAGGAACAATCTTTGTCTCGTGGTAGGCCTCCTGACAGGGCACTGTGCCCTGAGAGGACACCTCCACAGAATTGAACTGTTTAACCGGGACTTTGACAGACGGACACAGCGTATCATTGTCTGTTCGAATGCGAGACTTTGGATCGTAGAAGACAGATATGGACAATGCAGAATGAGTCCAGAAGATTATATCAACCACCCAGTCCACGGACTGCACAAGCTAGTATAAGGAACGAGGATACTGGATCGAGTGATATAAGAGATTGGGAGATAGTACAATAAGTCCTAGAGGATGTGGTGTTCCCTGTCACCGGGAACACCACATCTTCTAGGGCTTATTGAACATTAAAAAAAAAAAAACAGTTCTGTAAAGTAACTATAGCCTCAGAGATGAGGAGGTCGAAATATTGTGCACATCAGTGTGTCGTGAGAACTTATAGACGGAGAGCTGGCTACGAAGAAAATGGGTGACTCGGTGCAGAGCTGAAAATTTGCAGAATAATAGGAGATAGTACAAGTAAGTAGGGAAAAAATTGCCAGAAGGCTAGGCGGAAGATAAAGAGCCGCCAGAATGCGCTAATGTTGCGAAAAATCAGTGCACTTCTGGCAATTTCTATACTTATTCTGTAATTCAAAACTAGATTATATATTTTCATTAGGGCTTCACACGAGAGCGAGATTTTTCTCGTCTCGTCTCGTTCTCGTCTCGGAAAAGCGAGACGAGACGAGACGATACGTTTTGGTAAATATTTTGGACGATACCGAGACCACATACAGTGCAACCCGAGAGTCTCGTTTATGGTCTCGTTAAATTTTTTTTTATAAAGTTTTTATTGGAAAAATTAGAAAAGGTCGAAATAAAAAACAATATATTTTACAAAATATAAAATCTGGTGACCATCTGTGACATATTTTATAGTAAATTAAAAAAAAACTCAACAGAGTATGATTTTTTCACATTCTTACTTCAACTTGTTAACACTTCTTATTGTAACGTATCTTTTATCATAAATATTTATCCTTGCAAATTTCTATATCTTAAGTTTGAATGATTTTTTTTTCGCGAGACGAGACGAGACATCTGGTAACGAGACGAGACCGAGACTTGAACGAGACTGAATTTTCTAGGGATTGACGAGACCGAGACGAGATTTTTGATAGTCTCGTCTACTCTCGTCTCGTGTGAAGCCCTAATTTTCATTAATAAAATTACGTTGTTATAACAACGTAATTTTATTAATTTATTTAATTTTATTTCTATCAAAATGTCATTAATAATTTTGAATATTTGTCGAATGTAATTATTATATCATGTTCGAATTTTCAGTATGCCCTTATAACTATATAGTGTATAATATATATAATATATAATCTAGTTTTGAATTACAGAATAAGTATAGAAATTGCCAGAAGTGCACTGATTTTTCGCAACAATAGCGCCTTCTGGCGGCTTTTTATCTTCCGCCTAGCCTTCTGGCAATTTTTTCCCTACTTACTTATACTATCTCCTATTATTCTGCAAATTTTCAGCTCTGCATCTAGTCACCCATTTTCTCCGTAGCCAGCTCTTAGCCATTAGCCGACGGACGCCGTGATGAAGCTTAAATGTTTTGTACCTGTCGTAGATTCAGCGGACACCCGGTATACAAATGTATATTATATGTAACTATTTGTTATAATCATCAACACAAGTCCATCGGCTTTACAGTAAGTTGGCATCGCGTTGATAGCGTAGCGCTCGGCTATCATTCGACGTTTCAGAGTGTATATAAATACATAAATATGTACATATAACGTAATATATTATTATGTGTTTTATTTGACACTAACCTTGCGTGCTGACACTATGGTCAGAGAAAATACTGATTCTTAACTCACATCTCTTGTTTCATCTGCGTCGTCTACACGTGTCTATAGTCATCGACTGTCACTTGTCTCCCGCGATTCTCATTTGTACATATATCGATGCTGTGCTGTTTTGTGATGTGATCTATATGTGTGTGCTATTATAAAATTTGTTTCTGGTGTCAGGAAAAAGTGCTTGCCGATTGCTTTGCGCCGCTTTTTTAGCGTTGGGTACGTTGGCTGTTTTATTGAAATTAGTTAAGTATGTGTAATTACAATTTTGTACTTGGTTTTTGAAGTGTTGAAATGTTTTGTTGATTGTTCGACAGTTTTAAAAGTGTATTTTTATTCTCGTGTTTCGAAATTGGTAATCGCGCTGCGCGCTTTGCTTATTGCAAGTACGTGATCCTAAAATAAGTTAAAACAAGATCGTGAGGGAACGACTCGTGTTTGTTTTATTTCGTTACTTATTCTTGGTTTATAACCCCAAAATAGCTAGGTCATTAGTGTCTTAATTGCATCAAATTAAATTGAACGACATCACAAAACGTCGTTGAGTGGAGGTAGGACTCGAGCCCACGACAGCTTGGTCCAAAGACTAGCGTGTTAAGCATTACATCAAACTGTCGTCTTGCGGCGTTTTTGAAAAGTGTGTCTTTATATATTTTGAGGATAGGTTTTTCGAAACGGTAGCGAATGACACAAGTTCATTGATTGCCAAAGTTGAATGTTTATTTTTTTTGCGCGACCTCTTTTCATGACTGTATAGCTGTTGTCCCTTTTTCGCACTAGTTTAATAGGTAGTGCACAAATCCGGACGAAGCCGGGCCGGGCCACTAATAATGTTATGAAAAGAACATTTTGATATTTACACTCACGAAAACCGATGACAACACGAATTTATATAAAAATAAAAATATCATAGAATAGTAACAGTAGGTACTTATTTGGAAAATTAAGTACTTATATTTTTTTTTTAAATGATAGAGTTTATTTCAAATAATTTATTCATAGTCTGACTCCTTTTTCATTATTTAAAAACATACAAAATACGTTATTATTTTTAATTAGCGTTGATAACATTTAATTTGAATGAAATTATGTGCCCTATTTTAATGTCAATAAACTTGTATTTTCACTCGGCGTCCAAATATGTTTTTGCGCGTGCCCCTATAAAATAGCTGTTTTTCATCCCTGTGTAGCGGTTGTAAAATGACCCTTTTTCACACGAAGGCGTAAAGTAAAACAAAATTAATTCGATTTTACCAATCCAAGCTAGTTGTCTATACTTCTTTACTAATCATATAAAGAGAAAAGATTTGTATTTTTGTTTGTAATGAATAAACTCAAAAACTACTGGACCGAATTTAAAAATTCTTTCACTAATAAAATGCCACATTATCACTGAGGTAACATAGGCTATATTGTTAATCGAGTTAAATTACAAAAACTCCAATAATGTAACCCAAGGTGTCAAAAATTTAAACTCCTTACATCGCATGCGTTGCGAAAATCTATACTTCAATACTATAATATATAAAGCTGAAGAGTTTGCTTGTTTGTTTGATTGAACGTGCTAATCTCAGGAACTACTGGTTCAAATTGAAATTTTTTTTTGTTGGATAGCCCATTTATCGAGGAAGGCTATAGGCTATATAATATCACGCTACGACCAATAGGACCGGAGCATCAATGAAAAATATTGCAAAATATAACTCAAAATTTGTCCATCCGACAAAACTTTTGAACGCTAACTCCGATCATCATGAAATTTCATCTCGGTAAACGAAGATGAACGTGCGTACTTATGTACCCCTGCCTCATTCGTTCTTTTGCACCCGGGTGAAACCGGGCGGGACCGCTATAGTATTATACAAAGGTAAAGCTAGTAAGTTTTGATGTAGGAGGTAATCTCCGAAACTACTCATCCGATTTCTAAAAATGTTTTACCAATATTTAGAATAGACCTTCATAATGGACGTTAAAATAAAAGCGCTTTTCGTGGAAACCAATTTTGCAACGTAAGTCGACGAAAAAAACAGCGGCAATCTATAAATTTGGGCGATGCCGGATCGGGCTACTAGTTTAAGTGCAAAAAATTTAGTATGTTTCTTGATTGTAACGGTGATTTTTCACTGTGATTTTTGTGTAACTGGAATTACAGTCACTGTGATCACATAGTAACGACTTTTCCCATGTCTACTAGTTAACTGTATACACTTTCTATATCATTTCAAGCAGTAATAAAATGCATAGCGACCATAATTAACAACAATTAAGTATATGAATTGTTACTACTTATTGACTATTTAACTTTTTCAATTTATATAACAAATAAATAATATGTTTACTTGCGTTGCGACCTAAAAACTTGAAAACATCTGCCACAAATTCTTGAAATTATATATTAGTATTATTGAATAGTATATAATTAATTTATATTGACCTGATATTATCATATTATTTATTATTAATATTATAAATGCGAATGTAAGTTTGTTTGTTACGCTTTCACGCAAAAACTACTTAACCGATCATCATGAAACTTTGCACATACACTCTTGAAGGTATTAGAAGTAACATAGGATACTTTTTATTAAAAAAAAATAAAATTTTTTTACGAAAAATAAGAAAGGGTTGAAAACATTTTTTGGGCCCAAAAATACCGAAAAATTTCTCCGAATCGTTTCAAAATTGAAATTTAACCCTTCAGTAATGATTAAAATGTGCTATTAAAATTTCATTAAAATCGGCCCGACAGGACCGGACTTACAAATTTTATGAAAACGAAATATTATAAATGCGAATGTAAGTTTGTTTGTTACGCTTTCACGCAAAAACTACTTAACCGATCATCATGAAACTTTGCACATACACTCTTGAAGGTATTAGAAGTAACATAGGATACTTTTTATTAAAAAAAAAATAAAAATTTTTTACGAAAAATAAGAAAATTGTTTGTCAAAATATGTGCAATACCTCAACCCCTGATATGCATGTCAAAAGTCGATTTCCATCTCAATCGCGGGCGTAGCCGCGGGTAGCGGCTAGTATTATATAAACAAAGCAATTCTTTCAGTACACAGCTTTTAATGGATGATGACCTCAGCTGTTGAGCGTCTATAATATACAATCTTTCTCTCTAAAGGCTCGATTACATTGAACGAGTTTACAATCTACTAGCCAGCGAATTCACTAATCTGCTAGTAAATTCGCCTGTGTAATCATATTCACTAGTTACTAGCACATTGTAAACAATCTACCGAGAAAATTGAAAACCAGACCCAAAAATAGAAAGCCGGACTCGACATTATATTTAGTCCCAAAAACCGGACTACCGTTTTTAATTAAAAAAGAAACTTGATTAAGTGTTTTTAATTGTTTTATATACTAATCAATCACAGTTTTCATTACAAAATTATCCGGACATTATAACTTAAAACAACCAATTAACAGCGAAATTCTATTATTATACTTACAAGACAACAAACACAAATTCTTCTGGTAGGAAATTTGGCATTTAAATTAGGAAAATAAAAATTGGTTGTCTGTAAAGTCGGTTTACGGACGATAGTTTTACGTGATAACGTATTCCGCTCGAATATCATATTTAATAATACATAACCTAAATTTTAGTAGCTGTCAAACTATATTTTCCCGACTAATAATTTGATCAACCAAAGCAAAATACATATTTTTAAGCAATTATAAAAGACATTTAAAAGAATGTATAATATATATTATATATTTGTTAACAAACCGTATAATTTATCTGGCCATCTGTCAGATGTAGCTTTCGCTGGAACAGCCGAAAAAAATGTTGAACGCACACTACTCTCTGACGTCACGCGGCTTATATCGCGCTCTCACTTGCGGAACGTTATCACGTCAAAAAAAAATTAAATTTAAAAAATTACTTAAGTAGCTATAAATATTGGGAATTTACTTTATCACAAACAAAATTTCATTTAACAAAAGCCGGATTTGTAAATATTTGTCCGGACACGACCGTAAAAAGCCGAGCATGTCCGGCTAATGCCGCACGCCTGGCAATCCTATACCCAAGAATGTTTGATAGCTGTTGGACTATTGGCTTTAGTGTTTATTTTTCAAAATTAAACTCCAGAAGAAGAAAACACATCGCTGCACAGATGTGTTTTCTTCTTCTGGAGTTTAATTTTGACCAGACAATGAAGCGAGATCAACGGTGGCGTCGCCTAATAAACATGCAAATTGTTGTTAATAAATTCTGATTGTTGCTTGCCGTGATTAATTGAAAATAATGGTTGCTTGACTGTTTAGTTCAATTAGACGGTAAGAGAAAAACTTAGAGCTCATTGCGTTTATTAAAAATTATTGTCAACGTTGCATCAAAATTAATGTAAAAATGTATATCGTCATTATTGTTATTAATTGCGTATGTTTTTAGATTTTATGGCGTAACTTTGCGCTTCCTGATCAGTTTTTTTTAAGATTGACTTTAAATTTTTTCGTCTGCGGCCGAGTAGTTATTTAAATTTTGATCCCTTAGTCGATTTTAATCGCATTTTTAACACGGTTTTTTAAGCTTACCTTTCCTGACGCAACGGTTAACATCTTACATTGTTCACCCAATTCTGATTGTCGTAACCCATTTGAAACTTTGCAATAATAGCTCTCCTGCGAACGGTAACAGAACCGCCACAGTCATGCGCAGTAGCAGAAACGTGTTCCAAGGCCGATACAGTTTCGTTTTAGCTACTGACGGTTCTGGTACCGTTTGCAGAGATGTTGGGACAGAGCTAATATGGTGCCATCGAGCTGGTATGACGATGGAAGTGTTCATACATCAATGGTTAACAGTGAGTCCATGGAGTTTGGGGATCTTTTGACTTGTTTTGGTGAGTTCTTTGGTAACTAGCAGGGTCTGATGATGGAGGATGAAAGTGGGCATGGGAACTTCTTGATTGTTAACGAACAAATCATCTACTTCTAAAATAGTAAATAATATAAAACTTAAGTACGTAGTCAAATAAATTATAGTTTCCCACTGAAAAATTAAAAATAATTATTTTCCTTTTGTAGCTGTACAAGTCATTAAAGTTTTAACGGAAAATTTTTGCACGGTTGAAATGTTTAATCGTGCCAAATTTTCAGTTTCAACTATTTTGAAGTGTTGAAATAGTTGATTCTAATGGAATGTTACGTTCATCCAGTGACGTCATTAGTGAGTTTTTTTTATCATTGGGAATCTACAAATTCGGACGAAGCCGGACCGGGTCGCTAGTTTATTGATATTTTTTAAAACGAGAAAATATGGATAAAATCTTTTTTTCCTAGTTAATCTATTTTAATGATCGGTGAAAAAACGGAGATTTATATTCGTCCTAGTTGACCTTGGCAGTATAAGTTGGTGACTTTAAAAATCCCATAAGCCTCCAAATGTCGGTGCGGTTTTGTAGTGGTAATAATTATTTTTTACCCGACTACGTCGAAGCCAAAAGGAAAGGATATGAGTTTAGAAGACGTCTATGTAAGTATGTTTGTATTTACGGATGTGACGAACAATTCATCCGATTTTGATAAATATGGTGTTAATCGATTCGTTATTATGGCCCAGGTAACATAGGCTACATTTATTTTTGAATTTTGGCCCCAGAGGGGAGCAAATTGAAAACATTAAGTAAGTTAAAAAAAAAATGAGTTGAAAAACTAAAACCCGAGTACTGAAAAGTATAAAACAAGAAAATATTCTCATCTGACGATAGCCGTGGTCGTATGCCATTTCATATAATATATGAATACCTATATAATATATGAATATATAATATATGAGGCCCCTCTAGATGTATAGAGTGATGCACTTTGCCGTAGAGCTTATGATCGCTTACTACTGTTAAAATGTACAGTTTTGTTAGGGTAGGTGGTATATGACCACGGCTATCCTCAGTTGAGAATTCAGTAGTCGGGTTTTAGTTTTTGAACTTGATTTTTAAATTCACAATCTCATTCAAGCAATAAATGTAGCCTATTTGATTGATCAGTGTAATTTAACAATTAGCGGGGAAGTGTGAATGTTTGTTTATGATAAATAAACTACTAATTTATGTAGGAAGTGACCACGCAGAAATACAAGTGTGTTACTATTTAATTCGAGAGACTTTTGTGTTATGCTTCATCTGTTTTTGTTGACTCTTGATTTCTGCTAAAAATACGGTTTTAAATATAAAACTTTCCAACTAGACGACACGCATTATTTTATATATTGAGAGCGTTTTCATCAAAATACGTTTAGACCAGTGATGATAAACCTTTTTAGGATTCCGTACCCGAACGGGAACCTATTACTAAGCATCCGCTTTCCGTCAGCAATCTTAAAAAATCCTAAGCTCTAGAAACATGTTTTTTTCGAGTGCGCTGAATCATTGAACCATTTAAAATGTCTGACACCTCGAATATGTCGAGCATATTCGAGGTGTCAGACATTTTAAATGGTTCATGTTATTTGTCAGAGAACATTATTTTAGCGTTTTGGTTGAAGTTTTTAAACTATCCAATTAAAAAAATAAACAGTATCTATAAATTTTTACATGTCGTCAAAACGACATCTTTCGGAAAATTTAGAGGGAAAACGCCCCAAAATCAAGAAAAGGCATAGAGGAAATAGGTGTCAGACTAGGCCTAATGAAGTCATATACAAAGTTTGGGGAGAGTATGTGTCAGTAAAATTTTTGCCGACGGGCACTCTGACTATAAATAAATGTTTGGTAGCTCTTGGACTAATAGATTTTCAATTATGTGCATTGTTTGACACTTAGATCAGAGAGATTCTTTTTGATTTGCTGTATGCATTAACACTTTAAAATTGGTGACCACCATCGGCGGTATTTTTAAAGATGATATTGATATTCAAGGACTCTTTTAAAAAAAAAACTATTTGTTTGTTGAAGCGTGCGGCTAATTGAGTGCATTGTAAATCATATTCATGGTAAATAAGTGTTTATAGATAATGACAATTAATCATACTTGCGCTTATTCAATACAGTAGGTACTTTCGAATGCGCCTCCTGAGTTATTTTTAAATTCTAGAAATCATAAATATGAAATTAGAAATCTATATATTTAAAACACAAGCCCTATTTCTCTAGCCAATCCGCCAGCAATCCCTACTCAACCGATTGACACATTTTTTTTAAACTAAAGCCTTTAGTCCACAGATCTGTTATCACTAATTTTTTTTGGTGAAATTTCTTTAAAAGGGCTTCCTTCAAGCGATAATAGTAAAAAAGACGAGGGGGTAGCGGGGTGAAGAGGAACGTAAAGAGAGAAAGTCCTTCGATGTTCACGAGACATGAGTGTGAGAGAAATGCAAATATGTACGTATGTCGGAGATTTTACAAACAGTTTGACAAGTCGACTTTGACAATTGAAGTGTATATTTAAATTAGTTAGTTTTTTGGCGTAAATATTCCCAATATTAATAGACAAATTTTATTTTATTTTCCAAACAATTTAAGAACGTGTAAGTTCATGTTAATTTAATGCCAAAATAGAGTTTTTAAATGTTAGGTACATGGACTGTACCGAGTCTAAAATTTGGTCTCAGATCAGAAAAAAATAGTGAAAATCGTAAATGTATCAAATGAGGTTAGATTTTCTAAAAATGAATTGTGACAGCTCTTGCGGGGTAACCATGACAACGATGAACAGATCTCATACATTTTCTTTGAATTTATAATCAACTAGCCGCTACCCGCGGCTACGCCCGCGATTGAGATGGAAATCGACTTTTGACATGCATATCAGGGGTTGAGGTATTGCACATATTTTGACAAACAATTTTCTTATTTTTCGTAAAAAATTTTTATTTTTTTTTAATAAAAAGTATCCTATGTTACTTCTAATACCTTCAAGAGTGTATGTGCAAAGTTTCATGATGATCGGTTAAGTAGTTTTTGCGTGAAAGCGTAACAAACAAACTTACATTCGCATTTATAATATTTCGTTTTCATAAAATTTGTAAGTCCGGTCCTGTCGGGCCGATTTTAATGAAATTTTAATAGCACATTTTAATCATTACTAAAGGGTTAAATTTCAATTTTGAAACGATTCGGAGAAATTTTTCGGTCTTTTTGGGCCCAAAAAATGTTTTCAAACCTTTCTTATTTTTCGTAAAAAATTTTTATTTTTTTTAATAAAAAGTATCCTATGTTACTTCTAATACCTTCAAGAGTGTATGTGCAAAGTTTCATGATGATCGGTTAAGTAGTTTTTGCGTGAAAGCGTAACAAACAAACTTACATTCGCATTTATAATATTAAATTAAATATAGAGACAACTTGATGGATCAAGCTAAATCAAAAGAAAAATAACTGTAAATGGAAACTAATGAGGGATAAAATTATTGTCGTAGGTCTGTATCAAAATATCGATTTTCGAAAACAATATGAAAATACATGCAAAAGGTTTTGCTCGGGTACACTAGTAAGGATATTAAATTGGCAAGTTCACGTGTTTGAAATCCGACATTTGAAAATGGATATCGTACGCTGACTACATAAATACCCCACTCTACGAAAAAAAATTACATTACATTAAATTTTAGCTCCTTACCCAGCTGTTTACGAACCCCTTACGTCGAGGACTGAAATAATTTGGACTTGTTTTTCTATTTTGTAATAATGTTCGTTGCTCGTTGTCATGCAAAACTTATTTGTTTTGTCTGCGTATTGCTATTTTTAAACTGTTTTATATTTCTTATATGCGAAAATTATCAGCTGTAGAAAATTCCATGGCATAATATATCAATCGTTCCTATTATAACACAACTTGCAGTGTATCTATATTCTATATTAATTATAAAATCGTATTTACAAAATGTGTGTAGGTATAATATGTAGCTTTTGTGCCGTATTAATTTAAAAAATGTTTATACTAATTTCCATCAAAATTATTTAAAATTGTTACCATTATTATTATTTTATTCAACATATTTATTAACGTAAGTTTTGTAACATGAATATTATTTAATTCAACACATTTATTAATTCAAGTTTTTTTAACATGGATAATATTTAATTCAACACATTTATTAATTCAAGTTTTTCATCACGAACATTACTTCCTAGTTCATACGCTCCGCTGCCATCTTGCCTTTGTTTCTCAACATGACCACCAGGGTACACCAGTGGAGGCGTGGCTTTTTAAGACGTGGTGTTGCAAAATGCTGATGAATGAATGAATGAATAAATTAGGGGTTATGGCTTAATAGCCCGTTATGCACGTCATCCTAGAAGATTTTTTGTGCTCCCCCTTGTTCTAGATCTAGTCGTTCAATAGTTTGGATCTTGTCATGAACTCCAAAAGATTAGTGACTAGATTGTCCTGAGGAATTATTATCAATGTATCCAAAGATGGTTGTAATTGTTAAAACTTGCTGTCGCCCGTTTTTAACATGATGTCAATCCTCGTCGTAATATATACAATTACTACTAGATATACAATCTATTATTATTTCAAAGTGTATTGTTTTTCCGAAAAAAAACAAATTTTAAATTAAGTTTTATCAAAAGTGTCAATTCATAATCTTGATTTTTTAGTATATAATAAAAATGAGTAATAAAAATAATACTATTGTAGCCTTTGTTTTTCTTTTTGAACATAAGCTAGATATATGCCTACGTAGTTACTTCACTATTGAAAAAACAAATAGACATTTTAGAGCCGTTGAAACTCCCACCACCTCTCAGCTACCTGCACGGAACGTGCGCTGTTCGGTGATTGGCCGTGTTCGCTCGTTGCCTTTTGTCACTTGTCGCTTTCCTGCTTTAAAGTACAGTCGAGTACGCCACTGTCAAGTTGTTATTGTTATTTTAGTTTTGTTGAGTTGCGAGTTTGTAGTTTTTCAACGGACTGTTCAATTCGCATCTAACTTCCGAGCGCGTATTATACAAAATATTGTCGTGATGAATATTTTTTATTTCTATAGCGTAAAAATCGGCCTCATATAAAGCGGCATTAATTGCGCTGTGAACTTTCACATCCGGTTCGGACTGTGTGTAAAGTGACAGCGTCGATTGAATATTCAACATTATTTATGGTATTAAAGGGAGAATTTTGACAATAGCTAAATAATATATAGCGCATTTGATAAAAAAAATCTTGTCTTGCTTTATCGTAGCTGCAATTATTATTCTTTGAAATATCTTAATCTTTTTTTGATAACGTAACAATGCGATTTGATAAGAATATGGCATATTTGGATCAGTATTGTCTACATAGATAATAGTTTGTTTCACGTTGATCGTGTAGGCACTTGTAAAACAAAACACTGATGTCGATTCTTTATCAAAAAATGTCATTTGTTTTCATTATAGATGTCTGCTTTGTCGTGCTCGGTTTAGAAAACATTCTATTGATATTTGAGATCTTTTAGTTTTTTGTGCAAATTGGTTGAAAATGTAAGTATTTTTTGCATTTATATGTTGCGAACAAGTTGGCATTATAGTCTATCTAGAAATTTTGTGTAGAAGTAGATAATATACTATTTAAAATACTTGTTTGCTATTGAAAACTTCTCTTATCAGCAAAAAATAATGTTTGTTACTCGAAAGTGCGTAATATGGTTTTTTCCACTCAATTTTCTAAATTGCTTATACAATAATGCTGGGTTACTGGTTACTGGTTTGAGGCTAAACTACTAATTGCGATTGAAAACTCACTTTTAGTTTCGGAGATATGAGCGTTTACATATTATTAGAAAAAAATTAAAAACGCCGTAACTTCTAAACGACTAAAGATACTGAGGTGGGAGTGGTGGGAATCGATTCAGCGCGATTTGTAAGTCGTATATAAACAATATGTCACAGATTTCTGGGTTTTTCTAAAAACTGAAATAGTATATTGTGCGACAATGCCGCACGAGTTGCACATACTATTTTTTATTACGAATTAAATTAAATTAACATTAAAATTTTATTACGAATTAAAAAAAGAAATTAGAGGTAATAAAAATTAAAATTAAATCATTAAAAAGTTGAAAATTCAGTTAAAATTGTCAAGAATAAAAGTTCATAATCGAAAATTTTAACCTCAAATCTGCTTCAAATGACAGTTTGTTTCGTTGACATTAACACCGTTATTATTTTGTTTTTTCTCTGAATTTGCGTGCGGCAAACAATAATTTCAGTGCGACAAATAAAGTTTCCGCACGCAAATGAAAATAGCTACTTTTCAACCGTAACAGTATGCGTAAAGATACCACTTTTCCCGCATGAGTAATAAAAAAGTAAGAAGGGGAGACCCTTCTTTCAAAATTGGAAATTTTTTAAAAAATAAGTTGGCTCTTATTCGTTTGATATTATGCATACTTATTGAAAAAGTCATTCTGAATCGATTCTGACCATCCGCAACCATGTATCTCTTGTAGTTTCGGAGATATAGCCATAGCTTTTAAACCTAGTATCTAAATTAATCGAGGTTCGAATTTGCGTTTAGCTTTACAGGCGTTACAAAAAACACCATAATATATATCTCGTGCGTAATGATATTACGGCTCGTGTTACTGTTAAAATTTGCTGGCGTTCGTTATTATTATTGCTTTTAAACCGTTACAGCGTCTAAACTAATCGAGGTTCGAATTTGCGCTTAGCTTTACAGGCGTTACAAAAAACACCATAATATATATCTCGTGCGTAATGATATTACGGCTCGTGTTACTGTTAAAATTTGCTGGCGTTCGTTATTATATTGCTTTTAAACCATTACAGCGTCTAAACTAATCGAGGTTCGAATTTGCGCTTAGCTTTACAGTCGGTTCAAAAAAATACCTTAATATATATCTCGTGCGTAATGATATAACGGCTCGTGTTACTGTTAAAATTTGCTGGCGTTCGTTATTATTATTGCTTTTAAACCATTACAGCGTCTAAACTAATCGAGGTTCGAATTTGCGTTTAGCTTTACAGGCGGTACAAAAAATACCATAATATATATCTAGTGCGTAATGATATTACGGCTCGTGTTACTGTTAAAATTGCTGGCGCTCTTTTTTATATTGTGTTTGTTTACGTGGCGAGCGATTATGATTTATTTATACTATGTCTGACGAAGAGAGACACATTAAAATTTAATTATTCCTAAAGTTGATTTTGAAATACGTGTTTATAAATGCCATTGTCAATAATTCTTTGCGGCCTTGAATCTGATGTATGTAGGCTTTGTCTAATATTGTTTTGGATTATTTAAACAATATGAATATTTAATAGTTTATACTTGAATTATCGAGGCCTATATACAGCTGAGTCAGACCATCCTTACCGGTCGTTTTTTTCGAAAACGGTTAGTCGTAGAGAGTTGTGTCAAAAATCTGTATTATAAAAGCCCTATTGAAGAATCGAGTGGTGATATTTTTTTCCCCCGGAAAGGTCGGATTCCCCATTAGTTTGCTCCAGAATGTTCAGCACTCCGGAATTTTAAATGGCACGATAGGATCTTTAAAAAATAAGCAAGTTTTGTAGGACATTTTTTTTTTGTTACTGTCACCCCTGTTAAGTAATATTCGTTTGAAATTATTAACTTGAAATGTCATAATAACGAACTTAATTTTAAAAGTTGGCATTTAAAATCTAGTTCACATTTGTTTTTTTTATCGAGCTTGACCTTTTATAACATTAATGTTTTTAGTGAAATTTCAATACTTTTTGTAAAGTTATATTTTCACTTATTCTACGTAAATATATGAATTATCTATAGATACATTAATATTATTATAGTTACATACCATACTTCATTAGGTATGTTCCAAGCAGCCAGTGAACGGACACGAAACCGTCATCGCCTTGCGCAGTAGCTAAAACGAAACTGCTTTTATCGGTTTTGAGCTATTGCACATGACGGTTTCATGCTTGGAACATACCAGAGACATTTAATATAAGGAGACACAACATCCCATTCATAAAACACGATTTGTTTATAATCATACATAGTTTCACAGTTTTAAATAAGTTGGAAAGAGATGGCTTTAAAAAGGCAACGTTGTAACGGAAGCTTCTTCAGCATTATCTTAACCAGGGGCGTATGGTTTTTTCGGGATTATTAAAAACAAGAATTTTTAACGTAAATTAAAAATATATTTTGTGTTAATGGAATATTCATATAACATTAGAACATAACTAACAATTGTAAAGCCAGGTTTTACAATATTTATTTAATAAAAGGAGCAAAATTTACTTGAATATCAGTTAGAAGTAATTAATACTGGAGAGGTTCTAGACGCAATAGAAACTGATTTTACGTTTTATTAAAATAATTTACTCTAGAAGATAAAATTTGGTATGTAGTTTGAATCAAAGATTTTAACGTGATTTGTTTTATCGCATATAATCTGGTGGTCAAAGCATTTTAATTGCCAAACGTCACTGTGTAGTAAAGTGGCATTTTACTAAACGATTTTAAATGCAATAATGTGCCTTTACTAACAAATGAGAATAATAAACTGGCCACGTGCGAGTAGAACTTGCGAGGAGAGGGTATGTACCATTCCGTTTTTTGTGAAAACTTTAATACTTAAGATTTTCGTTTTAGTTTTCCTGTAAACTATAAGAGGGGGCCCTATATTCGCTATTTTTTCCAAATTTTAGACTCAGTAGTTTTGGAGTGAAGGATTTCGGTACATATTAAATATTTATTCTTTCTTTTGTACCTGACCGCTAAGGTAGGGCAATTTCCGTATCTATATATTTTTTAGTTATTTTGAGTAGGTAATAAAAGACAACATCGGATTTTTCTTATATTATTTATTACATATTATCACAAGAAATTTTTAGACAATAATCAGTCTTAAATATAATAATTATTAATGGCATAATTAAAGATTACTGCAAATAAGTTGAGTTTATTTGTTTTACCTGTAAGATAAACGATCAGTAAAAACTGTGGTATTAAATTGGGGATCAGCATCTGGTCTTATTTGCCTTCGTCCAGTTAGTTGAGTAGTCATAATATCGCTCCGATCAAAATAATCTGAACAAATTTGAGCAAACTTTTTGACATGCTGGTTTCGTAAATCCAAAATATCATCCATCTTTGTCTGCGCTCATGATTTACAGGAAAGCTACAACAATATAAATAAACATTAAAGTATACTAAATTAATGTGCTGTAAAAGGTAAACGAAATGTTTACCTTCGAAAAATCTAGGTTTAGTAAATAAGTCCAACAAAATTATCTATTCAGCTTAAAGATGGGAAATCTAGCTTAGAATTTAACAATCATTCTTTTAATCCTCCATCAAGATATTTTTTAAAGAAGTGCACATGTAAAATTGTTTTTGCAATAATTTAATAAAAATAATTTTTAACTACGTCTACACCACTGCTTAACTTAAAAAAAAACATATCTTACTTACCGCCGAAATATCAATCCGGGATTAGAATAATCCATTTTTTTGCAAACTACGCACTGCCGAACCATTGTAAATTGTCAATACTAATAAAAAAAAATGAAAAATACTTGATTTTCGCAAAATGTCACACAAAGCACATAGCAACACTGCAACTTCCGTAATGGCAATAAAAGGAATGCATTGAATGAAAAGTGAATCATGCGTTCATGCAGTGTTGTCACATGTATTTTCCAACAGATGCATTTAATATAAGTTATATACCCTTCGTCTTCAGCTCGCCGAAGTTTGTCAACGTTGAATTCTGATAGAAACGGTGTATGATCAGGTTAAAATGTAAACAGTTGGATCTGCTTATATTAAATATCTCTGGAACATACCTATTATATCATAGTTACATACCATACTTCGCTGTATCACCCGCTGTATCCTAAGCACCGAGTAGACAACCGGTTGATACATCGGGTCGATGCTCCGGGCACCGGCTAGACGCTTATGAAGTATGATGCTCAAAATCGTGAATTTTAGACACTCGTATCTTGGAAACGTATGCAAATTGGGATACTCTTTCTGTATATGGTAACGCTAACCGCCCTGAAAAAAATCCAGCTCTGTAACGCGACTAACCTCGAAATATGGGGAGGTCGAAAAGAGCTCGAAATTATTCGTGAAAATATCATATAGTGCACAGTGCTTGGCCGGCACAATATTTCAACATAAATCATGTACTAAACACAGTTTCGTGTCTGCTTAAGTTGAATTATATAGTATTTTAAGATAAAGTTCACTGGTTTGGCAGATATAAATCACAGTTTAATTCAAAACCCATGCGGTTTTACTGCGTTTACAAGATCTTAACTCTGATTGCTTAATTAAATTGGGGATTCCCCGCCGCGATATGACAATCACCGACTTGAATTATTGCTCGCTTTTGTTGATTATTTATTTATTAGAAAGTTTTATACTTGTTTACTATACGAGTATCTAAACGTGAATTTCTGGAATTCGTTTTTGGATAATAAAATTCAAAAGCAATTGGAGAAAAATGGTCGTACAGCTTTAAAAAAAGGAAATTATAGCTCCAAGTGTCTAGTTTTTGGATCTGAAATTCGAATTTTTTTAACGTCAGCGGTTTGCGGGTAATCTTAAGAAAAACATCGACAACAGTTAGTAATAAGAATCGCAGGATTGTGGACAAAAAGTTCTTTATTCAGTGTACACTGAATAAAGAACTTTTTGTCCACAATCCTGCGATTCTTATTAATAATTGTCTCGATGGACACGATTTCTAATATATATCGACAACAGTTTTTTCGAAATTTTTTTTTTTGGTCTACGGGCTTGGAGAAATTTTTTTTTACTTAACCACCATATGGATCGAGTAATTTGTTCAGTCAGCTTCAATTTCTTTTTTTAAATAGTAGGAACTGAAACATTCTGTTCCTACTATTCGTTCTGAAAATATCGATTTTAAATTCAAACATTGAGCAATTGATATTCTTTTAAAGGCTTCAAACCTCTGACTGACGATGTTTCCCCCGTCGGGAAAGTGACTGACGAGTATTTTCACGTTTAATCATCAATTATTTACAATCTAACAAATTTTCATCACCAGATTTATCACTTTTTTTCATAGTTTTTCCGACGAGTTTCACAGCCTCCCACGCAACAGAGTAATGGTTAAACTCTTCAATCAATTACATTTGAGTCGGAGATAAATCACTGATAAATTTTGACATCACCTCCCGGACAATTACCTACGCTTTTTTTAAAAGTCAGTTTGAAAATAACGAATTGAGAATATAAACTTCAGTTGTTGGCCTTTAAAAAATAACAGTTGACTGTTTGTCATCATATACCTTCCTTAAACTATTTCTATGTATTTCTCACAATTAAAATATTTTGTTCTTATATACTGCTTCATTTGTTTTAGGTGTGGTTCTCGTCATTGAAAAAATATCAGCTATTGAAAAAAACCTTCGAGTGTAAGAAAAAAGATCTTCGTATTACGGCCTAATCGGAAAAATATATGATATATCGTTGTTATAATATATTTTAAAAATAACAAGTGCAATAAATAACATCTATTTTTTAATATCGTTTTAAATATTAAACTAGAGGATATAAAATATAAATTGTTATAATTATTGTTTGTTTTGTGGCGGAAATATAATACGAGAAAATATATGTGTTCAAAGCGTAAATATTAAATAGCGTGTAAAAGTTTATCGGTATATTTTTTATACAGTGTTGTTAAAAAGTTTGTGCAATAATAAAATAAATATTTTAATTAAGTTTTTATATAAAAATAATCGTGTGTGTATTGTTTTTAAATTTTCTGTGCAGTGTAAATTGTGTTAATTTTTAAATAGGATTTATCTTTTTTAATGAAACGTTGTAGCTATTATAGTCTGTAATCGGGAAAATATTGAGGTTATGTTTATGTTCTTGTGATTAAAAAAGAAAACAAAAAGACAATAGTAAGATTTCATTTGTTTTGTTATTGGATAAAAAGAAAGTGTCGATTAAATAAATTACCTTAGCGAATACAAAATAGTGCCCGCGATCCAACTTGAATAGACATCTGCCAATCGCGTTTGCAGAGCTTCTTTTGTTTGAATTTGCAGTGCATAAAAAAGAAGAATCTAAACAAAACAGCATCGCGTGTAGTGCCCGCGACCTAACTCTAGCCGGCACCATAACAAAAAGCTCGACATCAGCAACTGTCAAGATTGCTCCGCCGGTGGACCATCGCACGTCGCCGTGTCCAAGGTCAGTGCCGGCCGGTTTTCAGCGTTGCAAGAGCGCGTTGATGCGCATCTGTTTTGACAGTTGGTGTTTCGCTGCTTCGCGTCGGGCCGACGATCCCGATTCGTCCGGCGTTTGTGCGACGACCACCAACAACCGTTCGACGACAACGGGTAACGGTTTGGCGACAGTCACGACGCCACCGGCCAATGAATACGACGCCGACGGCGGAGGCGGCGGACCCGGTGATCCGAAACGTCTTCTGACCTTTGCGCAGCTCCAGGACGATACGGCGTTTCGGTGGGCGGACGTCGCGATGGCGACGCCGGAAGATCTGCGTAATCTTCTGCAGGGCAAGGATAACAGAATACGCGATCTCGAGCATCAGATCAAGTTGCGCGACGACGTTATTGTTGAGTTGCGATCGCAGTTGGACAAGTTCCAGAGTGTTGTGCCTTATTATAATCCGGTGACTTCGCCGAAACACAAAGGGTTTAATAACAATGTGGTTACCAGGCAGAGGGCTCAGGGGATATCGGCCGAGCCGCAGAGTGAGGCCTCGCTACAGGAATTGACCAAGCAGACTTTCCTCACCTACGAAAAGAATGAACGGTGAGTGACATTTTTTATTTTATCAATGATTAAAAAAAGTTTATAAGAAATGGTATTTTTTTTATGAATCTGGAATTAGGTTTTTGAATGAAATGGATGTTTTTATAGCAAAACTACTTTTATTTTTTTTACTTCATAATTAAACAGTTACATTTAATAATAAAAAAAAATTAAACTAGTGGCGTTTTCGGCATTGAGAACTGCCCCGGGGTAGGGCAGGCCGAATGAGTAACTATTGGTTTAATAATTATATGTAAACAATAAACAAATTTCTTTAACCGATAGTTACCCATTCGGTCTGCCCTGCCCCGGGGCAGTTCTCGATGCCGAAAACGCCATAAGTTCCGATAACGCGCCAAAAATGCCAGTGACGTCATAATGTTTTTATGGTCCTCGTATCCATGGTTACTTTGATGGTTAACATAACGACGTTACAAACATTCCTGGAGCGTTTTGTAGTCACGTGAAATTTTAGACATTTTAATTCGTCATTAATGATCTATGACTTTCAAATGTTATTCCTTTTGGGTATTCAATATTATTTATGATACATTATTAAAAAAAATTAAAAATCACATTTTTCAAAGCCCAATTGTGAGTTACACTTAAAGGACATATTAATTTTGGAAATTCATAAATCAAAAACAATCTTTTAATGTTAATTATAAATAGAACGGTAATACACATTCTTTTATAACATTCCAGAAATGATAATCTAATGTTTATGCTTTTCATTTTATTACCAGAATCTTCATATCACGAGCTATTTTTATCTCTAGTAAAAAAAAAATAATTATGCGGGATTTAATATATTTTATTCAACTCATGCGCGTTATTCATGTTTTATCATGCCTAAAAACCGAACCCTAAATAGCCATTTACCGACTGGTGACAATTACTTGTCATAACTCAATGAAGATTCCTACTAGCTCGGCCATTGTGGAGTAATGAAAATAAACGTAACTTTTTTCTGAGTCGTAACGAAATAGTAGGTAACAACACCGTTGTTACCCATTGAGACTAAAATTGAGAGGCCGAATGTTTTCGACATGGAGTTTATTCATAACCGGCTAACCTCAAACCATAACATTGAATCGTGCTGTTTGGTGCTGTTAGTATTGACAGTTTTTTTTATAAAGAAATAATTAGATATGTACAACATCTCATTATAATTAAAACATGAATAACGCGCAATTGTTGAATAAAATTATGGGCGCAACTTGTAGGCTAAGTCATGACCTTTCAGCGCGATGAATGACTTACTACTAGTTACGCCAATAACTATAAAAATGCGGTACATGGTACGGATACAGTTTTTCTTGACAAAACGTCGTTATTTTGTACAAAATATTTACAAATTATATATACAGAAACAATTCCTCGTTTCTCGCTCTTTCTATTAATGAAAACCGTATGAAAATCCATTCGGTAGTTTTTGAGTTTATCGCGTTCAGACAAACAGACGCGGCGGAATATATAGATGACTATAATGCCCGTCCCGGTTTCACCCGGGTGCGATAGATATAATTCTGCAAAATGTATTTCGTTTGCGACCCGGCGTCTGAACTAATAGCTTTGTGCAAATTGTACCAGATTTTGTTTCTGAACTAACAGCTTCGAGCGAATTCTAGCAGATGTCGCTACTTGGTACTAAAACAGTTTTTTTGTTCGCTTCTGAACTAATAACTTTGAGTAAATTCTATCAGATGTCGAAATTTTAAACAAAGTATTTAATAAAAAACTATCCTATAGCGTAAGTTGCACCAAGCAAGAAATGTTTACGAAATTTCATTGAAATCGATTCAGCGGTTTTGGAGACAATGTTGTGGAATTTTATATATTATGTAGATTGGTGTAATTTTGAAACAGGTGCGCTTGTAAGCCAAGGTGAATGCATTTCGAACAACAAACTTATTTATTGTAATCATAAGAGAGATATATTATGACAGTAAGCACTTTACAATGCGTATTGTCGTTGGAGTTGTATCTGATATTATAATACGTCAGATAACCGTTTAAGGCGATTGTATAACGAGCAACAACTTCTGTTTTTGTACGAGGAATATAATTGGCCCTTCAATTGATTGACATTTGACAGTCTTACATATATTATTAGCAATCTGCGATGTTCTATACTTCTATTTTAGAAACTGTTTTACACTTTCACAATTCCTTGCATGCAAATACAGAGCGACACTGAAGGGACTGTGCACTTTGTGGCGTTATTGAGTCGTTAAACGGAGAGAAGAAATCATATATATTAATACGTTAAGGTTAAGATGTTTGCATCCCTTTTTAGAAAAAACCACACAAATTTTCCACATAAATTAGGTATATATCATTTTACAGATAATTGCTTGCTCTACTGACATCGACAAATAAAAAATTTATTATTGCTTTTGTTTTTGTAAATTAATTAATTAACAGCAACGCTGAACAACGTCTGCCATCTGACGGCTTTAATTTTGAAACAACGTCAACACTTCGATCTGTCATCTGACCTTCATATTGTAATACAACAGACACAATACTGCATACTGCCATCTGACGGCTTTAATTTTGAAACAGCGAGCAACGCTGAACAACGTCACAGCAATGCTGCATGATGCCATCTGACGGCTTAGCTCAACGCTTTTGCTACTTGCGCCTCTATATGACAATTTTAGTAAAATATTCCTTCGATCTGTCATCTGAGCTTCATATTTGTAATACAACAAAAAGAAGAACGTTATAAGCAGTGTGCAAATATAGAAACGAATTGAATACCTGTAATCATATTTAAAAAATAATTTTGTAAAGTGATAAATATTATACTTATTTAGTGCGAATAATTCGCACAGGTCACACTAGTAATCCTTTAATAATTTTTCACTATAATACGTATTTACTCCAGAGCGTCTTCCAACATCACTTATCTTTTCTCCCGCCTCTATTGCGCGTATTAATAAAACTTTTTCGTCAATACACAAAGATTTTCTTTTACTCTCAATGTTCACAATTTGCAAGAATATGATAACGTATCGATAAGCAACTGAGCTAAACATATGAAAGATAATCCCAACAAACTAGACATTTCTTAGAATCTTCGGTACGCACGATGCCGACAACAAAGCAACAAAATAACAAACAAGTACTTGTTTATTGCTTAATGATGACGTATTGTTGTCGTTATTTAGAGTGGGTGTGTTGTTATGTCATTGTATAGTAAGCAACAAGGTGAACCAACTAGAGTTATAAGTAATTTCGACGTTTTAAGGAGTTTGTCGCTATATCGAGTGATGTTTGGAACTTTTCTGTGCAAAGTTTTGGCATGTGTAGTCTGGACAGCTTCGACTTGTTTGAAAATCGGCGCGCAAAATTTTCTGATACGAAAATTTCTGTTGTTTTTTGTTCCGCTATCTATATCTATACTAATATATAAAGCTGAAGAGTTTGTTTGTTTGTTTGAACGCGCTAATCTCAGGAACTACTGGTTCAAATTGAATAAATTTTTTTTTGTTGGATAGCCCATTTACCGAGGAAGGCTATAGGCTATATAATATTACGCTACGACCATTAGGAGCGGAGCTTTAATGAAAAATGTTGCAAAAAGTATCTCAAAAATAAGCTTCTATTCATGTGAAATGCACTAACTAGATATACTCATATTAGTGATGAAAGAACACAACCTCAGGTAGATCAATCGGTAGCGCATACGACTGTCAATATCAGGGTCGTGGGTTCGAGCCCCACGTTGGGTGAATATATTTTTATTATTTTTTTTTTATTTTTTACATTGCTTTCTTCTAAGGCTTACATTTAAATTTATTTAATTTTTATTTAATTCATTTAAAAAAAATTATTAGTTAAAAAAAGTTTAAATACTGCTCTTTATCGACAAAAACTTTTGAACGGTAACTCCGATCATCATGAAATTTGAACACAACATTCATCTCGGTAAACTAAGATGAATGTGTGTACTCATGTCCCTTCCTTCCCCATTCGTTCTTTTGCACCCGGGTGAAACCGGGCGGGACCGCTAGTTGCTTATATATATAGAGCACTTCTGTGTTAATAAAGTATATAATAACTTTTATAGAAACTTATTCAGATATAGGCGTGGCAGATGCTACAGGCAAGAAAGAGGGCGTAACTTTAACATTGGTTTTTCATAAATCATAATATGCGTATCACCCCTAGGCATGATAAAGGAAAGTTTAAAAATCGCTTCTAAGTTGCATATTTTGCACAGGTTTTTACTAAAACTTTTTACACCATAAAATAACGTTATGTTTTGGTGCCGTTTCTCAAGCTATTTTAGGGGAAACATTAGCTAATAAAATAGGTGAAAAAGATTTTTTTGTACAATCGACGATGTACCAAAAACTAGGGGCCGTAGGGGCCTTTGATTAAAATAAGAGAATTTTGTGTTTCGCTAGCCTCATATTTTAGGTGCAGACTGTACGTATAAAGTTGAATATCCTACCGCTAATGAGTATATAAATCATCAACTGTTGTCGCTTTGAATCTCCGCCCACCTCTATGCAGCTCTGAATATTGAAGTCTTGGTCTTGATTTAATTGATATACCACTTGTATTATTTATGGAGAGTATGAACAGAATTTAAACCGTGTTTTTTTAAGCTATTGCATAGCTTCTATCGCGGGCTTTGAGCGCGGCGACCGAATCAAGAAATTCCGTAACGAAAAAAAACCTAACACCCCCCACTCCGACCGGCACAGCGGTGCGGCGTTGACAGCCGTGCATCGTCTAACGTCGTTTCAGTTCGGCAGACTTCGGCACGGTGTTTGTGTGCTCATAACTGCATAACTGCTCATAACTGATTCTATCTTTATTTGTGTATAAATGAATTTATATATAATACTGCAGCTATAAAAATAACCTAAATTATTTAAGTTATGTGCAGAGAAAGTATATATGATATTATATCTATATAAATGTACATCGCGCGAAATTCTATGATCAAACTCTTAATATCGTTCTTTTTGTTCAAATTTTTTGAATGAATAATTAATTGTTTTGGTGTGTAATTACACTATTTATACCTTATTATTTATACCTAGCTATTTTCGTTTTATAGAGAAGAAAAACTTAAAGACCTAAAAAGAATATGCAATAGCTTTACCGCGGCAGTCCCCGAGTGCCACACGTATTTTTTTTTTCAAATACTCGAAATTTTTTGTGACATTATAATTGTTATGGAAAAAGTCATTCTGAATCGATTCCGACCATCCGCAACTCTGTATGTCTTTCAGTTCTGGAGATATAGCCAATTTTATTTATTGAAATGTTTATGCATTGATAACCGCTATAACTTCTAAACAAATCAAGATACGAATTTGCGCTGAGGCCTAATCGATTCAGCGTACTTTTATCTATAAGACACGTCAATATTAAGCATATCCGAAGCATATCCGAGATATTTATACATTTTTCCAAATATCGTTGATTTTTTCGTTTTTATGCGTTTTGCAAATATGCAACTTTTTAACACACTAAACGCTTTTTGGCCTGTTTGATATTAATCGAACTTTAGAAATCAACTTGAATCGATTCCGATAATTCGCAATCCTGTATCAGTTTTAGTTTCAGAAATATGAGCATTTATTCCTATTATTAGAGAAAAACTTAAAAAACGCTAACTTCTAAACGACTAAAGATACCGTGGTGGGAGTGGTTGAAATCGATTCAGCGCGATTTTTTCTATAAGAATAACCAGTTTCAAATATAATGAATTTCCTCGAACTTTCCAACCTGAAAAATAAAATATAAATTAATTTAACCTATCTATTCTATTATATTATATCCAATTAATTATTATATGTACTTATTATTATTATACTTACCTTCATATTTTTTTTTTTAGTTCAGTGTAAATAGCCTTAGTTGCTGCACACTGTTTTTTTAATATAAAAAAAAAAATAATAACCTCAGTTGTAAATCGTATGTAAACAATAATGTCATAGACTTCTGTTTTATGTTTTTTTTTTTAACAAAAAACTTAAGAAGAGTCCCCCCTTCTTATAAAATTGAGAAATTTTTGAAAAATAAGTTATCTCTGTTTCATTTGATATTATATATACTTATGGAAAAAGTCATTCTGAATCGATTCCGACCATCCGCAACCCTGTATGTCTTTTAGTTTCGGAGATATAGCCAACTTTAATTTTTTTAATTTTTATTTATTTTAAACCGTCATAACTTCTAAACTAATCGAGATACGAATTTGCGCTTAGGCCTAATCGATTCAGCGTACTTTTTTCTATAACACGCGTCAATATTAAACATCATTAGTTTAGTTATTATTGTACAACTTTTGGAACCGCTATGTTCAACAATTGTGCTGACATTTTGTGACGTCAATTGCCACATATATACCGATTATAAATAAGTGTTCATTGTAATTTATAGAGTCAAGACAATATGCCTCTGAACACAGACCCGGAGTTAGTGTTTTTTTAGAGAAGTTTTCAAACGAAAACTTGAAATTCACTCTAGGATTCTTTAAAACTATTTAATTACAAACTGAGTTACGATTTTATATATTTGTATTAATTAAATTAACTGCTGTATAATTCATTTAAAAAACAACTCTCGCAGTATGTGGATTTTGTAGTCCGTTGATATATATACAAAGAATTTATTATACTGTGTATATGGTGCGCTATTATACTAAAAACGTTACGAGCTTTTCGTAACTGAGTGCTTCGCGAAATTTACGAAAAGCGCCTAAAGTAAGCTTTGCTTTTCAAAAATCCGTACGTCATTGAGACATTATCAACTCGTCAAACCACGGCATCACAAACAATTGAATAATTATCCTAATACGTTCCTGACGATACGCGTTCCATTCCAGCTTTACCGATGACGTCATGAACGGAGACGAGTACGCGCGTTGACAAATTGTTTAATAATCAAGTTCCTGGGACAGAAGCCCTACTGGGGAACTTGTATAACAATACATCATAATATACACTTACGAAATTAGATACTCATATTTTATTTTAAAGCGGGATAGTTCCAAAAAGCAGGACATAGCGTCTTTGTAGTATAGCGATGCTTTTAAACTATATGAAATCTTAACTCATCATTAATCTGCAAAAGAGCTCACCAAAATTAACTAGAATTGATATACAGAGTGTCCCGTTTTAAAGTAGCCACACTTATATCTCCGTTATTTTTGAAAATAGAAAAAAAATAAATGTTAGATAACCCCGGTGTCAATTTTCATTGTTTTATGAAACACGCACACACACCCAACACTTTGAGACATAACTTCCCCCTGGTATGTCTTATGCCAGCGGTAAAAAAATTGGTTGTCTGTAAAGTCGGTTTACGGACGATAGTTTTACGTGATAACGTATTCCGTAATACGTAATTTATGTTCTATTTCTCCTATCTTCTACATATAATAATTATAATAATTTGAATCTATGATATTGCATCTTTCGCTTCAAATTTAGGTTAATTTTATTTATTAAAATTACTCACCACCTATAATAATGATTGTTTTTTTTAACTTTCTTTCTTTCGTATTTATTTTAAGTCTCAAAGATTAACTGTCATAATATTTTGAAAACAATTGTTTCATTGTTTATATAAAATTCCAAAACCTACTTACAATATTTAAGTATTTTCATACGTCAAAAAATTGATTTTTATAATGATAAAATTTGTAAGAAAACGATTTTTTCGAGAGATGAGACCTAGCTAAAACGATTTTTTTCCCCCCAAAATCCCTTTTCAGTAAATTTCATCCAAATCGTTAGGGCCGTTTTCGAGAAAAGCACGCACAGGGTCAGGCGGAACGTTAGGAACGTTACACTTTTTCTTGCATGCAGCCGGTGTTTCATCAATTTATAAGATTGGTGATTCATCAATTTATAAGACGTTATCACGTCAAAAACGATTATTACCGGGATAAAAACGGCGATAGCCTTAGATGCTGAGCGTGTTTTGTTTAAATAAAAAAAAAAGAAAAAAAAAACGGCGGAAATCGAAAAATGGTGCGTACAATTTTTTATATAATTTTTTCTTCTCTGTCGAATGGGCTAATAAAAAATATAGGTTTCCATTTAAAAAAACAATAATTTATATACGAGTATTTCCGAAGTGGCGCCGTGTATCGGGTTGTTCATGTGTGCATATTATTTCCCCCTCCAAACTGAGCTACTTTTATTTGGATAATTTTTTCCTATCTTCAAAAATAACGGAGATATAAAGGTGGCTACTTTAAAATGGGACACCGTGTATAATTCACAAACGAAAAAAATGGATTAATACGGGGGTTAAAATATCTTGCCATCCGGACAGCTTCTTATCGGTTTCGTGTGAATCAGTCATTAGTCGCCATGGTTGTTAAATATTTTATTACTTGCCTACGCGCTTATTAATATTTTATTACTTTTGACTCCTCGCTTATTATTTATTACCTGCTGTCTTTATAAACTCGGACAAAGTAAGATAACTGATCGATAACATAACGCAATTAAATATTTTATTTCAATCAATTTATAATGCAGTGTAACTCTATATAGCGAAATTGAAGGGAGACTAAAGGAAAACACTATAATTTTAGGGATAAGTGGTTTTAATTTTGACTAAATTAAAACACTAGGCTGGTTTTGAGTACTAGTTTTCTAGCGCTGGCTTTCTTGATTGCTTTTATGTCCTCGCTTCACACGAGACGTTTTTTCAAGATTGTTTTGGGGATGGATAATTACGAAATTATAACCCCAAGGTGGTTGAGGAAGGAAGGTAATGAAAAAAATCTGAAATAAAGTTTTTTTAATAGATTTTTTATGACAAAATTTTCTGTAAAAAATCCAAAATCAGTAGGAGATTTATAAAGTCAAAAATTAAAAAAAACTTTTACATGTAGTCTTTTGGAAAATATGTCAACCTAGCATGCAAACGGTGCATTTTAATTTTTTGAAAATAACCAAATAATGTCAGCAGTTCCGAAAAGCATCGATGTCTTACGCATATTTTAATATTTTTTCCAATTTAATTAGGAGACATTTAATAAAAAAAAATGGTTGTCTGTAATGTCGGTTTACGGACGATAGTTTTACGTGATAACGTATTCCACTCGAATATCATATTTAATTTTAGTAGCTGTCAAACTATATTTTTACCGACTCTCTATCGCTTATACTGCGCTCTCGCTTGCACGCACAGGGTCAGGCGGAACGTTACACTTTTTCGTGCGTGCAGCTGGTGTTTCATCAATTTATAAGACGTTATCACATCAAAAAAAAATTAAATCTTAGCACTTTTCGATTATGGGCTTTTATTTTTAAAAATTTTAACTGAATGTTCAACTTTTTAATGATTTAATTTTAATTTTTGTTATTTTTAATTTCTTTTTTAATTATTTTATTAAAAAAATATGTAAAATAAAGATCTTTACATAAATTTACTTTTTCTAACCTAACTTTGTACAAAAAATTCAAAAACTAGTTCATTAAGTAAAATACTGAAATAATTAATTACTATTAAAAAAATGATTTATGTATGCCTTTATGACAATAATTTATTGGTATCATCGACTTATAACCTTTTGTAAAAATGTATTATGGAAAAGTTCCCATTTAGAATTCGACTTACTTTTGATTGGGACTGTAACGCATCAACCTCCTTATGTTGAAAAACTGAAACCCGACTACTGAAAAATCACGTTCAAAAAAGTATGAAAGAAGAAAATAGCTTATTTCTTACTTTTTGGAGCGTGATATTTCCGTAGTTTTTGAACTTACTTTTTGACGTGAAAACGTCTTATAAATTGATGAAACACCCGCTGCACGCACGAAAAAGTGTCACGTTCCGCCTGAGCCTGAGCGTGCAAGCGAGAGCGTGGTATAAGCGATAGAGAGGCACGATCGGCTTGTATGCATTTCTCTCTCTTCTCGCGTGACGTCAGAGAGTTCTTCAATGTTTCTTTATGACGTTATCACGTAAAACTATCGTCTGTAAACCGACTTTACAGACAACCAATTTTTTTCATTAAATAGAAGTTCGCTATATAGAGTTTCCACTGTACATAGTCTAACTTGTGATTTGTGAACGTAGAAAAGTCTTAACAAATGACTCAAGCCGTTAGATATCAAGGTGTATGTATTGTGCTTATGACAGAGTTGCAAATTACACTTAAGATATCACTTTATCACGCTGTTCGTATCTAGAGCAACTATAATTGAACTATAAATCAATAATCCCATGATGGCCGGTTTCTTGAAAGCAACGTTACCTATTGTAGGCAGTTATCACTTATCCTTACGTGTCACATTTTTCCGTTACCATATCGCTGTGTTGGCGACACCGTAAGCCGGTGTCACACCGATGCAACAGATTGAAGCCAGTTTTAGAAAGCAATCTGACTAGCTAAATCGCGTAGTGATGCTGCTAAATTAAATAAGTTCTAATTAACTTTTTTGGATCAACTTCCCCATAAAAATCGAGCGTAAGACGAGAGAATATGACACAAATAAAATGTTAACAAAACAAACTCAAAGTACACAGAACACGACTATTTACAAGGTATGTTTATGTAGATGATCTATATTTATGTATCGAATCAATGGTATATTCCAAGTCCTTGTGTCATATTCTCTCATTTTAGGCTCGATTAACAAATCAGGGAAGTTGATCCAAAAAAGTTAATTAGAATTTATTTAATTTAAGGTAGTACGAGCACTAAGGCAACTTTAAATAAAAGGGTTTGTTTTTTTTTATATTTTGGTAGATGGATGATATGTTTTCATTGATTTCTCCAAAACTAGTCGGTGGAAATTAAAAAAAAAAACTATTTAAATTAAAGTTAAAACCTTAACAAATTATTGAAAACAAAAAAAAAACCGTTGTGCCCGACTAATTAAAAAGATTAAATATCTTTTTAATTAGTTGGGCACAGCAGGTTTTTTTTTTGTTTTCAATAATTTGTTAAGGTTTTAACTTTAATTTAAATAGTTTTTTTTTAATTTCCACCGACTAGTTTTGGAGAAATTTTACCATAAAGCCAATGTTAAATATGCCTACTTTTGAAGTCATTTATTTATTTAAATAATCGGGCAACGCCCCCTAAAATTTTCAGATTTGGTTTAGACTTAGTCCAACTTTATATAAAAAAATCAAGCCTTTTATTTAAAATTGCCTTGGTGCTCGTACTACTTTAACAGCATCGGTACACGATTTAGCTAGCCAACTCATGTGCATATAATAAATAAATTAATAAATAAATAAAAATATAAAAATAAAAAAAATATAAAAATAAAAAAAATATAAAAATATAAAATAAATAAATACATATAATCTTTGTCATCATCCAATAACAGATGAGGGTATATATTTCTAATGCCGGATCTTAGACTATGAGGGGGGGAGATTTTATTTTATGAGTGAATTAAAATTAATTGGAAATGCGGTAGATTTTGCAGTTTCCGATATCAAATATTTACTAATTAAGCTCATTAATAATCTCGTCTCATTTTATTCATTAATTTCACATCAAATAGTATTCAACTGTTTTTACACATTCGATTTTATTAATGAAATAATTCTGAGTACAGGTGATGAAATAAATCAAAACTAAATTGTTTTAAATGGATCGCAATAAATTTACTGTGCTAGCGATAAAAATAATATTAGTTTAAGTAGGTTTTAATCAACTCTTTTGCGCGTGAAGTGGACAACTTGCGCGGTTTTATTCATTTAAATGTTTACAAGTTATAATGTGATTATTTTGAGAGATAATTGTTCCGGTTTTTTGAATAATCTGGTTTCAGCATTTTTGTGAGCATATTTCGAATAATGATTATCTGGTGTTGGTTTTATTATGTGCAACCTTGTTCTTAATTAAAGATGTGATAAATTATGTGAAAGCAGCATAATTATATTTTAAGATTAAAATTGGTTGACAGCTGTATTTGAATTTAAAATTTTAAATCTGCTTCCTCGAAAGTGTTGTTTGTTTTTGAAAAAGTTCATTCATCTTGCTTTTTCAAATATGTGTTGTACTATACAAGATTCATAAGCTTTGAAATGTTGATGAGCAAAGCAAGACAAAGACCAAAACTGAGATCAAATACTTCTAGAGTCTTTATCCTGGTCTTGCTTATTCAGTCTTGATCTTGCTCAATTAACCTGTACCTACTGCTGTTTAACCCATTCGGTCCTGGCGCGTGTAATTGAAGTCAGCGTAATTAAATATCTATACTACATAATACATAAAGCTGAAGAGTTTGTTTGTTTGTTTGGTTGAACGCGCTAATCTCAGAAACTACTGGTTCGAATTGAAAAAACTTTTTTTTGTTGGATAGTCCAATTATCGAGGAAGGCTATAGGCTATATAATATTACTCTACGACTAATTGAAGCGGAATATAAATGAAAAATGTTGCAAGATGTGTCTCAAAATTAGTCCGTCCGACAAATATTATCAGGTGAAATGCCTTAACTAAATACTGCAATATTAGCTTTCAAGAGTTCAAGCCCCACGTCGGCGAATATATTATATTATTTTTATTTTCTATACATTGCTTTCTTCTAAGGTTTACATTTCAATTTCTTTAAATTTTATTACGACTAATTAAAATTAAATAAATCTAATTAATAGCTCATTTGAAAACTGTTACAACTATAGGCACCTATATATAAAAATAATTTTCCTACAGTGTTTTCAATTAAATATTTATTATATTAAAAGAAATTTATTACTTAAAAAAAGTATAACTACTGCTTTTTAACGACAAAAACTTTTGAACGGTAACGCCGATCATTATGAAGTTTGGACTTCATCTCGGTAAACTAAGATGAATGTGCGTACTCATGTCCCTTCCTTCCCCATTCGTTCTTTTGCGCCCGGATGAAACCGGGCGGGACCGCTAGTCAAATATAAATATTTCATTGTGCTTGGGGTTTATCTGAGATGTAGGCATGCCGAACAAAACAAAGAAATACTATGTGTGTGGCTAGAAATATCGAGTCAAGTGTTGACCGCGGCAAAGCTGAAGATTAAAACTATTATTTTGGGGAAATAAGTTGCTTTATTTAATTCATGATTTAGTATCTGTCCTGGCATTAAAAAATTAACAACATTGTTGAATTCTTTAAAATACCCCATAATTCGTGGAGATATATTATGCAACTCCACAAAGGTATTTATACTGGAAACTAAAGGTTAAAACATTACCCTCCTTCTGCGGCAGTGTGGTAAAAATATGCCACATTTCTTAGAGTAAATACCATTAAACAAAATTGACATGAAATGTTTTACTATAGAAAATTGTCGAACTAATTGCGGCCAGTGTTTATAATAATTTCTCAAAATAACACACTGTTTATTTGATAATATTTTTCATGCGAAAGGATGTATATTGAAGGTACCTGTTTTATTTCTGAATTATTTGTTATTATAATACTGGCGGTCCGTCCCGATTTCACCCGGGTGCGATAGATATAATTCTGCAAAACGTATTTCGTTTGCGGCCCGGCGTCTGAACTAATAGCTTTGAGCAAATTCTACCAGATTTGCTTCTGAACTAACATCTTTGAGCGAATTCTAATACTTAGTACTTAAACCGTTTTTTGTTTTGGTTTGCTTCTGAACTACTTGGTACAGGTCTTTGATTTTGTGTTCATATCATGAAGTCTATAACCAGGAGATGCAACTCGAACGTAACGGTGGACTATGATTCAATATGGCGTAAGGTAACGCCCACACGTTCATGGCTTACATGACGTGTGCGAAGTTAAACAACTTTGGTAATTGTGGCGAAAAAAACGAAGTTTTCCCAGGTAGTGATAACAGCGCCCATCTCGCGTGCGCCAGAAAACGGTCCGTCTCGAAACACGGCGAGCATAGGTAGGTCTCCTGGTTACAGACTTCAAAAGAAGTGTTACGGTGCTTCGAATACCTTCTCCGAAAATCGTTTGATATCTCTTGGACTATTTTATCGGAGCGTAAACGACTGCATAGTGTAGACTGGTGAGTTTATCTACTTTATTTCAGTGGGATGTTTGCCAATATCAATAACAACTGAAATGCGTTTTATGCCAACGAAAACAGCTGTATTTGTAATAAAATAGTTCAGTTCAATATTTACATAATATGTGTTGCCGTGACTATCGTCACCTTGATAACACTAGAGTTTTTAAAAAAGAGTGGAAACGTTTCTTGAACCTGTGATTTCGAAAGGATCCCGCACAAACCTTATGGGACTTGGTTCACGGTTAAATTGGTCGAAAATGGTTTTATTTTATAGTTTAAGGAGGTTGAGCCGTTTTACGAAGATAATGAAAAAAATCTGAAATAAAGTTTTTTTAATAGATTTTTTTGTGACAAAATTTTCTGTAAAAAATCCAAAATCATTAGGAGATTTATAAAGTTAAAAATTAAAAAAAACTTTTACATGTAGTCTTATGGAAAATAGGTCAACCTAGCATGCAAATTGTTCATTTTAATTTTTTGCAAATAACCAAATAATGTCAGCAGTTCCAAAAACTAACTATGTAAAGCATCGATGTCTTACGCATATTTTAATATTTTTTCTAATTTAATTAGGAGACTTTTAATCAATAAAAAAAATCATTAAACCTTAGCACTTTTCGATTATGGACTTTTATTCTTGACAATTTTAACTGAATTTTCAACTTTTTAATGATTTAATTTTAATTTTTATTACTTCTGATTTCTTTTTTTTAATTATTTACTGCAAAAAATATGTAAAATACAGATATTTACATAATTTTTTTTTAACCTAACTTTGTACAAAAATTCAAAAGTTAGAAATAATCAATTAATATTAAAAACAATTATTTATTTATGCCTTTATGACAATAATTTATTGGTATCATAGACTTTTGTAAAAATGTATTATGGAAAAGTTCCCATTTAGAATTCGACTTACTTTTGATTGGGACTGTAACGGATCAACCTCCTTAAAGATCGCTAAGAAAAAGTGTACATTGGCGCATAGATTTTTAGCTACAGATATGTTTAGCGAGATTTTAGATATAGAGGGATATCCATTGAACTCGCAATCTTAAAAAATCCTAAGCTCTAGAACACGGATCGGCAACCTTTTGAGACGGAAGAGCCAAAAGTTACAATTTACAAAATTTCCCAGTTTTTAAAGAGCCACTACACATTTTCGTTTCAGTATTATAGTATTTCGTCGTTGGTTCTGTAATAGCTCTTACGTGCATAATTGACAGATTTTACTTTTTTTAAATGCTTTTCGATTCAGGAAACGGAGCTCTACACACTAGTAATATCTTAATTAATTTTACAGTAACCAACAAGGGGAAGTAACTCTTATGTAAAAAGTTGTATGAAATAATTCCTCCCATGTGCCAATAAATCCGACATTAACGTTAAATATTTTTTAAGAAAATACTTCGTCTTAATTAAACACGTATAGTAAAGATAAGTGCTAGTTCTTACCATCCATTGCTGAAATATCCACTTTTTAGCTTTTCCTTCAAATTTTACTTTTTGCACATAAGAGGTATTACGATTTGCTTATATAGGTATAATATTATATATATCCGAGGACGACACGTCGCGACGGGGGCGGTGCGGGTGAGACGCGAGTGAAAATGGCTCAGAGATAGACATAGTACTCAATCATGGATTGATTGGACGGTTTTTAAGGGTTTATATAATAAAATAATTATTTTTTGCGCATGGAACTGGAGAGCCGCAACTTTACATCAAAAGAGCCGCAGGTTGCCGACCCCTGTTTTAACAAGAAGGTTCAACCGACTATCTCTATACAATAATAGATGTTTTCACGTCAGAAAAAAGTATATTATACAAAATCTGAAATTGATCTTTTATATTTTTTGTAATTTTTTCCTCGCTCGTATTTACGTGTGTTTTATAAATAAATTTAAGAACAAAAAATAGTTAATTGAAATTATCTAGTTATCGGTAATAGCTCGCAAATGGGTACATTCCTCGCTTGGAACTATTGCAGTTATTCTCTTCATGTCAGTCAACTCTTCTGGCGCCAGGTGACTGATGGAAGCGATGTTCAACTCTGTAAGCATTTTGTTTCAGACGGAATACGTTTGTTCCAACATAACTGACAAAACTATTCCAAGACAATTGTGGGAATGTTTACACAGTTATTAATACTTCAGTTGCCTTCTGATGATAGAGTGTTTGGATATTATTAAGCGGATATTCAACGGTTCAAAGGCAGTAGAACTGGGTTCGATCACGGTTCAATCTCGATTTGAAAGAAGTCTGATGTATTTCCTTTGCAATACATTTTACTTTGTTTCATAAGTACAATTTTTCTAGTTGTCTGACAATGTCGTTCGCTTTTTCAATTGAAGAATTAGCTGTTATAGCTATTCTTTTTGATGAAGATACGGCAAATAAGAAAAGAGTTAAACGCAAGACAACGAAGAGAAGAATGTGGGTGCATCCAAGCTTATTAGCAAGGAAAACGCAAGGCGAATACTACACCCTGTACTGTTATTTAATAGACGAATACTGCATTTGAAACAAAAACCTATTCATAAGTCAGGCCAAGTCCGATCACGCTCCAGCAAAATATTCTTCTAAATGGATCGGTGCCGGAGCGTGATTGGATTGGAACTTGAGCGGTGCTGATAGTAAAGTAAGTAAAGTAAAGGTCTTTATTTCATTTGATGAGAAAAACTCATATAGAAAACGTCATACATATAAATTACAAATTAAAAAATTCAGACAAATTGTAAAATGTGTTCCCCAGAGGGAACGTTTTTAACAAACGAGAAAAAATATTTAAGTTGTTACAATTCTTAATTTGACCTAGAAGTTTATTAAAAATTTTTACACCTTAATTGAGAGGAGAATTTTTGCTTACATCAAGTTTGCTAAAGGGAGAACGCAGGTCATGCCTAAAGCGCGTATTAATGTAAGAATGATAGTCACCATTCGTGACAAACTGATTATAGTTTTTAAAAACAAACAAAGAAATTTCATAAACGAAAATTTGACAAAGAGTCATAAGTTTGAGATTATAGAAAGAATGGCGACAAGACTCTTTAGAAGAAATGCCAGCAATGTATGAATACGCTCATTTTTTCTTGTGTAAGAATCGTTTACCGAACCGCGACTGGACCGAGAGCGAACCGTGACCGGCACTACTGTGCGATCGGCGAAAGAAGACCGGTGGAGAAAGGGCAAGAAGTCGCTGATGTGTTCCCAAATTATCGGAATTCATAGGCGGCGCATAGCATGGCATGCAAACAATGTATAGCTTTAAATTTTAAGGTTTTATTTTGAGCCTCTAACTCGCACATTTTAATTACATTCGCTATGACCTCCCTAGCGCCACTTCTAACTGTTTTTCCCTTTTTACTTTCCATTTTGATGATATTCAGACAACACCCCTCAACTTAGTCCGTGAACGCACACCTATGTACTGTCTGGTGTATGATTTTTTTGTACTGTTAGCAAGTGTCGCTATGTAGTCGTACAGCTATGGCAATAGTACAATTATCGCGATACGACAATTGCGACACGTTTGGTCGACTGGACTCCCTTATTGCATAGAAGCGGTTCCAGGATCATTACCTTTTACCAATATAAAATACATGTGCGCTCTTCTGCAATAAGGTCATAGGACTACATTCCATTGACCGGTCTTCTTTTAAAAATCCAACAGTATGAATACGCTCATTTTTTCTTGTGTACGAATCGTTTACCGAACCGCGACTGGACCGAGAGCGAACCGTGACCGGCACTACAGTATGAATCGGGTCTTATTGTTACATCAGACGAAAATGTCGGAATGTTTGGTAGGTCGTCAATAAATAAAGAGCTGTCATATTGGAACAAACGTTTAATGCATGTAACTGCGCTAACTGGCATTTATTATACAAGAACCAGTCCTTGCCGAGAAGTGAGTGTGGCGGAGAAACTTGTGTGGCTGCTTCTTACTCCAATACTTGATCGGAGATGCCTTCTCTCTGCAGGCCGCGGGGCAGTTGTTCTTTCTTTATTGGATGTTAAGTCCGAGTTCGTCGGCTTGTATAGTTGGCGCCACTTGCAGACGTGATCCGCCCACAGAGATATTAGACTAGAGTACGCAAATCTGCAATTCAGACAGAGAACAGTTTCTTTTCTCTATATATGGAATGATACAAAACAATACTTCAATAAATAAAATTATCGACCAATTTTTCAGACAATATATTAACAAAATATAATTAATACATTAACGTTTCGATCCCGATTTGGATCTTCTTCAGAATGGATCTAAAAATATAAAAAAATAATTAATTAAAAAAATCTTTCACGAATTTCGTTAAATTAAATAGAAACTAAATAAGTATTAATTATTTTTTTATATTTTTAGATCCATTCTGAAGAAGATCCTAATCGGGATCGAAACGTTAATGTAATAATTATATTTTGTTAATATATTGTCTGAAAAATTGGTCGATAATTTTATTTATTGAAGAGTTCTAATCAGACGTTAATCAAAGATTCAAAACAATACTGATTTGAGTAAACAAATATCTGGTTTTCTGCAGCGTTCTCTTTTTTAATTGAGGACATTTTCACTTATGGCAAGCATACGAACTAGCGTACTCTATCTTGTGAGCTAGCAGGCCACGTACCCAGCCTGCCGGCCAGCAGAAGTCCAAGCAGTGTTTCCAGCCTCGTGTGCAGCAGACTTAAGATTTCAATGTAATCTAACTAGCTTATTTACATGCCTGATTTTTTATACTCCTTTTGGCTGTGAACCGATTTCGATGATTGTGTTTTTATTCGATAGTTGGTTCTATATTAATTGTAGTACAATCGGTTCAGTAATTTTTTAGAAAATTAACAAAAATCAAAGAAATATTGCGATAGTTGCAGTTGTCAGCGTGAACGTGTCTCTTTGGATCCATTAGACACTTAAAAAGTTAAAAATAAATAAAATTAAAAAAAAAATGAACTTTCTTCAAAAAAGGGTCACTGAAAAGCGTAAAATAACAAAATTTTGAGGTCATTACTATAACATTTTATGTATTTAGGTATGTTAAATTGGTGCTGACCTGAAAACGTTGTTATTTTACGCTTTTCAGTGACCCTTTTTTGAAGAAGATTCAATTTTTTGTTAAGTTTCTTAATATGTTAATTTGAACCTAGTTACGCATTATCATTAACAATTAATTAATTAACAGTGATCTCATAAGAGCATGTTTGAATGAAAAAGGAATAAAAACTTATTTCGTGTGAACTTAAAGGTTACGGTCTTGATTAATAAGTAATTAATTATTTGACTGCCTTATAAAAACCACCAAAGAACGTGTCAGACAACCTTAAAAATATTTCTCAATATAGAGAATCAACATTGGTATGTAAGTTTATTTTCAATTCTATAGAAATATTTTAATGGATATCAAAGATTGCATTTAACAATAATATTATTTATAAATCTGTATTCTAGGGATGTGAAAAAATAATCGATTTTTATTTTAATCGATTATTTTTTTCTTATAATCGATTTCTTGTAAACGATTTTATTTATGACAATAATCGATTTTTAATGAATCCATTATAAAAATTACACATTTTAATCAATTTTTGTAAATGGTGCCATCTGTGCGACAGACGATTCTTTTTAGTTTTTTGATTCTTTAAATTCAAAGTTTAAAGCATGATTTGTTTTGTATTTTAGTTTTCATACCAAAAACTTGTCGTTTTACTTTTGATTCTTATCGTTTGGTTTTATTTTTATTGTAAATTACAATTTGTAATAAAATGTCAAGTTGTAGTAGAAATTGTTTCAACAATTCTAATCTGTGTCAATAACTATAAGGTTGTCATTTTGCTTATTATCATTATATTTATCATTTTAAATGATTTTCATTCTTATAAATTGTTAATATTTTTCTCTTAGTTTTAAATCGATTTATATTCAAACTAAAAAAATCGATTATTAAGTAATCGATTTTTTTCATTCAATGTCACATCCCTACTGTATTCTGTGTGTATGGTATTAAAAAGCATAACGGGAATACAGTTAAACCTCGATTACCCATGAAGTCAGCTGGATGATAATTCCTTTATTTTGATTAAAACGTTTTTGTTTGCGCACTCGCTATAAATTTTGTGATTTAATATAATCTATATATAAATACGGGAGAGTGTGGAATCAGTTTGAGCGTGTTAATTCGCACACATTGTGATGAAACATAAAACGTTCTGTTCTTTTTAATGAGGGAAAGTGCAGAATATGTGTTTCATCACGAGGTGTTGGAATTAACACAGGTGAAGCCGATTCAGGAGAAATCCATATAAAGACAAAAGACGCTCAATAATGTTCAAACTTAAAAATGTAATAAATAAAAGTCAAAGTATATAAACATTGTGTTTTAAAGCGGTACTGTAATAAGGTGGAGCCGAAGGTATCACTACTGTTGTCGCTGCCTCGTTTCATGTCAATCGCAGGAGAAACCGCGGGTAGCGGCTAGTTTACAGTAGTATGAAAGTAATATGGGTGCCTCCCTTCTTGTTCAAGTCCTGGGTATGCCCTTGATAACAGGTAGTTAAAAAATAATTTAATATTTTCGATACACATATAAACTGATTTCATAGATCAATTTCTTTAGGTCCAAAATAATTAGTAGCCTAAAACATCGAGAATTTTCATGATTGGATTGGTATTAATTAAAGGGGGGAAGAAATGGAATCCCGAACAACAAGGCTCGGTCGTACGAAACCTTGAATAGCTGAGGTTTCACTGTATTGCGCCGTGTTTGGTTAACTCATACAATAAATACACAATTTATCAATGTAGCATTCGTATATCGGCTTAATTCAGCTCTGGACATTTTGTGCTACCGTTTGGTGTTGTTTGTTAAAGACTTAACAACTTATTTACGAAAACTTGTTATCATTTTTTATGTAGGAGTACACTTGTATAGCCAAAATATATTTATTATTGAATTAAAGATCATTATTCATTGAAATATAAATCACATAGGCCATTTTTTTCTTAGCAAAACATCAGTAATAGTATATAAAGTAAAAAATATTTTTTTTAAAATAAGCTTAAAACAATAATGAATAAAAAATACTAGTATTATTGTGAAAAAAGCGTGAGGCGCTTTGTTCCACATTTACGTACATCGAGCGCCCCACACTTTTTTCCCAATAATACTAGTATTTTTTTATTCATTATTGTTTTAAGCTTATTTAAAAAAAAATATTTTTTACTTTTTAGTTCGATATACCTAAAGCGTGTTTTTTAGTTTTTTTTAAACCATATTTATTTTTTACTTTTTAGTTTGATATAAAGCGTGTTTTTTAGTTTTTTTTAAACCATATTTATTTTTCACTTTTTAGTTTGATATAAAGCGTGTTTTTTAGTTTTTTTTAAACTATATTTATTTTCCACTTTTTAGTTCGATTTATTGTCAAAAATTTGCCGAAAAAAAAAACAATTTTTTTTTTCGGCGTGGACGGGATTAGAACCCACGACCCGTGATTCCGAGAGTTGACGTCAGCGAAGACCCGTGCTTTAGACCGCACGGCTAGCCACTGTACTTGCAGTGCTGGCATATTATACCACTATATAAACCACTTACTGTAGTTCAAACGAGTTTACAAACAAACATACATAAATTCATACATACATACAAACTTACAAGTGAAACTAATATAAAGCGTGTAAAAAGCCAAGCAAAATAAAAATAAATCAAAATAAAATAGAAATCCTCAAGATTACCACGCTAATTCAATAGAAATAACAATTAATGCAGTCATTCGCACTCTGATCCAAGTATTTTTTCCCAATGTTAATTTCCCTATGTGCACCTTACGTGTTTACATACTGTATAATACCTATCTAGTGATATTTTACCAAATTTTGAGCACCATCATGTATGCCGGGGTACCAGAGGTCTTTAAAATATTTTATTAGTAATCACAAAACTCAAGTATGTCACCCTCAACAATAATACTTTTACTGTATACGTTGTAGATATTACAAAGTTTGTCTATTTATAGACATGTACATAGTTAATGCGGCGTTTCCTGTTTAATATATTTACATTGTTCATATTAGATTACATTATTTTATTCATATTACAATGACGAATACATAATTGTGCCACTGAAACGCAATCTTTTGATTATCTATGTTAGTGTACTCAGTGTACAAACATTGCCTAAGCTGCCAGATTGCGCGCCGTTAAGACCGGACGATATTAGATTTTTGAAGTGAAAACTTCTTTAGCGAAGAACATAGAAAAATTAGTTTATTTTTCAAACAAAATAAACTAATTTTTCTATGTTGATAGCATTGTAACAATGGGTGTTTCTTAACAATTGTAGCAAACAATAGCTACTCTATAAACAATATATTATAATAATTAAAACTGTAACTAAACTCATCTAAATAGTAAATATAAGGTTTTAACGTCATATATTCTACGCATGCGTGTACAGTCATTTGTTTGCAATCATTTCCTCTGTATGCACTTCCTTAACTTCCGCGCTGGGTTGGTTTTTAATTAGCCTTGTAAGTTGTTATTTCTGATTGAAATGAACACTGATAATCTTTTTTTCCTTATAATTAAAGTGTCCGAAACGAATTTCTAAAAATTGCAGCGTTAATTTTTTTAGCCGCCAGTTTTGGGTAAGGCCTCAACTAATTCGCCTTGAATTTAATTGGTTAGTAATAAAATAATCAAATCGAATAATAATGTCAAGTATGTCTGCATAAGACTTACGTTAGTAATAAAATAACCAAAGTTTAAGGTATCAATTAAAGATCGGTTATTTTATCACCCCACGTTTTGCCGTCGGGTAAAGTGCGAAATATTTAATTTTATGATAAAATTGGACATCTATAAGCGTACTTCTGTGCAGGAAAAAAAGTTGCATTTAGTATTAAGGTATAATACGCGTCACGAATCTAGAAGGTTCGGAAATTAGATGCGAATGCGGGCTTGAAAAACCACAAACTGTACTGTTGCATTCGCACATTTACAGAGCGCACACAGCGCCGAGGCACTAGTGAATTTTGCACTTAGTCACGTACGGAGTTATTTTTGCTGAGTCGTTTAATGTTAAATGACACACTGTTTACAGTGACTTAAGCCATTCACATTGACGGATAGAATATTACAATAAACATTATTATTCAAATCTTTGATTAACGTCTGAATAGAACTCTTCAAGTACTAAATAAAATTGTCGACCAATTTTTCTCAGACCATACGAAGAAGATCCAAATCCGGATCGAAACGTCATCTTGTGTTCTATTGATTTGTATTTTTATCATTTTTGTCAATATATCGTATGGTCTGAGAAAAATTGGTCGACAATTTTATTTACTTGAAAAACATTATTGTTAAGCTTTATAGTTTATCCGAAATGCGGATAATATAAGATCAGAATCATATTAAAATGAGCTCAGAGCTGAGTGTGTGTATTGTGCTGTGCAATGCTACGTGACTCCTGAGCATGCTTGATGACAGTTCACACCTCTGCAGTCTGCACTGTCTAGTGTCGCTCCTTTGAACGACTTGCTCTGAGCGACTTTTTTTAGTGAGCGGAGCGCACGGAGCCAGCTCCCAATAAAGAGTCGTGTGGACACATCACTACTCTGAAGATACTATATAGAGATTTTATTTTATATAAAACTGTAGGAGAATTTTTGATGTAGCCCTGACCTAAATATCATATTAACGTCACATTAGTAAAAATTAATCATCACAGATTTTCGCCGCGTCTATCAATAAAAAATGGTTGTCGTTTATTCGCCAATTGAAATCATAAAAAATAAACACCAGTTTTTTTCATCTTTTATCAGATTATTTATCAAATATGCTAAAGTTGGACCACCTATGTAAACGACTATTTAGAATGATGTTCTGCAACAACTGGTTCTAATAATTTACCTGTAATATTGTGTACAATTTCACGTTGTACTATTGGTCTCTTTTATTTTAACGTGATAATATAATAATAATAATAACTAGTGTGACCTGTGCGAATTATTCGCACTAAATAAGTATAATAATTATCATTTTACAAAATTATTTTTTAAATATGATTGCAGGTATTCAATTCGTTTCTAATTTTGCACACTGCTTATAACGTTCTTCTTTTTGTTGTATTACAATATGAAGCTCAGATGACAGATCGAAGTGTTGACGTTGTTTCAAAATTAAAGCTGTCAGATGGCATACGTTGTTCAGCGTTGCTGTATTTTAATTAATTTACAAAAACAAAAGCAATAATAAATTTTTTAGTTGTCGATGTCAGTAGAGCAAGCAATTATCTGTAAAATGATATATAATTTATGTGGAGAAATTGTGAGGTTTTTTCTAAAAAGGGAGGCAAACATCTTTAACCTTAGCGTATTAATATATATGATTCTTTGAATAAAAATAAATGGCTGTTGAATTGAAATATCACTTTAAACGTGAAAAAGGCAATTTATCTTCTTTTTAATTTTGTTCAGTATAAAACGCGTGTAAAAATTATAGATACATTTAATGTGCGTTTCTAATATATGTAAATCTTAAGCTAGATATGACTAATTACTAAATATGTTTAAGATAAGTGATATCATTTTTTAAAAGTAGTTCTTTTGAAATAACTTGAATAGTTGACTTCTCATTAGGAAATTATTAACACATTATTTTTTTTTCATATTTTCGACGTAATTTTTTATTATAAGCACAAAACGTGTTTCGTATATATAAAATTAGTTGTTGCCCGCGGCTTCAATCGCGTAAACGTCGATTTTACGCGCACATTTGTCCGCGTTAATCCCATTCTAAAGGCCGCCGTACACGAGGCTGGTTTTGCCGCTTTCTAATTTGCCCCCTCCTGGGCCAAAAGCTAGGTACGCCCATGTTAACGTCATAGAAAAAGACAAAGTTTTTAAAACAGAAATAGTTTATTCAGATTGAATGCAAGTACATCAACCAATCCTATCATCGGAGAAATCAGGGAATTACATCGAAGAAAGAGACGCAGATATATTTTCGATACGCATTGTTGCGTTCACTCACCGCACATTGAGTAGATAGGCAATGATTCTCATATAGCTAATTAATGGATATATGATTTAGATGGACACTTTTTCAACTTATCCCCCATATACTGTGCGATCGGCGAAAGAAGACCGGTGGGGAAAGGGCAAGAAGTCGTTGATGTGTTCCCAAATTATCGGAATTCATAGGCGGCGCATAGCAAGGCATGCAAACAATGTATAGCTTTAAATTTTAAGGCATTATTTTGAGCCTCTAACTCGCACATTTTAATTACATTCGCTATGAGCTCCCTAGCGCCACTTCTAACTGTTTTTCCCTTTTTACTTTCCATTTTGATGATATTCAGACAACACCCCTCAACTTAGTCCGTGAACGCACACCTATGTACTGTCTGGTGTATGATTTTTTTGTACTGTTAGCAAGTGTCGCTGTGTAGTCGTACAGCTATGGCAATAGTACAATTATCGCGATACGACAATTGCGACACGTTTGGTCGACTGGACTCCCTTATTGCATAGAAGCGGTTCCAGGATCATTACCTTTTACTAATATAAAATACATGTGCGCTCTTCTGCAATAAGGTCATAGGACTACATTCCATAGACCGGTCTTCTTTTAAAAATCCAACAGTAAGATAGTCCTCCTTAAGTCCTTACCTTTATCCTCCATACTTCAAAATATATACTTGATGAACATTTGATAAGACGATCTCTTTGACCATGAAGATGACACGTATGCATCTGTTATATTGAAATAAAACTTATGATTTACTGGTTATGTTTTCGCGATCTGACATTAGAAATTAATGGAAAATATATACTTTATTGAACATAACCTATTATAAGTGGCCATAATGGTTTCTGTATAGGCTCCATTGACATACATTTCTTTGCATAAGAACAGAACAAAAAAAAAACATGAACTTATAATTATATGTTTATTAAGCCTTGTAAACTAAACATATTATTTATTGTGCGTACATATCGAGTGATTCAAAAGTATTGGTTCATTACTGATCTTTTTTTAGAATATAAAAAAACAAATTTTTTCTAGTTAGCAACGATTATACCATATTTTTTCATTAAATGGGACCACAGTTTTTAATGAAAAAATATGGTATAATCGTTGCTAACTAGAAAAAAAATTTTTTTGACGTGATAATGTCTTATAAATTGATGAAACACCGGCTGCACGCACGAAAAAGTGTCACGTTCCGCCTGAGCCTGAGCATGCAAGCGAGAGCACGGTATTAGCGATAGAGAGGCACGATCGGCCCAAGCGTCGGCTTGTACGCATTTCTCTCTCTTCTCGCGTGACGTCAGAGAGTTCATCAATGTTTCTTTATGACGTTATCACGTAAAACTATCGTCCGTAAACCGACTTTACCGACAACCAATTTTTTAATTCTAAATTAAACGGTAGATCTCTTTTACATACTTTAATACATTTTTCATCAAAGTATTGTTTTTTACCATGCCAGATTCAATTTTTAAGCGCCGTGACAGCGTTTTTTCATAAACAAATCAGCTTTTACAAGGGCCGTGTCAAAACACCACCTTAATTTTTTTCTGAAAGAAGGTTTGACATCTATTTTCTGCATAAAAATTGGTCTGTCAGCGAAAAAATGTTTTTTACTATGTCAGACTTCATAAAAAAAAATTTATAACAAATGAAGTCTGACAAATTTATTAACAAAAATTGTCAGCCAGACAAGTTGTATTAGATAGAAGAGATTTTAAACTTTATTTAAAAAAAATTCAAGGAGGTGTTATAAAATGTATTTTCATAAAAAAAATAATTTATAACAAATGAAGTCTGACAAATTTATTAACAAAAATTGTCAGCCAGACAAATTTTTTCAAAAATGGTACATTATTTACTACAAATTGTATAAATTTCAAGAAGGTGTTTTGGAAAGTAAAATCATGTTTTTTTCATAAAATTTATAAAAAATAACAATTAACAAATTTTTACTAGTCTGGCGGGCGTAACATGTTTCTTACATGTTTTTCAGCCATTTTCACTTTATAATTTTGAGGTGGACTATAAGACCGCGTGGATATAATAGTTATTGGCGTAACTAGTAGTCTAAGTCATTCATCGCGCTGACAGGTCATGACTTAGCCTACAAGTTGCGCCCATAATTTTATTCAACAATTGCGCGTTATTCATGTTTTAATTATAATGAGATGTTGTAAATATCTATTTATTTCTTTATAAAAAAAACTGTCAATACTAACAGCACCAAACAGCACGATTCAATGTTTTGGTTTGACGTTAGCCGGTTATGAATAAACTCCATGTCGAAAACATTCGGCCTCTCAATTTTAGTCTCAATGGGTAACAACAGGGAGTTGTTGTTACCTACTATTTCGTTACGACTCAGAAAATAGTTACGTTTATTTTCATTACTCCACAATGGCCGAGCTAGTAGGAATCTTCATTGAGTTATGACAAGTAATTTGTCACCAGTCGGTAAATGGCTATTTAGGGTTCGGTTTTTAGGCGTGATAAAACATGAATAACGCGCATGAGTTGAATAAACAAATAAACGGATCAGCTGTAATCGATTGTTGGTTATGGTGTGTAAATTGTAATTATTGGTTCGTTACTATAATTATGCTTTAAATGCGAAGAGGGCGCGCATGTCAAGAGCTTATTATCATGTCATGAATTTATAATAATACACGACGTCCATAATGTGCTATTATTATTAAATCAAGTATACGTTGATTTATATTCATTTTCCGTTTATTAAACAATTTTCAATCAAAGGACCCCGCACAAACCTTATGGGATTTGGTTCTTGGTTAAATTAAACGAAAATGGTTTTATTTGATAGTTTAAGGAGGTTGATCCGTTACAGTCCCAATGAAAAGTAAGTCGAATTCTAAATGGGAACTTTTCCATAATAAATTTTTACAAAAGGTTGTAAGTCGATGATCCAATGAATTACTGTCATAAAGGCATAAATAAATATTTTTTTAAATATTAATTAATTATTTCAGTATTTTACTTAATGGACTAACTTTTGAATTTTTTGTAAAAAGTTAGGTTAAAAAAATAAATTTATGTAAATATCTGTATTTTACATATTTTTTGCAGTAAATAATTAAAAAAAGAAATTAGAAGTAATGAAAATTAAATCATTAAAAAGTTGAAAATTCAGTTAAAATTGTTAAAACTGTCAAGAATAAAAGTCCATAATCGAAAAGTGCTAAGGTTTAATAATTTTTTTTATTGATTAAAAGTCTCCTAATTAAATTGGAAAAAATATTAAAATATGCGTAAGACATCGATGCTTTGCATAGTTAGTTTTCGGAACTGCTGACATTATTTGGTTATTTGCAAAAAATTAAAATGAACAGTCTGCATGCTAGGTTGACATATTTTCCATAAGACTACATGTACAAGTTTTTTTTAATTTTTAACTTTATAAATCTCCTAATGATTTTGGATTTTTTACAGAAAATTTTGTCATAAGAAAATCTATTAAAAAAACTTTATTTCAATTTTTTTTTCATTATCTTCGTAAAACCTCTTTAAAGGTCACTAAGATAAGGTGTCTATGAGCGCATAGCCTAAAAATCAGTAGATTTTTAGCTACAGATATGTTCAACGAGATTTTAGATATAGGGATATCCACTGAATTCACAAGCATGTTTCAAGTTCATTATTTGTGTCTGTATAAATTAATAATGTCATACTGGGATTCAGCGCACTCGAAAACATATTTCTAGAGCTTATACGATTTTTTAAGGTTATATGAATTCAATGGGTATGCCTATATCGAAAATATCGCTAAACATATCTGCACATGTATATAGGATCAAAAATTTATGATTTTCGGATTTTCCCTTTACTTGTGTTATAAGACATTTTTTTTTTCCAAATGTCATCATTCTGGGTCAGCGGGAAGTACCTAATAGGTTTTGATTCCCTTGCGAGTGTAAAAATCTGCAGCATAAACGACCTGCTAAATTCTGGAATACTACCATATATTTATTAATTAACTATATGAATCATTGCCTATCTACTCAATGTGCGGTGAGTGAATGCAACAAAGCGTATCGAAAATATATCTGCGTCTCTTTCTTTCATGTAATTCCCTGTTTTCTCCGATGATAGGATCGGTTGATGTACTTGCATTCAATCTGAATAAAGTATCTCTGTTTCAAAAGCTTTGTCTTTTTCTATGACGTTAACATGGGCGTACCCAGCTTTGGGCCTGGGGGGGGGGGGGCAAATTAGAAATTTCTTAAGCCGGGTCCCTCGTGTGTGTTTTGCCCTTCTGGATACGCCAGTGCATACGGCGTAAAAAAAGACAGAAGTATATGTTCGCACCCTCATAGTTCGATTGCGATTTTATAATTCCTATGCTCAGCATAGAATAAAAGTATATGAATACAACTGTACGCATATACCTATTTAGTAATTTTTTGTATTGTAATAATTTGTATAATGAAGAAATTATAAACATGCCGTATTTCGTTTTTTACGAAATCAATTATTTGCAGATAGAACGGCGCGTAGTTATTTTTATTACTGCCCTCTTTACAAAGCATTTTTGGCACACACTCAAATTGTTTGACAATAGTTATTGCACTGCGACTTGTAGCTTAAAATAACCTCGCATTGGTTCCGGCAGTCGAATGTTGCTGGGAAAATTCTCTCTCAGGAAACGGGAAAAGCTTGCGCTGCAGGCGTATTGAAATGTTGCGAGTTGTTTATTGGTTCATAAAAATTAAAAATATAAACTGTCCGTTAATATTACTGACATATTAATGTTTATATTTTTTTTTATTACTGTCAACAAAATGCTGTGAAAATTTATAGGCCAAAATCATATATACAGGGTGTCCCACGACATGGCTGCTTTAGCCTGGGACTGTGTTGCTGGGGTGCAAGTCAAAAAGGTCTAATGAACATATACCCGGAACGTTATCCTAACTGAGCTAGAAACATTTGACAATTTAGATAAGTAGTAGTAGGAATTCCCTATACTAATTTAAAAACCATTTAAAAAGAAATCGCTTTATTGAATTAGTTGCTCAAAATGTCCACCCAGTTGCTGTATACATAGTCTAGCTCTTCTTAGAATTGAAGTGGTAGCTCTGCGAAGAGTCTCAGGATCAGCACGAATAAATACTAATGGTGATTCACAGCCACCTGGTCTTTTTGATAATAACAAAACCAATAGCCGAATCTAATACCTGTATTAGTGGGCTTTCTTATTTAAAATTTAAAATGCTTCTAGCTCAGTTAGGATAGCGTTCCGGGTATATGTTCATTAGACATATTTGATTTGAAATCACCCCCAGCAACACAGTCCCAGACTATGGCAGTCATGTCGTGGGACATCCTGTGTATGTATTTAGAACAAAGTTTTCTTCCTCTCAATTTTTTTTTTATAAACAATGTATTTTTAGGATTCCGTACCAGAGTGGTAAAAAACGGAACTCTTAAATAGTGTCCGTTGTCTTTCCATCTGTCACAAATCTGTAATTTCAAAATGGTTTTCTTCGGCCATAATGCCTCCCACGATTAAAGATGTTTTTTTACCTATTTTTATTTTTAAATTTTTAGTGTGTTTTATTAAAAAAGAATTATTTGGGATGCATTTCCGATTCGTGCTGTCATTTCTTCGGTTGAGTTAACCGGGCTGTAGAGTTAATTAAATAAAATTTTTATATTAATATGAAGGAAGGTTTTGGTTGAGGATCATAAAATAAGCTTTACTAATGTTTCGCTAGTGGACAACGTTTCGAAAAATTTATTTTCATCTTGAGGCCCTGAAGATGAAAATAAATTTTTCGAAACGTTGGCCACTAGCGAAACATTAGTAAAGCTTATTTTATGATCCTCAACCAAAACCTTCCTTCATCTTAACATTCTATTGGATCAACACTACTTTATACTGAACATTTTTATAGGCTGTTTCTTTCTTATTTTTAAGTTTTGATAAAAAAGTTACTTAAAATAGAAGAATGCTTCTGTATATCAGGAACAATTAATTATTTTTTAATTTTTAAAGGTTTGCTTTTTTGCGTCGGGTCTTTTAATAAATGACTAAACATTATAAAAGACCTACATGTATTAAAAAAAATATATATATATTTTGTAATAATATTAATGACTTCCTGAATAATCGACTTCTGTATCTTGTTAAGAATTTTAATCAAGAAGCCTCCTATTAAAAAAAAAGTGTTTAAATTTTTTTGCATACCGCGAGATTTAGGTGTGTTCTATCGTGTCGTTATCTCAGCGTTAAATCAATGACTTCTCTGATGACGTCTTCACGATTAGAATATTTTGCAACTTCTAATGTAATTTTGGGTTACTGTAGGAAATTTTAAAATCAGGTAAAATGATTAACACAATTCTCAAATTAAACAATTACAATATTTATTACAATAACCGATCACGTTCACATTTCAATAAGTTCTGATAGTAGTCAGAGTGCCCGTCGGCAAAAATTTTATTGACACATACTCTCCCCAAACTTTGTATATGGCTTCATTAGGCCTAGTCTAACACCTATTTCTTCTATGACTTTTGGGGCGTTATCCATCTAAATTTTCCGAAAGATGTCGTTTTGACGACATGTAAAAATTTATAGATACTATTATTTTCCATTTAAAGTCCGTAGTATTTATTTTCAATAATTATGAATAACGGGAATGCGGACACAGGTATATAATTCTTTTCTTTTATTGCTAACGTTTCGTCAAAAATATTGACTTTGTCAAAGCTCTGAAAATATGGATATAACAAAATTATTAATTACAAAACAAATTTAAATAAAAATTATAAAAAATATACATTACCAAAAAAAAACAATTTTTTAAATTAGTAAATAAAGTTAAACATAAAAAATTATAATTTATTTTACACTTTTTTATGTCAAAAATACAATTTTTATTTAATTTTTGACATAAAAAAAGTGGAAAATAAATTATAATTTTTTATGTTTAACTTTATTTTCTAACTTAAAAAATTGTTTTTTTTTTTTTTTGGTAATGTATATTTTTTATAATTATTATTTAAATTTGTTTTGTAATTAATAATTTTGTTATATCCATATTTTCAGAGCTTTGACAAAGCAATAAAAGAAAAGAATTATATACCTACCTATGTGTCCGCATTCCCTTTATTCATATAATTTATAGATACTGTTTGTTTTTTTTTTAATTGGATAGCTTAAAAACTTCAACCAAAACGCTAAAATAATGTTCTCTGACAAATAGTATGAACCATTTAAAATGTCTGACACCTCGAATATGTCGAACATATTCGAGGTGTCAGACATTTTAAATGTATTATTTTAAATGGTTCATGTTATTTGTCAATTATTTTAGCGTTTTGATTGAAGTTTTTAAGCTACCCAATAAAAAAAAAACAAACATTATCTATAAATTTTTACATGTCGTCAAAACGACATCTTTCGGAAAATTTAGAGGGAAAACGTCCCAAAAGTAGGAAATAGGTGTCACGGCTTATGGCAGTAGTGATTAGTGTTACAGTGTACTTCGCAGTTTGAAAAAAAGTTAATAGTTCAAACATCATTAACATGGATGCGATTCACAATTTAATTAATCTCGCGCCCTCATTCCTATAGTGCGTGCTGGAAGGTACCCTGCGGAACACCGATTTTAGACACTATCTAAAAGTGGAATTTAGTGCAAATCTGTATTGTTTAAAGTTTTAAACGACACACAATCATAGAACCCGTATGCAATTAAGTGACTTAACGTGTCATTTGTTTTATCTTTAATTATAAACGTAATTAAGTGTGTATACATACTTTTATTTATTAATAGTTGGCCGCCGTCGAATTGACTGATTGCAAAGCGCAATAGCTTTGCTGTTGCTCCTTACTCACTTCGTCTGATTGGCAAGTGACTGAGCATTGCAGTGATGTGTCGCTCCTGAGCGAGTCGTTCATAATGAACGACTCCTTTCTCGGAGCGGAGCGAGTCGCTCTTTTTTTGTGAATGACTCACTCCGAGCGCCATTGCTCTGTGCTGACCTGTTCTGTACTGTTGCATTCGCACATTTACAGAGCGCACACAGCACAGGCCACAGAGGCACTAGTGAGTTTTGCACGTACGTAGTTATCTTTACTGAGTCATTTAATATTGAATGACACACTGTAAGTGTAATAGTACTAAGCTTAACCGTGACTTAAACCATTCACATTGACGTCGTTGACAAAGATCTAATATTGTAACAATAAACATTATTAATTGTTAAGCTTTTGTTATACTTTATAGTTTATCCGAAATGCGAATAATATAAGATCAGTATCATATGAAAATGAGCTCAGAGCTGAGTGTGTGTATTGTGCTGTGCAATGCTACGTGACTCCTGAGCATGCATGATGACAGTTCACACCTCTGCAGTCTGCACTCTTGTGCAGTGCGTACTGTCTAGTGTCGCTCCTTTGAACGACTCGCTCTGAGCGACTCTTTTTAGTGAGCGGAGCGCACGGAGCCAGCTCCCAATAAAGAGTCATGTGGACACATCACTAGAGCATTGTTTATCAACAATGCACAGTCAGTGACTGGTGGCGGTATCGAGACGTGACGGCCGCGACTTCAACTATTGTGAACAGCTGAACATCATCTGCCGGCGGCTAATTTAAATGCACACAAGGTCATTTATATATGTGCTTACACTAGTTTGTAATAGAGTACACTACTGTGCTCCGAACCGGTGCAACGTTGCAATCGTAAAAACGCGATTGTAAAGGCCGCTACACACGAGGCTAGAAACACTGCTTGGACTTCTACTGGCTTGAAATGACGCTTCTGCGGGCTCGCCTGCTAGCTCACAAGATAGGTTTTAAAATTAGAAACAGGGGCTATTTGTCTTGCTAGGTCCGATCAGGAAGCAGTATCTTGTCGCGTGGGCCCACAAACCAACGTGGCGTCATTCTGCTCAGTAAGACAACGGACACGCTTTGCTCTGTGTTTATATACTGTCACTGCGAGCGCACCAGATCTATCCACAAAACAAGCTTGAGGAGACGTCTTGTGTGAAGCAATCAAGAAAACCGCAGCGCTAGAAAATTAGCAGTCAAATCTAAGCAAGGAATCTAGCGGCAAATCCAGCCTCGTGTGCAGCGGCCTTTATATTAAACACGGTGTATAACATCGGAGTTTTACATAAGTATAGGCATATAATTCTTGTCACGTTCTCCAAAGTACAAAATTCTTTTCACCTGCTTTTGTGTTCGAGCGACGCATTATTATTTACTGAAAATAAGGGCGCGTGTCAAGAAAAACAATGTCAGGGCCCGTTATCACCGACATTTTTAATTTTCATTGACCTATTTTAACACGACTTTTTTGTCTTTTTATCACATTTCCATTTGTCTGCTTTACGATTGGGATTGAATGTATTCAATTTTAACGAAATGTGTCAGTTAGGACCTCTGAATCAAGCCCCGGATCTAGGGGGAGGCAAACCGGGGCACCCGCCCCGGGTGGCAGTGTCAAGGGGCGCCAAAATCATAATTTAATAATATGGTTCAAAAATGCCAACCATTATATTTGTGAGTTTTTTAAGCAATTTATCTCAAACGCCGGAGAGTGGGGCCGCCATTATCAAGTTTCTGCCGCGCGGTTCGAAAAAAATCGTTGCAGTTGAATGAAAAGAGTGGGAGAATCGTTTCTACTCTCTCTGACAAAGCGTCATACGTACTCTACACGCATGCGTAGTGCGTACTGTGTGTAGTCACGATAACAAATTCCTTATAACCACTTCTCCTAATCCTGAAATAATAAAGTCGTCAACAAATGTTGGAACTTAAGAAGTTTCACTTCTTACACGCGACAGTATCACTATTACCAGACGTGTCATTACTGTGCTAAAATGTAGGAATGTTTTGCGATTAATTAAATACACTTGTGTTTTAGCTGGAAAATTTTTGATGACGTGATAAACTTCTTTGCAACTATTTTATATCAGATCTATTTAATGATCAACGAGTATGAATCTATTTATAGATTAATAATGAAGTGGCTGATTGGTAATTAAACAACATATCTACGTTTATTTTTCTTTGTAGTGTAACGCTAGTTTTAAAATATAGACGTTTTCCATTGCAAAATTTTTAATTTCGTAACTTTTAGTTTAAAGTCAACAATGTGTTACTCCTGTAACTGTAAGTAATTTTGCCACGTTTTTATCAATCACTTTCTTGTCTGTCTGTTTGGTGCAAAATTTGCAATTGATTATAACCCAACTTCCCGATGAGAGACTTAAATCAGCTCAGAATTGGATGTGTAATATTAAAATTTTTAGATAAGCCCAAATTCGACAGACGGGCAGACAGACGAGTATTTATTAAACGTATTTATCCTTGGTAGATTAGTACTTTTTGCTTTTACGAAACCGTCTTCCATGATGCGAAATCAATAAAATACGGGATATAAAACTATATAAACGTGAACTTGAAACAACTTCAAAATAACACACAGCACAACATAAACGTAGGTAGTTTACAGACAGAGTGACGTCACGCCGGAATCCAACATGGCGACCAGGTTAGACTTTTGAAGAACAGATTAAAAAATACAATTCTTAAAATCGAATTATAAAGGTTATTATGCATTATTATTTTGGTTTGCTTTTTACAAGATCTATCGAGAATATGTATTATTAGATTTTTTCTTACATGGTGCAAAATACCCTATTGCTCAATTGAAAGACAACAATCAGTGAGCTTTCAAATGCTATTGCAAGAAATCATCAATCATTTTATACCTAGGTTGAAAACCTTACGCAATATTTATTGTTTTCTGAAAACTTTCTCATCAGAATAAATTTATCGTCTGTTTAGGTTGAACACGCTGTATATTATGCATATTATGTAATATATTCATAAATTATGTAATGCATGTAGTATAACATAATAAGGCGTTTGTACCCACCGCTTTGTGTCTGCAATGCTAATAATGGCGTATGAAATACAATGCAAAACGCCTTCTTGTCTCCTCAGATTTGCCATACGATACCTGTCAACACTGTCAGAGGTAATCGTTTTATTAAGTACTCTAGAGCACCCCAAAAATATTTTTTGAGATTTTTTGGGATTGTTTGAGTGCCCGCTGGCAAAAATTTTACTGACACATACTCTCCCCAAATTTTGTATATGGCTTCATTAGGCCTAGTCTGACAACTATTTCCTCTATGACTTTTCTTGATTTTGGGGCGTTTTCCCTCCAAATTTTTCGAAAGATGTCGTTTTGATATTTATAGATATTTTATAGATACTGTATGTTTTTTTAATTGGATAGCTTATAAACTTTAACCAGAACGCTAAAATAATGTTCTCTGACAATTAATAACATGAACCATTTAAAATGTCTGACACCTCGAATATGTTCGACATATTCGAGGTGTCAGACATTTTAAATGGTTCATGTTGTAGAGAACATTATTTTAGCGTTCTGGTTGAAGTTTTTAAGCTATCCAATTAAAAAAACAAACAGTATCTATACATTTTTACATGTCGTCAAAACGACATCTTTCGGAAAATTTAGAGGGAAAATGCCTCAAAATCAAGAAAAGTCATAGAGGAAATAGGTGTCAGACTAGGCCTAATGAAGCCATATACAAAGTTTGGGGAGAGTAATGTGTCAGTAAAATTTTTGCCAACGGGCACTCTGGCTAGAAGCAATTTGGAACAAAATTTCCAAAGCTAAATTAATTTGTAGTTTCCATGTGACATTGCCTGTTTTTTTTTCTTGAAATAATTTTTTTGCCATTTGAAAGTAAAATTTAAAAAAATAGCTATTTTGTGACAATTGAAATGTTCTAACTTTTTTTCTAATAATTATTTTTGGATAAATTTAATGTCACATTGAAGGTCTGATAGTACAAAAGGGCCCCTTAAAAGTTTCATAAAATTTTATGGAACGGTTTTTGAGATATGACCTCAGAAAACTATGTTTTGAGATAATGAGTTTTTTTTTTAATTCTGCCCTTATTTATCACTTTTTGACCACTTAATTATCTGGGCTTAGCAGTCTGTATCCATTCGTGGTCCATATTGGGGCCCTTCCTTGGTTTGCCGCAAAATGCTAGTAAAGACCTACTCTTTCACATAAACAAATAAAACAAACATCGATTTTTTCGAAATTCTAGAGTACTTAACCCTCTTAAATAGGACAATATAAAGCGTGTGCTACAGAAAAAAACTGGAATCGATGGTTGTTTGTTTTTAAAAAAAAATGATAAGCTGTGACGTCAAACATCGATATCTCGTCCCAATTGCATCTACAAAAATAATAACTAGTCATTTATTAATATTGTTTACACCTGTCAATTGTACTTATACCAATGAAAGCAACCAGCGTAACGTTGCAGGTGTACCGACATTTTTTGTTATGATAATTTTATATTTTAATGCGATTTACAATCAGTGGCAATCTACTGTTATTTTTTTCACTAATGGCCATATTCACCGAACGTAAGTAATTATTTATTCGGTTCATTTGTTCTTCAGGTACCTATTCCTCCGAATAAATAGCGATATTATTCAATTCGCCAACCATAATTAGGCTTAAATCTTTTCTGTCTTATATCCAGGGTATAAATATTTATTCGTCTCTTAAAATAATAATGGCCGTCACATAGATCATAATATAATAATAATAATAATAATAGATTTATTCTCAACAGGAAGACCCATTTACATACCTAACCTATGAACGTGGAGTTTTATATCTACAGTTTGCTCTTGTGAATTTATTTATGTGTTGTTTATTAACCTTTTGTGAAGTGTATATAGTTGTGAAACATTAAAGATTGTGGAAGTTTTCTGTGCAATTGGGTTAAAATAAAACATTATTATTTTGTGAAACTTTTTTTTGACGTCTACACTAACGCCATCGGTCGGATTTTCGGGTGAACGTCAAACATCTAAACTAACAAACTTTACCTCTTCTGCCAAAAAAAAAATCAAAGTGTATTTAAACATTGTGTTTTAAAGTGGTACGGTAATACGGTTGTATAATACGTTGTCGTGTAGTGTTTCATCTCAATCGCGTGTGGATTCGCGGGTAGTCGCTAGTATATTATAAATCTGCAGATAATTACGTCGGTAAATATGATGTCAGATAAAGTTACGACATTCGTTTCAACTATAATGAATGGTTGTATTTTTTCCTTCATTAATGCAGTCTGACCTACATGGTTGTAATTTATGTACAGTATACGTACTTGATTTCATTTATATATTATTTTATTATATTCATTTCATTGGTGGACTGGTCGTTCTGTTTTAACTGAGTAAAAAAAAAGAAACGCGAGCCTTTGTGGGACGCCCCACAGATGTGAACATTCTAGTAACTAAATTTCGCTCCGTATAGATTGTGTGCACGAAGCCTACTAGCGCCGCTAGTGGGTAATAGAGAACTATTGAACTCGCTTTTTATGGAAATCGCGAGAGATGTTTCTATGCTGATAAGTCAAAAACTTTAGTTGGCCATGATGTGTCAAAAAAAAAAACGTAATAAGAAAAACTGATGTTATTTTTTTATACCATGAAATTCAGATTGAAAACCATTATATGAATAGCATAACATAAAAGGTACGTAAGAATTATTAATTATGACGTACAATATATAAATAATTAATTTGTTCACACTGACAGCGGAACGTCAAATTATGGCGCCAATGGTCTTTGTTTTACTTAAACAGCCCGGAACACAGCAAGCATTTCCACATCGCTTAGTTTTGCCCATGTTTTCTTTGCAATTAAAAAACTTCATAAAATTATAACTATTTCACTTTTAATAAACATTGCTCACTGACATACGGAAAATTTGAGCTTGAAGTTTCCCCTAGTGCTCACCACAAACGCTCGCGTCGAAAAATTTGTAACTCCGCCTCCTTGCACATAGCCCGTAGCTAAATTTTGCTCTGTCATCTAGATGTCGCCTTCAACAAAAGTGGCATATACACACAGCAAGCGCTACGCGCTTTCGTCTAATACTAGTAACTGAAAAACGTAACGTCGTGCCATCATAGCGTCTCGACAACTGCACGTTTTTAATCCCATTCAAACGTGCGAGTAGATGCTTCACATCAATAATAATTGCTCTTAGAATGAAATCACGAAAGTTTGCGCAGTAAACGTTAATAATTTAATAAGTAATTATTATTTTTATTTAAGTGCAGGTTTGGTGGAAATTTATTGACTTTAATGTGTATATTTTAGTTAAAGTAAGTTTGTCTGGTTTTTTAAGTACCCAGATAATGTTAAGTGACACCATATACTCAGTAATAGTTGCAGTAAATAAAAAATAAGACATTTATGAGTTAATAAATCAAATTATACTTTTGTGTAAATGGATCCACCATAATTTATCTCATTTCTTTAAGTTTGCATGTGTCGTTTCGATGTTTTTAACGTAAAAGTAGAGATTTTGTTTTGAAATAAGTAGTTCATTTATCTCGTACGTAAGTGCACTTATTATGGCCGATGTTGTTCCAAATATTCTTGGTTGACTATAGCTGAACAACCACAAGATCCCCTTTGAAGAAACAAGGCCGCTGCACACGAGGCTAGAAACGCTGCTAGATTTGACTCCAGGTTTTCTAGCGCTGCTTTTTGTCGATTGCTGTTATGTGCTCGCTTCACACGAGACGTCTCTTCAAGCTGGTTTTGTGTACCGTTTCCCGAAAAAGTCCATGACGATGCTTTAATTTTGTGTCATTAGTTCGTATATAGTTTATAGATAGCACGCCGTCTTGATTGCTTTTTGCTACACAATCAAGTGGTGCCGCATGAGTCACAAGCTACGCACAATTAAGATAAATTGTCTTCAACTTCCTTTTAAAATATCCGCCTTTAACTTGTGTGTCGTGCGCTCTGTAATTCTGATCTATTAAAATATTTGTAGAATATATTGATGAATATGGCCAGTCAAATTGAACGGATCTAACAATAGAGTTGATCTATCATAATAGTGTATGCATTGTTATAATATGCGGTCTTCTGTAAATGTTGCGGTATGTATTTTGGATGTTTGTGATGATAATTATTGTTAATTGCTATAGTTTAGCGACTTAATATTCTGTTGACATACATATCAGTTAATGATTTGTATCATTCAAACGCCAATTAATATCATTATTAAATGACTTAATACTGATACTTGGAAATAGTCTGTTAAATTCAACGATTCTTTAACATATTATATTTTTTGCGTAGTTAATAACAGCCACACCGGCTTCCAAGGTAATTCATAATTATGAAAATAATGTAACTTCTTTTTCAAAACATTAATTTTTAATTTTGAACTGCCAAAATTCGTATTTTTGTGAAAAGAAAACCGAAGTAGATTTTCTCGAAAATGACGCATTTAGATATTTTTTTCTGGGGCGGAGGGGTTAAGTAAAATAAATCATTTTTTTTTAAGTTTCATTAATATCACATAAGAATACTCACGAAGGGAGGTGTCAAGCAAAATACCTATTAATTCACAAACTAATTTTACAGGTCACTGGGTGAATGCAGAAGTATCTTAAGTCTAATATGTGCTGTTTTGAGTTTTATATAGGTACACCTATCCCCCGATTTACACGGTAGATACGTTCCTGAGAAAAACGTGTAAATCGAAAATTAAAAATTTTCAAGTCAAAACCGTGTAAATCGAAAAGCTTGCAGAAAATGCATAATTTTGCTATTTAACAGTTGTGATTTTTTTCAATATTTTTAGGTGTACACAGAAATAAAAATAAATCTTTCTGAAACTGTGAAACTTTCACTCAAATACAATTTTCCGTAGATAAAACTTTAATTTTTTGCGAAGAAATACAGACCAGTGTGCGTGTGCAGCAAGTCAGCACATAAGCTCGGGATTCCCCGTGAGATGTGTACACAGCGCACGTGTTCAATCACAGAAGAATTTAGTAGAGTGCGATAAAAACAAAAAAAAAAAAACTTATTTGAAAAACCGTGTAAAAGCGAAAACGTGTAAAACAAGTACCGTGTAAATCGGGGGATAGGTGTATTTATAGATATGTTTTTAAGCATATTTCAATGCAGAATCTCTCAAAATATGGTAAAATAGATTCTGTTAAACAATATTTTAGAGGAAAAATCAGATTCTGCATTGAACTATGCTCAAACACATATCTATAGGTATATAAGACTCAAAACAGCACATTTTGAACAAGATACTTCTGCATTCACCCAGCGAAGTTCTTTTTCACAATGCGCTGTTATTATAGTCTTGTCTAAATTTTATTTTTTAGCTAGGTTTTCGTAATATTTCCAGTTTTATTTTGTATTATTATGGTCCTGGGGGAGGGTAATTACCTTCTGTACCGCCCTTGATTTGTTTCTGATCTATAACAGGATCAGAATAACGGACATGTATTATTGCTGTCATGAAAGAAATATCAGAAAAAAATTGGTTGTCTGTAAAGTCGGTTTACGGACGATAGTTTTACGTGATAAAGTATTCCGTAATACATAACCTAAATTTATATAATAATTATAATAATTCGAATCTATGATATTGCATCTTTCGCTTCAAATTTAGGTTAATTTTATGTATTAAAATACTCACCACCTATAATAATAATTGTTTTTTTTTAACTTTCTTTCTTTCGTATTTATTTTAAGTCTCAAAGATTAATTGTCATAATATTTTGAAAACAATTGTTTCACTGTTTATATAAAATTCCAAAACCTACTTAAAATATTTAAGTATTTTCATACGTCAAAAAATTGATTTTTATAATGATAAAATTTGTATGAAAACGATTTTTTCGAGAGATGAGACCTAGCTAAAACGATTTTTTGCCCCCCAAAATCCCTTTTCAGTAAATTTCATCCAAATCGTTAGGGCCGTTTTCGAGAAATGCACGCACAGGGTCAGGCGGAACGTTACGAACGTTACACTTTTTCGTGCATGCAGCATGTGTTTCATCAATTTATAAGATTGGTGATTCATCAATTTATAAGACGTTATCACGTCAAAAACAATCTTCTAGTTACAAAATATGACAGAAATAATGACAGTATTTCGTTTATGACTTGATTAAAAATTAAAGTGTAAAATTATGATAAATGAATTAATCACAGAGTGGACATTACAAATGATATTATGATGTGTTTTTGCGTTTCAAAAATTGTAAATAATTACCGAAATGGCGTGACCTAAATTCATATCTATGTATTTACATAATTATAGTGTGCCTCGCTTTTTTAGACTGGACAGCATTTCCGGTCGGAAATTTTACTCGTTTTGTCGTTTTTAGATACGCATTATTAGGTGACGCATAAAATATAAAATGCAGATACTTTTTTGTACGTAAATACAAATAATATAATGACGGTGATGTCACGACTCAAACCACTTCTATTTTTATCCTTGTCCTCGAAATAAATAATCTATCTTTGATAAGTCATTCCTGCAAGAATTGCTGTAGGCATTGTGCATGCGAAGCTGGTTTTGCCGCTAGCTTCCCTGCTAGATTTCACATACTAGTTTTTTAGCGCTGCTTTTCTTGATTGCTGTTATGTGCTCGCTTCACACGAGACGTCTTTTCAAACCTGTTTTGTAGATGGGTTTGGTGCCGCAGAGAGCAGAGCGTGTGTGTTATTTGAACAAATGCCGATGCCGTGACGTCATATTGGTTTGTGGGCGTTTGTCCGTTTCGCCTGCGTGACAAGAAACTGCTCCCTGATTGGTTCTTGCTGAAAACAAGCAAAGAAGCAAGCGAGAAAAATTGCCCCGGTTCTAATTTTAATATCCATCTTGTAACCTCGCACGTGAGCAAGCAGTGACGTCATTTCAGCAGTGTTTCTGGCGGCAAAACCAGTCTCGTGTGCAGCGGTCTTTATACTGGCAAAAAAGGGGAATTGAAAAAGTTTAGAATTCATATCTATATACTAATATATAAAGCTGAAGAGTTTGTTTGTTTGATTGAACGCGCTAATCTCAGGAACTACTGGTTCGAATTGAAATATTTTTTTTTGTTGGATAGCCCATTTATCGAGGAATGCTATAGGCTATATAATATCACGCTACGACCAATAGGAGCGGAGCATCAATGAAAAATGTTACAAAATGTAACTCAAAATTTGTCCGGCCGACAAAAACTTTTGAACGGTAATTCCGATCATCATGAAATTTGGACACAACATTCATCTCGGTAAACTAAGATGAATGTGCGTTTTCATGTACCTCCTCCTCCATTCGTTCTTTTGTACCCTAGTGAAACCGGGCGAGACCGCTAGTACTGAATAAAAATATGTTTAGAAGGGCAACGGACCTTTGGAAAATTTATTGAAAAAGTGTACAGTGCACAGAATAATTATCCTTAACTAGTAGTAAATGTGGAACTAAAAGACAGGGGACCCGCATTCAAGTATAAAAGAAGGAGTCAAATAGATCTCCATCTGCTGCATGTTGAGATTTTCCGACTTGTTTTCCTTTTTTCAGTTTGTAGTTGCATTTCTATGCAGTCGGGTTTTTTGCTTTTTTTAAATAATTAATTTTTATTTACTGATATAATAATATACTAATAAAAGAAATTTTGAATAAAAATAAAAAAGTAAACAAAATACTTGATTTCCTAAAATTAACAGATCTAGAAAATAAAATATAAATAGCAATACACCTCAAAAATAACACAACTACTTATATAGCAATATAATTTCTATACATATACTTACCGTATACTCATTATTATTATCTACGTATTTGTACCTTCTTTTTGACGTGATAACGTCTTATAAATTGATGAATCACCAATCTTATAAATTGATAAAACACCGGCTGCATGCACGAAAAAGTGTAACGTTCCTAAATCCTAACGTTCGTAACGCGTAACGTTCCGCCTGACCCTGTGTGTGCTTTTTGCTAATTTCTCGCTCAATTTAAATCAGATCGGTTTGAAACCAGTCTTAAACGAAAGAGGAGAACATTTTACAAAGATTTCGTATAACAGAATTTGCCTAAACAGTTTTTTTATACAAATTTATATAGAAAAATAGCTGTATAAATGCAATGTTGTCTAATGCATGGCGCGACGCGGTCGGTCGTCTTTGTTTGCCGTACATGGAAATTAGAAGATAACGTATGTCTTGTCTTAACATGAAAACGGCTGCATTTCTAATGTTTAATTCAATTTTTTGACATTAGTATTTTGTGAAATGCAACGCCTTCTAAGTTAAGTATTGGAATAACTAATTATTATTAGAACATAATACTTTGACAGTTGCAAACGTCACTTTTGACATTTCTTATCATTCCGACACCAAGGATAAGCGGATTGAAACCAAATTTTGGGAGGTTTAGGTTATGCATTACGGAATACGTTATCACGTAAAACTATCGTCCGTAAACCGACTTTACAGACAACCAATTTTTTTTGTTTTTCTATGTACTAATGGCCTCGCAGTCGAAGCACCACACACTTTTGTAATGTTTATTGTATTTTTGATTTTTTTTCTGTAAATAAAAAAAAAAATTTAATATGAAAATATGCTATACTTGAAACCTGAAAGTTGAATTTATTAAAAAGCAAGTATTTTAGAATGAAATAAAATGTTTATTTGATTTATACCTTCATTAAAACTACCAAGTTTATAGTGGTCTGGAATCATTAATCATTTTAAAAATTACACCTGCTAAATGCTGACGTCATTTCGGTCAAGTTTTGTGCATATCTGGTTCTATTTCTCGTGAACTTATTATATTAGTTACAAAAAAAAAAAACAGGAAAAATAAAACATACTTAATCCGTGTAAAAATGCTGTAAGGAGTGGGCTATTAAAAAAACCGAACAGCTTTTTATAAATATTCAATTGAAGACCCGGTTTTATATAATGGATACGTTTTGTCAGTCATAAATATTTTTAAAACAACGATGTAGGTATATGTGTTTAATTCGCCGCACTTTTTAAAAAAATTGAAACCGATCTGAACGCAAAATAATATCAGCGACGTATGTGCGCTTTGTTTCTGTGTTCCTTTCCTTGTGTATAAAGCATTGAAGCAATGCCCTGAACATGAGTAACGATCTTACGTGGTCGATCGCTCGTTTTTAGGGTTCTGTACCTCAAAAGAAACCCTTATATTATGATCACTTTGTCAAGACTCTTGGAAATCGAAACTGATTGGGTACTTCCCGTTGACCTTGAATCATGAAATTTGGCAAGAAGCAATGTCTTATAGCACACGTAAAGAGAAAAATCAGAAAACTGTAAATTTGTAGTTAAATCACAGAAAAAAACAATGTTTTTAAACCGCAACAACGTGCTACGCACGTACAAGCGATTATACAGCACAATATGAGAACTCTCGCATACAACACGGTACGACAACTAGGCTATCAGCTATAGCCACGATGTACACTACAGTTCAGTATCTATGAACTTATTGCAATTACACGTGTAGTAGGCAAACTGACCGCGACGTTTGTCGATGTATGGAGACAACAGTTTTCCAACGGCTAAACGGGAAACATTTTCGAGGCTCGATACCCGTGATTGACGAATTATTTACATACCTACAAGTTTGTGCGGAACTCTCGGTGCGCTAGTACGACTTTTTTTTAAAAGCTTGTTTGTTTCTGACGGGGTGACTAAATAATGGGTAGTATTTAAACGAGTTACAATTTTGGGTGACAAAAATAATCAATTTGGGTTACTGTATTACTAAGTGAGCGACTGACTGCGCGTGACGAGAAAATAATAGTTGGGTGACTAAATTACTAAGTGAGCGACTGAATAGAACTGCGTTTTCGAAAAAAATATATACAGTAGGCGCTCGATAATCCGGCACCCGATTTTTTCCCTCTATGCCGGATTGTCGGAACTGCCGGATTATCGGATTTTCGCTTGCTTCTTGCCATAATAAATTTTTTTAATTATCATTTCTCTTAACTTTCTCAAATTCAGTAGAAACAGCATCATTTATTATTTCTTCATCGGTCATTACAGGGTGAGAATCCGAGTTTTCCGCAAACCATTCCTCAATATCGAGAGAAACTACTCGAACCCGCTCAGTAGTCCGGCGTTCAGCAGTGTAAAATGCCGGATTATAGAGCGGGCTACCTGAGTCTCAAAATGCCGGACTACTGAGCGTGCCGGATTGGCGAGCGCCGGATTATCGAGCGCCTACTGTATTTAATTGACTGTCAATTAAAAATACATTTTTAAGAAAACGCAGTTCTATTCATACAATTAACTATTTAATTCGCAATACCCCGTTATCGTTTACCCCGGAATTACAATTCGCATACCCGTTTATCGCTCACCCCGGAATTATTTTTTTAAAAACTCCACCTTTGCTCCATCGTGTTTCACTGCGAGACAATTCGCATACCCCTTTATCAAAAAAAGCGGTGGTTTTCAATCTTCATGAAAATGTGAGTTTTAAGTTGTAGTCTGAAAGTGATAAAAAAAATAAAAAGTAAAAACAAAAGAAGATATCTGCTTCAAAATTACCGAAGGCATTCTAGTCGCTCACTTAGTAATTTAGTCGCTCACTTAGTAATTTAGTCACCCAACTATTATTTTAATATCTCAAGTTATTAAAACAGTCATCAGTCACCAAATTTGTTTTTTTATTCGACCGTTTTATAATTCCCCCTAAATAATACCGGATTATTAACTGCAATTTCGGAAGGAGGACAGTTGACCTTGAGCAATGTAGAGCAATTTGGTGGGAAAACTGCAGCGGATAATTGATGTGCAGCAGCTAATTAGCAAAACATCTTTGAACGGCGGCCAAGTAATATACTAGAAATATTGACGCAGACCGCTTGGCGACGCATAAACACTTGTAAATATCGTATGTAATGCGCTCGGTCACAATACGAATTGGGTTATGTCGCATTTTATGATTTAAGGATCGCCTCAGACATGCTACTTTTTATTCGCCTCCATATTCGCACATTAATAATTATGGAATTCTTGTCTGGGGCTATTCTACATGTTCGAATCGTATTTTCATTCTACAGAAGAAAGCCTTATAGGCCCCACTCACGATCAAACTTCATGCCACAGTTCAGTGTTCAAACTTATAGTTCAGTGAAGCATGATAATGTGTGGGACAAATAAACACTGAAACCAACACTGAAGTCAGGCATGAACTCATCAAATTCATCTTGATTTTTGAACGACTTTTAGTTCAGTGTTCAAGTAAACTGCTGTGTGTGTGGGTTTTTTTCAGTTCAGTTTTTGGAGTTCTGTGTTTTGTACAACCAGAAGCCAAAAATCTCAATGTTGTTGCAAGTCTTTCTTGTGCAGAAATAGATTTTCGCATATTTGTGTCCTGGTTCTTAATAAATAGGGTAACTAATTCCAGTAAATAATTGTAAGTTAATTCATCCATTCGTAAATAATTATTCCAATCAAGCGGCTCAAGATGTAATTCATTAATAAACATTACTTCTTGAATCACGCATTTCTAACCAATTTTTCACTCATATTCTTCTTTTTTTTCTTATTTCTCTGTTTTAAATACAATCCCATAGCTACGAACAGTCAATCCTCCTCACTATTTAAATTACTCATTTAGTTCTTATTAATGAACTATACTCAATAGTATAATATTATAGTGTGTATATAATATAATATATCTTATGTATCTATACTCGACGAGTGTATGCCAACAACTAAACCAAATTGAACACAAAAAATTTAAAAAAATGAGCAGTTTGCATGAACTGTGTGTGGTACCAGTCAGTCTTTCGATTAATCGGTCCAACTTCACTGAACACTGAACTGTGGCATGAAGTTTGATCGTGAGTGGGGCCTATTAAGAATAATTTTTAATCTTAGATCACGTGACACCTGCCGTAATATTTTTATTGAACAGAAATTGTTGACAGTGCCATCTGTTTATATTTATAAAGCTGCTATCTTTACCTGGAACAACTACAGCAATTTTGATTTACTTGGTCATCAATATAGTACAAGAAAAAGGACCAACTTAAGAAGCATTAGACCTAACCTAACACTCTATATGAAAAGTCCCTTATATTGTTGTGCTAGGATATTTAATCATATTCCTTACGAAATAAGAAACGCTGCTAGTTGTCGACAGTTCAAAAAAAAAACTAAAGGATTTTCTTTCTGATAAATGTTTTTATTCTGTTGAGGATTTTTTTTATATGTAATTTTATGTAACTTTTTTATATTTTGTTTGTATTATCATCAACTGACTTCTCCTATACAATTCTTTGTCTTAAAGTATTATTGTTATTATTATTATTATTATTATTATTATACCGCGAATGTGGCGGTTCCTCTACGAGAGCCGCGAAGCTGCTGAACAACCAAAATCTTAGAATGAAATAGGTACGTTTTCTATATTTAACATCGAGCGTATAGAGTAGTGAGATCACTAGACTCGCATTCGGGAGGTGTCGGGTTCGAATCCCGGCGGGGCCAGATGTGGCCGAGACTTTTTCCTGCTGCCTCTCGCCGAGAAACGGCAATCCCTGTACCGGCCATCTTGTTGAGGTTTTCCCTAATAATTCCAGATAAATATCGAGATGATTCCTTATTCAAGGCCATGGCCGATTCCTATGCTCAAAATTTGCCTACCAAAGCTGTTTAACTTCACAGGCACTACACACATGTAAGCCATGAACGTGTATGCGTTACCCAGTAGCTGACGCCATATTGGTTCATGCGACAGATATCGGTCCACCGCTACGCTTCTGGTTACAGACTTCGTAATCGCGCCTAATGAAATTCACATTATGAATTCGACGTATAATACGCGCCATCTAAAAGGTTCGGAAGTCACAAACAGCGTCACAAAGGCACATTTCAGAGTCGTTGATACTCTCACCACCTCCCAGCTACCTGCACGGAACGTGCGCTCGTCGGTGATTGGCCGTGATCGCTCGTTGCCTATGTCGCTTTCCTGCTTTAAAGTACAGTCGAGTACGTTATTGTCAAGTTGTTATTGCTATGTTAGTTTTGTTGGGTTGCGAGTTTGTAGTTTTTCAAACAGACTGTACAAGCGCAAGCCCGCATTCGCATCTTACTTCCGTGGCGAGCATTATAAGTCAATTTGCCTTGAGACTACGGATTATGTGAAGCAGTAAGGCAAGTAAATAAAAGGCTACCGATATATACCGCCTCACCATTTACCTGCACCTCCTCCACCACTCTCGCAATGTAAAACACACTATTGCATTAATATGCACATATCTTGTGCACAGCTCATGTGGTCATAAATAAACTATTCTAACTTTCAAATAACCTACCTACGTATCCTAGTACCGTGGATATCAAGAAAATAAAGGAAAACAATTGACAATAAAAACACATAGGTGCATTTATTTCTACCAACTGTGAAAGTATTCTTATACTGTGTAAAAAATAACTACCTCTATTTTTTTTTAAGTTCACTTTCAATTCAGCAAGTCAATTATCAGGTAGAAAAGTTAGTTAAAGAATAAACACTGCACTATTATACTCCTTGCCCTTTTTGTAGAATATTTTGACGTTCATTCAAAAATCCGACCGATGGCGTTAGTGTAAACGTCAAAAAAAACACTTACAAAATAAAACTTCCACTAACTTTAATGTTTTACAACTACACACTTCACAAAAGGTTAATAAACAACACATAAATAAATTCCCAAGAGCAAACTGTAGATACACATAATACGCCACGTTTATAGGTTAGGTATTATGCTCTGTGTGGCGGCCATTATTATTTTATCAGACGAATAAATATTTTTACCCGGGAAGTAAGGCAGAATAGATTTATACCTGCAGTAAACATAAGGAATTGAATTATCTCTATTTATTCGGAGGAATAGTTACCTGAAAAACAAATGAACCGGATAAATACTACTTACGTTCGGTGAATATGGCCATAAGTGCAGACGATATTTGTAAACAGACAGACATCTGTATATGACGGACAGAGAGAGGAATCTATTTGTATTGATTGAATATTTTAACACATTATTTTGAAGTGCCACCTACATTAAAAACAACAAGTTAATGTTATATTGTGACAGATGACAGGTGTTCCAACGTTTATTACTATTGGTGACGTCATCTTTATATAGGCGGCCGGTAAAATGAAAATCATTATCGAATAAAATGTAAAATATAGTTGGCAAAACCAAAAGTGCAAATCCCGCAAGTTTTCCACCGTATATTAAAAAAAAAACAATTGAAAAATTAATAAAAAAAATTGAAAACAATTAAACAAATTTATATAATACTAGCGGCCCTGTACGTGCTTCGCTACGTATAAAGTGAAATAATAAAACAATTTAATTGGAACATCTATCTATCTATTTTATTAATTGGTAGCTATTTTAAAATATACATGGGCGTATATGTGTGTATGTCGAGCACTCCGGCTGCTCCGTCGTGCTCGAAAAAAAATAGCGTAAAGTATTCGTGGATAACTGGTCTTTAAAACACTTGCTCTATTTCGAGCACTCCGGCTGCGCCGTCGTGCCGAGCAGTTTTAAACGATATTCAGTTTTTTTACATCCTCGATCTAGATAATATATGGTTGTTAAGTTCGTTGCGCCATCTATTGAATATTCACTCAATCCAGTCAACAGGTATTGCCATCTTATATGGTTGTTAAGTTCGTTGCGCCATCTATTGAATATTCACTCAATCCAGTCAACAGGTTCGCGGTTCGCCATATTATATGGTTGTATTATGACTGTCAAGGAATAGACAAATAATTTGCAATAAAATAATATTGCGACTATAAATTGAAATGTAAGCTATCCTATCTTTCAAGTTGGGTCGAATTGCACACGGTGTGCAAATCAAATTTAAAATCGGTTCAGTAGTTTAGGAGTTCATCGCGGACAAACATGTGACACGTAATTTTTATATATAAAGATATAAATATCAAGTGGAATAAAATGTGATAGAAAAATAAAATAATTTCAATGATGTCGGTAGGAATCGAACCTGGGACCCTGTCACCACTAGCCGAATGCCTTACACTGCGCCATGGCACGCCTTGCTCTGTGCCGTTATTATCGTGCTATAGAAATATAGCATTTATTCTAATGTAATTCACTACAATAATTATATTGTTTTTTTTTATTACTTTGCTGTCAAAAATAATAGAATTTAAAACTGTTTTTAAAATTAAACTATACTGACCACATTTCAGTGAACTTAAATAGGCTTCTGGTCTGATAGCAAACAAAGCATAAACCAAGGCGATCCGATCAAAACTGCGATCTGTAAAGCTCGGACGTACGTACGTACATACGTACAGACCAACCGACAACTGCTGTTCGGGATTTTCAATTACAATTTTAGTAATAACTATGAACTCGAATCGATCTAAAAATGATTCTGGTTCATCGAAAAAAAATCTCCCCTTTCCAAAAAGCTGCAATTTGAATGGATTTCGTGTGATATTTAACCTTTATGAACGAAAGTCAGCTCTGACGCACAAAGCGATAATAGAGCACATACCGCTAGTTTAGCGGTATGGGCAAAAGTGTAGAAACTAATCACTACACCTAATCAATCATCTGATTAGTGACATTACGTTTGTAGTGTGTCGCGTGTTTTTCATAACTGGCTACCGATCTCTCTCTCTCCCTCTCTCTCTCTCTTTGTGTGTGTGTGTGTGAACAATGGATTAAATCATAAGCGCAGTGACATCACAGCAATCTATGATTTAATGCCAATAAACGAACATGAATTGTGCCAAGAGTTTTATAGTTTGTCGTTTCTAAACATTTCGCACCTGGGTTGACTGTAGAATATTACTGATCTGCGGTCTCAAGGCGATGTGAGCTATGTCGATTTTTTATGGTTGGATGTGAAACATTTAATGGCGCGTTTGGTTGGGAGTAAAACCGTGCAATTGGCCCGACACGTTGCGTTTTGTGTGCGTTGGATTAAACATGGCTTTAGTTGAAGGCGACATCTAGACAACAGGGCGAAATTTAGTTACTAGCTTCTAAACTAATTAAGATACGAATTTGCGCTTAGGCCTAATCGATTCAGCGTATTTTTTTTCTGTATGAAAAACTTCAGTAGTAAGTCGTTATGTAAACAATATCTCACAGATTTCTAATTTTTTTTTAAATGGAAAAAGTAATACCCTTCTTATTAAAATGAAAAATTTTTTGAAAAAAAAAATTGCTCCGACATTATACATACCTATAGAAAAAATCATTCTGAATCGATTCCGACCATCCGCAACCATGTAACTATTTTAGTTTCGGAGATATTTCTGTTTTAACTGTTTAATTTTATTTACATTTTAAACCGACATAGCTTCTAAATTAATCAAGATACGAATTTGCTCTTAGGCCTAATCGATTCAGCGTGCTTTTTTCTATTACACACGTTAATATTAAGCATATCTGAGATATTTTTGTATTTTACCAAATATCGTTAATTAATTCATAAATTTCGACTCAAATTTGCTCTTACAGTACCTGATGATTGCGTGTTTTCACCATTGGATGTAAGATTTGGGCCGGGACTCTTAAACTTGGAGAAATTGATGGAGTCAGCTCTGCATTTCGTTTAAGTTATCACAAAGTAAATGTGGATTCATCAAATCCGTCATGTTTGTTAACATTTGTTTTTGAAAAAAGTTGCATTAATAAATTTGCTTAATTTTGGAGCAACTGGCGACTATTTTTATCATATAAGTATATTAATACGCTAAGGTTAAAGGTGTTTGCCTCCCTTTTTAGAAAAAAACTCACAATTTCTCCACATAAATTATATATCATTTTACAGATAATTGCTTGCTCTACTGACATCGACAACTAAAAAATTTATTATTGTTTTTGTTTTTGTAAATTAATTAAAATACAGCAACGCTGAACAACGTCTGCCATCTGACGGCTTTAATTTTGAAACAACGTCAACACTCCGATCTGTCATATTGTAAATACTGCATACTGCCATCTGACGGCTTTAATATTGAAACAGCGAGCAACGCTGAACAACGTCACAGCAATGCTGCATGATGCCATCCGACGGCTTAGCTCAACGCTTTTGCTACTTGCGCCTCTATATGACAATTTTAGTAAAATATTTCTTCGATCTGTCATCTGAGCTTCATATTGTAATACAACAAAAAGAAGAACGTTATAAGCAGTGTGCAAAATTAGAAACGAATTGAATACATGCAATCATATTTAAAAAATAATTTTGTAAAGTGATAATTATTATACTTATTTAGTGCGAATAATTCGCACAGGTCACTCTAGTTTTAAAATACTAAATTACTTGTATTTTTGACGTAATGATGTGACTAAGATTCCAGTTTCTGTACGAAAAACCACTGACCTAATGGATGAGAAATAACAACAAAATATCTTGAGCGAAGATAATCCACAAAGTACCGGAACACATGATATTAAATGGGGAATTATAAAACGGTCGAATAAAAAAAAAAAATCGGTGACTGATGATGAGATACTGTTTTAATAACTTGAGATATTAAAATAATAATTGCAGGTGACTAAATCCTTTGTTTTTACTTTTTATTTTTTTTTCACTTTGAGACTACAATTTAAAACTCACATTTTCATGAAGATTGAAAACCACCGCTTTTTTTGATAAAGGGGTATGCAAATTGTCTCGCAGTGAAACGGGAAGGGGCAAAGGTGGAGTTTTTAAAAAAACAATTCCGGGGTGAACGATAACGGGGTATGCGAATTAAATAGTTAATTGTTTGCGTTTTCTAAAAAATGTATATTTAATTGACAGTCAATTAAATATATATTTTTTAGAAAACGCAGTTCTATTCAAACAATTAACTATTAACAAAATGCCGCTCAAAATAAATAAACCATTTGCCAAATTTTGAAAAAATGCAGGACTTAACGTTGACACCCAAACAAATATTAGGTCGATCAAATATTATGAAGCTTCCCATTTTGTATTTTAAATAACTCAAATGGATGTTTGTAAGTTGCTATTCTGTTGATTTCTCGTCACGCGCAGTCAGTCGCTCACTTAGTAATACAGTAACCCAAATTGATTATTTTTGTCACCCAAAATTGTAATTTACTGTCACTCGTTTAAATACTACCCTATTATATTGTCAGCGTGATGCTTGTCTTGTAAACATATTTTACATTTTTCCGTGAGCTGTCTAGTTTTTTTTTCGGATCTGTATGTTTGTTCGTATTTATAAATAAAATAGTTGTTTGGAGATTAAACAGCACCTTACGAATTCAACATATGTTACGCGTTTGTTGTACGTGTATTAATAAGCGAGTGTTGAGGTGACCAACCAAACCAACCACATTGTGCTATGACTGTGACTTTATAATAAAGGTCGATTTACATTAAAAAACTGCCGACAGAAGTGAAAACTATAAAATAAGTTAATAAGCCGGGCCATTCAAGTAGGTATTACGTAAGCAGAATTTTAGTAATTTTTGACCCTCCCCTCCCCCTTGCCAGCAAAAATAAGCAAAACTCTTACCCCCTTCCTATGCTCACGTAAACATTGGTAGATATATATAATTTTAACAAGTTTCTTTATTGTTATTCATGAGCAGCAATTTTCAAGTCTAGAAAAATAAGGAATTTTTAGACTAAAGGAATTTATAGCGTCATAATTATAGCTACAGATATACTGTTAACATGAGCACATCGGTGATGATTCCCGCGCGTTAGAAGTAAAACTTCTTAAGGTACTAGCATTAATATTGTTGACGAATGTTGCATATTTTGTGTTCGATTTTAAAACAAAACTGAAATAAATTGTTCGCAATAAAACTTTACAATACAGGAAAAATTTGTAGGTTATGTCGAAATGTCAGTTGTATACAACAAAGACGGGGCGGGGGAGTAGTTATAGAAACTATGAGGTCATATGCGAGATCTTGAAAAATAGCCTATGTCCTATATGTGTTCTCCGATGACAATATATGAGGCTCCGCCATCCGACCGATGCCAATAGTGTATGTGCCATATGGTAAATACGCTAATTATATCTACCGTAAGCCACTTATGATCGCTTGCATGACAGCTGCTTTTATCGTAGTCGAAACCACGATAACAGTGTAGTAGGGATTAATGACTTAGAGATAGACCTTTTAACTTTTACGAAAATCAATTCCCATATTTTGTTGCCCCCAGTTTTCCAGTTCTTAATTTTTTGACGTGATAACGTCTTATAAATTGATGAAACACCGGCTGCATGCACGAAAAAGTGTAACGTACCGAAAAGTGTCACGTTCCGCATGACCCTGTGCGTGCAAGCGAGAGCGCAGTATAAGCGATAGAGAGTCGGCAAAAATATAGTTTGACAGCTACTAAAATTTAGGTTATGTATTATTAAATATGATATTCGAGCGGAATATGTTATCACGTAAAACTATCGTCCGTAAACCGACTTTACAGACAACCAATTTTTTTGTTTATGTCTAGCATGTTAAAGTAAATGAGAGATATAATGAGCCTTTTTCATGAACTACGAAAAATCACTCACTAGTAGCGCTAGTAGTTCGGTAGGGACAAACACTGTCAAATCCCCATATAAACACACATTAAAGTGTACTTGAAAAAAAATGTTTTTAACAGAAGATGATGTTCCTGGAACAAAACTAAAATTTGCAACTGTAAAAGATAACAATGTAGTAACATTAAAACGTTGGCTTGCGTGTCGTAATTTAAAAGTATCTGGAAAAAAAATGAATTAATAGACAGGTTAGTATGCAGACTCTAGTAAAATATTAGCGATAAATTCAAACTGTAATAAGAGAAATTGAAAATAATTATGAATTTCAGATTTATTTCCAAATGAAATATGAATCAAAAATATATGGTAATAAAATAAATTTAATTAAATATAATAAATGAATATAATTTAATAAAAGATTGAGGTTATATCTCATTCTAATCAATGGTAATAAACTGTCAAAAATTTACTATTCATTTTTTATTCATTTAATTAATTTTAAAAATAATTTCGATAACATATGTAAATGATGACTCTCAGTGATAAGTTTATCAGTTCAAAATTTTTTTTATTTCAGATTTATATTTTTAAATAATAAAATAATATCACGTAAATAACATTGGTTGGCATGTAAATATTTTATGTTTGTCCCTACTACTAGTGCTGCCTCTCGTGACACTTTCGCTGCACTATTCTCAGGAAAAAGGCTCATTACCTTAGCGCAAAAAAATAATTTCTTTTTTAAAAAATTTCCTGGATTCGACTGGAGCTCGAATCCAGGAAATTTGCATGAGAAAAGATTGTTTGTTGGCCCTTCAAACAGGCTCACAGAGGATTTAATCAAACTCAGTAAAGTGGTCGGGCTCTTAACCGGTCATGCATCTACACACGATGGGAATACGTCAGGAATCGACAGAGTGCAGATATTTCGAAATGGAGGACGAAACAGCCAACCATTTACTGTTCGAAAGCGAGGCCCTAGCCTACAGGAGAACAACCATCTTTGGATACATTGATGAGAGCGGAGTTATTCCTCAGGATAATCTAGTCACCAATCTTCTGGAGCTCGTGAGAAGATCCGAACTATTGGGAGACTAGATCCAGGACAAGAAGCGGGCACAAAAATTCTTTTAGCCTACAGGAGAACAACCATCTTTGGATACATTGATGAGAGTGGAGTTATTCCTCAGGACAATCTAGTCACCATTCTTCTGGAGTTCATGAGAAAATCCAAACTATTGGAGGACTTGATCCAGGACAAGGGGGAGCACAAAAATTCTTCTAGGATGACCAGGGCAGGATTAACCCTGTCCGGGTCTTTAGACAATGCAATCAGGTCTTTTCAAAGTTGATGAAGGGATGTGAGTTACTTCCAGATGATCGGCTCCAGGCATCCTGTTACTTCAATGTCTTATGTGATATTGTAACAACATGATTACTTTGACTAGATGCTGCAGCATCGCCTTACCTGACTCGTTAGCTTTATTGAAATGGTCTTAATGAATAGGTTATAGATAATTGATGATCCAGGTTTTTTGATGAAGAGAAATGAGACGTGACGTAGTTATTTTAAATGTTATCTTGTTAAATGCAATAAATTACGATAAACAACGAAAGAAAATAATATTGTTGTTGGGAAATTTCATACAATTTTTCAAATAAAATTTTCGTTCAATGAAAAGTTATTTTTCTTGGTGCCTACTGAGGATGACGTGCATAACGGGCTATTAAGCCATTACCCGTAAATTATTCATTCATACGCAGTTATTGTGTAAATCGGTCTTTTTTAAGGCAGAGCGCGTATAGAAGAGCGCGAGTTTAACGGCGCGGCAACTTTTGAAGTCGTTTCACAACATATACAACACAAGCCGCATTAGACTGTCGCAGATCTGAGAATTGAGTTTAGTACTGTTCGACCTGTTGACCAACAAACATTTGAAACTCGCGCGCGGGTTTGTTCGATTTGTGTTGTGTTTTGTTTTGTGGGGGCCTCTCGACAACAGCTACTTGTTTTTATATATGGACGTCGGCGTGCATTGTGGTTATGTGATTGGATACAAAAAAAACAAAAACGTACGGAGTTTTATTGGTGAATAGTGTACCACATTTTAATTGATATGACGCTGATTTTTGACTACTGAATGTCATGCAAAACATACTTTATTAACATGGATTTGTTCTACAGTATGTAAACACGTAAGGTGCACATAGGGAAATTTAACATTTGGGAAAAAATGACTGGATCAGAGTGAGCCTTGAAATCTTGTTTTTCAATTTGACAGATAATATTCTTTTGAAAAATGAATGTGTATATACTACCGAAGAAAATATTCAAATGATTTACAACATAATCGGACTTTTTTTATAAATGGGACATTAAATTCCCAAAAATACTTAAATATGGTGCGAGATCAAATATCTCCGCCTATTCGTGTTGAACCTAAAGACATTGGGTCACTGATTTACCAACGCGCATACGTCATACCAGTCAGACAATTTTTGAATGAAATGTTTCCAAACAGATGGAGTTGTTTTTTTGTTTTATTTTTGTACAAACAAATTAAAATAATGATTTATAAGGGCTTTTTATTATTAAAAATGCCAAGTAAAATAAAAATAAATCAAAATAAAACAGAAATCATCAAGATTACCACGATAATTCAATAGAAATAACAATTAATGCAGTCATGGCTAACTCTGATCCAAGTATTTTTTCCCAATGCTAATTTCCCTATGTGCACTTTACGTGTTTACATACTGTATAAGAGACGAGAGTTAGCTAACAATTTTGCGTATATAGTTCCCATACGAACAGGACAACCTCGAGGAAAGTAATTAAGAAAGATTACGAAAGTGTGTTGTCCCAGATCTTCTCGCTTTTCGGGCTTGTAGGCCGTGGTGCGTTTGTATTTCTTCCTGACGTTTCGTCTACAACTGCGCCTCTGGGACAGTAATTAAGAAAGATTACGAAAGTGTGTTAGACTTCGACAGTCAGTGTTTTGTCCCAGATCTTCTCTGTTCTCGGGCTTGTGGTTCGTTGGTATTTTTACCTGACGTTGCGTCTACGACTGCTGTGGACATTATCAAAGACGAAGTGTCTTTCGAAGGGGGAACAGAGCGGCCTGGAAGAAAACTTTGCCCGTTGCCACATTCCCTTCGATAATGACTACCGCAGTTGTAGGCGAAATGTCAGGTAGAAACATCAGCGGATCACGGCCTGCAAGCCCAGAAATCAAGAAGATTAGAAAGTTACGAAAGTTTGACTCGCTAAATGGACATTGGATCGATAATACATACTTTTTGAAACATTACCGTATATACGAGGTTTGTTCGAAAAAGAAGGTGACTGTTTATTTTTCTCGAAAAATATTCGTTCAATCATCAATGCCTATTTTGTCCCCTTCAAAGTAATTCCCCTCGGACATAATACGCTTGTGCCGGCGCTTTTTCCAATCCTCGAAGCACTCTTCTGATATAGGCTTTTTGGTATGCCCTTGAGCTCTTCCAGCCATTAATATCAGACAATCCTAAAAATGCACATCTGTACGTCAAACGACACCTCCTTCATCGAAATCGGTCCAGCGGTCTAGGAGGAGATAGCCTCACAAAAAACTGCTTGTCTGTTAATATATAGATTCTGCAGTCCTCTAAAATAAACCTATTATTGCACATACCGCTAAATTAGCGGTATGTGCTTTATTATCGCTTTGAGCATCAGAGCTGACTTTCGTTCATATAAGAAGTTATATCTAAGTTAATTTCACACGAAATCCATTCAAATTGAAGCTTTTTGAAAAGAGGAGATTCTGATCTATAAAACAGAACCATTTTTAAATCAATTCGAGTTCATAAATACTATTAAAATTGTAATTGAAAGTTACAAACAGCAGTTGTCGGTTGGTCTGTACGGATGTACGTATGTACGTACGTCACGACTCTACAGATCGCAATTTTGGTCGGATTGCCTTGGGTTATATTTTATTCACTTTGTTTACTATCAGACCAGAACCCTATTTAAATTCACATAAATGTGTTCAGTAGTTTAATTTTTATAAACAGTTTTATTTTATTATTTTTGACAGCTAATAGTTAAAATAAAAAACCTTAAAAAAACAAAAAAATATCTATTACTGTTATTGTAATGTAGTGTATTACGTAGAATAACTGCTCCACTTCTATACCATAATAACAACGCAAGCTGGGATATCAGAATGGCCGAGTGGTTAAACGCGTAGTCCAGTAATAGCAAGGTGCCGAGTTCGATTCCCGCTGACACCAAGTAATATTTTTTTTTCTATTCCATTTTATTTTTATTTTTTTTTCTATTTTTTTAATTGTTTTTTTTTTAAATCTATTTTCTCAATTTTTTTTCATTATAATATGTACAGTGGAAAACTTGCGGGATGTGCACTTTTGGTTTTGCCAACTATTATTTTACTATGTCCGTTTATGCAGTATAGGGCATCTATAACAAAAAATCTGTGACAGCGGAGTGCAAAGTTCACATACTGCGAGAGCTGTTGAATGAATTTTAACGCATAACTTGTTAGAGCTAACTCATTTCTGATAGAGAAATCAATATGTTAATAAAGTATGTATTTATAATTTTCTATGTACAACAATCTGCAGGACACCATGTGCATTTATATTAACATCCGAAGGTGCTACTTGTATGGTTAACATAAGGATTTATAGTGGTGTTAATTTTTTTTTATTACTCATGTGGGAAAAGTGGTATCTTTACGCATGCTGTTACGGTTGAAAAGTGGCTATTTTCATTTGCGTGCGCAAACTTTATTTGTCGCACTGAAATTATTGTTTGCCGCACGCAAATTCAGAGTTACCATAGTTACCAATACTGAATGTGACAGCAAAAAATGTGTATTTTAAAATTGAACATTTTTTCTGGGAATTTTAATTTATTCGTAATAAAAAATAGTATGTGCAACTCGTGCGGCATTGTCGCACTAGTTGCACAATATACTATATCACTTTCTATCGACATCACCTAAGTTAAAGTGAGAAAGAAATTTAACACCGCTGTTAGTTTCAACCGCGAAGTCTGTAACCAGGAGATCCAGCTCGAGCGTAGCGGCGGACCGATATCTGTCGCACGAACCAATATGGCGTCAGCTACTGGGTAACGCACACACGTTCATGGTTTACATCTGTGAAGCTAAACAACTTTGGTAACTGTGGCGAACACAGGCGGAAAGAACCGAAGTTTTCCCAGGTAGTGATAATAGCGCCATCTAGCGTGCGCCAGAAAACGGTCCGCATAGGAAACTAGGTCTCCTGGTTACAGACTTCGTGGTTTTAACATTGACCATATTGGAATAGCGCCGTTAGTTGATACAACGCTGATCTTAGGCCACGTTGGTTTATTAGTCGATATTTATTTTTCAAATCTTTGATTAACGTCTGATTAGAACTCTCCAGTAAATAAAATTATCGACCAATTTTTCAGACAATATATTAACAAAAAAATATATAAATTAATACATTAACGTTTCGATCCGGATTTGGATCTTCTTCAGAACTGATCTAAAAATATAAAAAATAATTAATATTTAGTTTCTATTTATTTTTAATGAAATTCGTGAAAGATTTTTTTAATATTGAAATATTGAAAAAATAATAACCTAAAATAAATAGAAACTAAATATTAATTATTTTTTATATTTTTGTAGATCAGTTCTGAAGAAGATCCAAATCCGGATCGAAACGTTATAATGTATTAATTTATATATTTTTTTGTTAATATATTGTCTGAAAAATTGGTCGATAATTTTATTTATTGATTTATTTTTCTTGACTCAACACAAAACAAGTGATAACATTGCAGTTCTTAGGCGTAGATACGGGATTTCGTTTAGGGGGCAATTATTGTATGATTTTATCTTCCAGAACAAAAAAAATATACAATTTTAGTTTTTATCTCTGTAATTGTTCTTCGGTCATGAGTCACAAATAAAAGTTTTCTACTAAATGCGCCCCACGATTTTATTTTAGTTTAATCAAAGCCCCCTATGTTGACTCTTAATTATTATTTAGTTTTTAGTACACCGTCGATTGTACAATAAAACCATTTAACTCAAAAAAGCTCTTTTACCTATTTTTAAGTTTTTCGTGTGCTTTATTAAAAGTGCAATTTGCACCCGGACGAAGCCGGGCCGGTCAGTTAGTTTTTACAATATTGTATTGTCATCGGAACTACATACGTATGCAAAATTTCAACTCAATCGGATACCGGAAAGTAGTTGAAAAAGTAGTCGCAAGGTTTGAAACAAAGATAAGTTATTAGTAATACACAAATATAATATGGGGTCAAGCTAAATAAAACCGTTTAAAAATGGTAATTGCTTTGTAAGTAGGTATTTATTAACTATTACCCAAAACAACAATATTTATAATACTTATAGAAGAGATAGTATCTTTTAAACATTCTTACCTGTGGTGTTAATGCGAAAATAAGACACATTTAAGATCATTCTATCAGATATATCTAATGTTGGCCATCTGTCATTATTATCTATGAAATAATATTTTTTTCGGCAATGACAAGATACACTTAATTTAGAAATAGATAGATATTAATTAACATACACCGTCACATCACAAGGTAGAGTTGAAACAGTTAAAAAGTTCATTAATATTCATTCATCTAGTGCAGAATGCAATGGAGGCTTAGTATGAAAAAACTCACAGTAACTTCCTCGAGTTGAAACATACTTAAAATTATCCAAGTGTGTAGGGAACAAAACATTTTTTTCGAGTTTTGGAGGTTTTCGACTTAAGAAGGTTCTACTGTATATGATTAACTAGCGGTCCCACCCGGTTTCACCCAGTTGTAAATGAACGATTGGGGGGGAGACATGAGTACGCACGTTCATCTTAGTTTAGCAGATGAATGTTGTGTCCAAATTTCATGATGATCGGAGTAACCGTTCAAAAGTTTTTGTCGGACACAAATTTTGAGATACATTTTGCTACATTATTCACTGATGCTCCGCTCCTATTGGTCTTAGCGTGATATTGTATAGCCTATAGCCTTCCTCGATAAATGGGCTATCCAACAAAAAAAATTAACAAACAATTGTTTGAAATAAAGTAAATCCCTGGGGCCAGACCGACGCTAAATTCTTGATTTATAGTCAAGCTATATGTGAGCTTATCTTTAATAAGTTTTTTTTGGCCAATAGTAATTAATTAGTTTCTTATTTTAAAGTTTACTGTTGTGAACAATTTTAATAATTACAATTTGCAGCATATCAAGTTTTAGCGTAATATCGAATGTCGTGTTAGTTATTAATTATTTCAATCCAGTATCATTACTGTTGATTCTAATATTAGATTGTGGTATTTGATATAGTTATACAAAAAAGTTTACTGCGATAAGATGGTTATCAAGGCTACAATGTATTTGAAAAATCGACTGTAATCTTGAAATATTTTTTTATTCAATATAAACAACAATAACATTACGTAAAGAATTCATATTTTATTCATTACAGATTTTTTGTACTGACCTTCAGCGAAACGTCAAAGAATGTTAAGTCCATATAAATATTTTAAAATGGTTACACAAATAGATTGAATCTAAAATAGTCGGCTATAAGGTGTAAAGTTGTGTAAATCCGTCTTTAACGGAGCCAGTAAATTGTCTGCAATAGGCAAATCATTGATATTCAGTATATTTAGCCGTTTGGTCCGGCTTCGCCCGAATTTTTAGATTGCCACCGTTTTTTCGTCGACTTACGTTCCAAATTGGCGATTTTATTTTAATGTCCATCCTGAAGGTCTATGTTAAAGAAAAAAAAATTGGTTGTCTGTAAAGTCGGTTTACGGACGATAGTTTTACGTGATAACGTATTCCGTAATACATAACCTAAATTTATATAATAATTATAATAATTCGAATCTATGATATTGCATCTTTCGCTTCAAATTTAGGTTAATTTTATTTATTTAAATTACTCACCAAATAATATAATTGTTTTTTTAACTTTCTTTCTTTCGTATTTATTTTAAGTCTCAAAGATTAGCTGTCATAATATTTATAAAACAATTGTTTCACTGTTTATATAAAATTCCAAAACCTACTTACAATATTTAAGTATTTTCATACGTCAAAAAATTGATTTTTATAATGATAAAATTTGTAAGAAAACGATTTTTTCGAGAGATGAGACCTAGCTAAAACGATTTTTTGCCCCCCAAAATCCCTTTTCAGTAAATTTCATCCAAATCGTTAGGGCCGTTTTCGAGAAAAGCACGCACAGGGTCAGGCGGAACGTTACGAACATTAGGAACGTTACGTTACGAACGTTACACTCTTTCGTGCATGCAGCCGGTGTTTTATCAATTTATAAGATTGGTGATTCATCAATTTATAAGACGTTATCACGTCAAAAAAATTAAAATTGGATGAGTAATTTCGGAGATTACCTTCCGACATCCAAACTTTGAATTTTGAAACTATATGGTTATTTTTTCTGTTTAAAAGAATTTTTGTTCCCACGTGTTTCAAGTTTAGTTGTTTCACTTGTTTTACTATATTATGACGTAATAATTAAAGATTTGCTAAATATATACACTTAATTTTTATTCCAGGCGCGATGTATTTTTAACGCTGTATTAATTTACATTTAGATAAAAAAAGCAGAAAAGGTTAAAATTTGCATTTACTTGTTTTACTTGTACAAAAACGAAATAAATGAAGGTCAAAATTAATTACAAGTTCTACATTATTATTGATTGCATTGCTAAAGGCGTTGTGTATATAATTAATTTAAAAAATCCCTTTTTCTTCGTACCTCGATCGAAAGAGCATACTTTCGGCATCAATTGTAAGGCAGAAAGTCTAACATTTACTCCTTGAGTGGATTACACGCTCCAATGAGGGAGTTCGTACGTTCGGGCGGTAGTAAAGCTAAAACGGACAATCAACTCTTTAGATGTTTCCATAGCAACCCTATTACATTTTAGCTAACTAGTGTGACCTGTCCGAATTATTCGCACTAAATAAGTATAATAATTATCACTTTACAAAATTATTTTTTAAATATGATTGCAGGTATTCAATTCGTTTCTAATTTTGCACACTGCTTATAACGTTCTTCTTTTTGTTGTATTAAAATATGAAGCTCAGATGACAGATCGAAGAAATATTTTACTAAAATTGTCATATAGAGGCGCAAGTAGCAAAAGCGTTGAGCTAAGCCGTCAGATGGCATCATGCAGCATTGCTGTGACGTTGTTCAGCGTTGTTCGCTGTTTCAAAATTAAAGCCGTCAGATGGCAGTATGCAGTATTGTGTCTGTTGTATATTACAATATGAAGGTCAGATGACAAATCGAAGTGTTGATGTTGTTTCAAAATTAAAGCCGTCAGATGGCAGACGTTGTTCAGCGTTGCTGTATTTTAATTAATTTACAAAAACAGCAGCAATAATAAATTTTTTAGTTGTCGATGTCAGTAGAGCAAGCAATTATCTGTAAAATGATACATAATTTATGTGGAGAAATTGTGAGGTTCTTTCTAAAAAAGAGAGGCAAACATCTTAACCTTAGCGTATTAATAATATATATGATAGTCGCGAACAGCTGTGATTCGTGTTTTCACGTATAACCTCAACGCTTCTTGCTTGGAATGTATCTATGCTTTTATGTAATTAATTAATTACTTATGATTTTGTACCAATAACAGTGATACGATCTTTTCAAAAATCTCGTATTTTGCGAAGCCTTAGGATACAAGCATATAAAATAAGTGTTTTGAATTATGAAATGAGTTCGGTTTAATGATTGGCTTTCGGTCTGTCGTAAATATATAAAATTAAACCGAGGTGAAAATAATTCCAGTGCATTTTGCGACACATCCTGCAGGTGTCCAAACAAAGTTTTCACGCCTGCTGAAACTCGACATGCATTTCAAAGGCACCAAAGTAAATCATTTTAAATTAGATCTTGAAAATTTGCCACGAGAATTGAAATTCTGTTTACAGATGCGACGACTAACAGATGAAGGTCGCACTTACGAGCGTCGTTTGTTATTTTTGCAGTTTTAAAATATTCCTCCAGCATTTTTTGTCCAGCACAGTAAAAATATTATTGTTTGTGTGTTCCATTTTAGGGATTGAGCTTTTTGATTATTATTTTAAGAGGAATCGATTCTCTAAAATAGAAATGGCCCCGCACTAAACCTTATGGGATTTGGTTCTCGGTTAAATCTAGGTTTTATTGTATAGTTTAAAGGTCACTAAGAAAAAGTGTAGCCTAAAAACCAATAGATTTTTAGCTACAGGTATGTTTAGCGAGATTTTAGATATAGGGATATCATTTGAATTCACAATCTTAAAAAATCCTAAGCTGTAGAAAATATGTTTTCGAGTGCGCTGAATCCGAATATGACATTATTATATACAGGGTGACATCTTCTAACATTACTTAGCTTGCGACTATTTTTCTATTTCTACAAAAAAGCACAAAATTGAACCTGGAACATGTTTGTGAATTCGATGCATATCCCTATATCTGAAATCTCGCTGAACATATCTGTAGCTAAAAATCTATTACTTTTTAGGTTATGCGCCCATGGACACTTTTTCTTAGTGACCTTTAAACTATAAAATAAAACTATAATTTTCGATCAATTTAACCGAGAATCAAATCCCATAAGATTTGCGCGGGGGTCCTTTCCCTGAGACGTAAGCTACCGCAATAATAAATCATTTGGCAAGTAAGAAAGTAATGTACCATATTTCCTCTAGTATAATTTCTATACACAGTATATAGGTGATTCTTAAGTGGATTCTTTTTTTTTGACCAGCGTGTAGAAATCAAATAGACAAACAAATGTTTGAAGTAACTTTTTTATCAGAACTCAAAAGAACAACGGGCTTTCAAAGTTTTATTAAATTCTATCAAGTTTTGAGGTCGGTCCTGACGTTATGTTATGTCACTATGGAAATGTGTTATGTCATTATCAAGTATTCACAAATATTGTTCGAAGTTGTCCCGGTTTTGTTGAACATAAATATGCGTGCCCCGCAGCCATACTTGTAGCAATAAGCTTTCTGCGAAATATTTGGGATGCATTTCCGATTCGTGCTATTATTTCTTCGCGTGTGTTAACCGGGCTTTTAAATTAATTAAATAAATTAAAAAAAACTTTGAAAGGCTGTTTCTGTAATATTTTTGAGTTTTGGTAAAAAAGTAACTTCAAATATTTGTTCGTCCATTAAATTTCTACACGCTGTTAAAAAAGAAGAATCAACTTAAATTTCAATTTCAACGTTAAAATTGCGAATAGTCTCGAAATGAAATTAAATATCTCATAGCTTGAGTCGGTGGGTACCATATATCTATTAATTAACTATATGAATCATTGCTTATCTACTCAATGTGCGGTGAGTGAACGCAACAAAGCGTATCGAAAATATATCTGCGTCTCTTTCTTCGATATAATTCCCTGATTTCTCCGATGATAGTTGCATTCAATCTGAATAAAGCATCTCTGTTTCAAAAACTTTGTCTTCTTCTATGACGTTAACATGGGCGTACCCAGCTTTTGGCCCAGGAGGGGGCAAATTAGAAATTTCTTAACCCGAGCCCCCCGTGCTTGTTTTGCCCGCCTGGATACGCCAGTGCTTACGGCGTAAAAAAAGACAGAAGTGTATGTTTGCACTCTAATAGTTCGATTGCGATTTTATTCCTATGCTCAGTATAGAATTAAAGTATATGGTGAGTACTTAAACAAAGTTTATGTTACGCAACTTGATAGTGAATTTAAGTTTCGTAAGTTACACAATTTCGCAGACGTCACTGATAGTTAGCGAAGAGTATGTGTGTTTTTTTTTTGTGACCTTGGCCTCACAACTTGTACTTTTAATAGTTGTTTTCATAGATCTTCTTTAGACTTCAAGGTCTTTGTTCTTCACGGCATTTAAATATTCTTGACTAACATTACACAAATTGTTATAATGTTGCTGAATAACAGTTCTATAATAAAATATTGTTAAAAATTAACTTATTCGTTATTACCGATGTTGAAATAGTGCAAATCATATATATTAATACGTTAAGGTTAAAATGTTTGCCTCCCTTTTTAGAAAAAACCACACAATTTCTCCACATAAATTATATATCATTTTACAGATAATTGCTTGCTTTACTGACATCGACAACTAAAAAATTTATTATTGCTTTTGTTTTTGTAAATTAATTAATTAACAGCAACGCTGAACAATGTCTGCCATCTGACGGCTTTAATTTTGAAACAACGTCAACACTACGATCTGTCGTCTGACCTTCATATTGTAAATACTGCATACTGCCATCTGACGGCTACTTGCGCCTCTATATGACAATTTTAGTAAAATATTTCTTCGATCTGTCATCTGAGCTTCATATTGTAATACAACAAAAAGAAGAACGCTATAAGCAGTGTGCAAAATTAGAAACGAATTGAATACCTGCAGCAATCATATTTAAAAAATAATTTTGTAAAGTGATAATTATTATACTTATTTAGTGCGAATAATTCGCACAGGTCACTCTAGTTTATATTTTATTTTCTTTATTAAATTCCGAACACACATTCTAACACTAGTTAATTTAGAGCAAAATTTTACGATTGTAAAAAAGAACTAATAATTTAGAGTAATGATGATCCTGTTTAAATATTAGAAGATTAAAGGATGAAACCTGGTGGCTTTGTAAATACTGAAGATTTTTTTATTGCATTTTATTGTCTGACGTTTCGGAAATCTTTATGCCATCTTCGGAGAATCAATGCTGTCAGACAATAAAATGCAATAAAAAAATCTTGAAGTATTTGCAAAGTTCATTGATCCTATGCCACCAGGTTTCATCCTTTAATCTTCAAAATTTTACATTATTTTTTCGTTTTGAGGTCCACTGAATCTAAAAAACATTTTTGGAAAAGGACTGTGCGTCTGTTTGTCTGTGAACACGGTACAGGTCAAACGGATGAAACCAAATTTTGGCATGGTATTAATTTATGGGGAAGTTCATCAACATTATCATCTATCCAATATTATAAAGAGGTCAAGTTTGTTAGTTTGGATGTAAAAGGTAATCTCCGAAACTACTCATCCGATTTCAAAAATTCTTGCAAATTTTTCTTTATAATCTTCTTTCAGGATGGACATAGTCTATATGTTATCGCGTTAAAATAAGCGCTTTTCGTTTAGACCAATTTTGCAACGTAAGTCGGCAAACTACAAATTCGGGCGAAGCCGGACCGGGCCGCTAGTTAAAAATTAAAAAGGTTCAGATCTACAAAACTGATTTGTCGTCGTTACATAAATAAACCAATGGACTTTATAAAAGAATGTTCTTAATTAGCAATCGACGTCATTTATCAGAAAAAATTAATAATAATTTCGTCGTAAGACCAGATTCAATGACCAGCGCGGTGTCATGTTCTCTTAGTATTCAGTGGCAATTGGTCACTTGTTACACGCCATTTAATAATATACAAACCGCTAGACAAAGCTGTGTATGTCAACTGTTTTGTAGTTAAGATGAATGCTTAACTGTGTTATAATATGTGGGACTTTTCTGATATCCTGTCAATACTGAGACAAAAGGACTGCAGCCTCCAGTATTGGAAAATCAAAGTCTTGTACCAGCTCCGAAATTCAGAGAACTCCACCTGGTCCTGTTCTCCGTCGTTCGTCTAGGAAAACATATACTTTTTATACAATTAAAACAATTTAAAGAACATACCTTCAAAATTTTAGCTTTGTGGGAGCAGGTTATGAATTACTATTCGGATGACAACTTTGCTATTGTCTGGCACATAATTGCAACCCTCAAAATAGGTTGTCATTTTTTTTTACACTTAAACATGTGTAAATTACAACATATTAAAATTGTAGCCTTGTGGGAGTAGATTAAAAACAATTTTTTTTTTGACATTTTCAAAAATTTAAGGGATGATGACGCAACCGCGAGATGCCTGCCAGAACGGTATTTTCTTAAATGACCGATAATAAATAAATTGTCTAGCTTTGTGGGAAACGGGTTACTCGGATGGTTCACTAGCTCTCCTACTACAAGCCTCCAGATAGACTGCCATTTTAATAATATAAATACTAGCTTCGTCCGAATTTATGGACTGTCGCCGTTTTTTCGTCGACTTGCTTTGCAAAATTGATCTCCACGAAAAGCGCTTTTATTTAAACGCGATAATATATTGCCTGTATCTATCCCGAAGGTCCATTCTAAATATTGGTGGAAAAAAATTTGAAATCGGATGAGTAGTTTCGGAGGTTGCCTCCTACATCCAAACTTTACCTCTTTATAATATTTTATCGGCCCGTCTAACCGGGGTGCGATAGATACAATTCTGCAAAATATTATTTTAATTTTTTTTGTACAAAAATAAAACAAAAAAACAACTCCAGCTGTTTGGAAACATTTCATTCATTAATGAGCCTTTTTCCTGAAGTACGAAAAATCACTCACTAGTAACGCTAGTAGTTCGGTAGGGACAAACACTGTCAAATCCCCATATAAACACACATTAAAGTGTACTTGAAAAAAAATGTTTTTAACAGAAGATGATGTTCCTGGAGCAAAACTAAAATTTGCAACTGTAGAAGATAACATTGTAGTAACATTAAAACGTTGGCTTGCGTGTCGTAATTTAAAAGTATCTGGAAAAAAAATGAATTAATAGACAGGTTAGTATACAGACTCTAGTAAAATATTAACGATAAATTCAAACTGTAATAAGAGAAATTGAAAATAATTATGAATTTCAGATTTATTTCCAAATGAAATATGAATCAAAAATATATGGTAATAAAATAAATTTAATTAAATATAATAAATGAATATAATTTAATAAAAGATTGAGGTTATATCTCATTCTAATCAATGGTAATAAACTGTGAAAAATTTACTATTCATTTTTTGTTCATTTAATTAATTTTAAAAATAATTTCGATAACATATGTAAATGATGACTCTCAGTGATAAGTTTATCAGTTCAAAATTTTTTTTATTTCAGATTTATATTTTTAAATAATAAAATAATATCACGTAAATAACATTGGTTGGCATGTAAATATTTTATGTTTGTCCCTACTACTAGTGCTGCCTCTCGTGACACTTTCGCTGCACTATTCTCAGGAAAAAGGCTCATTGTCTGACTGGTATGACGTATGCGCGTTGGTAAATCAGTAACCCAATGTCTTTAGGTTCAACACGAATAGGCGGAGATATTTGATCTCGCACCATATTTAAGTATTTTTGGGAATTTAATGTCCGATTATGTTGTAATCGTTTGAATATTTTCTTCGGTAGTATACACATTCATTTTGTAAAAGAATATTATCTGTCAAATTGAAAAACAAGATTTCAAGGCTCACTCTAATCCAGTCATTTTTTCCCAATGTTAATTCCCCTATGTGCACCTTACGTGTTTACATACTGTATACAGATTTTAACTGTATTTCATAGAGCAATCAGTATGAAGGTGTAAAAGTTTGCAATAAATTCAACATACGTCGTTTTGCCTCGTGGCTATAGATATATAGTTGTCGATACATTGATTAAAAGCAAACCGATTGTATCTAAAAAAAAGCCATCTGGTCGTTTACTAAGAACAGCCCATGTATAGCTAAGACAAGATTTGTATCAACGACTCATAATTTACTGATTTTATTGACACATTTGTAGATCACTAGGTCGATTCTAAAAGATTTCTAGTTTACTTCAAATTGTCAGAATTTACATTTGTGTAATTTGTATGTTAATTATATTGCAAATACTAGCTGTTACCCGCGACTGACACGAAACGCGGATGCGTGTCTATTTGGAATAGTTACTGCTTTCTCGACGTGCACATCCACTATAAGAACGGATTTGGTGCAAATATTATTCAAAACGGATTTTTCATTTATCGTCACATACACTCTCTCTCTCCTCCTCTTTCTTCCTCACACGAAACGCGGATGCGTGCCTCTTTGGAATAGTTACTCCTTTCTCGACGTGAACATCCACTATAAGAACGGATTTGGTGCAAATATTATTCAAAACGGATTTTTCATTTATCGTCACATACACTCTCTCTCTCCTCCTCTTTCTTCCTCACACGAAACGCGGATGCGTGCCTATTTGGAATAGTTACTCCTTTCTCGACGTGAACATCCACTATAAGAACGGATTTGGTGCAAATATTATTCAAAACGGATTTTTCATTTATCGTCACATACACTCTCTCTCTCCTCCTCTTTCTTCCTCACACGAAACGCGGATGCGTGCCTCTTTGGAATAGTTACTCCTTTCTCGACGTGAACATCCACTATAAGAACGGATTTGGTGCAAATATTATTCAAAACGGATTTTTCATTTATCGTCACATATACTCTCTCTCTCCTCCTCTTTCTTCCTCACACGAAACGCGGATGCGTGCCTCTTTGGAATAGTTACTCCTTTCTCGACGTGAACATCCACTATAAGAACGGATTTGGTGCAAATATTATTCAAAACGGATTTTTCATTTATCGTCACATATACTCTCTCTCTCCTCATCTTTCTTCCTCTCTGGAAATATTATATTGACCTTACCATCTAAGCAACCATTTACTCCCACCCACGTAACAACTCACACCCATATGGTATATGGGATGGTATAGGTGAAACATCCGTTTTGGATAAGATTTGCACAGAATCCGTTCTTAGTGGATGTCTATCTCGAAAAAGGAGTAACCCGCTGCTTGTTAAAGTTTTGCGACTTGTTTTCCTCTTTTTACCCGACTACAGCGAAGCCAAAAGGAAGGGTTATGAGTTTAGCAGTCTATGTATGTTTGTATTTACGGATGTTCCACCGTAGCGCTTAAACTATTCATCCGATTTTGATAAATAAGGTGTCAATCGATTCGTTATTATGGCCCGGATAATATAGGCTACGTTTATTTTGGCTCCAGAGGAGAGCAAGTTAAAAAAAATAGTTAAAAACAAAATGATTTAAATAAAAAATAAGTTCAAAAACTAAAATCCGACTACTGAAAAGTATAAAACAAGAACATATTCTCATCTTAGGATAGCCGTGGTCGTATGTCATCTAGAGCTGTAACAAACCGTATGTATTCGTTACTGAGTAACGGGTACATCGTCTGACTCGAAGTAACGAATCGCTACTTACAAATTCATTTCGTTACTCGCATCTTTCGCATCCATGTCAGTTCGACACGTTTGATGCGGTTATATGTTATACGATCGAAGTCATACCGTATCACGTATGCAACGCGCTTGGATGCGATGGTACATTCTTGATGCTGTTGCCTGTTAGTACACGATTGTATATATGTCGTATGAAAAGTAACGATACGAAAGTAACGGGTACTGGTTCTTTAAGTAACGAATACATACGGGTACACAATTTCTCGTTACTTTTACAGTTCTAATGTCATCTCATATATATGAGGCCCCTCTAGAAGTAGGTATAGCGTGATGCACTTTTCCCTAGAGCTTATGATCGCTTACTACTATTAAAATGTAATGTTTTGTTAGGGTAGGTGGCTATCCTCAGATGAGAATACTTTCTTGTTTCATATACTTTTCAGTAGTCGTTTTTTAGTTTTTGAACTTATTTTTGACGTGATAACGTCTTATAAATTGATGAATCACCAATCTTATAAATTGATGAAACACCGGCTGCATGCACGAAAAAGTGTAACGTTCCTAACGTTCGGCCTGACCCTGTGCGTGCTTTTCTCGAAAACGGCCCTAACGATTTGGATGAAATTTACTGAAAAGAGATTTTGGGGGGCAAAAAATCGTTTTAGCTAGGTCTCATCTCTCGAAAAAATCGTTTTCATACAAATTTTATCATTATAAAAATCAATTTTTTGACGTATGAAAATACTTAAATATTGTAAGTAGGTTTTGGAATTTTATATAAACAGTGAAACAATTGTTTTCAAAATATTATGACAATAAATCTTTGAGACTTAAAATAAATACGAAAGAAAGAAAGTTAAATAAAACAATTATTATTGTAGGTGGTGAGTATTTTAATACATAAAATTAACCTAAATTTGAAGCGAAAGATGCAATATCATAGATTCGAATTATTATAATTATTATATGTAGAATTTAGGTTATGTATTACGGAATACGTTATCACGTAAAACTATCGTCCGTAAACCGACTTTCCAGACAACCAATTTTTTTTTTAATTAAAAAATAAGACCTTATACTTCAATTCCTATAAGAAAAACTGTTACACGAATGTTAACTTATCTCTCTAATCGTAAAATACTTAAAAAATAGTGTTTTCGAATTGCTTTGTACAGTTTAATCAACTTCCATACATGTAATTCGTTTCGACCTTCACAAAATGACATTGAATTTGCAAAAAATGAACTTCCAAGTGTGTTCATAAAAAGCAACATATGACTATACTAATAATTATAACGCGATTACATCAGAGTGCCTAATGCAGATTTATACGTGTCTGAAAAAATAGAAAACAATCCTTTTAAGGCATCTATGTAAATTTTTATTTTTATTAAGGACCTTTTTTGTTTTTATAAATTACTATAATATTAAAACCAGAACAGAGATCAAATTTCTAAGCCGTCGATGGTCAGAAAATAAAACGCTATATGCCAATTTATTTTTTTAAATGAGAACGGACTGGTATTATGATATCAACCAAGATCCGAGACCCGCCATTTGAGTACCACCTACGTCATTTCAGTACTGCTAGATTTTATCAATAAATCTATACTAATACTAGCGGCCCTGTACGTGCTTCGCTACGTATAAAGTGAAATAATAAAACAATTTAATTGGAACATCTATCTATCTATTTTATTTATTTTAAAATATACATGGACGTATATGTGTGTATGTCGAGCACTCCGGCTGCGCCGTCGTGCCCGGTGCAAAAGATCGAATGGGGAAGGAAGAAAAAAAATTTAGGGGTGGACTACCCCTAACATTTAGGGGGATGAAAAATAGATGTTGGCGAAGTGACACCTGTAGACATCTGGCGGGGATAACTAATTAAATGACGATTGATCAGTTTTCGACCGGAGAGGAAAAATGATTAAATTACTAAAATGGCTATTAAAAAATAAGGGTTGATCGTAGAAGGGTGAAAATTGAGGATTGTATGTATTTTTGTATGTTGTATCATAAAAAAATAGAAATTAAAAATTTTGTCTAAAAAATAAAAAAAAAATTTAGGGGTGGACTACCCCTAACATTTAGGGGGATGAAAAATAGATGTTGGTCGATTCTCATAGATACCGGATAAGCACAAACAATTTCATCAAAATCGGTCAAGCCGTTTCGGAGGAGTATGGCAACGAAAACTGTGACACGAGAATTTTATATATTAGATATTAAGCTGAAGAGTTTGTTTGTTTGTTTGGTTGAACGCGCTAATCTCAGAATTGAAAAAAAAAATTGTTGGATAGCCCATTTATCGAGGAAGGCTATAGGCTATATAATATTACGCTACGACCAATAGGAGCGAAACATCATTGAAAAATGTTGCAAGATGTATCTCAAAATTAATCCGTCCAACAAATATTGTCAGGTGAAATGCCTTAACTAAATATTGCAATATTAGCGCGTCACGTTCACAAGCCCGGATAGCTCAGTCGGTAGAGCTTAAGACTCTTAATGCCGGGGTCTTGGGTTCAAGCCCCCACGTCGGCGAATATATTTTATTTTTTTTTATTTTCTACATTGCTTTCTTCTTAAGCTTACATTGCTATTTTTTAAATGTTATTACGACTAATTAAAATTAAATAAATCTAATTAATAGCTCATTTGAAAACTGTTATAACTATATAGGTACCTATATAAAAATAAATTTTCTACAGTGTTTTCAATTAAATATTTATTATATTAAAAGAAAATTACTTAAAAAAAGTATAAATGCTGCTTTTTAACGACAAAAACTTTTGAACGGTAACTCCGATCATTATGAAGTTTGGACACAACATTCATCTCGGTAAACTAAGATGAATGTGCGTACTCATGTCCCATCTTTCCCCATTCGCTCTTTTGCACACGGGTGAAACCGGACGGGACCGCTAGTGTACAATATTTAGTTAAAAACGTGTGCCAATTTGCTAGCTTGAAATCGGGGGCCTTTTTAAACGCTTTATATTAGCTTGGGTTGTAACTAACTATGTATGTATGTATGCATGTAACGGAATCTTTGAGCATAATTTTCACCAATTTCCCGAAGTCTGATTAATTTGAAACTTTGCATACGTATCAAGGACCGATGACAATGCAATAATTTGATAACAGTTTCCCATTATCCTTATTAGGACCCCCAGGATTAATAAATTCTTTTATAGATCCTCAAACTAAAAAGTGAAAAATAAAATATAGTTTAAAAAAAACTAAAAAACACGCTTTATATCGAACTAAAAAGTAAAAAATAATTTTTTTAAAATAAGCTTAAAAAGCGTTGGGCGCTCGATGTACGAAAATGTGGAACAAAGCGCCCCACGCTTTTTAAGCTTATTTTAAAAAAATTATTTTTTACTTTTTAGTTCGATATAAAGCGTGTTTTTTAGTTTTTTTTAAACTATATTTTATTAGATAACAGGTTCTAAAGGTATACATAAAACACGTGCTTACCTACGTACTTAGCAGTACTGAAATGACGTAAGTCTGGCGGGTCTGGGATTTTGGTCTACTTATTATGTTACCAACATGCTAAAACAAAACTAAAGTTGTACCTCGTTTCTTAGAAAATTTTATACATGTATCATCGGTTGAAATATTTTTTGCTCTTATAAATCTGAATAGTGAAAAAACTGTCCATTGGGTGCGATGTAACATTAAGCTTGCGGCATTTGGACACCTGGGCTAGTTACTGTGTTACAGTGTCTTAAAAAAGAATCGTTACAAAAAAAAACAAACATTACCACAAAATAAGAAAACAAAAACGACTGCATACATTGTTGTGTGTTTTGATATTTACATTTTTTGAAGTAAAACTTCTTTCCGCACGCTTGACTTGAGGAGTAAACTTGTGAATGCGTTGACGACGAGAGCGTTACGAAAAGTGTGATCGGACGAGGCGAACGGAAGTTGAGAGGGCGATAAGTTAGTAAAGATAGAAAGAGAGAGAGTTACGTTTCGTATATTACTGTAGGGGCAAGAGACAGAGGTGCGCTTCTTTCTCTCTTCCTCTCATAGCCAGTTCCGTTTGCTAGCGTTACGCGAACGGTGATTTCTTGATTATTTCATAATTTCATTTCGTTCTTGAACAATTTTATAAATTAATATTTTGTTCAATACATTAAATATTCTACGTTTAAAGTGAATAAAATACATATAGATGGAGCTAAAGAAGTTTTACTTCAGTCGTGTGGTCTAAAGCACACTCGTTTTTTTTAAACGTGCGATTGAAATGATTCTGAATGCCTATGCCGCCTTTTTATTAATTTATATAATTTTGAGCTCGGCACAAACTCTTCCAACTAGTCTTTTTTGCGTTCATTTTCGTCCTATTATCTCTTCTACCACATTGATGACTCCAAAACTCTATTTTGGCATTAAATTAAGTAACATAAACTCACACTTTCTTAAATTATTTTGAAAATAAAATAAATTTTAATTGTCTATTATTATTTTGAATATTCGCGCTAAAAAACTAACTAAAGTAAATATACTTTTCAATTGTGAAAGTCGTCTTGCATAATCTTCGACATACGTGCATATTTGCATTTCTCTCATGTATTGTGAACATCGATGGATTTTCTCTGTTTACGTTCCTCTTCACCCCGCTACCCCCTCGTCTTATGTAGGTACTATTATCGCTTGAAATCACCCGTTTTAATGAAATTTCAACAAAAAATAAATAGTGATAACAGATAGTTGGACTAAAGGCTTTAAAAAATTGGTTGTCTGTAAAGTCGGTTTACGGACGATAGTTTCACGTAATAACGTATTCCGCTCGAATATCATATTTAATAATACATAACCTAAATTTTAGTAGCTGTCAAACTATATTTTTACCGACTAATAATTTGATCAACCAAAGCAAAATACATATTTTTAAGCAATTATAAAAGACATTTAAAAGAATGTATACCTATATATTATATATTTGTTAACAAACCGTATAATAAATTATCTGGCCATCTGTCAGATGTAGTTTTCGCTGGAACAGCCGAAAAAAATGTTGAACGCACACTACTCTCTGACGTCACGCGAGAAGAGAGAGACTATCGCTTATATCGCGCTCTCGCTTGCGGAACGTTACTCTTTTTCGTGCGTGCAGCCGGTGTTTCATCAATTTATAAGACGTTATCACGTCAAAAAAATTGTGTCAATCGATTGAGTAGAGATTGATGGCGGATTGGCTAGATAAATAGGGCTTGTGTTTTAAATATATAGATTATTATTTAATTACTCCTCCTCCTCATTCCTAGTCCACTTAAAATGTTCACGAGGCGCCACTGATTTTTACTAATAGAGGACAGATAAATAGTGACCTTAATTCAATTATATAACATAAAATAAGCGACATGGCGAATGCAAATATACTTTTGGTACGAACTGTTTTTGTAATCTCATAACCAACGTGGGGCTTTAAAGATCATACAATATCGACTAGTTTACCAGTTGTTCTTTAGTTTTGACTTGACTAACGTGAGAATTATTTTGATTCTGTTCAATGAATTAGACGTGCTCTAGAGAATAATTTTGTGAATAGTAGTTCAGTTCTTTTATGTTTTTAAAGGACCAGAATTGAATAGCATAAAAATTAAAAATGCGAAGGCTGTGACATATAAAATAGATAAACGGTGTGTAATGGTGTAAATTATTTGTCGTGATGAAAAAGATTTGCGTTGGTTCCTTTATAAAGAACTGAAGTGTTTTAAATATGATTAGTTTTCAAAGCAAGAATTGAATTCACTGTGCGTCTAAGTTATTAATGAATATAATCAATTCTGTGACAACTTTTGTGCGTCGAACAATGAATCACAACGAAATGGAGGAAATAAATCATTTGAAATATTTGTTGAAAGATCGTACGGAGGAGGTCAAGAAACGAGATGAGATGATTCTGGTGCTTGAAAGGGAACTGAACGAGAAAGAAGATCTTATTAAATATTTGCAAAATGAAATCGATAAGTTTCGTCAAGTCGTGAAACCGTTGACTCAACAAATCATTCAGCAAAGAAGCTCAACTGAAGAATTGTGGTTCACGGCTGGTGTTGAAAATACGAGGATTTTAGCTGTTAGTGAGCCGAGAATAAAACGTCAAGCTATCAGCGCTGAGCCTTTGACTCAGTTTAAAAATGGAATTACAGAAGAAATGCAGATTGTTAAAATTCCCAAATCGGCAAAGTGAGTATTTGTTATTTCGATTTGTTTTCAATTTCGATGTTTTCAGTATTTTCTGTAGTCACCAAAAACGCAAGGACCAAGGCATAAGTACGGATATACGGTGTGTTCACTGATATATAACAGTATATCCGACAAGCTACCAAAAAAGTCGGAATAGTTTTTTATTTAAGGAGGTTGAGCCGTTTTACGAAGATAATGAAAAAAATCTGAAATAAAGTTTTTTTAATAGATTTTTTTATGACAAAATTTTCTGTAAAAAATCCAAAATCATTAGGAGATTTATAAAGTTAAAAATTAAAAAAAAACTTTTACATGCAGTCTTATTGAAAATATATCAACCTAGCATGCAAACACAGTTCATTTTAATTTTTTGCAAATAACCAAATAATGTCAGCAGTTCCGAAAACTAACTATGTATGTAAAGCATAGATGTCTTACGCATATTTTAATATTTTTTCCAATTTAATTAGGAGACTTTTAATCAATAAAAAGAATTATTAAACATTAGCACTTTTCGATTATGGACTTTTATTCTTGACAGTTTTAACAATTTTAACTGAATTTTCAACTTTTTAATGATTTAATTTTAATTTTTATTACTTCTAATTTCTTTTTTAATTATTTACTGCAAAAAATATGTAAAATACAGATATTTACATAAATTTATTTTTTTTAACCTAACTTTGTACAAAAAATTCAAAAGTTAATCCATTAAGTAAAATACTGAAATAATTAATTAATATTAAAAAAAATATTTATTTATGTCTTTATGACAATAATTTTTATTGGTATCATCGACTTATAAACTTTTGTAAAAATTTATTATGGAAAAGTTCCCATTTAGAATTCGACTTACTTTTGATTGGGACTGTAACGGATCAACCTCCTTAACTCGAAATTTACTAGCAGAAACTGCTGAGATATATTTTTTTGTACTTCAAACTTAACCAGAAGTTTACTTTTTTGAAATCTCTATTTTTTGCTCTATAAATCTATATACAATTTTCATAAGGTAGCATAAGAAAATATTCGAGAGAAACGTTAACTAAATACACAGTAATTATTATTTTTCATAGGACGTGTGTATCGAAGTATTAATAAAAATCTAATAATACATATTCTTGATAGATTTGGTAAAAAGCAAACGAGAAATGTTGATTTCTATTCATAATAATTCAATATAAATTTTATAATTCAATTTTACGAATTGTATTTTTTAATCTGTTCTTCTAAAGTCTAAAACGCTGTTCGCCATGTTGGATTCCGGCGTGACGTCACTTCGTCTGTAAACTAGCTACGTTTGTGTTGTACTGTGTGTTATTTTGAAGTTATTTCAAGTTATTATCACGTTTATACACTTCTATCCTGTATTTGATTGATTTCGCATCATGGAAGACGGTTTCGTAAAAGCGGAAAGTATAATAGTCTATCAAGGATAAATCCGTTTAATAAATAAATGAAGTTTTACTAATTTGTAACACTGCAGGTAACGTAATAATCATAGCAATTTTAAATATTTTTAATTGTACACTGTTATTATGGTTACTGTCGTTATTATTTACAGTCATAGTGACGTCATGAGCCGTTTTCTCGCGAAAATTCGTAATGTTAAATTAAAAGTCGTTTTTATGGTATTATTCGATTATAAAGTATTATTATAAAAATTGTAGTGCTTCTTTAATCTCTGCTTTAGGATTCATTTAAAACATTTTTCAAAAAACGGTGTAATAGCCTATTATTACTGATTGTTTAATTAATAAATCGATACCGTTTTTCTCGAATATTTTCTTATGTAACCTTATGAAAATTTTATATGTATTTATAGACGAAAAATATAGAGATTTCAAAAAAATAAAAAAAATCATTTACACTTCTGGCTGAGTTTGAAGTACAAAAAAAAATAGATCACAGCAGTTTGTGATAGTAAATTTCGAATTGAATAAAAAAATATTCAAACTTTTATCGGATACAAGAATGATTTACACACTGTATATCTGAATCAGGGTCTTTTTCTTGCTTTTTTAGGATTATTAATTGCTTAAAATAATCAGGATTATTAGATAAATTGAAAAAAAAATACAATCCTAAAGTGTTGCATTATTGCTAATAATAAAAAATTCTTGCTTTTTAAATGGCCGTAATGGCTATTGAGTAGCTGTATAAATATTTTTGAAAAATAAAAAAATCAACGACCAATTTCGCTACTCAACACTCAACATTGTTACGGGATTACGAATTCAGTAACTACAAGGACACACATTAAAATTTAATACTATGAAACTACTTTTCTTAATGTGATTATTAAACTTATAATACTGCTATTTCATTAAAACAAATTGCCGATAGTATTTTTTTTATTACTTGTTGCAATATCGCGGACAGTAGAGTTGTTTTAAAAGTTAGAAGAAGCTAGGGTGTGGCTTCGTGTGACGAACATTGTACAAATTACGAGACCAAATATTGCTAAAAACTAATTAACGTCTTGTAACTGCTGTTTGTTTTTACACGCTTTATATTAGTTTTACTTGTAAGTTTGTATGTATGTATGTTTGTAAATTCGTTTGGACTACAGCAAGTGATTTATATAGTGGTGTAATATGCCAACACTGTAAGTACATTGGCTAGCCGTGCGGTCTAAGGCACGGGTCTTCGCTGACGTCAACTCTCGCGGAATCACGGATCGTGGGTTCTAATCCCGTCCACGCCGAAAAAAAAATTGTTTTTTTTTTCGGCAAATTTTTGGCAATAAATCGAACTAAAAAGTGGAAAATAATTATAGTTTAAAATAAACTAAAAAACACGCTTTATATCGAACTAAAAAGTAAAAATTATTTTTTTTAAATAAGCTTAAAACAATAATGAATAAAAAATACAAGTATTATTGTGAAAAAAGCGTGGGGCGCTCGATGTACGAAAATGTGGAACAAAGCGCCCCACGCTTTTTTCACAATAATACTTGTATTTTTATTCATTATTGTTTTAAGCTTATTAAAAAAAATATTTTTTACTTTTTAGTTCGATATAAAGCGTGTTTTTTGGTTTTTTTTAAACTATTCCAACCCACAAGTGGGGAATGGTGCCCCGCTCGGTTGCATTAAATTAGAAAACGGCGTAAATAAAGGCCGCTGCACTCGAGGCTAGAAACGCTGCTAGATTCCTTGCTAGACTTGCCTACTAGTTTTCTAACGCTGGTTTTCTCGCTTCACACGAGCTTGTTTTGTGGATAGATCTGGTGCGCGCGCAGCGACAGTTCGAATATAAACACAGACCAAAACGTGTGTCTGTTGTCTGACTCTGAGCAGAATGACACCATGTTGGTTTGTGGGCGTTTGTTCAAGTGCCCACGTGAAAAGATACTGCTTCCTGATTGGTTCTAGCTCATATATCTAGCAGCAAATCTTGCAGGGAAAAGAGCCCCTGTTCTAATTTTAGAACCTATCTTTTGAGCTAGCAGGCCAGCCCGCAGTGACGTCATTTCCAGCTTCGTACCCAGCCTACCGGCTAGCAGAAGTCCTAGCAGCGTTTCTAGCCTTGTGTGCATCGGGCTTTAAATCTCTATAATAGAGAAATACCAAATTGTAATTGATAGGGGTTTGTTGATTGTAAAGCTACAAGAAAAAGAACAAATCGGTTGAATTTTTGAATTACTTTTTCATATTTTACGTGACTCATGCCTAGTTAATAAATAAACTGTGTGGAAACTATGTGTGGAAATGTTATAGGTTTTGAAACATTAGTAACGTTGATAAAACGGACCATTTCCTGCGTTTTAAATCTTTAAAAATAATCTTGAGCAATGACAGCATTATTAATGACTAAAGCAACTGTCATACGTTTAAAAATAGAATCTTTAGTTCTTTTACGACTCTTTGTACAGGTTGTTTTTACTCAGAGTAATAAAAGAACACCTTACCAAACTTTACATCTTTCACATCTCGTTCATAAAATAATGCATTACAATCTTGATACGGAAACTGCTATGTTCATTCGATATGTTGTTGTAATATTGAGTTGTATCGGTTTTGTAGCTGCGACGATTATTATATCAAATCTGATGTATGAATTAATATTTTACTGTCATTTCAAGCTATCAAATATTTTGACTGGCAAATCTATGTTGTTTGACCCATGCCATGTCATTCAGATTTCAAATGAATCAGACATAGGTACACGTGTTTGGAATCTCGTATATGTACCTACCTACATATACAGCCTGACAAAAAATAATTTTATCTATACTAATATATAAAGCTGAAGAGTTTGTTTGTTTGAACGCGCTAATCTCAGGAACTACTGGTTCAAATTGAAAAATTTTTTTTTGTTGGATAGCCCATTTATCGAGGAAGGCTATAGGCTATATAAAGTCAGGCTACGACCATTAGAAGCGGAGCAGTAATGAAAAATGTTCCAAATGTATCTAAAAAATAAGCTTCTATTCAGGTGAAATGCACTAACTAAGTATACTCATATTAGCGATGTAAGAATACAACGCCGGCTAGCGCAATCGGTAGAGCACAAGGCTGTAAATACCAGGGTCGTGGATTCGAGCCCTACGTTGGGCGAATGCATTTTTGTTTTTTTTTTTCTTCTAAGGCTTACATTAAAATTTATTTTAATTTTATTTAATTAATTAAAAAAAAATTATTAGTTAAAAAAAGTATAAATACTGCTTTTTATCGACAAAAAATTTTGAACGGTAACTCCGATCATCATGAAATTTGGACACAACATTCATCTCGGTAAACTAATATGAATGTGTGTACTCATGTTCCTCCCTTCCCCATTCGTTCTTTTACACCCGGGTGAAACCGGACGGGACCGCTAGTACTTTATATAACCTATAGGGGATATGTTTGTACGGATGTAACGTAAAAACTATTTGACGAATTTTGATGACACTTTTTTTAAAATGTTTCTTATGATTTCATCTAACACACTTCCCGTTATTTTCTACGTTTTTAAACTTCCATTTATTAATAGCAATGGGCGAATGAAGGAGTGTTAGAACATTAGGGTAAGGTAGGAGTTTGACAGGTAATCGGCCATGGCTTTGAACAAGGAACCATCTCGATATTTATCTGGAATTATTGAGGGAAACCATGGAAATTAGAACCCGGTACCTACAGAATTTGCTCTCACCACTACGCTACACCTCTCGGTGTACAATTGATATAATTATAAAATTCATAAATTCAAGCAAGACTCTAATAAAGATCCAATAACAGTTTTTTCTAGTATTATTTTTTGTTTAAACGCGAAGCTTTAGAAAAAAATATTTTTTTTTCATCGAAAAAATTTTAAAAAATCCTTGGTATAGAGGAGTGTAAAAGGCATTTTCTGACAAAATTTGGTGAGTGACATATTTCAAAAATGTAAAAAAAAATTTAATAATATTCTTTTTTTTAAAAATGTAAATTTTAACATTGAATAACTTTTGACGGAGTGAATTTATCGAGAAATCATGAGAGATCTTTTTTGTAGAGCGTTCAATTCCCTACAAAATTGCTCATTGCTGTACGTTCATTTATTTCGCAGAGAAAAAAATTATTGTAAAAAGTGTATAAATCCCAAATGTATCGTCTTGAGGGCCCGGTTTATTGAGAGCTGTTTTTGGTCTCATATTTTTTTTAGACCATAAACTAAAAATTTACAGGGCGCTGTAACAAAAAAAATAATTTGGCAAATAACGGACACCCTACTATCCAGTCTCCATTCGCGATCTTGTGAGAAAATCTTGTATACATTGTAATACCGTGTGTACAACAATATTGTTAAATCATTAAATGTTACGATATTTGTGGACAAACTAGTCGTGTACGTAAGTTGTACATATTGACGAGATAATATCTTAATATCAAATAAAGCATTTTTTATTCGTTCACCAGTCATATTAATTTTTAATGCATGCGATTTGTTCACGGCTATTAAACAAATAAATTGATCTAACGTGACAAATGGGTTAAATTTATTCTTATTTATGTATGCCGTAATAATTATCTTGTTGATGGTACATATTTAAACATACATAATGTATTCTATTATGTGTAAAGATACGCTTCATTAAACCGAAAACATGCAATTTCAGGAGGAGGATCACTTTCCTCGTTTTTACAAACTTTTGTTCGGCGTTTGTCAGTCGGGAAGTCGGTCGGTTTGGGTTTAATCAAAGTTGATTTTGAAGTTTTTAGTGCGAGATGATGCCAAAGATTATATGTATACAGTATGTAAACGCGTAAGGTGCACATAGGGAAATTAGCATTGGGAAAAAATACTTGGATCAGAGTTAGCCATGACTGCATTAATTGTTATTTCTATTGAATTATCGTGGTAATCTTGAGGATTTCTGTTTTATTTTGATTTATTTTTATTTTACTTTGCTTTTTTAATAATAAAAAGCTCTTATAAATTATTATTTTAATTTTTTTTGTACAAAAATAAAACAAAAAAAACAAATCCATCTGTTTGGAAACATTTCATTCAAAAATTGTCTGACTAGTATGACGTATGCGCGTTAGTAATCAGTGATCCAATGTCTTTAGGTTCAACACGAATAGGCGGAGATATTTGATCTCGCACCATATTTAAGTATTTTTGGGAATTTAATGTCCCATTAATAAAAAAAGTCCGATTATGTTGTAATCATTTGAATATTTTCTTCAGTAGTATACACATTCATTTTGCAAAAGAATATTATCTGTCAAATTGGAAAACAAGATTTCAAGGCTCACTCTGATCCAGTCATTTTTTCCCAATGTTAATTTCCCTATGTGCACCTTACGTGTTTACATACTGTATACATTGAGACTACTATTTCGGAATCTATTGACGTCATTCTAAATTCATTGAATTCAATATTCAGTACTTTGGATATATTTTTTGATCTTTTCAATGCTTTTGATTTGATTGACCACAATATTTTAATCGACAAATTGGAGGTGTTTCTTTAAACTTTATCAAATCATATCTATCAAATAGGAGACGAGTAAGTAATACGCACGCCCAATGATATAGTCTCATCGCCAGCAAAAGTATGCAATATTGGAGTACCACAAGGGTCGATTCTAGGCCCCCTACTCTTCATCGTTTTTATAAATGCCCTACCTTTGCAGTTTGCTAATAATGTCAAAACAGTGATATATATGCGGACGATACTAGTATCCTACTTTCACATATAAAACTCAGCTAATGGGTGAACCTGAAATCGCGAGAATACACTATTATGACGTCATGTCACCCACGTGATAAAGTTTCTGTTTCATGATTGGTTCTCGCTCAAAACAAGGAGACAAATAGGCACGATAGAGATCCATCTTAATACCGCGTCATTATCGTCTTCGCAGCCAGCGCGCCAACCAGCACTCGTGTGCAACGGCCTTATAATAAAACATGAGTTCAAAACAACTATTTTACGACTCTATACGTGCGTGATTTTAATTAGGGCCCGCGTATAAAATATTAGACGTGTTAATATTTTAATTATCGTGATAATAAATTTAAAAGACACTATCTATAATGTTAAATGAATAAAAAGAGTTAAATGATCGAAGACCTGGATTACTTAAACCATATCTTTAATCTTGCTCAACATTGTTCGCCAGCGTGAGTTGGCAAGTCGAGTCATATACTTGCATAATATGACATACGGTTTTGTGTACCAATTAGTGGTGTTGTGTGTAATTAAACCCATTGGTTAATACTGATTGTTGATTGAATTATATTACTGATTGATTGTTTAGATACATACACTAGATACTTGTGCTTGTTAAAACTGACACAGCACAATTCTTCTCTAGTTTCTAGAAGTCTGTCTTTAGATCGAGTGTATAAGTATAAACATATTTTACTACTGCATAATCTCTGGCATTTTTTAGAGGTTTTTTTGAGTTCCGTACCTCAAAAGGAAAAAGGGAACCCTTAGGCCCGATTTGCTGGTCACGGTTCGCTCTCGGTCCAGTCTCGCAAGAAAACAATGAGCGTATTCATACTATCAGCACCGCTCAAGTTCGGATCCAATCACGCTCCGGCACCGATCCGTTTAGAAGAATATTTTGCTGGAGCGTGATCAGACTTTGCCTGATTTATGAATAGGTTTTTGTTTCAAATGCAGTATTCGTCTATTAAATGACGGCACAGGGTGTAGTATTCGCTTTGCGTTTTCCTCGCTAATAAGCTTGGATGCACCCACATTCTTCTCTTCGTTGTCTTGCGTTTCACTCTTTTCTTATTTGCCGTATCTTCATCAAGAAGAATAGCTATAACAGCTAATTCTTCAATTGAAAAATCGAACGACATTGTCAGACAACTAAAAAAATTGTACATATGCAATAAAGTAAAATGTATTGCAAAGGAAATACATCAGACTTCTTGCAAATCGAGATTGAACCGTGATCGAAGCTAGAATGATAGTGTGAATACAGTAAGATTTTACCGAACAATATGAGAACTCTCGCATACAACACGGTACGACGGCTAGGCTATCGGATATAGCTACGATGTACAATACAGTTCAGTAGTCTGTCTGAACTCATTGCAATTACACGCTTAGTAGCCTCTATATTAAGAATTTGGCTGGTTTCGAGATTTCAGATATTTCTTTAATAAAAAGACGTCAAAACAATGTTTTAAAGAGCCTTTTTCCTGAGAATAGTGCAGCGAAAGTGTCACGAGAGGCAGCACTAGTAGTAGGGACAAACATAAAATATTTACATGCCAACCAATGTTATTTACGTGATATTATTTTATTATTTAAAAATATAAATCTGAAATAAAAAAAATTTTGAACTGATAAACTTATCACTGAGAGTCATCATTTACATATGTTATCGAAATTATTTTTAAAATTAATTAAATGAATAAAAAATGAATAGTAAATTTTTGACAGTTTATTACCATTGATTAAAATGAGATATAACCTCAATCTTTTATTAAATTATATTCATTTATTATATTTAATTAAATTTATTTTATTACCATATATTTTTGATTCATATTTCATTTGGAAATAAATCTGAAATTCATAATTATTTTCAATTTCTCTTATTACAGTTTGAATTTATCGCTAATATTTTACTAGAGTCTGCATACTAACCTGTCTATTAATTCATTTTTTTTTCCAGATACTTTTAAATTACGACACGCAAGCCAACGTTTTAATGTTACTATACATTGTTATCTTTTACAGTTGCAAATTTTAGTTTTGCTCCAGGAACATCATCTTCTGTTAAAAACATTTTTTTTCAAGTACACTTTAATGTGTGTTTATATGGGGATTTGACAGTGTTTGTCCCTACCGAACTACTAGCGCTACTAGTGAGTGATTTTTCGTACTTCATGAAAAAGGCTCATTGAATTTACCTTACTTTTCCCAGAAATGAAATCGCGAAATTAGATACCTATCATAAATAGGCTTCTACACTAGAAATCCCTCTTAAGTAGGTAAGGTTTGAGACGTCAAGAAAAAACCTATTCTTTATTCTTTAATAATCATCATTTAGACTTTACACTAATTGAATCTTATGACTTATAGAAACCAATTCCCATTTCATCTATAATAATATACATAAAGAGGTAAAGCTTGTAAGTTTGGATGTAGGAAGCAAATCTCCGAAACCACTCATCCGATTTCAAAAATGTTTTCACCAATATTTAGAATGGACCTTCAGGATGAACTTAGGCCATATATTATCGCGTAAAAATAAAAGCGCATTTCGCGGAGACCACTTTTGCAACGTAAGTCGACGCAAAAACCGCTGACTATTCACGAATTCGGGCGAAGCCGGGCCGGGTCGCTAGCCAATAATAAAAAACAAATATCGTTTTAATTTGTTATTGCAATTACGTACGTAAAACATATTATTATAATTGGATTAGTGTTGCATCAACAATAAATGCACAAAACAAAAAATGCATTTTGTAAACACGATGAATGATATATTGTATCCATAGCAGATCTTATTCCATGCTGTAAAAGGTCACACCTGTACTAAACATACCGTACCTGTGATTCATATTGCGTGTCCATTTTTGGCTTATGATTGCATTTGTTACTAATTATAAAATTACCTTAACCAGTCACTTTATTTTAGCTATATGCATAAATCGGTTAGAATTATTTTTTCCAAAAAATCCAATGGGATACTAAAGTTGAATTTTCTGGCTTGGCCCGACGAGTGAAACTCGTTTGTGAAAAAAATGGCGCAATGTGCAATTAAGGAAACAAAAAAAAAGTGATCGTTAATTACTCGAGAAGTAATTGACCGATGACGCTAAAATTATTCATGCATGTTTGGGTCAACATATAGACATCATTTTTGAGAATTTTCAGCCATCTATATGCGGTCATTTTTTAGTAAAAAAATAGTGAAAAAAACGTGTTTTTTAACTTTTGGGGCTATTTGCAAGTTAACAATATTGCACTTAGCGACCTCTGTCAGTGCTCATTTTTTAGGAAATTTTATAAGGAACAACTTTCTCAATGTATATGCTATACTAAAAGTCAAGAGGAACGGAGATATTAAAGGAAATAGAGAAAAAAACACTATTTTCGTCACTAATTGTTAATTATAAAATCAAGCACACCAACAATTTGTAAGCAAACTTAGGGGGTTGAACTACACCCTAAAACGAAGCGATTCCAACAATAATCTCGCCTGTGCCCGAACAATACACTTATTAATGTTTTTACCTCCTCGTATTATGGCAGTAGTGACTAGTGTTACAGTATATATATTGTACTGGCGGTCCCGCCCGGTTTCACCCGGGTGCAAAAGAACGAATGGGACGTTAGCGCGCACTTTCATCTTGTAACACCACGTCTTAAAAAACCACGCCGCCACTGGTTTACTCTGGTGGGCATGTAGAAAAACACAGGCAAGATGGCAGCGGAGCGTATGAACTAGGAAAATAAGAAATGTGTTGAATTAAATAATATTCATGTTACAATATTACGTTAATCAATATGTTAAATGAAATAATAATAATTGTTACAATCTTAGTTTATAGAGGTGAATGTTGTGGCCAAATTTCTTGATGATCGGAGTTACTGTTCAAAAGTTTTTGTCGGACGGACAAATTTTGAGTTACATTTTTCATTGATGCTCCGCTCCTATTGGTCGTAGCGTGATATTATATAACCTACAGCCTTCCTCGATGAATGGACTATCCAACAAAAGAAAAATGTTCAATTCGAACCAGTAGTTCTTGAGAATAGCGCGTTCAAACAAACAAACAAACTCTTCAGCTTTATATATTAGTATAGATTTTGTTGTTGCCGCAACTCTTGGTTAACTCCGCAGAACACTCATTTAATATGTTGACGAGCCGCCACTGGTGTTGTGAATAAACGATTTATCAATGATCGTTCTTTGATACCTCTATTTTGCGTAATGTGATACGCGCTATGAATGAATCGAATTAGTGGTAATAATGAATTGTTGTAAATTATTCAGATTTATGTGGATGATGAATTACTAAGTCGATCTTGCATCTCGAGTGCTGTGGAATTTTAACTGTCAATGGATAAAAATAGTCGTGTCAGATGTAAAACAGATAAATCTGTTATAAAAACAAATAGTGCCTTTAAAAATAGATTGAAAATGAGAATAAAAAACGCATCACCGAAGTGAGTCGATTATAATTTTTTTTATGTACAGCTCGTGTTTTAATTCTGTTTGTACATTTAATAATTTTGCGATACAGAGATATTTTTTTTTCTTTTTATGTGTGGTTCGTTTCTTGCTTTCTGGTGTTTTAGACCGGCGTTAGGAACGTATGAAATGGACATTTTTTTTACTTCTGTAATAATAATTACGTACGTGAAACGATCAATTACGAAAAAAAATGAAAAAGTGACTGGAGTTTTACTTAACTAGATATATTTGTGTACTGTAATTAATTTGTTTTAGTTTGAAAACATATCTCATGTACCTAATTTGGTGGGCATGTACCTAATAATTGTTTGAATGTAGAAAACGAAATGGTATTATTGTGTCAAAATTGTTGAGTGCTGGTGGTAACCATAACGATTACTGTTATTATAAGCTGGACACTGTATTCTTAATAAAGAAAAGATGTCCAAGAGCTACTGAACTTTTTGGAAACTGATCTCACGTGTAAAATTGCGAGAAAACTCGGTTAAATTAAGTAATAGTATATTGTGCGACTAGTGAAAGAAGAAGAATATTCCACTCGCGTGTTACCGCACTCGCTACGCTCGTGCGGCAACACGCGAGTGGAATATTCTCCTTCGATCAATGCTCTCACATAATACTTTATTCAATTAGCACGAGTAATATGTAATCGGGGCCCTGATAAAAGAGGGAAAAATAATAAATCACTTCATTGATTGACGTACCCACCGCCTTCGATGCACACAAGATGGCCCTGACTTTCGCTGAATAATTGCGATGCTGTTTTCATATATACAAATCGCTACCGCGTTCCTACTGGTCCAGAAACTATGCGATAATAATTCATTACCGTACAGTTTCGGCTCGCTATCGCGTTCCTATTGGTCCAGAAACTATGCAGTAATACATTATCGTACAGTTTCGGCTCATTATTAGCACTCTACGCGTCAACATGAAGTAATTTATTATTTTTCCCAAATTTAACAGGGCCCCGAAATTATATATTACTCACGCGCGTTGAATAAAAAATGTTTTTCCAGTAAAATATGGCTAAGTCATAATATGCAGTAACATTTGTCGTGGTTAATAATATGTTTCTATGATTCTAGACTACATTTTGAAAAATATAACGTGAGATTAGAGATGGGAGGGGGTCGCGCAAAATCTCACGGCATCTCACCAAGGGAGGACGGGGGGTTCGAAAAATCGCCAAATTTGCCTCACGTATTTTGTGAATGCCCCTTAACTCTGTATATTGTGAATCAAATTTAAGCGAAATTCTAGTACCAACCTAACTAAGTTTAGCCCTGTTAACTACGTATACACAAAGCAAGCGTCACGCGCAGTCATCTAACGAAACACTAGTAACTAAATTTCGCCCTGTTATCTAGATGCTAAACTAAAGCCGTATTTAAACCAATGCACATAAATAAGGTAACGTCGTTCTATAATAGTGTCACGCCCCAATTGCACAGCTTTACTCCCAACCAAACGCGCGATTAGATGTTTCGTATCAAAAACAAGTAAACGTCTATAATTAAAAATTAAATCATCGACAATTTACACCTTAACTAGGCTACCTATTTTCTCTGAGTTGTTAGTGTGAACCATTGATCTATTATTGCATTGACTGTGCCATACAGGCTGACCTACGGATTTTCCCGTAGGTCTACGGAATTTATATTCCGCCTACGGAGCTACGGAACAATTAATTTAATATACGGAATATTTGACTTACTAATTGCATAATAATATATTTAGAAAACTTTCGAAAATATTACAATTTTTTTTTAAAAAACTTACCATCTTTACAAATATATTTTTGATTTAAGTATGTCCCCGGTGAACACATGTCTACGATGGACACTTTTATGTCCACGGTGCACACTTTTATATCCACTGTGGACAGCAGTGCTGCAAACCCTACGTATTTTTCCGTAGATCTACGGATTTTACATTCTGCCTACGGGACCTGCGGATAAATCAAATATATACGGAATTTTTTTTTGCCCCGCAAATTTTGAAAAAAACGCTTAAAAAAATATTACGGAAACCTACGGACTTTTTTAGCCTAAATCTCCGGAATTTCCATGTGGTTTCACGGATTTTCCAACACGGAGTTACTTGAATTTCATATGACAGCACTGTTACATAAAAGCCTACTAGCGCCGCTAGTGGGTAATAGAGAATTATTGACCTCACTTTTTATGGAAATCGCGACATGTTTCTAAGGTGATAAGTCAAAAACTTTAGTTGGCCATGATGTATCAAAAAAAATGTAATAAGACAAACTGATGTTAATTTGTTTACACTGACAGCGGAACGTCAAAATAGGGCGCCAATGGTCTTTATTTTTACTTAAATCGCCGTCAGCGCAACAGCCCGGAACACAACAAGCATTTCCAGATCGCTTAGTTTTCGTATGTTTTCTTTGTAATTAAAAAACTTCTTAAAGTTATAACTATTTTCACTTTTAATAAAGATTGCTCACTGACATACGGAAAATTTGAGCTTGAAGTTTCCCCTAGTGCTCACCACGAACGCTCGCATCGAAAAATTTGTAACTCCGCCTCCCTGCACATAGCTCATAATAAAAATCCGTTCAAATCTTTGATTAACGTCTGATTTAATAAAAATTCGTTGTTTCAAATGTTCCAGATCACGTGAATTGATTAAAGCGGCCATCTTAGACAATGATTTCATGAAGAATTTGGAGATAACGCAAATCCGCGAGATCGTCGATTGCATGTATCCCGTCCAGTATGCAGCCGGGAGTCTTATTATCAAGGAAGGAGATGTTGGAAGCATCGTTTATGTCATGGAAGGTCAGTAAACATAATATACTATGCATAATATTTTAATACAGGGGTCGGCATCCTGTGACTCGCGAGCCGCATGCGGCTCTTTTGATTTTAAGTTGCGGCTCTCCAGTTCCATACGTAAAAAATAATTATTTTATTATATAAACCCTTAAAAATCGTCCAATCGATCCATGTCTATCTCTCAGCCATTTCCACTCGCGTGTCACCCGCACCGCCCCCGTCGCTGCTCACAGGTAAGTGCGTTGACAAGTATGGTACTTCCGTCTTTTATGGTCAGCGTGCTCGTGTTCTCTACTCGGTCGTAGTATGCTCGTCTGTGATTGGCCGTTCCATTCAGTGGGTTGGTATTGCACAGTGCTGGTGTCCAGGTTTTACTTAGATTCAAACCTTCATCTCTGCGGTTGAAATTATTTGTGTATTTGTGTATTTCTATGGCGTGGGTAGTAACTCGATGTTCTGTCAATAAATTTGGTTTCTTCAACCATAAGATGCTTTTTGAAGAAACCAAAGTTATAGACAGAACATCTAAGTAAAACCTGGACACCAGCACTGTGCAATACCAACCCACTGAATGGAACGACCAATCACAGAAGAACATACTACGACCGAGTAGAGAACACGAGCACGTTGACTATAAAAGACGGAAGTACCCTGTACCACACTTACCTGTGAGCAGCCTAGAAGGACACTTCGCCCGCTACCACATCGCCTTTCATAATGTCTACCGCAGTTGTAGACGAAACGTCAGGTAATAATACCAATGGACCACGGCATACAAGCCCGGAAACCAAAAAGATTTAAGTAATATTTGTTTGTATTTAAAGTTTCATGTCGCGATATCGAAGCGCAACGAACTGAAAATAAACTCGACGAGAGCCATCCGTTGGCGCTGTACTGTACTAACGTAATATGTAGTTCGTGTAGTCGGTTCGTGTGCTCGTTAAGTTATCGACTGCTTCGTAATGTTTCGATTCTTCGACAGATGGTGCGGGCGCTCATATGTTTTACAGGTGTAAAAAAAATACGTGATATTAATGACCTTACTTTCTAATCACATTTTCATTATGCAATTTTATATCGCAACAAAACACTACTTAATACATTTCGCATTGCGACTGACAAGGACAAAAAAAATCAAGGATGGACAAACACCTTTTTTTGTAACCATTGTAAAGGTTGTTCCACACGAGGCTAGTTTTGCCGCTATATCCGTTGCTATAGGTTTGTTTACTAGGTTTCAAGCGTGGTGTGGCGTTTGGTTTCGTGATGCGCGCGCAGTGACAGTTCGAATGTTAACAAAAGTGAACGTTTATTGTCTCTGAACAGAACGCACACTGTGATGCCATGCTGGTTTGTGAGCGTTTTCAGTCTCCTTATTTTATTTTGACGTGATAACGTCTTATAAATTGATGAATCACCAATCTTATAAATTGATAAAACACCGGCTGCATGCACGAAAAAGTGTAACGTTCCTAACGTTCCGCCTGACCCTGTGCGTGCTTCTCTCGAAAACGGCCCTAACGATTTGGATGAAATTTACTGAAAAGGGATTTTGGGGGGCAAAAAATCGTTTTAGCGAGGTCTCATCTCTCGAAAAAATCGTTTTCTTACAAATTTTATCATTACCTATAAAAATCAATTTTTTGACGTATGAAAATACTTAAATATTGTAAGTAGGTTTTGGAATTTTATATAAACAGTGAAACAATTGTTTTCAAAATATTATGACAGCTAATCTTTGAGACTTAAAATAAATACGAAAGAAAGAAAGTTAAAAAAAACAATTATATTATAGGTGGTGAGTAATTTAAATAAATAAAATTAACCTAAATTTGAAGCGAAAGATGCATTATCATAGATTCGAATTATTATAATTATTATATAAATTTAAGTTATGTATTACGGAATACGTTATCACGTAAAACTATCGTCCGTAAACCGACTTTACAGACAACCAATTTTTTTTAGATTAACGGAAGATCTTACAAGTTGTATGATAAATTTAATTCACTTTCATCATGAGTCAACTAATTCAATAATATTAGAATATGAATCTAGGAAATCATTTTCCTCTCTTATCATGTAACGTTTGCTAAAGCGCGGGTCACACTAGCTTGCTTGTCAGCCGCTGCTGATCAGCGGCGGACAGTAGCATCAGCGGGCAGCCCGGTCACACTTCGACTGCTACTCGCTAATCTACCGCGCGTAGGTAACTACCATTTGTACTGTGCGATCGGCGAAAGAAGACCGGTGGGGAAAGGGCAAGAAGTCGCTGATGTGTTCCCAAATTATCGGAATTCATAGGCGGCGCATAGCAAGGCATGCAAACAATGTATAGCTTTAAATTTTAAGGCATTATTTTGAGCCTCTAACTCGCACATTTTAATTACATTCGCTATGACCTCCCTAGCGCCACTTCTAACTGTTTTTCCCTTTTTACTTTCCATTTTGATGATATTCAGACAACACCCCTCAACTTAGTCCGTGAACGCACACCTATGTACTGTCTGGTGTATGATTTTTTTGTACTGTTAGCAAGTGTCGCTGTATAGTTGTACGGCTATGGCAATAGTACAATTATCGCGATACGACAATTGCGATACGTTTGGTCGACTGGACTCCCTTATTGCATAGAAGCGGTTCCAGGATCATTACCTTTTACTAATATAAAATACATGTGCGCTCTTCTGCAATAAGGTCATAGGACTACATTCCATAGACCGGTCTTCTTTTAAAAATCCGACAGTAGATAGTATATTACAACCTACATCGAACATAAACCACGTGATGGTTTACTCGCGTATGATGCACCGCTTCGGTCAGACAAATAAAAGCGCTTTTCGTGGAGACCAATTTTGCAATGTAAGTCGACTGAAAAAAAAAACGGTGATAATCTGCAAATTCGGGTGAAGCCGGACCGGGATGCTAGTATAAAATAAATAGACCGAAAACATTTGCCTGATTGAAACATTGCCAAACATTTGTAGTTTTTCATTACCTATATTGTTGTGTGAAAAGTATTGAAAATTCCAAGAATTATAAATAAATATGAGACGATTTAAATTTGTCTGTGGGATTTCCGCGTTTTATTTTTAACTGTTTGTAAAGTTTAGTGACATAAAAAAACCTCATCCTTATTATAGAGAATATAATCAAACAAAGCATTAATATTCTAGTCATTGTGTGTTTATTTCAATCCATCTTGGAAATCTAACACACTGTTTTCTTCTGTTTACATATTTATTGGAAAGTGTATAGTCAATAATTATTATTCAAAAAGTTAGAACACATTCTATATTTGTGGTGAAAAGGAAAAATTCCGTAAAATAATAATTTATTAATGCATTTTTTAAAAACCTTTTTAGTCCAATCAAAATAAACATTTCAATTTACTGTAATTCGCATAGAGCTGAAAATGGGTACAGGTCTTAAGTACACTTATTACAAATAAAATATCAAAAATCCCAACCTATCCTACATCTGCTTCAAAATTTATTCAAGGTTTAAAGTCAAAAGTATCGGTTTTTTGCACTTTTCTCGTAAACGGTAAATGTTATCTAAAAATAGGTCAGACAAAATTTGTAGATCATAATGAGCCTTTTTCATGAAGTACGAAAAATCACTCACTAGTAGCGCTAGTAGTTCGGTAGGGACAAACACTGTCAAATCCCCATATAAACACACATTAAAGTGTACTTGAAAAAAAAATGTTTTTAACAGAAGATGATGTTCCTGGAGCAAAACTAAAATTTGCAACTGTAAAAGATAACAATGTAGTAACATTAAAACGTTGGCTTGCGTGTCGTAATTTAAAAGTATCTGGAAAAAAAATGAATTAATAGACAGGCTAGTATGCAGACTCTAGTAAAATATTAGCGATAAATTCAAACTGTAATAAGAGAAATTGAAAATAATTATGAATTTCAGATTTATTTTCAAATGAAATATGAATCAAAAATATATGGTAATAAAATAAATTTAATTAAATATAATAAATGAATATAATTTAATAAAAGATTGAGGTTATATCTCATTCTAATCAATGGTAATAAACTGTGAAAAATTTACTATTCATTTTTTATTCATTTAGGTAATTAATTTCAAAAATAATTTCGATAACATATGTAAATGATGACTCTCAGTGATAAGTTTATCAGTTCAAAATTTTTTTTATTTCAGATTTATATTTTTAAATAATAAAATAATATCACGTAAATAACATTGGTTGGCATGTAAATATTTTATGTTTGTCCCTACTACTAGTGCTGCCTCTCGTGACACTTTCGCTGCACTATTCTCAGGAAAAAGGCTCATTGTCTACAAAAACTGTTCTTATATTTTTTTTCCTACGAATTACTTTTCCTGAGATATGAGACTAAAATATCGTATTTATCAAAAAAAAAAAACGTTAAATATTAATATGAATATTTTCGATGTTTGAAATTGCCATTTCAAAAGAATGGTGATTCGTAGGGGAAAAAGTATAAGAACAATTCTTGTAGACAATTGCATGATCTACAACTTTTGTCTGGCCTATTTTTAGATAACATTTACCGTTTACGAGAAAAGTGCAAAAAACCGATACTGTTAACATTTGACCTTGAATAAATTTTTTTAGCGGATGTAGGATCGGTTTCAAGTTATTTGTAATGTAATTACGGGAAAAATTAATACACAAAAATTTTTAAATAAGTTTGACACGTTCGTCAAATATATTTCCGTGTTTTTGTCTAGAAATTCAGAACATTATTTTTAAAACGTGTTATTTTAAGTATATCCAGATGTGTTTGTGAAATTTTATACACATTAGAAAATTTTCAACACGTATTCACTAACGATCGTCATGTCATGACCTTTGGTTTCCAAACTTACAATTGTTGCTTCTTTGTTAGTATTATAAATTGTACACACTTTCTACATTTTGAAGATGACAAATTACAGTCGTCAATTTTCTTTTGAAATTATTCTAAACACAGTGCCTTATTTTATCTAAGAACTTGTAGCGACTTCCACTTGATCGATTTTAATATAAATATAATAACAAAATTAGATTTGAACTTGCAGGCACGTATAGCTAGGGAAATGTTTTAGACACGCCTAACCTCGAACATTTATTTTAACACGTTTACGGTGTTTGCACAAAAAATTGGTTGTCTGTAAAGTCGGTTTACGGACGATAGTTTTACGTGATAACGTATTCCGTAATACATAACCTAAACCTCCCAAAATTTGGTTTCAATCCGCTTATCCTTGGTGTCGGAATGATAAGAAATGTCAAAAGTGACGTTTGCAACTTACAAAGTATTATGTTCTAATAATAATTAGTTATTCCAATACTTAACTTAGAAGGCGTTGCATTTCACAATATACTAATGTCAAAAAATTGAATTAAACATTAGAAATGCAGCCGTTTTCATGTTAAGACAAGACATACGTTTGCTTCTAATTTCCATGTACGGCAAACAAAGACAACCGACCGCGTCGCGCCATGCATTAGACAACATTGCATTTATACAGCTATTTTTCTATATAAATTTGTATAAAATATTTTTCTATATAAATTTGTATAAAAAAACTGTTTAGGCAAATTCTGTTATATGAAATCTATGTAAAATGTTCTCCTCTTTCGTTTAAGACTGGTTTCAAACCGATCTGATTTAAATTGAGCGAGAAATTAGCAAAAAGCACGCACAGGGTCAGGCGGAACGTTACGCGTTATGCGTTACGCGTTACACTTTTTCGTACATGCAGCCGGTGTTTTATCAGTTTATAATATTGGTGATTCATCAATTTATAAGACGTTATCACGTCAAAAAACTGTAGTAGCACCAAGTAGCGACATCTGATAGAATTCGCTTAAAGCTATTAGTTCAGAAGCAAATCTGGTAGAATTTGCTCAATGCTATTAGTTCAGAGTGTTCAGACGCCGGGCCGCAAACGAAATACATTTTGCAGAATTATATCTATCGCGCCCGGGTGAAACCGGGACAGACCGCTAGTATATCTAAGTCAGAAGAACTTCAATAATTTTTTTTTATTTTATTAACACGGTGACTTTTTTTACTGCAAAATTTGATCATTGCTAATATATGTAGGTACATATAAAAATATATATAAAAAAACAATTTCTCAGACACTTTTACTCATTGAATTATAGAAAGTGGATTGACCAGAATCTTACGATGTATTCATTTATCCATCACTAAGATAATCTGATCGAATTTCTAAATTTCAATTATAATCGTAGTAACATTGTTGATAGAACGTAATTTAATTAGCTTACCAACTGTAATTAAGTTTGTAATCGCAAGAAAAAATATTTTTTGACGTGATAACGTCTTATAAATTGATGAATCACCAATATTATAAATTGATAAAACACCGGCTGCATGTACGAAAAAGTGTAACGCGTAACGCATAACGCGTAACGTTCCGCCTGACCCTGTGCGTGCTTTTTGCTAATTTCTCGCTCAATTTAAATCAGATCGGTTTGAAACCAGTCTTAAACGAAAGAGGAGAACATTTTACGTAGATTTCGTATAACAGAATTTGCCTAAACAGTTTTTTTATACAAATTTATATAGAAAAATATTTTATACAAATTTATATAGAAAAATAGCTGTATAAATGCAATGTTGTCTAATGCATGGCGCGACGCGGTCGGTTGTCTTTGTTTGCCGTACATGGAAATTAGAAGCAAACGTATGTCTTGTCTTAACATGAAAACGGCTGCATTTCTAATGTTTAATTCAATTTTTTGACATTAGTATATTGTGAAATGCAACGCCTTCTAAGTTAAGTATTGAAATAACTAATTATTATTAGAACATAATACTTTGTAAGTTGCAAACGTCACTTTTGACATTTATTATCATTCCGACACCAAGGATAAGCGGATTGAAACCAAATTTTGGGAGGTTTAGGTTATGTATTACGGAATACGTTATCACGTAAAACTATCGTCCGTAAACCGACTTTACAGACAACCAATTTTTTGTGATGTAACTACGTTTTTCGGATTTTTCCCTTTACTTGTGCTATAAGACATTGCTTCTTGCCAAATTTCAAGATTCTAGGCCAACGGGAAGTACCCTATAGATTTTGATTGTCTTAAATATGCGGCATAAACGGCTGTATTTTTTTATTGCGTTGATTTTTTCACAACTCCAAGGGATTGCAAACCTAAATAGTTGATATTAATTTCAACTTGATACCTCCACGCGCTCCCGAGAAAAAGGCTCTTGACAGACAGACAGACAGTAGGCAGACGGACAAAGGGTTCCTTTTTGACGTGATAACGTCTTATAAATTGATGAAACACCGGCTGCACGCACGAAAAAGTGTCACGTTCCGCCTGAGCGTGCAAGCGAGTGCGCGGTATAAGCGATAAAGAGGTACGATCGGCCCAAGCGTCGGCTTGTACGCATTTCTCTCTCTTCTCGCGTGACGTCAGAGAGTTCATCAATGTTTCTTTATATGACGTTATCACGTAAAACTATCGTCCGTAAACCGACTTTACAGACAACCAATTTTTTTTTCGTGAATTTGATTCTATTCAATAAATAGAGTAACTGTGATCCATTGACGTTAATGATAGGTATTTGGAAAAAATACCATGGCACAAGGATCGAAAATGAAGCAATACTGAAATTTTTTTAAACTTGCCGTTTCGATACGTTTTGTATATGAAGATGATACAAAACGTATCGAAACGTCAGTATTAAATGCAAGTTTAAAAAATTTCAGTATTGCTTCATTTTCGATCCTTATGCCACGGAATTTTTGACGTGATAACGTCTTATAAATTGATGAATCACCAATCTTATAAATTGATAAAACACCGGCTGCATGCACGAAAAAGTGTAACATTCCTAACGTTCCTAGCGTTCCTAACGTTCCGCCTGACCCTGTGCGTGCTTTTCTCGAAAACGGCCCTAACGATTTGGATGAAATTTACTGAAAAGGGATTTTGGGGGGCAAAAAATCGTTTTAGCTAGGTCTTATCTCTCGAAAAAATCGTTTTCATACAAATTTTATCATTATAAAAATCAATTTTTTGACGTATGAAAATACTTAAATATTGTAAGTAGGTTTTGGAATTTTATATAAACAATGAAATAATTGTTTTCAAAATATTATGACAGTTAATCTTTGACACTTAAAATAAATACGAAAGAAAGAACGTTAAAAAAAACAATTATATTATAGGTGGTAAGTAATTTTAATAAATAAAATTAACCTAAATTTGAAGCAAAAGATGCAATATCATAGATTCGAATTATTATAATTATTATATAAATTTAGGTTATGTATTACGGAATACGTTATCACGTAAAACTATAGTCCGTAAACCGACTTTACAGACAACCAATTTTTTTTTAAATACCTATCTGTTCCTTTTTTCTTTTTACCCTAAAAACCGACTGTTTACATGGCATTAACACAGCAGCGCCATTATATTTAAAAGTTGTAGTTCTTAGCTTGTCCGCAACTGGAATATCGTGTCGCTTAAGGTTTTGACAACGAGTGTGAAGTTAGCTATTATTAAATAGTCGAAAGGAGAGCGGGCATGTCCAGGAGTGTATGTCGATGGTTCATTTTATCAACACAGCTTCGTTTGTGGTGGAATACAGGTTAAGCAAATTCAACAGTGATCGAACCCATGACTTCCGGTGCGGGTAATTGGCGTTAGGGGACGCATTAACATCCGGAAGAGGTTGTTATTATTTTGTTCCGTGATGCGTTTAATTATTGCGGTGATTGCCATCACTCTCAATGGATTGTATACGTTTGCACAGGAAGAGATGGTTTTGATTACTTGCTGTATACAAAATTTGTCAACTTTCGTGACTAACAAGTCTTAAAACATTACTTATGGATATTTTTACTAAACCACGATCATAAATTTCGCTGAAGAAAAACTGGAATTCATCAAAACTAGACTACTCTGCTACACTGATAAATTAATAAAATCATTCCAGATTTAAGGTAGTACGAGCACCAAGCCAATTTTAAATAAAAGGCTTGATTTTTTTTATAGGAAGTTGGACTAAATCTAAACCAATTCTGAAAATTTTAAGGGGGCTTGCCCCATTTTTTAAATAAATAAATGACTTCAAAAGTAGGCATATTTAACATTGGCTTTATGGTAAAACGGTAGATGGATGATATTATGTTGTCATTGATTTCTCCAAAACTAGTCGGTGGAAATTAAAAAAAAAAAATTGGTTGTCTGTAAAGTCGGTTTACGGACGATAATTTTACGTGATAACGTATTCCGCTCAAATATCATATTTAATAATACATTACTGCGCTCTTGCTTGCACGCACATGGTCAGGCGGAACGGAACGTTACACTTTTTCGTGCGTGCAGCTGGTGTTTCATCAATTTATAAGACGTTATCACGTCAAAACTATTTAAATTAAAGTTAAAACCTTAATAAATTATTGAAAACAAAATAAAACTGTTGTGCCCGACTATTAGTCGGTTTTTTTTTGTTTTCAATAATAATTTATTAAGGTTTTAACTTTAATTTGAATAGTTTTTTTTTTTAATTTCCACCGACTATAGTTTTGGAGAAATCAATGAAAACATCATCCATCTACCGAAATATAAAAAAAAATTAAGCCTTTTATTTAAAGTGGCCTTGGTGCTCGTACTACCTTAAGTAAACAATTCAATTCAGAATCACACTATGTTACTATTTTTGTATGTTGTTCACTGGAATATTTAAAATAGTTTTTTCTTTATTGCTTGTTTATTTTCCCTCAGGAAGCGGCCATGACATAGATAAATCGGTCGAATGAATGGATGATAGATAATGACCGTATAATTAACTTTTATTTTTATTGTTTTATTTGCATTGTAGTTCTAAGAATAGACCTCCATTCATGTCATTATTTGCCTGTGTCGTCATGGGAATTATAATTGTTAATGTACGTCAATTGTTTTTCACACTTTATAAATGACGATACAGACGATCTGTTTTTATCGATTGAATTTCTCGTTACAGCGTCAATTATCGAACCTCTATGATTTCAACAATCTTAAATAAGAATTTGTAATAATAATAATAATGCGTTTCTCGACTTTATGTCATAACAGACGCCATTCGCACCATTACTAATTTTCCGTTATTTTCTACATTTTTAAACTTCCACTTAACTAATAGCAATGGGCGAATTAAGGAATTTTAGGACATTACGATAAGGTAGGCAAATTTTAACAGGTAATCGGCCATATGGCCTTGAATAAGGAACCATCGCGATATTTATCTGAAATTATTGAAGGAAACCATGGAAAACCTCAACAAGATGGCCGCGGTACAGGAATTACCGTTTCTCGGCGAGAGGCAGCAGGAAAAAGTCCCAGCCACGTTTGGCGACGAGAAAACGGTGGCAGTCTACGAATTGGGGTGAAGCCGGGCCGGGCCGGTAGTTTTCACACTTTGACGGACACTTAAAAATTCAGTTTTGTTCCAATTTTGACACTATAGTTTTTTTCATATGTTTGAAATTGAATTACTTTTATAAGTTATGTTGTGACAATATTGCCTTAGTAGATATTTGTACGGTGACACAAAGCACACAGGGTATCTATTCTACACTGGAAAATAGACTGCTACACCCGTCTGGCTATAAAACGTTCCGTAGTATACGACGGCTTCAGCCGTCGTGTCAAACTTTTGAAGTTTTGTTTATGACGGTCTAAGCCGGTTTGTTAAGATATAAGGCCGGCCCTGTTAACGGTCAAAGAATAGTCTGACCATTAGTTATCGATTGTCTTTTTCCAACATAAGTATTTTGTAATATATATTGTCTCCTGACGTCAATAATTGGGTCAGCGGTTTTATAGGATTCATGTTGAATTGTGATACAGTGAACTTTATGGGTTATCGTAGTGCGAGCATAATCGATAATAATAGATTGAGGCAGTTTTATAGATCATTTTTATATAAAGTTTATTTCCGTTCTAGATAGATACGAATTTATTAAATCCCAAACTGTAAATTATATTTTTTGAAATACCGTTAATTTATATTTTACAGTTATTCTACTCGTATGACAATATATACAGAAAATAAAACCTTTTTATTTAACCCTCAAACACTACAATCTAATCCAGTGGTCCCCCAAGTTGCTACTATTTGTCCCAATTTTATTATGCTTTCTTTGAATGTCCTGAAAAAAAATAGTTAATGAAGGATCGATTTTTGCAAATATGATTACCTTCGTGATTGCGGATATTCTACTGTAGACTTTTTATATACTTACTAGCGATCCGGTCCGGATTCGCCCCGAATTTGTGGATTGGCACCGTTTTTTTGTCGACTTACGTTGCCAAATTGGTCTTCACGAAAAGCGCTTTTATTTTAACGCGATAATATATAGCTTATGTACACCCCCAGATAGTCTATTCTATTTGAAATCTAGTTTTTTTTTGACCCTCCTCAAACTTGATGTATTCCATGTATTTCTCAAGATTTAGTATTAAAAAAATTTTAATATCTTCTTGAAATATATATTTTTCATGTGGAAACACATTTGTAATTAATTATTTTAATGTGTGGCCAAAAAAAATCCTCAATAATGGCTTTTTTTGAACGTCTGCCCCTGCGGGAATATCATTTACATGAGCTACTATTATTATACTAGAGTGACCTGTGCGAATTATTCGCACTAAATAAGTATAATAATTATCACTTTACAAAATTATTTTTTAAATATGATTGCAGGTATTCAATTCGTTTCTAATTGTGCACACTGCTTATAACGTTCTTCTTTTTGTTGTATTACAATATGAAGCTCAGATGACAGATCAAAGAAATATTTTACTAAAATTGTCATATAGAGGCGCAAGTTGCAAAAGCGTTGAGCTAAGCCGTCAGATGGCATCATGCAGCATTGCTGTTTCAAAATTAAAGCCGTCAGATGGCAGTATGCAGTATTGTGTCTGTTGTATTACAATATGAAAGTCAGATGACAGATCGAAGTGTTGACGTTGTTTCAAAATTAAAGCCGTCAGATGGCAGACGTTGTTCAGCGTTGCTGTATTTTAATTAATTTACGAAAACAAAAGCAATAATAAATTTTTTAGATGTCGATGTCAGTAGAGCAAGCAATTATCTGTAAAATGATATATAATTTATGTGGAGAAATTGTGAGGTTTTTTCTAAAAAGGGAGGCTAACATCTTTAACCTTAGCGTATTAATATATATGATAAGGACTTCCTTATTAATATCGAATATTACTAATTGAAGATGTTTGAGAAAGCATAGATAATAATACATACTTACAAATACTATTGTTATATTTACATACTCATTATAATATTTCTATGTGTGTAATGTTAATGACGTAATAGTATGATTATTATATTACACACTAATGTATTTTGGACTGTTGTTACACGTTGCGTATGGCTCTATATGCATGGTGTACTCATTAATCATAAACCATTGCTTGGTGTCCACCATGCGTTACGGAGCCATATTGGATGATGATGACAGAAGTAACTTGAGGAGATAGTGTTAGGAATGATAATGGAGGCATTTTATTATGACTGGGATTGAATTATCGCATTGTTACTGCCGAAGTGATTAAGAACTAGTATCAAGTTGTGTCCATTGCATTATTCTTTTGATGATAAGCCCAGTTGATACTTTGACCAATGTCAATTTGTGGTCTTGCCTCGTTTCTACAGAATCATCACATGATATATATTAATACGCTAAGGTTTAAGTTGTTTGCCTTCCTTTTTAGAAAAAAACCTCACAATTACTCCACATAAATTATATATCATTTTACATATAATTGCTTGCTCTACTGACATCGACAACTAAAAAATTTATTATTGCTATTGTTTTTGTAAATTAATTAAACTCTGAACAACGTCTGCCATCTGACGGCGTAACGTTAACACTTCGATCTGTCATCTGACCTTCATGTTGTAAATACTGCATACTGCCATCTGACGGGCAACGCTGAACAACGCTTTTGCTACTTGCGCCTCTATATGACAATTTTAGTAAAATATTTCTTTTACAACAAAAAGAAGAACGTTATAAGCAGTGTGCAAAATTAGAAATGAATTGAATACCTGCAATCATATTTAAAAAATAATTTTGTAAAGTGATAATTATTATACTTATTTAGTGCGAATAATTCGCACAGGTCACGCTAGTTTTCAAATATTTTATTAGATCGATTCGTGCAGCTACATCACATCTAAGCAAAAAAATTAAACAATGAATGTTTGATAGTGCGTTATCGAAAAACAAATATGAAATACTTTTTGAATTAAAAATATAAATAAAGCTATCTCTTATAAATATTTTTAATTTTTAAGTTTTGATGTATTTAGTTTATATATCAAGATTGACGCTATACAGGGCGACCGGTAATTGCTGGTATTCCTCTCGGGGGAAGAAACTATGACTAATTTGGAATGATTTAACTTCTATCACTTGGTAGTCGGAAATGCGCCATTTTTTATGATAATGGCACTTCTGTGAAGAATTTTTATTTAATTTTTTTTATTTAGTGTAAGTTTTAACACACAACATAAAATCTGACAGTAAATTTCGTAGTTTTTAGCTTTAGTAAACTGATCATGGAAAAACGAAAAAAGTGAGAATATTTTTATTTTTTTACCTGTTAACTCCCAAAATTCGAATATTTGTAAAAAGAAAATCGAAGTAGATTTTCTCAAAAATGACGCATTTCCGATTAAGTGATAGAGGTTAAATTATTCCAAATTAATAATAGGAACCCAAAGGAATGGTGAGACCTCTAGTGAGAAATGCGCCGAACTGTCCTAAGGGGGTTTTTGACAAGTAAACATTGATTTAGAAAAGCATGAAGGAGGCCATCATGCTTTTCTAAATCAATATTTCCTTATTCCTCCATAGTTTACCTGTCAAAAACCCCATTTAGGACAGTTCAGCGCATTTCTCACCAGAGGTCTCATTATTCCTTTGTGTTCCGAATAGTTTCTTCTCCCGAGAGTAATACAAGCAACAGAGAGATGTTCTTCTTAATGATATATTAAAATTTGAACATTATGGACACTCTCATTGTTGAAAATAAAATTCAAAATATATTTTTAATACATGCAATAGAATGGCAAAAAGTACCTACCCAATCTTTCTTAAAGCTCAGTACATAATAAACTTCATGATCTACTTTTTAATAAACACAACAAACAATTAATTTATCTAATTACCGAGATAAATAGATCAATAATGTATTTCTATGAATAATCTCTGGAGCGAAAAAAGTTAATCTAATTACGAAGAAATTTTTATTGCACTTTCATTGTCCGTTGCACTTTCTGCATTTTACGGTTTCAATATAGACAGGAATTAAAAATCATCAATTATTTGCCGATAATTATTCAATTAAACATTCCTATACACAAATAAAAATGTTCGTTTCTTCAAAACCTTTATAAATATCCGATAGTTCTTCACCGTTTGCTTTGAAATTTTGACACAATGCTGTATTCGAATATTCGCGTGTTTTTATATATCTATACTAATCATTATAAATAGATAAAGCTGCTAAGTTTGGATGTAGGACGTAATCTCTGAAACTACTCATCCGATTTAAAAGATATTTCCGCCAATATTACCGGAGGCCCGCGATATTTTGCCCCTGCTGTCACCCTATTGTTACGCCACTGGTGAATTCTGTGTTTTTTTAGCCAAAACTCCCGTAATTGAGTAATGTTGTTGTATGAAAGACATGTATAACAAAATCAAGAAGTCAGCGCGCGTAGGTAAAGAACTTTTTACTGTGTGCTTTTTTTGTTTAATTGTTTAAATGTCAAGGTATTTAAAATTACAACATTAACGATCAATTAATATTATTTCGATGATGACATAATGATGATCAAAGTTTTTGTTACCAACACCATCATCAAACCAAGAAGGTTTTAATATGTTTCGTAATGTTTTGAATTTTGTTTGGTCTCGTTTAAAGTTTGAGTTGGACCTATCTGTATAAATAAAAATGTATTGTTCTAGTTAGGGAGCTAGTGACGATTTAACTTATAGTATTTCCTCAAACCTAAGTTTTTGTGCGTTCATTAAGGGCACTACTCTGAACGTAAAAACCACAGTCTGGCAGCTGAGATCAGGAACAATGCGTGTGTGGACCCGGTCAAAGATGTCAAACTGGAGGTGTCCATGTTTGAAATTTCCTGAGCGATAAGTTCAGGTGCCCTTGAGCAAACTTAGCATTTCGTACCCGGGACAACCTCAGTTTGGCAAAAGGTCAAAATTCGTAGCTGCCTCAAAATATTTCATCAAGGCTGATTTTTTCGAATCTAGTACGGGCATGAAACTTATATAAGAGAAAATTTTCAAAATATACCTCTCAACTCACATAATTATACATAACTACAGTACCCGAATTAATAATAATCTACATGTTGGAAAATACAGAACAAAAAAGTACAGTCAAAGTCCATTATGCAAGGGCAGTAAATTATACAATAGATTACCGGATGAAATTAAAAGCATTAACAAGACAAAACTATTTAAAAAGAAAGTAAAAGAACATCTCTTAAATATCTGTCTATATGATCCGCAATTAAATATTTAATATAATTTTATGTATCATATCGACACTAAACGGTTCTGTTACCGTTCGCGGCGAGACTGGAGCAGTGCTATTATTGGAAGGAATTAAAAGAAATTACTAGAAGAATCGGTTTCTAATCAATAACACAATATCTATAGACGTGAATTGATTAATATCAGATGTCTTGAGGCTACAGTCGGAAAAAAAGAAAGCATGTTTCGAGTTCATTCAATTGCAGTCTTGAATTTCTCTGTGAAATAAGTTTTTTTTATTTATTTATTGCTATTATTTTATTATGCATCGAACTTCGATGTGCCTGTAATGTTATTAGTTATTGTTGCCTTGATAATTCGGAACCCAAAGGAATGGTGAGACCTCTGGTGAGAAATGCGCCGAACTGTCCTAAGGGGGTTTTTGACAGGTAAACATTGATCAATGTTTGCCTTATGCCTTCATAGTTTACCTGTCAAAAACCCCTCTTAGGACAGTTCGGCGCATTTCTCACCAGAGATCTCACCATTCCTTTGGGTTCCGAATTATTAAGTCGAAAATCATTCAGGTTTTAATTCCTAATGTCAACTAAATTTTCTAATGTCACCGTCAATCAGGGTTAATTCAACAAAGACTGTGTTTTACACAAAATATTTGTCGAAATTGTTTGACAAAAAACTTTCGATTCATTTTTTGAAATGAAGACTATTTTTGAATCACCTGTTATGCATAAATAGAGGTGCATAAATATATTGAAATGCATATATTATTATGTAGACAAAGATTTGTTTGCAGTGTATAGAGACCCTGCCCAAGGCTTATAAATGCCAACAAATGCCATTCACTATCCCAACGCCAGCTGGGTCCTCAGGTATAGTCATTATGAATTTCTTTCAAAGAATTGAAGGAAACTTCTCAAAAATTAAAATTCCACCAACTGTAAAGACATTCAAGGCACTGTTATTGAGAGTTGTCGTTAAACGGAGAGAAGAAATAATCCACTATTCCAATAATCCATATATTGTCCACACGGTCGAGCGATTGAATCCAAAGCGTCTTCCAACATCACTTATCTTTTCTCCCGCCTCTATTGCGCGTATTAATTAAAACTTTTTCGTCAAAACACAAAGATTTTCTTTTTCTCGCCATGTTCACAGTTTTGCAAATTTGTGGGCAACTAAGAATATGATAACTTCTCGATAAGCAGCTGAAAGATAAGCCCAACAAACAAAAGAACGAATTTCTTAGAATCTTCGGTACGCATGATGCCGACAACAAAGCAACAAAATAACAAACAAGTACTGTTTATTGTTTAATGATGACGTATTGTTGTCGTTATTTAGAGTGGGTTTGTTGTCATTTAGAGTGTATCATTGTATAAGCAATAAGGTAAACCAACTAGAGTTAAGTAATTTCGACGTTTTAAGGAGTTTGTCGTTATATCGAGTGACGTTAAATGAAGTATGTCTCTCTTTATCAAAAGTTCTATGACTTTATCTATGGCGTTAGCCAATCAGAACCAACGAGCTCTTACGACTTAAAAAAAAGACAGAAGCATATGTTTGCACCCTAATGGTTCGATTGCGATTTTATTCCTTTGCTCGGTATATTTAAATAAAAGAAAATATGCGAATCAGGCATTTCGATGGTTCAGCCATATTACATTTGAGTTTTGAAACGGTGATACCAACTTCTTAAAATCGAATTATGTAATTATTGTTTTACAGTTCAGCTGTCGATTTTTATCGAGTGCAGTACAAAAAGTGCATTAACTTGAAACCTTTACGTGCCTATTTTTAGCTCAAAATGACCTTCCAGTAGTCGCGTATATTGTCTTAACTATAAGACATTCATCATGTTTTTTTCAGTACATCTGTTCTATTGCTGTGTCTTGCTTTCTAATTAAAACTCTTAGCGTTTACAGTCGACTCTACCGCAGAGAATTCTACGTCACACAATCGCGTCCGTTTGAAAGACGGAGGCATATAGTCAGTTTTTGTCTGTCAGTTTAGTTCTGCGGCCGCGATGCAGCGGGTCGGTCGTGCGCAGATTTCTGTGTTGTTGTTGTTTCTTTGTTGTCCGGCCGATCCAACAACACAATACACACACACGCCGTGGACGCGTTAGTTCGCGATGTGGAAAAGATGACAGCTCCCAGCTACTCTCTCCTCGCGTTTTGCATCGGTGTCAAGCCCTTAAGCAATTCTCTCTTATCTTAAATTTGTGTATTGTTTGCGTTTTTTATGTGAATTAAAACAAGTTAAAACAGTGATTAAAGTGCAGTGAAATATGTTTAGTTTTAGGTAAAAAAAATGTTCTTAATTTGCCACTGACGATCTAATTTAATAGTTGTGGTCTAGTTTGAATTTTAGTGCGTATTTTTAGAGAAGAAATAAAAGGAACCTCTTTCAAAATTACTGTATAGTTTAGACTTTCTGAAAATAATATGGGTTTAATTCCGAAAATGGGTCATTTCTTACTGATATCAGGATATCGGCGCCCAGGGCAAGGTTTTCAATTCTGGACAGCTATTGTTAACTAGCGGTCCTGTCCGGCTTCGTCCGAATTTGTAGATTGCCACCGTTTTATAGTCGACTTACGTTGAGCGCTTTTTATTTTAATGCGATAATATATAGCCTCTGTCCATCCTGAAGATCCATTCTAATTATTGATGAAAACATTTCGAAATCGGACGAGCAGCTTCGGAGATTACCTCCTACATCCAAACTTACAAACTTCACCTTTTTATATTATTAGTAGAGATTATTGATAGAATTCTATACTCAATGACTGCTTTCGGCCTCCAGAATTTGAGTCTCTGGCGGGAGTTCCTATGGCCAGACCTTTAAATTCTGGATATCAGTGCTAGCTGCGTATTCCCTCGGGAAGATCTCTTTTAAAAGGGAACTGAAGTAAGAATTTTCAGTGAAGTCTTCGATTTTTGTCATTGAACACATTTATATTATAGTGGATCATTTAATTACTGAACTTTAATGTTCTTGTGTTACAATTTCTTTGGTTGGCATTTTTGATGCAATGATTGAATTATTAACACTCCAGTTACAGTATAGTCTGATATACTCCTATGAAAGGATGGCATAAGGTTTTTTAAAGTTTATTTGACAGTTTCTAATTGGTCAATGATCTATACTCGAGACCAATGGCTATAGACTGGTGGACCGCGGTCTGCATCCGGATTGCAGACATAATATATTAGGGGCTATTCAAGTATTGCGTAAACACCAAAAGACAGTGAAGATCTTTTGTTAACTTATTTTTTATGACATAAATATTACGTCAACAATTTTTATTTATTGAGATACCTTTTCTGATTTTTCTGCAACGTTTCATTTACATGTTAAGAATATATTATACGATGTTAATAATTTGCTTAAATAAATATTAAATATGCATTAAATTCCTTTATAGTCTGTACATGCCTTATTTTTCTAGACTTGAAAACTGCTACTCATGAATAACAATAAAGAAACTTGAACAGTTTTAAAAAAATATATACCGATATTTACGTAAGCATAGAAGGGGGTGGGGGCAGTGGTGTTGTCGAGCCGGAACGCTACGGAACGTCGTTCCGGTACTTCCTTTTTGGACAGGAACGCGTTCCGGAACTAAAGATGATTTCTGATAACGAGAATTCCAAACAATGAAAAAAATAATGTAAATCTTACTTTAGGATTTTATTAACGTAATTTGTTTTTTTTTTTCTCAAATCGACATAACAATTGAAAAAATTTGTAACAATGTGCCAACAAATAGAAAAATTCCAAACAATGAAAAAAATAATGTTAATGTATTTCAGTTACAGTTTTTTACCTCTTTTCACCCCCCCCCCCCCCGTCTATATAATTATATATACGCGTTCCGGTAAAAAAAAAATTAGCACAACACCACTGGGTGGGGGTTAAGATCTTTGCTTACTTTTGCTGACAAGGAGGGTGGGAGGATCAAAATTACTAAAATTCTGCTTACGTAATACTTGAATAGCGTCGTTATATCGAATGACGTTAAATGGAGTTTACACTGTATTATGAACGTTTAAATTTGAAGAAAAAGTCAGCGAGTTTAAAAAAAATTGAGAAAGAAACAATGAGTAAATCTTTTTATGATCACCGAAATGTTTAACTGACTTAAAATTGCATTTAACAGTTTGTATTTGACCAACGCACGATCAGATGTTAAATTAATAAAATCAGTAGTGAAAGCAAATGTAGCTGGACCTTAAAAATTATAACTGATTTCACCTTAATGAAAATTGCTGTTGCCTCATTTAAAAAAACACAAAATAGATATTTATGTGTAAACCAACTAACCTCGCAACAGCACAACTTTCATTCGGTATTTGTTTCTGTTTTTTTAAGGTCACGCTGTATTTTGGATGTTTTAATTTGTATAATGTGACCTGATACAGTTTAGTGCCATTGAGAAATTATAAATATTTTACGATTTAAATATTGCAAATATATCATAGCGCACGGAGTGCGCCGGCCAAGGTCTTTCAAAGCACTCTGCCATATTAATTACACGAGCCCTTTTCGACCACCCTCTATCTCCCGGACTAGTTACGTTATGGGACTGATTTTTTCCCAGGGGGACTAAGGTTATCATAAAGAAGCTGTAGTCCGGATTTCATACGTCTAGGTGGAATAGTTTCCAAGATACGGGTGTAAAAAAAATCACGATTTTTGGTACTCACTCACTGACTAATAGATCATCATAAAGCCGTGGCCAACCTATAACCCGCCGGTCACCAAGTAACCCATTTGATACTTTCAAGTGATATTAACTTTACTAGGAATGTAGAGTCTTGATTATCTGGTGTAATCGCGTCCTATAAAAAAATATGGGCAAAACTATATCCACTTCGTTTAAGTGTATTTCCCAACCGATAGGTATAGTAAAATAAAAATTGGATAAATCTATACTAATATATAAAGCTGAAAAGTTTGTTTGTTTGTTTGTTTGAACGCGCTAATCTCAGGAACTACTGGTTCAAATTGAAAAAAAAATTGTTGGATAGTCCATTTATCGAGGAACGCTATAGGCTATATAATATCACGCTGTACGACCATTAGGAGCGGACCATTAATGAAAAATGTTGCAAAATGTATCTCAAAATTAAGCTTCTATTCAGGTGAAATGCACTAACTAAATATACTCATTATAGCGTTGTGAGTACACAACCTCAGGTGGCTCTATCGGTAGAGCATGCGACTGTCAATATCAGGGTCGTGGGCTCGAGCCCCACGTTGGACGAATATATTTTTATTTTTTTTTTTATTTTCTATATTGCTTTCTTCCAAGGCTTACATGTAAATTTATTTTAATTTTATTTAATTAATTAAAAAAAATTATTAGTTAAAAAAAGTATAAATACTGCTTTTTATCGACAAAAACTTTTGAACGGTAACTCCGATCATCATGAAATTTGGACACAACATTCATCTCGGTAAACTAAGATGAATGTGTGTACTCATGTTCCTCCCTTCCCCATTCGTTCTTTTACACCCGGGTGAAACCGGACGGGACCGCTAGTAAAATATATGGAAGGATAATAAATATGTATGGAAAAGTTGAACAGAAAAAATTTTGTTAGATGATTTAATGGATTTTTTATCGTAATCATTTTACGTGACGTAAATAATTCAGTTTTTTTATATAAAAAGTTTTTTTGCATCATCGGTACTTGTTTTAGAGTTATTTGAATGACGTTGAAACTTTAATTGCGACTTTTGGTAATCAGTGTATTTAAATAGTTATTATATTAATTAATGATTATTGTATGTGGATATAATTTATTGGTAATAATAATTAATTAATAAATTTTTAAATTACGTACATTTTTTTATACTTCCGCTGTATTGATAGGAATTTCGCTCTTACTTGATGTAATATTATGTATTTATTATCATTTTACAGTCACTTGATATGAAATTCTAAAAAGATAGGAAGTAAAAAAATATTAGACTGTTATTTGAGAAAGTTTGATCACTAAACCACAAAACTTGAAGAAAAAATATAGACCATTAAAAATGTATGTGATATTCACAGTATGGTGCAAAAGTCGGTGTCGGTACTTGCATAAACAATTTAAAAAAAATATCCATTCAATCGATGAATTATTTTTCGAGCTGAATCGATTTATTCAACATATTTATTAACGTAAGTTTGTAACACGAATATAATTTAATAATAATTGTTACAAACTGGCGCCCAACGTGGGGCGTATCTTGTCACATGAGCGACTTGAACAAACGCTCAAAAACAAACACTATGTGTGTTCTGTTCAGAGACAATGAACATGCGCTTTTGTTATCTTTCTATGACCGAATCTACCTGCAGAGCAAGCTTGTAAACATACATAACTGCAGCAATTAAGAAAACCAGCGCTAGAAAACTAGTAGTGAAATTTTGCAAGGAACCTAGCGGCAAATCTAGCCCCGTGTGCAGTGGGCTTTACTTTGCACACTACTGTACGGTATATGTGTAACATCTCTCATTACTTATTCCTTGACTATAATACCGAGGTGTAAAAATATATTGTTGTATTGAATTATAATGCATAAATGCATTTTATGGTCTTCTTGAACAATTTTTAAACTCCTTAACGTACAGTTATTTTTATATTGTGTTTACATACGCGGAGGGCAATAAAAGTAGAAAATTTCCTGTGGTTTATGAGCCATGAACGTGTGTTACCTTCTAATAAAGCGCATACCTACCGTATATTGTGTTACATAAAAATTACATATTTTCCGAAAGCCGATGAACCACCCACGTATGTGTAGAGTATGTGACAAATTTCAAATCCGGGAAAATACGAGCAAAAATGTTGTAATTTTTACGATTTTCAAGATGCCGCCAGACTCATTTGCTAATAAATCAGCCAGACTTATTTTTGAATATAGTTTACGATAGTATCAAATGATACGTTAAATTTCAAGCATGGGAAAATAAGGGTTACGGATTTCAAAAATCGGTCAAATTTTTGCATCCGCAAGTTTTCAGCCAGACTGACTTTCCTACACTTGGGATGTGCCGGACTATTATTTCCATTAATAAAATGATTCACTTTAATTAATGTCAAATATTCATGACTGGGAAAATAAGTGGACTTGTCTTTTATTTTATCTAGTGAATCGATCCGAAAATTTTAGCCTGACTCACAAATTGTCGTTTTGTGTCACCATCCGAACAAACTATTTCATATTCACTGCCTCCTGAAACATCGTAAAAATAAACGAACTTATTAGCAATAAAAATAATGAGTTTGATATTTGAATTCTGTATGCATTCTGTATGCATTGCATAACGTTTCTAAATTAGTAGAAAATCAAGTAATTAAGGAGGTTGATGCGTTACAGTCCCAATCAAAAGTAAGTCGAATTTCTAATTGGGAACTTTTCCATAATAAATTTTTACAAAAGGTTATAGGTCGATGATACCAATAAATTATTGTCATAAAGGGAAAAATAAATATTTTTTTTTAATATTAATTAATTATTTCAGTATTTTACTTAATGGACTAACTTTTGAATTTTTTGTACAAAGTTAGGTTAGAAAAAATAAATTTATGTAAATATCTGTATTTTACATATTTTTTGCAGTAAGTAATTAAAAAAAGAAATTAGAATTAATAAAAATAAAAATTAAATCATTAAAAAGTTGAAAATTCAGTTAAAATTGTTAAAATTGTCAAGAATAAAAGTCCATAATCGAAAAGTGCTAAGGTTTAATAATTTTTTTATTGATTAAAAGTCTCCTAATTAAATTGGAAAAAAATATTAAAATATGCGTAAGACATCGATGCTTTACATAGTTAGTTTTCGGAACTGCTGACATTATTTGGTTATTTGCAAAAAATAAAATGTACCGTTTGCATGCTAGATTGACATATTTTCTATAAGACTACATGTAAAAGTTTTTTTTAATTTTTAACTTTATAAGTCTCCTAATGATTTAGGATTTTTACAGAAAATTTTGTCATAAAAAAATCTATCAAAAAAACTTTATTTCAGTTTCTTTTCATTATCTTCGTAAAACGGCTCAACCTCCTTAAGTTTGATTATGCAGTTGAATATGATATTTCTTTGAATGACTATATTCATTAGTTTTTTTTATTATTATTAAGCTTGCTGCTCACTATAAGCGATCACTTTAAATACAATTATTGTTTTAAAATAATTACTGCAGTTAAGCTGCTGTCTTTCTTTTTTACGTTCAGAAGACAAAGTTGTATCGATCTGCTATTTGTATGTTTTGCGTTTCTCTTTTTAACCGACTTTGAAAAGAGGTTATTAATTCGACGCGCATGTTTTGTATGCAGTATACAGAATGATTTTTAAGTAGATTCTTTTTTTTTAACAGCGTGCAGAATCCAAATAGACGACCATATATTTTAAGTGACTTTTTTATCAAAACTCACAAATGGAAGAGAAACGGGCTTACAAGGTTTTATTAAATTTTATCAAATTTTGAGGTCGGTCCTGACGTTATGTTATGTCACTATGGAAATATGTTATGTCATTATCAAGTATTCGCAGAAATTGTTCGAAGTTGTCCCCGTTTTGTTGGACACAAAAATACGTGCGTCGTAGCCATGCCTTCCGCGAATTATTTGGGATGCATGATTCGTGCTATCATTTCTTCGCGTGTGTTAACCGGACTTTTGAATATAAATAAAATTTAAAAAATGTAATTATACTTTGAAAGGTTGTTTCTCTTATTTTTGAGTTTTGATAAAAAAGTACTTGAAATCTTTGTTCGTCTATTTGATTTCTACACGCTGTTAAAAAAGAAAAATCATTCTGTATATTGCGTCTTAAATCATGAATTTCACCCGACGAAATATGCGCACCGTGGACAGCAAGCTTAACGTTGCATTATTCTTCACGTTTGTTTCGCTTTGTTACTAATAATTGCAATAATAAAACAAATATTGGCAATTACTTTAAGAATCTGTGTAATATTGATAAACCTTTTTAATTGTTAATTTATTTGCGTATTAATTAATGACTTAATTAGTCCAATATTCGCAATTTTTATTATGGGCTGCCTATAACCTTGGTTAATATGTTTTATTGAAATAAACATAATTAATATTCATAGTCGACATTAGCTATTACAATTTCTAATTAAAAGAAAATCTCTGAAGTAAAAAGTACAGCGTCAGTGGCAAATTGGCATTTTATCTACTAAAATCTATAGGTCAATTGAAGAATGCACGTTTAAAACGACTTTTTTAAATTAAAAAAATGAAAATAAAAAGATATCCTGGAAAAGCTGTGATAGAAGAAGACTCGAAATCGTTGAGCGGCTCGCGGTCAATGAATATGTTATACGAAGCAAGTTGGTCGGACGCTCAAAAGCGGCTCTCATCGAGCGGTTCTGGAACAAACTCTTGGGACAGAAGTAGTTCCAGTTCCGAAGAGCTCAAACCCGAATTGTACAACCGCAAAAGTAGCAGTAATGACACAGCCAAATCTGACGAATTTGATAGACCGGTAGGCTGGACAGTAAAAGACGAATACGAGTCGGGTGTCAGAAGACACGTTCGCCGATACCATTCCGACAATTATCAGTGTTTAGTAAGTGATATTAAAAAGCAATTAAACTGTAGTGAAATAAAAAAACGAGTTACAGGAAACAGTCAATTGAGTAACGTTGATAATAGAGTGCAAATGATAGGATGCAAAGATACATGGGTGGAAGATAACAACGAATACATGCATCGTGTAGGTGGCAATGATGTCAACGTCTTGAGGAACCCACACAGGTCGAATCAAGTTGTGCGCGAAAGAACAAGACGAAACGATGATTCAGCAGTGCACATTCGTAGTGTGAGCAACGATGTGCAACAAGGAGAAGTTTCGATGCTTCAGAATATTGTGTCGTCACAACAAGGACGTAACAGCCAGACTGACGGACGAAGGAGAGACCACAAAGGTTCGACTAATACACTGAAAAGAAGCAATTCCAATAAGATGGATTGCGAAAAATTGAAGGACGACAGTCGCGTTACGAAAGTTACAGATAGCGGAGTTGGCCTCGTCGACGACGACACCGGAAATTACAAAACTGTAGACGATTGGGTCGAGAATCAAAAAAGGTACAATAACAGTATTGCATGCGAGGATCGTTGCGTAACAGTTAAAGACAACGGTCAGGAGACGTGTCACGATAATGTTGATTTGTATAAAGGCGCGGTCGTAGTTAACAATTCAAAGCACAACAATGCGACCGGTGATAGAAATAAATACATGACAGACACGAAAGTATGTACTCCGATTACTCCACCAGGAAATGAATTGACACTTTGCGCTGCAGGGTTAACCAGCACAGCCGCTTTGAATAATTCCGCGCCGTTCAAGTCGGCTAGACTTGCTGAAAATCGTCAACGAAATCCTGTTCTGAGACAACGAAATCCTTCCGAACAGTCTAGGCAGCGGAATCCTTCCGAAGAACAGAGAAATCTTTCAGACCTACTTCCTAGAAACCCACCTGAACCGCTTCCTAGACAACGAGAGTCTTCAGAACAACTTCCTAGACAACGAAATCCTTCAGAACAACAAACTAAACATCGAAATCCTCTCGAACAACTTCCTAGACAAAGAGAGTCTTCAGAACAGGTCGTCAGACAACGAGATCTTTTAGAACACTGTAATCCAACGGAACAAGTCCTTAGACAACGGAATTCTTCGGAACAGCATCGGAATCTTCCAGAACAAATGCCAAGACAGCGGAGTCCAACTCACAAACGCAAGCAGTTGGCGCGCAGTGCCAGCAGGAAGAAATCACTAGATATGATTTTTTCATCGAAAAGTAATTATTTAGGTGACATTAATGAAATAAATAAATGTAGTTTAATTGCAAAACATTCGTTTCGAAATACGAGAAACGTGAAATTTGTCTCGTCAAAAATGGACGAGTGTAACTCAGTGCCCGCTGACGTTCAACCAAAGATGGAAGTGTACCAATGTCCTGGTGATTTGAAGAGGAATACAGTGCACAAAAACAATAGTGATTCAAATGATAGTGATTTTTGCATACCTAGACCAAAGTTAATTGTACCGGTTCATACCTACGGCATCAGAAAACGACGGACTGGTAATTTGTCTGTGAGGAGTGTTTCCGAAAGTAGCCAGCAAGAAGAAGTAACGGATTTTGAAGGTCAGTAACACCCTTCCTGAAAGTAATTCATTCTTAATGGATTTTCTCAGCTTATAAATTATTCTAATTTAAATAGGCTGATCGTCGTTATTCTTGAATAATCATGGTAGGAATCATAATACTCATTTTAGCTACTCGAAAATGAAATCACAGATAAAACCCATAGCGACGGTTTTTTAAGAAGCGCTGCAGAGTTCCAGAATAACCCGAATATTGAGTTACTTCATCATTTTAAAATGAATTATATTATACATTAGCGGGCCGGCCCGGATTCACCCGGATGCAAAACTGTTCTGGAAATCATATATATTAATACGCTAAGGTTAAAGATGTTTGCCTCCCTTTTTAGAAAAACCTCACAATTTCTCCACATAAATTATATATCATTCTACAGATAATTGCTTGCTCTACTGACATCGACAACTAAAAAATTTATTATTGCTTTTGTTTTTGTAAATTAATTAAAATACAGCAACGCTGAACAACGTCACGACTTTAATTTTGAAACAACGTCAACACTTCGATCTGTCATCTGACCTTCATATTGTAATACAACAAAAAGAAGAACGTTATTAGCAGTGTGCAAAGTTAGAAACGAATTGAATACCTGCAATCATATTTAAAAAATAATTTCGTAAAGTAATAATTATTATACTTATTTAGTGCGAATAATTCGCACAGGTCACTCTAGTAATTAATGATTTGTTTGCGAAGCTATTTTGACCGATATAGTTATAAATCCTTACCCAATTAAACGCATGTTATGTTTAATAGACAATGAGTAGAGTTTTTTTAACCGACGAAAAACAAAAACGGCGGAGGTTCTCAATTCGACGCGTATTTTTTTTTTTTTTTTTTTTTTTATTTATGTATGACCACGCATAACTTTTTACAGAGTAGTCCGATTTTGATAATTTTTTGTTTGTTTGAAAGGGTATACCTCGAAGTTGGTCCTATATAAATTTGGTAGAAAAATTCCAACCCTAAGGGTAGGAAAACAGGGGATGATTGATTGTTCACTCACTGATTGTAATGTATGACCACACATAACTTTTTACAGAGTGGTCCAATTTTGATAATTATTTTTTTATTGGATAGGGTATACCTCGAGGTTCGTCTCATATAAATTTGGAAAAAAAATTTCTACCCTAAGGGTGGGAAAATAGGGGTGATTTATTGTTCACTCACAGATTTTTATGCTGAGTTGTGTATATTACAATTATAAATTATATAGCCACAAAAAATTATTAAATAAAAACTTTTTAACAAAAAAATTAAACCGCCGAAAAACTGAAAAGCAAAAAATAATAAATCTTTTTATTTAACTAAGTTCTATCTAAGTAGTTGAACGTATGTGACAGTCTAGTATATCAAAGTAATTTTGAGTCGGCGTCAACAATCCTTCGCCGGAAATCTCTGAGCGTTCACGAAGTTAATATCAGCGACAGAGCAACCCTAACGGGCACACTGAGGGCACACGTCTTTGCGAGTGGTCGTGTGGAGAGCGCATGTTTAGAATGTTAATGTTTATCGCTGGAGATTTCACGTATCATTGTTAATTTGATTTGGTTATTTCTTTTAGTGATCTTTGTTCATTGATGGTTTGACGCCGACTCAAAATTACTTTGATATACTAGACTGTCACATACGTTCAACTACTTAGATAGAACTTAGTTAAATAAAAAGATTTATTATTTTTTGCTTTTCAGTTTTTCGGCGGTTTATTTAGACATTTTTTTTGATAAACTGATACAACTATCCGCCTTAACGTGCGTGGGTATGACGTCATGGCGCGTTATGCATACTATTATTTTTGTAATGGATAATAAAGTGTTTGTAACAAAGTAATGTTTTCGCAACTGTATACCAGTTAGTAGTACAGAATATGTAATTATGTGATCGTTAAGTGGTCTTCGTTCACTTGACTCGTATCTAGTCGAACTAATAATACGGAACTATTGCTTCTTATCGACACTTTTACTACTTTTAAATTGTCAGTCTTATAAAAAAATATATGCCAATAGTCGAAGTGATTACCGATTTCGCAAATAAAAAAGTGATGCAACATATTTCCTCTAGTACAGGGGTCTACAATCTGCGGCTCTTTTGATGTAAAGTTGCGGCTCTCCAGTTCCATACGCAAAAAATAATTATTTTAGTATGTAAACCCTTAAAAATAGTCCAATCGATCCATGATTGAGCACCGTGTCTATCTCTCAGCCATTTCCACTCGCGTCTCACCCGCACCGCCCCCGTCGCGACGTCTCGTCCTCGGATATATATTATACCTATATAAGCAAATACTATAATACTGAAACGAAAATCTTTAGTGGCTCTTTAAAAACTTTTTCTATACACAGTATGTACAGAATGATTTTTAAGTTGATTCTTCTTTTTGACCCTGCAGCGTGCAGATATCAAACGAACAAATATTTCAAGTAACTTTTTTATCAAAACTCAATAATGAAAGAGGAACGGGCTTTCAAAGTCTTATTAAATTTGATCAAATTTTAAGGTCAGGCTTCATGGCGCGAAGGGCAAGGTATCACACTTTCGGCCAGTGTGGTGTATACTGTTTTTCACTTCATACCTCGGTCGTAAGTACGCTTATTAAATGCATTTATTAATTAATTACATAAAAACACAGATAAATTCCAAGCAAACAGCTTTGAGGTTATACGTAAAAACACGAACGACAGCTGTTCGCGACTATTAGTTAAATTGTAATAGGGTTGCTATGGAAACGACATCTAAACAACAGTTGATTGGTTGTGTTTGCTTTACTACCGCCCGAACGTACGAAGTTTCCGCACTGCTGCGTATAATCCCACCAAGGAGTAAATGCCGTACAATTAATGCCGAAAGTATGCACTTTCGGCATCAATAACATTTACTCCTTGGTGGGATTACACGCACCAATGCTGGAAGTTCGTACGTTCGGGCGGTGGTAACGCAAAAACAAACAATTAATTTTGTTTAGATGTCGTTTCCATAGCAACCCTATTACAATTTAGCTAATAGTTGCGAACAGCTGTCGTTCGTGTTTTTACGTATAACCTCAAAGCTGCTTGCTTGGAATTTATCTGTGTATTTATATAATTAATTAATGTATTTAATAAGCGTGCTTACGACCGAGGCATGAAAAAAAATAGTATGTACTACACTGGCCGAAAGTGTGATATTCTCGCCCTTCGCGCCATGAGGCATCATGGCGCGCAGGGCAACACTTTCGGCCCTTGTGACAATTATCATTTTCAACCAGGAACTAGTTGTTAGATGTCCTAACGATTTTTAAAAGACATACTCGAATATTGTTTGCACTTTAAAGTGTATATATTATGACTGTTTAGAAAGTGAATTTTTGTAATGGTTTATTATTATAATAAATAAACATGGCGGTGACGTGTTTGCCGCTTCCCATGACCTCGACATAGAGAGGACGTTACACAAAAGCAAATGTGTCGAAGTTTGCGTGCATTCTCGATTGATGACGATCTGTAATGGTGCTACCGTAAAACCAATCGACTGTATATAGAGAAAGTTTGAGGTATGTGTTCGCGCAGAATTGTTATTTGGGGACCTCTGGTTTTTAAAAGTCGTCGGGTGCAAACACGGGCGCCGCGAAAAGGCTGCAAGGAGGCGCGATTTTGTTTAGAGACGAAGAAGTGAAAAAATCCGGGATAGAGAAAAGAAACAAATTTAAAAAAGCGAAGCTCGAAATTCGCTCGATTTAAATCAGATCGCTTTGAAACCTGTCCTAAACGAAAGAGGAGATGTTTTTATATAAATGAATCCTCCCAAACTAATATTTTTTGTTCATTATTATTTTCTGCTTGTATATATTAAGGAGGTTGATGCGTTACAGTCCCAATCAAAAGTAAGTCGAATTCTAAATGGGAACTTTTCCATAATAAATTTTTACAAAAGGGTATAAGTCGATGATACCAATAAATTATTGTCATGAAGGCATAAATAAATCATTTTTACAAGTATTTTTTTACAGTATTTTACTTAATGAACTAACTTTTGAATTTTTTGTACAAAGTTAGGCTAGAAAAAATAAATTTATGTAAATATTAATATTTTTCATTATCTTCGTAAAACGGCTCAACCTCCTTAAGAATTATTTTTCACTTTTTAGTTCGATGTGCTATAAAAGCGTGTTTTTTGAGTTTTTTTAAACTATATTTATTTTATTTTGTCAAAAATAACTTTTTAGTTCGAAATCTCAATCAAGTCGGAACAAAATGCGCTGCTTGGCTGTTTTGTTGGATATACTTGGATTGGATAGAATAGTTTTAACTGAGATAATACTTAGTAATGTTATTTTTGAGGGGGGCGCAGCCCTGTGAGGCAAGGCTGTAATGAATTGAAGTCATACACTTTTGATAAGAAGAAGATTCTCCAAATTTTAAATACGTTGAAAATTTTGAATAGGATTTAAAAATTATAACATACCTACTAGCGGTCCCGCCCGGTTTCACCCGGGTGCATAAGAACGAATGGGGAAGGAAGAGACATGAGTACGCACATTCATCTTAGTTTACCGAGATGAATGTTGTGTTCAAACTTCATAATGATCGACGTTACCGTTCAAAAGTTTTTGTCGTTAAAAAGCAGTATTTATACTTTTCTTAAGTAATTATAATAAATTATATTTAATTGAAAACTCTGTAGGAAAATTATTTTTATATAGGTACCTAATGCCTATAGTTGTAACAGTTTTCAAATGAGCTATTAATTAAATTTATTTAATTTTAATTAGTCGTAATAAAATTTAAAAAAATTGAAATGTAAGCCTTAGAAGAAAGCAATTTAGAAAATAAAAATGTATATAACCGACGTGGGGCTTGAATCCAAGACCCTGGCATTAAGAGTCTTACACTCTACCGATTGAGCTATCCGGGCTTGTAAACTTCACGCGCTAATATTGCAATATTTAGTTACGGCATTTCACCTGATAATATTTGTCGGACGGACTAATTTTGAGATACGTTTTGCAACATTTTTCATTGATGTTCCGCTCCAATTGATCGTGGCGTAATATTATATAGCCTATAGCCTTCCTCGATAAATGGGCTATCCAACAAAAATTTTTTTTTCAATTCGAACCAGTAGTTTCTGAGATTAGCGCGTTCAGCCAAACAAACAAACTCTTCGTCTTTATATATTAGTATAGATTAGCAAAATTTAATTGTCGCGAGTATTGGTTATTATGAGTAGCTCTAAAGAAGTTCCACTTCCACCGTGAGCTTATATATGTGTGACCCACACTTTGTTTTTTGTTTGATTTTCATTATTTTGCAGTCCATTGTCAACTTTTAAATTAAATCCAAACAGTTTGTATAAACTACATATAAAAAAACAGCTAAGTCATTGAAGAAAAGTAAAAAAAATTTGCCTTGATCACGTGTAGTAAAAGGGTCAGTGATTTGTCCATTGTGAAAAGACAGCTATAACATTACTGATGTAATATTTTTGCTAACAAATTACTGCTTATTCTTTGGAATACAGTGATTTTCCGTTTGGTCTTCGTTTTGTTGCCGTCATTATTGCGTTCTATGAAAGATGCCTCTCTGTCTTTTATTATATTTTATCTTCCACGTAGTTTGTCTGGAACAATAATTAAACTCGTCAAGCTAATTGTTTTATAGATAGATAGATAGATAGATAGATAGATAGATAGATAGATAGATAGATAGATAGATAGAATGTTTTATTTCTGATTTGCACAAGTGCATAGAAAAATGTCATACAAAAAAATACAATTTACAAAAAGTCTTTGATATTATAATGACACTGATCACACAGCGTGTCCTTTAGTCTTTTTTTAAATGTACTGAGCGGTAGGTCTTTTATTTCTCCTGGAATATTGTTAAAAATTTTTATTATTGAGTTCATTACTCCTTTCTGAACTACAGTTAGACTGGATTGCAGTTGTTTCCAGTTCTGTTTATGTCTCGTATTGTGAGGATGGTTAAAATGATTCATTTTAAATAATTCGGGATTTTCTTTGGCAAAAAGTGCACATTCATAAATGTATATATCAGCGAGCGTTAATAATTTTAAGCTTTTAAATAGTTCCCTACAGCTGTCTCGGTAGCCTGCTTTGCAGATGATACGTATACATCTTTTCTGAATTTTAAAAAGGTCATCTGCATTTACCGATGCTCCCCAGAAAATTACACCAAATCTTAAATGTGATTCAACAAATGCCGAGTACACACTAAGTGATATGTCTATTGGCATTACTTCTCTTAGAACTCTTAAGATGTAAAGAGATTTTTATATTAGATGATAATTAACTAATCTACCTATTGCTATTAGAAATTGATCATTTTTTTTTCGGCAACGTATGAACAAAAAATAGTAATTACACCGTACACGAGCCGAAAGTTTAATATCTTTCACTGCACGCCATGATGTCCAAAGCGAAGCCAGGGGCAATATGACGCGCAACACAAAATAAAACATGAGCAACAGCCACTATAATATTTATAAAGACAGCTGCACACGAGGCTGGATTCGTCGCTAGATTCCTTGCAATATTTGACTACTAGTTTTCTAGCGCTGGTTTTATGTGCTCGCTTCACACGAGACGTCTTTTCAAGCTTGCTTTGTGGATAGATACGGTGCGCGCGCACAGAGCAAAACGTGTTTGCTGTCTGACTCTGGGCAGAGTGACGCCGTGTTGGTTTGTGGGCGTTTGTTCATGTCGCCCACGTGACAAGATACTGGTTCTTGCTCAGAACAAGCAGAAGACCGAGCGAGAAAAATAGTCCGCGTTCTAATTTTAAAATCTAACTTGTGAGCCAGCAGGCGACCCCGCAGTATCCAGTCTGATGGCCAGCAGAAATCCAAGCAGTGTTTCCAGCCTCGTATGCAGCGGCCTTATTTGTTTCGTGCTGAAAATGATCACTTTGTTTGGGATGCAAAACGAAAACTGGTTTTGATGTAATTTTAGAAACGGAAATTTTGTTTTTTGCATTCTTTTAATTAGAGGTCATGGCTAATATACCTAATGATTTATTTTTAAAACTTGTAGTTTAATTATAAATCATGACTAAATTGACAGAATTACAAAAAGTTGTCGAAAGGTTTTTTTTAGTACATTTAACGTCACTCGATATAACGACAAACTCCTTAAAACGTCGAAACTACTTATAGTCAGAGTGCCCGTCGGCAAAAATTTTACTGACACATACTCTCCCCAAACTTTGTATATGACTTCATTAGGCCTAGTCTGACACCTATTTCCTCTATGACTTTTCTTGATTTTGGGACGTTTTCCCTCTAAATTTTCCGAAAGATGTCGTTTTGACGACATGTAAAAATTTATAGATACTGTTTGTTTTTTTAATTGGATAGCTTAAAAACTTCAACCAAAACGCTAAAATAATGTTCTCTGACAAATAACATGAGCCATTTAAAATGTCTGACACCTCGAATATGTCGAACATATTCGAGGTGTCAGACATATTTTAAATGGTTCCTAATGCCATTCAAACTTAAAGCATAGGATACTTTTAGGCTTTTGAAAAAAAAATTATCGATTTTTTTATTGTATTTTAAAACTTTATTATAAATAATATTGATAATCGATGCGAAAAACTTTCAAAAAACTTTTTTTAAATTAATTATAAGCAATTTAAAATTGATAAAATATTTAAAAAAATCACGTGACTGCAAACGCACTAAAATTGTTTTTGGCAGTTGTGACGTCATAATGGTAAAATGTATATACGCAGTATACTATCAATGGCTTCTACATGTGTATTGACTAAAACATTATGACGTCGCATTATGTTCGGGAAATGTCGGCGCGTTCTCGGAACTGGGTACAAAAATTTATTTTTAATTTGATATAACTTTTGAATTATAACGAAAATAAAAAAAAGAAAAATAGTTTTGTTATAAAACTTATATACGATCTTTCCATTTATGACAAAAAAAATTTCATTCAAAAGCCCAATTACGATTGTATCCACAGTAGAAAATCGATGGCTAAACAATTGCGTCATAACTATGTATTAAAACCAATTTGAATATGTAGTGTACTGTGTAGATATATTGTTCTTTAAATTATGTGGATATCTGCACAAGTTCCGGTTTTTATACATTCTGTTCGTTAAAAAGAATCTTGTTATGATGACCTTGGTACAGTTGCCTCCGAGGTACGAACTACTAACTTATTGTGTTTTACAGACATATTATTCAACAGTAATACAGAACTATATTTAATAAATGACTCATTGTATCGTTATCCTATTTGCGAAGCCAAGAGAAGGGCTATGAGTTTAGCAGTTTATGTATGTATTTATTTACTGATGTTCCACCGTAATTCATCCGATTTTGATAAATAAGCTGTCAATCGATTCGTTATTATGGTTCATGGAACATAGGCTACATTTATTTTTGAATTTTGGTCCCAGGGATGAGTAAATTGGAAACAAATAAAAAATAATTTCAAAAACTAAAACCCGAAAAGTATGCAACAAGAAAATATTCTCATCTGAGGATAGCCGTGATCATATGCCACCTACCCTAACAAAACATTACATTTGAACAGTATAGTAAGCGATCATAAACTCTAGGGCAAAATGCGTCACGCTATACGGCTTCATATATGAGATGGCATACAACCACGCCTATCCTCAGATGAGAATATTTTCTTGTTTCATACTTTTCAGTAGTTGGGTTTTATTTTGTTAACGAAGCAGTCTTATTTAGTTTGAGTCAAAAATAGATCGCAACTGGTTAAAAAAAATTCAATTCATCTTTCACTTGATTTTTCATGGTTCCTCAGGTGAAGATGACGATGATGATAAAAATTGCATTCATCATCATTCAACAATGGTTTATATCTATTGTTTATATCTTTTAATTGACTATGTTAATTTTTGACCCTGTCTTATCACCTGCATCTTGAAAAATGCATTATTAATTGTGTGGGTATTTAGAAAGCGAGTGAATATATTGTTATTGGCAACAATTACGAAGTTATTGTTGAGGATATCGCCTCCGCGTTCGATTGTTAGAACGCTTTAATTAATACGTAAAATAAGGCACTCCATAAAAAACATGACTGCATGTAACCTTTAGGCGCTGTTGAAGTGACTACTCTAACTTTTTGGGAAATATTCACTCACAAGTTGAAACGTTTGTAAATTATTGGTTTGCGTTCGTAGTTATGTTTCACCTTTCGTTCAAGATGGTTTTTATGTCAATCGATGCCTTTAAATAGCAGAAACTGGAAACTCGCCCTGGGTGGCAGTTTCAGGGGGACGTCTAAATCATAATATAATATGGTTGAACACGACACCCAATCTGTCCTTTTTCCGATTTACTCAATCTGGCTTGTTTTGTGACGGTTTCCCGTTCACGAAAAATGCCAACCATTATATATTTGTTTTTTTAAGTAATTTATCTCAAACGCTAGAGAGAAGGGAGCGTCATTATCAAATTTCTGTCCCGGGGCTGGGTTTGCAATTCATCTGCGATGGTTCTTATATAACTGTTTGTTTCTTTTTTTTGCAGAGGGAAAAGTGGAAGTATCCCGCGAGAACAAATTCCTCAGTACTCTGCAACCAGGCAAGGTGTTGGGTGAGTTGGCTATCTTGTACAACTGTAAGAGAACGGCCACCATCAAAGCTGCCACCGATTGCAAGCTGTGGGCAATCGAACGACAATGCTTCCAGACAATTATGATGAGGACAGGACTCATTCGACAAGCTGAATATACAGATTTCCTAAAAAGGTAATTTTCCTCCGCTTCTTCTACAGTAGCAGGGCAATAAAATATTTTTGGATACGTATTTGAAGCACCGCTTGTGTAACACTTCTTTTGTGATGCCTGAACACAAAATCGAAGGCTTGGCCGAAGAATAATGGGGTTCAGCAAAGCTTTGAATTGCACATATCGCTAAACTAGCGGTATGTGCTTTATTATCGCTTTGTGCGTCAGAGCTGACTTTCGTTCATATAAGAAGTTATATCTAAGTTAATTTCACACGAAATCCATTCAAATTGAAGCTTTTTGAAAAGAGGAGATTCTGATCTATAAAACAGAACAATTTTTAAATCAATTCGAGTTCATAAATACTATTAAAATTGTAATTGTAAATTACAAACAGCAGTTGTCGGTTGGTCTGTACGTATGTACGTCACGACTCTACAGATCGCAATTTTGGTCGGATTGTCTTGGGTTATATTTTATTCACTTTGTTTAGTATCAGACCAGAATCCTATTTAAATTCACATAAATGGGTTCAGTAGTTTAATTTTTATAAACAGTTTAAATTATTTTATTATTTTTGACAGCTAATAGTTAAAATAAAAAAAAAAACAAAAAAATACCCATTTGTTATTGTAAATGTAGTGTATTACGTAGAATAACTGCTACACTTCTATACCACAATAACAACGCAAGCTGCGATATCGGTATGGCCGAGCGGTTAAAGCGTTAGTCCAGTAATAGCAACGTACCGGGTTCGAGTCCCGTTGACACAAGTAATATTTATTTTTCTATTCCATTTTATTTTTAATTTTTTTTCTATTTTTTTAATTGTTTTTTTAAATCTATTTTCTGAATTTTTTTCATTATAATAATATGTATCAGTGGAAAACTTGCGGGATGTGCACTTTTGGTTTTGCCAACTATTTTTAACTTTGCGAAATTTTATTTGCAAAAAACATCTTTGAGGCGTTTTGAAATTTTAGATCCTTCAAATTTAGTATTTATTATACAGTGTAAACTCTATATAGCGACGCTCAAGGGACTGTGCACTTTGTGGCGTTATTGACAGTTGTCGTTAAACGGAGAGAAGAAATAATCCATGTTCACAGTTTGCAAGTTTGTGGGCAACTAAGAATATGATAACTTATCGATAAGCAGCTGAGCTAAACATACGAGAGATAATCCCAACAAAAGAAAAGAACGAATTTCTTAGAATCTTCGGTACGCATAACGCCGACAACAAAGCAACAAAATAACAAACAAGTACTTTGCTTAATGATGACGTATTGTTGTCGGTATTTAGAGTGGGCGTGTCGTTATTTAGAGTGACTCATTGTATGAGCAACAAGTTAAACCAACTAGAGTTAAGTAATTTCGACGTTTTAAGGAGATTGTCGTTATATCAAGTGACGTTAAATGGAGTTTACACTGTATTAAAAAATAAATCAGTCAGACCTAAATGTTTGCCAAGCAGTAACAAAACTGTCTATTGTACGTGAGTGCAAATACGGGTGCGTAAGAAGTTTCACTTCCTACGCGCGAGTGTCTAACGCATTTTTTTATTTGGTTTTCCAGCAAATTTGAAATTAAAATGTTTTTTCTGTTTCAGTGTTCCAATATTCAAAAATCTTCCAGAAGACACGTTGATAAAAATATCCGATGTGTTGGAAGAGAGCTATTTTGCTCAAGGAGATTATATCATTCGTCAAGGAGCTAGAGGCGATACCTTCTTCATTATTAGTAAAGGAAAAGTAAAGGTCACTATTAAGCAACCAAATACTCAAGACGAAAAATATATACGAACACTCACAAAAGGAGATTTCTTCGGGGAAAAAGCACTTCAAGGGTAAGGATCAGTACTTTTTATCATATTAACGGGGATTTCTAGTATAGAAGCCGAAAGACTTAATACTAATATATAAAAGTTGAAAAGTTTGTTTATAATATATTTTACATACAGTATGTAAACGCGTAAGATGCACATAGGGAAATTAGCATTGGGAAAAAATACTTGGATCAGAATTAGCCATGACTGCATTAATTGTTATTTCTATTGAATTATCGTGGTAATCTTGAGGATTTCTATTTTATTTTGATTTATTTTTATTTTACTTGGCTTTTTTAATAATAAAAAGCTCTTATAAATCATTATTTTAATTTTTTTGTACAAAAATAAAACAAAAAACAACTCCATCTATTTGGAAACATTTCATTCAAAAATTGTCTGACTGGTATGACGTATGTGCGTTGGTAAATCAGTGACCCAATGTCTTTAGGTTCAACACGAATAGGCGGAGATATTTGATCTCGCACCATATTTAAGTATTTTTGGGAATTTAATGTCCCATTAATAAAAAAAGTCCGATTATGTTGTAATCATTTGAATATTTTCTTCGGTAGTATACACATTCATTTTGCAAAAGAATATTATCTGTCAAATTGAAAAACAAGATTTTCAAGGCTCACTCTGATCCAGTCATTTTTTCCCAATGTTAATTTCCCTATGTGCACCTTACGTGTTTACATACTGAATGGTTGGCCGGTGCCTGAATATATAGTAACGAATTACAAAATCCACATACTGTGAGAGTTGTTTTTTTAATGAATTATACAGACGTTAGCTCACTTAATTCAAATAAATAAAATCGTAACTTAGTCTGTAATTGAACAGTTTTAAAGATTCCTAGAGCGAGTTTTCAGTTTTCATCGCTTTTTTCTGTTTATATTTTTATTGTACCTATCCTCTATCTATACTAACATATAAAGCTGAACAGTTTGTTTGTTTGGTTGAACGCGCTAATCTCAGAAACTACTAGTTCGAATTGAAAAATAAAAATTGGTTGTCTGTAAAGTCGGTTTACGGACGATAGTTTTACGTGATAACGTCATAAAGAAACATTGATGAACTCTTTGACGTCACGCGAGAAGAGAGAGAAATGCGTACAAGCCGACGCTTGGGCCGATCGTGCCTCTCTATCGCTTATACCGCGCTCTCGCTTGCACGCTCAGGCTCAGGCGGAACGTGACACTTTTTCGTGCGTGCAGCCGGTGTTTCATCAATTTATAAGACGTTATCACGTCAAAAAAAATTGTTGGATAGTCCATTTATCGAGGAAGGTTATAGGCTATATAATATCACGCTACGACCAATAGGAGCGGAGCATCAATGAAATATATAACTTAAAATTTGTCCGTCCGACAAAAACTTTTGAACGGTAACTCCAATCATGAAATTTGTATTAGGATAACAGTTTTCCAATGGCTAAGCGGGAAAAATCTTCGAGACTCGATTCCCGTAATGGATGAACTATTTACATGCCCACAAGTTTGTACGGGACCTTCTGGGCGCGAGTCTGATTCGCACGTTTTTGTTGCATACTCGCTCCACTTTTAGAATAAACTTCGTTGCATATAAGCTACGTTTTTAAGTACGGGGATCATTAATTTTAAAAATGGTTGACTAGCAAAAAACGCAATTATTTTTAGACTGTCGTTTCAAGTCACATTTTAAGACTACTTTTGTTTTTTCCAGTGACGACTTAAGAACCGCAAATATAATCTGTGATGACCCTGAAGGTTGCACGTGCTTAGTAATAGACAGAGAGACATTTAATCAACTAATTTCCAATTTGGATGAGATTAGGACAAGATATAAGGATGAAGGAATTGAGCGTAGAAGGTAAGCTTTTTAATATGATTTATTTTTCCTGATACTTTTCAACAAAATTACTTATTTTTTTTGAGTAATTTATTATAAAACTAATTGTTTTATATATTTTTTTCGCTGCTTTCGTAAAAAAAGGAGTAACACGCACGGTGGGTATTTAAATATTCTTCTAGGAGCCGTATTCATAAATCTCTCAATAGTTATTGAATCGTTAACTGTTAAGGAAAGTTGGTATTCATGAAGCAGAATTGTCAAATATATAACTATTGACTCGTTAAGATTAGTGATGTGCCGGATATCCGTATCCGTATCTGTATCCGCGGATATCCGAGGGAGATGAAAGATCCGTATCCGTTAGTTTTTTGGCGGATCTTGTACGGATCTTTTACCTTATTAACTTTCAATTCATAAATGAAATTTTATATATATATAGGTGATTAGGTAATAATGAAAAACTGTTAAATTCCATTCAGATTATTTTTTATTTTTTAAAATCGTATTTGGCACCTTTATATTGCAAACATTTATCGTAGTGAGTACCATACCAATAGTACATAACTCAAAGGTACTAAAAAACTATCTTTATAATGAGATATTGCACATCGGTCTTTGGAAAGAGACAATCTGTTATGAGAGTTAAGTCTTAAAGAGGTCAATAACTTTTTCCCATAACAGATAGTTTCTTTCCAAAGGTCGATGTGCAATATTTACTGCCGCGTACTCTAAGAAAGTTAAGATCCGTATCCGCGGATCTTGAAACCAAATATCCGTATTCAGATCCGTATCCGCGGATATACATTTTTAACGATCCAGCACATCACTAGTTAAGATATATTGTGTTACCAAACTTTATAAACGTATAACGAAGACATCTTCAATTAGTAAGTAAGCTTTTTAAAAATAATTAATTGGTATATTTTCTGTGCCAGGTTGAATGACGAATTCCGTGACGTGAAATTATCAGATCTTCGAATCTTGGCGACTCTTGGTGTCGGAGGATTCGGAAGAGTAGAATTGGTACAAATCCAAGGCGATCCTAATCGTTCGTTTGCGTTGAAACAAATGAAAAAATCACAGATCGTCGAAACTCGACAGCAACAGCACATAATGTCTGAAAAAGAAATAATGGGTGAAGCCAATTGTGAATTTATCGTTAAACTATTCAAGACGTTCAAAGATCGCAAATATTTATACATGCTGATGGAATCGTGTTTGGGAGGCGAATTGTGGACAGTGCTCCGGGACAAGGGGCATTTCGATGATTCAACAACTAGATTTTATACAGCTTGTGTAGTTGAGGCATTTGATTACTTACATTCTAGAAACATTATCTACCGAGATCTAAAACCGGAAAATCTACTGCTTGATAATAATGGATATGTTAAACTAGTCGATTTTGGTTTTGCGAAAAAATTGCAAACCGGAAGAAAAACGTGGACGTTTTGCGGTACTCCGGAATATGTAGCTCCGGAAGTAATATTAAATAGAGGACATGATATTAGTGCCGATTATTGGTCGTTGGGTGTGTTGATGTTTGAACTCCTGACGGGAACTCCCCCGTTCACGGGTGCCGACCCAATGAAAACATATAATATTATATTGAAAGGAATTGACGCTATCGAATTTCCCAGGAATATTACCAGAAATGCGATGGCTTTGATTAAAAAACTGTGCCGAGATAATCCCGCTGAACGACTCGGATACCAGAAAGGTGGAATCAGTGAAATTAGGAAACACAAGTAAGTAATCATATATTATATTAATACGTTAAGGTTAAGATATTTGCCTCCCTTTTTAGAAAAAACCACACAATTTCGCCATAAAAATTATATATCATTTTACAGATAATTGCTTGCTCTACTGACATCGACAACTAAAAAATTTATTATTGCTTTTGTTTTTGTAAATTAATTAATTAACAGCAACGCTGAACAACGTCTGCCATCTGACGGCTTAACGTCAACACTTTGATCTGTCATCTGACCTTCATATTGTAAATACTGCATACTGCCATCTGGCGGCCTTAATTTTGAAACAGCTAACAACGCTGAACAACGTCACAGCAATGCTGCATGATGCCATCTGACGGCTTAGCTCAACGCTTTTGCTACTTGCGCCTCTATATGACAATTTTAGTAAAATATTTCTTCGATCTGTCATCTGAGCTTCATATTGTAATACAACAAAAAGAAGAACGTTATAAGCAGTGTGCAAAATAAGAAACGAATTGAATACCTGCAATCATATTTAAAAAATAATTTTGTAAAGTGATAATTATTATACTTATTTAGTGCGAATAATTCGCACAGGTCACTCTAGTAGTTATTATTCATTTACCCACAAGCTTGTACCAAACCCTCGGTGCGCGAGTACGACTCGCACTTGGCCGGGTTTTCTTTAATTCGTAGATTAAAGATTTAACCCCTTTAGGGGATGAATTTTCAAAAGTCCTTTCTTAGTGGTCATCTACGTTATATAAGGAACTTTAGTGCAAAATTTCATGCTTCTAGACCCATCGGTTTAGGCGTCGCCCTATCAGTTACTCAGTATTAATATTTTATTAAGTAGGTGTCTAGTGTCTAAAGGAGAGAACACATGAGTGAAGTTGCCGTTTCTCCCCATGCAGGCAGCCATTTTCTTCCGGCTTTTTTAATTGTGGAGTGGCTTATATTTTGATCAATGATCTTACAAGGATATAAACAGCTGTTCTTTGCAAAGTGTTGTTATTAAGTCGATTTTTTTTAACCAATTTCCGGACTTATTGAACGGGAAACTAAAAATTAAGTGTACACTGTACATTTTTCAGAAAAAATTAATTTTGCTTTTCAGATGGTTCGATGGTTTTAATTGGGAAGGTCTTTGCAATAGAACGTTGATACCTCCAATTAGTCCTCAAGTTCGTAGCGTAATTGACACGAGCAATTTTGATGACTATCCAGCAGATGGCGATGGACCACCTCCAGATGACGTCACAGGATGGGATGCTGATTTTTAACTTAAATACTTAATGAAGATTTGAAATGTTTCTAAAACAAAGTTTCGATTTCATTTTCCATTCATCAAAAGATATTTCTTTTAATGACATTTTTAGTTTTCAATTGCAAGAAAATTGTATTTTTCAAAATAAGTGGTGTACCTACTTTGTTTTAGAGACCATAATATAATGTTGAATAAGAAATTGGATTTCCAATTTTGCGATGCCATGTTTTTTTTCCAATTTTACAATTGCTAGTTTTGTAAATCGTAGATCAAAGCAATTCTTTTTATCATTAAGTAATTTTTTATTGTAAAGTAAATAAATAATTTATTAATATTTTTGCCTTTGCAAACGACTCCCAGAGTTTGTTTTTAACTTGTTTTTTGTTTATAAAATTCTATTTATACGTTAAAGCGTATTATTTCAAACTGTGTCCATATAATTATTGTTTTTGATTATAAAATATAAATAAATAATGTAACAATCTTAATTTTTATATCTGATAAGTGATAATAACATAATAAAATTGTTTTTAGTTTTTATATTTTTTGATTATTGAACATTTAACCTCAATTTCGTTTTTTTCAGAATAGACATTTCACATAAAAAAAGAAAATAAAATATTTTAGACAATAATATTACGTAAAAATATCGAGGTAACAAAAAAAATGTTTGACTTGAAGTAATCAATTCTGTAAATTCCACTAATCAAAGATAATTAAATAATCACCATCCTAAAATAAGAAAGCAATCAACAGTTTTATTTTGGAGTAAAAAATTGGTTGTCTGTAAAGTCGGTTTACGGACGATAGTTTTACGTGATAACGTATTCCGTAATACATAACCTAAATTTATATAATAATTATAATAATTCGAATCTATGATATTGCATCTTTCGCTTCAAATTTAGGTAAATTTTATTAAGTAGAATAATAAAACACTATAAAAAGTATACTATTATTATATAAAAAACAACTATGGCATGTATCTCTTTTGCGCATGCGCCGATTTTCCCCAAAAAAATTCTAGTAAAAATAGAGTAAAAACCGTTTTAAAAACTATATTATTATTTTATAAAACATCATTATAAGAGATATATTCTTTTACGCATGCGCCGATGTTCCCCAAAAACAATAGGCCAGTTCATATTTGCATATCAAACATCCTCCCAAAATTTTGTTTCAATCCGCTTATCCTTGGTGTCGGAATGATAAGAAATGTCAAAAGTGACGTTTGCAACACTGTCAAAGTATTATGTTCTAATAATAATTAGTTATTCCAATACTTAACTTAGAAGGCGTTGAATTTCACAAAATACTAATGTCAAAAAATTGAATTAAACATTAGAAATGCAGCCGTTTTCATGTTAAGACAAGACATACGTTATATTCTAATTTCCATGTACGGCAAACAAAGACAACCGACCGCGTCGCGCCATGCATTAGACAACATTGCATTTATACAGCTATTTTTCTATATAAATTTGTATAAAAAAACTGTTTAGGCAAATTCTGTTATACGAAATCTATGTAAAATGTTCTCCTCTTTCGTTTAAGACTGGTTTCAAACCGATCTGATTTAAATTGAGCGAGAAATTAGCAAAAAACTCGCACAGGGTCAGGCGGAACGTTACGCGTTAGGAACGTTACGCGTTACGAACGTTAGGAACGTTACACTTTTTCGTGCATGCAGCTGGTGTTTTATCAATTTATAAGATTGGTGATTCATCAATTTATAAGACGTTATCACGTCAAAAATGTAACGGTTTTAGGAAAATAGTACCCGGCACTGGCGAATTAAATCTCATAAAATAAACTAGTAACGAACCTTTGTCATTGATTATGTAACTTCTATAAAATTAGATTCAACTGCATAATTTTATGATCATTTGTTTACCCTTTGCTCTGCCGTAATGTAGATAGTTTTAAGAAACAGTGATTTTGTTGTACAGTGAAACTGATGGAAATATCTGCAGAAGCACGCTCTATTAATAAATATTAGTGGATTCCGTTGTTTAATAAGGTTACCAAATTTTTGGCTACTTAGTTCATCTTCCTAGTTCCAGAGCTGCAGAATCACCGGTAGAAAATGTTCACCACTGGTAAGTACCTCTTTTCCTTTTAATTTCGCGTTCTTTTTTTGAAATAATACAATTGGGCTTTTGAATGAAATTTTTTTTTGTCATAAATGGAAAGATCGTATATAAGTTTCATAACAAAACTATTTTTCTTTTTTTTTATTTTCGTTATAATTCAAAAGTTATATCAAATTAAAAATAAATTTTTGTACCCAGTTCCGAGAACGCGCCGACATTTCCCGAACATAATGTGACGTCATAATGTTTTAGTCAATACACATGTAGAAGCCATTGATAGTATACTGCGTATATACATTTTACCATTATGACGTCACAACTGTAAAAACAATTTTAGTGCGTTTGTAGTCACGTGATTTTTTTTAATATTTTATCAATTTTAAATTACTTATAATTAATTTAAAAAAAGTTTTTTGAAAGTTTTTCGCATCGATTATCAATATTATTTATAATAAAGTTTTAAAATACAATAAAAAAATCGATAATTTTTTTCTCAAAAGCCTAATTACAGGTAAAAACATAGAGATATAAGTAACTAGAGTACGCTAGTTCGTATGCTTGCCATAAGTGAAAGTGTCCTCAGTTGAGAGAGAGAACGCTGCAGAAAAGCAGATATTTGTTTACTCAAATCAACATTGTTTTGTATCATTAGTTACCATAGAGATAAGGAACTGTTCTTTCTCTGAATTGCAGACACTTTCACGGCTCACTCGCGTACTCTGGTCTAATATCTCTTTAGATAAAAATCACTACTACAGGTCATTTCTTAAAAATGTTTTCATCTCTGGTAATAAAACGAGTAATTCAGTAAGATGTAAATATGCTGTCTTTATAGCATTTAACGGCGGAACGACTTTTTTGGAGGGATTGTTATAGACCCTAGGTCACTTATAAAAGCTTACATTGTTCGTATTGGTCATCTAAAGCGCGTTATTTTTGTCAAGACGCGTTCGTCGTCATCTAAAGCAGTGATCTCAAAGATACGGCCGCCATCTCAATAGGGCCCGCGATCAGAATCTATCCAGTGAGGATTTTAGACATCTATGAGCTTATCAAAGACGAGAGACCTCAGATGTCTGGATCCTCAAGCTCACGATAATTTACCCTTTTTAGGGTTCCGTACCCGAAGGTCAAACGGGACCCTATTACTAAGCCTCCGCTGTCCGTCTGTCTGTCTGTCAGCGGGCTGTATCTCAAGAACCGTAATAAGTAGAGAGTTGAAATTTTCAGAGTATGTGTTTCTATTGCCGCTAGAACAACAAATAATTAAAAAAACCCCAAAACTCCCCAAAGAGGAGCAAATTCAGTTTTTTGCTTATAAGTCGCTCAATTTAAATCAGATCGTTTCGAGACCTGTCTTAAACGAAAGAGCAGAAAATTTTACATAGGTTTTGTATAACAGAATTCGTCGAAACACTTTTTTTATACAGCTTTATATAGAAATAAAATGTATAAATTCAATTTTGTCTAATCCATAGCATACACGGGGATCGTCTGTCTTCGTTTGTTGCATACTGTACTATGGGAATTTAAAAATTGCGTATGTTTTGTCTTAAAAAAAAGATTGCATTTGTTCAAAAACGAATGTCATTTCCAATCTTTTGACATTAGTATTTTGTGAAATGCAACGCCTTCTGAGTTAACGATTTGAATAACTAATTTTAATTATTAGAACATATTGCTTTGACATGCAAACGTCAATTTTGACATTTTTTACCATTCCAACACCATGGATGAGCGGAATGAAACCAAATTTTGGGAGGATATTTGATACGGCATACTTTTCATAACGGTTTATTATTCTATCTATGTTTACAAAAGTTTTGTAAATTTTTTGGGAAAAATTGGCGCATGCGCAAAAGAAATACATGCAATAAAGTTGTTTTATATAATAATAGTATAATATATTTCATAATGGTTTAAAAGAAAGTTTTGTAAAAAGTTTTAGGGGGAAAGGCGGCGCATGCGCAGAAGAGATATGTGCTATAACATTGTTTTTATATAATAATGGTATATTTTTCATAATGGTTTAATATTCTAAAGTTTTGTATTTTTTTTTGGGGAAATCGGCGTATGCGCAACAGAGATATTTGCCATAACGTTGTTATTTGATATAATGGTATATTTATAAAAACTTTATATTATTTTATTCTACAAGAAATTTTTGTAAAAAAGTGTTTATAATATAAAAACGCCGGGGTGTATTATGTAAAATTTCACGCCTTGAAATTCTTGAACTACTTGCATACTTCCACTGGTTACATATTGTTATAGCGCCTCTCTTGTTTCTTTTACAAAAGTATTTAAAAAGTACATAGTGTACGGAACCCTAAGTGGTTTATTGAAGGAAATATTTGCATGAAACAAATTAGTAATCATGTATTTATATTTTTAAATATCATTAACCACAAAATATCAGCATAAATGTTGATAACCAATTATGATAAAATGTTGAAATAATTTTATATTAAATACTGCGTTTTAAAATAAAGCACAGGAAATTGCGTAAAAATAAATATTGCGGAGACTAAAGGTAGGGCACTGAGTCTCGAGATGCGATCCGTATTATTAATAAAATATTTTTAACAAAAAAATTGAACCGACTTCACACTAAAAAGTAAAAAATAATTGAAATATTTTGGAGTCGGTGTCAGCCAAAATGAAATCTATTCCGAGAACTACACCGACTCCAAAACATTTCAATACGCAATTATTTTTTACTTTTTAGTGTGAAGTCGGTTCAATTTTTTTGTTAAAAATATTTTATTTTTCTCTTTTTAGTGTTAGTGCCTTTGAAATTTGAGGATTTCCCTCGATTTCTTCGAATTCCACCATCAGATCCTGACTTGGTTCCGATGGGACCACATCTGAGGTGCACTCTTTTGAATAAAAAAAAATTTGAAAATCGGTCTATAATTGACGGAGAAATTTTGTGTGGTATTTAATAAAACTTAAAAAAATTATAGGTATCGACTTTTTGCTTTATCCCCACCCCTAGAAAAAAATATCTACGCCCTTGATTGAAAATAGATACCTACGTCGCGGGTATGGAACATTATTATTTTTAAGCATTTTTTTCGGGTATTACCCGAATTATGTATTGAGTACCTATATAGATACAGTGGGTATACAGTATGAGCCAATTTTTCTTCCACGCTATTGAGATCTCGAGAATGGTTCGTATTTACAGAGGCCAAACAAGATGGCTGCCTAACATTTAAAAAATATACCCCTGCCACGAAGTCTGTAACCAGGCGACCCAGCTCGAGCGTATATCTGTCGCATGAAACAATATGGCGTCAGCTACTGGGTAACACACACACGTTCATGTCTTGCATGTGTGTAGTGTCCGTGAAGTCAAACAACTTTGGTAACTATTGCGAAAACAGGCGGAAAGAACCGAAGCTTTCTCAGGTAGTGATAACAGCGCCATCTCGCGGGCGGGACCGCTAGTATTATATATAGAAGAACATAATAAAAAATACCTAAGCAAACAAAAAAGTATCACCGAACTGCTAGAAAACAATATTATTTAAAGCGCTCATTGAGACACAACCATCCGCAATAGCCCGCGCGACAGGCAGCCTTTGTGATATTAAGTCGTTGAAGGGGGGAAGTTTCGGGTTAAAGTCCCGACAGTGACATTGTTGGAAAGTAAATTTTTCTTATATACTATTGTAACTGTAACAATGTGAAATCTAATTATTGAATCAATTTTTTTTCAATGCAAATGTATTTTGACGAACTATAGTTCTTAATAGCCCAAGTTACTCTTTATAACATTATAGCTATCTGCAGTGAAAGTCTCGTCACAATCAGTCCAGTCGTTTTTACAAACATACATTTCAATTTTATTTATCAGTATAGATATAGATCATTTAACCTTACATTTGGCATAAATTTAAGGTGACCAACTATTTTTTGTTCAAAAAGAGTACACTTTGTAAGTATTTCATAGGTGAAAAAAAAAAGAAAAAACGTACATACTACGCATGCGTCAAGACTGTCAAGCATGCCGTACATACTGCACATCAAAGATCAGCCTGGGGATTACGTACACAAATATTGGAGAGATACTTAGACAAGGAAAGTAGTAGTAGTAAGTCTATGGGAGAGATAGATATATCCATCTCTTTTCACAAATGTAATTTTGACGTTGTTAGAAAAAGAGGTCTGTAGTATCTATCTATCTCTCCAGGTACATAATACGGCCTCTCAATTGTGCCGGAAACGGCACCATATTATGTGCGCGCGAAATTCAAATCATTGTCAAACTCGTGTCTGGTGTTTGCCCTGTCCTCTGACGTGCCGGAAACGGCAACCAATATGCGCGCGTGAAATTCAAATCACAGTCAAAATAATTTTAAATATTTAATTAATAAAATTGAAATAAAATAATCTAAAAAAATGTTTTAGAAATACAAATGAATATAAAATTATACAAATGAGTACTTTCAGAGTACAGGATTTGAAAAGAGTACGGTTTGCGAAAAAAGAGTACAAAACTCAGTAAATGAGTATAGTTGGTCACCTTAATAATCATCTATATATATAACCGCTGAATAAAATGCCGCTTTTTTTGTCACCACAGAACAGGAACTTCTGAGTGATAAGAAAGATATCATTCTGCAGGAGGAGAACATACCGAAAGCGGGGAAACTCATCATATTATATCATTGTATTGAAGTAATAATCAAATGCCGGTTAGTCAATGCAATTTTAATGTTGTGATCAAAGTGTGTTATGTTTATTGTGTATAATATTATTATTTTAATTAAATAATTAATATTCTATAGAAATGAAGACGCTTCACATTGTCTGGTTCGTATTTAAAAATAACAAAAATTACTTTTTTCGTATAGTATTGTTTAAAATAACACGAGATAATTGTTGTGAGTTTGGGTGTATCGATTGTTGGAACAGCTATCAACAGTGGTTATTAAATTGTTGTTTGTTCATTTAAAAGTTCCGCCTAAAAATCAGTTATCGTTCTGATGTCAATTCGTCGATTAAATTTAGTGTTTTGGCACATTTTTTCCTTATAAATTTCCTCTTTATAATGTGGAAAAACCTTCATAAATTGCATATTAAATTTTGGTATTACCATTTTTTAAAGTGTCGTGTTTTATCCAATTTATTACAAAAACGTTATAGGTAGTTCAGGTATCAACATAAATATATTAATAATAATTAATAATCAGGGGAAAATTAGCTTTATTGGGGCCTAGAGAAGACCTCAACATTGGGTTCCCTACACTAAATTTAATGAATTAAATAAAGGTACTTATTTCCCCAAAATAATAGCTTTAACCAGTAGTAGAAAAACAAATTTTCGAGGGAACTAAAAATTGTTTAGCCAGGTTTGTTTCCACTGACTTCTACGTGTATTTTTTTTAATTCTTTTTTTAGCTATTATATTGTTAGGACAGTATTAGGGATGGGGGAGGTGTGCTATTATTTTTGGACAGGTTTCCAAAAAGTTGTTGAAGGATGTAAAATTTTTTTATATTATAATGTGAATTTTTGTGATTTTTCTGGGGCCTTTCTGGGGCGCCCCTTCCATCGAGCATAAGCCTCCACGACCTGCACAGCACAATCTGCCTGATGTCGCACCTAAACTAGCAAATATTAGTGCGCTAGACATTTAACATTATTTCAAGTAGTTTTATCAATGCAAATTAATGAATGAAATCGACACATTACTAGCACACCAGATCGGGTCCAGCACGGCTAAACGAAAATTGCAGGCGATCGACTGACGGTCGTTGCTGACTGCTGCAGGTGCTGGTCTAATGTGCGCTAAAAAAGAAGGTTCCCTTCACGAACAGGCCTTTTTTTCCGTGCTATTCTGGTCGTGCAGGTAACAAGTGTGTGCTGCCTTTAAACATGAACACAAAACTATTCTAGGTGGTCAATATTTGCCTGCCTGTGGATAGCTAAAGCTGACCAGGGAAACGAAGTCAGCCTCTTGATGACGAAACTCAGTTCAAAATATGAGTATAAGTTTGTTTGCGTCGCGACGGGAAATGCAACTTCTTCAGCACTAGTAATAAATACGCCACTCTTGAACCCGAACAAAGGGGAAAACCCTGACTGTGAGTAATAGAATTATATGGTTGGCTAATTAAAAAGATTATTATTAATATAACTACTTGCGAACCTGGCTTCGCCCGGGTCAAGTTCTGTGTGTATTTATAGTTGTGGCAGAAATAGCCATATAAATAGTGCTGGTCCAGCGGGGCTGATTATCCATAGAGCCAAATCGAGTAGCATTCTTTAGTGGGTACGGTGAGGAGTTTTGGAAGCGTTATCTGCATAAAACTACCGACATTCTGGCAAAAATGCATTGCGTTCTTCTGTGTTGTTGTTTTATGGAATTATTATTCTTTAGTAATAACTTACAGGTCCCGAATCTAAATACCTTAACAATGTCCGCAAAACATTACCGCTATTCACAGATAAAGAATATAGTGGTGACACGTTCTTCTGGATAGAAACGAGCTCTCTAGCGTTTCCATTGGAGGCTTTGACAGACGAAAGATGGGAAGGTAGGTTTTATTATACCTATATATTTTTTTCTTTTGTAATTTACTAAAGAAGTTTCACTTAAAAAAATAAAGGCAGTGCGTACTCTAGAACTTAGCATTCGCGAAGATGAAATAAAATTTTGTAATTTATTTATTTAGTTTTTCCCAATGACAGGATATGTTTAATCAACCGATTTGAACCGAAAAGGATAAAATGATGGACTTGATTATTAATTATTTTCAGATTTACCTGCAACTGAAACCAATGGAAATTATTTCTTGAGAAAATCAGTAGAAATCCCCAATGCCGGTGATCATACCATTTCATTTTCTGTTCGAACTGACAAAAATGCTCAGATAGGGTTGTGCCAAAATGATTATTTCGAAAACAGTCGATGCTATTGGATTTTACTAAAAGGTGTATTTAAAAACAATTCTGAATCAAGAATAAGGAAATGTACAGGAGGCATAACAAAAGAGTCATATCCAGCAGATACAGAATGTTACAAGGCTCGTGCTATGGGAGTATGACTACATTACTTATTTTTTTAAATGACAAAATCCCGAATCGTTTTTATTTCTAATAGCAAACGCAATATTTTTTACTTATTGCAAAAGGTTCCCTACTTTTGTAACTTACAGCATGACATTAACTAAATTTAAATCACAACTAATTTTTGCCCATGTGTGTAGATTTTCACGATCAACGTTGTTCCAAATTTTCTTGGGCTTACAAATGTAAGCCGTGATCGAATCGTTTCGTTTACAACTTCGGTATACATTATCAAAGACGATGGGGCAGCGGGCGAAGTGTCCTTCTAGGTGGCTCACAAGTTGGTGTTTCTACGTGTTAGTGTTTTCTGCTCGGTCGTATTCCTAACTACGACCGAGCAGAGAACACTCGCACACTGAGCATAAAAATAGTCGTCGACACACTTACCTATGAGCCGCCTGCCGCATCGCCTTTGATAATGTCTATCGCAGTTAAGTAGAGATACTAATCTAATGGCCAATAAATCCGAAAACCAAGAAGATTTGGGGTACTTATTGTTGTTCGACCATAAAATATGCTTGGGTCCGCAATGAATAGCCCCGTGCGAAGAATATCTGCTGCAAATGGAAAACATTATAATTCTCTTCTCATTTTTAAATGCAGGAATATGACGTGGTATCAACATTTCATTGGCAAACTTTTACCGTTAGAGGTTTAGAGAAGGATTCGATATATTATTTACATCTGTTTAAAAATGGAGAGTCTCGACCTTTTTTGTCTTTTGTCGATAATCAAACTATTGTTCGTCCGAAATATTTTAATGTTCGACATTTGGACTCGTACACAAACGGCAATCGGAATTATCAAAAGGCGATTTGGAAGATACACAATTGTAGGTATTTGATTTTGTGAATTCTGCACAAAAACAGACAAAAAAATTCTTTCAGTTTTTTAAACACTTGTGCTTTTAAAATTTCAATTAATGTAAAATATGCTCGCAAAAGTTGATTATATTCTGAAAATATATAGCGGTGCCGGTGCTTGAATAATTCAAAATGCCTTTTAATAAATAAATAAATAAAAAAATTGAGTGCTTGACAGTGCCGGATTTACATAAGGGCACTTCGGACATATGCCCAGGGCCCCCACATAATTAGGGCCTCTCCGAAAAATGGAAAAAAATGTTGGTGTTTTTCAAATGTTGAAATGGTTTCAAAAAGAGAAAATGTAATACACTTGCCTTGCCGAGTGTTAATACAAAAAAATATTTCAAAATTGTGAAAAAAATAATTTTGTTGATGATATAAAATTATAATAAAATTAACATTTTCAAAAAACTATTGACGATTTTTCATTCGCTTTGATTTCACTGCCTACAAGCGACCCCTAAAAATAAAGGGTCAAAACTTACTTGGGTTTAATACTATGCATTTATATTTGCGCATTACAAGGGGCCCCTACATGAAAAGTGCACACATAGACCCGGCCCTGGTGCTTGATGCCCTGCAACGTGCGCCACCTACAAATGATTAAAGACATAGTTTCCGTCGTTACAATTTTATTTTCCTGCACAAAAAAGAGGCTATTAAAAATTGACATGAAGGATGAATAACTGTCATTATACTTATACTAGATTAGTATTTTTTATTTATGACAACCCAGACATAACTTTAGTTTCATTTCAGATCCACTTTCATACACAACTCTTGCTAATAAAGCCATCGAAAATTGGTTTAATTGGCAAAACCAAGAATTATACATTCTAATGTATATATCTATGTGTAAAAAATGTTCACTTCATATTAAAATCACCGATTATACAAATAACAACTATGCATATGGAGAAGTTATTGTTCAACCGGATAGCGAAGAAGTATGTACGATAAGTTTGAAATGCCGCCTGATTTCTACAAACGATGCTGGAAAAATTTGAATAATAACTTTATTTTCCAGGCAGTTATTCCAGGTTTTTTACATTGGCAAAAATTTTATCATAAATTTACAGTCGAGCAAACTTCCAATTATTATAGAATACATATTACAACACTATCTCAGGGTAATGATCCCTATTGGATAATCGATAAAATTAAACTGTTACCAACAGGTAAAATTAATTAAAAACCGCGCATACTTATCCAGAACTTATCAGAAAAGCCTGTTCGTGAGTGTACTCGTATTATTTAACGGAGTAGTACACATTAGACCAGCAACGACCCTCAGTCGGTCGCCTGCAATTTCTGTCTAGCCATGCTGGACCGATCTAGTGTACCTACTGGTGATATGTCGTTTTCATTAATAGGATGAATTCAAAAAAAGTTGTGTACAACAATATTCACATGAATACACAAATAAAAACATGTAAACACTGTACAGCAGTTGCCCGCATGACAGACTGACTATGTGTTATACATACTACACGGTCAGCTGATGCTAACCATGGGCGCCGCCATATTGGCCTTGGCTGCTCTACCGAGCGCCTACTCCGAGCCCCTACTCCAAGCGCCTTTCACTTTACCCCTACTCCGCGGCCGCCTGTAATGCGACATGCAACAGACGGCCAGAAAAATTCGAGGCGATAGAATAAAAGTTTCACTTTTCCTGTCTTCATCCTCTCCTCTTTTCACACAAAAAAATACAAAACATTTTCCAGCAATCTATACACGTCCATTTTGCAAACTCACTACTGGAAAACTGCACACGGAACCTGCACGAGCGAAATCATACAGATTTCAGGTTCGTGTGGTTTTTACGTGCTTGATAAGTGTGCGCGATTTTTTTACAGAATATAATTAAGAATTATGAGCTATAATATTGTGATTTTATATATTCTTTGTAACTAATTAGTTGTGCATGATAGTTCCAGATGTAAAATACCAAAGTGTTACAATAAAGACAAAAAGAATAGATGAATTTCAAATTAACGGTAATATATCCTGCCAGCTTCTCTCACCGCCACACAGTGTATATTTTGAACGTCCTTTGTCAAGTAAGTAATGAAATATTTTGGGTAAATTTAGAAGAAAGAGAATGTTGATGTAATGCCGGTTTTTCTCTACAGACGAAACATGCGATTCCAATTGCCTTAACACATGCAAAAATGTTTCCGAAGAAATCAAATGTGAACGAACTATGACATGCAATCAAGGAAAATGCAAATGTCCAGTTTTTTATGAAGGGAAATTCTGTGATACATGTGAATATACTAATTAATTAATTATTAGAGATCGTATAATAAACAATTCAGCGCTAAATGTTTTTGATTTAATTTACAGATCAATCACCATTTCCCACAATATCTGTAAGAGATGCTGACGACAAACATACGCAAATAAAGATTGAACTATCGTTAAAGAACCGAACAAATTACATTTATGAGATAGAATATAAGGTAACGTATTCTATTCAAATAATATGTTGCATCCAGCGCTGGATTTAACTATTTGGTGCCTGGGTTTTCTTTCTTTTACCATTCCTACATCACAAGTGTCGGGATGACGGTAATTTAGGTCAAAAGTTACATTACAAAATTGTACAATATTTTTTTTCGTTTTGAGGCCCCCCGCATCCGAAAAACATATTTTTGGAAAAGTCTGTGCGTCTGTGAACATGACATAGGTCAAACGGATTGAAGCCAAATTTTGGGAGGACGTTTAATATGCTGATATGAAGTTTCCTATCTTCACTCTCGGTTTGGCTTGGATTAATTTCGGCTTTCTGGAAACCCACTAAACAATTATATTACATACAAAAGTGCAATTTTATAGATATAGTTTAAAATGGAAGCCTATGTTTTTTATTGACCCATTAAATAGAGGAGAAAAAATAATATTAAAATCGTTTGAACTATCTTTTTATTGTGGTAATAATCGTTCATTACCGCCGGCATTCGCGTTACCTAAGACTTAAGTTCAATTAACTTCTTATAAGTCCTTTTGAGGAAATGAGATTGCGTCTTTTTCATCCTTTGCCGAAGAACAATCGGCTTCGATTCAAGCCAGCTCTTGAACCATCGAAAATTTTATAGTACTACTGAACTATATTTGTTTAGATGGAGTCAAAAGAGGACTGGATGTCTTTTAAAAAGCTCAATTCATTTGATTTTGAAAAGGAAATAGTTCTTGAAAATCTGACCCCAGCAAATAAATATAAAATCAGAACTTCTTTAGTTGTAAATGAACAAAAGTACAGTTCAGAGCCAACTGATGCTGAAACATATTGTTACGGTAAGTTTTTTTTTTTATTATACAGTATGTAAACACGTAAGGTGCACATATAGAAATTAACATTGGGAAAAAATGACTGGATCAGAGTGAGCCTTGAAATCTTGTTTTTCAATTTGACAGATGATATTCTTTTGCAAAATGAATGTGTATACTACCGAAGAAAATATTCAATTGATTACAACATAATCGGACTTTTTTTATTAATGGAACATTAAATTCCCAAAAATACTTAAATATGGTGCGAGATCAAATATCTCCGCCTATTCGTGTTGAACCTAAAGACATTGGGTCACTGATTTACTAACGCACATACGTCATACCAGTCAGACAATTTTTGAATGAAATGTTTCCAAACAGATGGAGTTGTTTTTTTTTGTTTTATTTTTGTACAAAAAAATTAAAATAATTATTTATAAGAGCTTTTTATTATTAAAAAAGCCAAGTAAAATAAAAATAAATCGAAATAAAATAGAAATCCTCAAGATTACTACGATAATTCAATAGAAATAACAATTAATGCAGTCATGGCTAACTCTGATCCAAGTATTTTTTCCCAATGCTAATTTCCCTATGTGCACCTTACGCGTTTACATACTGTATGTTTTATTGGCCTCTATATCTTCAGCCATGTCAATAAGAATGATAAGTTAAAAAGGCAACAACGTTTTTACAAAAGTCAATTCGACTTTGTTTTTCGTAACGTTTATTTTCCTTGTTTAATTTCGTATAAAATTGGTTTGACATAAATTCTAAAAATGTATTTTTACATTTTTTATACGTTAAAAATGTAATATTCCAAAAATATTAGAATTTACATAAAATAATTAAATATCTATAAATGATGTTCTTTTAATTATCTACCATTTTTAACTTTTTATGCTTGCAGATCCGGTTTTTGGAAATATAACAGAAGAAGATAAAACGGAAAGCACAGTTACTTTAAATGTCGTGTTTGAGGTTTGTTTAAAAATAATACTGTCAACATATTATTTTAATATTTGTGAATATTCGTCTTTTCGGCGTATCATTTAAAACTTATCTTTTATGTTGTGAAAAAAAAAAATTAAATACAGCGCAATAAATGTGACAGTTTTTAAAATTAATTTGTAATGCGAAGATCCTAATTATATAGGGTGTCCGAAGTTAAGTGTCGGAGTAACTTTGGACACCCTGTATAACTTAACTTTGTTAAAATTGGAGCTTTGACTTTGATTAAGTGGGAATTTTTGTAGATTTTCTTGTGAATCCACTATAAAGGGATTTTTCAAAATTTCACCCTAATGGAAGTAAAAAGTTTTTCTATGCCAAAATGAGCTTACAAAAAGTTCAATAGACTATTGTTATTAAAGTCAACATTTTGTGAACATTCGTGACTTACTCTCAAAAAAAAATCAACTGTTATTGAAAATTATTGCATGCGTTATTATTATTAGGAATAATTTTTTTGCAGAAAAATGCGTCGATATGTGATTTTAATTCATATCAATTAAAATATCAGTATGCAGATACTCAATTGTTTCAAGTCTGCTATGGTTGGCTTGGAACCTGTAAAGTCTACAGTATTCCATTATTTGAAAGTGTAACATTTTTCTTAGAAAAGGGCTCCTCTACTGTCAGAAACAAAACATATCAAACAAGTGAAGGCGGTATGTAATTTCATTAAATCGATAACCAATAGAGATCGGTCCTATTGAACCAATATCGGACATTTTGAATGTTTATATTAAATGAGTTGAATAATTTATAATCCCAATGGAATATTTTAGCTCCAACTAAAGTCTCAAATTTTCAATTAATCAATGCGACTTCGTCCAGCATCTATTTTTCTTGGAAAGAACCTGACCATTTAAGAGGTTTGCTCAAAAATTACGTTGTCCACTATGAGGTACGTAAGACTAAGTTAATATAAATACTTATTAAAAACAACGAACACGATTTATTTTAACGGACTACCGTAGCATCAAATCTAAATTCTGTTTTATTAAGAATTTTGTAAAAAAGACTTGTAGGCACATGAACTGCTTCAACCTGTCGAAAACGAACTGCTTTAAACATCGACTGTCTTACGAACTACAAAATCGTCGATAGAAAATATTCCAATTGACGTGCACATGACCGCCCGAGCGGTCGCGATCGCACCGAGCCGTCTCCGGCACAAGGAAAATTCGTCATAGAGCCGAGTAGCTGCGACACATATACGGACTGCTCGGCACGTGAGCATGTTTATCTAGGAAACGCGACATACGGCATGGAAACAATTGTCTTTTCAATGTCACAGGTCTAAAGAAACCCCGCTGTATTGTTAGACAAAATGAATGATGGCGTTTAATTTTGTCAAAATATTCCACAGCTCATCAACCGATAATTTATAGACGTTCTAAAATAAAAGGATTGATACTTGCATTCTTTTTTACCCATTAGAAAAATACCCAAAATGTCTTTCTTAAGTTACACCCAGTTTTCAAAGATCCTACAACTGTATACGCATCAGACATACAAGTATTTTAGTGGAATTTTTAAACTGCAAAACCGTTGCAAAGTAGCTACCAATTATCAAATATTTGTCAAATTATTATTCATTATAGAATTATCAACACCTTGGCTGTCCACATGTCAATAGTGAAGACTTTAAAAAAGCAAACACGCTTGAAACAAAGGAAACTAAGATATCAATAGAAAACTTGTCGCCGTATTCTTATTATACATTTTCGGTAGCGGCTCTCACTGGAGCTCAAGGAGACTATTCTTCTATTTCCTACGAGACTAAAGCTACAGGTAAATGGCGTCTAACCTTGTTCAATGCTTTATGACTGGTTATGATTTGTTTTCTTTTTAATTAAGTGTGCAAACATCGACAATAATGAAACCTAAAAAAATCAGAATTTCTTTGTTAAAATGATATATTATTTTCAATCGACAATGGGATCGCATAAACGTAAACAATGACATTCCATTTTTACTTCTCTTTATTCCATAATATTAGTAGGTATTTCATTCAAAATGTAGTATGATGTTTACTTCTAGATATATCTGATGAAATTATACAGGATATAACATACGATGTATTTTCGCGTTATATACGACTAAAGATAAAAATGGATTGCACTACAATTAAAGGACCGGTTTATATCCGTTATGACGGAATTGGAAACCAAATAGTAAAAGCTCTCAATACTTCCACTTTTACTGAAATTATTTCGCCACTAGAGCCATATACAGCGTACACGATTGTTGCAACTCCAGGAAGACAAAATCATTTCAACGAAATAAACGCCAAATTGGTCAGTTTCACTACGGCACCAGCCGGTAAGTTTTTAATTATTTTTTGTTTAAATTCTATTTGTTCCCCTATAATTATTAATAACACAAAAGCAATAAAAAATAAAAATCATATTTTTTAATACATTAAATCAGAACGCGCAGAATTAGGCTTTTGAAAAAAAAAAATTATCGATTTTTTATTGTATTTTAAAACTTTATTATAAATAATATTGATAATAATCGATGCGAAAAACTTTCAAAAAACTTTTTTTAAATGAATTATAAGCAATTTAAAATTGATAAAATATTAAAAAAAATCACGTGACTGCAAACGCACTAAAATTGTTTTTGACAGTTGTGACGTCATAATGTTAAAATGTATATACGCAGTATACTATCAATGGCTTCTACATGTGTATTGACTAAAACTATCCTAAATTTAGTATAAAAAAAATTTGTTGACAAGTAATTCTATTTAATAATGTGTGACAAATCTTTTATAAAAGCCAATTCTGCTAATATACTTACTGTAGATATTATTTATGATCACAGATTTTCTAAAAAATGATATATTTTCGGTTCAATTCAGCTGCGGTTCGAGATGCGAAAGCATCAATGGAAGTTTTTTTTTTTCACAAAATAATAATGTGACTGTAATTTATGAGAAACTAAATATTTTTCATTAAATATATCTAATTAATTTATTATTTATTATTATAATAATATAAATTAACATTATGACGTCACATTATGTTCGGGAAATGTCGGCGCGTTCTCGGAACTGGGTACAAAAATTTATTTTTAATTTGATATAACTTTTGAATTATAACGAAAATAAAAAAAGAAAAATAGTTTTGTTATAAAACTTATATACGATCTTTCCATTTATGACAAAAAAAAAATTTATTCAAAAGCCCAATTGTATCGAATACTTAGTCCTGGATTTTTACAAAACAATTTGTAAAGCTTGCTGACATACAGGTCTATGAAAATTATTAAAAACCTTTTGAGTTATTATCGAGAAAATCGCAATTTTTTAATTTCTTTCGTCAGTAAACAGCTCTTAATTAATTGTACGAAGAAATTGAGAAAAAACCTCGAGGAATCCCGAATCCCCCAAAAAGTTATATTAAATTTTTTTTTTTTTTTTGATACATTGAATGGTGTATCAGCTAGGTTTTTCGCAAACACGGACGAACGTACATCCAAAATTCGTTTTGGATATGTAAGAACTATAGTGTCTATATTTGTCGAAACTAAGTTAAATGAATCATTGTGAAAAAAAATGAAGACAGCCAGTTCTGTTGTTTAGAAATTCGGATAATTTACTTAGCTTAGTTGCTTCATTCTATCGGGTGGCCCCAGGTCAGGATGTTCAATTTTTGTCTTCTGTTCATCTGCTAGTTGACTAACTCGCCACGGCGGCTCTCTCCTAATCCCAGTTCCCCAAGCTAGAGCACACTTCTAGCAAGGGCCTTGCCTTGTCATTATTGAATATTTGCAGTTTTTCACTTTTTAAAGTATTATAATACCAACATTGCGGATGGACATCTTATATAATATTTATTACAGCTCCACCGGCAGTTACTCAATTGCAAGCATATTCGAAAGACGCCACAAGAATATCTCTGCGATGGATGGCGCCCAATCCTCCGAATGGAGAACTGGAATTGTATAATATAACATATTATAATACTTATACAGGCTATTTTGTCCATAAAACTTGCGTCCCTCAACCTTGTGAATTGTTTGAGGGCTTAACATGTTCTGAAATCGAAGGCAGTTTCTACGAATATAATCTTTACACAATTAAGGTAAACTTTAGCAATGTACATACGTACTTGTAATTGATCTGCTCTGCATCAAAGAAAAAAACACAGTTATCAAAAATATATCTCTCTGTTCGGAAAGTGTCTTCTGTGTTTGTATTGCCATGCCATCTTGTCATAAAAAATTTCTTAAATTAAGCTTAGGTTTGCGACTGGTAACACTGTTGACGTATGCCTCCGAGGCATGTGGGCGCGTTTTGCTTTATTTATTTATTTTTTGAAAATGGTCTGAAAATGAAAAGTCGCTCCGGACCTCAATGGGTGTTAGTTCGCCCTTGAACACATGTTGCCAGTTTTGTATTAAAATATTGTAATTATCTCAATGATTAAAAAATACTACGTAGTTATTACAAAAATAAATCAAATAAATACATTCAAACAAATGTTTGTAGGTATATGCTAAAAACAAGAACGTAGACCAATTTGGGCAGCCTCAGTCAATTAAAGTAACGCCTAAAATAGAAGGTAATTTTATATTAAGATTATATTTTTACTTCATAAATAAGAGGCTTAATGCTTGAAAATTTGTAACAGCATCAACTGAACCTCGGAATATTAAAGAAAATTGGAATGAGGAGATAAGCCAACTTAGTGTTAATTGGGATCATCCGGATTTGATGAATGGGCCAATCAAACATTTTGTAATCGAATTAAAAATCACAGATTATGATGGACAACGATATTCAAACGTATCGAAGGAAACAAAAAATGTCGACAAATACATGAAGACATATCATACGGAAGTTAGTTACATACACAATACTTAGTTAATTCCAGCATTTCTTCTCAGTGCCCTAGCTGGATTCCTCGGAGTGCATGGCAAGATAATGATTTCATGCCGTCAAACAGTCACAATCGCATTGCTGATTGGGTCCTCCCGGGTTTGCATTGCTGGTGGGGGCCCCGGTTGCTAGGCCCCAATTACGGCGCTGTCAGTGACTGATTAAGTAGTCAGTTTTAATCGTCCTTCTTTGTCGAAAATCAGTTTCCACTTTTTTTTTTTTGTATCTAGCGCTTGGAAAGCTCTGTCAGCGCAATACTAAACATTTAAGTCACATCAATTACAATTTTTCGAAGTAAAATTTCTTTAGGCGCAAGTTGAGAGTAGCTCAGATGTTTTTTCGGACGGAAGTAACGCGTTTCTGTAGTTTCCGCTATTTAATGGGTTCGATTGACAGATGGCGGCATCAAAACGCTTTGCACAAACCATCTTGAACAAAAGGTGAAACATAGTCATAAACCAATAAGCATAGCCAAGTATATTTAATTTGCGAGTGATTTTATTTCTGAGTGACTATTTCTCAAAAAGACAGTGATAAAAACAAATTTAAAGAAGTTTTACTTCATATATATATATATATTTTTTTTTTTGGTTTCTTTAAAATCTTTTCATCATTCACGTTTGCAGATTACGAAAGTACTTCGGTCAGCCACATATGACATCGCGATTTCCGCTTTTAACGGGATGAAAGGAAGGACCGGTTTTAAGCATAATGTCATTATTCCACCCCTAAAACCGCAATTTGACAACCCCGCGGCTAACGTTAGTATAAAAGAAAAGAATAATTCATCAATAATCATCTTGCTGCCGGATATAACTGTTGAAAATCAATCGAGAAACTGGTAAGATTTTTTTTTGATATTCCACATAACAGGATATTGAACAGTAAAAACCTTGAGTTGAAGGGGTGACTCGCGGATGATATTTTTTACCCGAAGTTCAAAAAACTCGACTTCATTTCGTTTAGAATGTTTCTGGATAGGCGACGACCTCAAATCTTTGTTTTTTTACGCTTTTTAGTGACCCGTTTTGAAGTAAGTTTTTTAAGCTTTTTTCTGAAATATAATTAATATCATGTCGTTTGATTATCTAGCTCATTGTATGTGGTAATAAGTGACAACTCTGGAACATCGCAAACAAAAGGCAATGTTGGTAGTTCTGAGAAAATATTGGAAGAAGCACAAGTTTTAGATAAAGATTCGTGGGTAGCTGCTAAATTAAAGGTTAAAAAAACATTATTCTTTCTAGCTTTTAAGGAGGTTTGGGTCGAAAATTCAAAATGATTAGGTATATTTGCTTAAATTTTACAGTGGCAAAATTTTGAATACTATATATGGACAGTATCATTGCTGAAAATTTAAAATTCAAAATATATTTTTAATACATGCAATCAAATGGCAGTCAATGAAATAGTGACATAAAACAACAGAAAACTCATAAAATCAAACACATATAATTAATGTCAAAAATAACTATGCTATGAATTTTCAAAGTTAAAAAAAACTAAAACTTTGCCCTGTACTAATAATGAGAAATTAAAAAATCCCGTTTTAGTGAGTTTTACATAAATTCTCAATAAATAAATGGCAACCGCGCTTGCTCTTCTCCGCTTGTGTTCTCTTGACGGTAGGGATAAAAGTCTGTAGGTGGGAGTGTTTCTTACACTGTCCAATAGTACAATAAGTGAAAGCAAGAGCGATATATGTGCAAGTGAGAAAGTAAATGCAATGTTGCCAATACATTTGTCCAAGTTGAAATGCATAATCTCTGAATAAGTCTAGCGAATGTATATTATTGTAGACACCATATTATATAAAATTAGGAGGCCTGTGTATAAGCAAAAGAGCCTTCCCAACCTCCTCAATTTAAATTAAAATCATAGCGTAGTTTCGCACTTTTAGTTTTGCTTAACAATTTAATAAATAATAAAAAAAATGATTTATCTTGATCAGCTTGGCACACAGAGTTATGTTATTAAATATTGACAGTCGGCAAAAATCTTTAATAAAATAATGATTTTAGGTGCCAGTAAATTCGCGTGATTTCACAGTAGGTGACGGAACATCCAACGATGGCTTTATAAATCAGCCTGTCGACATCGAAAACAAACGATACGAAATCATTATTGTATTAGAAAATGAATACAGGAGTGTGTCTGCTTATTCGAGATATAGTGTTGGCTTCACTAGCGACGAAGTGAAAGCACCATTACCACCAGAATCATCATCTGGTTGGATAATCGTCATTTGTATCATCGTGGTATTAGTTCCTGTAGTCCTGTGGATCGCTTACAGGTTTGCTTCGTATTGCATCGTTCTTTCACCCGTAACGCGCGACTCCGACGCCACCGCGACCCTCCGCACACGATTCGACTATTTTGCAATTTGGATTTCTAACCAGTACAGGATGCGATCGTTCTGTGTGCTTTCATACGCCCATTTGAGATCAGTTTCAAACTGGTCGTGTGCGACACTGTTTGCAAGTCGATAAGCAATTTCAGTTGTATGTTGTTGCGAAATTATTCTTCTGTAAGGTAAGAGCAACTATCTTTATCAATTCAGATAAGTCGCGCTCGTGTCAATGTCAATCGATTGCATCGTGAACTGGTTTGTTTGTTTAAAGAGAACTTTGGGTACTTAAATGCAAAGCTCTAGGAGTCGTTTGATTAAGAAACATTTCTTTATTTCACTTATCGTCGCAGTAGCGTCCAAGTCGCGTAATGCAGGTGAGAAAGCGGCTTTACTATTTAAGAATCAGAAACAGAACCGACTTTTGATAAGAATGAATGGGATTTCAAAAGGCATATTAAGATTACTATTAATTAACTCCTTTTCATTAATCTAACTTCCATTGATGCACACGTCTCTCATTTTTCTCAACAATCAACTTTTAAATGTCTAATCATAAACAGAATTCGATATGTACAAATAAATATTAATAGAGGTCAATTTTTTTCAAATATAGATGGAAATCTAATAAAGGGTTGCAACTAGACTTTAAAACAATTGCTATACCTGGATTGAGAAGGCAAAATCGCACAATTGGTGAGTTCTCTAAATATATAATATGTGGATAAACATGAAATCTGGATATTCTGATTCAAACTACGCGAAACGCAAAGCTCCTTCTAAAATAATTTAATGGCAACTAATATAATATTCAGACCTATTCTACCAACGATAACCACGGTGATTATCAAGTGCTTAGCAAAATAAGCACACTGGTTAATCATTTTTGTTTGTTTGTTATTCTGCTAAGCAAATGACTACCTAAAGCATTGTAGTACACTACATTAAAGTCGGGAACACTTTTGCCTGTTGCGTTATGAAAAATGCGAAAAAAATTTTTGATGCTTTTCTGCAGACACCAGCAGTTCTACAATTCCTCTCACAGTTACTAATGAAAGTTCCACGAATGGAGTAAAAGTTTTAAAACCAAGAAAATCTCCTCCTCCTTCAAAATCATCCAGCGCATCGTCGACGCCGCAATCGAACATAAAAAGACAGCATGTTAACTCTGCAAGTCGACGCATAAACATTTCGGACTTCAAGCAATATGTACAAGAAGCTTTTAAGACGAATGAACTCCAGAAACAGCACGAAGTATTTGATCAAAACATATTTTTTATAATTTCAGTAAACTATCAAACTAAAATACTATCCAAGTGTGTAGGCTTTCGGTGTTGTTCCAAATCTTCATGGTTTTCGGGCTTATAGGCAGTGCTACATTGATATTTCAACCCGACGTTTCGTCTACAACTGCCGTAGACATTATCAAAGGCGACGTGCCATTCTAGGCGACTCACAGATAAGTGTGTCGACGCCTGCTGTTCTCTCTTCATTTATTCTCAGCGTGCTAGCAGCATAGACAAAGAACGCTAGCAGAAGGCTTAATTCTAAGTAAAACCTGGACACCATCACAGCGGCATACCAACCCACTGAGTGGAACGACCAATCATAGAAAAGTAAACTACGACCGAGCAGAGAACACTGCAGTCGTCGAAGGACACTTCGCCAGCTGCCACATCGCCTTTGATAATGTCTACCGTAGTTGTAGACGAAACGTCTGGTAGAACAGCCTATAAGTCCGGAAACCAAGAAGACTAATTGTTTATAGTATTATCCAAATATTTTCGAAATTTTGACTAAAAAGAAGACAAAATTAGACACACTAAAGTATTTTTTCAAAACAATTTTGACACATACTTTAGACATATCTAAAGAATGATTTGGAATCAACGAGGCTTTATTTATTCTAGATGTTTCCTCGCGGTCAGACGAGACCTATTGCATATGGATCATTGTCGCAAAATAAATCAAAAAATCGATATGCAAATTTGGTTGCATGTAAGTAAAAATATTGAACAACAGACTCCGATTTTTATATCGCGTGCTCTCATTTTTAATACATTTTTGTTTATTTTTCAGATGACGCAACTCGTGTAATACTTTCAAAACTTCCGAACGATCCATTTTCAGATTACATCAACGCAAATTATATTGATGTAAATTATCTGATTTTTAAACCTTCCAATAGCGCTTACTTTTAATTTTGATAACATACATAAATCATTTCAGGGCTACCAAGCCAAAAATGCCTACATAGCTACACAGGGACCCAAACCAAAAACGGTAAATGATTTTTGGAGGATGGTGTGGCAAGAAAATTGCAAGTACATAATTATGTTAACAAATTTGGAAGAAAAGAATAAGGTATTTATTGATTTTAATTTCTTTTAACGTTTTCAGTCAGTTCTTTGATTAAAACTACGTTTTAGAAAAAATGTGAACAATATTGGCCAAACATCAACGAATTTGCGACGTATGGAGAAATAACAATACATCAAGAAAAAACTGAGGTTCACGCTGACTACATTTCTCGATTTTTCAAAGTGTCACAAAGTGATAAAGGAACTCGAACGGTTGAACAACTACACTTCACTTCTTGGCCCGATCATGGAGTACCATTGTATCCAAAATCATTGGTACCGTTCCTGAAACGTATCGTCGAAATGCCATTAAATCCTCCAATCATTGTTCATTGCAGGTAATTCTATTTATGTTATCTTAACCGTAAAATGTAAGCATATTTAATATCTATTCTTGATTTTTTTAAATAATAAAGTTGCAGTATTTTCAATTGATCAATAATTAAAGCACATTAGATGAAAATATTGCATCAATAATAAATAAAACTGAAAATTTGTCTTTTTAAACATTTTTTTTTCGACAGGTTCTTAAGACTTCGATTTTCCATTAGGAATTTTGTAAAAAAGCGAAGGAAGTTTTAATATTATAATTTTTCTGAAGTTAATCATTTAAAAGTGAAATGCATCCTTTTTCGATTTCAATCGGCAGTTGGGACGAAAGAGTGAAAGAATCGTTTCTACTCTCTCTGTCAAAGCGCCATACCCACTCTACATACTCAGTTACAAATTCCACATAATCTTTTCCTAATCCTGAAATTATAAAACCGTCAACAATTACTAGAACTTAAGAAGTTTCACTTCTAACGCCCGAGAGTCTCACGCATATTTTTTTTTGTATTTAAGTGCCGGAGTTGGAAGAACAGGGACAATAATTCTGTGTGACATCTGTTTGAGAATGGCCGCCGAGGAGAACGCTCTTGATGCACTGCATTATTTAAAAGAAATCAGAGAGCAAAGATCTAACTTAGTAGACAACATAGTATGTAGAAATTGTAAAGATTACTCTCATGCTTTTGCACCGTAAGCCCCAAAAAACCAAACAATCGTTAATGTTTCATCAACTAGTCTTTCCAAATAATTGCTCTTCAGTGTCAACGTCTAGAATGCACTCTCTAATTGAAGTAAATTAAAATATTATAAATCCGGCAGTCAGAGGACATTAGACTGTTAGAATAATTTTCATTAATATCTATTCAGTATAAAAATGTAATATTAGATTTTAATGTAGAACGTGTTAGGGAGTGTTTCAATGACTGCGAAGTATGATGCATATCTAATTTCAGGACCAGTATAAATTAGTCCATCTCGTTCTCGTCGAAAGTTTGTTGACTAAACCTACATCTTTTCCCTGCAATGAAGACTTTGAGCAAACAATAAATAAATTAATCAAAGACGGAACAGTAAAAACTCAAATGGATACAATTGATGCAAACTCCTGGCAAGATATAGCAATGCGATCCAAGGCGTCGTTTAAGAAGACAGCAGAGAATCGACCCAAAAACCGTTTCCAGAATATTTTACCGGACAGTGCTGGTCGTGTGTTCATATCTCGTTGGCCTCTGAGAGACGAGCATTCTGATTATATAAATGCTGTCACAGTCGATGGATTCCGAGTACCTGATCAATTCATTGTTACTCAGCAACCGCTTCCGAATACAGTGGTCGATTTCTGGCGTCTTGTACAAGAACAAAAAGCGTCTGTTATTGTTTCGCTTAACAATATTCTATCGGATGATGACGTAAGCATAGAAAAATAATACAAATGAAGAGTTTTAAGATGTCCTCCACTCCATGTTTCGATATCTCCAATTTGATCGTTTTTATTCTCTTATTTTAACAACAATTACCTCAAATTTCTTTTTATAGTCATTTAATTTTGACGTTATTTAAATTATTGATGTTGTCCTGGATATCTGATAATAATCCTCTTGGAATCATTTTTAAATTAAAAAAATATAACCGTAAAAATACTATTTCAGACGACATTGGAATTCTGGCCAGCTGAAGACGATAAACTAGCTCCGGTACCGTATCTAAAAATAAAACATGTAGAAACTGTACGCACCCATTTCTTTGATTTAATAACTGTAAAAATGACAGAGAAATCACCTGACGTCGTAAGTAAACCAAATATATGTAAAGCTATTAATCCATGTCTAATTGTGTACTGGGTACGTAAGGTGATTGCGCGACCGAAAGTACCTTCTTTTCATAGTAGTCAATAAACCACTTTCCAAAAAGTGTGACCCTTTGAAAAAATATTCCGGTCACGACTGAATTTTCGACGATTTTTCCGACAGTCGTGTTAAATCAAACTATTCAATGATTACGCTATTTTTACTTTTTCTAACGCAAAGACGCGCAACTACTTGGTTGCCTAAGGGTTTCCCCAGCCTTAAATCCGGTCCAAAAAAATCTATAATTGCCCCGCATTAATTAAGATATTATTTGATTGATTTAGGATAAACAAACTGTCAGAACAATGATAAAAATCCTTCAAGTTAACCAATGGGAACCAGGCAATGTTCTTCCTTCTGGAGAAGTTGATGATTTAATTAGCTTATGGAGAGAAACACAAAAATGTTTTAGTGGAAATGGACCTATTATTGTTACTTGTCAGTGAGTATCTCTGTTCTTTATTTTAATGAAATTATAACAAACTACTTTAATATTATTTAGGCGTTGCATAAACATTTCTTTTGCAAAACTTTTTCTCTTAGCAGAAAATTCTCAAAATTGTAAGTTATGCCATTGCAGGTAAGAATGAACCAATGAATTAGCAGGTTAATACCAAACAGGCTCAAAAAGTTGTAGTGAAGTCTCAGGGGCTTCAAAAAAAACCTAACAGATTTTTTTTTCTTCTCTGTCTACATTTTGTTAACCAATCGAAAATATATTATTCTTTAAAAAAAACCTCAACAAGAGGTAACACTTAATATCTTCAAATGTTTAATCCGTCACTGAGGAATAAGAAAACAGTGTTTTAGTGTTCTGCAATCGTAATGTTAAAATTTCAGCGATGGTTCAACAGCTTGTGGCCTATTCGTGGCGTTGTCTTTCGTCATCGAAAAAATTAAATTGGAACAGGAGTGCGACGTGTGTTTGGCAGTGAGGACGATTCGACGCAACAGACAACAGCTTGTGCGCAGTCAGGTAAGGAATTAAGAATTCGAAAGCGTGTCAATACTTTATTTATGTTTCTTTCTTTCTTTCGCAGGAACAGTTCAAGTTTCTCTACAAAACAGCAGTGAGTTTCGTGGATAGTTTTGAGCATTACTCGAATTTTCAACCCACAGTTAATAACAATTAAGATATAGGTATAAGATATAATTATTTTTGTGAATTAATGTAAGAAATGCTTTATTATTGAATAAAATATATTATTGTTAAATAAAATATATAAATGTAATACATTTATGATATCAAAGATTTAGAAATAAAGACGCCAATAATCAAATACATTTGTAAAATGATCAGGATCATAACTAGCTTTTTTGGAGCCCTGGGACCTCCTACAAAATTTTATGAATTAAATAAAGCTACACATTTCCTCAAAATAATAGTTTTATCCAGTAGTGCAACCAGAAAAACAAATTTTGGAGGGAGCTAAAGAGCTAGGTATGTTCCATTGATTTCTACGAACAGTTTTTAAATTTACATGTGCCCCACCCCTGATCTCTTGGTATCAATATCCAGGCTCGCATCTTTGTGTATAATTAGGAGAGCTAGCCCGGGTACTATTTCTCCTGTTCCATTGAGGCACGCATCCAAGATTTTACTCTGCGTATTAAGGCATATCAGCCTATCGACCTCAATTAGAGCTGTGGTCATATCGTCCTTACTCACACGGGTGGATATGAACCTGAATTTTGAAGTGTATTTAAATATCGAAGCAACATTTGCAGGGCTGTATCTCCACGGGTCCTGTTAAATTCGGCGTCTCGTTTTCTGTAAGTATTCCGAATTTCAAAAGGATCCGTTCAATATTCCAATGTTCGAGTTTTAACTAAGTAGATTAACCCCCCATTAGGGGATGAATTATCAAAAATCCTTTCTTAGTGCTCACTTACGTTATATAAGGAACTCCTGTGCTAAATTTCATGCATCTAGACCCCCTGATTTAGGCTGTGCGTTGTCTGTCACAGCCTTTAGACAAAGTGAAAAAAAGTAACATACTGCAAATTTCTACAAAACGTAAATATCAAAAATTTGCTATCCAGCTCCCAGAAGCAGTTAGATGTATTTATAGAGAACAAAGCAACACTTTTTACTGCAAATTTCTACAAAACGTGAATATCAGAATTTTGCTATCCAGCTCCCAGAAGTAGTTAGAGGTATTTCTAGCGAATAGAACTAGACAAAACAGTTGCATAATAGTTTTTTTACTCACACCACAATTTGCCGTCTGTAATGACAATCAGACTGTTATCTAATGAATTATATTTTTAAAATTTTTACCCATTTCACAGTCAGGGCCGGACTAATCCACTTTGGCCTTTTTGAAATCTGAAAAATAGTTAAAAAAATGAAATTCAAATATTTCCTTTTTTAGAGTGTTAAAAAGAATTCAAAATTATCGGAAAAATTAGTTTTTAGTAAAGTAAACCCACCGGTTTAGGCCTAGCACACATGAAGAGCGTTCAACGCGCGTTGGGCCAACGCGCGTTGAACGCTCTTCATGTGTGCTAGGCCTTAGGCTGTGCATTGATCAGTCAATGTTAGAGTTTTAACTAAGTAGATTAACCACTTCCACCTTATATAAGGAACTCGTGTACCAAATTTCAATGCTCTAGAATCTAGATCCACCGGTTTAGGCAGTGCGTTGTCTATCAGCCTTTAGAGGGAAGAAAAAGTGAAAAAAGTAACACATTTTACTGCAAAAGTCTACAAAACGTAAATATCCGAAATTTGCTATCCAGCTCCCAGAAGCAGTTAGGAGGTATTTATATTGACTAAAGCAAGACGTCAGACTGTTATCTAATAAATTATATTTTAAAAATTTTAACCCATTCCACAGTCAGGGTCGGACTAATCCACTTTGGCCTTTTTGAAATCTGAATAATAGTTAAAAAAATGAAATTCAAATATTTCCTTTTTTAGAGTGTTAAAAAGAATTCAAAATTATCGGAAAAATTAGTTTTTAGTAAAAAGAAACATAAGAACGCATTTTCTTTAATTTTAGAGTAACCATATAAAAAGCAACACATTTTCATTTTTATTTGTTTTATTTGTCTATACAATAATCCGGCCCTGAACACAAGTATTCCAAATTATTCTATTGTATAATAGTTTTAAAATTCGACTTTGACGAATTATAAACAAGTAAGTATAATCATAATTAATTTGGTACCAAAACAGTTTTTTTTTATATTTTTGTGGATATTTAAAATTTAAAGTTGAAATAAAAACATCAAAATATATCACTTCAGTGCTAAATCTATTAAATTAAAATAGATGTTATGCATGCATAATAAAGCATGATAAAGAAACAAAACAGGAGTTAATGTTTTAGCTTTCCAAGTCTAAATATTTCAAAAATGGAAAATTACAGATATGACCTCTTGATTTTAGGACTGCAGTATAAGCAGCATTCGACATTACGCAATCTTAAAAATTCGACAGTCAATAATATAAACACAAAAGTATCAGGCGCGCAGCTAAATAATAATTTTATACATAAACTAGCTGTTACCCGCGACTTCGTCCGCGTTGAATTTATGTTTGCTAGCATGGCATATTTGAATGTATACTATTTGCGGCCATAACTTTTAAGCTTAACATCTCAGAGATAAAGACGTTCAAATGTTGCATTACAACGGTGTTTAAACACACTTCAAATGGCCACATTTTTTTTTATTTGGAATGTCATTTCCTGCGTTAGTATAAGCCGCGTGATCCTAAAAAGCGAGTTATTAAAAAATGTCGAAAATCGACTAAATACGAGAAAATTTCCTTAGTCGTAGGTTTTTGGATAATTTTGGAAAATCTCTCGGAACCGATTTAAATTCGGTAGACTTTTAGAGAACTAGCTGCTGTTCCCCCCTTGGCTTCGCCCGCGATGGAGATGAAACACAATAGCAACAACAGTAGTGACTGTGTGTTGTCCATCAGTACATATTAGCCCTCTAAGGAGATAAATTTTCAAAAATCCTTTAGGAATGCTCACTAACGCCATATAGGGGACTTCTGTGCAAAATTGCATGCATCTAGACCCTTCGGTTTAGACTGGTCCGTTGTACGGTCAGTCCAATGTTAGAGTTGTAACCAAGTCCCCTTAGGGGATGAATTTTCTAAAATCATTTTCGAGTACACAGCTACGTTAAATAAGGAACCCCTGAGCAAAATTTTATGCATTTAGACCCAACGGTTTTAGGCAGAGCCGTTGTCTGTCAGCCTTTAGAGGGTTTAAAAAAGTGAAAAAAGTAACATTTTGACTGTAAAATTTCTACGAAACGTAAATATCAAAAATTTGCTATCCAGCTCCCAGAAGCAGTTAGGAGGTATTTATAGCAAATAAAGCAAGACGTCAGACTGTTATTTAATCAATTATATTTTTAAAATTTTAACCCATTCTACAATCAGGGCGGCAGGGCCGGACTAATCCACTTTGGCCTTTTTGAAATCTGAATAATAGTTGAAAAAAGGAAATTCAAATATTTCTTTTTTTAGAGTGTATAAAAAGAATTCTAAATTATCGGAAAAATTAGTTTTTAGTAAAAAGAAACATAAAAACACATTCCCTTTAGATTTTAGAATAACCATATAAAAAGCAACACATTTTTATTTATTTTTTTTTATACACAGTTGTCCGACAGCAAAGTAAACTATCTTGTTTATAAATCTGTTCAAAATAGACAGTTTGACCGGGTCCTTCTAAAAACTGTCCCCTAGACATTTGTCTCATTTGTCTATACAATAATCCGGCCCTGAACACAGTATTCCATATTATTACCTATTGCATAATAGTTTTAAAATTCGACTTTGACAAAGTATACACAACCAGGTATAACAATAATTAATACAACATTAATAAAACAGTTTTTTTTTTTTGTATTTTTGTAGATATTTAAAATTGAGATAAAACATCAAAATATACCACTTCTGTGTTAAATCTATTTAATTTAAATAGATATTATGCATGCATAATAAGTTTGATAAAGAAACAAAAGAGGAATTAATGTTTCAGCTTTTCAAGTCTAATATTTCAAAACTATAAAATTACAGACATGACTTGGTTTAGTAATGCGGTATACGCAGCATTCAACATTACGCAATCTTTAAAAATTCGTCAGTCAATAATATAAACACAAAAGTATCAGGCGCACATCTATTAATAATTTTATAACTAGCTGTTACCTGCGACTTCGTCCGCATTAAATTTATGTTTGTGAGCTTGATATATTTGAATGTATATTATTTGCAGTCAGAACTTTTAAGCTTAACATTTCCGTTTGGATATATTTTTGACGTGATAACGTCTTATAAATTGATTAAACACCGGCTGCACGCACGAAAAAGTGTCACGTTCCGCCTGAGCCTGAGCGTGCAAGCGAGAGCGCGGTATAAGCGATAGAGAGGCACGATCGGCCCAAGCGTCGGCTTGTACGCATTTCAATGTTTCTTTATGACGTTATCACGTAAAACTATCGTCCGTAAACCGACTTTACAGACAACCAATTTTGTTTTTTGTTTTGTTTTGCAGAATTGTTCCAAACACCTGTCAATATAATCTCAAGATCACATTTTGTTTTCTCTATAATTAAAAAAGCGCTGTGTCAAGGTCATAGGGGCCCCATTATCCTAATGTGCTCTGGGTTTCCAAAAAAATTTAACTCGAAAAAAAAACATACTGAGTTTAAAAAAAAAACTCGCTCCTAGGCTGTGGCTTAGGTTGGCCTGTGTGCAATTTTTGGAGTTCTCATCAAGCTGTATGACGTAAAATAGAACTAGTTTAAATTGTTTGGAGGAAGTAGGTATATTGAGCTATCGTCACGCTATAGACCACTGCGGTTAGTGCGATAAGTAATGGTTTTTTTACTAAGTGGTTTGCTTTTATCCTTGAATATTTTTAACGAGTGCATTTCATCTACACTTACTTATGTGTAAATAAAAAATGATATTCAATTCGGTCAGTATTCTGAAAAAATTAGACAGTAAAATAGAAAAAAGGAACAAATAAATAACAGAAGCAATTATTTGAAGAGTTGATATTATTTTCTGTGAATGTTTGAAAGGACTTGCTATTATCTCATTAAGGTAAACGACAATAATATTAAACAAATAATTCTTTTTTTTTGCACGACTTCTTGCCTATACAGCGGCAGTAAAATGACCAATTTTACACTCGTGCGTAAAGTAAAACAAAAGAAATGCGATTCGCCAATCTAATAGTAATGTCTCTGTTAGTTGAAAATTAAATCTATATGAGCGACAAAGATGGTAAAGTAGGCGTTGTCTGATACATAAATATCATGCATGATAATTTTATGATTTGTATCTAGGCGTCATAGAATATTAATTTACACACTTGATACATAACCTATTATTTTTATCATTTTATAAATAATCAGACGCGGGTGTGAACTTAGTGAATAAAAAAAAAAATAATAAATTCAAAAAAACTAAAACCCGACTACCGAAAAAAATGAAACAAGAAAATATTCTCATCTGAGGATAGCCATGGCCATATTATGCCACCTACCCTAACATATCATTACATTAACGAAATTTTGAATTTTGACGAGAATCGAGATTTTTTTTCATAATGGACGAAATTGGATAATCTCCCCGGATCTTTATCATTCGGTAGAGACGACAGTAGTGGAGCTTTTAGTTCCACCGTATTAAAAAAAAAATAAACTGTGATTTTTTAATATTTTAGAAAAGAGATAATTTTAAGGATATTTGATTGGTGGAATTTATTTCCGCTTTTGTGTCTTAATCATTCTGTATTTTACATATAATTAATAACATTGTTCAATTTTAGGAATAGCTGATCTTCAACCGACGCATCAAAAATAATATGTTTTACTGTTTTTAATAGACCAGAAAATGGTTAGGTCTTGCATTTGCGCACAGAATTTTCTGACTTTGACGGTAAGAAAGTTTTTTCTAATAGCAGAGTCTCGCAAACATTATAAGTTCGAAATAACACCTCAAAATTATATTTTTCGTCAGCCGTTTTTAGTTTTCTAGCCAATAGGCGACGCAAAAGCTTAAACCGTCCTGATTACAGAATTTAGAATAAATATTATGTTTTGTTTAGAATGTCCCTTTCTTGTAGACCCTAAACATGAGTTTTTGGACAATCTCAAAATCTACATTTTTCCGTTAGTGTTTTTTTGAACGGAAATGTTCTTAAATCCCTTTTAAATTCGATAGGCTTATAGAAAATGACACTCTGAAATCAAAAAGGTCATTAATATTGTTATCACGATGGACACGATATCTAAAATAAAATTTCTGAATAGTTTTGAATTACAATTTTGTAAGAATAATTTGGTTGTTTATTGCAAAAGTGTACGTTTATGTACAGAAATTATTTTGTGTACCAAAACAGTAGTAAAGTAATGATTTATTTTAAATCTGCTCTCCTGATATCTGGCTGTTTATATTTTGAACCGCTGCTGAATAGAAAATAGTTTTAATATTATATAATAGTAATACTTAAATGAACTGTAGTCCTAATACTTTTATTGTTAGCCCATTAAATACCACTTAAATTAAAACTCGATTTTTTTTTCTCAAATTCGGAACCCAAAGGAATGATGAGAGTATGAGACCTCTGGTGAGAAATGCGCCGAACTGTCCTAAGGGGGGTTTTTGACAGGTAAACATTGATTTAGGAAAGCATGATGGAGGCTAACATTGATTTTTAAATCAATGTTTACCTGTCAATAACCCCCTCATAGGACAGTTCGGCGCAATTATCACCAGAGGTCTCACCATTCCTTTGGGTTCCGAATACCTTAGTAAACTAAAGCAATACGCTTTTATTGCAAAGTGGACTGAAAAATAAAAACGTAATTTTCGAAACACAAAGATTTTTGTTCAACAGTAATAGGAAGTCCTCCAACTATAATTTAATTTTTTTAATAAGCTTTTCTCATTTTAAGCTTATTCAAAGATATAATTATTATATCAAGTAGGGGTACTCCCTATCGCTGTTGAACAAAATCTTTATATTTAATTTTTTTTTTAATTAAATGTTTAATGGTGTTTCGACACTTAATTATATAATTTGATAATTAGTTTTTACTTTTTAGTTCACATTACTGTCTCTAGTAGTTTTTTTAAACTCTATTTTTGTTATACACATAATACATTACAAACATCCATGAATCTTGTTTCAGAGCTTGAATTTTAGTTCAAAACTTTCAAATAAAAAATAATGGTGTGAATAATGAAGATGATGCAAAAAGTGTTAAGATTGATTATAATATACCTAACTGATTTTTTGTTTATTAACACCTCATTGTCAGAACATTAAATATTGAAAAAAATTTCGTGTTAATTACATTGCAAAAATGCAATAATGGCAAAAGATGGGTTAATTGCGGAAGGAGAAATGACAGCGTTTGAAACCATAATAGTATAACTAAAAAAAAGATATGCTCATACGCAGGTAGTAGTCTCTCTCTATCTAGCGTTTTATCTCTGGGGCTGAATATAAACAAATGATCAAATACAAGTTTGTTTATTTTAATATGTTGAATTCAGAACCTCTCAATTAGACGATTTTTGAGATATGCATTTTTGTCAAAAAAGTGAACACTTGATTTTACCATTACGCAAAAATCTCTTCTTATTGCGCACCTGGGCTATGAAAAGAATCTACTATCGAAATTTCAAGTATCTACTTTCAGCGGTTTGGCAAAATGTCATCGTTTTGTCTCTGAGTGAAGTCATGCGCAAACCGTATCATCAGTGATCATAGTATCATGGTTTCAAAGAAAAGAGCTGTTAGGGAATTGGATAATAGTTTGACGTCAGTTCTAAATACAAGGTTTTAGTTTCCTACCAAAAAATACCTCTTAAATTGTTCTGGGAGCTGGATAACAAAATATTGAAAAGTAGCTATTTGGCAAGATTTTTAATACGTACCGAAAAAATACAAAACTCATCCAATTTCAATGAAATTTTCCATGTATATAGAGGGCTTTTCAATTCAAAAGTAGGGCTTATATTTGGCTTCATTCGCGTTGAGGTCTCATATAAATAAAAATATGTTTCATTCAAAATTATTTTTCGACAAAAAGGGAAAATCTCACAGAAACCCGTTACAAGCTTTTTCTGGAAAGGTCCTTTGCTCATTAAGAACTGACCTCGCTTACTGTACAGTAGAACCTCGATTATCCGAGTCGCAATTATCCGAGCTCTGGATTAACCGAGCCACTAAAGACTCAATTACGGATATTGGGTCTTTAGCTTCTAAAATATAGTAGGTATGTAATGTACATATTTCCATGTAAAATCGTCGGGGCGATAAAATAATTTATTAATAAAAATATTTACATGGTAAAAATGTTTATAAACCGTTTAAAGTACATTTGAGTTTATTTTTTTAATGAATAAAAAATAATTCCGGATTATCTGAGTTTTCAGTTATCCGAGTAGAGTGTTCCCCATGTCGGATAATCGGGGTTCTACTGTATTTCCTATATGGCACACACTATTGCATCGACCGAACAGCGGTGCCTAAGAGTTACTGAAGGGTTTTAATTTAGGGCAGATGCTGGATTGATGATAATATTTAAGAATAAAATTATTATTATCAGGGATTTAAGGAAAAAAACTTCAGTTCATATAATTAAGACACAATTTTTGCATTAACATTTACGTTATATTGTCGGCAGGATTTAGCACTGCGACCCGAGTTTTTTTTATTTCATATGTCATAAGCAGTGAAAAATATCATTAATAAAGAATAACTGTTTCCTTTTGCTACAGATAGAATTCAACCGAGGGAGATACTAGGAAACTTGGCTTCAAAAAGTCGTTGTGTTCTAATATTATTTTTATGTTATTTCAGGAAATTGTTCTACTAATAATTTTAATTGCCACCCTTCTTGTCGCTATTATAGGATGGACAAAAATTATAAAAGAGTAAGTAAACTTGACACATTCATAAAGAATCTCTGCTGTAGGGATGTTTCAGTACCTATATATTAGGGAAATTTTTCATATTTTTTTCGGTTCCATTAGCTAATGTTTTAGCATTGCACCTAAAAAAATAATCTCCCAAAATTTCAGCTTCCTAGATCAAACCTGTGAACGACGCAAACCGAGTTTGTTTCCCGTTTAATTAACATGGGAAAAATAACGTTTTTATCATACATGGATAGCTGGTAGAACATTTTTTTTTAAATTCTTGTTAGCAGCATTTTGTAGAGAATTAAATTTCCCACAAAAAAGGTACTTAGTACTAAATCCGTGAATTCATTATTTTCAAAGATATGTTCGTTTAAACATTCTCATAAAAATCAGAAAATATCTTTGAAAATAATGAATTCGTGCCTACTTGATCTTAATGTCCTAAAATTTCTTCATTCGCCCGTTACTATTATATATTGATTAAGTGGAAGTTTAAAAATGTAGAAAATAACGGGAAGTGTGATAGATGGAAAATAGTAATGGTGCGAATGGCGTCTGTTATGAGAAACGGACGTTAAACGCATTAATTATTATTATTACCACCGACATGGTGTTATTGGTTAAATTCAATAATAAAATTTTAATGCGCTCTGTACAATTTTGCAAAAAATATTAATTGTTTAGATACGCTCTTTTAGTCTTCATTGTTTTTCGAAATTACAACAATACTTGTTTCAGAAGGAATAAGAAGAAAAAAAGAAATAAAATACATAACTGCCAATCGACCAAGCACATATCTAACTGTCCTATGCATAAACCGGTTCGCAAAAAAAGACGACCAAGGCACAGTAAGATCAGTACTGGTAGGAGACCTCAACCTCTACCCAAATATACGAGATGTATGTATTTTAATTATTTAATGTTTATTTTTTTTTTGGGTAGTATTTAAACGAGTGACTGTAAATTACAATTTTGGGTGACAAAAATAATCAATTTGGGTTACTGTATTATTAAGTGAGCGACTGACTGCACGTGACGAGAAAATAATAGTTGGGTGACTAAATTACTAAGTGAGCGACTGTTCAAACAATTAACTATTTAATTCGCATACCCCGTTATCGTTCACCCCGGAATTGTTTTTTTAAAAACTCAACATTTGCCCCTTCCCGTTTCACAGCGAGACAATTCGCATACCCCTTTATCGTTCACCCCGGAATTACAATTCGCATACCCGTTTATCGTTCACCCCGGAATTGTTTTTTTAAAAACTCCACATTTGCCCCTTTCCGTTTCACTGCGAGACAATTCGCGTACCCCTTTATCAAAAAAAGCGGTGGTTTTCAATCTTCATGAAAATGTGAGTTCTAAGTTGTAATCTCAAAGTGAAAAAAAAAAAAATAAAAAGTAAAAACAAAAGAAGATATCTGCTTCAAAATTACCGAAGGCATTCTAGTCGCTCACTTAGTAATTTAGTCACCCAACTATTATTTTAACATGTCAAGTTATTAAAACAGTATCTCATCACCAGTCACCAAATTTGTTTTTTCATTCCACCATTTTATATTTCCCCATTTTTTTTTAATTTCAAAGCAGACCTTTATTAAAACACCGCGCACATTTGTGATGCATAAACCTGCACGACCAGCAGGCATGTTATTTCACAGAGTAGCGATAGTTGTTAATTTTATTGTATTTATAATACATAACTGCAAAATATTAATTCGAAGGTGCAGTCTGTCAACTTGCTTTTATGCCAGGAATCAAAATGTCGACCAAAATTTGGTATTTTATATACATTATACATATTTTACTTTCGATTGGTAATTTTATTTGAAAAGTCGATAACTATAGATACATTTCAGAAATAAAATTAACAACTATAATTTTTTATTAAAAATAGTTGTGCCAAAAAATTGAATCACAACCAAATCAATACATTTTATTATCAGAATTCAAATTTCATTAGAAAACTCGATGGATGAAGATCGAGACAAATCGGGATCCTGTACTATTATGTTATTTTACAGATCGTAGACGAGTTGTCAGTTACGTTACGAATGAGCGAGGCTTTCCGATGCTTCCTGAATATCTGGAGCTAGTCGCCGGCAACAGTTCTCCAGAGGAATCGTCACCGTTGAGTACGACACAACGACAAGTGAAAATCAAACAAAAAGATTGGTCGTTAAACGTACCCTAAAAATGAGATCGTCGGTTGTTTTTTCGAGTTAATTTATAGTATTATTTGTTCAATTCTGATTTTGATGTTATCTATACTAATATATAAAGCTGAAGAGTTTGTTTGTTTGAACGCGCTAATCTCAGGAACTACTGGTTCAAATTGAAAAAAAATTTTTTTGTTGGATAGCCCATTTATCGAGGAAGCTTATAGGCTATATAATATCACGCTATGACCATTAGGAGCGGAGCATTAATGAAAAATGTTGCAAAATGTTTCTCAAAAATAAGCTTCAATTCAGGTGAAATGCACTAACTAAATATACTCATATTAGCATAGACAACGTCGGATGGCTCAATCGGTAGAGCATGCGACTGTCGATATTAGGGTCGTGGGTTCAAGCCCCACGTTGAGCGAAAATATTTTTATTTATTTTTTTTATTTTCTATATTGCTTTCTTCTATTTCTTACATTTAAATTAATTTTAATTTTATTTAATTAATTAAAAAAAAAATATTAGTTTAAAAAGTATAAATACTGCTTTTTATCGACAAAAACTTTTGACGGTAGCTCGTGGTTGTATGTAATAACGAGGTAGTTCTTCAGATATAATGATTAATAAGTTCGTTGTTTTTGATATCTACATTCTACATATAAAACAGGCTTTTTAATAGGCTCATTACATTTCACAATAATACTTATAATATAGTTCAGGCAATAGCTGTAGGTTCTATCTTGCAAAATGGTTAAATAAAGATGAAACTCGGCATCTATGTCTTACGTTTGAAGTAATAATTGATATTCTGAGTTTTCGACCTTGGGAGTTGGGAGGTTGTCGATTGCGCTACCAACTTGGAAAATGCGTTTCGCTGTCATTTCTCAAACTATCTCAATTATCAAAACAAATTTCAAACAAAAAATGTTTGTTATAATAATTGACCGTACATTTTTTGCCTCAAACATTTTTACGCAATTTTTTTTCACTTTTAAAATTTTGAATATGAACGCGAAATGCTCTAGTAAGAAGAGTACTCAAGAAATATAAAATACCCAAATAGAGGTTATAGACCTATCCATGGCCTATTTAACAAAGTAAAAACAAAATTGTAAATGTATAGCTACAGAAGCAAATTTTTCAAGTTAGTAATTTTTTATTAAGAATTGAAGCAATTGACGCCAAGTGGTCTAGTAGAAACCTCCTTTTGCAAGGTACAAAACCCATTTTTATGCCTCTGAAACGAATATATCTAAATATCTTAATTGTTATTGACTATGGGTTGAAAATTCGAGTATTGCTCAAAACTATCCACGAAACTCACTGCTGTTTTGTAGAGAAACTTGAACTGTTCCTGCGAAAGAAAGAAATAAACATAAATAAAGTATTGACACGCTTTCGAATTCTTAATTCCTTACCTGACTGCGCACAAGCTGTTGTCTGTTGCGTCGAATCGTCCTCACTGCCAAACACACGTCGCACTCCTGTTCCAATTTAATTTTTTCGATGACGAAAGACAACGCCACGAATAGGCCACAAGCTGTTGAACCATCGCTGAAATTTTAACATTACAATTGCAGAACACTAAAACACTGTTTTCTCATTCCTCAGTGACGGATTAAATATTTGAAGATATTAAGTTACCTCTTGTTGAGGTCTTTTTCAAAGAATAATATATTTTCGATTGGCTAACAAAATGTAGACAGAGAATAAAAAAAATTATGTTGGGTTCTTTTTTGAAGCCCCTGAGACTTCACTACAACTTTTTAAGTCTGTTTGGTATTAACCTGCTAATTCATTGGTTCATTCTTACCTGCCATTGCATAACATACAATTTTGAGAATTTTCCGCTAAGAGAAAAAGTTTTTGCAAAGAAATGTTTATTCAACGCCTAAATAATATTAAAGTAGTTTGTTATAATTTCATCAAAATAAAGAACAGAGATACTCACTGACAAGTAACAATAATAGGTCCATTTCCACTAAAACATTTTTGTGTTTCTCTCCATAAGCTAATTAAATCATCAACTTCTCCAGAAGGAAGAACACTGCCTGGTTCCCACTGGTTGACTTGAAGTAGTTTTATCATTGTTCTGATATTTTGTTTATCCTAAAATTAATCAAATAAAGTCGTAATTAAAGATTTCCAAAACCTCGCAACGACTGGGTGCCTGTTACGCAGAACCAAGGGCGTACCCAGGGAAGGACAAAAGGGCAGTTCCCTAGAAGAAAAAAATAAAGTATATTGTGGGTAGTAGGTTCTCATTTTAAAGTGGTAGGATTATCATGTTTGGTATGATTAAAACAACATGTTTTCAATATTTTCAATTTGAGATATTTTGTAAGAAACCCTGCTTCATTTTTCCCCGCCCCCTTCTAGTTTAGATCCGGGATACGCCCTTGTGCGAAAGAGCAAAAATATCGTAATCATTGCGTAGGTAACATTATTAACATTTAAACTTTTTTTAGAAGCTGCCAAGTCTAAAGTCAGACACTAGATTAATTTCATCAGACAAAATACTTCTTTTACTTACCACATCAGGTGATTTCTCAGTCATTCTTAGAGTTATTAAGTCAAAGAAATGGGTGCTCACAGTTTCAATATGTTTTATTTTTAAGTACGGCACAGGCGATAGTTTATCATCTTCAGCAGGCCAGAACTCCAAAGTCGTCTATAATATAAAAGAAAGAAAATATTCTAAAGCTCTTTTTTTATTCACATAATTATTAAAAGACCCTCAGAAGTTCAGGGCTGAATTAAGAATTTAAAATGTAGAATTTTAAATGAGGATAACGACAAACTAACTTGTAATGATCAAAATGGAGAGAATAATAAAAGAAAATGGAAGGCATCTTAAAACTCCTCACTGATATTATTTTTCTAAACTTCTAAACCTACGTCATCATCCGCTAGGATATTGTTAAGCGAAACAATAACAGTCGCTTTTTGTTCTTGCACAAGACGCCAGAAGTCGGCCACAGTATTCGGAAGCGGTTGCTGAGTAACAATGAATTGATCAGGTGCTCGAAATCCATCGACTGTGACAGCATTTATATAATCAGAATGCTCGTCTCTCAGAGGCCAACGAGATATGAACAGACGACCAGCACTGTCCGGTAAAATATTCTGGAAACGGTTTTTGAGTCGATTCTCTGCTGTCTTCTTAAACGACATCTTGGAACGCATAGCTATATCTTGCCAGGAGTTTGCATCAATTGCATCCATTTGAGCTTTTACTGTTCCGTCTTTGATTAATTTATTTATTGTTTGCTCAAAGTCTTCGTTGCAGGGAAAAGATGTAGGTTTAGTCAACAAACTTTCGACGAGGACGAGATGGACTAATTTATACTGGTCCTGAAATTAGATATGCATCATACTTCGCAGTCATTGAAACACTCCCAAACACGTTCTACATTAAAATCTAATATTACATTTTTATACTGAATAGATATTATTGAAAATTATTCTAGCAGTCTAATGTCCTCTGACTGCCGGATTAATAATAATTAAATTTACTTCAATTAGAGAATACGTTCCAGACGTTGACACTGAAGAGCAATTATTTGGAAAGACTAGTTGATGAAACATTAAAGATTGTTTAGTTTTTTGGGGCTCACGGTGCAAAATCGTGAGAGTAATCTTTACAATTTCTACATACTATGTTGTCTACTAAGTTAGATCTCTGCTCTCTAATTTCTTTTAAATAATGCAGGACATCAAGTGCGCTCTCTTTGGCAGCCATTCTCAAACAGATGTCACATAGAATTATTGTTCCTGTTCTTCCAACTCCGGCACTAGAATACAAAAAATAAATTGATACTCTCTTCCATAAAACTAAAATTTAATCGACCTCTAGATAACAAATATATAATTTATAAATCTTTGCACATTTGCTTTTCGTCGGGCACGTTACAAAATTGGTCTCCACAAAAAGCGATTTTATTTTATCGCGACAATATATAACCTATGTCCATCCTGAAGGTGCCTTCTAAATATTGCTGAAATAATTTTTGTACTCGGATGAGTAGTTTTGGAGATTACTTCCTACATCAAAACTTACAAACTTGACCTCTTTATAATATTAGTATAGAAAATCACGAAATGATCTGTTTACATTTCCGATCAATATAAAAGAAGAATTACCTGCAATGAACGATGATTGGAGGATTTAATGGCATTTCGACGATACGTTTCAGGAACGGAACCAATGATTTTGGATACAATGGTACTCCATGGTCGGGCCAAGAAGTGAAATGTAGTTGTTCAACCTGGCATGAAAATAGATCAGAATGTTAATATTCATAATTACATCTGTTTCTTGATTCCCTTGATGTACGGAACCCTCGGTGCCCGAGTCCGCCTCGCACTTGGCCGGTTTTTTTAGTGTTTAAAACCTACTCTCAGCTAGGCCAAGCGTCTCCAAACCAAAATGTGGCGTGCACTGTTTCAAGCGAAGACTCAGATAGTGTTAAACGCTGATGACGCAGTTTTATTGCAAAGGCAGTACTATTAATAACTTACCATTCGATTCCCTTCTTCACTGTGAGACACCTTGAAAAATCGAGAAACATAGTCAGCGTAAACTTTACTGCTTTCTTGAAGTATGGTTATTTCTCCAAAAGTAGCATACTCGTTGATGTTTGGCCAATATTGTTCGCATTTTTTCTAAAACGTAGTTAATCAAAAAAGACATTAGAGAAAACTGTATATCATTAATTAATAACGTTTTTTAAAGAAAATACCTTATTCAAATCTTTGATTAACGTCTGATTAGAACTCTTCAATAAATAAAATTATCGACCAATTTTTCAGACAATTATTATTGTCTGAAAAATTGGTCGATAATTTTATTTATTGAAAAATACCTTATTGTTCTCTTCCAAATTTGTTAACATAATTATGTATTTACAATTTTCTTGCCAAACCATTCTCCAAAAATCATTGACAGTTTTTGGTTTGGGTCCCTGTGTAGCTATGTAGGCATTTTTGGATCGATAACCCTATAGCATGAATCATTTTTTTAAAAAGATAATCGAATAAGAAAAAGCAATTGGTAAGTTATTATTAAGCTAGAAATACAAAATAAGCATATTTGGTCAAACGCACTTTAGTTTGAAAATTCAGATATATAATAGACTTACGTCGATATAATTTGCATTAATGTAATCCGAAAATGGCTCATTTGGGAGTTTTGAAAGTATTACACGAGTTGCATCATCTGAAATAAATAAATCAAGTGATTTGCAATTCTAAAAACAAAAAAAACATATTTGCAACGACTGGGAATCGAACACAGGGCGTCCGCGTGACAGACGAGCATTCTACCACTGAACCACCATCGCTCGTGAAGACTTGTTGCTTACACTGCATTACTAAGAGGTGGTGCTGTTTAAAAACAGTATTTTTTTTGTGCTGTAACTACAAAAGGGTTTTCGGATTTCCCTGTTATTGCTTCTTGCCAAATTTCATGATTCTAGGTCAACGGGAAGTACCCTATAGGTTTTGATTCCCAAGAGACTTGACAGACAGACAGACGGACAACAAAGTGATCCTATAAGGGTCCCTTTTTTCCTTTTAAGGCACGGAACCCTAAGAAATAGATTAAAAAAAATGATAATTTGAATTTGATAACTCTGCAACATAAAATATTTTTTTATCTCTCCGACATCAACTTTCCAGTTATAATCATTTTAAAAATGTCAATTTTTTACTTACATGCAACCAAATTAGCGTATCGATTTTTAGATTTATTTTGTGGCATTGATCCATAAGTAACTGGGTTTATATGACCGCGAGGAAACGTCTAAAATAAATGAGAAAAATTGTCATTGCAAATTTTAAATTGTAAGGAATAGTCAGAGTGCCCATCGGCAAAAATTTTATTGACACATACTCTCCCCAAACTTTGTATATGGCTCCATTAGGCCTAGTCTGACCTCTATTTCCTCTACGACTTTTCTTGATTTTGGGGCGTTTTCCCTATAAATTTTCCGAAAGATGTCGTTTTGACGACATGTAAAAATTTATAGATACTGTTTTATTTTTTATTGGATAGCTTAAAAACTTCAATCAAAACGCTAAAATAATGTTCTCTAAAAAAAAAAATGTCTGACACCTCGAATATGTTCGACATATTCGAGGTGTCAGACATTTTAAATGGTTCATGTTATTAATTGTCAGAGAACATTATTTCAGCGTTTTGGTTGAAGTTTTTAACCACAGTTTCATTCAAAACGTGATAGTGTGCGGAAGTGTTTAATTGTGTTTAGTTTTGTTTAGCGTGATTAAAATTATCGTTAAAATTAGTTTAATTTCTATTAATTTTTATTATTTTTTGGTATATTATTCTAGATTTTCCTTTAACAGGGCAAATTTAGAGTCAAGGGAAGTTTGGTTTATTTATTTATTTATTTATTTATTTTTTTGTTTCGGTAATTGTGTTATGTTAGTGGGAAAATAGTGTGTAGTGTATGACAACAGAGTCAGGCGGTGGCTCGGTGCCACTTCCGAATGTGGGTATAACAGCATCATTGTCCACATGTCGACCTAATCAGCAATTGCAAAAAATTGTAGAGGCAACAAACGACCAGAATGTATTCTTGGCGAAATAAGATTTCAGTAATCTTAAGAAGATAACAGGTAAGAGTGGAAAAAAGTCTAATTTAGATATTACGTCTGTTAAAACTAAAGTAAGTAAGAATAGAAACACAATGTCTCAAAAAAATAAAAATATCGGTAAAAATAATTCTCAAAAAAATAAGAAATCAGTAAATAGGCAAGTAGAACAGACAGACACGGATGACGATAGTAACTCGATTATGGAGGTTTAAACCAGTAATAAGTTTGATGTTTTGTCAAAAATAAAAGATAATACTGGCGCTGAAGATGTGCTTAGCTGTAGATATAATACGCGATCAAGTAATGTTAATAAAACACTATCTAGCAGTGCACAGAAAGTACCAAATATGCCAATTAGGCCTATGCCGAGCCCAAGTAGTAGTCATAGTGAAGTTGAGTCAACAGATGACACTAACCAAATTATAGTGGATAGCATGGTAAACAATAATTATAATACACAAAAATTAGATAAGAACAATACCAATAATATTCATAATGCATATCAAATATTTAACGGAAATCACCAATTAAAAAAACAAACAGTATCTATAAATTTTTACATGTCGTCAAAACAAAATCTTTCGGAAAATTTAGAGGGAAAACGCCCTAAAATCAAGAAAAGTCATAGAGGAAATAGGTGTCAGACTAGGCCTAATGAAGCCATATACAAAGTTTGGGGAGAGTATGTGTCAATAAAATTTTTGCCGACGGGCACTCTGACTAGAACTAAAAGATGAGTGAAATATAAAAAATATTGTTAAATACTTCATGCTGCTTCTGGAGTTCATCCGTTTTAAAAGCTTCTTGCACATATTGCTTGAAGTCAGAAATGTCAACACGTCGACTTGTAGAATTATTATGCTTTTGTTTTGCAGTCATTTGTGGCGTTGACGATGCACTGGATACTTCTGAAGAAGGCGGGAATTTTTTTACTCCAATTCTGGGATTGGAGTTAGTACTGGCATTAGTAGATGTAAGAGGAATGGTGCTACTGCCTGTTTCTGAAAAACAATAACTAATTTTATAACAGACTTGAGAAATGTTCGATTGTATTTTTTTGGTATGTGTGAACCGATGTCTCAAAGTTGATTCCATACAAATTTTAGTAAAATCGGTTCAGCCATTTTTTAGAAAATTAATAAAGATCAAAAAAATATTGCAGTTGTCGGCGTGAACGTTATTCTTCGATTTTATTAGAAACTAAAAAGTTAAAAATAAAAAACTTTAAACAAAATTGAATCTTCATCAAAAAAGAGTCACTAAAAAGCGTGAAATAACAGTTTTGAGGTTGACATCCATTCAATAATAGGCTGCTATCTGAAAACTTTGTTATTTTACGGTTTTTAGTGATCCGTTTTGAAGGAGGTTCAATTTTTTTCTTTAAGTTTTGTATGTAATCCATTCTTCCAGTGGTGTATTTAAGGAACGTTGTATAATAATAATAATAATAATAATTTTATTACTCCAAGAACATACTACAATGTATAGGAGAAGTCATCGTTTACAAAAAACATTTAAGTAATATAAAATTTACATATTAAAAAAATCACTTAAAGAATAAAAGCAGCTATTACTCAAAAAAGCTCTAAGGCCTAGTTTATATGAGAGGCGTTCAACGCGCGTTTACAATTTCTATACAATTGTATAGAACTGTTTATATGATAACGCGCGTTATCATATAAACAGTAACTCTATACAATTATATAGAAATTGTAAACGCGCGTTGGGCCAACGCGCGTTGAACGCCTCTCATATAAACTAGGCCTAATGTATAGTGTATATATTTTAGAAAACTAACCTATTGCGGAATCTTGCCTTCTCATTCCGGGTAGGACAATTGCTTTAAAATCCAACTGCAATCCTTTTTTAGATTTCCATCTATAAATTTATAAAACATTTGACCACATGACCAGTTCAAGCTATATAAAATTTTTTCCAACGATCAAAGAGCTCATTACAGTGTAACGAAGAATTTCTTTTATACTAATTGTAAATCATGGATCCCAAGTTTCTTTCATCTGAGAGCAAAAATACTGCATAATATTTATAATAATAATTATATTTCGTCTTTGAAATCTCAATCAAGAATCGACCCTGTTTCTGATTCTTAAATTGTAAAGCCGCTTTCTTACTTGCATTACGCGACTTGGACGCTACTGCGACAGCGGTGCGGCGTTGACAGCCGTGCATCGTCTAACGTCGTTTCAGTTCGGCAGACTTCGGCACGGTGTTTGTGTGCTCATAACTGCATAACTGCTCATAACTGATTCTATCTTTATTTGTGTATAAATGAATTTATATATAATACTGCTATAAAAATAACCTAAATTATTTAGGTTATGTGAAGAGAAAGTATATATGATATTATATCTATATAAATGTACATCGCGCGAAATTCTATAATCAAACTCTTAATATCGTTCTTTTTGTTCAAATTTTTTGAATGAATAATTGTTTTGGTGTGTAATTACACAATTTATACCTTATTATTTATACCTAGCTATTTTCGTTTTATAGAGAAGAAAAACTTAAAGACCTAAAAAGAATATGCAATAGCTTTACCGCGGCAGTCCCCGAGTGCCACACGTATTTTTTTTATTCTTGTGATAGCGCAGTGTCGCGGTGGCGTTGGAGTCGCGCGTCACAGGTGGGAGAACGATCTATTATAAGAAGCAAACCTGTAAGCGATCCCCAAGACTACAAGAACTAACAACACAACGATGGAAATGGCGACTATCCATCCAACTAGCGATACCGGTATCGATATGATTTCATCGGTGGTGAATCCAACGCTGTATCTCGAATAAGTTGACAGTCCCTGATAGTCATTTTCTAATACAAGAATAATTTCGTATCGTTTGTTTTCGGTGTCGATAGGCTTATTTGTAAACCCATCGTTGTATGTTCCGTCGCCTATTGTAAAATCGTGCGATTCCAAGGGCACCTGAAATGAATTTTTTAGTAAAGCTTTTTTACGACTTTTGATGTATTATTACTAGCGATCCCGCCCAGTTTCACCAGAGTGCAAAAGAACAAATAGGGGGAGGTACATGAGTACGCACATTCATCTTAGTTTACCGAGATGTGTCCAAACATGATGATTGGAGTTACCGTTCAAAAGTTTTTGTCGGTTGAACCAATTTTGAGTTACATTTTTCATTGATACTCCGCTCCTATTGGTCGTAGCGTGATATTATATAGCCTATAGGGCTATAGCCCTCCTCGATAAATGGGCTATCCAACAAAAAATGTTTTTTCAATTTGAACCAGTAGTTCCTGAGATTAGCGCGTTCAAACAAACAAACAAAACAAACTCTTCAGCTTTATATATTAGTATAGATAGCTAAGAGCTATAAAAAAAATTGTTTTTAACTATTTTGTTTACCTTTAATTTAGCAGCTACCCACGAATCTTTACCTAACACCTGTGCTTGTTCCAATATTCTTTCAGAACTATCATCATTGCCTCTTATTTGCATTGTTCCTATGTTGTCGCTTATTATAACATATAATGAACTAAATAAACAAACTATGTATTAATTTTCTTTGACGGCTAAAATCAACTTTATTATATTCTGCAATAAAATTATCACATCACTTGAATGCAATGTGCGTGACGGCAGCAACGTCTGCCGTCCACATTTTATCGAGCTCTTAGAACATTGTGTCAAACAGGTATTTTTCAAATAACTGCAATAATGAATGAATATATAGATATCTAATAATGAGATACTTTTCATAACGATTTATTATTCTATTTACAAACTAGTCTGGGATTTTTATTTCCGGATTCTATAAACTTCCTTGAAAAAATAAATAGAATAATAAACCGTTATGAAAAGTATATCATTATTATCTATATACATTATTATATAAAAACACCGTTATAGCATATATCTCTTCTGCGTATGCGTCAATTTTCTCCCAAACCAATATGGCTCTTCATATTTGCGTATCCTCTCAAAATTTGGTTTCAATCCGTTTGACCTGTATCGTGCTCACAGACAAACAGACTAACAGGCGCACAGAATTTTTCCAAAAATATGCTTTTTTGGATTCTGAGGATCTCAAAACGAAAAGATATTGTAAAATTTTGAAAAGTGATTTTTGACCTAAACTAGTTCCAATCCTCACTTGTGGGCTGGAATGGTAACATATTGAGTATAATTATCATTTGGAAAAATGTACAAAAAATATATTAGTCGACGGTTACTTCAATGAAGACTACTAGCGCCGCTAGCGGGTAATAGAGCGAGTTTGAACTGGCTTGTTGTTATTTGTTTTAAATCGCAGGGAGCGCGAAGAAAACGAAATCTGACGGCCACATGAAATCATACTCTATAACCGTTGCATGATTTATTGTCCATTTAGTCCACAGCTCACACTGCGATCAATGCAGTTGTTCCCGCTCGCATACTCTGTACCCGGCCAATAACAGAAACTCAGGTAATGCAATAATTCATTTAATGCAGTTTTATAAAAAAAAATGCTTACCACTTTCTTGATTTATTTTCAACATTTACATCTGGCAGTAAGATGCCTACTGTTGAATTATTTTTATTTATTATACTAACATTAACCGCAGGGCTGTCAAATTGTGGTTTAAGGGGTGGAATAATTACATTAGTCGCTGATGCACGTTCTCCGTTAATTCCGTTAAAAGCGTAAACCGCGATGTCATACGTAGCTGGCTGACATAATTCGTTAATCTGCAAGCATTTGTCGTTTTAAATATTTAAAAAACATTTTTGAAGTGAAAACTTCTTTAGCGGCGTTGTACACTTTTTTTGTAATGGGTAAAAAATGTTAAACTCGCGTCAGATCGTCAGATATGCGTAAGACGAAAACTTTTATTTATACAACGTTAGACATCTAGCGTTGAAATATCGTACATAAAAATGCAATCTATGATACAAACCATTTTGATCGAAAATTCGTAAGACGTTAATATTCAAGTTTTCACTTTGGCCGGCACTCCCAGAGTGCAACCCGTCTTTTTTTTTCTTCATACCTCGATCGAAAGTGCGTACTTTCGGCACCAATTGTAAGGCAGAAAGTCTAACTTTTACTCCTTGGTGGGAATTACAGGCGTCAATGCAAGAAGTTCGTACGTTAGGGCGGTAATAAAGCAAAAACAACCAATCAACTATTGTTTAGAAGTCGTTTCCATAGCGACCCTATTAGTTTATAGTCGCGAACAGCTGTCATTCGTATTTTTACGTATAACCTCAAAGCTGCTTGCTTGGAATTTATCTGTGTTTTTATGTGATCAATAAGTAATTAATTAATGCATTTAATAAGCGTGCTTACGACCGAGGTATAAAGAAAAATAGTACCTATACCATTTTTGAAGTGAAAGTTTTTTAACATTTTGTAAGTATACAAAACCGTGCGTGTTTCGAGGCTACATAGTTCCTTTTAGTGAATACGACTTTTTTATAATAGTTAATATAGCATTACAAAATCGTTTGGAGGCAATTCCTACTGAATACGCTTTTCTAAGTTAATGTTGCATTACAAAATCGTGCTTGTTTGAAGAAAATACGAGACCCAACTCGCTGTGGTAGGCCTCTGCTGATCTCGGGCCCCCGGAGTAAAGCACGCTGAGTTATCAGGCATAGACTTGGTGAAATAAAGTATAACTAACTTCTGTATGATACTTCTTCATGTAATTTTCGACTTTTTTATTTTCTTCTGAAGCTTCTCTGTTTGAATACATTTGTCCATCATCATCTGTGATTTTTAATTCGATTACAAAGCGTGTGATTGGTCCGTTCATCAAATCCGGGTGTTCCCAATTAACCATAAGTTGATTGAGAGCCACATTCCAACTTGTTATCAGATTTCGGGGCATAGTTGAAGCTGTGGCAAATTTTCATGCATTAATTAATTAATTAATCCGGCACTATTATAAACTAGGGGTTGCCGGATTATTGGAATGTTCGGATTATTGGATTGTATAGAAAAATTCATAATACGTAAATACAATAAAGCATTTCATAAAAAGATAACAGTGACATTTATTATTTAGGGGTGAGGGAGGCGTACCGGTAATGCCGGATTATTGAATGTACCGGACTACTGAAGTGCCGGATTAGTGAGATACTACCGTATATTCAGCGTTTAAAGATTATTAATTACACACTTCAGTTTCAAACCAATGACATAATTTCTGGTATTTCTTCTAAAATATGCATCCGTTGAAAAAACATTAGTAAAAATATAAGTTCATTTGAAATTTACCTTCTATTTTAGGCATAACGTCAATTGACTCAGGCGAACCTAATTGTTCTACATCCCGGTTTTTGGCAAATACCTAGAAAAATTTGTTAAATGTATCTAGGTACATACATATACAGTGTGGATCAAAATATGTAATAAATAAATTGATTTTCTTAGAAGTTAATATATTTTGTATGAATTAAGAAACCCTGAAATAGATCGACTTTTGATTTAATTCTCCCCTAGATCTCTAGATTCAACACCCTTACCACTTAGCAGGCAAACATCTATTTATCGTCCGAAAAAAGCAGGCATAATTAAAAAAAATATATTAAAAATTTAAAAGTCAATTTCTTCGTCATTTATCAACGAATTGTTTACCCAGGGCCGGATTTACTCTAAGTACCGTGAAAAAGGTCGACCCATTACCTACATAAAATGGGGTAAAGATTCGGTATACAATTTTCAAATAAATAAAATGATTCATTTGTGTCAAAAATATTTTTTTGTACTAATGGAATAATTAGACAAAAAAACATTCTTTTTTGTATTAAAAATCATAAATTGACAAACAAAAATTATTGCTCATCAATTGCGAGATATTTTCAGAAGCAAGCGTATTTGACTGCAAAAAGAAATTATTTATGAATGTTTTCAACACGATCACACTTGGATTTCTGTAACGCGAAAAAAAATTTCCCACGCTCCAAATTTTGCCGCCCTGGGCACTAGCCTCTACCAGCGCTGCAGTTTACCTGAATTGTGTAAACGGTATCTTCACTAAACTTGTCTTTAATTTCAAAACATGTTAAGCCCTCAAACAATTCACAAGGTTGAGGGACGCAAGTTTTATGGATAGAATAGCCTTTATAATAATAATTATAATATGTTATGTTATACAATTCCAGTTCTCCATACGGAGGATTGGGTGCCGCCCATCGCAGAGATATCCCTGCGGTGTTCTTTGAATATGCTTGCAATTGAGTAACTGCCGGTGGAGCTGTAATAAAATTTTCACACTGTTGCTCGATATCTGGCACGAATTTTTACGTTAATGCTGGATATCGAGTATCGACGATGATAGTAAGGTTTCGGACTATAAGACGCACCTTTTTAAAAAATAGACTCAAATTTTGGGTGCGTCTTATGGTCCGAAGATAACATTAAAATATTTTTTTTTTCAATAAATGGTTTTTAAAATGTTAACAATAAATAAAAATTATGATCCGAAATAACATTAATAGTATATTATACCACATTGGCCGAAAGTTTGATATTCTTGCACTGCGCGCCATGATAACCGAGGCGATAAAAAAAATTCCTTATTTAAAAGGGAAATAGCTACAATGTGACGTAGGATAAATTTTTTTTTGTAGTAATGACAGCTGTTCGAAATTTTGATTTTTAAAAATTTATAACTTTTAAACACGGTACCCGATCAAAAAAATTCTACGTCACATTGTAAATAATATTATAAAAAATAAGTGTTGCAAATTTTAATCAAATCGGTTGAGTAGATTTTGAGATATCGTTTTATAAATTAATGTGGTTTCGAGAAAAACGCAAAAAAACTGATTGAATACTCTATGACAAATATAAACTAGTTATTGCTACAACTTAGGTAATAGTTTGAATTTTGGAATAGTTAAATGCTTAAAATATAAACAATTCATGTAGGTATACCCTAAAAAAAACGATTTTTTGAAAATCTCAAGGTGGCGTAATCCCTTAAGTGATATACCCCGTCAGTCCGTCAGCTATGGTAAATGGTAATATATTTGTGGCCCAAAACATCATGTCTTCTTCCGATGTGGTCCAGGGAAACAAAAAGGTTGTACACCCTTGGTTGATCTATCTAGAACCCTTCTTACCTAAGTAGAGAAGGCCCCCGAGACCCTAGGGCCTCAACATGGCTTAATCAGGACAAATTGTGTTTTAGTGAAAGCTTCCATTTTAAATAAAAACTAATTAATAACTTACCGGCTGGTGCCGTAGTGAAACTGACGGATTTAGAGTTTTTTTCGTTGAAATAATTATTGCGTCTTCCGGGAGTTGCAACAATCGTGTACGCTGTATATGGCTCTAGTGGCGAAATAATTTCAGTAAAAGTGGAAGTATTGAGAGCTTTTACTATTTGGTTTCCAATTCCGTCATAACGGATATAAACCGGTCCTTTAATTGTAGTGCAATCCATTTTTATTTTTAGACGTATATAACGCGAAAATACATCGTATGTTATATCTTGTATAATTTCATCAGATATATCTAGAAGTAAACATCATACTACATTTTAAATGAAATACTAATATTATGGAATAAAGAGAAGCAAAAATGGAATGTCATTGTTTACGTTTATGCGATTCCATTGTTGATTAAAAATGTATCATTTCAACAAAGAAATTCTGATTTTTTTGGATTCTTTATTGTCGATATTTGCACACTTAATTAAAAAGAAAACAAATCATAAGCAGTCATAAAGCATTGAACAAGGTTAGACGATTTACCTGTAGCTTTAGTATCGTAGGAAATAGAAGAATAGTCTCCTTGAGCTCCAGTGACAGCCGCTACCGAAAATGTATAATTAGAATAGGGCGACAAGTTTTCTATTGTTATCTTAGTTTCCTTTGTTTGAAGCGTGTTTGCATTTTTTAAGTCTTCACTGTTGGCAAATGGACAACCAAGGTGTTGATAATTCTATAACGAATAATTAATTTGAAAAATATTCAACAGTTGGCAACTGGTTGTCGATGCAAAGTTGTGATGAAACTTATTATTTTTCCTGTATTATTTTAGACTGTATAATGTCGTCTCTTTTATGAGTTTTTCTTTAAAAGTACTTCAAAATAAAGTTCCAGAATAAAGGTTATTCTTTATTTATATTAATTAAATCATCTCTGAATCCATCTGCAATGATGACAACACATACCTCGTACCGGACAATGTAATTTTTGAGCACACCTCGTAGCTGTTCAGGTTCATTCCAAGAAATTGAAATGCTAGACCAAGTCGTATTGGTTATTTTCAAATTTAGGATTTTAGTTGGAACTGAAATTAATTAACTCGTTTATCGAAAAAAGTCGAACAGTTCGTTATAAAAGATCGCGCACACGTATTAAACACGACCAGCACAGCACGGTCCAGAAAATTCTCTTCGTGAAGGTACTTATGTTATTTAACGGAGTAACGCACAATAAACCAGCACTGGCAACCAGCTACGACTGTCAGTCGCCTGCAATTTCTGTCTAGTCGTGCCGAATTGATCTAGATTTTAGGCTGACTGTGATGCGTCGTTTACATTAATAAATTTGCAATAAAACTGCTATTTTATTAAAAGCCCCGAAAAACCCGGAAAAAACTCCGGAAAACGTGGAGAAAAACCCTGAAAAACCCGGAGGATGGCCCCGAAATTACCAGAAAAAGCCCCGAAAAATACAGAAAAAAATCCTCCGGAAAAAGCCCCGCTTCAAAAAACGTGGAGAAAGATCCCAAAAAAATCCGGATAAAAGATCCGAGAGATCTGAAAATATCTCAGAAAAAAGCTCCGAAAAACCAGAAAAAAAGCCCCGAAAACCCGAAAAAATCGCGAAAAACTCGGAAAAAGCCTCTAAAAACCCGGAAAAAGTTCCGGCAACCCCGGAAAAAGTCCCAAAAAATACGGAAAACTACAGAATGTCTACCGCATACAAAACCTGCACAAAAAATTGCTGGTTCTTGCTGGTCTAGTGTGCGACATTGCGCAGGCTGCATGTTTGTGCTATACAGTCCTGTGCTGGTCCATGCTTGATAAGTGCGCGCGGTATCTTTAACCGATCATTATTGATTTATTAATTTTACATACAGCCTTCTCTTGTTTGATATGTTTTGTTTTTGACAGTAATAGAGTCCCTTTGTAAGAGGAATGTTACATTTTTAAAAAATGGAATCTCGTAGATTGTACAACTTCCAAACCAAGAACAGTCGCTTCTGGTGTCAGAATTGTCATATTGATATACCAACTGATATAGCTGAAAATTGCACTCTGACGCGTTTTTCTGCAAAAAAAAAGATTATTAACAATAATAACACACAGGTACTCCAATTTTGATAGTGTCGTGAATACTTTTAGAATTTATGATATGTGTTTCAGATCTAGTAATTATTATAAGATTATTTTTCAGAGGATAATAGATCAATAACGAAAAATGCTGTTGAGTTATATTTTTAATCGCAACGTTTCGTTTTAATTATTTAAACTTCCTCAGGCACTTGAAGAATAACTTAACATTGGTAATATTATGCATTTCATTTATAATATGTAATTTTTATAATATACGGAAACATTCAGTTAATTTAAATTGAAAATAAAATGACAATAATATTAATCACTCATCGTCGATGTTTTGCTTTAGTGATGTGTCCACATGACTCTTTATTGGGAGCTGGCTCCGTGCGCTCCGCTCACTAAAAAGAGTCGCTCAGAGCGAGTCGTTCAAAGGAGCGACACTAGACAGTACGCACTACACAAGAGTGCAGACTGCAGAGGTGTGAACTGTCATCATGCATGCTCAGGAGCCACGTAGCATTGCACAGCACAATACACACGCTCAGCTCTGAGCTCATTTTATTATGATTCTGAACTTATATTATTCGAATTTCGAATAAACTATAATAAAAGCTTAACAATAATAATGTTTATTGTTACAATATTATATCTTTGTCAACGACGTCAATGTGAATGGTTTAAGTCAATGTAAGCTTAGTACTATCACACTTACAGTGTGTCATTCAACATTGAATGACTCAGCAAAGATAGCTCCGTACGTGCAAAATTCACTTGTGCCTCTGTGGCCTGTGCTGTGTGCGCTCTGTAAATGTGCGAATGCAACAGTACAGAACAGCTCAGCACAGAGAAATGCCGCTCGGAGTGAGTCATTCACAAAAAAAGAGCTACTCGCTCCGCTCCGAGAAAGGAGTCGTTCATTATGAACGACTCGCTCAGGCACAGTAGGATAAAATAGTTGGCAAAACCAAAAGTGCACATCCCACAAGTTTTCCACTGTATGATAAAAAATTACAATTAAAAAATATTTTTAATAAATTTAAAAAGATTTAAAAATTTAAAGAAATAAATAATTAAAAATTGAAAAAATTTTTTTTAAGTTTGCAAAAATAAAAAAAATTAAGAACTATACATAATATAATATATAATTAATATCAAGTGGAATAAAATAAAACAAAATAAAAAGAAAAAAAAAAGAAAAAACTCAATTATTTCGTAAGGAATCGAACTCAGGACCTTGCCATTGGGGATCCAACGGCATAACCATTACGCCACTAAGCCTACTAAGTGTAGTGGTGTTATCACGGTATAGAAGTGTAGCACTTGTTTTATGGATTACACTATATTTACACAGCAATTATTATATATTTTTTTTTAAACTATTAGCTGTCAAAAATAATAAAATAAAACTGTTTATAAAAATTAAACTACTGAACACATTTTAGTGAATTTAAATAGGGTTCTGGTCTGATAGTAAACAAAGTGAATAAAATATAACCCAAGGCAATCCGACCAAAATTGCGATCTCTAGAGTCGTGACGTACGTACATACGTACGTACGTACGTACATACGTACAGACCAACCGACAACTGCTGTTTGTGATTTTCAATTACAATTTTAATCATATTTATGAACTCGAATTGATTTAAAAATGGTTCTGTTTTATAGATTAGAATCTCCTCTTTTCAAAAACCTTCAATTTGAATGGATTTCGTGTGAAATTAACTTAGATATAACTTCTTATATGAACGAAAGTCAGCTCTGACGCACAAAGCTATAATAAAGCACATACCGCTAGTTTAGCGGTATGTGCAATTGATTCTTGAGATTGAAAATGTAACGATCGCAATGTACGTATACAGTATGCTATAAAAAATAATCTACAAATCCGGGTGAAGCCCGACCGGAACGTTAGTTTACAAGAATGTCAGTTTTGTTGCCCCCCAATGTTTTTGTGCCAACGTTTCAATATAATATGGTCAATTTATTAATAAATATTATATAAAGGTTAAAATAAGAGGTATTTTGGCATTTTCTTCTTATGTAAACACACCTTAAATTCAATTTTTAAATCAACTGTGCTTTCAGTTGGATTGTCTTCTGATATTTCAAAAATTGGATCTGCAAACATAAAGAGTCGGTGAAAATAAACAATAATAATAATAATAATAAATAATAATAATGCGTTTAACGTCCGTTTCTCGACTTTATGCCATAACAGGCGCCATTCGCACCATTACTATTTTTCTCTACCACATTTCCCGTTATTTTCAACAATTTTTAAACTTCAACTTAATTAATAGCAATGGGCGAATGAAGGAATTTTTAGGAAATTAGGATAAGGTAGGCAAATTTTTAGCATAGGAGGTAATCGGCCATGGCTTTGAATAAGGAACCATGTCGATATTTATCTGGAATTGTTGAGGGAAACCATGGAAAACCTCAACAAGCTGGCCGGTACAGAAATTACCGTTTCTCGGCGAGAGGCAGTGGGAAAAACTCCTAGCCACATCTGCCCCCGCCGGGATTCGATCCCGGTACCTCACGAATGCGAGTCTATTGCTCTCACCGCTACGCCACCCCGCTCGGTCGGTGAAAATAAACAAAAATATATTGAAAAAAAATTCCAAATATACATTTTGACAATTTGCATGAAATAAAACTTTAGTCTAATTGTTAATTAATTAGAGAAAAATTAAATGCTAATAATAAAAAAATAGTTGTGTAAAGCCAACTAATTTTTGTAAAAATTCCTTCGATTTTCAAGCTTACCGTAACAATATGTTTCAGAATCCACTGGCGTTGAAGTGTACTTTCCTTCAGTTGCAACTATAGAAGCCCTGATTTCATACACGGTTGCTGGGGCCAGATTTTCTAGAACTATTTCTTTCTCAAAATTAATTGAACTGAACTTTTTGAAAGATATCCAGTCCCTTTGGGATTTCATCTGAATAAATATATATAAAATAATAAATATAAACACAGTCGAACCTTGATAAGCAAGATTTCAAAGGACCGCGATCTCTTTTTCGAAGAAGGTGCCTGTCTACTAGTGATGTGCCGGATCGTTAAAATATATCCGCGGATACGAATCTGAATACGGATATTTGGTTTCAAGTTCCGCGGATACGGATCTTAATTTTCTTAGAGTACGCAGCGGTAAATATTGCACATCGACCTTTGGAAAGAGACTATCTGTTATGGGAAAAAATTATTTACCTCTTTAAGAGTTAACTCTCATAACACATTATCTCTTTCCAAAAATCGGTGTGCAATATCTCATTATAAAGATAGTTTTTTAGTACCTTTGAGTTATGTATTATTGGTATGGTACTCACTACGATAAATGTTTGCAACATAAAGGTGCCAAATACGATTTTAAAAAATAAAAAATAATCTGAATGGAATTTAACAGTTTTTCATTATTACCAAATCACTTATATATATAAAATTTCATCTATGAATTGAAAATTAATAAGGTAAAAGATCCGTAAAAGATCCGCCAAAAACTAACGGATACGGATACGGATCTCTCTTCTCCCTCGGATATCCGCGGATACGGATATCCGGCACATCACTACTGGTCTACCTGTTTTTATGCCAGGAATCAAAATGTCGACCAAACTTTGGCATTTTATATGTAGGTACAATTTACTTTCGATTGGTAATTTTATCTGAAAACTCGATAACAACATTTCAGAAATAAAATTAACAACTTATTTTTTTTATTAAAAATATAGCTGTGCTAAGAAATTGAATGGCTACCAAATCAATTTTTCTTTATTACATATTAAAATTTCATTAGAATCCGCGATGGGTGAAGATCGAGCTAAACTTAGACTATTAGCAATTTCTACGCTTTAAAGAGTTTTTCAGTTCGCTATATAGAGTTTACACTATATTTGAGTGAAATACGGTACCTTGTATTCTATCTCATACGTACAGCTCACGTGATGAACTGGTGATAGTATAATTTTAATTTGTGTATGTTTGTCATCCGCATCGGTAACGTTTATTTTTAATTGAACTGCAAATTAAAATAAAATAATTCACAATTGAAAATTTCTTTTTTTTGAAGTCGGGTTAAAAATAATGTTTCTACTTCTTATTTATTTAGCCCAAGATCCCAGAGCCGCCAGACACAACCTATTTTTAAATAAATGAAACCTTACGTTTTGAGTAGTATTTTTATGTACTTAGAACGCTTGGCGTACCTCAATCATTGAGTCTGTGACAAATGTACAGGTACCAGGTGAGAAACGTGAGTAAAAATAAGAGTCACTTAATTTAAATTTAAATGGCTGATATTTATATATGTTTTGTAAAATATCACTATAAATTAGTATCCAGTATCGCCAGTCACTTTCCGCTGACCACAACTTCTGACAGACGCTTTAAAGCTCAGAGAAAAATTAATGAACTTCACTTATTTTTAAATGCTTGATTTTTATATATGTTATTCAGACACCTATTACAAAATTATATTTCAACAGCCACACAAATTGTAATGACCAAACATCCCCCCAGACGTAAAATCGAAAACGGTTAGTATTTTGCTCTAAAAACGCATACATAAAGCTCTCGCGCTCATACTAACAGCTGACTATTTTTTACGTCTGGGGGGATGTTTGGTCATTACAATTTGTCTGTCTGTTGAAATATAATTTTGTAATAGTTGTCTGAATAACAAATATGAAAATCAAGCATTTAAAAATAAGTGAAGTTCATTAATTATAAAACACTACTCAAAACATAAGGTTTCAATTATTTAAAAATAGGTTGTGTCTGGCGGCTCTGGGATCTTACTCTAATTGTGAATGACTGTAGTGCAACGTTCTTACTGGCAACGGTATATTTCATTACATGTCAGAAATGGATTAATAATTTACAAATAGTCAATTAATATACACTTACAAGATTCGCAAAATCTGCCTTCATAAAAAAGCGGACATTTGCATTTTCCTTCAACGCATGTCATAGTCTGTTTACATAGACTTTCAGTTGTTTCGGAAACATCATCGCATCTATTAATGCACCCGGAATCACACGTTTCGTCTGTAGGAAAAAATTAACTCTCTTCTAAAGGACCCATCACAAACCTTATGGTTAAATTGATCGAAAATTGTTTAATTTTATAGTTTAAAGGTCACTAAGAAAAAGTGTCCATGGGCGCATAGTCTAAAAATCAATAGATTTTTAGCTACAGATATGTTTAGCGAGATTTTAGATATAGGGATTCCACTGAATTCACAGTCTTAAAAAATATGTTTCGGAGTGCGCTGAATCCGAATATGACATTATTATTTTATACAGGGTGAAACCTTCCAACATTACCTAGCTATCGACTGTTTTTTTTATTTCTAACAAAAAAGCACAAACGTTGAACATGGAACATGTTTGTGAATTCAATGGATATCGCTATATCTAAAATCTCGCTAACCATATCTGTAGCTAAAAATCTTTTGGTTTTTAGGCTATGCGCCGTTGGACACTTTTTCTTAGTGACCTTTAAACTATAAAATAAAACCATTTTCGATCAATTTAACCGACATCCAAATCCCCTAAGCTTTGTGCGGTGTTCTTCGATCAAATAACATTTCAACAAGCATAGTTATAAAACTTACTTGCTAAGGGGCGTTCAAAATAAACGCTGTGTGACGGTGAGAGAAGCTGGCACGATATATTACGGTTATTTTGAAAGTAATTTATTCTTTCAGTGCTTATTGTGACACTTTGATACTTTACATCTGGAACTATCAAATATACAGCTCATTTAATTAATATGAACGATTCGAAGATATTTTTAGTAATTTACCTGTTTGTAGCAGTGTTATTTTATCAATTAGCCAATACCCTTCACTATATTGGGATCGGGTTGTAATATGTATTTTATAATATTTCCTGTTCTGTTCAACGGTAAAGTTATGATCAATTTTCTGCCAGTGCCGGAGGCCCGGGATACTTATCTAGAAAATAAAGAAAATATTCAATACTTCCCATCGTTTTTAAAAATCAGTTGGCATATATAAAACATATTGTATACATTTTTATTGCTCGGTTGAACGGTAAAGCTTCCATAATCTTCGTAGTTCCTATAATCAGTTATCTTTACATAAAGCGAGCATTTATTACATAGTGAAATATACATTGAAATGCATAAATCACGATTTTTCCAATCAAAAATGAACTCGATGGTTTTATCAGCAAACTTTGTGAATGAAAATTTATCTGAAATCAAATTGAAGTTAAGTCCAATTAAAAAACATAGTGGATTACATACATATTGTATCAAGTGCGTAATGAAATATATTAATGGCGAGTTATGACATTATGTTTTCCGTTAAAAGCTATAACAATATGGATTTGTTTTTTTTTCTGATAAACGGGAGTCGGTTTGTCGCCGGGAACAATGCAGCCTCAGGGCTTATTGTGCTCCCAATAAGTCCAAAATGTTGCGGTGTTCCTGGTGACAAGCCAATTCCCGTTAATTAAAAAAAATTGTTTTCGTTTCGCCCTAATCCCAGATGAAAAATAATATACCGCCATGTGACCTTTTCAAATTTAAATTTATCTTAAATACCTACAATTGTGTATCTTCCAAATTGCTTTTTGATGATGCCGTTTCTCGTTTGTCCACAAGTCCAAATGTCGAACATTAAAATATTTCGGACGTACAATTCTTTGATCATCGACAAAATTCAAAAAACGTTGAGACTCTCCATTTTTAAATAGATCTAAATAATATTTCGAATCCCACCCAATTGTTCCTTTAAGGGTAAAAGTTTGCCATTCGAATGTTGATACTACGTCATATTCCTGCATTTAAAAACAATATAATAATAATATTATTCACCAGAAATAGATATTATACGCACGCCCTTAGGATCGTTATTTATTTCGAAATTCTAATGTGGTTTTTGAGATATATTCTAAAAATCGGTTGGGAAATTTTTACGTAATAACTTTGCGCTTTAATAAGTACGAAAAATAATAATTGTGCGACTAGTGAGAGAAGGAGAAGATTCCATGAGCGTGAAATTTGCCACACGAGCGTAGCAAGTGCGGTAACACGCGAGTGGAATATTCTCCTTCGATCAATGATCGCACATAATACTTTATTCAACTAGCACGAGTAATATGTAATCGGGGCCCTGATAAAAGAGGGAAAAATAATAAATCACTTCATTGATTGACGTACCCACCGCCCTCGATGCACACAAGATGGCCCTGACTTTCACTGAATTGCGATGCTGTTTTCATATATACAAATCGCTACCGCGTTCCTATTGGTCCGGAAACTATGCAGTAATAATTCATTATCATTACCGTACAGTTTCGGCTCGCTATCGCGTTCCTATTGGTCCAGAAACTATGCAGTAATACATTATCGTACAGTTTCGGGTCATTATTAGCACTCTACGCGTCAACATGAAGTAATTTATTATTTCTCCCGAATTTAGCAAGGTCCCGAAATTATATATTACTCACGCGTGCTGAATAAAGTCTATTATTAACTGGCCAAGAAATATGAATTGTTTTTTCCATTTCCCAATTTACCACCTGAAATTAACCCCCAAAATCAAAATTCAATTTTTTATACGTCACGTCCGTATTTGGGACATCTGTGTCAAATGGCAAGTTTTTTACATCAAACAGTTTCAGAGAAAATTGCGTGTAATAAACGAACGGACGGACACCGAAGTGATTCTGTAAGTGTTTCATGCAAAACGGAACACTCATAAAAGTGTCTTTGTCGGTATTCTCTTCTACTTTCGTAGTAGACGCATTTAAAAATCAATGCTTCGGTATTCTAGCATTTCTAAAAAAGTAATATAGTCATACACCAACACTGCGAGCTTCTGAACATTCTGGATCTATTTGTGAAGGGCTAATTGCTATGCCATTTTCGCATTTTCTTATTCTTGAATCAGCATTATTTTTAAATACACCTTTGAGTAAAATCCAATAACATCTACTGTTTTGGAAATCATCATTTTCGCACAGCCCTATCTGAGCATTTTTGTCAGTTCGAACAGAAAATGAAATGGTATTTGAATCTGGATTAGAGATGGGTACTGGGATTTTGAAGAAATAGTCTCCATCGGTTTTCGTTTCAGGTAAATCTGAAAAAAAATGTTTTTTCTCGGCTTATTAAACGGTTTCTGTTGTTGATGTCAAATTTTATAAAAAAATAAATATAATAATATTGTTTTATGTCTAATTTACTAGGTATAAACAATTTTTCTGAATTTTTAAAATACACTCAAGGAACTGTGAACTTTGTGGCGTTATTGAGAGTTGTCGTTAAACGGAGAAAAGAAATAATTAATTAATATTTTTTTACTATAATATGTAAGTATTTACTCATAATATATAAAATTTACAATTGACCAACTAACATTCACTCTATCACAAATTACAGCTGAGCTAAACATATGAAAGCTAATCTCAACAAACAGAACGAATTTCTTAGAATCTTCGATACGCATGATGCCGACAACAAAGCAACAAAATAACAAACAAGTATTGTTTATTGCTTAATGATGACGTATTGTTGTCGTTATTTAGAGAGGGTGTGTCGTTACCTAGAGTGTATCACTGTATGAGAAACAAGGTAAACCAACTAGAGTTAAGAAATTTCGACGTTTTAAGGAGTTTGTTGTTATATCGAGTGACGTTAAATGGAGTTTACACTGTAATGAAAAACAAAATAACAATAGGACTAAAATCTCTCTTTCAATTCTAAGCGCTAATACATTTGTAGAAATTTTAGGTACCTTCCCATCTCTCGTCTATCAAAGCTTCAATTGGAAAGTCTAGAGAGCTCTTTTCTTCCCAGAAGGACGTGTCGCCCTTATATTCGTCATTATTGATTGGTGGCAGTATTTTCCGAACATTGTTTACGAATTTAGATTTGGGATCTGTAAATTATTACTAAATAATAATGTCATAAAAATAAATTGAAAAAAAATTTTAATATACCAAGCTTTTAAAACGGACTAAAAATATAAAATATTTTTTTAAAGTTGTAGGATTTGAAACGAAAAACGTGGGGCGCATGCGAGAGTGTTAGCTATCAATGAAAAAATCTATTCGTGAGATAAAGTGAATAATGTGCCCAACGCATTTCATTTCAAATCCTACAAAAAAATTATTTTATACTTTTTAGTTCGTTTTAAAATCGTGGTATATTAAACATTGTTTTATGTCTTTTAATATTTTTATACTTTTTAGTAAAAAAAAAAACAAAAATACACCATAAAAATGTTTAATGTTCCATGGGGAATCGAACCCGCAACCTTCGCATTATTTGCACGACGCTCTAACCAACTGAGCCATAGACCAGTGGTCGCTATGTGCCTTACAACAGTAAACATGTAAAGAATGAATTATTATGTATCTGCAGTAAAAAAATGTTTGGGTCTGTGAAGAAAAATAGATATTCCCATTTGAGAATATGAGGTTGATGAATAAAAAAAAAATATTTCGGCTTGCCTCCTTGATTCCGTGCAACTTTTATGCGAAACATTTTCTTCGGGAAAGTTCCTCCTTCATGTTAAACAACCTGGTATCCTGTATCTATACTTGTATTTATATTATATTTTTTTTCACCTTACACTGACAACGTGAACAAAAGCTAGTTACTCACTTTCGGGATTTTCCACTTCGCCCGGAACCATGAGTGGCGTATTTAACACTAATGCTGAAGAAGTTGCATTTCCCGTCGCCACGCATGTAAACTTATATTGAGAAGAACTGAGTTTGGTCATCAAGAGCCTAAGTTCGCCTCCCTGGTCAGCGCTAACCGTACACAGCCAAGAAAGTATTGGCAGCCTAGAATAATCTTGTTGTAGGTAATCGTTATTTTGAATATTAATATGAACTCCGGAAATAAAGAAATTAATGATAAAGTTTAAGAGAGTTCCCACTGGTAGAGCGGGAGCAAATGGGGCAAGAGGAAACTTAGGTGCGTAGCGTGGGTTTTCTATTGAACACCCTCAAAATAAAATAAACGCGCTTACTAGGACTTTATTTATTATCGGAATTAACTTTCCTGTTCTTTTCAATAGATAAAATGGAGAGATAGGTTAATCGCGCTTAGCTCATTGTGGACCTTGGTCCTTGAGTACTATTTTACCAACTTTAATTTTGAAAAGCTTCTTAAATACGAACCAAAAGATTTGATGCGTCTTCATTTCTCTGCAAATATCGATTATTTAATTAAAATGTACACAATTACACATACAAAAAAACATTGACATTGCACAGGCGCGTCATCGGATTTTAATTACTTTATTATTAATTAAATGCCTTTTTAACGAGAGAGGCAGCTAATCTGGGTCTTCCGATGAGAATTAAATACATACTACCTAGAAATTATGTACAGAAATAAATAAACATCTCGATATTCATATCTATTAAGTGATGATTTTTCCTGCTTTCAATAAATTCTCCTCCTGCAAATGTGTTATCATTCTTATCATTGTATTTTGAGGTGACAGGAAAGGGGAAAGCCACACCTAACGTTATTAAGTCGTTACATATACAGGCGATTGTTATAGTCCACACACGTTTCAAATCAATTAAATGCAGAAAAACTTCAAGCTACTATTTATTTGAAAATGTATTTGAAATTGAAGATCTTTGCTTAAAACCTTATATTTTTTCGAACAATTATTTAATTATTAGACATGATATTAACTGGTTTGTTTTTAAATTATGAAATAAAAATTTATAGCATTTTTGACGTGATAACGTCTTATAAATTGATGAAACACCGGTTGCATGCACGAAAAAGTGTAACGTTCCGAAAAGTGTAGCGTTCCGCCTGACCCTGTGCGTGCAAGCGAGAGCGCAGTATAAGCGATAGAGAGTCGGTAAAAATATAGTTTGACAGCTACTAAAATTTAGGTTATGTATTATAATAAATATGATATTCGAGTGGAATACGTTATCACGTAAAACTATCGTCCGTAAACCGACTTTACAGACAACCAATTTTTAGCATGTACCTATAGTGCGAATTTAGTACAACCGATAGACAGTAATTTGGTAGCTGGAATTAGGTAATGTTAGCCAACATTTTATATTATTAACGCCGCTGCACACGAGGCTGGTTTTTCCGCTGGAATCACTGCTGGCACTTGTGCTAGTTGGCGCGTTGGCTGCGAAGACGGAAATGACGTCACTGCAGGCTCGCTCATAAGATGGATTTCAAAATTAGAAACGGGGCCATTTTTTGTGCTTGTTTGTCTGCTCGTTTTGAGAAAGAACCAATCAGGAAACAGTAACTTGTCACGTGGACTACATGGGCAAACGTCCGCAAAAAAACATGGCGTCATAGTGTGCGTGTTCTGTTCAGAGACAATAATCGTTCACTTTTGTTAACATTCGAACTGCACGCGCAACAAACTCATCTACAAAGATAGCTACAAAACAGGATACATGTGAAGTGAAAATAAATATAAGTCATAACGAAACTCAGCGCAACAGCACGCTTGAAACCTAGCAGTCAAATCTAGCGGCAAAACCAGCCTCTTATGCAGCGATATTAACATAAATTATTTCAATTTGCAATCGCCACTAAATTGTGATTCAGTTAAAATAATTTTTATCGCAAATGTGTAATAATTTACAATATTTACTGAGTTTTTCTGTATATGTAAACATTAATTTTGATACGACAAATAAATAAGTTCACGCGGCGACGAGGGGGCACTATGGGTACAGCTGTACCCGGCCCTGATCGATAAGGGGCCCCATGTAATACCTCGATAATAAAAAAAGCGGACAAGCGCGAGTTGAACTCGCGTCCTGAGGGTTCCATACCGTTATTTTATAAAAATTAAATTTGTCATGTATTAATTCTTTATATATAGAATCATAAATTTATGATTTACGGAATTTTTTTTTACTTGCGCTAGACAACCTTTTTTCGCGCCAAACAAGATTCTAGATTAACGGGAAATATTTAAAGGTTTGATAAGTGAGTCAGTATAAAAAAAATAATCAAGTGATTTGCTATTATAAAAATTAAAAAAAATAAATTTAGTGATTTGCAAACAAAAATAATAATTGGAATCGAATACAGGCCGCGCACTCTACCACTGAACCACCGTCGCTCATGAAGACTTGTTGCTTACACTGCATTACTACGAGCTGTTACTGTGTGTGTGCGTTGCACGTTGTTGCTGTTAAAAAACATTATTTTTTTGTGATGAAACTACAAATTTACGGTTTTCGGATTTTTTCCTTTACTTGTGCTATAAGACATTACTTCTTGCCAAATTTCATGATTCTAGGTCAACGGGAAGTACCTTACAGGTTTTGATTCCCAAGAGTCTTCACAGACAGACAACAAAGTGATTTAAGGTACGGATCCCTAAAAATAACATTAGTATTTTAATACTGTCAAGTTGCAATGATTTTTCAAAAGTGTTTGTTGCACTGCGCATTTTCTGCAGTTTACCAATCACAGACGCGGAAAGTGAACATTTAGCTTGCCTAGTAAAAAATTACAATGTTTTAAGAGCGTTTAAATAGTTTGGTTTTTATATCTAAAAACTCAGTCATGGCTAATTACCTACGCGTATTACAGACGTAGAAGCCAATAAACCGTATATTAAAAAAAAAATCTAAAAAGCAACAACACGAAATATATATTTTAGTGGCATAATAAAGAACTTTGCCACGTTAAAAGTAAGAAGACTCATTTGAAGTTTAAAAATGTTTTATTTCTGGTAAAAAATAATGTTATTAATAATAATGTAATGTATTTTTATCTTTAGTTATATTGTTTGAAAACGAACTCAAAATTAAACAGCTGTGACATGTAGTCATATAAACTTTAGAAACATTTTAAGGAAGTACCCTCGATAAATGAATAAATTAACAAACATAAAATTACGAAAATATGCAAATATGTCAAAACCTTTTCAAAAATGACTCAGTTAAATTTTTGTGATTTTTGGTTGACTTTGAAAAAAGATATTGATAATTTTATTTCGCTGCACTTAACATGGAGTCTTATGGGAATCTGTGATTTTGACGCACTCCATCATTTATTACGTTGGAATTGACAAACAGATTTTGATAAAATTTTCAGGAAATATAAACGAATATTCTATGAACATTTTTCTATTTCCAAAACGTATAAAGCTTGCTTATGTTAATAGAAATAACTAAAACAAAGCCGAGCTTTTTAGCAATTCATAAACATGACAACACCGCAATATTATAGTTTGTGGCGCGTCATTCAACGGTAAGTTACGAAACTGCAGCAGTTTTGATATCGTAAAAACATACGTAAATTGAGTAAATGCTAAAAGCATAGTATTCCAAAAAAACTTTTCTTCCCTTCCAATAATATCTTTTTTCGCTCATTTTCATAAATTAATGAGAATTTGACACCGCGTGCTGACTTATGCTGCGTACATAAGCACTTGTAACTATGGCAAGGCATGCGTGTTGCCAAATTATATACTACGTTACTCAAGTAGAAGACTGAAATTCTCTGACTTACTGCGTACCGAGGGTACTTCCTTAAAGCAACACAACTTCACCTAATACTGCACAGTTTTATTAAAAGCTCGGCTTCAGGGACATGCCCCGGAACTTCAGCCAGCTTTACATTATAATAGAACTATGTCTGCTTTTTCAATATTCGCAAAATGTGCCTCATTGTTTCACGGCAGAGGTGTCGACATAACTAATTATAAAAAAGTACATTTCATTAAAATTTTACAGTAGTTACATAATCAATGATAAATGTTTGTTTGTGTGTTAGTACTATTAACTAATTATATTATAAAATTAAAATTAGCCAGTGGCAGGATAAATTTTTCGAATAAATTTTTTTTATTTTTTTTCTCATTTTTTTTCATATTTTAGGATAGTCATTATCAAGACCGTAACTAAGCAAGGGCAACCGCGGGGCACGTGTCCAAGACCCAAACAGAAGTGGGGCCCTAGAAAGGCCCCAGAAAGATCGAAAAAATTCGATTTATATTAAAAGCAATGTACGTCTTTCAAAAACTTTTTGGGAAACGAAGGCAAAAATAGTACAATTAGACAAATTTTAAGTCTAAGAACAATTAAATATTAGTAACTATTAGAACAATTAAAAACAATTACAATAATAATTAATTAATATAATATGTAGACTATCTTTTCTGTACGTGTTATTTTAGTCATATATTTTATTCCTTTTCAAATAAGGAGTAAAACCAGTGGCCCAAACCAATAGGGTAGGGGTGGAGACATTCGCAAATTTAAAAATTGTTCTTAGAAATCAGTGGAAACATACCTAAAATAGCTAAAAAATATTTAGCTCCCTCCAAAATTTGTTTTTATGGTTGTACTACTGGATAAAACTATTATTTATTTAAATAAAAATATTAAGAGCACTGTGGTTGCAACAAAAATAGAAATAAAGAATAGTTACTCCTTCCCACAACAGTTTTATTAGCGGATGTACATTTCGGGAGCATGCTCTCATCTTCAGCAAACACTAAACTGTTTAGTTGCTAAAGTTTGCTGAAGATGAGAGTATCCACTAATAAAATTGTTGTGGTAAGAAGTAGGTAACTATTCTTTATTTATTTAATTCATAAAATTTTGAGTAGGGACGTCCCAGTGATGAAGTCTTGGCCACGGCCCCAAAAAAGCAAATTACGGCCCTGGTCATTATGCAAATGTATTTGATTATTGGCGTCTTTTTCCGCCTCTATTTTTGAATCTTTGGTATCTCAGTATATTGTCTTTATTCAATTATTTCTATATATTCATAATCGTTATTAAGGGGTTGAAAATTCGAGTATCTCTCAAAACTATCCACGAAACTCATTGCTGTTTTGTAGAGAAACTTGAACTGCTCCTGCGAAAGAAAGAAATAAACATAAAATATAAAGTATTAACACGCTTTTTAATTCTCAATTCTTTACCTGACTGCGCACAAGCTGTTGTCTGTTGCGTCGAATCGTCCTCACTGCCAAACACACGTCGCACTCCTGTTCCAATTTAATTTTTTCGATGACGAAAGACAACGCCACGAATAGGCCACAAGCTGTCGAACCATCGCTGAAATTTGAACATTACAATTGCAGAACACTGAAACACTGTTTTCTCATCCCTCAGCGACTGATAAAGCATTTGAGATCTTAAGTGTTGCCTCTTTTTGAGGTCTGTTTCAAAGAATTATATTATATTTTCGAATAGTAAACAAAATGTAAACAGAGAATAAAACAATTTTCTGTTGGGTTTTCTTTTTTTTTTGAAGTCTCTGAGATAGCGAGACTTCACTACAACTTTGTGAGCCTGTGTAAGTAGTTCGCTCTTGCTGTTCTCGCTATAAGAAACTACCAGTTTGGTTTTATGGCTGCAATGCCATTAGCCTGCTGTGATTCATTGATCCATTCTTACTTGTAGAGGCATAACATACAATTTTGAAAAAGTTTTGCAAAAGAAATGTTTATGCAACGTCTAGAGAATATTAAAGTAGTTTGAAATAATTTCATCAAAATAAAGAACAGAGATACTCACTGACAAGTAACAATAATAGGTCCATTTCCACTAAAACATTTTTGTGTTTCACTCCATAAGCTAATTAAATCATCAACTTCTCCAGAAGGAAGATCATTGCCTGGTTCCCATTGGTTAACTTGAAGGATTTTTATAATTGTTCTGACAGTTTGTTTATCCTAAATCAGTCAAATAATATCTTCATTAATGCAGGATAAAATTATAGATTTATTTTTGACCGGATTTAAAAGTAAAAAAAGCGAATCATTGAATAGTTCGATTTAATTCAACCGTCAGAAAAATCGTCGAATAGTCGGTCGTACCTTCGACTATCTGCGGCTCTATCACGTCGAGACGCCCCGACGTCTGCGGGTGGCCGGAAAAAATGTTTTCAAAGGACGACACTTTTTGGAAAGTAGATTTTCGACAGCTATTAACAGATGGTACTTTCGATCGATCAAAACTTTTCATGTTTCTCAAATTCCCCAAGCGAGCGGAAAAAATTCCCGAAAATTAAAAAAAATCATCTACCGGTATACCTGAATGAAAAGCAGCTATTTTATGGTGAGCTGGCCAAAAAATAATTGCGCAATCACCGTATCTACCCAGCACAAAATTAGACACTGGACTAATAGCTTTACATATATTTGGTTTACTTACCGCATCATGTGATTTCTGCCTCATTTTTACAGTTATTAAATCAAAGAAACGGGTGCGCACAGTTTCTACATGTTTTATTTTTAGATACGGTACCGGAGCTAGTTTATCGTCTTCAGCTGGCCAGAATTCCAACGTTGTCTGAAATAGTATTTTTACAGTTATATTTTTTTAATTTAAAAAACTATATTTTTTTTTTACTTGAGAAACGTGCTCAGTAGCTTGGTAAAAAACTATTCCAAGCGGATTATCAGACATCCAGGACAATTCAAATAATTTAAATGAGTATAAAAAGAGACGATTGTCTTTAAAAAATTGTGCTCGAAAAGACAAGAAACTAAAAGTAAATTAAAATGATCAAATTGGGGATATCGAAATAGGGAGTGGAGGATACCTTAACATTCTTCATTTGTATTATTTTTCTATGCTTACGTCATCATCCGATAGAATATTGTTAAGCGAAACAATAACAGACGCTTTTTGTTCTTGTACAAGACGCCAGAAATCGGCCACTGTATTCGGAAGCGGTTGCTGAGTAACAATGAACTGATCAGGTGCTCGGAATCCATCCACTCTGACAGCATTTATATAAACAGAATACACGTCTCCCAGAGGCCAACGAGATATGAACACACGACTAGCACTATCGGGTAAAATATTTTGGAAACGGTTTTTAAGTCGAATTTCTACTGTGTTCTTAAACGGAGACTTGGATCGCATTGCTATATCTTGCCAGGAATTTGCGTCAAGTTCATCCATTTGACTATTTATAGCTTCGTCTTTCATTAATGGATATATTGTATGCAAGAAGTCTTCATTGCAGAGAAAAGATGTAGGTTTCGTCAACAAGCTTTCGACGAGAACGAGGTGAACTAATTTATACTGGTCCTAAAATTAGATTTGTATCATTTTTCGCAGAAAATTGAAACACTCCCAAAAATATTGAGAGTAATCTTTACAATTTCTACATACTATGTTGTCTACTAAGTTTGATCTCTGCACCCTGATTTCTTTTAAATAATGCCATGGATCAAGAGCGTTCTCCTTGGCGGCCATTCTCAAACAGATATCACTCAGAATTATTGTTCCTATTCTTCCAACTTTGGCACTTAAATGCAAAAAAAAACATGTGTAAGATTCTTAGGCGTTACAAGTGAAACTTTTTAGGTTTTAGTATATGTTGACGATTTTATGATTTCAGGATTATGTGATGGTTATGTGGAATTTGTAACTGAGGATGTAGAGTGGGTATGACGCTTTGAGAGAGAAGAAGGAAGCGTTTCATTTCTCGTTTGATTCAAGCCTATTTACCCCTCTGGCACGTCTAAAAAATATTAACTTTAGAGAAATTATAATAGGTACTAGAACTTTTTCCGCATATTATGGTGTCGCTTTTACAAACATATTAACGGAAATTCGAAGTTCTTTCGAAAAAAATGTTTAAAAAGACAAAATTTCAATTTTATTTATTATTGATGCAAAATTCTTATCTTATATGCTTAATTCATTAATTATTAATCAATTGAAAACACTTTATTATTTGAAAGGGTACTTACATTTTACGATTAAAAGAACGAAAGAAGAATTACCTGCAATGGACTATGATTGGAGGATTTAGTGGCATTTCGACGATACGTTTCAGGAACGGTACCAATGATTTTGGATACAGCGGTACCCCATGATCGGGCCAAGATGTGAATTGTAGCTGTTCAACCGTTCGAGATTCTTTATTTCTGTGCGATAGTTTGAAAAATCGAGAAACGTAGTCGGCGTGAACTTCATATCTTTCTCGAATTATTGTTATTTCTCCATACGTCGCATGTTCGTTGATGTTTGGCCAATATTGATCGCATTTTTTCTAAAACGTAGTTTGCTAATCAAATAACTGAATGAAAATGTTAAAAGTAATTAAAATTAATAAATACTTACCAATTTCTTTTCTTCCAAATTTGTTAACATAATTATGTATTTGCAATTTTCTTGCCAAACCATCCTCCAAAAATCATTTACCGTATTTGGTTTCGGTCCCTGAGTAGCTATGTACGCTTTTTTGGATTGGTAGCCCTAAAATGATTTATGTATGTTATCAGAATTAAAAGTAAGCGCTATTGGAAGGTTTAAAAATCAGATATTTACATCAATATAATTTGCGTTGATGTAATCTGAAAATGGATCGTTCGGAAGTTTTGAAAGTATTACACGAGTTGCGTCATCTGAAAAATAAACAAAAATGTAATAAAATTAAGAGCACGGGGTGACGGGATATAAAAATCGGCGTCTGTTGTTCAATACTTTAACTTACATGCAACCAAATTTGCATATCGATTTTTTGGCCTATTTTCTGGAGATGATCCATATGTAATAGATCTTATTTGACCGCGAGGAAATATCTAAAATTAAAAAAAAAATGATGACTTTAGCTGCAAATAATTGTAAATTCTTTAGATATGTCTAAGATATGTGTTGAAATTGTTTTAAGAAGTAATTTTAGTGCAGATCGAGTTTCATTGGTATTTCTACCAGACGTTTCGTCTACAACTGCGGTAGACATTATCAAAGGCGATGTGGCAGCGGACGAAGTGTCCTTCTAGGCGGCTCACAGGTAAGTGTAGTAAATTCTAGTGTTCTCTACTCGGTCGTAGTTTGCTTTTCTGTGATTGGTCGTTCCACTCAGTGGGTTGGTATTCGGAACCAATACCAATGAACCACGGCATGCAAGCCCGAAAACAAGAAGGTTTGGAATAATATCGGTCGTGAAAGCCTACACACTTGGATACTTAGTATTTTAAATCTTTGATTAACGTCTATCAAAGTACCTATGCTATTTGAGTTCTAATCACTGTGCTTAGGTAACCACAGTAATAAAAAAAAATACATACAAAAATGTTTACACAAAGTGTTTATTTTGATAAACACTTGGTAATCACGGTGTATTAGCGGAATTTAAGAGAATTTTTATTAGATTTTTTTTATTTATTTGACTTAGTATTTTAGTTTGAGAATGTACTAAAGCTATAAAAAATGTGTTTTGATCAAATACTTCGTGTTGTTTTTGGAGTTCATTTGTCTTAAAAGCTTCCTGTACATATTGCTTGAAGTCAGAAATATTAATGCGTCGACTTGTAATAGTAACATCCTGATTTTTTATGTTCGTTTGTGGCGTCGACGATGTGCCGGATGCTTTTGAAGGAAGAGGAGATTTTTTTGGCCTTAAAACTTTTACTCCATTCGTGGAATTGGAACTTTCGTTAGTAACTGTAAGAGGAACTGCAGAACGGCTGTTGTCTGAAAAGCATCAACAAATTATTTTTTTCGCATTTTTTCTCATCACAACATAACGCAACAGACAAAAGTGTTCCCGACTTTAATGTATCGTAGTTTTAATCAAATCAAATTTTGTTTTGTTTGACTTATTTTATTTTATACAAAAATTAGTGATTAATCCATGTTCTGCTATTTAGTGGTTACAAAATTTATACGCAATGTTTGTAATCACTAATAGTTTCAAGAGCTATTAAATTTTTCTGGGTAGGTATTTGAGGTAGCGTGAAAATTTGTGTAACACTTCTTTTGTAATGTCTGACCACAAAATCGAAGACCTGGCTGAATGGCGACGGAGCCTAGCCAAGCCGTGAATTTTTAATTTCGCGAAATTCTATTTGCAAAAAAGATCCTTGAGACATTTTGAAATTTTAATAACTTCAAATTTAGTATTTAATATAATAAATAAGTCAGACCATTTAGTCTGCCAGCGGTTACAAAGCTAGACATTATACGTGAATGCGAGTAAGACGCTATGGGTAGGTTGAAGTGTAAAATAGAGTGTATATATCGCACCGTAGCACAGTTCAACTCAGCCCATATACGCTCTATCTCACGCTTCAACCTATCCGCAACGTATAATGTAACGTCTAGCAGACATTTAGACGCGACCAAATGATCTGGCTTCTTTATTTTTTATTTTATTAGACACTAAATATGAACGTATTAAAATTTGAAAATGCTTTAAGAACTTTTTTTGTAAATACCCTTCAGCCAGGTCTTCGATTTTGTGTTCAGACATTACAAAAGAAGTGTTACGCAAATTTTCGCGCTGCCTCGAATACATATCCAATAAATGTTAGATAACTCTCCTACTATACTTAATGTTTAGGTAGTCATTTGCTTAGCAGAATAACAAACAAACAAAAATGATTAACCAGTGTGCTTATTTTGCTAAGCACTTGATAGTCACCGTAGTTATCATTGGTGGAATAGTTCTGAATATAATATTAGTTGTCATAAAATTAATTTAGGAGGAGTTTTGCGTTTCGCGTAGTTTGAATCAGAATATCCAGATTTCATGTTTATCCATATAATATATATTTAGAGAACTCACCAATTGTGCGATTTTGCCTTCTCAATTTATTAGATTTCCACCTATGTATGCAAAAAATTGACTTCTATTAATATTTATTTGTACATATCGAATCCTGTTTTTGATTAGACATTTAAAAATTCATTGTTGAGAAAAATGTGATACGTGTGCATCAATGGAAGTTAGATTAATCAAAAAGAAGTTAATTAATAGTAATCTTAATATGCCTTTTCAATCCCATTCATTCTTATCAAAAGTCGGTTCTGTTTCTGATTCTTAAATAGTAAAGCCGCTTTCTCACCTGCATTACGCGACTTGGACGCTACTGCGACGATAAGTGAAATAGAGAAATGTTTCTTAATCAAACGACTACGAGAGCTTCGCATTTAAGTGCCCCTTGTGGGGAAAATTCTATTTAAAATAACGTAGGCCCTCCGTTCACGAGTCGATCGTTTCGCAACCTGAGTTACAAACCAGTTCACGATGCAATCGATTGATGTTGACAAGAGCGCGACTTAATCTGAATTGATAGATGGTTGCTCTTACCTTACAGAAGAGACATTTCGCAACAACATACAACTGAAATTGCTTCTCGACTTGCAAACAGGGTCGCACACGACCAGTTTTAAACTGATCTCAAATCGGCGTATGAAAGGTCACAGAACGATCGCATTCTGAACTGGTTAGAAATCCAAATTGCAAAATAGTCGAACCGTGTGCGGAGGGTCGCAGTGTCGCGGTGGCGTCGGAGTCGCGCGTTACGGGTGGGAGAACGATGCAATACGAAGCAAACCTGTAAGCGATCGACAGGACTACAGGAACTAATAACAGAACGATGCAAATAACGATTATCCATCCAACTGGTGTTACTAGTGGTAATGGTGCTTTCACTTCGTCGCTAGTGAAGCCAACACTATATCTCGAATAAGCAGACACACTCTTGTACTCATTTTCCAATACAATAATTATTTCATATCGTTTGTTTTCGGTGTCGATCAGCTGATTTCTAAAGCCATCGTTGGACGTTCCGTCTCCTATTATGAATTCATGCGAATTTAATGGTACCTAAAATTAATTATTATTTTAATAAAGATTTAATAACATAAGACTGTGTGCCAAGCTGATCGAGAGAGAGATTGTGAATTATAGACGCTCAACAGCTGAGGTCATCAGCGTCCTAAGCTGATCGAAAAAATTTAGTTTAATAGTCCTTTGTATTTTTATTATCTATTAAATTGTAAAGCAAAACTACAAGAGCGAAACTAAGCCATGAGTTTTATTTAAATTAAGGAGGTTGGGTAGGCCCTTTTGTTTATACACAGGGTAGGCCTCCTAATTTTATATAATATGGTGTCTACAATAATATACATTAATTGTTAGACTTATTCAGAGATGATGTATTTCAACTTGGACAAAGGTCTCGGCAACATTGCATTTACTTTCTCACTTGCACATATATCGCTCTTGCTTTCACTTATTGTACTATTGGACAGTGAAAGAGAGAAACACTCCCACCTACAGACTTTTATTCCTACACTCAAGAGAACACAAGCGGAGAAGAGCAAGCGCTGTTGCAATTTATTTATTGAGAAAGTACGTAAAACTCACCAAAACGGGATCTTTGTGTTTTATTTAATTAACTTCTCATTGCTAGTACAGGGGAAATTTTTAGTTTTTCTTAACTTTGAAAATGTACATTTCATAGCTTAGTTATTTTTGATGTTAATTATATCATGACTTATATTTGATTTCATGACTTTTCTGTTGTTTTATGTCACTTATTGATTTTGCTATATGATTGCATGTGTTAAAAAATATATATTTTGAATTTAAATTTTCAACAATGAGACTGTCCATAGTATTCAAAATTTGAGATATGATGTATACCACTGTAAAATTTAAACAAATATACTTATTCATTTTGAATTTTCGACCCAAACCTCCTTAAAAGCCAGAAAGAATAATGTTTTTCTAACCTTTAATTTAGCAGCTACCCACGAATCTTTATCTAAAACTTGTGCTTCTTCCAAGATTTTTTCAGAGATACCAACATTGCCTTTTGTTTGCGATGTTCCAGTGTTGTCACTTATTACCACATACAGTGAGCTAGATAATCAAACGGTATAGAATATAGATATTAATTATATTTCACAAGAAACTTAAAAAAAATTGAACTTTCTTCAAAGTTTTGAGGCAGGCGCCTATTTAGTTACTATCACGCTTTATGTACTTATATTGAATTGGTGCCGACCTTAAATCCTTGTTTTTTACGCTTTTTAGTGATCCGTTTTGAAGTAAGTCCAATTTTTTATATATTACTTTTCGATATGTAGTTTGCACGTTATTAATAATAATGCTTTCTTCCCTAATAGTTTATACTAAACTAAAAAATTGGTTGTCTGTAAAGTCGGTTTACGGACGATAGTTTTACATGATAACGTATTCCGTAATACATAACCTAAACCTCCCAAAATTTGGTTTCAATCCGCTTATCCTTGGTGTCGGAATGATAAGAAATGTCAAAAGTGACGTTTGCAACTTACAAAGTATTATGTTCTAATAATAATTAGTTATTCCAATACTTAACTTAGCAGGCTTTGCATTTCACAATATACTAATGTCAAAAAATTGAATTAAACATTAGAAATGCAGCTGTTTTCATGTTAAGACAAGACATACGTTTGCTTCTAATTTCCATGTACGGCAAACAAAGACAACCGACCGCGTCGCGCCATGCATTACACAACATTGCATTTATACAGCTATTTTTCTATATAAATTTGTATAAAATATTTTTCTATATAAATTTGTATAAAAAAACTGTTTAGGCAAATTCTGTTATACGAAATCTATGTAAAATGTTCTCCTCTTTCGTTTAAGACTGGTTTCAAACCGATCTGATTTAAATTGAGCGAGAAATTAGCAAAAAGCACGCACAGGGTCAGGCGGAACGTTAGGAACGTTACGTTACACTTTTTCGAACATGCAGCCGGTGTTTTATCAATTTATAATATTGGTGATTCATCAATTTATAAGACGTTATCACGTCAAAAATATCATCCGAGGAAACTAAAAGCAAGTGACCCCCTCAACTCAAGGTTTATTACTGTTCAAGTAATGCAATATCTTGTTGTGTGGAATAAAAAAAAAATCTTACCAGTTTCTCGTTTGATTTTCAACAGTTTCTGGCAGCAAGATGATTATTGATGAATTTTTCTTTTCTTTTATGCTTACGCTAGCCGCGGGGTTGTCAAGTTGCGGTTTTAGGGGTGGAATAATGACATTGAACTTAAAACCGGTCCTTCCTTTTATCCCGTTAAAAGCGTAAATCGCGATGTCATATGTGGCTGACCGAAATACTTTCGTAATCTGCAAACGTGAATGATGAAAAGATTTTAAAGAAACAAAAAAAAAAATATATATGAAGTAAAACTTCTTTAAATTTGTTTTTATCACTCTCTTTTTGGGAAATATTCACTCACAAAAAAAATCACTCGTAAATTAAATATACTTGTCTATGTTTATTGGTTTGTGACTATGGCTATGTTTCACCTTTTGTTCAAGATGGTTTTGATGCCGCCATCTTTCAATCGATGCTATTAAATAGCGGAAACCACGGAAACGCGTTACTTCCGTCCGAAAACACATCTGAGCTACCTACAAGTTGCGCCTAAAGAAGTTTTACTTCGAAAAATTGTAACTGTCACTGAAGCGACTTAAACTTTTAGTAATGCGCTGACAGAGCTTTCCAAGCGCTAGATACATAAAAAAAACAAAAGTGGAAACTGATTTTTGACAAAGAAGGAAGATTAAAACTATGGCTGGCTGAACGTGGACTGCTTCAATTAGGGCCTAGCAACTGGGGCCTCCGTCAGTGGTGAAATCTCGGGAGGGCCCAATCAGCAATGCGATTGTGACTGTTTTTTATGGCACCAAATCAGAATCTTGCCATGGGCGCCGATGAAATGCTGGAAATGTTTGACTTATCTGGCATAGACTAATTATTAACCACCGTGCATGTAACTAACTTCTGTATGATATGTCTTCATGTATTTGTCGACATTTTTTATTTCCTTCGACACGTTTGAATATCGTTGTCCATCATAATCTGTGATTGTTAATTCGATTACAAAACGTTTGATTGGCCCATTCATCAAATCCGGATGATCCCAATTAATAATAAGTTGACTTATCTCCGCATTCCAATTTTCTTTAATATTCCGAGGTTCTGTTGATGCTGTTACAAATTTCAAGCATTAAGTCTCTTATTAAAATGAAGTAAAAATATAATCTTAATATAAAATTACCTTCTATTTTAGGCGTTATTTTAATTGACTGAGGCTGCCCAAATTGGTCTATGTTCTTGTTCTTAGCAAATACCTACAAAAGTTTGTTTGAATGTATTTATTTGATAGATTCTAATATTTTTTTGTAATAACTAAGTAGTATTTTTTAATCATTAAAATAATTACAATATTTTAATACAAAACTGGCAACATGTGTTCAGGGGTGAACTAACATCCATTGAGGCCCGGAGCGACTTTTCATTTTGAGACCCTTTTCAAAAAATAAATAAATAAAGCAAAACGAGCCCACACGCCTCGGATGCATACTACAACATTGTTACCGGTCATAAGCTTATAGTAATTTTTAAGAAATTTATTAAGATTTTCTTATGTCAGATGGCATGGCAACATAAACACAGAAGGCACACCCTTGCCGAACAGAGAGATATATTTTTGATAACTGTGTTTCTTTCTTTGATGCAGAGCAGATCAATTACTTACGTATGTACATTGCTAAAGTTTACCTTAATTGTGTAAACTCTATATGTTATGTAGAAAATGTCTTCGATTTCAGAACATGTTAAGCCCTCAAACAATTCACAAGGTTGAGGGACGCAAGTTTTATGGACAAAAGAGTCTTTATAATAATTATATGTTATGTTGTACAATTCCAGTTCTCCATACGGAGGATTGGGCGCCATCCATCGCAGAGATATTCTTGTGGCGTCTTTCGAATATGCTTGCAGTTGAGTAACTGCCGGTGGAGCTGTAATAAATATTGATGTTCGTTCGCAATGTTGATACTATGATACTTTAAAAAGTCAAAGACAAAGATTCAATTATGACATAGCAAGACCCCTACTAGAGGTGTGCTTTAGCTTGGGCGGCTGGGACTAGCAGATGAACAGAAGACAAAAATTGAACATCCTGATCTAGGGCCACCCGATAAAATAAAGCAACTGAGCTAAGTAAATTATCCTAATTTCTAAACAACAGAACTGACTGTTTTCATTTTTTTTACAATGATTCATTTAATTAGTTTCGACAAATATAGACATTTTATAATTCTTACATATCCCAAACGAATTTTGGATGTCCGTTCGTCTGTGTTTGCCAAAGACCTATCTGATACACCGTTCAATGTATCCAAAACAAAGTTGTCTATATAAGTTTTTGAAGGATTCCTCGAGTTTTTTTTTTCTTATTTCCTTTGTACACCCAATTAAAAGTAGTTTATTGGTGAAAGAAATAAAAAATTACGATTTTCTCGAAAATGATGCGGTGAACTCGTGTCATTATATTTCAAAAACAATTTTCTGATTTAATGTATTAAAATATATTATTTTTATTTTTTATTGCTTTTGGGTTACAAATAATCATAAGAGAACAAAGAGAATTTAATAAAAAATTGAACTTTAAATACAAAAATAATTAAAAACTTACCGTCTGGTGCCGTAGTAAAACTGACCGATTTGGCGTTTATTTCGTTGAAATGATTTTGTCTTCCGGGAGTTGCAACAATCGTGTACGCCTTGTATGGCTCTAGTGGCGAAATAATTTCAGTGAAAGTGGAAGTATTGAGAGCTTTTACTATTTGGTTTCCAATTCCGTCATAACGGATATAAACCGGTCCTTTAATTGTAGTGCAATCCATTTTTATTTTTAGACGTATAGAACGCGAAAATACATCGTATGTTATATCCTGTATAATTTCATCATATATATCTAGAAGTAAACATCATACTACATTTTGAATGAAATACTAATAAATATTATGAAATACAGAGAAGTAAAAATGGAATGTCATTGTGTACGTTTATGTGATTTCATTGTCGATAAAAAATGTGTCATTATAACAAGGAAAAGCTGATTTCTTTAGGCTTCATTACGTATGCGCACTTTATTAAAAAGAAAACAATTCATAAGCAGTCATAAAGCATTGAACAAGGTTAAACAACATTTACCTGTAGCTTTGGTCGCGTAGGAAATAGAAGAATAGTCTTCTTGAGCTCCAGTGACTGCCGCTACCGAAATGTTATAATTTGAATACGGCGACAAGTTTTCTATTGATATCTTAGTTTCCTTTGTTTGAAGCGTGTTTACTTTTTTAAAGTCTTTACTATTGACATGTGGACAGCCAAGGTGTTGATAATTCTACAATGAATAATAATTTGAAAAATATTTGATAATTGGTAGCTACTTTGCAACGGTTTTGCAGTTTAAAAATTCCACTAAAATACTTGTATGTGTGATGCGTATACAGTTGTAGGATCTTTGAAAACTGGGTGTAACATAATGAAAGACATTTTGGGTATTTTTCTAATGGGTAAAAAAGAATGCAAGTATCAATCCTTTAGGCTGGTCGTACACGGACTGAGAGAGCAGATGATCGTCGAGCAATATACACAATTTGCTCAAGCAGTCACTGTCGACTGTTCGCTCAAATCCTCTTGTAATATTTTTCAGGAAGAAGAACTGTTGCCGCTACTTTTGCTCAGGCACAGACAACGTAGACAACAAAGAACATTCTGGGATCATCCAATTTTGGCATTTTAAAAACGTGAACAATTTCATCACTTGTTCATTGAAGAAGTGATTATGAAGAATTTTTCACTATTTTAGAATGTCTATAAATTGTTGGTTGATCATTCATTTTAAGTGTTGCCATGTTGTATGTCGCGTTTCCTAGATATACATGTGCACGAGCCGAGCAGTCCGTATATCGCGCCGTCTTGTACATGTCAATGGAAGATTTTCTATAGAGATTTTGTATTTCGCAATGCGGTCGATGCTTAAAGCAGTTGTTTTCGACAGCTTGACGCAGTTCGTGTACAAACTGCCTACAAGTCTTCTTTACGAAATTCATAATAAAACAGAATTTAGATTTGATGCTACAGTAGTCCGTCAAAATAAATCGTGTTCGTTGTTTTTAATAAGTATTTATATTAACTTACTCTTACGTACCTCATAGTGGACAACGTAATTTTTGAGCAATCCTCTTAAATGGTCAGGTTCTTTCCAAGAAAAATAGATGCTGGTGGAAGTTGCATTGATTAATTGAAAATTTGAGACTTTAGTTGGAGCTAAAATATTCCATTGGGTTTATAATTCAACTCGTTTAATATAAACATTCAAAATGACCGATATTGGTTCATTTAGACCGGTCTCTATTGGTTATCGATTTAATGAAATTACATACCGCCTTCACTTGTTTGATATGTTTTGTTTCTGACAGTAGAGGAACCCTTTTCTAAGACAAATGTTACACTTTCAAATAATGGAATACTGTAGACTTTACAGGTTCCAAGCCAACCATTGCAGGCGTGAAACAATTGAAAATCTGCATAATGATATTTTAATTGATATGAATGAAAATCACATATCGACGCATTTTTCTGCAAAAAAATTATTCCTAATAATAATAACGCATGCAATAATTTTCAATAACAGTTGATTTTTTTTTTGACAGTAAGTCACGAATGTTCACGAAGAATATTCACAAATATAACAACTGATAATATTTTGACAGTTTATTCTTTTTAAACGAACCTTAAACTCGACATTTAAAGTAACTGTGCTTTCAGTTTTATCTTCTTCTGTTATATTTCCAAAAACTGGATCTGCAAGCATAAAGAGTCAAAAATGGTAAATAATTAAAAGACAACATTAGTCAATTAATTTTAGTTATCAAAAGTATAATATTGTTGGAGTTTTTTTTACATTTTTAAACGCAAAAAAAAATAAGAAATACATTTTTAGAATTTACATCAAATAATTTTATACGAAATTAAATTAAACGACGAGAAATAAACGTTAAGTAAATGGAAGTCGAATTGATCTTTGTAAAAACGTTGTTGCTTTTTTTAACTTACCGTAACAATATGTTTCAGCATCAATTGGCTTTGAACTGAGCTTTTGTTCATGTGCAAATAAAGAAGTTCTGATCTTATATTTAGTTGCTGGGGCCAGATCTAAAACTATTTCCTTTTCAAAATCATCTGATCTGAGCTTTTTAAAAGACACCCAGTCCTCTTTTGACTCCATCTAAATACATATAGTTCAGTAGTACTGTATATTATTTCCGAAAGTGCAAGAACTGGCTTAGAGAATTTTTGGATCGAAGCTGATTGTTCTTCGGCAAAGGATAAAAAAAGTCGCAAAAGAACTTATAAGAAGATAATTCAATTTATTATCCAATGGGAGTGTATAAGTCATTCGAGATAAATGGCACACCGCGCGGCTATTCTCATTAAATTGTTCAGTGGCGGATTTGCCCTAAGGCCCAGTAGGTCCCAGGCCTAGGGCGGCCAACCGTGACAAAACACATTATGGCGTATGGCGGGCCGCACTGCACGGTGCAGTTTGCACCGCATCGTGTAACAATAATCTTTCTAAAGAACTGATCGGTATATCTCACATATCTATTAATTAACTTATAGGTATATGAACCATTGCCTATCTACTAAATGTGCGGTGAGTGAACGCAACAAAGCGTATCGAAAATATATATGCGTCTCTTTCTTCGATGTAATTCCCTGATTTCTCCGATGATATAGGATTGGTTGATGTACTTGCATTCAATTTGAATAAAGTATCTCTGTTTCAAAAACTTTGTCTTTTTCTATGACGTTAACATGGGCGTACCCAGCTTTTGACCCAGGAGGGAGCAAATTAGAAATTTCTTAAGCCGGGTCCCCCGTGCTTGTTTTGCCCTTCTGGATACGCCAGTGCTTACGGCGTAAAAAAAGACAGAAGTATATGTTTGCACCCTAATAGTTCGATTGCGATTTTATTCCTATGCTCAGTATAGAATAAAAGTATATGGTATATCTAATTTTGATCAATATTTTGAACAGTTGAGTTTTTTTTTTTAAATGCATTTAAAACAGACAACTTTTAAAACCGACAATGATGAGCTATTGTCGAGGATTTTTTTTATAAATTTGAGTTTAGGTCACATAACGCTCTTCTATAAGATGATTTTACGTCAGCTTTGTTGATAGCGCGCAACGAGTTCAAAAATGAGTTCGTGAGAGTGTATATATGTATATATATATATATATATATATATATATATATATATATATATATATATATATATATATATATATATATATACACACTTACAGTGTATATTAAATGTTTTTTTAAACGCTTTATATTAGCTTGGGTTGTAACTAACTATGTATGTTTGTATGTATGTATGCATGTAACGGAATCTTTGAGCATAATTTTCACCAATTTCCCGAAGTCTGATTAATTTGAAACTTTGCATACGTATCAAGGACCGATGACAATGCAATAATATGATAACAGTTTCCCATTATCCTTATTAGGACCCCCAGGATTAATAAATTCTTTTATAGATCCTCAAACTAAAAAGTGAAAAATAAATATAGTTTAAAAAAAACTAAAAAACACGCTTTATATCGAACTAAAAAGTAAAAAATAATTTTTTTAAAATAAGCTTAAAAAGCGTTGGGCGCTTTGTTCCACATTTTCGTACATCGAGCGCCCAACGCTTTTTAAGCTTATTTTAAAAAAATTATTTTTTACTTTTTAGTTCGATATAAAGCGTGTTTTTTAGTTTTTTTTAAACTATATTTATTTAAATGTGAAATTATCCCTGAAACCTCGGAAAATATGACAAACTAGCAGCTATTATAGTTAAACAAATTTCTGAATCGATTTAGGGCGGCCAAGACTGCAAATCCGCCACTAAAATTTTATATTTTTGCAATGGTTTTAATGAGTTAATGGGTTTCTAGAAAACCGAAATTAATCCAAGCCAAAGGTTAGTGTTAAAATTTTATTTATTAATGAATTGTGAAATGCATTGTTGAGTGCAACCAGTGTTGGATGTATACTAAGGCACACTAGACCCCGGCCTAGGATATCACCGTAGAGGGGACATCACGAAAAGAGATTGATTTTTTTCCAAGCTAGAAGTATTTAGGTTATTGGACTTCCGATTCAAAATGATCTGTTTGCACAGGACTTATAGCATTTATGATCACTTTGCTATGGTTTCGGCACTCTTTAATGATCAGAATTATAATAAAATGCATTAGCCAATTTTCTCCAAAAACAATAGGGATCTACATATTAGCATATCAAACATCCTCCCAAAATTTGGTTTCAATCCGTTCATCCGTTTGACCTATGTCATGTTCACAGACGCACAGACTTTTCCAAAAATATGTTTTTCGGATGCAGGGGGCCTCAAAACGAAAAAACATTTTTTTGTACAATTTTTCAATGTGAATTTTGATTTAAATTAGTACCATTTGCGATATTGGAATGGTAAAAGAAACTAGGGCCCTGTTCAGTATAAAAAGCCAAGGCACCAAAAAGTTAAATCCAGCGCTGGATGCAACATATTATTTGAGTGGAATACGTTACCCTATACTCTATCTCATAAATGTAATTTGTTTGGTTCTTTAACGATAGTTGAATCTTTATTTGTGTATGTATGTCGTCAGCAGCCCTCACAGTTATTTCTGGAAATGGTGATTTATCTGTAAATTAATTCAAAAACATTTAGCGGGGTTGCAGTAATCATTGTCCCAAAATTTGATTTGACAATAATCTTAAATTGTGATTATATAATTATAGTTTTTATACATACAGAATCAGTCTACTGTTGCTGTGAAACTACCTGTCATGCAGAACATTAGACTGTATTCGCCCAAAAACAAATGACTGATCTACATAGAAAATAGTCGCCTGTCATGCTGAATGTTGATCAATATGCGTAGCAAAATGCTATTCGAAGTGAAAATTTGCTAAAGAACTATGTTAAATATAAGTATGTACACAATGTATTAATTTTATATTGTTTGTTAATATATTGTCTGAAAAATTGGTTGATAATTTTATTTATTGATAAGTATGTACAGCTTAAAAACATTCGTTTTAATCGATCGATAATTTTTCGGGCAGGGTCAATTTAAAACTGTAGATACTATGTTTTTGTTATAGAGAAATATGTGTGCTCACAATCTCTCAATAAGTCAACAATTACAATAATAAAAAGGTGTTATAACAGTTTTAAGTTGATGGCTTTGGGAATGAATAATTTTACTTATTTAACTCTTTTTTTATTTTTAAACAATTAGTCCTTTAGTTTGACATCCGTAAGAAAGGGTTGTAAAGAAAAAAATGTTCCATGTAGATTAGTTAATTAGTCGTTTCATTTGATACCCATATCGAGAAGAAAAAAATCTTCCATCTTGGGCCGTCCGCCATATTGAATTTATAATGACGTCACATAGCCTATGTCACATTATCTCTTTCCTTGCACACGTATGCGTAATTTCACTATGGCTTACAAAGAACTAGTCGAAATTTTGATTACAAGAAATGTCGCGGAAACAGCGGTCCTCCTTCTTATTTATGGTGACCGATGACTGTAAATTCTTTAGGTGGTATAGTAATATATTATTCGAAATAAAGCGCTGAATTGTTAATTATACGATAACATAATTAATTAATTAGTATATTTACATGTATCACAAAGTCTCCCATCATAAAAAACAGGACATTTGCATTTTCCTTCATTGCATGTCATAGTTCGTTCACATTTGATTTCTTCGGAAACATTTTTGCATGTGTTAAGGCAGTTGGAATCACATGTTTCGTCTGTACAGAAAAACCGGCATTACATCAACATTCTCTTTCTTCTAAATTTACCCAAAATATTTCATTACTTACTTGACAAAGGACGTTCAAAATATACACTGTGTGGCGGTGAGAGAAGCTGGCAGGATATATTACCGTTAATTTGAAATTCATCTATTCTTCGTGTCTTTACTACGACACTTTGGTATTTTACATCTGGAACTATCATACAAAACTTATTAGTTAGGAAGAATATAAGAACACGATATTATAGCTCATAATTCTTAATTATGTTCTGTAAAAAATCGCGCACACTTATCAAGCACGTAAAAACCACACGAACCTGAAATCTGCATGATTTCGCTCGTGCAGGTTCCGTGTGCAGTTTTCCAGTAGTGAGTGTGCAACATGGACGTGTAGTATAGATCGGTGGAAAAATTTTTGTGTGCAAAAGAGGAAGAGGATGAAGACAGGAAAAATAAGTTTTTGAATTCATCCTATTAATGAAAACGACATATCACCAGTACACTAGATCGGTCCAGAAATTGCAGGCGACCGAGTGTCGGTCGTTGCTGATCTGGTGAGTTACTTCGTTAAAGAACAGGCTTTTCTGATAAGTGCTGGATAAGTATGCGCGGTTTTTAATTAATTTTACCTGTTGGTAACAGTTTAATTTTATCAATTACCCAAAAGGTATCATTACCCTGGGATTGTGTTGTAATATGTATTTTATAATTATTGAATGTTTTATCGACTGTAAATTTATGATAAAGTTTTTGCCAACGATATAACTCTGGAATAGTTGCCTGGAAAATAAAGAATTTTTCAAATTTTTCCAGCATCGTTTGTAGAAATCAGGCGGCATTTAAAACTTATCGTACATACTTTTTTACTAATCGCCTGAACGGTAACTTCTCCATATACATGGTCGTTATTACAATTGGTGATTTTAATATGAAGTGAACATTTTTTACACGAAAATACATACATTAAAATGTATAAGTCTTGGTTTTGCCAATCAAAAACATAAGTGATGGTTTTATTAGCATCGTATGCGAATGAAACTGGATCTGAAATGAAACTAAAGTTATGTCTGGGTTGCCATAAATAAAAAATACTAATTTAGTATAATGACAGTTATTCATCCTTGATGTCAATTTTTAATAGTTTCTTTTTTATGCAGGAAAATTAATTTGGAACGGCGGAATCTTTGTTTTTAATTCTTTGTAGGTGGCGCGCGGGTGCGCGACATCAGGCGCCAGGGCCGGATTTACGTTTGAGAGGCCTCTGGGCACTTTTCATGTGGGGCTCCCTTGGAAGGCGTAAATATAAATGTGTAGTATTAAACCCAAGTAAGCTTTGACCCTTTATTTTTAAGGGTCATTTAGTGAACTCATAGCGAATAAAATTTTTTTTAATAATTTTTTGAAAATGTTAGTTTAAAATTATTTTTTTCACAATTTTGAAATATTTTTTGGTATTAACGACGTTTTTAACACTCGGGGTGCAAGGCAAGTGTTTTACTTTTTTTACATTGATATTGATTTGAAACTCATAGAATTTACTTTCTAATAAACTGTCTTTATTCAACACGCGTGAGTAATATGTAATTTCGGGGCCCTGCTAAATTCGGGAGAAATAATAAATTACTTCATGTTGACGCGTAGAGTGCTAATAATAAGCCGTACTGTGCGATAATGAATTTTCTGGACCAATAGGAACGCAGTAGCAAGCCCAAGCAGTGCAATAATGAAAAAAAAACTGCACAGCTTCTGAACCAATAGGAACGTGGTAGGCGGTTCAACGAAAGTCAAGGCCATCTTGTGTGCATCGAGGGCAGTGGGTACGTCAGTCAATGAAGTGATTTATTATTTTTCCCTCTTTTATCAGGGCCCCGAATACATATTACTCGTGCTAGTTGAATAAAATATTATGTGCGACCATTGATCGAAGGAGAATATTCCACTCACGCTCATGGAATCTTCTCCTTCTCTCACTAGTCGCACAATATACTATTATCATAACTAATACATCTCATTCTTTCTCCGCTTACTCTAATTTGACTTTATACTTCTTTGGTTTTCGTTTTCTTTTAATCACGTATTTATAACACTTTATCCTATTCAGAAATTAACTATTTCTACATTAACATTTTTCTAGATTTTTTCCCGGCAAGGCGGTTTACAATAATTATTATCTTTTTTTCATTAATATTTGAAAAGTTAAAAAATTCAATCTTATAGTCCAATGCAATTAGTCATTATAAATGAAAAAAAATGACAGAACGCAGTTATAGTGAACGGATTTGAATGATTTTTTTTTATTGGATTTGTAATACCATAAGCAAAAATGTTTACTTATTTAAAATTGCCACCATTTTGAAAATCCATAAAGGAGGGGGGTCAAAAAGGCCGGTTTTTTATCCACTTTATGTTTGAGTAAAAAAGTTGATTTTTTTTCTTTTTTAATATCTACGAACAATAATAAGTCAATTTTACCCTAAACGGACCACTCCCAAGCCTCCCTAGAATTCCTAAAGGGGGGTTAAAGAGAATGATTTTACTATTTATTCGTGCGCGGTGTATATAAATACAAAAATATCTAAACTTGATCACCAGACTTGACTAGGATATCTTGGGGTTTTTGGGGTCGCTGATTTCGAATCTGAGGTCCATTGACCCAGGCTATCATATCAGGTTCAAGGTCATTTGAAGGTCAAACTGTAAAAAAGCTGATAAAGAAATACAGAAAATCAGATATATCTATAGGTTTTCGGGGTCGCTGATTTCGAATCTTAGACCCTCTGACCTCCATCACACCAGGTTCAAAGTCATTTGACGGTCAAACTGTAAAAAAGCTGATAAAGAAATAAAAAAATTGGTTGTCTGTAAAGTCGGTTTACGGACGATAGTTTTACGTGATAACGTATTCCGTAATACATAACCTAAACCTCCCAAAATTTGGTTTCAATCCGCTTATCCTTGGTGTCGGAATGATAAGAAATGTCAAAAGTGACTTTTGCAACTTACAAAGTATTATGTTCTAATAATAATTAGTTATTCCAATACTTAACTTAGAAGGCGTTGCATTTCACAATATACTAAATTCAAAAAATTGAATTAAACATTAGAAATGCAGCCGTTTTCATGTTAAGACAAGACATACGTTTGCTTCTAATTTCCATGTACGGCAAACAAAGACAACCGACCGCGTCGCGCCATGCATTTGCATTTATACAGCTATTTTTCTATATAAATTTGTATAAAATATTTTTCTATATAAATTTGTATAAAAAAACTGTTTAGGCAAATTCTGTTATACGAAATCTATGTAAAATGTTCTCCTCTTTCGTTTAAGACTGGTTTCAAACCGATCTGATTTAAATTGAGCGAGAAATTAGCAAAAAGCACGCACAGGGTCAGGCGGAACGTTACGCGTTATGCGTTATGCATTACGCGTTACGAACGTTAGGAACGTTACGTTACACTTTTTCGTACATGCAGCCGGTGTTTTATCAATTTATAATATTGGTGATTCATCAATTTATAAGACGTTATCACGTCAAAAAATCAAATATATAGGTTTTTGGGGTCCCTGATTCCGTAACTTCACTTCGGATGGTGTAACAACAAGTGTAGATGAAGATTTGCAAATAACGCAACGAGACTGTTTTACTGCTTCGACTGAAAGGCAATGTGATTTACTGATCATCAGATACTTTTGCAACTCGTGCTCTCCACTACCCCCGCTTGCTGTATCCTGTAATGCCTACTTTTAAAGGGCGATTGCTGTCCCTTTGTATACTTTACTATACATATTATATACCTACCTACTATACTAGAAGTAACGTCATTTTCATGGAAGTGTCCTTAAAAAAGTGGAACATTTCTGTACTGTATTAAATGAACTATTTAATTACATAATTATTGTATTGTACTTATTATATAATGATTTGTAAAGTATTTTAAATTTACTTTTATTAAAACAGAATTCGTTTAGTTATTGAAAGAACAAGTCTATTTATTCGTTTCCCCACAATACATTATAATTTCAAAGGTTAAACTTTTTACTTTTTAGTATAAGAAATTAGAAAGATTCGGAAACATTCAATTTCATTCATTATAGCTAGGATCCGAGATATAAACCTAATTTTCTGATTATAAATTATAATTTATAATCAGAAAATTAAGAAAAAAGTTTATAAAGAAATGCAGAAAGTCAGATAATTATCTGACTTTCTGCATTTCTTTATAAACTTTTTTCTCAATTTGACCTTCCAACGATCTTCAACCTGATATGATGGAGGTCAGCGAATCTCAAATTCGAAATCAGCGACCCCAAAAACCTATAGGTTATATCTGATTTTCTGTATTTCTTTATCAGCTTTTTTTACAGTTTGACCTTCAAATGACCCTGAACCTGATGTGATAGAGGTCAACGGGCCTCAGATTCGAAATCAGCGACCCCAAAAACCTATATAGGTATATCTGATTTTAAGTCAGGTGATCAAGTTTAGATAATTTTGTATTTATATACACCGCGCACGAATAAACAGTAAAATCATCCTCTTTAACCCCTCTTTAGAGATGCTAGGGAGGCTTGGGAGTGGTCCGCTTAGGGTAAAATTGACTTATTATTGTTAGTAGATTTTAAAAAAGAAAAAAAATCAATTTTTTTACTGAAAAATAAAGTGGATCACAAACCGCCCTTATTGACCCCCCTCCTTTATGGATTTTCAAAATTGCAGCAATTTTAAGTGAGTAAACTTTTTAGTTGATGGCATTAGAAATCCAATAAAAAAAATTCAATCAAATCCATTCACTATAGCTGGGTTCTGATGTATAAAGTTAATTGCACTGGACTATTAATTCTATGAGAAAATAAGTATACCTAGATACTAATTTTTTTTTATATTTTTTAGATAATTTCTGAAGACACTCCAAATCCGGACCGAAACGTCATCTATTGAATTATTGAATTATAATTTTATAATTTTTTGTCAATATACAGTCTGAAAAAATTGGTCGATAATTTTATTTATTTGAATAATCTTTTTCCCGAGTGATATCATGATTGATGCACATAATACATAGTTTATAAACGATTTTTTGATATTCTAGTTCGTAAAAAAACTTTGTATATCTTTTAACTTTGAAAATTATCTTTCCCCAGTGCAATTTGTAATCATCAAAGTCAAACATATTCGTAAAACCATTTCTATATTAATTGGAAAAAAACATTTTTTTTTCCATTTTTCGAAGACCCTAATTATGTGGGAGCCCTAGGCATATGTCCCAAGTGCCCTTATGTAAATCCGGCACTGTCAAGCATCTAATGTCTTTTATAGATTTATTGCCAGACATTATTTGTTTACAAGCTTTTGGATTATCCAAGCGCGGGCGCCGCCAAATATTTTCAGAATATAATCAACTTTTGCGAGCATAATTTATATTAATTGAAATTTTAAAAGCACTAGTGTTAAAATGTTTAAAAAGCTGAAAGTTTTTGTGCAGAATTTACAAAATCAAATACCTACAATCGTGTATCTTCCAAATCGCCTTTTGTTCATGCCGTGTCTCGCCTTTCCACAAGTCCAAATGTCGAACATTAAAATATTTCGGACGTAAAATATTTTGATCATCGACAAAATACAAGAAAGGTTGAGACTCTCCATTTTTAAATAGATCTAAATAATATTTCGAATCCCACCCAATTGCTCCTTTAAGGGTAAAAGTTTGCCATTCGAATGTTGATACCACGTCATATTCCTGCATTTAAAAATAAGAAGATAATAATAATGTTTTCCATTTGCAGCACATATTCTTCGCACGGGGCTACTCGTTTCGGACCCAAACATACGATATTAACAAGCATATTTTGTGGTCGAACAATAATAAGTTATCCAAAATCTTCTTGGTTTTCGGGCTTATAAACTGTGATCCATTCGTATTTCTACCTGACGTTTCGTCTACAACTGCGGTAGACATAAAAAAAAACAAAAAATTTTGAAAGAACCCACGACGAAATTAAATGTTGTAATAGAAAAAGAATTTTTTTTTTAATATAAATTTTTGGCTTTTACACTTTTGTGTATTCAGCCACTAACTAAACTAAGATTTACTACTGATTAAATGTAATACTAAAAACACAAACATAACACAATTTATTATGAACGGGGACACAAGATGGATGGACCAAAGGATAAAGGATTCAGGGCCACGGAAGTGCCTCGAACCCAACTCGGCGGGCAAAACAGAGAAATAATTAAATGACTTAAAACAGGTAAGTAACCAAGGAAAATCCGTCGGGGAGCTGCCATTCGTTGCCCTGAAATGTTCTAAAATCCTGCAGTTTTCGAGCATGCGTGGCTGATTGAAATCACGTTTGATACGTAATTAACTATTAGTCAATTTAAATTCTTCTATTCTTAATTCAGGGCAGCGAATAGCAGCCCTCGACGGATTTTCCTTGGTTACTTACCTGTTTTAAGTCGGGGGATTTTAGAATTTTATTTAATTCTTTTTCTATTACAACATTTAATTTCGTCGTGGGTTCTTTCAATATCTTTAATTTTGTTTTTTTTTACTTTAAACTTTTTAGAGATTTTGTAAAAGTGTGTTCGGGTGGTCTTGCCGAACTAGCGTAAGTAGTGTTGCTATATCTGATAGCCTAGATGTCGAGTCGCGTTATGTGCGAGAGTGCTCATAATAGTTTATTTAATAAATATGCAAGTATACCTACTACCTATTGCTGTAAAATTCACTACTAACGGACGCTCGTTAAATCTGTTCGTGCGTAGCATGTTTGTTGTGGTTTTTGCGATTAATTTTTTGTGCAGTGCAGCGCCCCCTGTGGCGTTACCATCGTAATATCTATCTAAGAACCATCGCAGATGAATTACAAACCGTTTACAGAAAACCGCATCTGAATTGATCAAACCGTTTTCCAGATAAATGTCGACATTTAAGTGCACAAACACACAAACGCACAAACACACAAACAAACAACCTCTCAGGCTAAACGCATATACCTGCTCCGTTCCGTCATGGGTAATTATAAATGGCGATGAGGCAGGCGGCTCAATGGTAAGTGTGTCAACGACTGGTGTTCTCCTTTCTTTTATGCTCAACGTGCGAGTGTTCTCTGCTCGGTCGTAGTTTGTAATACGACCGAGCAGAAAACACTAACACATCAACCTGTGAGCCGGCTAGAAAGACACTTTGCCCGCTGCATTCCCGCATCGTCTTTGATAATGTATACCGCAGTTGTAAACGAAACGATTCAATTACGGCTTACAAACCCAAAAAAATTTAGAACAACGCTGGTCGTGAAAATCTACACACGTGGACAAAAATCAGTTGTGATTTAACTTTAGTTAATGTCATGTTGTAAGTTACAAAAGGAGGGAACCTATGAATCCTCTACTTTTGCAAAAAGTAAAAAATAATGCTTTTGCTGTTAGATATTCAAACGTTTTGGGATTTTAACATTTCAAAAATAACTAATGTAGTCATACTCCCGTAGCACGAGCTTTGAAACATTCTGGATCGTTTTCTGGATAAGACGCTCTTGTTATGCCTCGTACACATTTTCTTATTCTAGATTCAGGATTTTTATTAAATACACCCTTTAGTAAAATCCAGTAGCATCGACTGTTTTCGAAATTATCATTTTCGCACAGCCCTATCTGAGCATTTTTGTCAGTTCGAACAGAAAATGAAACGGTAATGACATCTCTATGGTATTTAGAGAAATCTACTGATTTTTTCACGAAATAATCTCCATCGGTTTCAATTTCAGGTAAATCTGAAAATAATTAATAATCAACTTCATCATTTTATTTTTTTCGTTTGATTAAACATATCCTGTCATTGTGGTACTGATGCGAAATTACTACATAAGAATAAGATAGTGGGAAATCTTACAACACATATTTTATGAGTGGGGGTAAATTTTTTTTTTAATCAAAATAGGTGAAACTCTAACACTTCTTTAGGTAGGGCAATTGACCCGGATCAGACGAAAAGTGAAACGCTTCCCATTCTTCGACTTCAACCGGCAGTTGAGAGGAAAGAGTGCGATAATCATTTCTACTCTCTTTGCCAAAGCGTCATGCGCACTCTACACGCATGCGCAGTATGTAAGAAATAATTTTTATCCTTGTTACGAATGTCTTAAAGACACGATAGACGCTGATGACCTCAGCTGTTTAGCGTCTACAAACTACAATTTCTCTCTCTCTCTCTCTCTCTCTGCATTAAAGTCATGTTATTTGTAAAAAGATTTTCATGTGTTTTAACTATCCATATTTTTATTCAGTGCTCAGGTTATTCAAAACTGCTTAGTTTTATCTACCTTTCCCGTATCTATATAACAATCCTAATGTAAAGCTTAAATTTTGTTGTTGAAGTGAAAACTTCCTTAAGCGGCTTCTAGATTACCAATATTACCTATTGCGCAATAATATTGCACAAAAAATTGAAACGTCACTAGACTTTCAATATTATCGCGCAATAATATTGTACAAAAAATTGAAACTTTCAGGAGCGGCCCCTAGACTATCAATAATATTGCGCAATATTTTATATTGAACAATATTATTGACAGTCTGTGAATGATATTGAAACATTGTACAATATATTGGGCATTAGAAAAAACAGCCCCTAGACCATCAATAATATTTCGCAATGTTTCATATTGTGCAATATTATTGACAGTCTATGAATGATATTGGCTACATTGTACAATATATTGAGCATATCAAAGCCGGTTTGATATTTATTGTGCAATCTAAAAAAAGTTACAGTCTGTGGTTATATGTTGTAATTGACAAATGGTGGATCGGAGGAATAGCGGCTCGCAGATGGGTGTTCTTTTTCTCAATAGCGGGGGTTACCTTTTTTAAAGTTCATAAAATGTTGAAGCGTTCATTTGTAGAAAGTTGCAAAAATCTTTTGGTTCGCTAATTTTCAGGTCACTTAGCAAATGTTCGTGAGTGTACCGATCTCTTTTTTTATACCACTCTCTCATCCATTTACGCTTTTTCTTGCTATTTTCCCGCCAGCATGTTCACTGATCAGGACTTTTCAGAGAGAACGATCGCGCAATTTAATTCTGCTTTATAGGGCAAATTTCAATTTTTTGCGCAATATTATTTCGTAATAATATTGACAGTCTAGGTAGAATTTTGTATTTGTACAATATCATTGCACAATAAATATAATAATAATTTTTATTGTGCAATATTAACCACAGACTGCAACTTTTTTAGATTGCACAATAAATATCAAACCAATTTTGATATGCTCAATATATTGTACAATGTTTCAATATCATTCATAGACGGTCAATAATATTGTGCAATCTAAAATATTGCTCAATAATATTGATAGTCTAGAGGCCGCTTAAAGGCACGTTAGGCGATTTTTGAATAGGTAAAATCTTATGAGTTCGCGTCACCGAATTGCTAATGTTAACAGTATATCTGTAGCTATAAGTATGACGTGTCTCGTTTGTCCAGCAGTGAAAGTATAGATTGTATGTAATATTATAATATAATATGTGAATTTTTTCATACGATATAGGACGTATAACTATAACAAATAACTTACAGGTGTAGCCACCGTTCGCTACATTGTTAAGAAACACCCATTGTTACATTGCATATTAGAAAAAATTATTTCTCAAACAATGTCACCATCGGGATACGAACCCCGAATCTTTCCACTATCGCGGCGGACTGAGTTGCATTACTCCACAGTGACACAACAAGATCAATTCATCATTCTAATATATAGCAATTTGTAACTGTTTATTTCACATCATGCGAGAGCTAATTTTTATCTTAGGCAACGCTAAATTTTTATATGTGAATTTTTTCATGAAAAAATTCACATATAAAAATTTAGAAAACGTTTTCAGCCATAAGTTTCAACATTAAATGTCTTATTAAAACAGAAAATATGTCTGTGATTTAAGATTGATAATAATTAATGAAACATATTTCATCTTTGATGAGTTAACTCTCACTTCTGTGAAGGTTCATATCTAGCGTTACCTAAGATAAAAATTAGCTCTCGCATGATATGAAATAAACAGTTACAAATTGCTATATATTAGAATGATGAATTGATCTTGTTGTGTCACTGTGGAGTAATGTAACTCAGTCCGCCGCGATAGTGGAAAGATTCGGGGTTCGTATCCCGATGGTGACATTGTTTGAGAAATAAATTTTTCTAATATGCAATGTAACAATGGGTGTTTCTTAACAATGTAGCGAACGGTGGCTACACCTGTAAGTTATAATATAATATTATTAATATACCTACTGGCGTGCGCGCAGCCAGTACACATAATATACACAAATACATTGTATATACCCGACCGTAAGATATATTACCTTATTAACACGAGCACTCAGTTCTCGTGAATTAATAAACTACAAAAGAAAAATATATATAATAAAACCTACCTTCCCATCTTTCGTCTGTCAAAGCTTCCACTAGAAACCATTGAGAGCTATATACTCCCCAAGAGGACCTGTCACCAATATATTTTTGATCTGTGAATAGCGGCAGTATTTTGCTGCTATCGTTAATGTATTTAGATTTGGGACCTGTAAGTTATTACTAAGGAATAATAATAATTTCATAAAACAACAACACAGAAGAACGCAATGCTTTTTTGCAATTTATCTTGCCAGAAGCCGGTGTCATCAAATAATATATATTTACTGAATTGTGGTCGTTTTATGCAGATAACGCTAGCATGCGCTTCCAAAACTCCTCACTGTACCCACTAAAGAATACTACTCGATTTGGCTTTATGGATAATCAGCCCCGCTGGACCAGCACTATTTATATGGCTCTTTCTGACACGACTTTAAATTCATACAGAAGTTGACCCGGGCGAAGCCGGATTCGCAGGTATTTATTAATAATCTTTTTAATTAGCCAACCATAATATAATAATATTATATTACTTACTGTCAGGGTTTTCCTCTTTCTTCGGGTCCAAGAGTGGCGTATTTATTACTAGTGCTGAAGAAGTTGCATTTCCCGTCGCGACGCAAACAAACTTATATTCATTAGAACTGAGTTTCGTCATCAAGAGGCTGACTTCGTTTCGCTGGTCAGCTTTAACTATCCACAGGCAGGCAAATATTGAACACCTAGAATAGTTTTGTGTTCACATTTAAACACAGAACCAGCACCAGGACAGCACGATGCGCGTCAAGTTGCATGGACCAAATAAATAAATAAATAAATAAATAAATTTAAAGCAATGTAGAAAATAAAAAAAAAATAAAAATATTTTCTCCCAACGTGAGGCTCGAACCCACGACCCTGATATTGACATTCGCACGCTCTACCGATTGAGCCATCCGACGTTGTGTACTCTCAACGCTAATATGAGTATGTTTAGTCAGTGCATTTCACCTGAATAGAAGGTTATTTTCTATGTCACTGAACTCCTTCTAAACGGCTTGACCGATTTTGATGAAATTTTTTTGTTGTTCAAGGGGATTCGAGAATGGTTTAGATTCACAATTTGGTCCACTGGAAAATTAATAAAAAAATAAAAATAAAACATTTATTAAAAAAACATTTTCCAGTGGACCAAATTGTGAATCTAAACCATTCTCGAATCCCCTTGAACACACACAAAAAATTTCATCAAAATCGGTCCAGCAGTTTAGGAGGAATTCAGTGACATACACACGGACAGAAGAAAAATATATATAAAGATATATACATATACAGATTGTATCAAATCAAAACGGTCCATAGAACATTCTGTGTGTAAGACAGAGACGATATATAAAGCAGTAAGTAAGAATGAGATAAATGATCGCTAATAGTTACTGTGGTTACGTAAATAAATAATTACGTACACTGTAAATCTTTTTACCAATTTATCAATTAAAACAACTAAACTGTAATATTAATTCGTATTATTATTTATATCTGGTACAAAAGTTTTAACAATGCTTTTAATAATTAATTTATTAAATGTTCAAAAAGACCTCCACGTTCTGCCAAACAATATCCTAATCGATTATAAATATTTTCCCTCACATTGGCTAACATCTCATGGTCAACGGACTGACATGCATTGGAAATCTGTATTTTCAATTCGTTCAAATTATTAGCTCTATTTTCTTGAAAGACATAAATTTTGGATTTTACAAATCCCCATAATTTTTTTTTTTTTCGGAGATAGGCAACCATTTGATTCAAATTCTCGTATGACACTGCGAATTGTTGTTTTAGACGGAGACAGTCTGTTTTCAAAGGCAGCTACAAATAAATTTATTATGTCGGCGGTTGAATTACCACCATAAAACCATTTAATTATTTGGATTCTTTCCCGAACAGTATAAATAGCCATTTTATCAATAATTTCACTAGTGAATACTGACATTTGATAAAATTGTGATTTTTACTGTAGAAAACAAAGACGATACTATCAGATTGTATAACCACAGTAACTAGCTATTAGCGATCATTTATCTCATTCTTACTTACTGCTTTAGTGCTTTATATAATATCGTCTCTGTCTTACACACAGAATGTTCTATGGACCGTTTTGATTTGATACAATCTGTATATAAACAGACTTTTCCAAAAATGGTGCCAAACTTCTTAGGAGGCTATGAAACGTCGAGAAATTTTGGTCCGACCCCTAGGTCCCGCCATCCCACCGACGCCAATAGTGTAAGTGCCTTATGGCAAATACACTAATAAAGGTATGTAGTGTGTAGCCTGCGTAGGTGTTTCATAAAATGTTGCAATTACTTAATTCTATTTTTCATATTAACCAATATTTAATATGCGCGTCACCTATTATTGCTATTAACACTTTTATTTTTTCGGAACAAACGCTGAAATGCAGACATCCGGAACAAACGAAAAACAAAAATTGTCATAATAAAAATACTCAAAATATTGTTATTTGTCCGTACTATTTGAATATTAAACTTGTCGCTTTACTTTTGGCCAGTAGTGTACATTTATTAGTGACTTTTGCTAATATAGGGTTACCAGACGTCCCGGTTTTCCGGGACATGTTCCGTTTTCGCCCTCCTGTCCCGGTGTCCCGGAATTTTTTCAAAATCTATGCAAATGTCCCGGATTGATGTGTTATGAATAAACATACTGACCACTATAGTCTCTTTTTTCACTATATTTCTATCCTCAAATTATTCAAAATCGTGTTCGTCTCATATTAAATTACACGATTTCGATAGATATCGATTGTGGATTGATACACACAGCACACTTCAGATGCTTCATCAATTTTTGTGTGAAGAAATGTTTTTTAAAGTTATTATTAGGATCGGAGGATTTTTCGTTCCTGACAGTTGCTTGGTACTGAGATAGAAGTGTAAAAATTGGGAACTGATAGATAAGAATAAAAAAAAATTATTTTTTTAGATTTCAGAAATTTCAAAAATATTTTTTCATTCTTCAATTATCAATAGGGAGGGGGGGCTGTAAAATGTCCCGTTTTTTCATTCAGACCATCTGGTAACCCTAGCTAATAACTTTTTTATTTTTTCGGTACAAACCCTGAAATTTTGTGGGCGTCAGGTACAAACGTAAAACAAACGATTGGCGTTGAAAAAGTTAAAAAAAGCGAAGACTTTAAATGAACAAACAATTAAATTTAATTGTTGATAGCTGTTCCAACAATCGAAACACCCAAATTCACAACAATCATCTCGTGTGGTTTCGAACAATAATAGGAAAAAAGTAAATTTTGTTATTTATAGATACGAACCAGACAATGAGAAGCGTCTTCATTTCTATTGAATATCAATTATTTAATGAAAATAAATCTACACAATAAACATTAGACACTTTGATCACAACAATAAAATTGCACTGACAAACCGGTATTTGATTATTACTTCGATAGTGCAATTTTGGTATGTTCTCCTCCTGCAGAATGATATCTTTCTTATCACTCAGAAGTTCCTGTTCTGTGGTGACAAAAAAGTGGAAAGACTGAGGAAAGTGAATTTAGCATTATTCAATGCAGCGTTGCCAGTTTTTTTTTTGCCAAGTCGGGATTTTGGAACTCTTTGAGTGAAAACAGCGGGATTCTTTCGTCGAAAGCGGGACATAGTAAAAAAACGTAAGATAATCAGAAGTTTTCGAATACCTATTTTTCTTTTTATTTGAATTAAAATTACGTTTACGTGACAATAGATAACAAAAATAGCCGTAGAAAATGTATTTTAATAAAAATATAATATTTTAAATCAGATTTACCCTATCGTTAAATAGTTGAGTCTTATTCGTCTTCAGAAAAAAAAAAAACAGAAATCAAAATCAAAAAAGTTTTATTCATTAGAAAAATATGGCGTTTCAAACAATAGTCTGTAGAATGAGTGTTACAGATTGCAGCTTACAATAAGAGAATAATTATTTATAAGAATTACTTATTCATGATATTTCTGTGAAGATTTAACTTCTTTTAAAGTTATCCCCGAAAAGCGGGACTGAGCCTGTCCCGCGCGGGACATTTAATTTTGGTTTAAAAATCGGGACGTCCCGCCAAAATCGGGACATCTAGCAACGCTGATTCAATGGTTATATAAAAGCGATTATTATTATTATATGTTAAAATGTTAATTACAGATGCAAGGTTAAATAATTTTAGGGCCCGGTCCGGTTTCTCCCGGGTGCGAAAATGTTCTGGAAATATTACATTGACCTTCCCATCTACACAGCAGAACTATCAAAGTGAATTGTTTTGATGTATCTCTAAAGATTTGGCCAGCGTTAGCCATGTAAGCGTATACGTAAACAATTTTTTTTTTGACAAAATACCGTCAAGTTCAGCCATTTTTTACCAAATATTTACAAATTGTATACAGAAACCTTCCTCGTTTATCGCTCTTTCTATTAATGAAAATCCGCTCGGTAGTTTTCAGGCCTGGGCAAATAGCGGCCCGCAGCACAATTTTGTCCGGCCCGTGAAGCATTTTATAAATTTTAGAAAAATAGCAAGGGTCAGAACACTAAGAAGTCAGAACAGACGAAAAAAGGACCTAAGGAGCTTTTTTTTTTTGGTCTCCAAACGCGGAAATAGTATGTGAGGACCTTTTTTTGCTCTACAAATTTTTGGCCCGCGGTCAAATTTTCGTCAGCTATGTGGCCCGGCAATCAAAAGATTTGCCCGCCCCTGATATAGATAGATATAATATTTAAGCAATATACCGAGCGGTGTAGCGAAGTGGTGATAGCACTAGACTCGCATTCGGGAGATACCAGTTTCGAAACCCGGCGGGGGCAGTTCATGTTTTTTCATAATAAAATGGACCAGCGGTTCCTTTTTTGTGTAAAAACCGTTGGCAATATAAAAAAAATAAAAACTACTGCAACAGGAATATTGTAGGCCTGTGTCAAAACATCAATTTTTTAAAACAATATAAAGATTAAAGATACTACTGTTGGATTTTTAAAAGAAGACCGGTCTATGGAATGTAGTCCTATGACCTTATTGCAGAAGAGCGCACATGTATTTTATATTGGTAAAAGGTAATGATCCTGGAACCGCTTCTATGCAATAAGGGAGTCCAGTCGACCAAACGTGTCGCAATTGTCGTATCGCGATAATTGTACTATTGCCATAGCTGTACGACTACATAGCGACACTTGCTAACAGTACAAAAAAATCATACACCAGACAGTACATAGGTGTGCGTTCACGGACTAAGTTGAGGGGTGTTGTCTGAATATCATCAAAATGGAAAGTAAAAAGGGAAAAACAGTTAGAAGTGGCGCTAGGGAGGTCATAGCGAATGTAATTAAAATGTGCGAGTTAGAGGCTCAAAATAATGCCTTAAAATTTAAAGCTATACATTGTTTGCATGCCTTGCTATGCGCCGCCTATGAATTCCGATAATTTGGGAACACATCAACGACTTCTTGCCCTTTCCCCACCGGTCTTCTTTCGCCGATCGCACAGTACATGCAAAAAGTTTTGCTCGGGTATACACTAGTATTCAGTATTTGGAAATTTCCATGAACATTATTTTTAAACACAGTATTTCGTATTAAATTATTTCGACAGATATTTGAGCTGTTATAATTGGTTATCAACATTTATGCTGATATTATGTGGTTAATGATATTTTGAAGTATAAATACATGATTAGTAATTTGTTTCTTTCAAAAAATTCCTTCAATAGACCACTAAAAAGATTGCATATTATAGATTAGATAAATTTCAAGCAGCCAGAGAACGGTAACAGAACCGTCACAGTCTTGGTACTGTGCAAGACTGTGATGCGCAGTAGCTCAAAAATCGATACGAACAGTTTCGTTTTAGCTACTGCGCAACGAACCATTTCAAGCCCTTATCGATCGCCCTCTATCTTCCAGGCTAGTTACGTTATAGAAATGATTTTTTCCAGGGAAGCTTAGGTTATTGTCAAGAAGCAGCTGCAGCTTCAATATTGAGATTGAGAGTATTGACAGGTAAACGGGACAAATCTGCAAAACAAAACAGAAATATAACGAAAATGTTAAGCTTAAAAGTTCTAACTGCGAATAGTATAAATTAAAATATACCAAGCTCACAAACATAAATTCAACGCGGACGGAGTCGCGGGTAACAGCTAGTTTGTGTGCCTGATACTTTAGACTGTTTATATTATTGAGTGACGAATTTTTAAAAATTGCGTAATGTCGAATGCTGCGTATACCGCAGTACTAAACCAAGAGGTCATGTCTGTAATTTTACAGTTTTGAAATATTTAGACTTGAAAAACTGAAACATTAATCCCTCTTTTGTTTCTTTATCAAACTTATTATGCATGCATAATATCTATTTAAATTAAATAGATTTAACACAGAAGTGGTATATTTTGATGTTTTATCCCAATTTTAAATTTTAAATATCTACAAAAATACAAAAAAAACTGTTTTGGTACCAAATTAATTATTATTATACCTGCTTGTTTTATACTTTGTCAAAGTCGAATTTTAAAACTATTATGCAATAGGTAATAATATAGAATACTGTGTGCAGGGTCGGATTATTGTATAGACAAATGAGGACCCGGTCAAACTGTCTATTTTAAACAGATTTGTTATTGTAAACAAGATAGTTTACTTTGATGTTGGACAACTGTGTAGGTATAAAAAACAAATAAATAAAAATGTGTTGCTTTTTATATGGTTATTCTAAAATAAAAAGGGAAATGTGTTCTTATGTTTCTTTTTACTAAAAACTAATTTTTCCGATAATTTAGAATTCATTTTATACACTCTAAAAAAAGAAATATTTGAATTTCCTTTTTTCAACTATTATTTCAAAAATGCCAAAGTGGATTAGTCCGGCCCTGACTGTGGAATGGGTTAAAATTTTAAATATAAAATTTGTTAGATAAGAGTCTAACGTCTTTCTTTATTCGCTGTAAATACCTCCTAACTGCTTCTGGAAGCTGGATAGCAAATTTCTGATATTTACGTTTTGTCGAAATTTGCAGTGAAATTGTTACTTTTTCTCACTTTTTCTTAATAAACCCTCTAAAGGCTGACAGACAACGCACTGCCTGAACCGGTGGGTCTAAATGCATAAAATTTTGCACAAGGGTTCCTTATTTATAGTAGCTGTGTACTCGAAAATGATTTTTGAAAATTTATCCTCTAAGGGGGTTCTACTTAGTTAAAACTACATTGAACTGACGATACAACTATGAGGTGTGTTTAAACATCGAAGCAACATTTGAACGTCTCTATCTTTGAAACGGCATTAGATACAGACCTCCGAGTGCGCTCATTGAATTTCAGCGTGTCATTTTTCCCTTAGCCTATCGAATTTGAATCGGATTCGAGAGATCGTTCAAAATTGTCCAAAAAAAATCACAAAAAAACTAAGGCTATAAAAATGCGAAAAATCTCGTTTATAGTCGATTTTAGACATTTTCCAATAACTCGCTTTTTAGGTTCACGCGACTTATACTAACAGGGAACGATATCCCAAATCAAAAAATAAGCTGAACTTTTGGTTCTGTGACCATTTGAAGTGTGTTTAAACACCGTTGCAATGCAACATTTGAACATCTTTATCTCTGAGACATTCAAATATACCATGCTTACAAACATAAATTCCACGCGGATAAAGTCGCGGGTAACAGCTAGTTTATGTATAAAATTATTATTTAGCTGCGCGCCTGATACTTTTGTGTTTATATTATTGACTGTCGAATTTTTAAGATTGCGTAATGTCGAATGCTGCTTATACTGCAGTCCTAAAATCAAGAGGTCATGTCTGTAATTTTACATTTTTGAAATATTTAGACTTGGAAAGCTGAAGCATTAACTCCTGTTTTGTTTCTTTATCATGCTTTATTATGCATGCATAACATCTATTTTAATTAAATAGATTTAGCACTGAAGTGATATATTTTGATGTTTTTATTTCAACTTTAAATTTTAAATATCCACAAAAATATAAAAAAAAAACTGTTTTGGTACCAAATTAATTATGATTATATCTACTTGTTTATACTTCGTCAAAGTCGAATTTTAAAACTATTATGCAATAGAATAATTTGGAATACTGTGTTCAGGGCCGGATTATTGTATAGACAAATAAAACAAATAAATAAAAATGTGTTGCTTTTTATCTGGTTACTCTAAAATTAAAGAAAATGTGTTCTTATGTTTCTTTTTACTAAACACTAATTTTTCTGATCATTTCGAATTCTTTTTAACACTCTAAAAAAGAAATATTTGAATTTCCTTTTTTTAACTATTATTCAAATTTCAAAAAGGTCAAAGTAGATTAGTCCGACCTTGACTGTGGAATGGGTTAAAATTTTAAAAATATAATTTATTAGATAACAGTCTAACGTCTTGCTTTAGTCTCTATAAATACCTCCTAACTGCTTCTGGGAGCTGGATAGCAAATTTCGGATATTTACGTTTTGTAGACTTTTAAAAGTGAAAAAAAGTAACACATTTGTGTTACTTTTTTTCACTTTTTCTTCCCTCTAAAGGCTGATAGACAACGCACTGCCTAAACCGGTGGGTCTAGAGCATTGAAATTTGGTACACGAGTTCCTTATATAAGGTAGAAGTGGACTAAAAACTGATTTTTGAAAATTCATCCCGTAAGGAGGGGTTAATCTACTTAGTTAAAACTCTAACATTGACTGACCGTACAACGGACAGTCTAAATCGACGGGTCTAGATGCATGCAATTTTGCACAGAAGTCCCCTAATATGTACTGACAGACAACTGATCAATGCGCAGACAAACCGGTGGGTTTACTTTTTTTCAACTATTTTTCAGATTTCAAAAAGGCCAAAGTGGATTAGTCCGGCTCTGACTGTGGAATGGGTAAAAATTTTAAAAATATAATTTATTAGATAACAGTCTGATTGTCATTAAAGACGGCAAATTGTGGTGTGAGTAAAAAAACTATTATGCAACTGTTTCGTCTTGTTCTATTCGCTAGAAATACCTCTAACTACTTCTGGGAGCTGGATAGCAAATTTCTGATATTTACGTTTTGTAGAAATTTGCAGTATGTGTTACTTTTTTTCACTTTGTCTAAAGGCTGACAGACAACGCACAGCCTAAATCAGTGGGTCTAGATGCCTGAAATTTTGCACAGGAGTTCCTTATATAACGTAAGTGAGCACTAAGAAAGGATTTTTGAAAATTCATCCCCTAATGGGGGTTAATCTACTTAGTTAAAACTCCAACATTGATTGACCGTACAGCTCACAGCCTAAATCGGTGGGTCTAGAACAGGGGCGAGCAAATCTTTTGATCGGCGGGCCTCATAGCTGATGAAAATTTGACCGCGGCCGGATGGCTGACGAAAATTTCACGGCAGGCCAAAAATTTGGAGAAAAAAAGATCCCCACATTCTATTTCCGCTACTATTTTTATAAAATTTTCTAAAATACTTCGCGGGCCGGATAAAATTGCGCTGCGGGCCGCCATTTGCCCAGGCCTGGTCTAGAAGCCCTATTTGACGTAGGTGAGTAGTAAGAAAAGGTTTTTGAAAATTCAGTCCCTTAGGGGGCTTATCTACTTTAACACTGACTGACGGACAACGTACAGCCGCTATTGTTGTTACTGCCTTGTTACATCTCAATTACGGTGGTATCAGCAGCAGTAAATTATAACATCCCTTATGATATTATATTGCACATACCGCTAAACTAGCGGTATGTGCTTTATTATCGCTTTGTGCGTCAGAGCTGACTTTCGTTCATATAAGAAGTTATATCTAAGTTAATTTCACACGAAATCCATTCAAATTGAAGCTTTTTGAAAAGAGGAGATTCTAATCTATAAAATAGAACCATTTTTAAATCAATTTGAGTTCATAAATACTATTAAAATTGTAATTGAAAATCACAAACAGCAGTTGTCGGTTGGTCTGTACGTATGTACGTACGTACGTACGTATGTACGTACGTACGTCACGACTCTACAGATCGCAATTTTGGTCGGATTGCCTTGGGTTATATTTTATTCACTTTGTTTACTATCAGACCAGAACCCTATTTAAATTCACTAAAATGTGTTCAGTAGTTTAATTTTTATAAACAGTTTTATTTTTTATTATTTTTGACAGCTAATAGTTTAAAAACAATATAATTAATAATTGCTGGTAAATATAGTGTAATCCATAAAACAAGTGCTACACTTGTATACCGTGATAACACCACTACACGTATTAGGCAGCCGTGGCGTAATGGTTATGCCGTTGGATCCCCGAGGGCAAGATCCTGGGTTCGATTCCATACGATATCATTGATTTTTTTCTTTTTTTTTTCTTTTTATTTTGTTTTATTTTATTCCACTTGATATTAATTATATATTATATTATGTATAGTTCTTAATTTTTTTTTATTTTTGCAAACTTAAAAAAAAATATTTTTTCAATTTTTAATTATTTATTTCTTTAAATTTTTAAATCTTTTTAAATTTATTAAAAATATTTTTTAATTGTTATTTTTTTATCATACAGTGGAAAACTTGCGGGATGTGCACTTTTGGTTTTGCCAACTATTTATATTTTTTGTCCAGATATATATGCGCCAATCTTTCTTATTATTATTACAATACACACGATTTCTAATTTTAAATTGCGGCAGTTTTGGTGCAGTTCCATATTACTCGGCCAGGGTAGGGCTCCTCGGATAAATAATAATATTTTTGTGCCCCCTTTAATTGTTCCGTGGCAAAAAAACAAAAGCACATTATTTTAACAATTTTATTTGTCAATTACAACTTTAAGTTATACAAAATACAGAGATCGATTGTATCAATGAAATTTCAATAATTCAAAGCCTTCCGCGCGCCCCACTGATTGGGAAATCCTGCAGTTTATTGTATTAAATGTCCTTCTTATCAGTAAAAATTTTTGAAACCTAAAAAAATTTTAAGAATTGAAAAATGCATTCATTTATTTATTTATTTATTTATTTATTTATTTATTTATTTATAATACAGGTGACCGATAATTGCTCGTATTCCTCTCGGGAGTAGAAACTATGACTAATTTGGAATTATTTAACCTATTGGGGGTCGGAAATACGTCATTTTCGAGAAAATCTACTTCGGTGTTCTTTTTACAAAATTTCGAATTTTGGGAGTTAAAAATAAAAAGAAATATTCTCACTTTTCGGCCTGAATTTTTCCGTGATCTGATAGCTTACTAATTGACCAACCTTCCTAAAACTAAAAACCACGAAATTTCCAGTTAGATTTTATGTTGTGTGTTAAAACTTAGGTACAATAAATAAAAAAGTTTCATTACTCATTACCACTAAAAAAATGACGCATTTCCGACCCCCAAGTGATAGAGGTTAAATCAATAAATTAGTCATAGTTTTTTTGTCCCGAGAGGAATACAAGCAATGGCCGTAACTCAGTACAATGTTACAGAAAAATTATGCAAATATGAAAATACAGTACAATAAAGAAAAAATAATTGTTAATAATTAATATAAACTTTTGTAACACCACGTCTTAAAAAGCCACGCCGCCACTGGTGTACCCTGGTGGTCATGTAGAGAGACAGAAGCAAGATGGCAGCGGACCGTGTGCACTCGAAAGTACTGTTCGTGTTATAAAACTTAAAATTAATAAATATATTGAAATAAATAATATTCATGTCACAAACTTAAATAAATATGTTAAGGAGGTTGAGCCGTTTTACGAAGATAATGAAAAAAATCTGAAATAAAGTTTTTTTAATAGATTTTTTTATGACAAAATTTTCTGTAAAAAATCCAAAACCATTAAGAGATTTATAAAGTTAAAAATTAAAAAAAACTTTTACATGTAGTCTTATGGAAAATATCTCAACCTAGCATGGAAACTGTTCATTTTATTTTTTTGCAAATAACCAAATAATGTCAGCAGTTCCGAAAACTATCTATGTAAAGCATCGATGTCTTGCGCATATTTTAATATTTTTTCCAATTTAATTAGGAGACTTTTAATCAATAAAAAAAATTATTTAACCTTAGCACTTTTCGATTATGGACTTTTATTCTTGACAGATTTAACAATCTTAACTGAATTTTCAACTTTTTAATGATTTAATTTTAATTTTTTTAATTATTTACTGCAAAAAATATGTAAAATACAGATATTTTCATAAATTTATTTTTTTTTAACCTAACTTTGTACAAAAAACTCAAAAGTTAGTCTATTAAGTATAAAGTACTGAAATAATTAATTAACATTAAAAGAAATTATTTATTTATGCCTTTATGACAATAATTTATTGGTATCATCGACTTATAAACTATAAAAGTTCCCATTTAGAATTCGACTTACTTTTGATTGGGACTGTAACGGATCAACCTCCTTAAATCAAATAATTATAATTGTTACAAATTATAATAGTTTGTTACACTGTTGATTTTAAAGTATACCTAATACGCGCCACGGATCTAAAAGGCTCGAAAGCTAGTCACAAACAGCGTCGCAAAGGCACATTTTAAATCCGTTAAGACTCCCACCACCTCCCAGCTACCTGCACGGAACGTGCGCTCGTCGATGATTGGCCGTGATCGCTCGTTGCCTTTGTCACTTGTTGCTTTCCTGCTTTAAAGTACAGTCAAGTACGCGATTGTCAAGTTGTTATTGTTATTTTAGTTTTGATGACTTGCCAGTTTGTATAGTTTTTCAACAGACTGTACAAGCGCAAGCCCGCATTCGCATCTAACTTCCGAGCCTTTTAGATTCGTGGCGCGTATTGTAACACCCATTGTTACTTCGCTATATAACAATGATTGCTTCTTAACTGTGGCAAATAGAAAGTCATAAAAATAGCAGTACGCACTATAAAAATTCACGGTAATTATATAGTTTCGCGGTCACCTGGTTTTTTGGCTCTAGAAAATCGAAAAATCATCCGATTTCGATGATTTTTTTTTTTAAATCTTCGTTTTTATGGCGGATTTATGGAAAAAAATACGAAAATTGAAAAAATCAATATTTCTCAGTTTCATGACTTTAAATGCAAAAAAAATTGACTTTCTACATATTATAATCCTTTATAACTGTTTCTGACGTCGTGGAATCAAGTTCGTATATTTTTTTTTGCAATCTAAGTACATAAAAAAATGAATATTTTGAAAAAAAAATTTTCAAAAAAGTTAATTTTTTTTTAGACGATAAAGGGGTATGCGAATTGTAATTCCGGGGTGAACGATAAAGGGGTATGCGAATTGTAATTCCGGGGTGAACGATAAAGGGGTATGCGAATTGTCTCGCAGTGAAACGGGAAGGGGCAAATGTGGAGTTTTTAAAAAAACAATTCCGGGGTGAACGATAAACGGGTATGCGAATTGTAATTCCGGGGTGAACTAATTTTTTTCATAAATCCGCCGTAAAATGGAACTTTTTGAGACCGAGATCATTGAAATCCATCTATTTTTCGATTTTCTAGAGCCAAAAAACCAGGTGACCGTGAAAGTAAATAATTACCAAATTCACATATATAAATTGTTAATATTTATGAAACGTTACACACAATTTTTTTTTAAATAACGCGCTGCACATGCGCTGTCCGAAACGTAGGTGGTACTGCGACAAATCGATACGCGCTAACAGCGCCTTTATGAAAGTTGACTGCTGCGCTAGACGGCGACGCACGTTCCTATTCCTGGACGTCGCTGTGAAAATATAAACGAATTTCATGAAAACGAAAATAGCACCAGTTCATTTTCCGAACGAATCTGGCAGCGTCAAAATATAATAACAAATAATGTCGCAGTGCTGGTTTTAAAATGATTTCGTGTTGGAAACATCACATTTAAAAAATATGACCTTAAAATTCTGTACACATAAACACAGTCTGTGAAATTAAAAATGTGAAAGAAACACTGATCAACAATGCGTTCAACGGGAGTTAAATTTAAAATGAATTGGATAATTTTTGCATCCGGTAAGTCATAATCGATACTTTATTATAATTTAGAAAACGACCTTAAACCCTGACCTATATATAAGTGCATCATCAGAATCTACTGACAATAAGTAATTTTGACAGCTCTTTTTAATTTAAATACCGGAAGCGCAATGACGTAGTTTGGCGTACTTTTAATGGCAATTGGCCAAAAGAAGTAGTAGCAATGCGGCAAAACAATATTCAATGTATAATTAAGCTGTTTAAATTTTAAACCCTTCATATTATACCACGATTCCAATGCTGCCAGACCTACGTGATTTTAGTAGGCTTAAGATTTCATCAATAAATTTGCAATATTTTGGTAAAAACGTATACCAATTTGCTAGCTTGAAAGCGGGGGCCTTTTTTAGAGATAACAGGTTCTAAAGGTACGTAAAAATACTGCTGGTTTTCATACAGTATGTAAACGCGTAAGGTGCACATAGGGAAATTAGCATTGGGAAAAAATACTTAGATCAGAGTTAGCCATGACTGCATTAATTGTTATTTCTATTGAATTATCGTGGTAATCTTGAGGATTTCTATTTTATTTTGATTTAATTTTATTTTACTTGGCTTTTTTAATAATAAAAAGCTCTTATAAATCATTATTTAAATTTTTTTGTACAAAAATAAAACAAAAAAATAACTCCATCTGTTTGGAAACATTTCATTCAAAAATTGTCTGACTGGTATGACGTATGCGCGTTGGTAAATCAATGACCCTATGTCTTTAGGTTCAACACGAATAGGCGGAGATATTTGATCTCGCACCATATTTAAGTATTTTTGGGAATTTAATATCCCATTAATAAAAAAGTCCGATTATGTTGTAATCATTTGAATATTTTCTTCGGTAGTATACACATTCATTTTGCAAAAGAATATTATCTGTCAAATTGAAAAACAAGATTTCAAAGCTCACTCTGATCCAGTCATTTTTTCCCAATGTTAATTTTCCTATGTGCACCTTACGTGTTTACATACTGTATATGTTTTTAGGCACACAATATAATTAAATATTATAGTTTAAAAAAACTAAAAAAACAGGCTTTAATAGCAAACCGAACTAAAAAGTAGAAAATAATTATTAACAAAATAATTCAATTATAGTAAAAAAGCGTGGATTGGGTGTTTGATATTAAATGTTACAATTATTTCGTTGGTATAGCTATTCATTAAAATTAATTGGCCACCCACGCTTTTTTTACTATAATTGAATTATTTTGTTAATAATTATATTCTACTTTTTAGTTCGGTTTGCTATTAAAGCGTCTTTTTTTAAATTTTTTCTAAAATATAATTTATTTTCTTCATTTTTAAGTCTCAAGGTGACATAATTAGTATTTTCTTTTCAAAATATTCAAATTTTTTTCAAAATGTTTACTTAAATTTTTTTATGAAATAATTGTATTGTTATCGGCCTTTGACACGTGTCCAAATTTTCAAGTAAAAAAGTTTTCCCTACGTGACAGTTTAGCTATTTTTCTTTTAAATAAGAAAAAATATATTTTACGTTTCTAACAATGTCTAACAGAGAAATCATGTACTTCACCATCAACAAGAATTATTATCAAAAGACGGTCCTACTTATCAATTCATATCTCTGTCATTTTTTAATTTTTTAATCATAAATATTACAAATTTTATTAATATTATAAATGCGAATGTAAGTTTGTTTGTTACGCTTTCACGCAAAAACTACTTAACCGATCATCATGAAACTTTGCACATACACTCTTGAAGGTATTAGAAGTAACATAGGATACTTTTTATTAAAAAAAAATAAAAATTTTTTACGAAAAATAAGAAAATTGTTTGTCAAAATATGTGCAATACCTCAACCCCTGATATGCATGTCAAAAGTCGATTTCCATCTCAATCGCGGGCGTAGCCGCGGGTAGCGGCTAGTTGTTTATAAAACTCTTATATAGGTACCTATTATATAATATATTGTATAGAATAAAGATCATTTTACATAAGTCAATAAAAAGTTTATTTTTTTGAGCATCAAGTTGGCCTAACCCTTTAAAGAATAGGTATTTTTAAAATGTTACACATACTAAATAACAGTAAATTATTAATTAATACTGAGAAATTTATTTACCGCATTATTATTTATATTAACAAGATGCGGTAAAGGAATCTTATATTGATTATTTAATTAATATTATTCATTGTTACAAACTTATATCTAAATTAAGTTGTCAAAACCGGAAATAGTTATTAATAGTTATTAACTAATTAACACGTTACCAACAATTAGTAAAAAACAACAGGAAGTTACAATTGCCAACACTTTAGATAGTGACAGAACCTATGCATTTAGGGGGTGAACAAATGATTAAAAAATATTTTTTTTTTTCAAAAATTTATTTTTTTTTATTTGAACCCAACTAATACATTATTAGATATCGTCGTTGGTTCTGTAATACCTCTTATGTGCAAAAAGTAAAATTTGCAGGAAAGGCCAAAAAGTGGTTATTTCAGCAATGGATGGTAAGAACTAGCAATTTCAGAATTACTAATTAATACTTATCTTCACTATACATGTTTAATGAAGACGAAGTATTTTCTTAAAAAATATTTAACGTTAATTTCGGATTTATTGGCACATGGGAGGAATTATTTGATACAACTTTTCACATAAGAGTTACTTCCCCTTGTTGGTTACTGTAAAATTAATTTGGAGGTATTACTAGTGTATAGAGCTCCGTTTCCTGAATCTTTTCATTTAAAAAACGTAAAATCTGCCAATTATGCACATAAGAGAGCTATTACAGAACCAACGACGATATGCAACTTTGCAAGTATGCACACTGATTCTGAATTTTAGTTAGGTATTCGTAATATTTTCAGTTTTATTTTTCATTATTATGGTCCTGGGGGGGAGTAATTACCCCCTTTACCCCCCATATGTACGCTCTTGGTAAATAAAAAGGACATTTTCGGCGCACATTTTATTCAATATTTTTAAGATCCCAACTTTCCCGAACATTGAACAAATGAATCAATCAGTACATTTAGTAGATTTAATTCAAGTATACGCAGATCTTTAATTTATATGATAATAGAATAATTGTTGAAAGTTTTTGTAAATATTTTCATTTGTGTTTCAACACTGTCTTATTTATACAATACAATAAAACTTACTTATTCTTAGTTGATTCACATTCTTCAACAATAACGTGTTTCAGCTTTTCTTCTGTACTGGGTGTTCAATTCAAAATCTGAAGAGCTGTAAATATAAACACAAATGGTATACATATAATACCACAAGGGCCGAAAGTGTGATATTCTTGCCCTGTCAAGATGCCCTCGGCTTCGCCTCAGGCTACATGAAGCCCAGGGCAAGATATCACACTTTCGGCCAGTGTGGTGTATACTATTTTACTTCATACCTTATTAAATACATTAATTAATTAATTACTTATTAATTACATAAAAACACATAAATTCCAAGCAAGCAGACTCGAGGTTATACGTAAAAACACGAATGACAGCTGTTCGCGACTATTATCTAAAATGTAATAGGGTTGCTATGGAAACGACATCTAAACAACAGTTGATTGGTTGTTTTTGCTTTACTATCGCCCGAACGTACGAATTTCCCACATTGGTGCGTGTAATCCCACCAAGGAGTAAATGTTAGACTTTCTGCCTTACATTTTATGGCGAAACTATGAACTTTCGATCGAGGTTGAAGCTATCCTCTTCAGACTGCAGATGAGAATGTTTTCTTGTTTCATACTTTTTAGTAGTCGGGTTTTAGTTTTTGAACTTATTTTTTATTTACGAAATTCGAAAAAAATGTAGCCTATGTTACCCGGGCCATAATAACGAATCGATTGACACATTATTTATCAAAAGCGGATGAATAGTTTAGGCGCTACGGTGGAACATCCGTAAATACAAGCATACATAGACTGGTAAACTCATAACTCTTCCTTTTGGCTTCACCGTAGTCGGGCAAAGAAGTATTGTCATCACAAATATACACCTGCGTGGAAAATGTCATGACTAGTTTACGTTTAGGTGAGTAACAGATAAACAAAAAAATATCTCAAAATATAAACTGTGGAGGCATTTTTGAAAACCATGCGGTATGTATTCAAAATAAAATAGGTTAGGGATGTGACATTAAGTATAATTTTTAGTTTAATATTTTTTTAAAAAATATAATAAATAAAATAAATAAATAGAACACTATATGTTTTTTTATTTAAGGAGGTTGAGCCGTTTTACGTAGATAATGAAAAAAATCTGAAATATTTTTTATGAAAAAATTTTCTGTAAAAAATCCAAAATCATTAGATTTATAAAGTCAAAAAAAAAAAAAAACTTTTACATGTAGTCTTATGGAAAATATGTCAACCTAGCATGCAAACGGTACATTTTAATTTTTTGCAAATAACCAAATAATGTCAGTAGTTCCGAAAACTAACTATGTAAAAGCGTCGATGTCTTACGCATATTTTAATATTTTTTCCAATTTAATTAGGAGACTTTTAATCAATAAAAAAAATTATTAAACCTTAGCACTTTTCGATTATAGGCTTTTATTCTTGACAATTTTAACAATTTTAACTGAATTTTCAACTTTTTAATGATTTAATTTTAATTTTTATTACTTTTAATTTCTTTTGACGTGATAACGTCTTATAAATTGATGAATCACCAATCTTATAAATTGATAAAACACCGGCTGCATGCACGAAAAAGTGTAACGTTCCTAACGTTCCTAGCGTTCCTAACGTTCCGCCTGACCCTGTGTGTGCTTTTCTCGAAAACGGCCCTAATGATTTGGATGAAATTTACTGAAAAGGGATTTTGGGGGGCAAAAAATCGTTTTAGCTAGGTCTCATCTCTCGAAAAAATCGTTTTCATACAAATTTTATCATTATAAAAATCAATTTTTTGACGTATGAAAATACTTAAATATTGTAGGTAAGTAGGTTTTGGAATTTTATATAAACAATGTTTTCAAAATATTATGACAGTTAATCTTTGAGACTTAAAATAAATACGAAAGAAAGAAAGTTAAAAAAAACAATTATATTATAGGTGGTGAGTAATTTTAATAAATAAAATTAACCTAAATTTAAAGCAAAAGATGCAATATCATAGATTCGAATTATTATATAAATTTAGGTTATGTATTACGGAATACGTTATCACGTAAAACTATCGTCCGTAAACCGACTTTACAGACAACCAAATTTTTTTTAATTATTTACTGCAAAAAATATGTAAAATACAGATATTTACATATATTCATTTTTTCTAACCTTACTTTGTACAAAAAATTCAAAAGTTAGTCTATTAAGTAAAATACTGTTATAATTAATTAATATTACAAAAAATTATTTATTTATGCCTTTATGACAATAATTTATTGGTATCATCGACTTAATCTTTTGTAAAAATTTATTATCGAAAAGTTCCCATTTAGATTTCGACTTACTTTTGATTGGGATTGTAACGCAAAAAAATGTGGTTTTACTGCCAAGGTCAATTTGAATTAATTAAAAATAGTTTCAACGCATCCGGATTACATAAAATAAGATAATATATTATTGCCATACGGTATAAAAAAATGTATAACTTATTATATTATTTAATATGACCTATAATCTACCACAATATTTTTTTCTTCATATCTCGATTGAAAGTGCATACTTCCTGCACTGATTGTAAGGCAGAGTCTAACATTTACTTCTTGGTGCGATTACACGCCCAAATGCGGAAAGTTCGTACGTTCGTAAAGCAAAAACAACCAATCAACTGTTGTTTAGATGTCGTTTCCTTAGCAACCATATTACATTTTAGCTAATAATCGCGAACAGCTGTCATTTGTGTATTTACGTATAAATTCAAAGCTTGCTTGGAATACTCAAAAACCAAAAAAATACTTAAAAACCAAATATTTCAAAATGTTATTTAAAAAAAACGTATATTGAAAAATATATTCCACAAAAAAATATTGGTTGTCTGTAAAGTCGGTTTACGGACGATAGTTTTACGTGATAACGTATTCCGTAATACATAACCTAAACCTCCCAAAATTTGGTTTCAATCCGCTTATCCTTGGTGTCGGAATGATAAGAAATGTCAAAAGTGACGTTTGCAACTTACAAAGTATTATGTTCTAATAATAATTAGTTATTCCAATAGTTAACTTAGAAGGCTTTGCAAATCACAAAATACTAATGTTAAAAAATAAACATTAGAAATGCAGCCGTTTTCATGTTAAGACAAGACATACGTTATTTTCTAATTTCCATGTACGGCAAACAAAGACGACCGACCGCGTCGCGCGCGCGCCATGCAATAGACAACAATGCATTTATACAGCTATTTTTCTATATAAATTTGTATAAAATATTTTTCTATATAAATTTGTATAAAAAAACTGTTTAGGCAAATTCTGTTATACGAAATCTATGTAAAATGTTCTCCTCTTTCGTTTAAGACTGGTTTCAAACCGATCTGATTTAAATTGAGCGAGAAATTAGCAAAAAGCACGCACAGGGTCAGGCGGAACGTTACGCGTTATGCGTTATGCGTTATGCGTTACGCGTTACGAACGTTAGGAACGTTACGTTACACTTTTTCGTACATGCAGCCGGTGTTTTATCAATTTATAATATTGGTGATTCATCAATTTATAAGACGTTATCACGTCAATATTGTGAAATTGCAAAAAATCAGTTATAATTTTGTTTGACATAATATATTTCGCCAAATTATTCACGAAGAAACTTTCGCATGAAAACAGGACATCCCTGCTGCGTTCCTAGTATTATATAGTGTAGTAATATAAAACACTGGGAACTATATTTAATTACTGTGACGTCACTAAGTCCAAAAATACTGCAGAGCCATTAACGTAATAAATATTATATTATATAGGCACAGCATAGGACCTCTGCTTTAATTCAAGACTAATAAAATATAACACATGTAGGTAATAAAAATGTGTACCTGAATTTATTTTCGCTGATTTGAACACAGCTTGCGACATATACCTACTTAAAAAAACACTAACTTCAGGAGAGTGAAAGCGATCGTGCGATATTGTAGATAGAACCCAGATTTTCTTTGCTGTTTGTTATTCAATTCACCAAAAACAATTATGTTTACTGCAGGAATAAATCTATTATGTCTTACTTCCAGGGTGTAAATATTTATTCGCCTGAAAAAATAATAATGGCCGCCACATAGATCATAATACCTAGCCTACTAAAGTGGAGTATTATATCTACAGTTTGCTCTTGTGAATTTATTTATGTGTTGTTTATCAACTATTTGTGAAGTGTATAGTTGTAAAACATTAAGTTAGTCGAAGTTTTGTTTGCAATTGGGTTAGGATTATTATTTTAATGAAACTTTTGAAGTGAAAACTTCTTTAGCGGCGTTGTACACTTTTTTGTAATGGGTAAAAAATGTTAAACTCGCGTCAGGGTCACGTGTCCTGATCGAAAATGCGTATAAGACGAAAACTTTTATTTATACGTTAGACATCTAGCGTTGAAATATCGTACATAAAAATGCAATCTATGATACAAACCATTTTGATCGAAAATTCGTAAGACGTTAATATTCAAGTTTTCACTTCCGCCGGCAATCCCGGAGTGCAAAGGGGTTTTTTTTTCCTGACGTTTACACTAACGCCATCGGTCGGATTTATGGGTGAACGTCAAACTATTCAACAAAAAGAGCAAGGGGTATAGCGCAGTGTATATTTATTCTTGAAGTAACTTTTCTACCTGATAATTTGCTTGGAGAATTGAAAGTAAATTATATTCGAAGAAATAAATTTGTTCCAAGATTAGTAGCTTCTATCTTTAATAGTGTTCGGTGAATATGGGCATTAGAGCGTTTAAATAAAAGCTTGTTTTTAAAAATATTTTTTTACTATTAATTATTTGGTCTTCGCTAAAATGAATTGTCATCAGAGCTGAACCAATAAGTAAAAATTCAACTCTGTAGGTAAAGAGGAAGTGGTTCTGATTCACCTTGCAAGATTTGATCTAAGCAAACAAACTAGCATACAAACATTGCAAATTAAACAAAAGCTTGTAAAAAACAACTGAAATGAAATGTAATGCATGTGTTTCAGTCGTCCTGTTATCTTACTTTGGTTATGTAAGGACCTGTCCGCGGAGAGCAGCTGGTAATTCGATGTTCTTCAATAATCACGTACTTATAAATTAATATTCTAAATGCGCATGCGCGCTTCTAGGTTGCTATTTTCTTCTATCAAACGTCTTATTAGCTGTACATAATAACGTGTAATGTAGGTATATTTCGCTATTACGATTTTGCACTTAATTTTTATAAACCCTCTAATTTTATTGCTGAGAAGCATGTCATAATTAGTTAAAATATTCCAAAAAAAGCATAATCTTATACCTATTAGCAATGCCGGATTTAGAGGTCTGGGGGCCTCGGGACAACAAAGGAATGGAGGCCCCCTGGCCCTAAATTGTTTTCCAAATAAAATGGACAATTTTTTTTTCAGTCGACTTTTCCAATAAACTATAATTTATTGTGAAACCAAGTAAAGATTCTTATATATTATTTAACAAATTTACTAAATTGCAAGTGCTTATCAGGGCCATTTGAGATTTTGATATTTTACTGATTGACTGATTGGAGTGAACAAATATAGATCGATGATTTATGTTAATATTTAATATAATCATGTTTGTACAAAGTACTGTAAGTAAAGGTAAAACGCGAAAAAAAAATATCAAAGGAAAAGCTTTTTACTAGTGTTTACCAGTCTGAATTTGAAATTTTTTTTTCCGAAGTCTCTATTGTGGGGGCCTCTCTTTTGTGGAGGCCCCGGGGGTGTAGCCCCGGTTGCCCTCCCCTAAATCCGGCCCTGCCTATTAGTAACAACACCGACGCTCTCTTCTTTCAATTTCCCCGAAACCAACTAGTAACAACTATCATTTGAAATAATCTTATCTACTGTGGTCTGTGTTTATCCCTATATCTAAAATCTCACTAAACATATCGGTAGCTAAAAATCTATTGGTTTTTAGGCTATGGACACTTTTTCTTAGTGACCTTTAAACTATAAAATAAAACCATTTTCGATCAATTTAACCGAGAACCAAATCCAATAAGGTTTGTGCGGGATCCTTTCTTACACAAATCAGACCCAAATTTATTACAAGAGTTAGGTTAACGACCCAAATTTAGTACACAAACTAGCTTAGCGATAGTTGATAGAAGTTAAAACGTAAATAAATTGAAATTAGCCTGAAATAAAGAAAAAAAAAGTGGAAAAGCTTATTTATATGTCGAAATTTCTTCTTTATGGCTGTTAATAATTACGTATTATGTCGTATATAATAATAATAATAATAATAACGATCTTTAATAATAATTTATATATGGCTTTTTTCAACATTTTCAGTTGCAATACTGCTAGCTGTAATACCATTAACACACGCTGAATGTCAAAGTGAGTAATGATTAAAATCACTAACAATATTAACAGTGGCGTAGCTATGACAAAAAAAATCGCGTGTCAGTTCCCAGCTTCGAACTCCTTGGAATATACTTTCTTATGAAAAAATTCATTCCTATCCCTTAGGCCTTAACTATTGTAGTTCATTTTATATGATGGATAGCGGTGCGCAGTCAAAAGTACGCTTACCTCTGATGATATAAATAAAGACTGCTGCACACAAGGCTGGTTTTGCCGCTAGAAACACTGCTGCGGAACTACTGCTGGCCGGCAGACTGGCTACAAGGTTGGAAATGACGTCACTGCGGCTCGCCTGCTAGCTCACAAGATGAATGTCATAATTAGAAGCGGGCCTATTTTTCTTCCTTGTTCGTCTGATTGTTTTGAACAAGAACCAATCAGGAAACGGTATTTCGTCGGCACGTGGGTGACATGAACAAACGCCCACAAACACTGGTGCCATAGTGTGTGTTCTGTTCAGAGACAATAAACGTCCACTTTTGTGAACATTCTGTCCCTGCACGCGCACCAAATCCATTATTGTATGGACTTGAAATTTGGGGCAATGCCCTATCTGCATATAGACTATTTATTTTGCAAAAAACAGCACTAAGAATCATGTGTAATGCTAAGCCGTGGGATAGTTGCAAGCCGTTGTTCTTACAATTAAATATTTTAACACTACCGTGTCAGTATATTTATAAATGTTTGATGTTTATTAAAAAAAATTCAGAGAACTTTATTGATGACATGTCTCTGCATCACTATAATACCAGGAAAAAAGAAAATCTTCTTGTTCCTCTTTTCCATAATAAAAACACCACATATGGCCCTAATTACAGAGGAATTCAATTTTTTAACAAACTAACTATAAATACCTACTTAGAGAATGCTTTTATTCTGTTAGAGAATTTTTAGAGGCAAATAATTTGCCTTAGTTTATATGTACTTTTTGACGTGTTTTTTAACTTTCTGTATAATTTAAAACCAATAAATCTATCTATCTATCTATCTATCTACAATACACGCACCGTGTGAAGCCAACACATAAGAGCCATCACATAAAACCAGCGCTTGAAAAATAGCAGCTAAATCTAGCAATGAATCTAGCGGCAAAAAACAGCCTCTAGTGCAGCCATCTTTATTGCGTTTTGGATTCTACACAGGGATTTTATTTTTCGTTATTACACGAATATTTCTCTCAATACAAAGCAAATATCTACGCCACTTACATTTTTTTATCAATATTTTGTGCATGAAAAATGTATATATTGTGGTAGATAAAATAAGTAATAAAAAATAATTTTACATATCGTTCAAAAATACATACTATATTGTGCGACTAGTGAGAGAAGGAGAAGATTCTATGAGCGTGAAATTTGCTGCACGAGCGTAGCGAGTGCGGTAACACGTGAGTTGATTATTCTCCTTCGATCAATAGTCGCACATAATACTTTATTCAACTAGCACGAGTAATATATGTAATCGGGGCCCTGCTAAATTCGGGAGAAATAATAAATTACTTCATGTTAACGCGTAGAGTGCGAATAATGAGCCGAAACTGCACGGTAATATATTACTGCATAGTTTCTGGACCAATAGGAACGCGGCAAACTTGAAGTAATTTATTATTTCTTCCGAATTTAGCAGGGCTCCGAAATTATATATTACTCACTCGTGTTGAATAAGAAAAAATTCACATTTTCTCTACACGTAATAAAAAGAGTAGGTATTATCACTTCATTATTACATCGATCATATTCACCGAACGTAAGTAGTTATTTATTCAGTTCATTTGTTCTTCAGGTAACTATTCCTCCGAATAAATGGCGATAATTTAATTCACCAACCATAATTATGTTTACTGCAGGTATAAATCTACTCTGACTTAATTCCAGGGTATAAATATTTATTCGCCTGATAAAATAATAACGGCCGCCACATAAATCATAATACCTAACCTATAAACGTGGAGTATTATATTTACAGTTTATAATATTTAAAGTTTTGTGTGCAATTAGGCTTTTGAAAAAAAATAATTATCGATTTTTTTATTGTATTTTAAAACTTTATTATAAATAATATTGATAATCGATGCGAAAAACTTTCAAAAAACTTTTTTTAAATTAATTATAAGCAATTTAAAATTGATAAAATATTAAAAAAAATCACGTGACTGCAAACGCACTAAAATTGTTTTTGACAGTTGTGACGTCATAATGGTAAAATGTATATACGCAGTATACTATCAATGGCTTCTACATGTGTATTCACTAAAACATTATGACGTCACATTATGTTCGGGAAATGTCGGCGCGTTCTCGGAACTGAGTACAAAAATTTATTTTTAATTTGATATAACTTTTGAATTATAACGAAAATAAAAAAAAGAAAAATAGTTTTGTTATAAAACTTATATACGATCTTTCCATTTATGACAAAAAAAATTCATTCAAAAGCCCAATTGGGTTAGGATAAAACATTATTGTTTTGTGAAACTTTTTTTTGACGTTCACACTACCGCCATCAGTCGGATTTTTGGGTGAACGTCAAAATATTCAACGAAAAGAGCAAGGAGTATAAGTAATGCTGTGTATATTTATTCTTTAACTAACTTTTCTCTACTTGATTATTTTTAATTTGATATAACTTTCGAATTATAACGAAAATAAAAAAAAGAAAAATAGTTTTGTTATAAAACTTATATACGATCTTTCCATTTATGACAAAAAAAATTCATTCAAAAGCCCAATTGGGTTATTGTTTTGTGAAACTTTTTTTTTGACGTTTACACTACCGCCATCGGTCGGATTTTTGGGTGAACGTCAAAATAATCAACGAAAAGAGCAAGGAGTATAAGTAATGCTGTGTATATTTATTCTTTAACTAACTTTTCTCTACTTGATAATTTGCTTGGTGAATCGAAATTAAATTTTATTCGAAGGAATGAGTTCGTTCTAAGATTAATAGCTTCTATCTTTAACACTGTTCGGTGAATATGGGCATCGGTGAAATGGAAAAAGAAAAGGGCTAATAATATAGCTCGAATGAATTCTTTAAATGAATGACATGGCTGCCGAATGTTTTTTCTGTTCACAGCTCGCCAGATCTATTGTTACGAATGCGACAGTTGGACAGACCTAAGATGCAAGGATCCGTTCAATTACACGGCATTGCCGAGAGATCAGCCGCCATTACTCACGTGCAACGGGTGTTGTGTTAAAATGGTTAGGCATGCTAAATCAGGTAATGGCAGTAAGTATTCGATCAGTTTTGAATTTAGATCGGTGTTTTATTATTTTATAAATGGATATACACAGTGGCAGAGGTATAATCGTCAACCAAAACATCTTGGATGTAATCTTATAGACCAGGGGTGGCGAAACAGTGGCACGCGACAGATTATTGTTGGCACGGCATTGATTAAGGTGCAAAATTCATTGTAAACTTTATATAGCGACACTCAAGGGACTGTGCACTTTGTGGCGTTATTGAGTCGTTAAACGGAGAGAAGAAATAATCCATTGATATTTTTTTACTATATGTAAATGTATTTATTCAACACGCGTCAGTAATATATAATTTCGGGGCCCTGCTAAATTCGGGAGAAATAATAAATTACTTCATGTTGACGCGTAGAATGCGAATGATGAGCCGAAACTGTACGGTAATATTATATTACAGCACAGTTTCTGGACCAATAGGAACGCGGTAGCGATTTGTATATATGAAAACAGCATCGCAATTCAGCGAAAGTCAGGGCCATCTTGTGTGCATCGAGGGCGGTGGGTACGTCAATCAATGAAGTGATTTATTATTTCTCTCTATTTTATCAGGGCCCCGATTACATATTATTACTCGTGCTAGTTGAATAAAGTATTATGTGCGACTATTGATCGATGGAGAATATTCCACTCACGTGTTACCGCACTCGCTACGCTCGTGCGGCAAATTTCACGCTCATGGAATCTTCTCCTTCTCTCACTAGTCGCACAATATACTATTACTCATAATACCTATATAAAATTTACAACTGACCATAGGAAGCTAGGTCTCCTGGATACAGACTTCGTGGCTGTACTGATCATTACACGACAATCATCAAACAGGAGAGACAAAAGTTTGCTTCTCTTTCCCGCACTCATTAATAGGTCATATGCATGAGACTCAAAATTGGTTTAAATTTTTATTTCGAAATATATTTTAGTTCCTGATTCTATCGTAATGGATATTTTATTAATCTAATCACTGAAAAAAATACAAATAATAAAAAAGAAATGTAGAAAATATGCGCTATTTTCGAATTTTCAAAACGCAGCGTGACGTCAGAGTATATATCAACAACAGTTTCCATGACGACTGTGTCGTCTCACAGTAAGATTATGTCAGTATTCAGAGAAAACAACAAATAAACTTCATTTAGAACATTAACAATTTGACATCAAGGTTGACATGCATCATATATCATGACGTCACATAAGCCCGCCAACATGGCCGATTGTTTAAACTGTCTAATTTTGAATGTGAAATTTAATATTTTTTTCTTATGATAATATTACATTTTTAAATGATTAGCAATTTTTTTCCGTATTATGGTTGACTAAATAATATATTAAAAATATAAAAAAATACATGCATATGACCTATTGCTATTTTTTGAAACGAGGAATTTCAGAATATATATTTTCAAAATATGTTTCTATTACTTTATGAGTTCCTAAATTCCTCGCAAAAATTTGGTTGCTTATATGCCTTCTTCTCTGTGTATATTATTAAACAAACGAAGTCGTTTAAATTTATGGCGATTTTAACGTGCAACGTGCAATGTTTTTGTCTCAATGGAATGCAATCTCTATGATGTATTTATGGTATGTTTATTACTTTTTTTATTTATATACTAGTGTAAGAGACATCCTCATAAGATACTATACTGCCAGAGTGTTGATCAAATAGCTCGAAATATCCTTGTAAGAATTACATTGACCAACAGTTTTTGGGGCTAATGGGGATAATTAGTTTTGAAACCACACAAATTATAGAGAAAAAAAGACGGACAAGTGCGAGTAAAACTCGCGCCCTGAGGGTTCCGTACTGTTATTTCATATAAATTAAATTTGTCATGTAATAATTCTATTATACAGAATCTGAAATTTACGATTTACTGATTTTTTTCTTTACTTGTGCTGTGCAACCTTCTTTCGCACCAAACAAGATTCTAGGTTAGCGGGAAACAGTTTTGATAAGTGAGTCAGTATAAAAAAAAATTGCACTCCGGGAGTGCCGCCAGAAGTGAAAACTTGAATATTAACGTCTTACGATTTTTCGATCAGCTCACGTGTCCTGACGCGAGTTTAACATTTTTTACCCATATTACAAAAAAAGTGTACAAAAGTTTTCGTCTTACGAATTTTCGATCAGGTCACGTGTCCTGACGCGAGTTTAACATTTTTTACCCATTACAAAAAAAGTGTACAAAAGTTTTCGTCTTACGAATTTTCGATCAGGTCACGTGTACTGACGCGAGTTTAACATTTTTTACCCATTACAAAAAAAGTGTACAACGCCGCTAAAGAAGTTTTCACTTCAAAAAATAATCATGTGATTTGCAATAAATTGTTAAAACAAAAAAGATAATTGTATCAGCCGGGAATCATACATAGAGCGCCTGCGTGGCAGACGAGCATTTTACCACTGAACCACCGTCGCTCATAAAAACTTGTTGCTTACACTGCATTACTAAGAGCTGTTACTATGTGTACGTTGTTGCGGTTTAAAAACATTTTTTTGTGATACAACTACAAATTTACGGTTTTCGGGTTTTTCCCTTTACTTGTGCTATAAGACATTGCTTCTTGCCAATTTTCATTATTCTAGGTCAACGGGGAGTACCCTATAGGTTTTGATTCCCAAGAGTCTTGACAGACAGACGGAGGGATAACAAAGTGATCCTACAAGGGTTCCTGTTTTCCTTTTAAGGTACGGAACCCGAAAAAAATGACAAATCCTTCACTAAACAAAACTAAGATTTCTGATTCTTGTTTCTCTATCGTTCAAATGTACAGACCTTTCCAGATTTCTTTAAAGTTACGAAACTAAAGTGTTGTTCATTGCATGTTTTACGAAAATATTAAAAAAATTAGCATGTCAAATGAGACCAGACCACCAATCTAGATTCAAAACTTTGTAAAAAAATTGTTTTAAACTGACGTTTGGCATCATCCATTTTGGTTGTACAGCAATGCCAGTTTATAACGATTTCAATTTTTATAATTAAGTAAAGAAAAGCAACGTCGTTCATATTTTTTTATTCTTGTATTATTGTTTTTTAATTTCATTTCAAAAAAATCGCTTCTACAAAGCGCTTGAGCTTTCCAGATCCAATATTGCACCGCTCTTCTTATGTTTTAAGTTCTGTGCAGGTTTCAGTCTGAATATTATAAAAATCAGTGGCGGCGCTTGAAAATTTCAAATGGGTGTTGGACTTGCGTTGTTCGGCAGCTTTGCAGCGCTCACAGACTAGGACCACCCACTTATTTATAATATAAGAATGAGCGGCGCAATAATGCTTTAGCTTTTCCACTTTTTTTTCTTTATTTCAGGCTAATTTCGATTTATTTACGTTTTAACTTCTATCAACTATCGCTAAGCTAGTTTGTGTACGAATTTGGGTCGTTAATCTAACTTTTGTAATAAATTTGGGTCTGATTTATGTAAGAAAGGACCCCGCACAAACCTTATGGGATTTGGTTCTCGGTTAAATTGTTCGAAAATGGTTTTATTTTATAGTTCAAAGGTCACTAAGAAAAAGTGTCCATGGGCGCATAGCCTAATACAATAGATTTTTAGCTACAGGTATGTTTAGCGAGATTTTAGATAAAGGGAAATCCATTGAATTCACAAACATGTTCCATGTTCAACTTTTGTGCTTTTTTAGAAATAGGAAAATAGTCAAAAACTAGGTAATGTTGGAAGGTATCATCCTGTATAAAATAATAATATCATATTCGGATTCAGCGCACTCGAAAATATATTTCTAGAGCTTAGGATTTTTTAAGATTGTGAATTCAATGAATATCCCTATACCTAAAATCTCGCTAAACATATCTGTAGCTAAAAATCTATTGGTTTTTAAGCTATGCGCCCATGGACACTTTTTCTTAGTGACCTTTAAACTATAAAATAAAACTATTTTCGATCAATTTAACCGAGAACCAAATCCTATACGGTTTGTGCGGGGTTCTTTGGGTCGCAAATAGAAAAGTTTAGCAATTATCAATTTAAATCAATGTTTTGCAAATAATCTATACTGTCTCTTAAAAAGCTATAAAAGACAAAAAAAATCTTCAGCGTTGCTTTTTCTGTCGCTTATTATTTTTAATTTTTGCATAAGAAAATGCTAACAAATTGTCTTATTACCAAATTAGTAGCTATCCAACATTATTTTTAACTCCGATTTTCAGATATCGATTCATAAATAGTAACGAATAAACCCTTTTCCAACGATAAAAAACAAATTTCTTCATGCCTCGATCGAAAGTACATACTTTCGGCATCAAGGCAGAAAGTCTAACATTTACGCATTGGTGGGATTACACGCACTGATGCGGGGAGTACGTACGTTCGGGCGGCAGTAAAGAAAAAACAACGTATCAACTGTCGTTAAGATGTCGTTTCCATAACAACCCTTTTAGGTAATAGTCGCGACCAGCTGTAATTCGTGTTTTTACGTATAACCTCAAAGCTGCTTGCTCAGAATGTATCTGTGTTTTTATGTAATTAATAAGTAATTAAATAATTAAGGAGGTTGAGCCGTTTTACGAAGATAATGAAAAAATCTGAAATAAAGTTTTTTTAATAGATTTTTTATGACAAAATTTTCTGTAAAAAATCCAAAATCATTAGGAGATTTATAAAGTTAAAAATTAAAAAAAACTTTTACATGTAGGTAGTCTTATGGAAAATATGTCAACCTAGCATGCAAACTGTTCATTTTATTTTTTTGCAAATAACCAAATAATGTCAGCAGTTCCGAAAACTAACTATGTAAAGCATCGATGTCTTACGCATATTTTAATATTTTTTCCAATTTAATTAAGGGACTTTTAATCAATAAAAAAAATTATTAAACCTTAGCACTTTTCGATTATGGGCTTTTATTGTCGACAATTTTAACAATTTTAACTGCATTTTCAACTTTTTAATGATTTAATTTTAATTTTTGTTTCTTTTAATTTCTTTTTTTAATTATTTACTGCAAAAAATATGTAAAATACGATATTTACATAAATTTATTTTTTCTAACCTAACTTTGTACAAAAAATTCAAAAGTAAAATACTGAAATAATCAATTAATATTACAAAAAATTATTTATTTATGCCTTTACGACAATAATTTATTGGTATCATCGACTTCACCTTTTGTAAAAATTTATTATGGAAAAGTTCCCATTCAGAATTCGACTTACCTACTTTTGATTGGGACTGTAACGGATCAACCTCCTTAATGTATTTAATAAGCGTACTCACGACCGAGGTATGAAGAAGAATAGTATACACCACACTGGCCGAAAGTTTGATAATCTTGCACTGCGCGCCATGATGACTTTCGGCCCTTGTGGTGTAATATACTGTTATACCCAATTTATCTATACGCATAGTTTGTGAAAAAACGTTTTCAAGGCATCAGACTTAGATCCTGGTTTCCTAATATATGTGGCCGTGATATGACGCTTAATGACGTCACAATTACGGTGCCGCTACCTTAGCATATTAGGGCAACAGGCGCATCGAATCGCCGTGTGGAAAACAATCCACTCATGGGATCCGCATACAATTTAGTTTTGTCTCGATCAGGATAACAGAAATGTGTGTGATCTGTTTCAGCGTATGAGGTCGTGCGAAGAACTTGTACGTCGCAACTGCAGATAAACTTGTTCATGGTAGACCACGTGTGCATGATGGAAAGTAGCGGATCGGGCCATATGTGTTTCTGTGAGGAGGACATGTGTAACAGGGTGTCAGCACTGCAACCACCTGCTCGAGCGGTGCTAGTAGTGGCAGCCCTGCTCGCAGCCATTTTGCCTGCAATAGCTAATTGCCACAGCAGCGCATGCTCAGTAGTTGACGAGCGATAGATTTTGGTTTTTCGATTTTCTTTCCTTTTTTTTCTGGTTTTTATTTTTGTGACAAAATTTAATCGAATGCTGTTTGAATTTAACTATATACGGAAAATAGTGCAGTCAAATAAGCTCGGAATGAGCTGAATGTTTGTATAAACCTTTATTTTGGCATTCTAAATGTTATCTCGAACGTCATGTGTGAGCGTCCTTAGATATTCAAGGTCAAAGATCGCGGTAATCAGTTTTTTTAGAAATATCGCGCTTCCTTTGCTTTAAATCGTATTTGCATTTATTATAAAAGTTGTAGAGTATAAATTTCTCTACAAATTTCGTCTCAAACAATTTTAACTGTTTTTGAGATAGAGCGCCAAGAGTGTAATCCCAGTCTATAGTACGGTTTTTTAACTTATTTATTCGTTAAATATTAGTTAATTAACTATTTATAATTTATATAGACTAGGATTCGTGATTGACATTGCGCTATCTCAAAAACGGGTAAACGTATAAAAAATTGGTTAAGACGTAATTTGTCGAGAATTTTATACTCTATAACTTTGTTAATAAATGAAAATACGATTTGAGGCAAAGGAAGCGAGATATTTCCAAAAAACTGATTTTCGCAACCTTTGACCTTCAATATATAAAGATGCTCACACGTGACCTTATGAAACTTTTGAAACAACGTTTAGAATGCCAAAATAAAGGTTTATACAAATATTCCGTTCCATTTCGAGGTGAAACCCTGAAGTGACTGTACTAAAAGGAATTCGTCATTAATGCATGTTTTTGTGATACTTAAAATAAGACCCAAACTTGAAAAAAAGAATTACCGACTAATCAAAAAGTCAATTATTATTCCATTATAACCTAACACAAAATTAACATTTGAAGAAAATGATTTGCTATTAAAAACATAATATATTTTTATATAATTTTCAGAAATAGAAAATCTGAAATTACCGCACATTTTTAAGTTCCTTATTCTATAAGTATATTCAAATAAAGCATTTTTAAATTTTTTAGTAGACAAAATTTTGAGTTTTTGAATATGACGTTTAATGAAAATTGGTGCTTGACTAAAATATTACTGGTGATAACACTAATCTATACTAATTTTATATATCGATTCTTTAACAAAAAAGAGAAAAACAATTAAGAAATTACCAATTACCGAAAAGAAGGGATATAGTCTTCGATTAATTAATTATTAACACCGCTGTGTAGATTCTTTAATTATTCAATATTTCAAAGTTTTGAAACAACACTTTTTTGCTGTAAAAATAGCGAGTCTTAAAGGCCAATGCACACGAGGCTGGTTTGTGTAAAGCAAGCACATAAAAGTCATCAAGAAAACCAGGGCTGGAAAACCCAGCGGCACTAGCCTCGTGTGCAGAAACCTTAAGTAATTATATCAAGTTCCAAAAACATTAAAGCATGTGTCAAATTTTAGGATAGTATTCTGTAAATAATTTCTTATTTTTATATTCTGTTGATTTTTATGATTATACCTATCTCGATTGGAGAATTCCAGAATGGAGCATGATATTCGTAGATGTAGATAAACACATATTGTTTTCCTCTTACTAAATAAGAGTAAGTGGAATATTTGTAAAGAAAAAATAACATCTAGCGAAACAAGTATTTTTAAGTTTGCATTTATAACCTTCGATTAAATATAAGAATAATAACTTGTTAGGTATACCAGTATAGGGTAAGTATATTTTAATTAGAAAACAGGCTCAAAAATTATTAAAGGAATAGTTACGTTTCTATATTATTTTTCTTTTTTTTACACGTTTGTAATCTAACCATATAAACAAATGAAGAATTAAAAAATAAACAAAGTACACCAGAAAAGCGGGGTTAGAGTACGAAAACTCGATGTGCAAAATGTTCATTGGAAAGGGAGGGAGTTCTTTATAAAACCATTACGGGGTCGTGTCGATGCGATGGCGTTTTTTTTGCGCAGTGAAAAGGGGAATTTGTGAATAATCCGCAAAGTTTTTTTTTTTGAACGTCAAAATTTAGCGTTTTTTATGACTCGGAAAAAAAGAGTCAAAATTTGAGCACATCGAGTGAGTTATCGTACTGGACCCGAAAAACGGTAATCAAAAGTCGGAAACTACGAAATAATTATTGTTTATTTAATATTGTGATCTTCAAATTTTTAATTCTGAATTTGTTAAAAAATTCTTCTAACACTGGTTGTGCCGAATAACACTATAGTTTTAATGTGTTTAACCCTCTACCATTTGGTGTGAGACACTGATTGAAACATATCATGAAAAAAAAATGAAAGTCAAAGAAAACAAAAACTAACAACATAATAAACAAAACAAGTGAAACAATACAAATTTCTTTAAAAAAAGTATTATTTAAATTTGAAGAATCGGTGCTTACAGAAACACAAGCACTCATTATTATACATTTGTAATTAAAAATATATCTTTTAGTATTAATTATTTGTTATAAATAATTAATAAAACACACCAAATGATATGGTTTTACGACAGACTTAACACGCATGTAAACACACTGCAAAGCATGGACTTTAAAATAGAAAAAAACAAAGAATAAAAGAAAAATTCAAAAAGGGCATATATTTAATACCCTCTATATTGCTAGCAAAGATCGGGAGACAGACTTAAACACTACGGTGCAGACATTTATACGTCTGTCTCACTTATTATACTCATAGTCTCATGCGCATGTCCGTGAATAAATGCGCGTCAGTTTGCACATGGAACTAAGCTGTGAAAGGGAGGTGGCTTGCTCAATTCCACTTACTAATTGCCCCACTACAGACGCGACAAAGTAAAAACAAAGAGAAAACAGTTATTTGCTGTCTCACTTCATGGGCCACGCTTTGTCACTATAAAAAAATCGAGATATCTTAATATTTGAAATGGGAATAAAACTGAGTACAATAACTTTAAAAAATACTTAAAAAACAATGTCACTGCTGCAATATTTTTAAAAGTGATTTTTCAAATAAAAATTTTTTTTTGAGAAATAAATAAATAGAATCACATGATTTAGAAATATTGTTATCAGTAATATTGCTACTAACCACACAATGTATATTGCATGTTTAAACAAATGAACATAGCTGTATTCTTTTTGTTTAAATAACATAGTTCAAATATTTATCCAATCAAGAAAAAGAAAGAAATTCTTATCTGAAGTCAGTTACAAAAACAAAAGGAAAATAGCTACAGATTATAAATAGTGCATGAGTGTGTTACCCTGTGTTCCCTTTTTAAAAATTGGTTGCTGCATAAAAATTGGCGAAATTGGCAGTTTTTTGGAAATTGAAAAGTTTTGGCAGAGCTTCAAATGCACAAAATTATGTCACCTATATAAAATATTATAACCGATACCATGTTCAGCTCACAACTTCACTCTACTGAATAAAATTGCAATGCTTAAAAAAAATGATCAACGAGTGATCTGGATTTTTAAACGCTTTATATTAGTTTGGGTTGTAAATATGTGTGTATGTATGTCCGTAACGGAATCTTTGAGCATAATTTTCACCAATTTCCCGAAGTCTGATTAATTTGAAACTTTGCATACGTATCAAGGACCGATGACAATGCAATAATTTGATAACAGTTTCCCATTATCCTTATTAGGACCCCCAGGATTAATAAATTCTTTTATAGATCCTCAAACTAAAAAGTGAAAAATAAAATATAGTTTAAAAAAAACTAAAAAACACGCTTTATATCGGACTAAAAAGTAAAAAATAATTGTTTTAAAATAAGCTTAAAAAGCGTGGGGCGCTTTGTTCCACATTTTCGTACATCGAGCGCCCAACGCTTTTTAAGCTTATTTTAAAACAATTATTTTTTACTTTTTAGTCCGATATAAAGCGTGTTTTTTAGTTTTTTTTAAACTATATTTTATTCCTTTGTAAAAATATCAGTATTTATTTAAAAAATTTCTTAAGGTGTTAACTGACAATAAAATTGCAATTTTATTCAACCAATATTCTTACATGTGGCCTATTCACGATATTTTTCTCATCGTACACCGATTCATATGTTGTTTTTTGATCAATGACGGATTTTAGAGCTCAAAATCCGTTTTGTGTTCTAAGATTTGCCATTATGAAAACAGGGTACTGAATCACAGTAATCGATGTCGATACTACAACTAAATGTTTTAGTTTACTACTACTATTATCAAAAACTCTAGCAATATAAACTATAAAAAACACCCAAAAATGTAAATATGTTTAATATTTCCAAATTATTGCACTGTTAAATCTTATACCATTACAATTATTATAAAGGAACATTGTATTATGTTAATAAATTTTGTTAAAATATTGATTGGGACCATTATTAAACCTTTCGGAGACGAGATCGATCTACCAGTTTATACTCAAAGGTTAGGACACCAAAAGAAAAGTATTAAGCTAACCTCAAAGTTTGACACTGCAAACATTATAGATTAATTTATCAATGTACAAATGTATTAAGCTAATATAAATGGACAAAAGAAATTATTAAATAAATATTTTTACCAAAAATTTTAATCTGAAGTTAACTTATTAGTGACGTATAAAGTAAATTGATAAAGATCTTTAAACGTTTCACGAGAATCCAAAGTACATTACGCTCGATGACAGCTATAACCTGCAATGCCAGTAAAATTCGTATTCTAAAATAGATGTGACATTGTGAAAAGGATAATCTTACCAAATAAATGTATAAATTACGCATATTATTTAAGAAAAAGAGCACAGGTAAGCGCTTTTTATCAAAAATACGTTACCGTCTTTTAAATAACACTGTTTTCACTGACGTGAAACCCAGCACACATGCGTCAAATAATTACTATTGTGAGATCATTGATATTGTATATAAACTAGATAATATTTTTATTTTTACAGGTTGCAATTTTCTGCAACAATTGCGCTCATTCCGAAACAGTTCCTATGATGACTGCGTTGGGAAACCGGCAATTAATCTTCAAAAATGTCTTATTCTTTCGAAACTTTCTAGATATGAATTTGAAAGGAATAGATTGTCGAAATTCAGCGAGCATGAGTTCGAAAAAATTTTACGAAATAGAGGCACCGATTTTGATAATCTCATGCACTATCACCATTTAAATAAAAGATTTGAAAAAAATGTTGTAGGGACATTGAAAAATATGGGCATAGCTGTTAAAGTTGCAAATAGGTACAGTATATCAAACATTACTTACGCAAAAACATCTTTTAAGCTGTACTAATAATAATGTTTCAACGTTACAGATTTACGTGTACGAAAGATGATATAGCATGGGCGGATATAATTTGTCCAACTGGAGGAGACGGCACGTTTCTTTTAGCTGCGAGTAAAATAAGAGATAATAAAAAACCTGTTATTGGTTTTAATTCGGACCCCACCAGATCAGAAGGTCATTTGTGCTTACCGAAAAAATATTCAACAAACATACGGGAGGCAATCGAAAAATTGCAACAAGTACGAGTATTTTCTGAATTCTTTTTTTTAATACATTATTTGGAAATACAACGGGACGTTTTAAATATTAAAAAAAAATTACGAAATAGTGATTTTCATATTAGAAGGGGCTCCATATAAAGTGAAAATATAAAAAAAAAAAAACACTTGACGCATAATGCGTTGTAAAAAAATGATTTGCAAGTAGTGCGGGTAATAACCGAAATATTTTAATCTGAGAAATAGTCGGGATATTCATTGTTTGACGATATCCATATTTCGTAACTTCATAAATCTCAGTGGGAAAAATTATCTACATCCATACGTCACAGTAGGAGGAATCTGCGGCTATCCGCACGCGATTTTTCTCTCTCTCTCTCTCTCTCCAAGTTTAACACAGCCAATAGAGGGACAGATTTTTTAGACGCCAATGACTAACTTCCTTCTTGTGAACATCATTGGCCAATTGCTTCCCCCACCACTGCCTTGTGAACAATGAAAAAGATAGGGCTGAACTAGTTAAAATGTGTTGGTTGATTTTTTTTTTAACGCATTCAATGAAATGATTCAATTACCTATGGTTCCAAGCAGCCAGAGAACGGACACCGTCTTGCGCAATAGCTCAAAAACCGATACAATCAGTTTCGTTTTAGCTACTGCGCAAGACGGTGCCCGTTCCCTAGCTGTTTGGAACATACTTTATATGAATGTTAAATGCGAAACCGTAACTGACTGACTGATCTATCAATGCACAGCTCAAACCACTGAACGGATTGGGCTGAAGTTAGGCACACATATAGTTATTATGACGTAGGATCCTCTAAGAACAGATTTTTGAAAATTCAACTTCTAAAAGGGTTAAAAATTTGCATGGAGAAATCATATAAGATAGATGTATCAATTCGAAAATGCGCAGACTTACTCCTGTCAACAAATAAATAAACACGTTTCGTGCTTTTGACGTGTCAACGTCTTATAAATTGATGAAACACCGGCTGCATGCACGAAAAAGTGTAACGTTCCGAAAAGTGTAACTCATAAAAGTATGCAATTTTTCATCAATGTTTCTTTATGACGTTATCACGTAAAACTATCGTCCGTAAACCGACTTTACAGACAACCAATTTTTTTTCAAAAACAACCCCTTCAGAGGATAAAAAGAGGTAAATAATCTAAAAATCAACATGGGTGTCATTTTCACGTGAATGTCATCAATTTTGAAATTTATTATAGGGGGGTCTACGTCGAGAAAGGAGTAACTATGCCAAATAATGGGAATGCATCCGCGTTTCGTCTCAGTCGCGTGCGAAGCCGCGGGTAACGGCTAGTCACATTATGAGAAATCTCGCGTGTTCAAAGTAACAGGACCGTATTAATTATTATTTTTTAAGGGATCCTTCAAATGGTTGATGCGAAGTCGCATAAGGACTACATTAATCGGAAGAAAAATTCATGAAACTCCCGTGGATTTGCATGAAGAAAATTGTACTTTAAGCTCGTGCGAAGATGAAAGCGACGAAATTAGAAGAATATTGCCCTATTTAGCATTAAATGAGGTATTATTTTAAATAAAATTATCCACCATTTTTTTCAGACTAAAATTATAATTCAATAGATTTACGTTTCGATAAAAAAATTACTTAAAATATTTTGATTTGATTTCTACACGCTGTTAGAAAAGATGAATCAACTTAAAAATCAGCCCGTATATATTTATTACAAGTGAATATAGGTTTATCTCATATACTTTTACTCTATACTGAGCATAGGAATAAAATCGCAATTGAACCATTAGGGTGCAAACATATACTTCTGTCTTTTTTTACGCCGTAAGCAGTGGCGTATCCAGGAGGGCAAAAAAAGCACGGGAGACCCGTCTTAAGAAATTTCTAATTTGCCCCCTCTTGGGCCAAAAGCTGGGTACGCCCATGTTAACGTCATAGAAAAAGACAAAGTTTTTGAAACAGAGATACTTTATTCAGATTGAATGCAAGTACATCAACCAATCCTATCATCGGAAAAATCAGAGAATTACATCGAAGAAAGAGACGCAGATATATTTTCGATACACTTTGTGACCTTCGCTCACCGCACATTGAGTAGATAGACAATGATTCATATCGTAAATTATTAAATATATGGTTTATCTATTTGCAGGTGTTCATAGGTGAATGTTTGTCTGCACGAGTGTCCCATTTAGAGATGACGTTGAATAGTTCTGAAATAGTAACAAAAACCAAATCATCAGGTCTTTGCGTTTCGACCGGAACGGGCTCGACGTCATGGCATCTGAGCATGAACCGTTTGCCAACGCAAACCGTAGCCGAATTATTACGACTACTAGATTTGGACTCTCCGAACGCTTGCGAAGAAGGGTTAGCCAAAAGATTGACCGACGTGTACAACAAAAATCTAATTTTTAATGCAGGTTTGTGGATTGCCGCTAAAACAACTTTTTCTTCATACCTCGATCGAAAGTACATATACTTTCGGCATCAATTGGGCTTTTGAATGAAATTTTTTTTTGTCATAAATGGAAAGATCGTATATAAGTTTTATAACAAAACTATTTTTCTTTTTTTTATTTTCGTTATAATTCAAGAGTTATATCAAATTAAAAATAAATTTTTGTACGCAGTTCCGAGAACGCGCCGACATTTCCCGAACATAATGTGACGTCATAATGGTAATTTATATTATTATAATAATACATGTAGAAGCCATTGATAGTATATTGCGTATATACATTTTAACATTATGACGTCACAACTGTCAAAAACAATTTTAGTGCGTTTGCAGTCACGTGATTTTTTTTAATATTTTATCAATTTTAAATTGCTTATAATTAATTTTAAAAAAGTTTTTTGAAAGTTTTTCGCATCGATTATCAATATTATTTATAATAAAGTTTTAAAATACAATAAAAAAATCGATAATTATTTTTTTTTCAAAAGCCTAATTGTATGGCAGAAAGTCTAACGATAGAGTATTTGGAAAGAATTCCGTGGCATAAGGATCGAAAATGAAGCAATACTGAAATTTTTTTAAACTTGCAACGTTTCGATACGTTTTGTATCATCTTCCGAGTGTTCAAATGTTGTCACTCTGAAGAGGATACAAAACGTATTGAAACGTTAATATAAAATGCAAGTTTAAAAAAATTTCAGTATTGCTTCATTTTCGATCCTTATACCACGGAATTCTTTCCAAATACTCTATAATTAACTTCAATGGATCACAGTTACTCTATTTATGAAATAGAGTCAATTTTCAAGAAAGTCTAACATTTACGCATTGGTGGGATTACACGCACCGATGCGGGAAGTTCATACGTTCGGGCGGCAGTAAAGAAAAAATCACCAATTGACTGTTGTTTAGATGTTTCCATAGCAACACTTACATTTTAGCTAATAGTCGCGAACAACTGTCATTCAAGTTTAACCTCAAAGCTGCTTGCTTGGAATTTATCTGTGTTTTTATCTAATTAATAAGTGATTAATTAATAATAAGCGTACTTACGTCCGAGGTATGAAAAAAAAATAGTATACACCACACTGGCCGAAAGTTAGATTTCAAACGACACTGGCTCAAATACGTAAATAAATTAAAGGTTATGTGCAATCTAACAATGTGCAGTTTTTGATGCAAATCATTTTTTTTTTTGACGTGATAACGTCTTATAAATTGATGAAACACCGGCTGCACGCACGAAAAAGTGTCACGTTCCGCCTGAGCCTGAGCGTTCAAGCGAGAGCGCGGTATAAGCGATAGAGAGGCACGATCGGCCCAAGCGTCGGCTTGTACGCATTTCTCTCTCTTCTCGCGTGACGTCAGAGAGTTCATCAGTGTTTCTTTATGACGTTATCACGTAAAACTATCGTCCGTAAACCGACTTTACAGACAACCAATTTTTTTTTTAAATAGATGACACTCGAATGGGATACACAATCCGCGATTTAATATCGGCTGGCGTGTGGCCGTCGCCAAAAGGAATACAACCGCGAGGTTTTGCATCTCGAATTCGTGTCCGATCATGCTGTTACGACGCCGGTTTGGTTATAGATGGCGGTGTCTCGTTTGCCTTCAACGATGGCACCGAGGCCCTACTCGAAATACGCGGCGAAGATTCCCTCAGGACTGTTATATTTGAAGAATAAATAAACTACAAATATTATTCTAGTGGTGCGTATCGTGCTCGGGCACAGGGCGCATACCCTGGAAGAGCGCAGAAATGACCAGACCAGAACCAATTTTTGGATCATGCGTGGTAGTCAATAGCATTTTTCAAAGGCGCAGTTCTAGAAGCTTGCACTGCGCGCATACTACGCGCGGCTAAAGATGAAGCCACCGCGTCATAGTGACGTGAACGCATTGCGCCCGCCTTCTAGCTTGCTATTGGCTGTTTCGGAGATCCATGTGCGTCGATGTTTATTTTTATTCTACCGCTATAAATGGATATGTCGAATTTATTTCACACGCCACTGTCTGCGGGCAAGCATGCGTTCACTAGCATATTTTTGATGACGTGCCTGGCTTCATCTCTCACCGCGGGCACGCTCAATTCTCGCCCGAAATAAATTAGTTTTGACCACGAATGGTTTCCAAACCGGAAAGCGCGTAAAAACGATGAAAATGTACTTACTAGAATAATATTTGATGAAACAAACTACTTTCTTATTTTTTGGGTAAACAGAAAGTGGGTAATAGATAAAAAATGTGTTTTATATAGTATCTACAAATTATACATTAATAAAAAACAAAAACAAAAAAATTATACATAACCAAAAAAACAAAAAAAGTAATAGAGTTTAAGTTGAGAATTAAAGGGTCCCAGGACGTAAATAGTAGTTAAAAACCCAAACTGTTTCTTTTTTTTAAACAATTAATCTGAAAAATTATTAAATGCTTTTAAAAGCTGGTGTTTCCATTAACCGAGAACCAAAGGTGTTCTTTCCAAGTGTGTATGCCTTCACGGCCGATGTTCTACGAAATTTTCTTGGTTTCCGAGCTTGTAGGTCGCGATCCATTGGTACAACTGCGGTAGACATTATCAAAGGCGATATGGCAGCGGGACAAGTGTCCTTCCAGGCGACGATTAGTGTTTTCAACTTAGTCGTAATACAAACTACGACCGAGCAGAGAACACTACCACGCCGAGCTTAAAAGAAGGGAGAACACCAGTCATCGACACACCTAGAAGGACAGTTCGTCCGCTGCCACTACCGCAGTTGTACGATGTTCTACCAAATTTTCTTGGTTTCCGAGCTTGTAGGCCGCGATCCATTGGTACAACTGCGGCAGACATTATCAAAGGCGATACGGCAGCGGGACAAGTGTCCTTCCAGGCGACGATTAGTGTTTTCAGCTTGGTTCGTAATACAAACTCGACCGAGCAGAGAACGCAACCACGCCGAGCTTAAAAGAAGGGAGAACACCAGTCATTGACACACCTAGAAGGACAGTTCGTCCGCTGCCACTACCGCAGTTGTATAGATGAAACGTTTAAATACAAAATCGGAAATCAAGACTAGTTGAAAATGTGGTACAGCAAAAATATCAACCAAGTTAACGAACTATTTGTGTCGGTGTAACTTCACTGTCTATAATTGATCTAAAGAATTAAACTATAGTAAATAAGTATACAATGAGGCAATTTGTGCATTTTATCAAATATATTATAAATTTTAGGTTATTTTATTAATATTATAAAAACGCTGTTGGTCTATGTATATCTTTATATTTTGTTTTGTTTTTCATATTTTCAAACAGTTATTATAATGACAAAACTTGTTTATATTTTATAACATACAGAGTTGTGTTTTGAATATTATAACTTTATAACAAAATGATAAAAAATAAATTTTTTCTATAAAATTGAAATTGTTATTATTTTGGTTTCTTTTAAGCTTTTGAGTGGCGTAGCTAGAGCATTTATAATTTTTGAAGTGAAAACTTCTTTAGCGGCGTTGTACACTTTTTTTGTAATGGGTAAAAAATGTTAAACTCGCGTCAGGAAAAGTAAGAACTGGGTGAGACTCTCTAAGTGATAGTAATTGCCAGATACTTTTTATACAACGTTAGACATCTAGCGTTGAAATATCGTACATAAAAATGCAATTTATGATACAAACCATTTTATTTACATGTGTTGCCAATAAATAAACAATGCTTCTAATGCAAAAAATTAAGACGTTAATGTTCAAGTTTTCACTTCTGCCGGCACTCCCGGAGTGCAACCCGTCTTTTTTTTTATTTAATGCTTTTACGAGTATTTTTGTAGTGAACACAGTTAAATTTTTTTGTAAATAACTACCAAAAATACAGTTTTTATATTTTTAGGTTATGTTATTTTTTTGGCGGTTTGCCGGTCTTATCTACGCCAGGGCCGTAATCAGGGGTGCATGTATAAACGATTGTTTATTTTTGTGAAAGGCTTTGCTTCCCCTGATTACGGCCCTGCTTAAGACCCATTTTCAATAACTTTTCAGAAATGAAAGAGATTCTTATACCGTTAGAATTTTCTACAATACGACCCTAAGATTCCAAATATTCCCTACCTTCAGTTATTTAAAGAACAATAAATGAAATACTTAATAAAAGTTGACTATCTAAATTACAGTGAAATGAAATTTAGTTAGATTTACCGGAATAAATTGTCAAAGATTTTGGTTTCGTGATATGTTCCGGAAAAAAAATACTACGCCACTGATTCATGCCATTGATAATCACTGGACACCCAAATATAATTATAATAAATATGCACGTTTGGTTTGCAATTTCAGGAGATTTTTTTTAATTCAATTACAAATTCATTTTTGGCCCCTACCTCATAATTTTTTAGATCTGCCTTTGCTACTCGTACATTCAAGTGAAGAAGTTTTGAAATTAGCAATAAATATTACAGTAATAAGTATATAATTAATTATTAAGACACTGTATAATAAACGACAAATGCACTTCATCTGGCTTTATATAATTTGTGGTAGATATCAGAAATTATCTCATGTAGGTAAATTTGATATGTGGTTTTATGTTTTTTAGATAGAGAAAAAAATTCACACAAACAATGCATAAAATACGCGAAATATAATATAATTAATTTACTATCTACATTCTACAGAAATATTCTTATTTTTTATATATTCACTGCATTTTTTTCTAATATCTACGCACTATTTATAAAATAAGGCAAGCTCTACAGTTAATCGTGGTGATTTATTATTAAAAAAACAGCTGTGTGGTTTCAAGAAACCACGACGCAAGTGAAACTTTTATTGGATTGTAGACACTTATCCATCACGATTAATTATAAACAACAATATTCACATGAATACACGAATAAAAACATGTAAACACTGTACAGCACTTGCCCGCATGACAGACTGACTATGTGTTATACATACTACACGGTCAGCTGATGCTAATCATGGGCGCCGCCATATTGGCCTTGGCTGCTCTACCGAGCGCCTACTCCGAACGCCTTCCACTTTACCCCTACTCCGCGGCCGCGACATGCAACAGACGGTCAGAAAAATCGGGGCGATAGAATAAAAGTTTCACTTTAAAAATGATTAAGCAGGCGAAACTGACTGCTTCAAGCCAATTGCTTCTCATCCAGTGACTATATGCACGACTGCCCGAGCGGCGGGATATTTGAAACGTAAATATACGAAGAGCTCAATTGTTTTCGGGGAAAATCGGCACATGCGCAAATAGATATATGCTATAACGTTGTGTTTTTATATAATAATGGAATACTTTTCATAACGGTTTAATATTCTATTTATTTTTTCAAGAAAGTTTTATTAAAAACTTTTTTTTCAGATCTTTATATTTTCGGAAATATTTTGAAAATAAAAAAAATCAGCTGTTCTTTTGTTTTGTAGATCTGTCAGAAATAAACTAATTAAGCATGCTTTGATTAATTTTTACACGACGTGGAACATATTATGTAGGTAACCGTGGCAACGAATAGCAAAAATCATATTTAATACTAGCCATTACCGCGTCAACTCACGCGACATCAGAAATTTTATTCTGATGTTAATTATACTAAATCAAATGTCAATATTTTTGAAGTTGGAATGGTCCCGTCGCTTAATGCGCTGGAATTTTGTTCACTATATTGCCATGCGTTTCAGAAAAGTTTCCAAACTGCGTAGCTTAAAAAACACATACTGATGCTCGGTTTCTGAAACTATTTTCAACGTTAATCTAATTTAAAAGTCACTACTTTCAAAGTCACATCAGAATTCGAGTGAGTTTTGATTCGTTTTAATAATATATAAACTGTAAAACTTGCCTTGTTTTAATCAAAATATTGTCTGGTCAAATACTACAACTGAAATTAAGATATTATTATTCTTCAAACAACGTAACGCACGTCCTTAACCTTAAAAATATTTATAATAATTTATATATTATATTATATATGTACTAATTCTTTGAGAAAATAAATAATTTAAAACATGCATTTGTACGACAAGCCAATGTTAATTAATTTATAAAATGTATTAAAACATAATTATATTCTACGATGTAACATCGTCATTCACTAAAAAATAAATTAAATATTGATTTATTACAAACATTTAAGTAATTATGTCAATTTACATTCGGTATATCTACACATTCAAATAAAATAATTAAATTATCATTAAAAGTTAGGTAGCCTAAGAGCCAGTAGCCGGATGACAACGCATATTTTAACAAACCTGAATTTTTTTATGTTATTTATAGTAAAATTATAAGCCTATATTTATGATGGCAGACATTTCCTCCGGTTGTTGCATCCCGGCAGACACAATAAAAGGTCCGCTGTATGATATTATTATGCATCCATATGAGTGCGAGTGACAACATCCGATGGCTTTTTTTTGACAGTCAGAATAAATGTCTGCCATCATAAATATAGGCTTACAATATTACTATAAATAACATATAAAAATACCAGGTATGCTAAGATATGTGTTTTCATCCGGCCACTGGGTTTTAAACTATAGGCAGCTACTACAATGTTAAATTGTATATCTAGGTCAAGTCAGAGAGTCAAAATATCATTTAAATAAAAAAAAAAAAAATGTACATCACTGTATATGAATATTTGAATATTTTTGACCTCTCACTTGTATAGTATACATGTCAATTTGATAGTCTGTTGTCGAACCATCTGTCGATGATGGCGCCGGATAATTAGAACTCTACTGTACTCAAACAGGGCCAGATTTTTAGTTTAAGAATTAATATTTTGCACCTTCCTTCGTGAGTATTCTTGTTTGATATTAATGAAACTTAAAAAAAAAATATTTTTTTGGTAATGAGTTTTGATTTTTGGAAGCTACGCTTTGTTACTAATATCTAATTATTTGCATAATGTAAGGCCGCTGTACACGAGGCTGGAAACACTGCTTGGACTTCTGCTGACCGGCAGGCTGGGTACGAGACTGAAAATGACATCACTGCGGACTCGTCTGCTAGCTCACAAGATAGATTTTAAAATTAGAACAGGGGCTATTTTTCTTGCTAGGGTCGTCTGCTTGCTCTGAGCAAGCACCAATCAGGAAACAGTATATCTTGTCACGTGGGCGACACAAACCAACATGGCGTCATTCTGCTCTGAGTCAGACAATAGACACACGTTTTGCCCGGTGTTTATATTTGAACTTTCGCTACGCGCGCACCAGATCTATCCACAAAGCAAGCTTGAAAAGACGTCTCGTGTGAAGCGAGCAGATAAAAGCAATTGAGAATACCAGCGCTAGAAAACTAGTAGTCAAATCTAACAAAGGTTCTAGCGGAAAATCCAACCTCGTGTACAGCGGCCTTTAAAAACGCACAATAATATTGTAATTAAGACATTTAGAATACTTATAGAAATTAAAGGCAAACATTCACACAAATGACATACACACTTATTTAAAATTATTCGTTACCTATATACTATGTTAAAATTATTTACAGAATAGTAATAATATTACCTATTATATTATTTTAACTAAATTTCATCTATATAGAAAAAAGTTCTATAGTTCAGTATTTAAAAATGCATAAAGTAGAATTAACCAAAACCTCACAGCCCATTCGAAAAAATGTCTGAATTGATTCGAAATGTCATAAGTTCTTAACAATTATTATAGGTTTTAATTTGAAATGGTTTCTTTTTGTTGAATTATACAAGCAAAGCAGTTCCGCATTATTTTTGCCGTAATGTATGTTTTTCTAATTATTGGCAAACATATTTCATATAAAATAATTATAATATTTTATATTTTCCCACATGGCGTGCTTAAAATACATTAAAATAAAAATCCGACATTTGATTTAGATCAGGTAAAATTGACACAGCAGAAATCCTGTGGTATAAGACACAGGGGCGTAACTATACCGTTTGAGGCCCGTGGCAAATTCTTCGGATTCGAAACGGCAGCATCGATTCCACCTGGTTTAATAACAAAATGCTGGTGTCTTTATGAAAATAAAGGCAGGGATACCGATCTTCAATAATAAAAGCGCCCCTTAGTTTTATTTCAACTAAATTTGAGCCAATGTAGGTCGACATTTACGTAAAAGAAAATAATAACCTCAAAAAAAAAACGGTTGACTATCAAAACAAAAACATATTATGTTTTCATTATTTAATAGATAATTTATCTAACGAATGTTTACTAATTTAATATACTTCATTATATATTATAATAACATATAATATCATAAGTTTTTTATAATAATATAAAATACAAGTTCAGCTTGCTGTTTCGGTACTAGCGAAGCTGCGCTGTCCTGTGGCTATGCTGACGACGGCGCAGCACAGCTTCGCTCGTAGTAAAGAGCGCGTTTTAATTGTACACATTTACTAATAAATACACAATTAAACAACTAATATTATGACGTAATAACATTTGATCATTTTTGGCCATATTCATCGAACTTAAGTAGTTATTTATTCGATTCAGAATAAATAGCGATAATTCAATTCACCAAGCATTACTGCAGGTATAAATCTATTCTGTCCAAATTCTCGGGTATAAATATTCGCCTGAGAAAATAATTATGGCCGCCACATAGATCACAATACCTAACCTATAAACGTGGAGTTATTATATCTACAGTTTGATCTTGTGAGTTTATTTACGTGTAGTTTATTAACCTTTTGTGAAGTGTATAGTTGTAAAACGTTAAAGTTTTGTTTGCAATTGGGTTAGGATAAAACATTGTTATTTCAACGAAACTCTTTTTTGACGTTGACACTAGCACCATCGGTCGGATTTTTGGATGAACGTCGCAATATTAAACAAAAAGAGCAAGGAGTATAGTGCAGTGTGTATTTATTCTTCAACTACCTATTTCACCTGATAATTTGGTTGGTGAATTGAAAGTAAATTTTATTGTAACGAATAAATTTTTTCCTGCAAGATTAGTAACTTCTATCTTTAATAGTGTTCGGTGAATATGGCCATTTGTAAAACGTATGTATTACATATTTTAATATTGTTTTTAACTGAAGCGTTTATTTTAACGACAATTTGTTTTTTTTTCTCAAAGACGTTTAAAGCTTTATTCCAATCAACGTGAATGCGGCTCAAGTAAACCTAACCTAGTTAAATTTAAACAAAGATGTTTCATTTCACGTGAAATGAGTAGGATAGAAGGAAATAGATATACGCGTTTTAAGTTTTACTAAGAATAAAAATAACTAGGTTTGGTAAATATGAACCTGAGTAATCGACTTTAATAAATAGATAATAATAATAATAAAATAGCACATAAATATCTTACATGGACGTTTTAATTATAAGAGAGGTCAGTTTTCAATGCCGGTTTAAGTAAAAGAATCTCGCACAAACCTTATGGGATTTGGTTCTCGGTTAAATTGATCGAAAATGGTTTTATTTTATAGTTTAAGGCTGTCGGAACGCTCTGAGATTACACATAAAATAGGGCTTCGGCTTCCAATTGATTATTGACTTATTATTCAACATTTTGCCAAAATTATTTTTCTATAAGGAAGAAAAACTTTTTAACAAAAAAATTAAACCGCCGAAAAACTGAAAAGCAAAAAATAATAAATCTTTTTATTTAACTAAGTTCTATTTAAGTAGTTGAACGTATGTGACAGTCTAGTATATCTAAGTAATTTTGAGTCGGCGTCAACAATCCTTCGCCGGAAATCTCTGAGAGTTCACGAAGTTAATGTCAGCGACAAAGCAACCCGAACGGGCACACACTGTGGGCACACGTCTTTGCGAGTGGTCGTGTGGAGAGCGCATGTTTAGAATGTTAATGTTTATCGCTTGAGATTTCACGTATCATTGTTAATTTGATTTGGTTATTTCTTTTAGTGATCTTTGTTCATTGATTGTTTGACGCCGACTCAAAATTACTTAGATATACTAGACTGTCACATACATTCAACTACTTAAATAGAACTTAGTTAAATAAAAAGATTTATTATTTTTTGCTTTTCAGTTTTTCGGCGGTTTAATTTTTTTGTTAAAAAGTTTTTATTTTATAATTTTTTGTGGCTATATAATTTATAATTGTAATACACAACTCAGCATGAAAATCTGTGAGTGAACAATAATCCCCTGTTTTCCTACCCTTAGGGTTGGAATTTTTTTACCAAATTTATATGGGACCAACTTCGGGGTATACCCTTTCAAACAAAAAAATAATTATCAAAATCGGTTTACTCTGTAAAAAGTTATGCGTGGTCATACATAAAAAAAAAAAAATATACGCGTCGACTTGAGAACCTCCTCCGTTTTTGTTTTTCGTCGGTTAATAAAAGACCAATCTCGGTTTCTAACGGAGTACTTTTTTAATTAATGAATGAATTTCTAGAAAAAAATTGACAAATAATTGCGCGAAAAATGCTAATTTTCAAAGTCACACTACAGCTTTATTAATAATAAAGTGTCAATGGGCGCATAATAATAATAATAATAATAATATATTTATTTCATATATAGCTATCTGCTATGAAACAAGTCAAATGTGCAACATTTTGAACGAGACGCCACTATTTCGTCATTGAACAACGAATGACAGGGTCACAGTGAGTGATTGAACCAATCACAGGTTTAAAAAAAAATGTATGAGTCGTTCACAAACGACACATCGATCGCCTCTAGCCCTCCGATTCCGCGTGAAGGGCATCCGCTAAGCAGCCCTACATAACATAACTTTTACTCTCTTGCAGAGCTATAATATATATTGATACGCGAAGAAAAAACTTTGTATACCCCTTTTTATGCATATTGCGCGCACGGAGGAGTGTGAGCTTTGACATATGGAGAAGGCGTGCAAAAAAATAAAATTTTAGTATTTTTTTTTAATGAGGCTTTGGCAGCAAGGCCATTAGCTACAGGTATAAAATAGGTTGCTGTAAATAACGAGGAAAATGTATGTATAATATGTGTTAAAAATACATGAAATTGAACTGAATAAAAAATGCATTGCTTATGTTCATACACTGTAAAATATCAGCGGAGTAAAAATGATCAAAGACCTTTATACAGGTCTAAAATTGGTTCTGGACCGACTACCAAGTATTTTGAAATAAAATAAGATCCAAGATAAAATTTAGTACAGGCAAAAATAACGCACAGAAAAATTTTAATTGAACAGGAACTTAGGAAGCATAATAAAACTGACCTCTTGTTTATTAATTATTTTACTAACCTAAAATTTCTAACAAAATTCCATCCAATTACAAGAATATTCTGCAGTTTTTGGCAGTCTGAAAGCTATACGTAAGGAAGTGTTTATCAATTCAAATACACACTTTGTCCTTTTTCTTTGGAAAACAGTTACCGAAAACATTTATAATTTAAAAACAGAAAAACTAATGGATTTCATTTTTACACAGTTTGGTACTCAATTTGTAATCATCTTACAAAAATCATAAGTTTTCGACATTTTATAATAATGCTAGTCGGTATATCATTTCAAATTTCAATTTTCTGTTAATAATACAAGATCCCGATTTGGCTCGATCTTCAACCATCGCGGATCCTAACGAAATTTGGGATTTGATAATATAATGTATTAAAAATAAAACCTTTTTAACTGATGATGCCTTTTTAGGCGAAACGATTTATTAACTTTTAAATAAAAAATAATAAAAATATGTATTAATAACAAAATGACATTTTTCTTGTCATAAAAAATATAACTGAAACATCCAGACTATATTTTTATTAAAAATAAAGTTCTGATATGTGGTTATCGAGTTTTCAGATAAATGTATTACAATTCGAAAGTAAATTATGTATAATAAAATGCCAATGTTTGGTCGACATTTTGATTCCTGGCATAAAACCAGGTCTACAGGCACCTTCGAATTAGTATTTTGCAGTTACAGGGTTTTCTATAATGTCATATTGAAAATATAGATAATTTTATTGCGAACACGTGGAACATATTATATATAGGTAACCACGGCAACGAATAAAATAAATACAATAACTTAAATTTTTATTAAAAATAGCTGTGCCAAGAAACTGAATGGCAACCAAATCAATTTTTCTTTATTAAATACATTATATTATCAAATTCCAAATTTCATTAGAATCCGCGATGGGTGAAGATCGAGCAAAATCGGGATCCTAGACTATATGCTAGGAAAGTATCTTTGACATGCGATCGTTGCGCCATCTCGTGTTTGATTTCTTAAAATCTGGTTCACTCAAAACTTACAAACACATAGAAAAAAACTTTATTCTTATTTACACAAAATGGCAGTAAAAAAACGACATGAATGATATACATTTTTTATTTCAAGATTTTTTAAATCTTATTTTTGTTAACAAAATAATAATTATGATAATTTTCATGCATTTAATAATGATTACAGACGTAAAATAAAACTTAATTACCCTTGACGACGTACTGCTGTAGTCCATTTATTTTCCTCTCTAATTCACAAGAAAATCCAGAAAAAACGGTGGAATTGTAATTCTTAATTTTTAGTTGGTGTATCTTTACAATTAACAACACAGCACTTTCGATTTGATATCTTTTTTTTCCATTTTATTCAACAATTTATTAATGCTTATTAAAATGCACGTGTAACATATGACACTAAGGTTTTGACTGAACCAGAATTAAAAAAAAAAAACACGAGGGGCGCAAAGGTCACGTGTCAAAAGATACTTTCCTAGCGTATAAGGTTAATGTTAGATTCCTGTTCCCAGCAGTGGTTCTAGCAGCAAAACCAGCCTCGTGTGCAGCGATTTTACCAAATCAAAACAAAAAAAAAGCAATATCGTCTAATTTTCGAGCACATCAATAAATACCTCTAAAACTGTTTGGTGTGTATCTTAAATATTTTTATAGATAAAAATAATACATTATCCTTAAAAGTTTCTTTAAAAAATATATATAACAAAATAAATTATTATTCACTATTTGTTATGTCGCCTCTTTCACAATTAAAAATAAATACGAATTTCATTACTTTTCGAGAAAAAAGTGAATACTGTTCATAAAAAACAATAAATAAAATTACTATTAGGATTACGACTAGAATACTTTTAATAAGGATTATTTTGGCTTATATAGACAACAGCCAGCGTAGGTACTTAGGTAATAATAATCATAATTATCATGTAAAATACGGGATCAATATATTTCAAGCGATTATGGTCCCTATCCTCTAGAATATATTAAACAATGGACGTATAGAGCATTTATATAGCATTATTGTTCACAGCGTTGCATCAGATTTAAGATATAGAATAATTTCTAGGTTAGATCACCCGTGATCTGATACGTACAAAGGCGGCTCGTGATTATTTAAGTTTGGTCGGCGCTGTAATATTGGGGCTTAGTAACCGGAATCCTTGCCAGGGGCGCAAGAGGGGGTAAATTGCCCTGGATCTGACGAAAAGAGAAAAGCTTTCCCTTCTTCGACATCAACCGACAGTTGAGAGGAAATAGTGGAAGAATAATTTCTACTCTCTCTGTCAAAGCGTTATGCGCACTTTACACGCATGCGCAGTGACCCAAAGACCCTTTTTGTGTATACGTTATAAACTCACAGTGACTGTGTTCGATCACTGTTACATAGAAACGTTCCTAAACTAAATTCTCGATCAAAGTATACGTGTTAAAATATTAGAGCTAGATACAGTATAGTCTCGATTATCCGACATAATGTTTTTATACGACGTATTACCATAATCTAGGCAAACGGCAGTTGAAGCTTTAATAAGGATATGTTTCGAAATATAACCCAGTATACTGGCCAGTACTAATGACGTCATGAATCCGTCGCCATATTGTGCCACTGTGTCACCATATTGTACTGGTGAGACAGGTGTGACGTAGCTTAAATATTTAACCGGACGTGTGTGAATCAGACTATGTGACATTTTTTATTTTATTATTTGCAACAATGTCTTCGCAACAAAGTAAACAATTTTCAAATCTTTGATTAACGTCTGATTAGAACTCTTCAATAAATAAAATTATCGACCAATTTTTCAGACATTAATTATTATTTTTAAAATTTTTTAGATCCGTTCTGAAGAAGATCCAAATCCGGATCGAAACGTTAATGTATTATTTTATATTTTTTGTTAATATATTGTCTGAAAAGTTGGTCAATAATTTTATTTATTGAAAAGTAAACAATTACTTTTGGTGGACGAGGGAAATAATGATACGTCAACGCACCGGCTAGTATATTTTGGAACGAATCAACAGTATGGCGTCGATTCATGACGTCATAAGCACTGGCCAGTACATTGGGTTATATTTCGGAACATATCCTGAATAAACTATGTAAATACGATAGTTTTTCGAATAAGACATCTGAAATTATCGATTTGTATTCACAAAATTCGACGCTTAATGGTATGAAATGTGATGTCAGACTTGTAGTAAATACTGTATAAACAAGCACGCGCGCCTTGTGTAAACGATACCGAGCCTTACTTGCACTCGTTTGTATACTATAATAATGACGTCACTAACAAGGCGACTCGTATTTTAGCTTCCAAGTGCTATTAAAACATTTAAACGAAATAAAAATTCCAGTAGACGATATGAATATTTTAAGACAGTCAAATAGTCTGATTGTGTTCGTGTCGGATAATCGGAACTCTACTGTACTCATTAAGCTAATCTGGTACAACGCTGTAGATTCAACGATTCAATAAATTATCAGAGGAGCAATCAATTGACTATTTAACTATTGTTTAAAAGGAGCGTGTTTGAAAAAAATAATTATGAAAATCAAATATATTGCAGATTTGACGGTTTTATTATAAATGCGTCCAATCTTCTTTTAGAGCCGTTTCACAGCTTTGTACTTACTACGCACCCGACCGGCGTATTTTATAGAGATGGGAAAAGTCGTTACTATGTGATCACAGTGACTGTTATTAAAAATCACAGTGAAAAATCACCGTGACTTTGTCACGTCGATTCCGATTGAGCAAACACTCGGTCGGAAGTTACGTCTGCTACTCGGATGGAGCGACCGTCGTGATTGCGGTGACATAGAACAACATACGTTACTTTGGAACGTAGTTACTTCTTGTCAGATAACAGTGATCATTTTAGACGGCTGGTCACAGTGATTTTTTCATCGTGAAGTTATTTATTTCTCAACTCTTAGTCATTCGACAGCGACGTGGATAACGGTGATTTGATAATTTATACGATTATTTTAAAAAATATTTTTTTCAAACACCCTGTACTACTCTTACAGATTTTTTTATTCTTAGTAGATGTGTTATGTTTCAATGAAAAAAATAACCTTATCAACTATTTTAAGTAATAAAACCAAGCGTTTTGATAATTTAACCATAACAAAACATCAGATTTCTAAATTGCCTACCTTTTGAAAAATCTAAAAATACCTTTACCTTTATTTGACGCAGGCGCCATAAGCATTGGGACCTGATTTTTATGTGTGATATTTATCTACAAATAAAAATCTGTAATAATTATAAAGCTATCAATACATAAATTTACATGCAGATGCTTTACAATTTTCAAAAAAAAAATATATATTTATAGCGCGCTTCTAACGACCCCGCCCCCTTAATTTTTGAACGTATTGTGTTCCGGAAAAATCGAAGTAAAATATAATTGTTTACTGAACATAAATTTGTTTATTCGAAATACAAAGATGACTCCAGAGTCGCCACAAAACTCCAAATTTGTAGATACCAAAAAAGACCACGTTGCACCTCATTTGAAATGCATTCAAATTCTCTACACAGTCGTTCAAAAAACTATAAATCGTACGTTCTCTAGAAATGAATTTAAAAATTACGTGTGTAGTAGTGCAATGCAGCAGTAGCGTACACAGCGACCGCAAGAAGATTATAGAGGAGAGCAAAAAGAAGCACTGGCCGCCTCAGCTAAAAACACGACTGTTGTACTAGGCGGCAGTGCAAGCGTCCTCGAACCTGCGCAGAGTACTAAATGCGGTACTCTGCGCAGAAACCTGCGCTCGCGACGTGCGCAGATTGTCCCGAACGGTTTTCCGCGCACGTTCGAGTACTCTCGCCTAGAGCACCGCCGCTTGGAGTTCAGACTCGTCATTTCTTATCTCTCCGATTGAAGGATTCTGAATTTAAATCTAAAGGTCACGAGAACAAAAACAAAAAACAAAAGAGTGACGCTACTTAGTTGATAACTGTGTAGGAATATTTGAGCATAAATTTGTAATAAATTATCTAATCCCATCACCAAATGCATGTCAATAAACAAGCTTACCGTACAAGGAGGCTGCATCCAAGGCTCCCCGTCAATTTGCATTGGAAACGTTTTTCTAGTGCGTATTGATATTTGACAACATTGCGCCAATCGACGACCGGAAGCTCTCAAACCGGTTCTTACTTGGCCCATGTGTAAACAGTTTTCTAGTCCGATCACTTCTATCAAACGATCACCAATATCTGAAAAAATTGGTTGTCTTTAAAGTCGGTTTACGGACGATAGTTTTACGTGATAACGTATTCCGCTCGAATATCATATTTAATAATACATAACCTAAATTTTAGTAGCTGTGAAACTTGGGCCGATCGTGCGCGGAACGTGACACATTTCGGAACGTGACACTTTTTCGTGCGTGCAGCCGGTGTTTCATCAATTTATAAGACGTTATCACGTCAAAAAAAAAAACGATTATAATCTACATACACTTATAGTTAGCGAGATGGTGACAGAAATGGTAAAAGGAGAACTCGGTGGTAGAAACGCTCTCTTTCGTGTAATGTTCCCCCTCTACAAATCCGCTTAGTGTTGCGGTACGACTCTGAGGCACTTAAAAAGGCAAAATTCAGAATTCCGCTACAAAATTATTGAACAGCATCTGGGGGACCTTGTAGTTACAGAAAAAATATTTTCTGACAATTTACCCTTTCAAAATCCTTTCAAAAAATCGACAAAAAAATAAAAAATTGAATTTGAGGCGAAGCCGAGAGCATCATAGAGCGCAAGGTATCACACTTTCGGCCAGTGTGGTGTATACTATTTTTCTTCATACCGCGGTCGTAAGTCCGCTTATTAAATACATTAATTAATTAATTACATTAAAACACAGATAAATTTCAAGCAAGCAGCTTTGAGGTTATACGTAAAAAACAAGAATGACAGCTGTTCGCGACTATTAGCTAAAATGTAATAGGGTTGCTATGGTAACGACATCTAAACAACAGTTGATTGGTTGTTTTTGCTTTACTACCGCCCGAACGTACGAACTTCCCGCATTGGCGCGTGTAATCCCACCAATGAGTAAATGTTAGACTTTCTGCTTTACAATTGATGCCGAAAGTATGCACTTTCGATCGAGGTATGAAGAAAATTTCTTACCTTGAATAGCCACGCTAAGGTCAACGGAATTAAAACTACTCGTGCTTAGTTCTTTCTCTCGGTCCTTTTTTCTTTTGAATTTTTTACTGGCCGATGCCCTTTTTTTGCTCAGATGTTCTCCCCATAAATTTGAACCGCCGTGTGTATACGGTATATTTAAAAGAGCTATTCCTTGTAAAGGAGGTCCGTTTGCCAAATCCAATGATAATCCGTCACACTGAAAATAATAGACACAATCAAAATTTGTGAGCAAGAAATAAAAAAAAATTTATATCAAAACGGACTAAAAATAATTTTTTACTTTTTAGACCACAAAACATTGTTTTTAAGCTCTAATATTAATTATAACCCTAAAAATCAACACTCAAATGACTTTGTTTACATAAATTGTTTATTTATTTATAAATATTTATATAAATTATTGTATTGTCATAGGTTCTTAAGACGTGTGCCAAATTTCAAATCATTCAGACGTCTGAAAGTGGATAAAAATTAAATCGAAAGATTTCATTACATACACAGGTACATACATTCAAGTGAAGTCTATAAAAGAGTGTTAATAAGTATAAATTTTTGACCAGTTCCGTAATCTTTTGTTGAAGACTCATCGTGTGAAAAAATCTTAATGTTTTTGACTTGGCGTCAAGCCTAATATTCCACATTGTTTTGTCAAAATATTTATAGTATCAATAAAGACATTATTTAATTCTTTATAATAATATATTTGATAAAGTTATACTTACAACAATTTCAATATCTTCATGTAGATTTTTACAGGAAGCTGAAAATTGCTCCGAAGTCGCATACTCAAAATACCAAAGTTTGTTTTTCATCCGACTATTAAATTTTTCAGGATTTCTTTCTCTCTCGAGATGAAACTTTACACAAATGGCTGCGTCCTATACAAAACGAATTTGATATTTCACTAATAAACGCACAATAAAAAAATATTATGTAACGTTTTATTTTACGATGTGAATCATTGATAATTGACAGGTGCAGACCTAGGACTAATAGAGTTTAAGGAGGTTGAGCCGTTTTACGAAGATAAGAAAAAAAACTGAAATAAGTTTTTTTAATAGATTTTTTTATGACAAAATTTTCTGTAAAAAATCCAAAATCATTAGGAGATTTATAAAGTTAAAAATTAAAAAAAACTTTTACATGTAGTCTTATGGAAAATATGTCAACCTAGCATGCAAACGGTACATTTTAAATTTTTGAAAATAACCAAATAATGTCAGTAGTTCCGAAAACTAACTATGTAAAGCATCGATGTCTTACGCATATTTTAATATTTTTTCCAATTTCATTAAGAGACTTTTAATCAATAAAAAAAATTATTAAACCCCTAGCACTTTTCTATTATGGGCTTTTATTCTCGACAATTTTAACTGAATTTTCAACTTTTTAATGATTTAATTTTAATTTTTATTACTTTTAATTTCTTTTTTTAATTATTTTCTGCAAAAAATATGTAAAATACAGATATTTACATAAATTTATTTTTTCTAACCTAACTTTGTACAAAAAATTCAAAAGTTAGTCCAATAAGTAAAATACTGAAATAATTAATTAATATTACAAAAAATTATTTATTTATGCTTTTATGACAATAATTTATTGGTATCATCGACTTAACTTTTCGTAAAAATTTATTATGGAAAAGTTCCTACTTAGAATTCGACTTACTTTTGATTGGGACTGTAACGCATCAACCTCCTTAAACAGAATGTAATTTTACTTACCACACCAACTGAAAAATAATTATTGATAATGTTGTAAGGGATTCTGTCATTGGCAGCTTTCCGCATTTCTTCCGTTTGATTTTCTGGATTAATATCTGTAACTTCAATCTGCCATCGATCCATCATAACTATTGAAGCTTTCTCTATTTTATCTAAGAGCTTATAAAGAGATTCTCCCTCGTAGCCGCCGCCCCAACGTAAACATCTGGCTAAATCGTTTCCGGTTCCCAAAGGAATTACGCCTACAGCCGGCTGTGATTCCATTTGCACGCGATCTATAAAAGTAATTTGAAATTTAGTACGTTCTTTCCTTGGACATGCATCTGCCAGAGTTAGTGAAGAATAAAAATTAAGAACGTACATAAAAAACTATAGTAAAATAGCAAAAGTGAACAACCCGCAAGTTTTCCACTGTACAATGAAAATTTTAAAAGTAGTTAAAAAAAAACAATTTAAAAAATAAAATATGAGAAATGTCATCGTTCTAGAACTGTTTACTGTCAAAGAACCAAAGAATATTGAGAGCAAAATAACGGAAGACAATTGCTTGAGAGAGATGATAAATTTTCGGAGATGGTAGTTTTTTTGAAGATATCAATATTTACCCATTGTTTCCAAAATCCATCCGACTGTTCCATCTCCTCCACAGCAAATCACTTTGAAATTAGGAACATCTTTGAACATTGTTAATCCTTGCATAGGTCCACCCGTCGCTAAATTGTGAACTTGGCGTGGATTTAAAAGATACTGAAATTTCTGAAGCATCTTCAGTCCTTGTCGACCTCCAGATTTAGGATTTATGAACACTAATAGCGGAACAGTATTTGCAAGAGGCGTTATTTGGAACGACATAGCTGGCTGACTTGAAGCTTGCGACGGCGTTAAAAAGTTTCCCTGCCAAAAAAGTATCCTATTAAATCATATTCAGTATGGTTTTTTAAAAACCGAACACCCTTTTATTTCTTAGAGGAAGGGTTTTCGAAAAAAAAGTTTCGGACAAAAGTTACAGGGAATCAAGGGGGAAGAACAGTGATGTAGCTTTTTTTTCGTTTGGGGGAGGTGTCTCCAAAATATCAAGGTCACCTACACTTTCTTAAATACAACCCTGTATGTTTTACCTAGGATTATTGTTCTTTGGGTCAAAGAGTCTTGTTCCAAACATTTTTGGATTTGATGCCATCGTGAACCGCTGTTTGATTCTCAATTCATCCCGTTTCCTATTCTAGTGGATTGTGTGAGTCGGAAAAACCCCTGAAAAAGTTTTTCCGACTCACACAATCCACTAAAATAGGACTTTAAATGTTCACGCGCGCCGCAACTGCTTTATAATAAAAAATGTCAATCAATTACCTGAGATTGTGAATTGGAATCTGCCCCATATTTTGATCCTCGCTTATAATCTTTGCCAAGCGACCTTTGTCTGTCCAACACAACGGGACAAATTGCCGTTGGAGGTAAGATATGTACAGCGTAATCACCCAGTGTGCACTCAGCTTTAACTTGAGATACACATTTATTGTGTAACTGTAAAAATAAAGTAAATTAAGAAATACATAATAAACATTCCTTCAAATAAAGCCCGCTGCCCACGAGGCTAGAAACGCCGCTAGATTCTTTGCTAGATTTGCCTACTAGTTTTCTTGATTGCTGTTATGTGCTTGCTTCACACGAGACGTCTTTTCAAGCTAGTTTCGTGGATAGATCTGGTGCGCGCGCAGTGACAGTTCAAATATAAACACAGAGCAAAACGTGTCTGTTGTCTGAGCAGAATGACGCCGTGTTGATTTGTGGGCGTTTATTCAAGTCGTCTAAGTGTCAAAAACTGTTTCCTGATTGGTTCTTGCTCAGGCAAGCAGATGACATAGCGAGAAAAATAGCCCCTGTTCTAATTTTCAAACCTATCTTGTGAGCTTTCCAGCTTCGTACCCAGCCTACCGGCAAGCAGAACTCCAAGCAGTGTTTTTAGCCGCGTGCGCAGCGGCCTTAACTTTATATTTGTTAAAAACAATTGACTTACGGTGATGTCGCACCATCGACAATGCAAGCCCGTAATTCCGTTGTAAGATTTGATGGTTTTCTTGCATTTTGAACATTTGCCGTGGCAGTTGCCCTCGACCCAATGATGGGCCATTTGTTGTGAAGTCTTTTTACTTTTTACGTAAGTCGCTATACAACTAGCAGGGGCGCGCTGCACGCAGCGTTCGTGAACGGTGAATTTACAAACTAAAAAGAATTTTGTGATTATACTAGATGATGATAATTATAATTAAAAACTCAGACCGCGGTGCCAATGTAGTGTACTTGCAGTGTGGCTTTATTGTACGAACTTCTAACTTTATTTAACCTCTTTATACCTACATCCCCTAAAATAATACTTTTTTTCTTAACTGTAATATTATCTACTTACAATCTTTGATTAACGTCTGAATAGAACTCTTCAAATAAATAAAATTGTCGACCAATTTTTCTCAGACCAATATATTGACAAAAAATAAAAAATAACAAATCAATATAACATAAGATGACGTTTCGATCCGGCTTTGGATCTTCTTCAGAAAAATCTACTTACACCTAATTACATACGCCCTTCGGTAAGTAAATCCATATTCGCAAACTAGTGTCTTCACAAAATTTGTAAATCCGGTTCTGCTATCGGGTCGATTTAATTAAAATTTTAACAGCACATTTTAATCTCTACTTTCTTTGATTTTTTTGGGTCGAAACATTTTTTTCAACCCCTAAATACAATCTTCAATATGGCCCGATTAAGCCCATTTTAAATAGGTTTCGTGCGGTAATGGATTCCAACATGTGGACCAAATTTCAATTAAATCGATTCAGTCCTTCGAAAGTTATCGTCCTTACACACAAACACACACACCATAATCTACTAAAAATAACACGAACTTACAAACACACGACAGTCCTTTCTTCCCCAAACCTACGAGCATATTCAAGCACAGATTGCAGTACGCTGGTTTACTGAAATGTTTCAGTCTCCAAAGATGGTTTCCATCTTCCTTAACGTCGTCGTCTAAACCCAAAAGGACCAGCAACGGTATCGTAGTCATCCCACCCCTCTTCCATTCTTCCAAAGACACCGTGCCATCTGCATCGTAATCTATTTCTACCATCATGTCTTGAAGAATCTAATAAACAAAGTATTTAGACCTTATTGTGTTCAAAAAGTCCAGAAAGGCCTGAATATCTCAGAAAAATGTTGCGAATGAAAGTTGCTCAACTCGTATTGTATTTTTCGGTCACAAAAAATCCTCTCAAGGGTGTGCCCCCGAAGGAGAGCAGGAAGTAACTTCGAAATTGCAACCGCAATTTTTTTTTGGGTCTAGTTCTTCGGACATCTTTTGACCCAAACTTTTTTTTGTTCAAGCAACGCGGGATAAAATTTTCCGAGTTATCCTCACCCCCTCAAATAAAATTTGTTCATTTTGTAACAGGTCAAGGAATAGCACTCTTTTACTGGACCTTGATAACAATCTTAAAGACAAGTTTGTTGTTTTTAAAGTAGACTTTGCATTTTTATTCGAGATTAATGAAACACCACTACGTTGTATTGTAAATAAATATTTTCCACCACGAACAAGAATAGTTTTGTTACATTACGATATACTGAAAGAAGACAACTATCTTACCGGCTTCAGTTCTGTTACGTCCCAGCCCAGATATTCAGCAACCGTCATCATCTGGTTGACAATGCAATCCATTTCATTTGTGTCCAACACGCCATTACCGTCGGTGTCATACAATCTAAACATGACTGGGGGACACAGACATTTATGAAATCATTAATGCGTAACGAAATTATAACTATACAAAATAGTCCAGTCAAAATAGATAAAAAAAGAGTGGTAGGTTTACAATAATTCGCATAGATCTGAAAAAATATGGTATAATCGTTGCTAACTAGAAAATAGTACACCCATCCCCCGATTTACACGGTACTTGTTTTACACGTTTTCGCTTTTACACGGTTTTCCAAATAAGTTTTTTTTTTGTTTTTATCGCACTCTACTAAATGCTATTGTGATTGAACACGTGCGCTGTGTACACATCTCACGGGGAATCCCGAGCTTATGTGCTGACTTGCTGCACACGCACACTATGTCTGTATTTCTTCGCATAAAATTAAAGTGTTTCCGTAATATATTACATATTTTAACCTGTCAATGCATTTTATTTTTATTTCTGTGCACACCTAAAAATATTGAAAAAAATCACAACTGTTAAATAGCAAAATTATGCATTTTCTGCAAGCTTTTCGATTTACACGGTTTTGACTTGAAAATTTTTAATTTTCGATTTACACGTTTTCCTCAGGAACGTATCTACCGTGTAAATCGGGGGATAGGTGTATATTACATCACAAGGGCCGAAAATTCAACTTTTAAGGCCCGTGTGGTGCATACGATTTTTCTTCATATCCGCTCGAAAGTACGTACTTTCGTCAGCAGGGACGAAAGATTGACATTTAACTCCCAGTGAGAACGGCGGGAGGTAAAAATTTCTCATGCGTATACTCGTAACTAGGGTTACCGCTGTCATTTAATATAATAAATAACAGGGAGTAAATGTCAAACTTTCGTCCCTACTATAAGGGACAAAAGTACGTACTTTCGATCGAGGTATGAAGAAAACATTTTTTTTTTATTCTAAATTAATAGGGTAGATCCCTTTTATATACTTTAATACATTTTTCATCAAAATATTATTTTTTACCATGTCAGATTCAATTTTTAAGCGCCGTGACAGCGTTTTTTCATAAACAAATCAGCTTTTACAAGGGCCGTGTCAAAACACCACCTTAATTTTTTTCTGAAAGAAGGTTTGACATCTATTTTCTGCATAAAAATTGGCCTGTCTGCGAAAAAATGTTTTTTACTATGACAGACTTCATAAAAAAAAAATTATAACAAATGAAGTCTGACTTTATTAACAAAAATTGTCAGCCAGACAAATTTTTTCAAAAATGGTACATTATTTACTACAAATTGTATAAATTTCAAGCTCTATGCGAATTAAACTGAAATGTTTATTTTGACTGGACTAAAATGGCCAGGAAGCGAACTGACATTGTTTCCTATATACCAGGATCTTTGACTATAGAACAATTGTGATTTAGGGAAGGGTCAGTGCCGGATCCTCTATAAGCGAGGCAGAGCTGCAGAACGATCAAAATCTTAGAAATTTTAGAAAAAATTTTTAGAAATTTTAACATGAATTATATTTTCCATCACCGACAAAAAAAATTTCAAAATTTTTTTAGCTTTTTTTTGCTCTACTGACTTTTCCGAGATATCGGTCTTTGAATGGAAAATGATCATTTTGCCTTTGATCGATATCTCAGCAACCAATGATCTTACAGAAAGTTAAAGGTGGGTTTTGAGAACTTTAATAAATTCTCTACAAGGATTAGCCATTGGTTCTTCGAAAAAAATGTTTTTCCATTCTTTACATGAATTTGAAAAAGCAACGAAAAAACGGCTTTTGGTGTTTTTTTGGAAAATCAAACGCTGAATCAAAAATATCGAGGAAACCATAATTTATAACATTTTATATAAATGACTATCGGACCCGCCGGTTTCACCCGGGTGCAATGGGGGGGGAGGGACATGAGTACGCACGTTTCTCTTAATTTACCGAGATGAATGTTGTGTCAAAATTTAATGATGATCGGAGTTACCGTTCAATAGTTTTTGTCGAATAGACAAATTTTGAGTTACATTTTTCATTGATGCTCCGCTCCTATTGGTCGTAGCGAGATATTATATAGCCTATAGCCTTCCTCGATAAATGGACTATCCAACAAAAAAAAACATTTTTTCAATTCGAACCAGTAGCTCCTAAGATTAGCGCGTTCAACCAAACAAACAAACAAACTCTTCAGCTTTATATATTAGTATAGTTAGAAGATAGGTACAAAAAATATAAACAGAAAAAAGTGTTGAAAACTGAAAATTCGTTCTAGAAATCTTTAAAACTGTTCAATTACAGACTTAGTTATGATTTTTTTTATTTGAATTAATTGAGCTAACGTCTGTATAATTCATTAAAAAAACAGCTCTCACAGTATGTGGATTTTGTAATCCGTTACTATATTATATACAGACATCGAACAACCATACCATATTATAATACAGTGTAAACTCTTTATAACGTCCTTCGTTATAACGAAAAACTCCCTATAACGTCGAAATTTTTACGATTTGGTTGGTTTACCTTAAAACCTATACATTAATACCCTCTTTATAACGCAACAGCCATTCTCTATTACGAAGAAATATGTTCATATTTAGGCGTCAGCAAATGTTTACAGACATAAAGAGGACCATTCTGAAGCATCACCATCTATTCAACAAGCACTTGATGACGCCAAACTTATCGAAAAATTCCTATTATTTAATGAAGATTATTCCACCACATCCCAAGGCTTGCATAAGATACTTAAAATACAAAACAAATATTGGCATAGCGAAAAACGTCAAGCAAATTTAACAAACTATAGGTATATGTGTTTGGAATAAATTAATTTTGTGAAAATTGGTTATTTTTCTTTCTTCCCTCCATATAACGAAAATTCTTTATAACGAAAAAAATGTTCGGTCCCTTAAAATTCGTTATAAAGAGATTATACAGTACATTGAAGATTATTGTTAATTTGGTTGTTTTTCTTTCTTCACTCCATATAACGGTAACTCTCTATAACGATAAAAAATGCTCGGTCCCTTGAGTTTCGTTATAAAGAGTTTACACTGTATGTAAAATACATTATAAACAAACTCTTCAGATTTATATATTAGTATAGATAATATCGTATACAAGGAGATTTAAATAAGTGAAATGAAATAATTAAAAAGAGTGCACGGTTAAAGTGAGAGAGAAAACGACTTACATTCTAATTTATCTTCGGGTCGACCAGCTTCTAGAAGTGATAAGTAGCAAACGATATCTTTTAGCGACACCTGTACAGAATTGACGTCAATGGGCGGCGGTTTCGGGATTAGGTGTCTCATTTCTGTTACAAACAAATGGTATCCCATTATCATTAAATGCCTGTTAGAATGTAAAAAAAACCGTCGAATAAAGCGCTAATAGACACCTGCTACCAACTCGGCGCATTTCAAAATCTATCGTTTTTTGTCGATCTTCGCTACCAAATTACAGACGCAGCCCCGGACCAAGGGGGAGCAAACCGGGGCCTTTCTTTAGTTTTTTTTTTTTTAATTTTTGTAATAAATCTGAGAATATTCAAATCTTTGATTAACGTCTGATTAGAACTCTTCAATAAATAAAATTATCGACCAATTTTTCAGACAATATATTAACAAAAAATAAAATTAATACATTAACGTTTCAATCCGGATTTGGACCTTCTTCAGAACTGATCTAAAAAATATAAAAAATAATTAATATTTAATTTCTAATTCGCTTTAGGTATTCACAATTATTTCTATGACTATACTTAATAAAAAATTGTTTGTTTTTATTTTTTTCAATATTTTGATTCTAATTAATATTTTGAAAGAATTTTATATAAAGCGAATTAGAAATTAAATATTAACTATTTTTTATATTTTTTAGATCAGTTCTGAAGAAGGTCCAAATCCGGATTGAGACGTTAATGTGTTAATTTTATTTTTTGTTAATATATTGTCTGAAAAATTGGTCGATAATTTTAGTTATTAAAAAATCTGAGAATACTTTGACGCTTCAATTGGTTTCTAAATCTCTATGCCCACGCCGATACGTTTCGTGGCTCCTTTCCGAGAAAACGTTTCTACAGAGTTTAGAGGGTTCGTCATTGGTACAGCTTCATTAACCAATGATAAGCTTAGATGTTAAGCGTCTATAATCTACAAAATAAATTAACGTAGCGTATACCTTCGAGTTTTCCGTTGTTTACGAGTAAAGAATTGTTGCTTTTTCGAGACGAATTCCTTGATATTTGGCTGTGACTGGGCGATGAGTCAGCACTTTTCTTGTCCAATAAAACGTCATGACACGAATATGACGTATGCGTCACAGTCAACATTGGATGTACACTCCCTGTAAACAATAGATCAACATTCAAAATCCACAAGGACTGTACATTCTCATACCCTCAGTTAAGTAGCGTCTTCGGTAAATTCAAGTGCAGTACGCGCCACGGATCTAAAAGGTTCGGAAGTTAATCACAAACAGCGTCTCAAAGCCATTGAGACTCCCACCACCTCCCAGCTACCTACACGGAACGTACGCGCTCGTCGGTGATTGGCCGTGATCGCTCGTTGCCTTTGTCACTTGTCGCTTTCCTGCCTTAATGTACAGTCGAGTACGCTATTGTCAAGTTGTTATTGTTACTTTAGTTTGTAGTTTTTCAACAGGAAGCTATGATGAAACAGTTGAACATACATGTCAAACTCATAACCCTCCTTTTTGCTTCGCCGTAGTCGGGTAATAAAAGCAACTTACCCGTTCTCGTTCTGGTGGACGTGTCCGAGTCACTGCGATGATGGCCGAGCGAATGCAATTTTTCCGTCAAACCGTGAATTTTCTCGGCAATCATGCCACTATAGGTGTTGCTCTTTTCGACTTCCGGTGGTTGTTGAGGTACACCGCAAGCGTTTACGTTGGGAGTCGAACCTGATGACATTCGCCAATAATAAAAATCAGAGTTAAATTTAAACTGGAAGAAACCATCCGTTATTTTGTCTAAAAAGCACCATGGGATATACAGAGTGTATCAAATCAAAACGGTCCATAGGACATTCTGTGTGTAAGACAGAGACGGTATATAAAGATCTAAAGCAGTAAGTAAGAATGAGATAAATGATCGCTAATATAGTTACTGTGGTTACGTAAATAAATAATTACGTACACTGTAAATCTTTTTACCAATTTATCAATTAAAACAACTACAAATAAATTTATTATGTTGGCGGTTGAATTACCACCATAAAACCATTTAATTATTTGGATTTTTTCTCGAACAGTATAAATAGTCATTTTATCAATAATTTCACTAGTGAATATTGACATTTGATAAAATTGTGATTTTTACTGTAGAAAACAAAGACAAAACTATCAGATTGTATAACCACAGTAACTATTAGCGATCATTTATCTCATTCTTACTTACTGCTTTAGTGCTTTATATATCGTCTCTGTCTTACACGCAGAATGTTCTATGGACTGTTTTGATTTGATACAATCTGTATAATAGATTAAATACGTTTATTTTTATAAATTAGAAAAAAAAGTACAAACATTTTAACAATATAACTTTGTGTGTAGTATCACTTATAAATAAATCAATATAATGATGGTTACACTAGCAAGCTAATCAACCCACAAAATAAACGGTGGGAGAGCGGGATTCTACGGTGGAAGTACGGGTACATCGTAACAAATCATGGCCGTTACGAGCTCTCTGGGGTTCGTTCAAAACACTGCAGCGGTCGCAGTAGACATTCTCGAGCAAATTAAATATTTACTAAGGGAACTTTTTATTTCAAACACGTGTAAAGAATAGAATAGAACAGTTAATAATTAATAAGAAAAATCACAAGATTATTAATTTTTATCTCGATGGACACGATATCTATTATCTAATATATAGAATATAATAATATTTATTATCCATATTACTGTATAAGTGGATGCGTCAAACACCAAAACTACAAACTACATACAAAATAATAAATACAAATTGCTAAAATATATAATTAAGGAGGTTGAGCCGTTTTACGAAGATAATGAAAAAAATCTGAAATAAAGTTTTTTAAATAAATTTTTTTATGACAAAATTTTCTGTAAAAAATCCAAAATTATTAGGAGATTTATAAAGTTAAAAATTAAAAAAAACTTTTACGTGTAGTCTTATGGAAAACATGTCAACCTAGCATGCAAACGGTACCTACATTTTAAATTTTTGCAAATAACCAAATAATGTCAGCAGTTCCGAAAACTACCTATGTAAAGCATCGATGTCTTAAGCCCGCCATTCACTATCCTGCATGGCAGTCCGCCTTGCCGTCCGCCGAGTGATGCAGGTTAATGAATATGCTTGCAGTCTGCGCGGTGTCCGGCAGATGGACGCAGGATGATCGTTGCGTCCTGCTTGAGACCTGCAAGCTCCTCCCACTACTTGCAGTCCGCCGCGCCGGACTGTCAGTTGCGTGGCGCCCTGCACGGCGTCCTGCATTTTCGCGCGCAGTAGAGAATTTGGTGTTTTACATGTCTCAGGTATAATTTTGCCAAGCAATTGCGGTGAAATTTTGGTGCTAAATTTCAAACATTCATATGACCTTCCAGTAGCCAAGAATCGCAAAGTAGCCACCAATCGTTGCTCTGCAGAAATGCTGTTGCGCATCATAGTGTTTTGTCTTGTTATTATTGGTGCCACTTTATGTAATAAATATCGAAAAGTCTCTTCATCCATCCTTAAGTAATTTTTATAGTCATCAGCATCAATTTCCTTTAACATTGTAGCGTCACAAGCACAAATACATTTCTTGTGACGAATCTTTAACAGTTTCTTTTCCCATATTCTTTTTTTATTTTTTTCTAGTAATAGAACCAAACATAGTAAAATAGCTATTTTCTTTTTTTTGACAAGACAGCGTAGATTAGGCATTTTCAAAGAGAAACGTCACTAGCAAAATAGGCAAAAACACTGACGACGGACTGCTTGCAGGATAGTGTGTGAGTGACTTTCTGCCTACGTGGCGGACTGCATGCAGGATAGTGAATGACGGGTTTGGACTGCTTGCAGTATAGTGTGTGAGCGACTTCCTGCCTGCGCGGTGGACTGCGTGCAGGATAATGAATGAATATTTTAATATTTTTTCCAATTCAGTTAGGAGACTTTTAATGATAAAAAAAAATTATTAAACCTTAGCACTTTTCGATTATAGACAATTTTAACTGAATTTTCAACTTTTTAAAGAATAATTTTAATTTTTATTGCTTCTAATTTCTTTTTTTAATTATTTACTGCAAAAAATATGTAAAATACGGATATTTACATAAATTTATTTTTTCTAACCTAACTTTGTACAAAAAATTCAAAAATTAGTCCATTAAGTAAAATACTGAAATAATTAATATTAAAAAAATTATTTATTTATGCCTTTATGACAATAATTTATTGGTATCATCGACTTATAACCTTTTGTAAAAATTTTTTATGGAAAAGTTCCTATTTAGAATTCGACTTACTTTTGATTGGGACTGTAACGCATCAACCTCCTTAAATCCGAAAATCATCAATGTTATATAATATAGACATTGAATAAGTAAAATTGCCTTAATTTATTTAATTGAAGATTTTTAATAAGGCAACATATTTTAGTGCGTGATATTCGGCACTATTATTAAACAAAGTCAATCTAGATTTTGGCAAAATCACATTCGAATTATTTCAAGCGTCATGTCCATGGAAAGCCTGAAATGTGTCTTATTTTTTGATACGTTGTTTAATAAAGCACAAAGTAAAATAGACATAGGTAATATATTTATTAATAAAAGTTTGTTTGCAACTAGCACGAAATTCGAACTCATTTTTTTTATGCCTTTCGTATTTTTTCAATATCTTTTAACATCAAATTTACCGCAGAGAGGGGGGGTGCGACGGAGAGGTGAAAAACAGATGAGTGCAGGGCTGGAGTTACTCAAAAAACGTACGCGGGGGGAGGGTACACGAGAGTAGTTTATCATACCCATAGATATATATACCTATTAATAGATAGCGGATGCCTATCCTTGAGCATTGTGCGGAATGGTTCCAATTAGAAAAAGTCATATGGAAGCCATTTTGTACGTGGAAAACGCCGTAAAAAGCGCGCGGGATTCAAAAAGATTAAATATTCTATAATATGATGTTATTGGAAAAACAATAAAACTCGCAATAAACAATGATATTTCGCTCCAAAACCTATTTTTATATTGAAACGTTTCAAAAATTACAAAACTGAGCATAAATATAATATAAAAGCTTAGAACATTTTACATTGTCAGATTGGCATCAATGCTTGTCAACCTTGATGCCAAATTGACAATATAAAATGTTGTAAGCTTTTACATTATATTTATGCTTAATTTTGTAATTTTTGAAACGTTTCAGTATAAAAATAGGTTTTGGAGCGAAATATCACTGTTTACTGTGAGTTTTGTCGTTTTTCTCAATAATCATATTATAAAATAATTAATATTTTTTAATCTCGCGCGCTTTTTACGGCGTTTTCCACGTACAAAATGGCTACTAAAAGGTACAACAGGCGCTAGTGTATCCGCAATCTATTAAATATATATATCTATGATCATACCACAGCGATTCGGGAAATTTCGAGATTGATGCTCCCGCGGGCTCGGCTAGAAGTTAAACAATATATACAGGGTGTGTTAATTCGGACCGACCTTTAGTGTGTGACGTGATGGGAGCGCAAGCGGTTGTGGAACTGAGAACGGCCATCTCCTTGAACGCCTTACCGTCGACGTGTGTCGTCGGGATGCCGCCGCCCGCCGTCGGACGTTTCACAAACGACAGGAATAGATGGCGTGCCAATTCTTCCGGCGTCGCCACTTCCAGGAACGTGTCCAGAAATTTCTTGAAGCCCTCATAGTCAATGTCCTGCAATAAGAGACACCCTTAAAATTGAAGTGTCTGTTCATAATATATTACATCTAATTTACAGTAGAACCTTGATAAGTTAAAGTTCAAAAATTTAAGTTATCGATTTTTTTACTTATCGAGAGTTGAAGTTATTTTTTCAATATTTTGATACTATACTTAATAATTTTGAAAGAATTTTATAAAAAGCGAATTAGAAATTAAATGTTAATTAATTTTTATATTTTTTAGATCAGTTCTGAAGAAGATCCAAATCCGGATCGAAACGTTAATGTATTAATTATATTTTTTGTTAATATATTGTCTGAAAAATTGGTCGATAATTTTATTTATTGATGAAGTTAGAGAGGTTTTGGAAGTAAAATTTTTTACTTAATGTTAGTGTATCCAATTTTCGCTTCATTTTATCACTCGTTAATTAATATATCATAGAAAAAACATTTTTTAACGAAACTTTCATGAAAAAATAAATAGAATAGTAAGCCGTTATGAAAAGTATGCCATAATTATATAAAAAAACACCGTAATAGCATATACCGTTATTATATATAAAAACAACGTTATAGCATACATCTCTTCTGCGCATGCGCCGATTTTCCACAAAAACAATAGGGCTCTTCATATTTGCATACCAAACATCCTCCCAAAATTTGGTTACAATCCGCTCATCCGTTTCACCTGTATCGTGCTCACAAACAGACGCATTGTTTTCCAAAAATATGTTTTTTTGGATTCAGGGGATGTCAAAACGAAAGATATTGTAAAATTTTGAAAAGTGATTTTTGACCTAAACTAGTACCTTTCCCCACTTGCAGGTTGGAATGGTAAAAGTTTCATTTCAGCAGCGCGAAAGCCGCAAAGGTTACACGTGCCGATTTTTTTGATATCAATTTTTACTCGATTATGTAATTTACGTCACATTTGCAAAGTATGTATTTCGATATAATTAAATTTGTAAAATCAATCAGCGTCGAATATTTACGCACGAACATTCCTCATTGTTCGTTTGCAGTGGGCGTCGAGAGGTATTCCATGACGCGTATGGATATTAAACGCTAACTCAGTGAGACAAAAAAAATACAACCAGTTCTGTTTGAGCAGATACGTTTATTATACTTATGACCATATTCACCGAACGTAAGTAATTATTTATTCGGTTCATCTATTCTATAGATAACTATACCTCCGAATAAATAGCAATAATTCAATTCACCAACCGCATAATCATGTTTACCCCAGGTATAAATCTATTCTCTCTCACTTCGTGGGTATAAATAACAATGGCCGCCATATAGATCATAATACCTAACCTATAAACGTGGAGTATTATATCTACAGTTGCTCTTGTGTGAATTTATTTATGTGTTGTTTATTAACCTTTTGAGAAGTGTATAGTTGTAAAACGTTAAAGTTAATGGACGTTTTGTATATAGTTATTATTTTTAATAAATAAATAACAATGGCCGCCATATAGATCATACAATACCTAACCTATAAACGTGGAGTATTATATCTACAGTTTGCTCGTGTGTGAATTTATTTATGTGTTGTTTGTTAACCTTTTGTGAAGTGTGTAGTTGTAAAACGTTAAAGTTAGTGGAAGTTTTGTGTGCAATTGGGTTAAAACATTATTATTTTGTGAAACTTTTTTTTGACGTTTACACTAACGCCATCGGTCGGATTTTTGTGTGAATGTCAAAATATTCAACAAAAAGAGCAAGGAGTATAATGCAATGTATATTTATTCTGTAACTACCTGATATTTTGCTTGGTGAATTGAAAGTAAATTTTATTGATAGAGTATTTGGAAACCCGTGGCATAAGGATCGAAAATGAAGCAATACTGAAATTTTTTTTTTTAAACTTGCATTTAATACTGACGTTTCGATATTTCATTTGTTTTAATTTTGTGACAATAATGTTACATTTAAAAGAAACTAATAATTTTAAAATATCAACATTAACCAGTATCCACTATAAAAAAAAAAATAACAATAACAATTAACAAGTTGAGTGACACCATGTTCTCAATCCATCAACAACAATATACTGATAACACAGCATTTGAAAACTCTGAAGATGATACAAAACGTATCGAAACGTCAGTATTAAATGCAAGTTTAAAAAAAAATTTCGGTAGGTATTGCTTCATTTTCGATCCTTATGCCACGGAATTCTTTCCAAATACTCTATCATTAACTTTAATGGATCACAGTCACTCTATTTATTGAATAGAGTCAAATTCAAGTAAATTTTATTCTAACAAATGTATTTAGATTAGCAACTTCTATCTTTAATAATGTTCGGCGAATATGGGCATTACAGGAATAGCATTATCACGACTCATTGCATACATTGAGTGCATTTTAATGACCAAAGAGTCAATGAACTTATTACAGCCCCAAAACGGGAGACCTGGCAACACTGGGCTCTACTGTCTAAGCGAGGATTGGCTATACATGAACATTGTGATGAATGGATGATGCAAGAGGAGCGGGGGGGAATTAGTGGCAGGGGATAAACGACAGGACGAAATGAATAAGAGGAGAAACGTGTTCAAGAGAACGAATATTTATTTAAAACGATATAAAATTATCGCATGAATTCAAAAGCCTCTTGAAAATAATTCAAATACACCTAACGGAACGAAAAAGTGTACCGGAAAATATGTATAGCTATATAGTTTCATTAAAATAACAAAACTTTCGCAGCTTTATTATCTTTAGCTTTTGTTTCGGTTTCATTTCAATAATTACTATTTGCCTGTTCATTTCACTGATTTTAAATCGAAGTCTGTAACCAGGAGACCAGCTCGAGCGTAGCGGTGGACCCATATATTTAATACCTTTTATATTGCTAGCAAAGATCGTGAGAAAGACTTAAACACTACGGTGCAGACATTTATACGTCTGTCTCACTTATTATACTCTGAGCTTCGTGCGCATGTCCGTGAATGGATGCGCGTCAGTTTGCACATAGAACCTTTTTTTTCTCGGGTTATATATCTTGTCCATCAGCTACTGATTTTCTTAAAGCCCACTCCCTGTCTCTGTTGATTTTTCGAATAATGAAATTTCGAAAATTTTTTCATTTTTCCTTCCTTTAGAGGCTAAACGCCAACTAAAATTCAAAATTTCAAGTTTGTGTGACTGCTAGAAGTACCTTAGAATTTTTATGATCGGTGAGTGTGTCAGTGAATTAAAGAGCTTTGACTAGCGATAAATCGTCAACTAGATTGGCAATATAGCCAGTTACAATATGTCCTTTGATCACTAAAAATTCAAACTTCTTGCATTATCCACAACGAAATTACACGGGGGTCAAAAGTGTCGAGAGTCGTTTCAAGAAAAGGATGGTACAGCAATGCTCAACTACGACCTTTTTTACGTTCCGAAGGTGACGGATTAAAGGGGTTCTACTGTAGTTAAGTTAGCCAGTTAAATAAATGGCTAGTCCGTAGTCAAACGCCGACATTCAACTGTACGCCTAAAGGAAACTATGGCACGTCGTTTTACTATTTAATAGTAAAATATTTTTCCAAAAATTATAAACATATTTAACAATTTTAATTTCAGAAAAAAAATTTTAAGTGATTTTTTTTATGTGGTGACATAATAAAAATACAATATTATTATGTCATGACATAAAATTAAATGCTTATACATAGGAAGAGATAGGAAAAACGACGAGTTATAATTATGTCATGACAAAAATAATGTATTTTTATTGTGTCATGACATAATAATAATGTATTTTTATTATTATGGCACGCCGTTTTACTATTTCATAGTAAAATATTTTTCCAAAAATTATAAAAATATTTAACAATTTTAATTTCAGAAAAAAAATTTTGAGTGAATTTTTTTAGTGGTGACATAATAAAAATACATTATTATTATGTCATGACATAATAAAAAATGACATAATAATAATGTATTTTTATTATGTCATGACATAATAAAAATACATTATTATTATGTCATGACATAATAAAAATACATTATTTTTATGTCATGACATAATAATATTGTATTTTTATTATGTCACCACATAAAAAAAATTCACTCAAAATTTTTTTTCTGAAATTAAAATTGTTAAATATTTTTATAATTTTTGGAAAAATATTTTACTATTAAATAGTAAAACGGCGTGCCATAGGAAACTTAGCCAAATCGCTGAGCGTAAAGTTTTACAAAAATGTTGGGCAACGTTTTGGTCTTTTTGTGAAAAGAAATTATTAGTTTGTGAAAAAAAATGTAAATATAATTTGCTCACCGAAAAGTAATTAATTTAAGAAACTTGAAGACAATTCGGTATACTTAATTACGTTAGACGCGATAAAATAAAAAGATTCCAGATGAGAGAATATCACGGAGCTATGTGAAAAATTAACTTGGACTGCAGCTCAAGGATATTTTATAATTACGCAATAAATTAACAGTTGAAGTCAAAGCAGTCTACCAACATACAGAGCCTAAAAGTTCATTTCAGATAAATTTACTGGAATGTAAAATATTTAAAAGAAATAATAAATCGTTTACACTGTTTAACAGACAAAAAAACCGAAGTTAATAGTCTAAGATACGGCATTAAAAATATATACCCTCATCTGTTATTTGAAGATGACAAAAAAGATTATATGTTAGTTAATATACAGTATGTAAACACGTAAGGTGCACATAGGGAAATTAACATTGGGAAAAAATGACTGGATCAGAGTGAGCCTTGAAATCTAGTTTTTCAATTTGACAGATAATATTCTTTTGCAAAATGAATGTGTATACTACCGAAGAAAATATTCAAATGATTACAACATAATCGGACTTTTTTTATTAATGGGACATTAAATTCTCAAAAATACTTAATATGGTGCGAGATCAAATATCTCCGCCTATTCGTGTTGAACCTAAAGACATTGGGTCACTGATTTACCAACGCGCATACGTCATACCTGTCAGACAATTTTTGAATGAAATGTTTCCAAACAGATGGAGTTGTTTTTTTGTTTTATATTTGTACAAAAAAATTAAAATAATGATTTATAAGAGCTTTTTATTATTAAAAAAGCCAAGTAAAGTAAAAATAAATCAAAATAAAATAAAAAACTCAGGTTTGAGGAAATACTATAAGTAAATTCCTCACTAGCTCTCCACCTATCAATTTACGACAAAACGAAAGTCCTGCCTTAATATTCAACCGACTTTTTTACGGAAACGGTATCTGTTTGAATTCAAGATCGTATATCTACTGCGTACTGACCGGTGTTTTTTATATAAAGAAGCACTCAAATTATCAAAAAAATGTTAAATTAATGTATAAACAGTCAACCCCAAAGTTAAAAGCCAATAAAAACTTGCAATAAAAAAGTATACACTCCCTTTAGGTACATGAAATAGGTAGCAAAGTAAAGGCAATAAATTATTGTCTATATTTTTATCCCTAAATACCGTAACACACGAGTGCTATTTCAGACGTCAGTTGTGAGATTTTTTTAAAAGATGAAGGAAATAATGTATGAACTTTTGGAATCATTTCTATACACATATATATATGTCAGAACGCGATAAACTCAAGAACTACCAATGCTAAAATTAACAGCGTTGTTAAATATCTGCCCAATTTTAAATTAAGGACGCGGCACACGAGGCTGGAAACACTGCTGGGACTTCTGCTGGAAATGACGCCACTGCGGGCTCGCCTGCTAGCTCACAAGATGGATTTTAAAATTACAACGGGTGCTATTTTTATTGCTAGATCCTCTGCTTGCTCTGAGCAAGAACCAATCAGGAAACAGTATCTTGTCACGCGAGCGACATGAAAAAAACGCCCACAAACCAACATGGCGCCATTCTGTTCAGACCATACATTTAATAACTTCTATATTGCTAGTGGCCGTAAGTGGAAGCGTGGGTCCATGAAGTGAGACAGCAAATGACTGTTTTCTATCTCTTTCTTTTTACTTGACCCGTTGTGCGCAAGTGTCGCGCCTGTAGTGGGGCAATCAGTAAGTGCAATAGAGCAAGCCACCTCCCTTTCACAGCTTAGTTCCATGTGCAAACTGACTCGCATCCATTCACGGACATGCGCAGTAGAATCAGAGTATAATAAACAAGACAGACGTATATATGTCTGCACCGTAGTGTTTAAGTCTTTCTCCCGATCTTTGCTAGCAATATAGAGGGTATCAAATATATGTAGCAGACTCGTTTTGGTTTGTGTTTATATTTGAACTGTCACTGCGCACGCACCAGATCTATTCACAAAACAAGCTTGAAAAGACATCTCATGTGAAGCGAGCACATAAAAGCAATCAAGAAAACCAGCGCTAGAAAACTAGTAGTCAAATCTAGTGGCAAACCCATTTATGTGATGCTAAATTCGTTTGAAAGTAGTTAAAAAATTAGCATAAATTCTTACATATCAATGGTTCATTTCTACATTGAACTACATTTAAAGGACACAAAAAAGAGATCCATTATCTGTCGTGTGAGACGGCACTAAGTGAAGCAGTCAGAGCGCGTGCGTGCGTACGACATCTTTGCGTAACGCATCTATCTTACTGTCATCTCTGACATCGACAGTAAATAACTGTATACTTGGGTCTGGAGAGCAGACGCACCATCTAGTGGAATAAAAATAAATAGCTTGTTGAAAATATTACTGATAAAATTCAAAACACGTTCCACAGCTTGCTAGACTGACAGTTGAAGATAGTTGCACGTACAGAGAGACCTATCCAAACATTTTTGGGTAGGCATTTGAGAAAGCGTAAAAACACTTCTTTTAACCAAATTCACCAGACACTATTAAAGATAGAAGCTACTAATCTTGGAACAAATTTAATCGTTAGAATAAAATTTACTTTCAATTCACCAAGCAAATTATCAGGTAGTTAAAAAATAAAGATACACTGCACTATACTCCTGGCTCTTTTTGTTGAATATTTAGACGTTCACTCAAAAATCCGACCGATGGCGTTAGTGTAAACGTCAAAAATAAAGTTTCACAAAATAATAATGTTTATCCTAACCCGATTGCATATTATACAAAACTTCCACTAGCTTTAATGTTTTACAACTATACACTTATTAATAAATAATAAATTCCCAAGAGCAAACTGTAGATATAATACTCCAATTATTAAAAAACTTAACAGCCTGTAACTTTTGAAAACAAAAAACGATCGGACATTAGTGTATAGGAATTTTTAAAATTATTTTTTGGTTCTCTATCGCGTGCTGCTATGCGATGTAGTTTGTTCTGCCACCCTGTATAAATAAGATTGTTTATAGACAGATGTCAAACCAGCGGTTATATACTTTAAATCTATAGATAAGGTTATCAGAAAAAAGGATCACGTAGACATAGATTTATTGCCTTCTAAAAAGTTATTCCCTCCCAAGTTCCACTTCTGTCTAGCGAATGGTCAAAAGAAGTTTTCACAAACTGTACCTACGCCTTCAAATATAGTTTCAAGCTAAAAAGTCAATGTGTGATATTATTTCTACCAAATAAAAAAATACCGGGTGTCTTTTTTTAAACTTTGAATGTTTTTTTATCATCGATTTTTTTAGGTGAAAATAAACTTCTTTTGTCTGAAATGTTTTTTAATTTAGCTAAACCGTCTTAAAATTTATGGTACTTATTCCAGATATACAGTGTAGGGGAGGACGGGGTCAATTGTAACAGTGACTATTTTAGTGACATCTACCAACAAAATGAGAACATAATAATACTGCATTTATGTACATTCTTTCCCTGGTGACTACATCAGTGCAGTAGAATCATTTTCTCATTTTGTTGGCAGATGTCACTAAAATAGTCACTGTTACAATTGACACGTGTTACAATTGACCCCGCCCTCCTCTAACCTCTTTATAATGAACCTCAAGGGATCGAGCCTTTTTTTTTCGTTATAAAGACTTTTCGTTATATGGAGGGAAGAAAGAAAAATAACCAAATTTCACCTAATTAATTTATTCCAAACAGATATAGTCTGTCAACTTTGCCTGGCGTTTTTTGCTATGCCAATATTTGTTTCGTATTTTATTGAGTATGCATGTCTTGGGATGTGATGGAATCATCTTCATTAAACAATAGGAATTTTTCGATAAGTTTGGCGGCATCAAGTGCTTGTTGAATAGTTGATGATGGTTCAGAATCGTCCTCTTTACGTCTGTAAAGATTTGCTGACGCCTAAATATGAACATATTTCTTCGTAATAGAGAATGGCTGTCGCGTTATAAAGAGGGTAGGTATTTATATTTATTTAATATGTTCGCATTTTAGCTCGTGTTGCACCTCGTGAGCACTGCAAACCATTTTTCCGAGATCTTAAAATAATGACTTTACCTTCTTTATACTTATATCATCTGTTAATGTTTGCAAAACAAAATATCTCATCTTTTAATAGTAATAATAACCATAATTACAATACTAGGAATAAAGAAGCATTACGATTGCCAAAATGTCATCTGTCTAGTACACAGAAAAACTTTCATTACATATCACAAAAATTTTATAATAAATTGCCCACATCTTTAAAAAGTTTGTCGGAAACTCCTTTTAAAAAGAAAATTAAAATATTTCTGACCGAAGCGTGCCTCTATAATATTAATGAATTCTAATGTCTAACTTTTAACTATTGTTTTCTTTTATTCTTGACATGTCAGAAAGATATTTTGTATCTACAAATTGACGAAAATAAATATCAATATCAATATCAATATATGGGTTTTAAGGTAAATCAACCAAATTGTAAAAATTTCTACGTTATAGGAAATTTTTCGTTATAACGAAGCACGTTATAAAGAGGTTACACTGTATTAAGAACTAAGTTGACAAAATTTCGTATATTCAAACATCGTTGTGAGTCTCTCATTTTTGATCACTTTGTATAAAATTATATCTTTAGACATGTAAATTTAAATCGTATCTACCTGACTGTACCAATAGTGAAATTGGAAATGTGTGTGGGATGCTAATATCTTGCGTTTATTTATTCCCCACACCCCCACTATGCCTAGTAAATTTATTTTATCTTTAGGCATAAACCACTTGCTTCTCGTAAACTAATGTACGATCAATATTATACGACATCCATCTTAACTTTTCCAATAATCTACATGCATTTTCTCAAAACGTCTCGTTCAGACCGTAATATTGTTTATTATTATAGACTCTTGCATACTTATTAAAATATTTATGCGTTTACTTTATTTATTAATTTTCCTTATAGTCCAAGAGCTATCAAACATTTTTGCGCAGGTATTCGAGACAGCGTGAACATTTGCAATGTCTGAACCACGAAGTCTGTAACCAGAAGACCTAGCTTCCTCTGCTTGCCGTGTTTCGAGCATAGATATATATATTAATAGATAGCGGATGCCTATCCTTGACCATTGTGCGGAATGGTTCCAATCAAAAGCCATTTTGTATGTAGAATACGCCGTAAAAAGCGCGCGGGATTCAAAAGGATTAAATATTCTATAATATGATGTTAATGGAAAAACAATAAAACTCGCAGTAAACAGTGATATTTCGCTCCAAAACCTATTTTTATACTGAAACGTGTCAAAAATTACAAAATTGAGCATAAATATAATATAAACGCTTAGAACATTTTACATTGTCAGATTGGCATCAATGCTTGTCAACCTTAATGCCAAATTGACAATGTAAAATGTTCTAAGCTTTTATATTATATTTATGCTCAATTTTGTAATTTTTGAAACGTTTCATTAAAAAAATAGGTTTTGGAGCGAAATATCACTGTTTACTGTGAGTTTTGTTGTTTTTCTCAATAAAATCATATTTTAAAATAATTAATATTTATGAATCTCGCGCGCTTTTTACGGCGTTTTCCACGTACAAAATGGCTTCTAAAAGGTACAGGAGGCGCTAGTGTATCCGCAATCTATTAAATATATATATCTATGGTTTCGAGACGGACCGTTTTCTGGCGCACGCGAGATGGCACTGTTATCACTACCTGGAAAAACTTCGGTTCTTTCCGCCTATTTTCGCAATAGTTACCCAAGTTGTTTAACTTCACAGACACTACACACATGTAAGCCATGAAGTGTGTGCGTTACCCAGTAGCTGACGCTCTCTCTCACGCTTTAACCTACCCGCAGCGTCTTACCCGCACTCACGTATAATAGACAGTTTTGTAACCGCCTGGTAGACATTTAGACCCGACTAAATGATCTGGCTTGTTTATTTTTTTATTTTATTGAATACTAAATTAAAATTTCAAAATGCCGCAATGACTTTTGTTAAATAAGGTGTCAATCGATTCGTTATTATGGGTCGGGTAACATAGGCTACATTTGTTTTTGAATTTTGATCCCAGGGGTGAGCAAATAACAAATAACAAATAATTAAAAAAAAAATTAAACATAAAATAAGTTCAAAAACTAAAACCTGACTACTGAAAAGTATGAAACAAGAAAATATTCTCATCTGAGGATAGCCGTGGTCGTATGCCATCTCATATATTATATGAAGCCACTCTAGATATATAGCGCGTGATGCACTTTGCCCTAGAGCTTATGATCGCTTACTACAGTTAAAATGTAATGTTTTGTTAAGGTAGGTGGCATACGACCACGGCTATCCTCAGATGAGAATATTTCATAACTTCGAAACCAGAAGAGATTTCTGCGCTTGTGCTCATTCGATTCAGCGGACTTTTTTCTATAAGGTCAAGTAAATTCAGGCATATCCGTGACACTTTTATATTTTCCAAAAAATTGAAAAAATTGCAGTTTTTCGATGTTTTCGCAAATCGGCGACTTTTTGAGACACTAAGAGCCTTCCGATGCGGTTAATATTTCATACTTTTCAGTAGACGGGTTTTTTTGTTTTTGAACTTATTATTTTGTTTAATATTACGTTTCTAATTTCCCTCATCCTTCAGTCACAAATTATGACGTCAAATAAAAGGAGAATAAACAAAAGTGTACAAAGTTTATACAGTTTTAGAAACTTTCTTTTGAAGTAAGTAACATGAAACAGCAATGCCGTAATAAAAATGTGTTCGATATAAAAAAAGAATACTTACAATAAATAAAACATCTGCTTGCGAGGAAAACAAAAATAGACAAAACACACACAACTGTACATTCAACTGTTTTTTTTTTTATGTGTGGTTTATTGTTCCAATCATACTGCAGTTTGAAGTTTTTTTTTTTTCAAAATTTAACACAAATATTAGTTTTTACTTTACTGAGTTTCAAAATAATAATGACTTATAATTCTTCAACTGACATTTAATTATTAGTGGTGCAATACTAGCCGTTACCCGCGGTTTCGCACAGGATCCCACCACCTCCCAGCTACCTGCACGGAACGTGCGCTCGTCGGTGATTGGCCGTGATCACTCGTTACCTTTGTCACTTGTCGCTTTCCTGCTTTAAAGTACAGTCGAGCACGCTATTGTCAAGTTGTTATTGTTATTTTAGTTTTGTTGAGTTGCGAGTTTGTAGTTTTTCAACAGACTGTACAGGCGCAAGCCCGCATTCGCATCTAACTTCCGAGCCTGTTAGATTCGTGGCGTGTATTATACAATTTAAGGAGGTTGATCCGTTACAGTCCCAATCAAAAGTAAGTCGAATTCTAAATGGGAACTTTTTCATAATAAATTTTTACGAAAGGTTATAAGTCGATGATACCAATAAATTATTATTGTCATAAAAGCATATATTAATTTTTTTTAATATTAATTAATTATTTCTAACTTTCGAATTTATTGTACAAAGTTAGGTTAAAAAAAATAAACTTATGTAAATATCTGTATTTTACATATTTTTTGCAGTAAATAATTAAAAAAAGAAATTAGAAGTAATAAAAACTAACATTAAATCATTAAAAAGTTGAAAATTCAGTTAAAATTGTTAAAATTGTCAACAATAAAAGTCCATAATCGAAAAGTGCTAATGTTTAATAATTTTTTTTATTGATTAAAAGTCTCCTAATTAAATTGGAAAAAATATTAAAATATGCGTAAGACATCGATGCTTTACATAGTTAGTTTTCGGAACAGCTGACATTATTTGGTTATTTGCAAAAAATTAAAATGTACCGTTTGCATGCTAGGTTGACATATTTTCCATAAGACAACGTCATGTAAAAGTTTTTTTTAATTTTTAACTTTATAAATCTCCTAATGATTTTGAATTTTTTACAGAAAATTTTGTCATAAAAAAATCTATTAAAAAAACTTTATTTCAGATTTTTATCTTCGTAAAACGGCTCAACCTCCTTAAATTTTCAAATGCTTATAACCTAAAAATTTCTAAATTTATCGAGCATTCGATATAAGTTGAAAAAGGAGAACGAATACGAAGCGTCCATAATGTTTTCAGCTGTTATTTAGAGAACGCTTTCAACAGAGCGTATCTCTGCTTTTAATAATGAACAATCTATACGGAATTCAATCAGTGTCAATATTCTTAGACGTTTATATACTGTTTTATGGCTCGTGAAACACTCACGGTAACGAACTCCAGTGATGCCAACTTTATACTAATAAACGACATTATACCGTAGCACACTGTTTCCATGAAACAGTTTTCTGGATCGAAGAACTGCGCAATAGTCCAGTCAAAATAAACATTTCAATTAACTATAATTCGCATAGTGCTGAAAATTGGTACAGGTCTTACAAATAAAATATCCCCACTGATCCTACATCTGCTTCAAAATTTATTCAAGGTCAAAGATCAAAAGTATCAATTTTTGCACTTTTCTCGTAAACGGTAAATGAGACCACCCACAACTCTGCATCTCTTTTGGTTTAGGAGTTAGACGCGTTTTTATAATTTTTTCTTGAAAAAATTAAAAACGCTATAACTTGAAAACTACAATAGCTATAGACTTCTAGGTACGCTCATTCGATTCAGCATGATTTTTTGCATAGGACTAAGTCATTTTCAATTATATATTTTATAAATTTCTGGTCGATACTGCACTTATTTTAAAATGAAAATTTAATCGTCAGCCCTCCCCTGTAAAAATTTTCAAAATCGAAGTCTCCCAGAACAGGTTGATATTAAGGTTACCGCGATAGATTTTGACATGCTGAATCCAATGTGCACAGGCGCAGCTCTGTATCTTGTCTAGTTTCGGAGACAATCGAGTTTGAAATTTTCAAACTTCAAAACCAGAAGAGATACAGTTCTGCGCTTGTGCTCATTAGATTCAGCGCACTTTTTTCTATAAGGTCAAGTAAATTCAGGCATATCCGTGACACTTTTATATTTTACAAAAAATTCAAAAAATTGAAGTTTTCCATGTTTTCGCAAATCGGCGACTTTTTGAGGCACTAAGAGCCTTCCGATGCGGTTAATATTACGTATACTTTTGGAAAAAATCACACTGAATCCAATGACACCACCCGCAACTCTGTATCTCCTTTGGTTTAGGAGTTAGACGCGTCTTTATAAATTTTTCTTGAAAAAATTAAAAACGATATAACTTGAAAATATATAGAATGTTTAGTTTACTTGGTCAATACTGTAAGAAAGATTCATAAGTGTACTTACATAATTAGTTATCATGGGCGCCGTTAACTGGCGCATATCCGGCATCAACTAAAAATAAAGAAAAAGACAAAACAATAATGTTTTCAACTATCAATCACAATATATAAAATACATAATCAAGTTTTTAATATAAATCTATTTAAAAAAGAGAGATGGATACGACTACATTTTGAATACTTTTTGAGAATTTTGTGTACGCGTAATTAAATACAAGTATATAGTATCTTTAATAAGACTTCGTAAATTTTCATATTATATTTGATATTTAGTTATAAATATTTCAAAATGGTCGCCAACAATGCTGGGCCAGTCAAAAACATCTCTCTTGACAATTCTATTGCAATTTTTACATTTAGTTGAATGCAACTACAAAATATTAAAATGCTGTACGAAATAAAATAATACTAAAAAGAGAAAAAAAATGAAATATAGGGACAAAAAATAATAAAAATGTTTTATCCTAAACCAATTTCACACAAAATTCTCACTAACTTAAATGTTTTACAACTATATACACTTCACGAAAGGTTAATAAACAACACATAAATAAAATCACAAGAGCAACTGTAGATATAATGCTCCATGTTTATAGGTTAGGTATTATGATCTATATGGCGGCCATTATTATTTTCTCAGGCGAATAAACATTTATACCCTGGAAGTAAGACAGAAACAGAATAGATTTATACCTGCAGTAAACAAAATTATGCTTGGTTGAATTAATTTATCGCTATTTATTCGGAGGAATAAAACAAATGAACCGAATAAATAACTACTTACGTTCAGTGAATATGGCCATTAGACGTTTCAACTTTCAATTATCTCGAAGATAAAAATAAATAATGTCTAAATGTGGACATAATAAATTGACCGTTAATAAAATCTATTTCAAAACATAAAATTCAACTAATAAGAAATTCCCATCAAAAGTATAATGAGAAAATAATGACGTATATAAAGGGATTGTGACGACATAAGAGAGTGAAACCGACATAGTTATGTACATAAGTCGAAATTAAAAAGAGTACGAAAGCATGACGTCACAGCGTGAAAAAAGGAAGGAGAATATGACGTCAGCGGTTGGGAGGAGACGAAAAAAATGACGTCGGTAGAAAGGACATTAATATATATGTTACGGTCTATACCCGAATTCGGTCAATGACCGAAATAAATGCGCAAAACTAGTTTTGACCAACGAATTTTCCCCAAACCCGAAATCTTACATTTAATCGGGTATTGAGTGTTATAAAATGAGCAATACTAGTTTTGCGCATTTCCAATGAGCCTTTTTCCTGAAGTACGAAAAATCACTCACTAGTAGCGCTAGTAGTTCGGTAGGGACAAACACTGTCAAATCCCCATATAAACACACATTAAAGTGTACTTGAAAAAAAATGTTTTTAACAGAAGATGATGTTCCTGGAGCAAAACTAAAATTTGCAACTGTGAAAGATAACAATGTAGTAACATTAAAACGTTGGCTTGCGTGTCGTAATTTAAAAGTATCTGGAAAAAAAATGAATTAATAGACAGGTTAGTATGCAGACTCTAGTAAAATATTAGCGATAAATTCAAACTTTAATAAGAGAAATTGAAAATAATTATGAATTTCAGATTTATTTCCAAATGAAATATGAATCAAAAATATATGGTAATAAAATAAATTTAATTAAATATAATAAATGAATATAATTTAATAAAAGATTGAGGTTATATCTCATTCTAATCAATGGTAATAAACTGTGAAAAATTTACTATTCATTTTTTATTCATTTAATTAATTTTAAAAATAATTTCGATAACATATGTAAATGATGACTCTCAGTGATAAGTTTATCAGTTAAAAATTTTTTTTATTTCAGATTTATATTTTTAAATAATAAAATAATATCACGTAAATAACATTGGTTGGCATGTAAATATTTTATGTTTGTCCCTACTACTAGTGCTGCCTCTCGTGACACTTTCGCTGCACTATTCTCAGGAAAAAGGCTCATTGGTTATAAGTTATAACTAGTTCTGTTCATTTTTGAACGGACAGTACTAGTATGGCATCGGAATTTTCTTTACGTTTTTTAATTAACTTTTCCACATCAATGATACTTATTATATCAAAGCGATTTATTCTTCTATATTGTTTAGCAGACAGAGATTTTAATTCAGCTTTCAATAAATTTGCTTTCTTAACCTCACTTAGTGTAGTAAGGTAATTTTGTTTCGTCATAAAATTATGTTTCAGAAGCCAACAATAGGCGAACTAGTTAAGACTCGAATTCACCGTGCATTGTTACTTAATTATTACACCGAATATCCCACAATTATATTAAATATAACATTCAGGAGAACAATTCAATAGATATGTACAAGAATATAACCCTACTTTTATACGGGTTCGGACGTTGATTGAATGAAACAAGCAGAACTAGTACCGTCCATTCAAAAATGGACAGAACTAGATTTGTCCAACTGAAAATGCGCAAAACTAGTTTTGCTCATTTTATAACACTCAATGCCCGTTTAAATGTAAGACTTCGAGTTTGGGAAATATTCGTTGGTCAAAACTAGTGATGTGCCGGATATCCGTATCCGTATCCGCGGATATCCGAGGGAGAAGAAAGATCCGTATCAGTATCCGTATCCGCGGATCTTGAAACCAAATATCCGTATCCGTATCCGTTAGTTTTATGGCGGATCTTTTACCTTATTAATTTTCAATTCATAGATGAAATTTTATATATATATAGGTGATTAGGTAATAATGAAAAACTGTAAAATTCCATTCAGATTATTTTTTATTTCTTAAAATCGTATTTGGCACCTTTTTATTGCAAAAATTTATCGTAGTGAGTACCATACCAATAGTACATACTCAAAGGTACTAATAAAAAACTATCTTTATAATGAGATATTGCACATCGATCTCTGGAAAGAGACAATCTGTTATGAGAGTTAACAAGTCAATAACTTTTTCCCATAACAGTCTCTTTCCAAAGGTCGATGTGCAATATTTTCCGTCGCGTACTCTAAGAAAGTTAAGATCCGTATCCGTATCCGTATCCGCGGATCTTGAAACCAAATATCCGTATCCGTATCCGCGGATCTTGAAACCAAATATCCGTGTTCTGATCCGTATCCGCGGATATGCATTTTAGCGATCCGGCACATCACTAACTCAAAACTAGTTTTGCGCATTTATTTCGGTCATAGACCGATTTCGGGTATAGACCGTAACATATATAGAAAACGCAGCAGAAGATCACAGAGCGAAGAAAGAACGAGGAGATATAATTCAATGGATATCCCTATCTCGCTAAACAAATCTGTAGCTAAAAATCTATTGGTTTTTAGGCTATGCGCTCATGGACACTTTTTCTTAGCTACCTTTAAACTATTAAAATAAAACAATTTTCGATCAATTTAACCGAGAACCAAATCCCATAAGGTGTGCGGGATGATTTTTTTAAAATTAAATATAAGGCACTTTTATTAACCATATATACTTCAATTTCATTAAATTCCTAAGAAAATCCGTTTCACGAGAAATTACCTTAAAGCACGGGTCACACTAGGCTGGTTGCCAGCCGCGAGTTGTGGAAGCCGCTACTGTCAGCCATCAATCAGCTTGGTGTGAGTATAAAATTCGCCGCTGGCGCCGCCAGCCGGCGAGTATTTATCAGCGGCTGGTGAAATTGGACATGTTCTATTTTGGTAGCCAGGCAGCGGCGACTAGCAGGTCACGTGACTCACTCGCACCCGCTACCACCAGCGAGCAGCGCAGTCTGCCCGAAGCAGCAGTGCATCATAGGCGAGTAAACCATCACGTACCGCGTGGTTTATGTTCGATGATGTAGTGACCGGATTGGCAGCCACTACTCGAGTAGCAGCCGTAGTGTGACCGGGCTGCCCGCCGATGCTTGCTGGTGCTACTGTCCGCCGCTGATCAGCAGCCTAGTGTGACCCGCGCTTAGGAACCGTTGTTTCTTTCCACTTCTTCAATGCTCATTGAACGTCTATTAATGGCGGCACGTTGTGTGAGAGAGATGTCACTACATAAATGCAGTATCAGTGCGACAGAGCGCAAGCAAATGACGGACGGCGAATTTGATAGAAATAAACGAGGCGGAAATCGACTTTTGTATAATGCATTAGTAATGTTCGTCTTGCAGTTACATACACGTTCTTCAAAACTTGAATTGTAATTTTATTGAGATCCGTGAATGAAAAGGAAATTAGATTTAATCGCGACCACCCAGTATTAGCCAGCCACTTAAAAGATTTCGTTCAAATTGAAAAATCAAATTGCTTCTTCATTAATGTAACCAAGGATATAATACGTGCTACGGATCTAAAAGGTTCGGAAGTTAGTCACAAACAGCGTCGCAAAGGCACAGCTAACTGCACGGAACGTGCCCTCGTCGGTGATTGGCCGTGATCGCTCGTTGCCTTTGCCACTTGTCGCTTTCCTGCTTTAAAGTACAGTCGAGTACGCTATTGTCAAGTTGTTATTGTTATTTTAGTTTTGTTGAGTTGCGAGTTTGTAGTTTTTAACAGACTGTACAAGCGCAAACCCGCATTCGCATCTAACTTCCGAGCCTTTTAGATTCGTGGCGCGTATTATCATAATCATATATTTCTTCTATATTGCTAGTGGCCGTCAGTGGAAGCGTGGCCCATGAAGTGAGACGGCAAATGACTGTTTTTCTATCTCTTTCTTGTTACTTGACTCGTTGTGCGCAAGTGTCGCGTCTGTAGTGGGGCAATTAGTAAGTGGAATTGAGCAAGCCACCTCCCTTTCACAGCTTAGTTCCATGTGCAAACTGACGCGCATCCATTCATGGACATGCGCATGAGACTCAGAGTATAATAAGTGAGACAGACGTATAAATGTCTGCACCGTAGTGTTTAAGTCTTTCTCCCGATCTTTGCTACCAATATATAGAGAGTGTTAAATATATGCTCATAATCTTTATTTTATACTGGATGTCATCGGAAGATGTGCCTTGTATAGGGGATATTAGGATTTTACTTCGACTATGCGCCATCTACTCGGCATTCCAGTGAACTAACCTATGCGAAGCATTACGCGCAACTTATTTTTATAAATTCTGTAAGTCGAACTTCAAAGGAGACGCCATAAATTCGAGGTATAGAGTTTTAGACAGATTTTGTAAGGAAATATTCGACTTGTAGATGTTAAGATTGATTTTAACGAGCTTTGAGTTAGAGAGGTGTAAACGTCAGCCATTTTCTTCGAGATATAGAGGTAATTAGACATATTATCTGGACATATCTCTAGAAAACACTCGACGCATATGGATCTCCGAAACAGCCAATAAGCAAGATGACGGGTGATATGCATTTACGTTACTATGACGCGATGGCTTCATCTTTTGCCGCGCGTACTCTAACAATATCGATTGACCGCAAGTGGCACTATTTCGCTCAGACAAACAGAACGGTATCGGACACTTTTAAAATTTTATTCAAAGCTTATACGGTAAACTTTTTATTTCATTGTGATCCGCGTATATAGATGGCGTCATAAAACGGAGCTTTTGGTTTATAGTAATAAAACTGCAGTGCGGCACAAACAGGGATACCAACGTTGAGTGTCGCAATACTAATTACGTTTATCTGCAGTACCGGATACTGGATGACGTCTTCCAATATTTTATCTTCTCGAAAATGTATGTCATTATTTTTTTTATATTTATTTCTCATTTGTGGTCACAAAGCAAAAACAGCTACAGCGAAATTAAAGTCAAACAGTCAATACAGTGTGTTCATTGATAGTGATAAATACAGAAAAAAGTTTGAATTCCAACCCACAAGTGATGACACTAGTTAAGGTTAACAATCACTTTTCAAAATTTTACAATGTCTTTTCGTTTTGAGGTCCCCCGGATCCAAAAAACATATTTGGAAAAACTCTGTGCGTCTGTTTGTCTGTTAGTTCATTAATTATTAATTATTAGTTATTGGAGTGATATCTGTTGGGAAATAAATATTTATTATTATTATTATTATTATTATTAATCTGTTAGTCTGTAAACACGATACAGGTCAAACGGATGAACGGATTGAAACTAAATTTTGGGAGGATGTTTGGTATGCAAATATGAAAAGCCCTATTGTTTTTGAGGAAAATCGGCGCATGCGCAGAAGAGATATATGCTATAACGGTGTTTTTTTTATATAATAATGGTATACTTTTCAAAACGGCACATTATTATATTTATTGTTTTTTAAAGTGTCGTTAATTTTTTTTTTATAAACTGTAGTTTCGGAATTATTTCGAAAACAAAAAAAAAGCTGTCCTTTTGTTTTGTAGATCTGTCAGAAATAAATTAGTTAAGAATGCTTTGATTTTTACATGACGTGGAACATATTATTTAGGTAACCATGGCAATATGCCCAGCAGTTTCGGATAGTAATTTTGGAATTAAATAAAATATTATTTAAACTTTTTTTGTATCTAGCAGGATACAATAATTATATTCACCACCATTCGTGAACACACTGTATAAGCGTATTTTTTTAGATTTTGATGAAACTGTAATAATTTTATTATTCAAAAGTTCATAGACTGCTACAAAAATATTGGCCTGTTTCACGTGATATTTTTAAAGAAAAAAATATGTTATGATAGGTCGTAAATAATTTATTCTTATTAAAACGCAAAACAGGGTTATGATAAAATTAACTAAATATGCTAATATAGGGCTGATATATCCAGAAGGTACATATAATATGCTATAGAGATATAATTTGCATGTTATGAAGCGGCTCTCAACATTTTACAACTATTACTATAGCCACTGAATTTACAAGAATCATAATATAATTTCAAGTAAATTAATAAAAAAATATAGTGACTTAAAAATATAGTTTAAAAAAACTAAAAAACACGCTTTATATCGAACTAAAAAGTAAAAAATATTTTTTTTAAAATAAGCTTAAAACAATAATGAATAAAAAATACAGGTATTATTGTGAAAAAAGCGTGGGGCGCTCGATGTACGAAAATGTAGAACAAAGCGCCCCACGCTATTTTCACAATAATACTTGTATTTTTTATTCATTATTGTTTTAAGCTTATTTAAAAAAATATTTTTTACTTTTTAGTTCGATATAAAGCGTGTTTTTTAGTTTTTTTTTTAAACTATAATAATTTTTCACTTTTTAGTTTGATATAAAGCGTGTTTTTTTTTGTTTTTTTTAAACTATATTTATTTTCCACTTTTTAGTTCGATTTATTGTCAAAAATTTGCCGCAAAAAAAAGAATATTTTTTTCGGCGTGGACGGGATTAGAACCCACGACCCGTGATTCCGAGAGTTGACGTCAGCAAAGACCCGTGCTTTAGACCGCACGGCTAACCACTGTAGTTACAGTGCTGGCATATTATACTACAGTAATAAACCACTTGCTGTAGTCCAAACGAAGGTTACAAACAAACATACATACATACAAAGTTACAAGTGAAGTTAATATAAAGCGTGTAAAAAGAGGTGAGTCGGTTCGCGGACACCCGACGGAAACTATGTTTCGTCATAGATAGTTAACTCGTAAAATGGCTTTTCTTAGGAATTTAATAAATTTGAAGTATAAGGTTAATAAAAATGCCTTATATTTAATTTAAAAAAATGGAATTTTTTCACCGACTGTAAAACGAAATATTAACAACCAAAATGTGCATAATTAACATGTTGGAGGTATACCACGTCGGTATTAATTTAATTTTGAAAGCACTGGTCTTGAGGCAGGTAATAGCACAGCATAGAAGCGCTTCGTGATTACAGTAATTGCACTCGATGCCGGCGATTTTAACGTCTTGCCCTCAAGGTCGATTTCTTATAAAGTCCATCTGGCACATGCGCAAACCCAATCTGAGCTCGCGCAAACCAATCATTTGCGAGTTGTTGAATCTATACTAATATATAAAGCTGAAGAGTTTGTTTGTTTGTTTGCTTGGTTGAACGCGCTAATCTCAGAAACTACCGGTTCGAATTAAGGAAAAATTTTTGTTGGATAGCCCATTTATCGAGGAAGGCTATAGGCTATATAATATCACGCTACGACCAATAGGAGCGGAGCATCAATGAAAAATGTTGCAAAATATAACTCAACATTTGTGCGCCCGACACAAACTTTTGAACGGTAACTCCGATCATCATGAAATTTGGACACAACATTCATCTCGGTAAACTAGGATGAATGTGCGCACTCATGTCCCTTCTTTCCCCATTCGTTCTTTTGCACCCGGGTGACCGCTAGTGACAGTATATTTAGAGAACTGATTCAGTATATTTTCCGTAACAATACAATACAAGGAACTGTATACTTTGTGGCGTTATTAAGAGTTGTCGTTAAACGGAGAGAACAAATAATCCATAACTATTTTTTTACTAAAATATGTATTTATTCATAATATATAAAATTTACAACTGACCAACACACATTCATACTAAACATATAAAAGATAATCCCAACAAACAATTTCTTAGGCACGAATGATGCCGACAACAAAGCAACAAAATAACAAACAAGTACTGTTTATTGCTTAATGATGACGTATTGTTATCGTTATTTAGAGTGGGTGTGTCGTTATTGTATAAGCAACAATATGTAAACCAACTGGAGTTAAGTCATTTCGACGTTGTAACGAGTTTGTCGTTATATCGAGTGACGTTAAATGGAGTTTACATTGTATATATGCAATACCAAGTGACACGCGGACTGCATTTCGTCAGACAAAAATATTGTTGACTGACAACACTGTATCACTGAGTGGCATCTAAACCGTGCTAATATAACAATAACTAATATAATCTTCAGCGAGTTAGCGAACGCGCCGCCGAGCAAGCATTACAAGTAAAGCCTCGGCAAATATTCACAGGCGCTCCTCCTCGGAGCTATAGGTGGGTACTTAGTGTAAACGATATGGGAGCTATATATTTGTTGACGAAAATGCATATCAGAGTAGCTCGTGTTCTACGCTTCCAGTCTAAAATCATATTATTATAATACTAGCTGTATAATACGCGCTAGAGATCTAAAAGGTTCGGAAGTTAGTCACAAACAGCGTCGCAAAGGCACATTTTAGAGCCGTTGAAACTCCCACCACCTCCCAGCTACTTGCACGGAACGTGCGCTCGTCGGTGATTGGCCGTGATCGCTCGTTGCCTTTGTCACTTGTCGCTTTCCTGCTTTAAAGTACAGTCGAGTACGCTATTGTCAAGTTGTTATTGCTATTTTAGGTTTGTTGAGTTGCGAGTTTGTAGTTTTTCAACAGACTGTACAAGCGCAGGCCCGCATTTGCATTTAACTTCCGAGCCTTTTAGATTCGTGGCGCGTATTATAAGTATAGTATATGTTTCATTTTTCATTCCACTATCATCAAAATTTGTTAGTGTTTTTAGTATTACTTAAGTGTCTTCATATCTAAAGTTCCTTCCATTTGTGGTCAGCTTTATTTATTGTTCTTCCCGTACGTTTAGTTATCTTTATTTTTCTTTATTATCTTCTTAGCGCCTTAAATTTTACTGCGCATAGAGACATTTTCTTATGCGCAAGTTAAACAATTTAATGTTTACAGAAAATTTATTATTGTCTGTGGGATTCTGACAGGGATATCCTATCTTCCAAAAACAAAGCAAACTTAGGTACATATTTCCTTTTGCTTTCTCAAAGTAGTTCTAATGTATATAATATGAAACAAATTTAGTGTTCCGCGTAATTTAATGGGTCAACAAAAGTTTAGAATAATATTTTACTCCGTACTTTTACAGTTACGTTAACATTTTGTGTCGCGATTTCAGTCACAACTACTAAACAAACCAAACACGACAAGAAAGATTTGAGTATAGTATTATAAAGCACTCAAAAACACCGAAGAAATTCAAAGAATCGTTTCAAATTTGAAATTTAACCCTCTAGTATAGATTAAAATGTGTTGCTACGATTTAAACAAAATTATCACGACAGGACCGGATTTACAAACTTTAAGAACACGTTACTTTCACAAAAAAAAGAGTGGCTCGCTCCGCTCCGAGAAAAGAGTCGTTCATTATGAACGACTCGCTCAGGAGCGACACATCACTAACTGCAACCAGAGTTTTTTAATTCGTATTTTCCATAGATATATATATATATATATATTAATAGATAGCGGATGCCTATCCTTGAGCATTGTGCGGAATAGTTCCAATTAGAAGCCATATGGAAGCCATTTTGTACGTGGAAAACGCCGTAAAAAGCGCGCGAGAAAATATTAATTATTTTATAATATGATTTTATTGAGAAAAACGACAAAACTCACAGTAAACAGTGATCTTTCGCTCCAAAACCTATTTTTATATTGAAACGTTTCAAAAATTACAAAACTAAACATAAATATAATATAAAAGCTTAGAACATTTTACATTGTCAGATAGGCATCAATGCTTGTCAACCTTAATGCCAAATTGACAATGTAAAATGTTCTAAGCTTTTACATTATATTGATGCTCAATTTTGTAATTTTTGAAACGTTTCAGTATAAAAATAGGTTTTAGAGCGAAATATCACTGTTTACTGTGAGTTTTGTCGTTTTTCTCAATAAAATCATATTATAAAATAATTAATATTTTTGAATCTCGCGCGCTTTATACGGCGTTTTCCACGTACAAAATGGCTTCTAAAAGGTACAGGAGGATACTAGTGTATCCGCATGGACATAGGATATTCCTATGTCCATGTGTATCCGCAATCTAATAAATATATATATCTATGGTATTTTCAATAAATTCCATTGATACCAATTAACAGACGTGTTACATTCTCTTATTATCATAAAATAAAAGCTGTATTGTCTATAGTGTTTACATTTTCTGCCTTTTATTATGCAGGTTCATAAGTCTTTTGAACTAATATTTTCTTTATACGGCGTGATAACATTTTCACTTAATCTTCATTGTTTATTACTTGATTCAGGTCTTCCAAACACTCGCTATTATATTCCGCATTAAAATCTTTCCTGTTTTGTTCTAGACCTTTATAATGTCTTAATGATTACGTAAATTTCTCTTTGTTAATGTCACAAAAAGCAACTATATTATATAATATACTGGCGACACGGTCCGGCTTCGCCCGAATTTGTATATCGCCACCGTTTTTTCGTCGACTTAGTTGCAAAATCGGTCTCCACGAAAAGCGCTTTTATTTTAACGTTATAATATATATGTCCATCCTGAAGGTCCGTTCTAAATATTGGTGAAAAAAATCAGATGCCTAGTTTCGGAGATTACCCTCCACATACAAACAAACTCACAAAACGAATACGACATCTGACGGCCACTGGAAATCATACTCTATGACCGTTGCATGATTTATTACTCATTTAGTCCACAGCTCACGTTGGGATCGATACAATTGTCTGCGCTCGGCCAATGTTATGGTTTTTACGACTGGGTGAAATCTGATAGCTACGATTATGTATATATTGTGATGAGATTTAGGGACTCTATAGAGCGTTTATTGTTGTGGCTATGAGTCGTTAGTCTGACGTAGAAAGTGAGTATAATAATGTTCATTAAATGCATGAAGCATTATATAATACTACCTATATACATTTATAATATCATGTACAATGTACCGCCAAGTCTGTAGTTAAACATCCATGAAAATCTGTATTCAAAATTTGCTTATTAATTCTTTGATCATAATAATTCAGGGATCTAGCGTATTAATTTAGAATAAAAAAAAAAAAATTTCTAGTTAGCAACGATTATACCATATTTTTTTATTAAAAAATGTGGTCGCATTTAATGAAAAAATATGGTATATAATCGTTGCTAACTAAAAAAAAAATTTTTTTTTATTCTAAATTAATACAGTAGGTAGATCCCTTTTATATACTTTAATACATTTTTCATCAAAATATTGTTTTTTACCATGCCAGATTCAATTTTTAAGCGCCGTGACAGCGTTTTTTCATAAACAAATCAGCTTTTACAAGGGCCGTGTCAAAACACCACCTTAATTTTTTTCTGAAAGAAGGTTTTACATCTATTTTATGCATAAAAATTGGTTTGTCAGCGAAAAAATGTTTTTTACTATGACAGACTTCATAAAAAATAAATTATAACAAATGAAGTCTGACCAATTTACTAACAAAAATTGTCAGCCAGACAAGTTGTATTAGATAGAAGAGATCTTAAACTTTATTTAAAAAAAAAATTCAAGGAGGCGTTATGAAATGTATTTTCATAAAAAAAAATAATTTATAACAAATGAAGTCTGACAAATTTATTAACAAAAATTGTCAGCCAGACAAATTTTTTCAAAAATGGAACATTATTTACTACAAATTATATAAATTTCAAGCAGGTGTTTTGGAAAGTAAAATCATGTTTTTTTTTTTAAATTCAAAAATTCATAAAAAATAACAATTAACAAATTTTTACTAGTCTGGCGGGCGTAACATGTTTCTGACATGTTTTTCAGTCATTTTCACTTTATAATTTTGAGGTGTTCTTAGGGGTAACTTTTTCTGTCATGGGAGCTTGCACTATTATAGTATTCTGTGATACTGAGAATGTCGCAAGGTACGGGGCTATGGCACGACGCTTGAGGAGTTGATACTCGTTGACAATGCTGACAGCCGCTGTCATCGCGCAACGGCTCTGTCCTGTCAGTCCAGACTGACAGGGATTTATCTGTACACAGTACCACCAGTAGTAAATAATGTAGCGACAAATCTGCGATCAAGACTAAAATGGCTTAAGTAAGTTTTTGTGCTAGACTGCAGTGCTCCTTAAAGTATAGCTTCAGGACGGGCGCTGAAATGCGTACGATGGACCAAGAAACAGATCCTAGAAAAGGACCGTCGAAACTAAGCGCACATACGCCGTTGCGATATCTTAAATTTTCGAGTTATCTCTTCAGCAAATTAATATTCAAAGATAATCTTGAAGTAGAACATACTTTAATGTTTGCAAGTACACATTCGCCGAGGGATAATAGAGACTAAGCGAACGCGAGTGTGTACTGGGAACGCTCGCCTGATCTCGTAGCGCTCTGTCTCGCCTCGCCAGAGCTCCGTATAAATTACAATTGTTTAAAATTAAATTTATTTAATTTTAAGGAGGTTGATGCCTTACAGTCCCAATTAAAAGTAAGTCGAATTCTAAATGGGAACTTTTCCATAATAAATTTTTACAAAAGGGTATAAGTCGATGATTCTAATAAATTATTGTCATACAGGCATAAATAAATGATTTTTTTTAATATCATTAATTATTTCAGTATTTTACTTAATGGACTAACTTTTGAATTTTTTGTACAAAGTTAGGTTAGAAAAAATAAATTTATGTAGGTAAATATCTGAATTTTTTGCAGTAAATAATTAAAAAATAAAATTAGAAGTAATAAAAATTAAAATTAAATCATTAAAAAGTTGAAAATTCAGTTAAAATTGTTAAAATTGTCAAGAATAAAAGTCCATAATCGAAAAGTGCAAAAGTTTAATAATTTTTTTTTATTGATTAAAAGTCTCCTAATTAAATTGGAAGAAATATTAAAATATGCGTAAGACATCGATGCTTTACATAGTTAGTTTTCGAAACTGCTGACATTATTTAGTTATTTGCAAAAAATTAAAATATATACCATTTGCATGCTAGGTTGACATATTTTCCATAAGACTATATGTAAAAGTTTTTTTTATTTTTGACTTTATAAATTTCCTAATGATTTTGTATTTTTTACAGAAAATTTTGTCATAAAAAAATCTAAGTATTAAAAAAACTTTTTTTCAGATTTTTTTCATTATCTTCGTAAAACGGCTCAACCTCCTTAAGCAAGAGAGGTTAATTAAAAAATGGCTTATCTGAAAAATAAATTATTAAAAGTTCAACGTAAACCATTACGCCTTGACGTCACAGCCTGTCTAGCTTTCATGTAGACTGGTTTTACAGTGTATTAACGCCGCTCGCGTCCTGGGAAACCGATAAAGCCTTTCACTAATTTATATCCTACTGTAAGTGGTTGTGGGATTGGAGTAATTTAATTAATAAAAGACATAAACATTCTTCTTAACATTTAACATGAATGAAATATCCTTTACTCTGACAGCTTTGCGAAATATATTATACTAACTGCTACCCGCAGCTCCACACGCGATTGAGATGAAACGGGACAGTAGTGGAGCAGTACCACTTTAAAAAACAATGTTTATATTATACACTTTGATGTTTTAGCCAGCAGTTTTTGCGTGCTATATATATTAAGTGTACATTTTAAAATCATCCCCTATATTTTACCCTCTTGAGGGACGATTACGCAGAAACGCTGAAATACTTTTTCTTACCAAACGCCTAAATATGAAGTTTCTTATCCCTAACTTGAGAAATGATGAGTTCCCCATACAAACTTTCATCCCCTACTTCACTCCCTTTAGGTTTTTTTTTTGAGACAAAAGGTACTCTATATCCTTCCTCGGGATGCAATCTATTTCCTTGCCAAATTTTATCGAAATCTGTTCAGCGGTTTACGCGTGAAAGCATAACAAACAAACAAACTCGCATTCGCATTTATAATATTAGTTAAGATTTTTTTTGAGACAAAAGGTACCCTATATCCTTCCTCGGGATGCAGTCTATATCTTCTTGCCAAATTTTATCAACAAACAAACAAACTCACATTCGCATTTTCCTATAATATTAATTAGGATTTTCACAAAATATTAGTAATATTTGTCTAATTAACCCCTGAAAAATTAGATGCTTCATTATGCATATAATTTCATATAATTCCATATAATCTCATATAATTGCACATAATTTGTATATTTTATTATTTTTAATCTTTATTTTTTATATTTCTTTATATGAATGATAGATGAAAATGACAAAGAAATCCTTTCCAAAAATGTTTATAAACATTTTTGGAAAGGATTTCTTTGTCATTTTCATCTAAAATTTTTCCAAATTTATGTGCGTATTTAATAATTATATTTCTTTATTTTATACTTTTATTTATTTATTTTTTTTATATTTTCTACACGTCCTAAAACCATACTCTTGCCAAGCTGGGCAGGATTATTCCAACTTTAAAATTGTAAAATAAATGTATCACATATTTTTGGAATTAAATAAATAAAATAAATAATTTATTGAAGTAACACTTCTTCAGACGCGACTGAGAGTAGCTCAGATCTTTTTTCGGGCGGAAGTATTCGAACGGCAGTAACGTGTTTACTTCTAACATCTTAAAGTAGGTATACAAGTACATTTAATACTTAATAGTCGGGGACCGATTTTTTTTCGAGTGTGTGGTAGGCGGAAAATGGCCCTTATCCACCCACCTCCTTTAGTTACTAAATTTAATTATAGATGACAGAGCGAAATTTAAATACTAAAGTTGATATCCCACGAGGGCTCATATTTTTTCGATTTTTTAATTAATGTCTCTACACGATTCGAAAAGTTGCCTACGCTACTGATGTTTGATGTAATAGCAAGTTTAAAAATGTAATGATGGCCAGTAATTGCCCTCAACGAACTTTATTAGGTAGCTATTAGTATCCGGTTATACATTATGCAAACATGGACGAAAGAAAACCGCAATTGTTTCGGGCACAACAAACCATAATATCGCTATAAAAACGTCGGAGTCGACTATTAACCGCTTGTATAAATGATCGCGTACTAAGGCCGCTGTACACGAGGCTCGTTTTGCCGCTCGATTCCTTGCTAGATTTGATGGCTAGGTTTCAAGCATGCTGTGGAGCTAAAGAGCTAGTGACGATTTTACGTATTGTATTTCCTTAAACCTGAGTTTTTGTACATTGTTAAGGGCACTACCCTGAACATAAAAAACGCAGTCTGCCAGCTGAGACCGGGAACAATGCGAGGGTGGATCCGGTAAAGACATCAAACTGGAAGTGCCACTTAATATAATATATTTTACTAGTGTGACCTGTGCGAATTATTCGCACTAAATAACTATAATAATTATCACTTTATTATTTTTTAAATATGATTGCAGGTATTCAATTCTTTTCTAATTTTGCACACTGCTTATAACGTTCTTCTTTTTGTTGTATTACAATATGAAGCTCAGATGACAGATCGAAGAAATATTTTACTAAAATTGTCATATAGAGGCGCAAGTAGCAAAAGCGTTGAGCTAAGCCGTCAGATGGCATCATGCAGTATTGTGTCTGTTGTATTACAATATGAAGGTCAGATGACAGATCGAAGTGTTGACGTTGTTTCAAAATTAAAGCCGTCAGATGGCAGATGTTGTTCAGCAATAATAATTTTTTTAGTTGTCGATGTCAGTAGAGCAAGCCATTATCTGTAAAATGATATATAATTTAGGTGGAGAAATTGTGAGGTTTTTTCTAAAAAGGGAGGCAAACATCTTAACCTTAGCGTATTAATATATATGATCATGTTTGATATTTCCTGAGCGATAAGTTCAAGTGCCCTTGAGCACAAAAAGTCTGGCATTACGTACCTGGGACAACCGTCGTCTGGCAAAAGGTTGAACATGTCAAAATTCGTAGCTCCCTCAAAGTATTTCATCAAGGCTGATTTTTACCAAACGTGACAAGATACTGCTTCCTGATTGGTTCTTGCTCATACCTAGCAGCGAACTTAGCAAGGCAAATAGCCCCTGTGCTAATTTTAAAACCCTATCTTGTAAGCTAGCAGGCGAGCCCGCAGTGACGTCATTTCAAGCTTCGTATCTAGCTTAGGGGCCAGCAGAACTCCAAGCAGCAAGCGCGCCAGCCAGCACAAGTCCGAGCAGTGATTCTAGCGGCGAAACTAGCCTCGTGTGCAGCTGCCTTTAGGTATGTTAATGGTGTCCTTTTCAACCGGCCTACTCCCTAATGTATCGGTCATTCGGATAATAAAACAGGGCACAAAATATGCGCGGCAGAGTGACTAATGATGTATTGTCACTTATAAACATGTTACTAATTATATGGATACACGTTACCAACATTCGAAAATTACAACCATCAAATGTACCGCATTACCAACGAGGATTAGTGCATTATAGAATGATAGAATCACCATGCGACCGTTCAAAACTATAACAATTGCTAATATTGTAACGGCGCCACTGGAAGCGACAACAATGGGCACATTGTTGTAGGATCGCAACAATGCGCACATTGTTGTCGGAATCGCGTAGAGAACAATACGTACATTGTTGCCGGACCGGGTAGACAACAATGGCGACACTTCGAGTGCCGCAAATACATAGCCAAAATCTTTGGTACATCATAATTTCAGAATTAATAAAAAAGTAAAGTTTCGATGTAGGAGGTAATTTCAGAAACAATGACTAATTCGATTTTAGACTAACAGACGCACAGACTTTTTTCAAAAATATGTTTTTTGGATTCGGGTCACTTGAAACTGAAAAATATTGCACAATTTTGAAAAGTTAATTTTTGCCTAAATTAAATAGTAGCATTCCCCACTTACGGTGTTGGAATGGTAAAATATTAAACATTACTCCTGCCCTAGCACTGGCTTCAGCCAAGTTGGGCAGGATTATTCCAACTCCAAAATTTGTAAAAAAAAAATGTATCATAACTATTTGGGAATTAAATAAATTTTATGATAATAAACCAATTAAGTATAGGCCCTTGACACCTGAGAGCTCAGAGCTTAAGCCCTTTTAGTCCCTATGTAGATCCTTATATTTAGGTAGTCACTTTGCTTAGCAGAATCAAAAACAAACAAGAGTGCTTATTTTGCTAAACAGCAATTGGTAACCACCGAGGTTATTTGCACAATTAATACAGAATTTTTAAGGTGAGAGATTTACATAGTTAAATATAAATGACATTTTTGTATTTGTCATTTTAAAAATACGAACGATCCGCCAGCTGACGTCATTCCCGCGCTTACGCTGATTGGTCAGATTGAACGAGGCAACCTCTGTAATCTACTGACCATGAGAACTATAGACGACTCCTGAACAATTATTTTGCAAGAGTGACATATTTTCACGATAACATCGTGACGTGGGTAGCTGGCGGCGCAGTGCGTCATCACACGACAATTTCCATTAAAATATAATCCGCGTGAGTTGTGTGAGTTTTGACTGATTCTGTTTGTCATGAAAAGCAAATTGGTTAAATTATAACTTAACGTAGTATGTATATAAATCATTTTTTTTTTCAGTTTTTCTTGTAGCATTCCAACCAACAAGTGGGGAATGGTATTAGTTTAGGTCAAAAATCACTTTTTAAAATCTTGAATCCCCCGCATCCAAAAAACATTTTTGAAAAAGCTCTGTGCAGTGTGCGTCTGGTTGTCTCCGAACACGATACAGGTCAAACGGATGAACGGATTGAAACTAAATTTAGGGAGGATGTTTAATATGGTAATAGGAAGAGCCCTATTGTTTTTGGGGAAAATCGGCGCATGCGCGTAAGAGATGCATGCTATAACGTTGTTTTTTATATAATAACTGTATACTTTTTATAACGGTTTATTATTCTATTTATTTTTTTAAAAAAGTGTTAATTTTTTTTGTAAGTTTTGTAGTTTCGGAAATATTTCGAAAATAAAAAAAATCAGCTGTTCTTTTGTTTTGTAGATCTGTCAGAAATAAACTAGTTGATTTTTACATGACGTGGAACATATTATTTAGTTATAACCATGGCAATATTCCCAGTAGTTTCCGATAGTAATTTTAGAATTGAATAAAATATTATTTAAACTTTTTTTGTATATCTAATAGGATACAATAATTAATTATTCACTTAAAATTGACGTTAAAAAGTTTCTAGTTTGACTTCTCATAATTTTCACGTAATTTTCTAGCTATTAGCTGACCGCCTAGGAATGTTGTGTGAACTGTGCATGCATCTGAGTCGTAAAATTTTATCGTTAAAATTGCCGGTCGACATTTTCATTATGAAACACGCATACTTAAACTTAACCGTTCTATTTAGTGTTGATCGTAAGCATTAGTATATTAAAGTTACCCCCAGTTTATAAAATTTAGTACCTACAGTAGAACGGCATCTCGTATTCATGGACGTACGCAGGGGGGGGGGGAATGAAAATTAATTTACTGTAATTTGGGATCCGCGCCTTAAAAGGAAAAAAAGGAACCCTTATAGGATCACTTTGTTGATGGCCTACCCAACAAAAAACAATTTTCAATTCGAACCAGTAGTTCCTGAGATTAGCTCGTTCAACCAAACAAACAAACTCTTCTGCTTTATATTGTAACAAAACTGCTGTAGTCCGTGGCGGAAATTATTTATTTACAATATTAAATGTTTAACAAACAGTAAAACACACAAACGAAAGCGTATAACTTTAACAGAAACAAAACTAGTAGTTCTAAATTATACAATGTAAGACTAAGTAACAGAGAATAAAGAGTCACTACATTATGTACAAAGAAATATTTACAACACAAAGTTTATCAGCACACTTGTCTATTAACTATAAGTCATTTATTTAAAACCACTCACTAGAGTTATAATTTATTTCCACAGTATAATTTATGTCGTAATAATAATGTCGTAATGCCAGAGCACTGTATCACAAACAGCTCGAATACTGACTGACTGACTTGCTCACTCTGCTCCCTTATATAGTTTTCGGTCCATGCTTCTAGAATGTTCTCCACACATCGAGATCCCTTTCTTTACATCTATATTGTTCTCTCCAAGCGATTCTAAGAAATCGGGTGTAACTCCGCTACCTGCTTTACGCACCGACTTCCTTTCCTTTACATGTATGTGTGTCTCCAAGGTCGGGTGTTGTTACCTGTTTCCATTGTTGTTGTTCTATAGTAGTTTCTACCGAATTCCATAGGCGTCCCATAAGGGCACGCAACAATATGTTAGTATATAGATTTAAAAAGTATTAAATTAAATTGCCGAGAGCAACGGGTACAGTATTTTATTAAAATAATAAGCCATTTGTTTTCAAGAGACGCTGCATTTTCTCAGAGAGTCATGTTACTTATGCAAACACTAATCCAACAAAGTGAAATAAACTGTTTAGAAATTCATGTTGCTTTGGTGCCCGTTATTCGTTTTATAAACTGGGTTTAAGCAAACCTGAGCACAAGTTATCTCCATGGATTATGCAGACACAACTGACAGATTTATATATTCTTAGCTGCGACCTGAGCGGAGTGCGGACGTTGTTTGCCGAAAACAAGTCCGAAGTACATGTACAAACAGTGGGTTTAACGATGGCCAACTAACCGAGATTACGCTAAATGTTGACTTAAACAACAAAGTTTAATCTCATAACTTTTTCTTCATACCTCGATCTAAAGTACATACTTTCGGCATCAATTGTAGATAGATAGATAAATCGATTTATTTCGAGAATAGCATAGATAGATAGATAGATAGACAATTTATTTGTGAAGCTATATATACAATATAGATACAAAACGTCATATTCAATGAATAAAATATAAAGTGCTAAAATAACTATAAACAATTAAAACTCACTAAAAATATATCCTTGCAATTTATACACCGGTTTTTTAACAAGCATGTTTTTTAATTCTTTTTTAAATAGTTTTATTTCTGTTATATTTTTAAGTCTTTCCGGCAAAAGCTGCGAAATATGTCAATATACATTACATAAATAATAATTAAAATACAGATAAAATTAGAACTCGTCAATACAATAAAGACATTTTTCTATTAAATATTTTTTCAATTGTAAGGCAGAAACATTTACGCATTGGTGCGATTACACGCACTGATGCGGGAAGTACGTACGTTTTGGCGGCAGGGCAGTAAAAATCACCTATCGATTGCTTAGATGTCGTTTCCATAGCAACCCTATTACATTTTTAGCTACTAATTGCGAACAGCTGTCATTCGTGTTATTACGTATAACCTCAAAGCTGCTTGCTTGGAATTTATTTGTGTTTCACAAGTAATTATTTAATTTAATAAGCGTACTTACGACCGAAGTATGAAGAAAAATACTATACATCACACATGGAGGGATAGGGACATGAGTACGCACATTCATCTTAGTTTACCGAGATGAATGTTGTTCCTTTCATGATGATCGGAGTTACCGTTCAAAAGATTTTGTCGGACGGACAAATTTTGAGTTACATTTTGCAACATTTTTCATTGATGCTCCGCTCCTATTGGCCGCAGCGTGATATTATATAGCCTATAGCCTTCCTCGATAAATGGGCTATCCAAACAAAAAAAAATTCTATTCGAACCAGTAGTTCCTGAGATTAGCGCGTTCAAACAAACAAACAAACAAACTCTTCAGCTTAATATATTGGTATAGATATATTATCGCGTTAAAATAAAAGCGCCTCAACTTAACGACGGACCTGTTTATAATGACCGTTACATAACCTATAATAATATGAGCTATCAATACATATAAAACGTATTATATAACAAAAATATATTTTTAGATTTTGTTTTATCATAATATGTTTTATACAAGCGAGGCAATAAAATTAAGTAAAACGTTTTTATACAGTATGTGCCCGTAAACAGCAAACAGTTGAGCTGATACAACTTGGCAAAAAAAAGCATTTTCAAAATGGCTGATCAATTTTCTCCATCCGCTCTCATATTCGGCATATTCAGTGAACTTAAACGTGCATATAAACGTTCTTGATTTTCTGTAATTGGGCTATGCCTGTATGAAAATTACTAAATAAATAAATAAATAAATAAATTTTTGACAATAAATCGAACTAAAAAGTGGAAAATAAATATAGTTTTAAAAAAAACTAAAAAACACGCTTTATATCGAACTAAAAAGTAAAAAATATTTTTTTTAAAATAAGCTTAAAACAATAATGAATAAAAAATACTAGTATTATTGTGAAAAAAGCGTGGGGCGCTCGATATACGAAAATGTGGAACAAAGCGCCCCAAGCTTTTTTCACAATAATACTAGTATTTTTTATTCATTTTTGTTTTAAGCTTATTTTAAAAAAAATATTTTTTACTTTTTAGTTCGATAGATATAAAGCGTGTTTTTTAGTTTTTTTTAAACTATATTTATTTTTAAGGTATAGCCTAGCCCTAGCGCCTATGCATATGAGCGGCGTGTGCCATAACATATACTTGGTCTCGCTATTCCCAGAGGTGTCGTCTACGTCCGTCTCTGTCTAACAGAGATTAAAGTCCCTAACGTGTTCCATTATTACGTCACATCTCTTGTCTCTCTCGCACTGCGCTTTTATGCAGTGATGTCATGTTTAAAGCCTTGTATAGATCACGCTATTTTAAATGTGTTATTTACGTGTCGAAAAAGGTACGCTTGGAGAACAGCTCCGCCGATCGTATCGTGGTCAAAATGTTTTGAGACAAATTAGATCAAACTAGTGTGACCTGTGCGAATTATTCGCACTAAATAAGTATAATAATTATCACTTTACAAAATTATTTTTTAAATATGATTGCAGGTATTCAATTCGTTTCTAATTTTGCACACTGCTTATAACGTTCTTCTTTTTGTTGTATTACAATATGAAGCTCAGATGACAGATCGAAGAAATATTTTACTAAAATTGTCATATAGAGGCGCAAGTAGCAAAAGCGTTGAGCTAAGCCGTCAGATGGCATCATGCAGCATTGCTGTGACGTTGTTCAGCGTTGCTCGCTGTTTCAAAATTAAAGCCGTCAGATGGCAGTATGCAGTATTGTGTCTGTTGTATTACAATATGAAGGTCAGATGACAGATCGAAGTGTTGACGTTGTTTCAAAATTAAAGCCGTCAGATGGCAGACGTTGTTCAGCGTTGCTGTATTTTAATTAATTTACAAAAACAAAAGCAATAATAAATTTTTTAGTTGTCGATGTCAGTAGAGCAGGCAATTATCTGTAAAATGATATATAATTTATGTGGAGAAATTGTGAGGTTTTTTCTAAAAAGGGAGGCAAACATCTTTAACCTTAAGCGTATTAATATATATAATTCTGCGTAATAAACCAAAGCCGTTTCGAAAATATTTTGAAAATAAAAAAAAAATCAGCCGTTCTTGTGTTTGGTAGATCTGTCAGAAAGAAATTAGCTAAGCACGCTTTGATTAATTTTTTACACGACGTGGAACATATTGTGTAGGTAATCATGCTAACGAATAGCAAATATCATATTTAAAACTAGCCATTACCCGCGTCACGATGTCAGAAATTTTATTTTCTTTAACATACTATGTCAATATTTTTGGAGTTGGCCCAATTGCCTGGAATTTTTAACTACTATTATAGCATAACTATCAAAATATTGTATAGTCATTAAAACTACACACGACTACAAAAATTCACAATAATCGAACATTTGCAAGAAGATAAAAGTCAAGTGGTAAGATTTTTTTACATACAACGTACAAGTTGAGCTATATGCGTGCTAAAAAATCAATAATCTCAAGTTCAAATCCATGTAAACGCAGCTTTACATTCTCTATCCTGCACTAAAATACGTCACTTATAGTTGCGTCTTCTTCTAGAGATACAATGACGTCATATTCCCTGTCCTTTTTCAACATCCAATATTCGGTTAGAATACATTATGTACCGGCGAATGAAGAGGATATATTTACTCGAGTGACGTCATACAGTGCATCACTGTCTGGTCAACGCAAATTGATATAGCTGTCCTCTTTAGGCACACTGAATTACCCGCAGCCAATCCAACTATATTGCTTTTTTATTTTATAACCGCAGACTACAATATTTACACATATGGAAAAATTCCTATTTTCTGTTTCATCCGTCGAACGAAATAAATTCAGAACTAAAATTTGTTCACTTATGAAAACTTACATAATAGTATGGTAGTTTAGTATTTTATGGTGAGCTGGACGCAATTGTGGGATGGGTTTAGCCCACTCCAGCCCCCCTTTTCGATTTTAATTATTTACTTCAGGGCCTGTATAACTTTTTTATTTACCTTTGTGTTACCATACTACCTTCATATTTAGACTAGATAATTAAGTTAGAGCTTTGAAATTTTGCACACATGTCTAAGTCCAATGACAATGCATAAATCCAATATGGCGGACACCTCAAGATGGCGGATTACCTTTTTCTTCGCAATCCTCTTGACATGGGTATCAAATAAAAGAGTTTGACGAGTAGAATACGATAGTCAGTGTGACGTCATTGTAAATACAATATGGCGGACGCCCCAAGATGGCGGATTACCTTTTTCTTCGCAATCCTCTTGACATGGGTATCAAATGAAAGAGTTTGACGAGTGGACTACGACAAGCTATGTGACGTTATTGAAAACAGGGGCTGATCTATATGTAGAGATTAATAGGGCTTAAGCCCTGGGCTCTCATGTGTTAAGGGCCCTCAAAAATTGATTTATTATAATAAATTTTCATTAGTAGGCATTTTGAAAAAAACTATACAAAGAACAAAATAAAATTTTAGTAATAGACAAGCTTGTATTTGAAATACACTAAAGAAAAAACTATTTTTATATAAATATAAAAGCTTGAGCTGTGACTAATAAACGATCATAGAATTTTTAAAATTATGAACCTGAATTTTCAAACAAAAATATGTTTTTCATTTTTAGTACATTTCAATAAAAAGTCGAAAAGTTTTTTTTACTAATATTTTATTTGATGATGGGACCGGAAGTGTACTAAATACCGTTACATAAAGGCGATGTATTTGTATACCTACCGCAGTAGGATTTCGCTATAATTTGGTCGCTTGGCCTCATAGCTTAGCTCGCTTATTGAAATTTTAAAGCTAAGTTTGTTATTACGTCGCCGTTACAGAAGATGCTCCAAGTTAATTTCCTTCATCACACTGCTATTTGCCGCTTAAGCCGCGATGTTATTACAAAGACTTATACGAGATCCTCAAAATACCGCTACGTTTTCTTAAAATTAATTATAAATTTATTCGTGTCTAATTTTATTTTTAATCTCAAATATATAAAATAAAAGTTATACATAAACTTTTAATACTCAAAATACTTTAAAAATTTAACCTCATTCAAAGAAGATTATTAAAAGCGTAAATGGGTGCGATAACTCGATGTGCCCAAATTTTGACTTTTTTTAAAGTCATAGAAAACGCTAAATTTTTACGTTCCAAAAAAAAAACAAACTTTGCTGATTATTCACAAACCTCAAAAATACGTACAAACTTTTCGTTTCTTACTGTCATTTTTTGAATCTAACCAATCAAAAATCACATATATACATGTCATAACAACTGGTGTAGAATTACTGTATTATACTATCTCACTTTGTATACACGACCCCGTCATTGTTTTTTAAAAAGAGCTTCCTCCAAACGCCCTCCCCTTTTCACTGCGCAAATAAAACATCACATCGACACGACCCCGTAATTGTTTTTTAAAGAACTCCCCCAGACGTCCTCCCCATTTTCACTGCGCAAAAAAAAAATGCCAACGCATCGACACGAACCCGTAATTGTTGTTTAAAGAACTCCCCCCAGACGCCTCCCCTTTTCACTGCGCAAAACAAAGCAATTTTTGAAATAGCGCTATTTATACATGTAAATGTACAAAAAATAAAGTCTATTACTATTATTATATTAGATCTGGCAACACTGTCCTTAATTAAACCAACTTATAAATAGCTTGCCATATGAACAACTAGAACATCTACCCTATATAAAGTTAATCAACGCATAAATAGATCCTTTAAAAATTTAAAAACGTTCATAAATCTGTCAACAAATTAAATATGTATAAAGTCTCGTCTGAAGCGCCGTCTTTTTAATAACGCTTCATTTCACAATTTCCGAAATCATGAAACGCGGGTAATTTTATATAAGCAGAATTTTTCTTTTTGTGAATTCACACTTTCTCTAAAGTCAAGCACGTCTTTCAAGTATTCAAAAGCATTTTCAAAGTTTTACAAACACTTTGAATAAAAACAGACGTGTCTAAAAATCAAGCAGCTGCAGCGGATTTTCTTAACATGACTGTTACAAGGTAATTAATATTTCAACATACTACAAAGCATTTCTGAGTTCAATATAGAAAAAAATTGAAATGTTGCGCCTTCTGTTTTTGACTTAACGAAAAATCTACGTAATAAAACTGACTGACAGACAGACAGCTTAGAAGTCTAGAAGCATGAATTTTTTTTATGTAACGTAGGTGAGCACTAAGAAAAGATTTTTGAAAACTCATTCTCTTAGAGGATTAAATATATAACCTTGAAAATTAAAAAAATGTCAAATTGCTAATTTTATAGGCCCCACTCACGATCAAACTTCATGCCACAGTTCAGTGTTCAGTGAAGTTGGACAGATTAATCGAAAGACTGACTGGCACCACACACAGTTCATGCAAACTGCTCAGTTTTTTAAATTTTTTGTGTTCAGTTTGGTTCAGTTGTTGGCATACACTCGTCGAGTATAGATACATAAGATATATTATATTATATACACACTATAATATTATACTATAGAGTATAGTTCATTAATAAGAACTAAATGAGTAATTTAAATGGTGAGGATTGGCTGTTCAGAGCTATGGGATTGTATTTAAAACAGAGAAATAAGAAAAAAAAGAAGAATATATGGGTGAAAAATTGGTTAGAAATGCGTGATTCAAGAAGTCATGTTTATTTGATTAATGAATTACATCTTGAGCCGCTTGATTGCAATAATTATTTACGAATGAATGAATTAACTTACAATTATTTACTGGAATTAGTTACCCTATTTATTAAGAACCAGGACACAAATATGTGAAAATCTATTTCTGCACAAGAAAGGCAGCAACATTGAGATTTTTGGCTTCTGGTTGTACAAAACACAGAACTCCAAAAACTGAACTGAAAAACACCCACACACACAACAGTTTACTTGAACACTGAACACTGAAGTCGTTCAAAAATCAAGATGCATTTGATGAGTTCATGCTTGACTTCAGTGTTGGTTTCAGTGTTTATTTGTCCCACACACTATCATGCTTCACTGAACTATAAGTTTGAACACTGAACTGTTGCATGAAGTGTGATCGTGAGTGGGGCCTATTAGATAATACTAAAAATTGCATACATTCGATAAATAGTCAAAATAATTAGCCTATAGTCAAGAACTGTGATTTTTGAGAAAAATAGACCCAAGTCTCCAAAAAAATATGAGCAATAGCTTATTCGATTCGGAAAAATATACCGAAAAAGACGTTTTTTTTTTTAATTTTTTCGCTGACAAAAATAGCATATTTTGTTATATACAAAAAAACGAAAAAACAAAAAAGCACCTAAGATTTTTGGCAATTAGTCAAAAACTATAAGCGATAGCGGAAATTTAAAAAAAGTTTCTTAAAAAGGAGGAAATTTCCAATAATAAAGCCCCACTCCTGAAACTCTATCTCTATTATTTATAGTTTTAATTTAACGTTGAAAATAGGGTTCCGTGCGGCCGTTACAGCTCAAGCGCAACGGCCTGTAAAGAGAGTACAACACATAAAATAATGTTTTTATATAGTATTAAATAACCATTTAAAAATTTGAGTTAATTATGGCGTCATCTTAGCACTTAAAAGAATAAAGTTCCGTTAAAAAAAAAATGAAATTCATTTTTATAACACATGGGGCTATTGTTAATTAAATAATTTTTTTGAAAAACTGTCTTCATTGAAAACAACAAAAAATGTTTAAATAATTGGCCTATAAATGTTTTGCGCCATGGAGCCCTTTTTTACTTAACAAGACTGAGTCATATAAATATTTAAAAATTATTTATTTTGTTAAAATAAAAGCGCTTTTCGTGAAGACCAATTTTGCAACGTAAGTCGACGAAAAAACGGTGGCAATTTACAAATTCGGGCGAAGCCGGTCCGTGTCGCTAGTAGATAATATAGAAATTGTTGAGACAAAAAACCACGGAAGGTTCTCCTTATCGAAGGGGGGAGGGGTGATATGTTGGGACCCCGCCATGAAATAAACTCAGTTCAAAATTATGATTGAACTAAAATAGTGATCCCCTCTCAGCACTAATTTATAGGTAGGCTGTTCGAGCAGGAATTTTTAATTTGTTTTTTATCGTACTTTTTATTTGTTTTGACGTCACAGAATAAAAGAGACATTATTTTGTGTCATGCAGCATGACAATTATTACTATCTTAACCATTTTTATTCACATTAACTTCATGAATATTAAACCTCGGAGTTATAAAATTGGAAGAGGCCAGATCGCGATTTCGATTGGAGAAAAAAAAAACACTTATGCGCGGAAAATTAACAACGTGCATGCAAAATTTCAACCCAATCGAACACCAGGAAGTGCGTTAAAATCGGCGTACAAGCGAGTTAAATAAAAGCTTATAGAAATGAGCTGTCCAGTTCATTGTCTATCAATTTATACAAAATATTTAACTAACTCGCAAAATTATAGACAGAGGTTCCGTTGAAATTGTACTAATAATGTCCTCTTCTAATTTTATTTTACAAGACTATCGTCGCCTTTTTTATGCATTTTTATCTTTCATTATGAAATAAAATATACACAAGTAATCTATAAAAGAATGATAAGTATTTTTTCTTTTATAAATAAACAATTCCATTCCAAACACAATAAAACTATAATAATAATTACACATCAAATGAAACCAGTATGTTACCAAAAGTCGACTACTGTTAACTTTACTCTGAATTTGTATCAAAATGAAGTACTTTAAGCGCCAATATAGGGCTCAATATATAGCTGCAATTTCAGGTAAACAGATTAATTATTAATATTAATTTTTTATGAAAAATATAGGTAAAAAAACTTTTAAGTGAAACGCTTTTCTTGCACAATCGATAATGTTCTAAAAACAAGAAAAAAAATATGGGTCACCATAGGGGGCTTTGATTAAACTAAAATAAACGTTCATTTGTTTGAGATTGAAAATCATATTTAGCTTTCGACTGTCTTCTTCGACCATAATGAAAGTATAAAAGTTTAAAATTTTATTTTAGTTTAATCAAAGCCCCCAATGGTGACTCATATTTATTTCTTAGTTTTTAGTACATTATCGACTGTACAATAAAAGCGTTTAACTTAAAAGTTTTATACCTCCTTTTATTTTTAAGTTTTTAGTATGCTTTATTAAAAGTGTGATTTGCAACCGGACGAAAGCCGGAACAGTTGTGGGTTGGCAAAATAATTTTTTATTTAAATTTTAAAGCATGAAATTTTGAATGATTTATGGGTATAGACCGGGCTGATTTTATAGTTTACCATTTTAAATTTTCAATATTCTCAAAAATGGTTTTTAAGGTATGCCCACGCATCATTCCAAATGTCATGCTTTTATACAAAAATGATCAATTCGTTATCTCCTTTTGTTAAGCAGTTGCATTGTAAATAAATTAATTTTTTCAAATAGAAATTTATTGAATCTGATTTCATTTTTGTATTGCAATGTTATCAATAATTAATTATGAGATATTTTTGTAAAACAAAGGTCAAAGATCACAAATTTAATAGTATTATCTATTTTTATGATTTTTTCCATTTTTTTATCTATACGTGATGATGTAATCCGTGACGCTATCGTCTATTAAAAAGGTTCCTATAGACAATACATCTTCAAAAATAGATCTATTATTGATACAATGCCCAGGAATTCTGGAAATTGATGATTTTTAATGGAGTGACCAATTTTTTCAAATACTCAATGCTTATCATTTTTTTAGCGTCGTTGATCATGCTTGCATCCGGTACAAATTTCGGTTGGGCAAGTCCAGCAGTCCAAAAACTATCATCACCAAACTCAACAATCCCAATAACGCCACTACAAGCATCCTGGATCGCATCGTTCGGATCTTTGGGTGGTCTGAGCGGACCACTACTTGGAGCACTGTTAGCCAACTGGCTTGGCCGCAAACCAGCCATACTTTTCATAGCAATACCGTTTATAATATCTTGGATTCTGGTCGCAATTGCTACCCGAGTCGAATACCTTTACGGATCAAGATTAATCGGCGGGATAAGCGTCACGGCATCAATGACCGTACTTCCGATGTACCTGAGTGAAATAGCTACACCTGCAATACGTGGAGTGTTGGGTATGTTCAACATGATATTTTTACATTTGGGAATATTCCTTCAATATTCAACCATTCCTTACGTTTCTCTTCGAACCAACGCGTTTATTGCCACGTCCGTACCCATACTTCTTTTGATAACATTTGTGTGGATGCCCGAGACTCCGTACTTCCTTCAAATGAAAAACAAATCGACGGAAGGATCTTTACGACGACTTCGCGACTGCGACGACGACGACAAGATCGAAAACGAGTTATCGCTGGTACGAAGGACGATTGAGAAGCAAGCCGAAGAAAAAGGACGTTACGCCGACTTGATCAGGACGTCTGCAAACCGAAAAGCAATGATCGTTGTCATTGGAAGCATGGCTGCCCAACAATTATCGGGCATCAGTGCTATATCGAGCTATGCCCATTTAATATTCGAATCGTCCCACTCGAAACTATCGCCTGCAGTCAGTGGAATTATCATGGAACCGTTGAGTTTGCTTTCGGCAATACCGTGCGTGTTTTTAGTCGATTCGCTTGGAAGAAAAAGTTTACTGATGGCATCGTGTTTGTTGATCACGATTCCGTTAACAACTTTGGGAGTATTTTTTTATCTTCAGTCCATTAGATATTCGAACATTGAAAGTTTAGATTTGCTTCCGTTGATCAGTCTTTTCGTGTATAAGTTTTGTTTTTTGTTAGGACTGGGAAGTGTTCCGCACATTCTAGTCGGTGAATTGTTTCCTACCAGTGTCGGTGTTTTGGCGTCGTGCGTGGCCGGAATATTCAGCGCCTTCGTGGCATTTTTCATGCCAAAAATATATTACTGGATAGAAGACAGTTTCGAACTTTATTTAGTGTTTTGGGTTTTCGCTGGATTTTGTTTGATGAGCAGTGTTTTTGTTTGGTTTTTTGTGCCCGAAACAAAAGGCAAACCGTTTCTAGAGATTCAACGAATGATGAAAGGAGAAATAACCAGTAACGAATCAAGTTTATCAACAAGTAGCTAGAGCGAACTGAATAGTATAAATCGACTTTTTGATGTGAAACATCGAATGGCGCGTTTGGTTGGAAGTAAAACCGTGCAATTGGCGTTTATAAATCTTTGACGTTATTATTATTATGCAATGGTGAAATAAAATGAAACAGGGTCGCGTGTAAAAACGAAATATGGACAACAGGATCGCTGCTGTAATCCACGCACCCTCTGCAGGGTTAAATACAGTTCCGGGGATATCTATTATGCCCGTGTTAATATTATACTCATGTAATGTCGTGCCAATCCCAGGAAACCAATGAACCATGACAAACTCGTGTATATTTATAGCATCCCCAAAGTGCAAATTCGGTTATTATATAGCTTTGCTAGCAGAATCTCACAGTTAGCTAACGATTCATACATTTATCGAAGTATTTAATCACTATTTTTTAACTATTTCCCAATATTCACATTTTAAACCAAGGTCAAACTTAAAAATACCAGTGTTTGAAAAAAAAATGCGTCACGTCGTGGGAGGCCTGGCAAAGGACCCCGCACAAACCTTATGGGATTTGGTTGTCGCTTAAATTGATCGAAAATGCTTTTATTTTATAGTTTAAATTCCACTAAGAAAAAGTGTCCATACGCGCATAGCCTAAAAACCAATAGATTTTTAGCTAAAGATATGTTTAGCGAGATTTTAGATATAGGGATATTCATTGAATCCACAATCTTAAAAAATCCTAAGCTCTAGAAATATGTTTTCGAGTGCGCTGAATCTGAATATGACATTATTATTTTATACAAGTGTCACCTTCCAACATTATCTAGTTTTCAACTATTTTTCTATTTAAAAAAATTGAACACGGAACATGTTTGTGAATTCAATGGATATCCCTGTATTTAAAATCTCGCTAAACATATCTGTAGCTGAAAATCTATTGGTTTTTAGGCTATGCGCCCATGGACACTTTTTCTTAGTGGAATTTAAACTATAAAATAAAACCATTTTCGATCAATTTATCCGAGAACCAAATCTCATAAGGTCTGTGCGGGGTTCCTTCACCCTTTTACCAAATTTCACCTTGTAACTAAATTTCACCATGTCAACTAACGATATTCTAATAACTAAATTTCGCCCTGTCAATTAACGAAATTCTAGTAACTAAATATCGCCCTCTAACTAAATTTCACCCTGTAACTAGACTTTGCCCTGCCATCTAGTTGTCGCCTTTAAAAAAAAGCCAAGTTATAATCCAACGCATACACACAGCAAACGTCACGCGCTAAATACTAGATTTCGCCCTGTTATCTAGATGTCGCCTTCAACTAAAGCCATGTTTAATCCAACGCACACAAACGTAACGTCCTCCCAGAAAAGTATCGCGCCAATTGCACGATTTTACACCCAACCAAACGCGCCATTAGATGTTTCATATCTAAATGATTAAATAATATGTCTTGTCGTGTTAGATAAAATTAACTTTTATTCAATGATTATAGTCTAAGAGCTAGATGTCTCTAGAACATACCTATTAACAAGTTTCGAAATCTGTTGCTGACTCTCAGTCTATTAGCTAACTCAGCTTGTTTGAACAAATCAATATTAATAAAATGTATATGTTTGATTGCATGTATGTATTTGGTAGGTATGGCATTCCACGGGAGACAGTGTTCCATGTAACTCCGATTAAATTAAACACGGACGAATTCAGTGGCGACTCGTCAGGCAAAGCAAGCGAAGCGCACCTTCACCTTTCTTCTCCCATAAAAATATTGTTTTGTACATCTGATAAATATAATATTAAATAAACTTTATAATTGGTCCAAAATTATAATCAATTAGGTTTAATTTTATATCGCAAAATTACATCTCACAACAGAGACAACGCAGTGTAGCATAATAGACCAAGATCCCAGACCTGCCAGACCTGCGTCATTTCAGTACTGCTTATATTTTATCAGTAAATGTACTCTATTTAGTTGCTGGCTTGAAAGCGGGGCCGTTTTAGAGATAACAGGCTCTGAAGGTAGGTATATAAAACACGTGCTTACCTACGTACGCAATGGTATTATGCATGCATATGAGTGCGAAAGAGAGCGTTAGATGATTTTTTTTTTACAGCTTCATGAAATTTAGTTTTTTTATTTGTTTACAGACACACTGAGATTAGTCAATGGGTTTAAGAGAGAAAAACTCCATGGAAACAAATAAACAACCTAAATTTCATGAAGCTGTCAAACAAAAAAATCATCTAACGCTCTCACTCGCACTCATATGCATGCATAATACAATTGCGTGCGTATGGAAGCGCGTTTTTGACGTGATAACGTCTTATAAATTGATGAAACACCAATCTTATAAATTGATGAAACACCGGCTGCATGTACGAAAAAGTGTCACGTTCCGAAATGTGTCACGTTCCGCCTGACTTAAATATGATATTCGAGCGGCAGATATCATCAACCGATTGAGATGAAAATTTGTATACACGTTTAGTTTGAATGACAATGCATGGTTAGCTGTGTGACGTCACTCTAAATCCAATATGGCAGACTTCTAAAGATGGCGGACTAATTTTATTATGCTTTCCTACAATATGGGTATCAAATGAAAGGGCTAGCTGAGAATAACTCGAAAAATAAAGTGACGTTAGTTTAAATCCAATATGGCGGACTTCTAAAGATGGCGGACTAAGTTTTTGACGTGATAACGTCTTATAAATTGATGAAACACCAGCTGCACGCACGAAAAAGTGTAACATTCCGTAACGTTCCGCCTGACCCTGTGCGTGCAAGCGAGAGCGCAGTAATGTATTATTAAATATGATATTCGAGCGGAATACGTTATCACGTAAAACTATCGTCCGTAAACCGACTTTACAGACAGCCAATTTTTTTTTGTGTTCCTTTAGAACCTAGTTATCTCTAAAAGGGCCCCGCTTTCAAGCTAGCAAATTGGCAGACGTTTTTAACTAAATATTGTACATTTATTGATTAAAAGTACTGAAACGTCATAGGTCTGGCGGGTTTGGTATACAATACACACTACAATGAAGAGCTTTGCCAGGCGAATGTAAAACATGCACTTGTAACATTCGTCGCTAGAGCAATCATGACGTCAGTACGGTCAGTATGTGGCTGAATTTAGACATGTTTCAGTTATACATAAATATCGACAATGAATCCAATCAACGACGTCGTATGTAATTTGATTCTTAAGAAAATTTCTGCCTATGTTCCCGGAGTACTTCACCGGACTCACAAGCCGCCACTGGATGAATTTAATTTTCTCTGTTTGCGCTACGCGAGTTATTCACGTACAGTCCGAAGCTATTTTTGCAAATAATCCTACAATGCTACGTTGAATATATTATTAAAAAAACTAAATACAGAAACCAAAAATAACATTCAACAAATACCAAAGCTGTTGTTACGGAATGGCTTTACAAATGAAAGAAGTTTTTTTTTGTTATTATTAACTCGAATAATTTCTATGAAACAAAAGCATAATATGTATGCAATAACGTTAACAATAAAACAAAAGATAAAGTACGGTAGTCGGCAATTGTCTACATTATACAAGCAAATGTTTTAGCAGTTTTGTACATATTTTATGCTAACTGTGCGTCAAAAACAATCGCATCAACTTTGTAAATACGGTTTAAATTTTCACATTAAGTAATTATAATCAAATACTTTCCGGTAGGTTTTTTTTTTTTTTAATATTTGAACAGTAAATGTGGCAAAATATTAAAAATACTTGAGACAGAGTAAGAGCTTCGTGAAAAAAAAAATTAAATATATAAAAGGAAACCGTGACTGACTGACTGATCTATCAACGCACAGCTCAAACCACTGAACGGATTGTGCTGAAATTTGGAACAGAGATAGTTATTATGACGTAGGCATCCGCTAAGAACAGATTTTTGAAAATTCAACCCCTAAAAGTGTGTATCATTTCGAAAATGCGCAGGATTACTCGTGCTTTTTCAAAAACAACCCCTTTAGAGTGTGAAAAGAGATAAATAGTCTAAAAATTAACATGGGTGTCATTTTCAAGATTTGTCGGGACGTTGATTGTCATCAATTTTGAAATTTATCACACTTAAACAACAAAAAAAATGTATTATTATTTTGTATTGATCTCAATAATAAATTTATTTTTGTTTCAGTTTTATTGTTTTAATTTTAGGTTCAAAAAATATAATTGTACAAAAATGAAACTTGGCGCGAGCGAAGCCGCGGGCAAAAGCTAGTAGGTATATATAAACGCGCGTGTAATCGAATGCAACGTCGCGCTGCGTCAAAATTTCAAAGCGATCGGAGATTTAAGATTTTGAACAAACGAACATAACAATTTTATTTATATAAATTTAATTACAACAATAGTCCGTGTCTGTGCTCTATTAGTAACAAAATTAAAGTTTCAACGGGAAGGACAAATATAGGTCACAGTTATGACGTCATTATACAGGGTGTCCCATTAAGAATGGGACATAGAACAACCGCAGATTCTCCAATTCAAAATAAAACGATTAAGCGAAATATGCTTAGATAAAATGTTACTCGCTCTACCAGTGGCGTACGGCAGGAGCAAGAAATGCTTGTATCCCTTCTAAATGTTACGCCGCTGTCTAAATTCTAATTTTGACTATAATTTTAATTTTTTTGATATTATCTAAGTCAATAATGTACACTTGTTAGTTTGTTGTAAAGTCATTGGTTTTCGAGATATTCGCAGTTAAAGATAGATAGACATGTACTTTTTATTTGTATTATTATTAATAATATTCATTTTTACAATTTTGTCTTAAAAAAACTGCGAATATCTCGAAAACCAATGACTTTACAACAAACTAACAAGTGTACATTATTGACTTAGAAAATATCAAAAAAATTAAAATTATAGTCAAAATTAAAATTTAGACAGCGGCGTAACATTTAGAAGGGGTACAAACATTACTTACTCCTGCCGTACGCCACTGGTAGAGCGTACTGAACTATTTTTTTATTTTTAGGTGCATTTTATGATATTTAACAAGTGTGCCGATTTCAGTAAAATTATACGGTGTATAAAAAAAATTTTGGACATTAATAATTTTTCAGTTTTCAACTTCAACACCCCGTATTTCGGAAACGAGTAACATTTTATCTAAGCATAGTTCGCTTAATCGTTTTATTTTGAATTGAAGAATCTGCGGTTGTTCTATGTCCCATTCTTAATGGGACATCCTGTATATAAACAGCGCATCGCAAAGTGCTACAGAAAGCTCAAGGTTGAAGCAATAACACCAATTATCATGGAACAAACTATCTAAATTATGAACCCATTAGTATTCTACATGCTTAAGGTCTTTTTGCGAAATTATAACTAGCAAAAAATTGAAAATAAAATGTGAAAGTCGCTGCACACGAGACTGGTTTTGCCGCTAGATTTGGCTGCTAGGTTTCAACCGTGCTGTTTCGTGATGGCTTTTACGATGCGTGTATCGAAGCTTGCTTTGTAGATAGTTTGGTGCGTGCGCAGTGACAGTTCGAACGTTAACAAAAGTAAACATTTATTGTCTCTGAACAGAGCACACGCTATGACGCCGTGCATTTGTTTGTGGGCGTTAACTTATGTCGACCACGTGACTCGATACCGTTTTCTGATTGGTTTTTGCTCAAAACAAGCAAATAAACTGACACGAAAAATTGTCTCGGTATTAATTTTGATATCCATCTTATGATCATGCATCAGCGCGGCAGCTAGTTCAGGTCCCAGCAGTAGTTCTAGCGGAAAAAAACAGCCTTGTGTTTAGCGGCTTTAAAATCGAGAGAGAAAAACTCAAAAATAGTTAGTTAAAAATTATTTGTAAACAATTAAAATAATGAATATATTTTTATGACATACTTACAACAAAATTATGGTCACTTATAAAGTTGGTACTCACCTGAAAAAAAAAGAAAATTATGGTAAAAAATGTAATTTAATATAAATTCCAACTAACAAAAAAAAAATTTTTAGAGAGTACCGGTAACTCACTGTTTTTGACGTGATAAGTTGATGAAACACCAGCTGCACGCACGAAAAAGTGTAACGTTCCTAACGTTCCTCCTGACCCTGTGCGTGCAAGCGAGAGCGCAGTAGGCTTCGGCCCAAGTTTGACAGCTACTAAAATTTAGGTTATGTATTACGGAATACGTTATCACGTAAAACTATCGTCCGTAAACCGACTTTACAGACAACCAATTTTTTAATTGAAATAGTTGTTGAAAAATTTATAGGCGATTTTTCAAAATACATGGCTTTTATTTAAAAATAATTTAAATTACATCGTAACGCAAGATAACTATATCGCTTATATTAAGCACATAATATTTTTTAACACTGACAATGTTTTTATCTACATTATTTTCTTTAAAATGTTTAATAAAATTTCTCAAAGATTGTGAACTTATCAATTCGATGATCACGTTAGATTGTGAACATACATACATATTTCTTCATATTATAAAAAGCACTGCCGAGTTTTTTAAATCGAACCTTATCGAAAAAGAATGGATCTTAAACTGTGCATGTATTTAGCATCGTTTTTTGTACAGTTTCCAATTCAAAACATCGTTTTTCTACGCACTTTGATCAACATTTAGTTTGAAAACTGTATACAGGGTGAGTTTTAAGTTGATGCTTTTTTTTACAGCGTGTAAAAATCAAATAGACGAGCAAATATTTCAAACAGTTTTTTTATCAAAACTCAAAAATAAGAGAGAAACAGCCTTTCAAAGTTTAAATAAATTTTATTAAATTTTCTTTAATTTTGAGGTCGGTCCTGGGGCTATATTATGTCACTATGGAAATAAGTTGTTATTATCAAGTATGTTGGTGCTTATTTGAAACTGACATGTGTATTGTTCTGTTTTTGAGAGATAATAACAACTTATTTCCATAGTGATATAATATAACCCCAGGAACGACCTCAAAATTAAAGAAAATTTAATAAAACTTATTTAAACTTCGAAATGCGGTTTCTCTTATTTTTGAGTTTTGATAAAAAAACTATTTGAAATATTTGCTCGTCTATTTGATTTTTACACGCTGTAAAAAAAAAGCATCAACTTAAAACTCACCCTGTATAAATGGATCACAAACAAGATCATTTTCAAATCAATTTTTTTGACTGACCTTTAACCCAGCTATAGTTTGGTAATATATGGTGGAAGAGCAGTTGAACACATGGTGGAAGTTAAGGGTCAGAATAGACAACAATACCTATATACGATTACGTAAACCATAAATTTCACGAAGTGCTCTGTAAGTTTGGCCAATAGAACCCTGATTTTGAAAATAAATTTCAACAATTTCTAAACGTTGTTGCGGCGTGAGTCTTTCCATGATAATTTGTCATTGCTTACTGAACAGAAATGTCAAAACAACATGGCTTCTACCTTCTTCGAAATCACAGTTATCCCGATCGAAAGTTCTATCACTCTAAAAAAAACATATTGTGACTTAATTATTTGCTCACACTATACAGTATGTAAACGCGTAAGGTGCACATAAGGAAATTAGCATTGGGAAAAAACACTTGGATTAGAGTTAGCCATGACTGCATTAATTGTTATTTCTATTGAAGTATCGTGGTAATCTTGAGATTTCTATATATTAGATATCGTGTCCATCGAGATAAAATTATAAATTAAAAAAAAAATAAATCTAATATTTGTCCACAATCCTGCGATTTTTTATTTATACTTGAGATTTCTATTTTATTTTGATTTATTTTTATTTTACTTGGCTTTTTTAATAATAAAAATCTCTTATAAATCATTATTTTAATTTTTTTGTACAAAAATAAAACAAAAAAACAACTCCATCTGTTTGGAAACATTTCATTCAAAAATTGTCTGACTGGTATGACGAATGCGCGTTGGTAAATCAGTGACCCAATGTCTTAAGGTTCAACACGAATAGGCGGAGATATTTGATCTCGCACCATATTTAAGTATTTTTGGGAATTTAATGTCCCATTAATAAAAAAAAGTCCGATTATGTTGTAATCATTTGAATATTTTCTTCGGTAGTATACACATTCATTTTGCAAAAGAATATTATCTGTCAAATTGAAAAACAAGATTTCAAGGCTCACTCTGATCCAGTCATTTTTTCCCTATGTGCACCTTACGTGTTTACATACTGTATATTCTTTAAGTACGTCAATAATTGACTTGTCGAAAGGCTTGTCTATAAATTAATTATGCAGTTAGTAATTAATACCCACGCCGGGCGATACTATCCTTAAACGGGTTCTCTCTCTCTTAACTGAACATTTCATATAACGGAGTTATCTCAAACAGGCACAACGTGGCTGTTAGGAAGTCAGCTGTTGTGAATAAAATACAGGGCTGACTTTCTGATAACACAAAACTCTCTTCAGAAATATGTAATCTAAAAAATATAAAAGAATTTTTAGATTACATATTTCCGAAGAAAATCCAAATCCGAACCGAAACGTCAATGTATTAATTATTATTTTTGACGTGATAACGTCTTATAAATTGATGAAACACCGGCTGCACGCACGAAAAAGTGTCACGTTCCGCCTGAGCCTGAGCGTGCAAGCGAGAGCGCAGTATAAGCGATAGAGAGGCACGATCGGCCCAAGCGTCGGCTTGTACGCATTTCTCTCTCTTCTCGCGTGACGTCAGAGAGTTCATCAATGTTTCTTTATGACGTTATCACGTAAAACTATCGTCCGTAAACCGACTTTACAGACAACCAATTTTTTTTTGTTAATATATTTGTCTGAAAAATTGGTCGATAATTTTATTTATTCAAGCTTAATTACATCTAGTCTAAAGTTGGATTGCAATGTTTGACCCAAACCAACACACTGACTCACACATGAAGTTTAATAAAAAGCTTGTAAAAACAACAAAATTGCAGTGGCATGCATGTGAATTATTGACCTGACCTGTAGATTTGCGTGTCTCCAAAGGGCACGAGGGACACACTGAAGATAACGGCTTATTATGTATTACTAGCAAAAGCCGCTATCTGCAGGAGGCGGTACACAGGCAAAGGCGGCGGCAATGTTAAGGCATATTTTGTCCCCAGACTCTTTAACTAAGTATCATACCAATTTCCCACTTAATTTGATAGAGCACGCGACGAAATGTTATATATCTGTAGGCAAAACATAAAGGAACTTATGTCAGATTTTAGCAATGAAGGTCAGATGTATAAATAGTTTAAGATCCGGCATTAGAAATATATACCCTCATCTGTTATTTGATGATGACAAAGATGTATTTCCCATAAGACAATGTAGGCTCGCGCCTAGGGCGGCAAAAATCAAAGTTGAAAAAAATATGTGTTTGAAAAATTATAAAAGTCAAGTCAAATTTTTTTTGTGATCGCGTAATTTCATTAACTAAATTTTTTCAAGCAAATACTGATTTTTTTTCTAATTTTCAATTTGAATTTCCCGCTGAGAATTAGTTTAATACCAACCTCCATGCAACTGACATGAAAAAAAAACTCAGTGAGACCTCAATTAGAGGGGAGGCACAATTTACTCTGCCTAGGGGCGGCCAAATTGTAAATCCGGCCCTGTATGTTAGATAATATATATACGTTGATAAATCGCACATGGGTTGCCTAGCTAAATCGCGTACCGATGCTGTTAAATTAAATAAATTCTAATTATCGTTTTTGGATCAACTTCTTCGATTTGTTAATCATAAAAATCGAGCCTAAAATGAGAGAATATGACACAATGAATTGGAATATACCATTGATTCTATACATAAATATAGAACAGTCACATAAACATACCTTGTAAATAGTTGTTAACATTTTATTTGTGTCATATTCTCTTATCTTAGGCTCGATTTTTACGATTAACAAATAGGGGAAGTTGATCCAAAAAAGATAATTAAAATTTATTTATCTTAACAGCATCGGTACGCGATTTAGCTAGTAAACCCATGTGCGATTTATCAACGTATATCTAATTCTAACATACAGTATATGTAAACACGTAAAGTGCACATAGTGAAATTAACATTGGGAAAAAATGATTGGATCAGAGTGAGCCTTGAAATCTTGTTTTTCAATTTGACAGATAATGTTCTTTTGCAAAATGAATGTGTATACTACCGAAGAAAATATTCAAATAATTACAACATAATCGGACTTTTTTTGTTAATGGGACATTAAATTCCCAAAATTACTTAAATACGGTGCGATACCAAATATCTCCGCCTATTCGTGTTGAACCTGATTTACCAACGCGCATACGTCATACAAGTCAGACAATTTTTGAATGAAATGTTTCCAAACAGATGGAGTTGTTTTTTTGTTTTATTTCTGTACAAAAAAATTAAAATAATGATTTATAAGAGCTTTTTATTATTAAAAAAGCCAAGTAAAATAAAAATAATTCAAAATAAAACAGAAATCCTCAAGATTACCACGATAATTCAATAGAAATAACAATTAATGCAGTGGCTAACTCTGATCCAAGTATTTTTTCCCAATGCTAATTTACCTATGTGCACCTTACGTGTTTACAATTTACATACTGTATAAATTTATACAAGGCCATTTTGTCAGTATCCCGTTTATTATAAATGTATCTACCATTTCAGATACCGCATTCTTGGCTGGGATGGGTGATTATTTTTTGTTTCCGTTTGGTTTTTGTTTGGTATTTAATCGTTAACCATAACCTTTTAAATAATAACGATTTGTGTAATGTGCCTGAATTAACAAATATTTTAATTAAGTGTAATAACAAACATTGAGTCTTTCGATTTGATAATCTTGTTGTATTGAAATACGATAAATTAACCTCAAATTCTCTACTGTGAATGTTTATAGCAATCGACTGTTTTCTATTTTTTGTCAATTTAATAAAATCAGAAAACAGCATAAACAAAAAGTGAACAATTTTGAGGTTAAAACGTTGCACGAACTTTACTGAAAAATGTGAATGTTAATTAAGCAAGTATGACTTTTTTTAGAACATCGATGATGGAAGGCTCAGGTTCGCTCGAACAACAGCTCGAAGCCACAAAACGCAAAGCTGCCGAAGTACGCTTGAGTAAAATCGGTATTGATGTTGAGCAGTGTAATACCGGCTTTTGGGGTGTAGTCTTCTGTGTCATTCGACTTTCAAAGCAGCCACTATAAAGGGCATGGGTTAACAATTTATACATCGACAGATGGTGTTACTATAGCGACCCAGTAAACTTGAATACCGTGCCATCAATTTTAAGAATTATTACTGGGAAACTTGTAGGAAACTTCAACACTCTACAATATTTATTAATATTATTCCATTTAATCGTTGATGTCACAAACGTAATATATTGGTACAGCTTCTAGCCCGGTCAATTTAGACATAAAAATAATGATCAAATAACGAAAATTCCGACAGAGCGAAATTTTTAATAAAAATTGGTTGTCTGTAAAGTCGGTTTACGGACGATAGTTTTACGTGATAACGTATTCCGTAATACATAACCTAAATTTATATAATAATTATAATAATTCGAATCTATGATATTGCATCTTTCGCTTCAAATTTAGGTTAATTTTATTTATTAAAATTACTCACCACCTATAATATAATTGTTTTTTTTTAACTTTCTTTTTTTCGTATTTATTTTAAGTCTCAAAGATTAGCTGTCATAATATTTTGAAAACAATTGTTTCATTGTATAAAATTCCAAAACCTACTTACAATATTTAAGTATTTTCATACGTCAAAAAATTGATTTGTAAGAAAACGATTTTTTCGAGAGATGAGACCTAGCTAAAACGATTTTTTGCCCCCCAAAATCCCTTTTCAGTAAATTTCATCCAAATCGTTAGGGCCGTTTTCGAGAAAAGCACGCACAGGGTCAGGCGGAACGTTACGTGTTACGCGTTACGAACGTTAGGAACGTTACGTTAGGAACGATACACTTTTTCGTGCATGCAGCCGGTGTTTTATCAATTTATAAGATTGGTGATTCATCAATTTATAAGACGTTATCACGTCAAAAACTCATATCACTAGACATGATGACAGATTTTGAAATCCCGTTGTATAATGTAGGTACACGTCTAGTATTTCCGATAAAAAACATTATTTCAGCAACAAACTAAATCTTAACTAGTGTGACCTGTGCGAATTATTCGCACTAAATAAGTATAATAATTATCACTTTACAAAATGATTTATTAAATATGATTGCAGGTATTCAATTCGTTTCTAATTTTGCACACTGCTTATAACGTTCTTCTTTTTGTTGTATTACAATATGAAGCTCAGATGACAGATCGAAGAAATATTTTACTAAAATTGTCATGTAGAGGCGCAAGTAGCAAAAGCGTTGAGCTAAGCCGTCAGATGGCATCATGCAGCATTGCTGTGACGTTGTTCAGCGTTGCTCGCTGTTTCAAAATTAAAGCCGTCAGATGGCAGTATGCAGTATTGAGTCTGTTGTATTTGCAATATGAAGGTCAGATGACAGATCGAAGTGTTGACGTTGTTTCAAAATTAAAGCCGTCAGATGGCAGATGTTGTTCAGCGTTGCTGTATTTTAATTAATTTACAAAAACAAAAGCAATAATAAATTTTTTAGTTGTCGATGTCAGTAGAGCAAGCAATTATCTGTAAAATGATATATAATTTATGTGGAGAAATTGTGAGGTTTTTTCTAAAAAGGGAGGCAAACATTCTTAACCTTAGCGTATTAATATATATGATGCGAATTATTGCATTTTTATTTTTCTATTTTGAATTAAGTGCGAAAACGCTCGTAGTTGTCATGGCGTCCGCTTGTGAATCACGCCTAAGTTACAACTGACATTAGATGTTGTATTTATGGATGTAGGAGCTGTGGTACAGAGGTATTTCGTAGATAGGTATGTAAATTTACTTAATGATTGAAACAAATAAAAACAGGTTGAAGAGAGACCTTAATGTCCTTAAAACACGGATAAGTATAGACGCAGGCTTCAATTATTAAAAGTACTTTCTGAGAATTATAATATTAATTCCAGTAATGAATAAATTGTCCTTACTTTGTTTCACAAAGTAACATTCTGTTTGTCGATATTAAATTGAAACTTTCTAATTAAACTAAATTATTTCCAAGAATTTCCTGAAGACTAAATAGGTATTAGATTCAACCTGAAAATTCAGAATTCTTGATTTCAGAATGTATGTATCTCCTATTGTATATTCGATTTATATCTTCAAAAAATAATCGAACATTTTTTTTTAAAAAAACAACAAGCTTTTATTGGTTGTTAATAAAAAAGAACTAAAAAGTTAAAAATAATTTTATTCCGATTAGAAATACGCCATTTTATATCGCGGTGCGGGTGAGACGCGAGTGGAAATGGCTGAGAGATAGACATGGTGCTCAATCATGGATCGATTGGACGATTTTTAAGGGTTTATATAATAAAATAAAATTTTTTTTGAGTCGCAACTTTACATCAAAAGAGCCGCAGGTTCCGGACCCCTGGTATAACCTATCTAAATAACTGATTAAGGGAAAATAATACACATTACAAAGATGTAACAGCTATACTGAAAGTACAGACGCGAAACACTATAAGCTCTTATTAGAAGTGTAATGAATATATATTGCAAGCGAAGTTGCACTATTATAGTAGGTACTTCGATTAATCGAATTACAAGAAAAAAAATAAAACACACGTCTCAAGTCAATTATAGATCGACATTGTCGGCTCAGATGTGGTTACAAGAATCGTCAAAATAATTATGCACATTTTGATTGTCAACATCTCGTTTTACAGTCGGTGATAAAAAATTATTTTTGGGGTTTACTCCTTAACAAACGATTTTGAGTTATAAGGCCCGGTACGGAAATTTTATGAGTAGTAAAATCAATTGGTGAGGCGTTACGCTCCACCGCTTCAAGTGTGGCGTTACGCTCGTCCGCTTCAAAAGAGACGTAGGATTTAACGTGCAAAAGAATGAGATGGCATACAAAAGAGGCAAACGTATATATCTGTAGGATTTAACGAGTGAAAGAAAGAAACTTATCCATAATAAATTTTTACAAAACGTTATTATTATTATCTGCTACGTAATCTAGCTAAAATGACAAATTTGAAAACCACCATCATAGCGTATTATGCATATGTATTTTCTAACCTAAGATATGGTATAACTCTATGGGGCAATGCACCTAACGTCATTGTAATATTTAGAATACAAAAAAAATGTATAAGAGCTATATTCAACCTAAAGAAGACTGACTCCTGTGCCCCATATTTCAAAAACAATAGAATTTTAACATTACCATCCATCTACATATATGAATCAGCATTAATAGTTAAACAATACCCCGAAATGTTCCAGACTGCAGCGTGTATACATGACCACCAAACCAGACAGTGCCAAAATAAGTATAAACCATTCACGAGTAGAACTTATATCGATAAAAGCGCCCACAATATGGCTATCAAAATATATAACCATATACCCTCTAATATCCGCCAACTGCCATTAATTAATTTAAAAAAAAACTTAAAGACTTGCTTATTGAAAAGGTGTTTTATAATACAAACGAACTATTTTTATAACTATTTTAATGTAACTATGTAAGATTTAATGTACCTATGTTTGACGTTTTAATCACCTCTCTGAGGTTTTATTTAAATAAATGCATTATTATTATTATTATTATTATTATTATTATTATTATTATTATTATTATTATTATTATTATAAGTCGATGATACAAATAAATTATTGTCATAAAGGCATAAATAAATAATTTTTTTTAATATTAATTAATTATTTCAGTATTTTACTTAATGAACTAACTTTTGAATTTTTTGTACAAAGTTAGGTTAGAAAAAATAAATTTATGTAAATATCTGTATTTTACATATTTTTTTGCAGTAAATAATTAAAAAAAGAAATTAGAAGTAATAAAAATTAAAATCAAATCATTAAAAAGTTGAAAATTTAGTTAAAATTTTTAAAATTGTCAAGAATAAAAGTCCATAATCGAAGAGTGCTAAGGTTTAATAGTTTTTTTTATTGACTAAAAGTCTCCTAATTAATTTGAAAAAAATATTAAAATATGCGTATGACATCGATGCTTTACATAGTTAGTTTTCGGAACTGCTGAGATTATTTGGTTATTTGCAAAAAATTAAAATGTACCGTTTGCATGCTAGGTTGATATATTTTCCATAAGACTACATGTTAAAGTTTTTTTAATTTTTAACTTTATAAATCTCCTAATGATTTTGGATTTTTTACAGAAAATGTTGTCATAAAAAAATCTATTAAAAAAGCTTTATTTCAGATTTTTTTCATTATCTTCGTAAAACGGCTCAACCTCCTTAAGTCGCAGGTCTATGCGGACAAACCACAAACCACAGCGGCCTTCAAAGCCAACATAACCCATGCCATCGCAGTCAAATTCAGCCTGATTTATGCGCCAGAGTCATGGAAAATTGCGCGCCACCCAGAGAAGCCGCGGCGGACATTAGAACTATGTTATATTCCACACATAATGGCACCGATAGGCCTTTGAAACGAATACAAAATTTCGATGATATCTCACACACACTTTGTTTTATTTAAATTTAAAGATAGGAAGCACTTATTGAACGACCCATACTTCAATTTTATTAAATTCCTAAGAAAAGCCGTTTTACCAGTGAACTACCTTTAAAAAAAATTGGTTTACGGACGATAGTTTTACGTGATAACGTCATAAAGAAACATTGAACCATACTCGTAAAGTGTTGAAAAATAACTTTTTTTATTTTTCACATTATACGTATACGTTTACAAACATTTATTTTTACATATTTAAATAGTAAAATTAGAGTTCTAACCAACTGTAGAAACGGTTTTTAAATATAATGAACCGTTTTCAAAATACACGCAGTTTTAATAAACGGACGGTCGGGTGGTGTGGATTTTTCACTCCCTGTAAGTATATATACGAGCGAACCGTTGCAGTCTATTGGAAGTTTGTGTCTTGTGATCTTTAATAAATAAATTTTTGTAGCTGTCAAACTTGGGCTGATCGTGCTTCTCTATCGCTTATACTGCGCTCTCGCTTGCACGCACAGGATCAGGGTTCCGCCTGACCCTGCACGCACAGGGTCAGGCGGAACGTGACACATTTCGGAACGTGACACTTTTTCGTACATGCAGTCGGTGTTTCATCAATTTATAAGATTGGTGTTTCATCAATTTATAAGACGTTATCACGTCAAAAACTTCTAGCAATTAGAGAATCTAACTGACTCTTCGATAACGACCATGTTCAACTGAAGAAGGTCGACTTATATATAGATATATATAAATGGGAGAAATCAAGGAACTATAGAGAGAATTTAGTTCGGTTTTCGTTTAAGTTAAAATGAGATAAATGAACGGTGTGGAATTGAAACCATTATGTATTTTATCACTGAAAATAAACTGTTTCATCTCTTATTCCAACTAACGGAAATTTTATCCATAATCTTTTTATGTTAGCACATAAAATGGCTCAGTAAGTAAGAAAAAGTTTCATTTGAATGATATTTATTGGCGAATAAACAATATTATACAGTAAATACTCCGACTTATCGGGTTACGTGAAAAAGTTTCAAAGAATTCATTTTCCTTCATACCTCGGTCGAAAGTATTGCAACAAAACTGTTGCAGTCCGTGGTGGAAATTATTTATTTAGAATATTATAAAGGTTTATCAAAAGTTAAACACACAAACGGAAGCGTACTTTTTACCTGCTTTCGATTGTTATTATTGTCGTGATCTGGAACATTCTATGGGGTCCATAGTCGTCCCAACAGGAACACGGAACTGTATATACGTCTGGTATCAATTTTAAGGCAATAAAATGGCTCAGTAAGTAAGAAAAAGTTTCATTTGAATGATATTTATTGGCGAATAAACAATATTATACAGTAAAAACTCCGACTTATGAGGTTAGGTGAAAAAATAAGTATTTCAAAGAATTAATTTTCCTTCATACCTCGTCCAAACAGGGGCGCGCAACAGTATGTACTTCCGGTATCAATTTTCAGGCAGAAAGTCTAACATTTACACGTTGGTGGAATTGCACGCACTGATGCGAGAAGTACGTACTTTCGAGCGGCATAATCTATCAACTGTTGTTTAGATGCCGTTTCCATAGCAACCCTATTACATTTTATAGCTAATAGTCGCGAACGGCTGTCATTTCGTGTTTTTCCGTATAACCTCAAAGCTGCTTGCTTGGAATTTATCTGTGTTTACATGTAATTAATAAGTAATGTAACATCACGTCTTAAAAAGCCACGCCACCACTGGTGTACCCTGGTGGTCGTGTAGAGAAAGAGTGGCAAGCTGGCAGCGGAACGTATGAACTAGGAAGTAGTGTTCATGTTAAAAAACTTACATTAATAAATGTGTTGAATTAAATAATATTCATGTTACAAACTTACTTTAATAAATATGTTGAATTAAATAATATTCATGTTACAAACTTACGTTAATAAATATGTTGAATTAAAACATATTTATGTTACCAACTTACGTTAATAAATATGTTGAATTAAATAATATTCATGTTACAAACTTACGTTAATAAATATGTTGAATTAAATAATATTCATGTTACAAACTTACGTTAATAAATATGTTGAATAAAATAATATTAATTGTTACAGTAAATAATTAATTAATGTACTATTCAATAAGCGTACTTACGTAATAGAGGTTTTGGGGCTTGAAAGGAAGGGAACAAAATATTTTTTCGAGTTCTGGATGTTTTCAACTTATCAAGGTTCGACTTAAAGAGGTTCTACTGTTAGCTATATACATACAAATGTTAATAAAGGATTTGTAATAGTATTGAATTGAGTGATTTTTTTATTTTTTTTTAATGTGAACCGAGCTTTAATATCGTATTCATACAAATTTACATATAACATGTTTTAATTTTCCTATCGCACAGGAAAAATGTAATTATATATGAAATTTATGTACTTGCATTTTCAGGCCCGTCGCTTACGCCATATGAAACCCGTACTCCACCAACCATTTTATCTCGATAAAAATATATTATACAGTGAGTTTTATATCCAGTGTTTTAAACAGAAAAATAAAATTAAATCATTGTGTTGTTTTGATGTTTCGATACTTGAATGTTTCGAATAATTCACACCATAAACGAAGGGGCTACACCACCTTGAGATTCTCAAAAAATAGATTTTTTTCTGGCTAGATGAACTGTCTATACTATTGAGAATATTTTAAGCGTTTAACCGTTCCAAAATTCAAACTACTACCATAGCAATTAGGATGGGCAATGCCAAACTTAACCGCTAGAGGCGCCAATAAACTAAACTTTCACGCAAATTATTGCATTTTTATTTTAATATTTTTAATTAAGCGCGAAAAAGCTTGTAGGTGTCATGGCGTCCGCTTGTGACGTCAAACCTCAGTGACAGCTGACATTAGATGTTGTATTTATGGGTGTAGAGCTGTGGTGCAGACGTATTTCGTAGACAGGTTTGTAAATTTACTTAATTTTATGATTTATATTAAATGTTTTCTTAAAAGTAGGTACTTAGTACGGTTTTATTTAGCTGCGAGTTATCTAACCTCAAAAATAACCTATGATAAGCGTTAAAAATAAAACAACAAATCAACTAATTAAATGATGTAGAAGTGAATGATAGCAACAAAAATACAAGCGTCTCGATGATTATTTACTTCAACTGTTTATAATCTCTTTGATTTAAGAAGGCGTGACGTCATTCGCTGTTTCAATCAAAATGGCCGATTGCAGTATTTTATACTTTTATTTTATTAACAATATGTTATTAATCTCAATGTTTATATTAACACTGGATCATTTTTTAGAATCCTTTCGACTCTAAAACCACGCATTATTTGATTCTTTTATTCTGTCATCATACCTATATACAAAGCAGCCTGTATACTTCGAAATAAAAACAACGGTTTTATTTGAACACAAATTGTAAACGAATAACGTGAAGCAGTAATTTTGTTAGTGTTTATAACGACCATAAATTATTATGAATGGGTTTTAAAGGACGAAAAAAATTTTGAATTATTTTTTATGAAAGTGTTAACAAGAGACATAATAAATGATTACTTCAAGGCGTTGTGATTGGAAGTAACGACTAAGTTTTCATTAAAAAACTGTGCAAAGAGAAAATAAATCTCTTTAATAAATGAACGGGAATATATCACAGGAAATATTAAAATATGCAAGAAGATAAAAATGTTTTATCTATAGACTGCTATCGCCATAAATTTTCCTTACTAAAAGCGTTAAATATTCCTTACAATTCGCATTATTTAAGCACTGTTTAACACAGCCTCTTGGCCATATTCACCGAATTATTTATTCGGTTCATTTATTCTTAAGGTAGCTATTCCTCCGAATAAATAGCGATAATTCAATTCACCAAACAAAATTATGTTTACTACAGGTATAAATCTATTCTGTCTTACTTCGAGGGTATAAATATTTATTCGCCTGATAAAATAATAATGGCCGCCTAATAATAATACATAACCTATAAACGTGCAGTGTTATATCTACAGTTGCTCTTGTGAATTTATTTATGACGTAGGTCTGGCGGATCTGTAATCTTAATCTAATAGAATTGATAGATTTTCACCGATAAAACTCCGCTAATAATATTTTTAAAAAGTTGTGAAATTTACTTTTTATACGACCCTCTCTAAATTAGCTGCTTCCCGTGGGTGTACAGCGGTTGTAAAATGGTTGTTTTTCGCATTAGTGTGTAAAGTAAATCAAAAGTAATTCAATTTCGCCACTTAAATACAAATGAAAAAAATTATTAGGAGTAGGTAAGTAAATGATACGCACTGTTTTTCTTTCAGTCATTCTTAAACAACAATACCTACTGTCCTCAAAGCCAACTGGTATAAATGAGAAAGTTATAATAATAATAATCACCACATGTAAGAGTACCGTGAGTCCATTTGGAAGTGTTACATAATCGAAATAGCAAATTAAAGAACAGTGGACAGGTTCTAAATTATAGACGTAAAAAAGAAACACTACACACAAAATAACAATAAAAATGATAATATATAAAAGGAAACCGTGACTGATTGACTGACTGCTCTATCAACGCACAGATCAAACCTCTGGACCGATTGGGCTGAAATTTGGCACACAGATAGTTATTATGACGTAGATTTTTGAAAATTCAATCCCTAAAAGGGTGTACCGAAGGTTCAAAATTTGTATGAAGAAATCATATAAGATAGATGTATCAATTCGAAAATGCGCAGGATTACTCCTGTTAACAAATAAACACGTGTTTCATGCTTTTTCACAAACAACCCCTTCAAAGGGTGAAAAAAAATCAACATGGGTGTCATTTTCAAGGTCTGTCAGGACGTTGATCACATGAATGTCATCAATTTTGAAATTTATTAGGGGGGGGGGGGTGTCTTCACTGAGAAAAAAAAATTGGTTGTCTGTAAAGTCGGTTTACGGACGATAGTTTTACGTGATAACGTATTCCGTAATACATAACCTAAATTTATATAAAAATTATAATAATTCGAATCTATGATATTGCATCTTTCGCTTCAAATTTAGGTTAATTTTATTTATTTAAATTACTCACCATATAATATAATTGTTTTTTTTAACTTTCTTTCTTTCGTATTTATTTTAAGTCTCAAAGATTAGCTGTCATAATATTTATAAAACAATTGTTTCACTGTTTATATAAAATTCCAAAACCTACTTACAATATTTAATTATTTTCATACGTCAAAAAATTGATTTTTATAATGATAAAATTTGTAAGAAAACGATTTTTTCGAGAGATGAGACCTAGCTAAAACGATTTTTTGCCCCCCAAAATCCCTTTTCAGTAAATTTCATCCAAATCGTTAGGGCCGTTTTCGAGAAAAGCACGCACAGGGTCAGGCGGAACGTTACGAACGTTAGGAACGTTACGTTAGGAACGTTACACTTTTTCGTGCATGCAGCCGGTGCTTTATCAATTTATAAGATTGGTGATTCATCAATTTATAAGACGTTATCACGTCAAAAAATAATGTAAACGCATCCGTGTTCCGTCTCAATCGCGTGCGAAGCCGCGAGTAACGGCTAGTATAAATATATAATGTGATGGCAACAAACAACTAATTATTTTACAAAATCGTTTGGCTCCAAATATTTTATTTTTACTTATTGAGCAGTCTATGCATCATAAAAAAATGGACACCGCGCAAGAGAGCTATTGAACACAGACATCTTTTGTTTAAAGACAAAAGATACACGACAAACATACCCGTGCTTCACTTGTTTACTTGTTCACGATCGTCTGCTGTTTCAACGCCGCCTGTGCGAACTTTTAGCCGATTAGTTAAGCTTCCTGGATGTTTTCATTGTGGATGAAAAAAAGTTTAGTAAAAGCTTACAATGGTATTTTCCGTCGTTATGCTAAGTGGAACGGAGTTTTTTCTTACACGCAAAACACTATCATTAAATATATTTTTCTTCATACCTCGATCGAAAGTGCATACTTTCGGCATCAATTGTAAAGCAGAAAGTCTAACATTTACGCATTGGTGGGATTACACGCACTGAGGCGGGAAGTGCGTACGTTCGGGCGACAGTAAAGAAAAAATCAACTGTTGTTTAGATGTCGTTTCCATAACAACTCTATTATATTTTAGTTAATAGTCGCGAACAGCTGTCAATCGTGTTTTTACGTATAACCTCAAAGCACATGGATCTCCGAAACAGCCAATAGCAAGCTAGAAGGCGGGCCCAATGCGTTCACGTCACTATAACGCGGTGGCTTCATCTTTCGTCGCAGCTATTCCATCACAGGTTTCAGAAAGTAGAAAAAAATCATCCAGACTCAGTGATTATATTTTTGCCGTCTCACAACATTAAAAATACATTGTAGGTGGTTACCCAGACAATGTTACTTCAACTCGAATGGAAAACAAACTTTCAAACAAATGAAAAAAAGATTTGAAAAGTTTTACTAAAATGAAAATCCATTACGGACAAAAGTAGCTATGAAAAAAAGCGCATATTACGAATGAAAAAAACAGCACGCGAAGAAAAAGCGAAAAGGAGTTGTATATATGTCTCGTGAGGTTATGCAATAGCATTTAATTTTTTAAAATATTGCACCAAAACTAAACGAAATAAGTAAATAACACTCGAGGAGAAATTGCGTATAACGAACTGTATAACTTTACCACTGTATAAGTATAATACGCGCCACGGATCTAAAAGGTTCGGAAGTTAGTCACAAACAGCGTCGCAAAGGCACATTTTAGAGCCGTTGAAACTCCCACCACCTCCCAGCTACTTGCACAGGACGTGCGCTCGTCGGTGATTGGCCGTGATCGCTCGTTGCCTTTGTCACTTGTCGCTTTCCTGCTTTAAAGTACAGTCGAGTACGCTATTGTCAAGTTATTAGTGCTATTTTAGTTTTGTTGAGTTGCGAGTTTGTAGTTTTTCAACAGACTGTACAAGCGCAAGCCCGCATTCGCATCTAGCTTCCGAGCCTTTCAGATTCGTGGCGCGTATTATAGCAAAATTATTAGAAATAGTATATTACACCACAAGGGCCGAAAGTTTGATATTCTTGCACTGCGCGCCATGATGTCCGATGCGAAGTCGAGGGTATCAAGACGAGCAGTACGAGGATGTCGGCCAGTGTGGTGTATACTATTTTTCTTCATATAATATATAATTACATATTAATTACATAAAAACACAGATCAATTCCAAGCAAGAAGTTTTGAGGTTATGCGTAAAAACACGAAATGACAGCTGTTCGCGACTATCAGCTAAAATGTAATAGGGTTGCTATGGAAACGACATCTAAACAACAGTTGATAGGTAAATTTTACTTTACTGCCGCCCGAACGTACGTACTTCCCGCATCAGTGCGTGTAATCCCACCAATGCGTAAATGTTAGACTTTCTGCTTTAAAATTGATGCCGAAAGTATGTACTTTCGATCGAGGTATGAAGAAAAATTCTTTTTATTTAACAAAGATGATCCCAGTATATCCCAAGATATGAATAAAAAATAAAACGAAAGATACTGCCAACCGCGGCAGCCTCTTGTGTAGCTGGTTCATCTAGTTATGACGTCATGGTTATTATATTAAAAAAATAATATTTTAAGCGGATTTAATTATTTTACATTCAATTGGGTTGAAGTGTTAAAACACGATTTTTCCTCCTTGACTGTTGTTTGTTTTACACACGTAGTCTACAGACATGGGTACCTCTACCTACTCTTGAAATTAGAATTGTGAAAGAATAAAGAGCTAGATGGAGTGAAACACCAATTTCTTTTTTAAACATTGGAAACTTTTCTTCTTTAAAAGTACGTAGTATTATTAGAAGCATGTTCAACAGTTGTTTGTTTTAAGGATTCTTGTTTTCTCGACAAATAACAGTCATAAAAAATAAAATTAAAAAAACCTCTAACATTTATTTTATAATAATTACATTTTTGTATAAGTTTGTAGCTATTCCAATAATATGGCAAAAATAATAGAGATGTTCCAGAAATTAAGTTACCTTTATCGAAACGAATTTACTTACTGAAGGGCGAATTTAATTTGGTGCAGATATTGAGTAAAAAAATACTATTTTAAGAGGTGTATTAAAGACGTAGTCCTATGTTCAGGCTCGTTTTCAACCGTTATTTCAGAATTTTTTTTTAATATCAAAATAATGTACGATGTTTTCAATTTTGTTACATGTTTTTACTGACATCGTAAACTAAGAAAAAAAATTTTTTTTTTCTTAATTTTACGCCATTTTATAATTGTTTTTTTAACCTAAAGTAGACAACTTTAAATGGAGGTAGGTGGGTTGCGCGGGTGATAACGTCACTTGGAGTCAACTGAATTATAAAAATTAAATTGGTTATTGTTTCGTAGGCTTGTGACTCTATCCCGTACTAGAAATAAACATTTTTATTGATAAATAACAAAATGGCGGGTTTTAGAAAAAAAACAACGAGAAAATCGTGATTTTTTCGTTGAAAATCGGTTAAAAAAAATAGAAATAATTTTTATAATTAAGTAATTCTAGTACCGGACGGAGCTATTGTTGTGTAGAATACCCTGTGCAAAACTGAAAGCAATCGGTTGTATACAATTGCTTCAATCACCCGCGCCGCTTGGAAAAACGTAGTTTTGAGAAAAACGCGTATAAAGTTTTAATTTCAGATTTCTTACAAAAAAATAAAAATGAATATTTACACTAATCAGCTATGCCTGGTGTATAGTAAACCTTCCGTTTCTTCAAAGGCATCATTTTCTGCTAATTTGTTTGCTCTACTCTGCGAGAGTATAAGGGTAACGTGATAACAATTGATAGGTAAGAACAGGTGAGTCTTACCGTAAGACCGTTGCTGCTCTCGACTATATGCTATAACTTTGTAAATATTTAATATTTCGGTCTAAAATTTTTACAGTATTTTCTCAATATATTATACTTACTAAAAATGTAAAAAAAATAAATTCGTTTTTTCAAAACCCGAACACCAGACTACGTCCTTAAAGGGTTATATTTTTCATTTTGTCTAAAAAAAAAGTTTAAGTTCACATAATAAAGCCACACTGCCTGTATTAGCAAATACACTATATTGTCGACAGGGTTTGGCACTACATAGTTTTAATATGCCTAGTTTGCCTTCAAGAACAGAAAATCAAGAAAAATGTAAAGAAAGGAATAAAAAAATGTAATTCAACTTTACGTCTGCTTGAAATCGAGAGAGAAAAATATGAATATGTGAAACATTCATGGACGAGTGCTTTTTTGCAGCACCCCGTTTTTGTTCTACTATGGTGATTGTTTTTTATTTGATTGAGGCTCGATAAAATGGTGAAAAAAAACAGCTTTCAGATGACTAAGTGAGAAACAGAAACCTCTATAAAGACGTTTATTACTCATGGACCTCTATAACTGAGACTACTACTTGCCTGTTCCTCTATAAGCGATAGTCGAACGTATTAACAGTTCCACGAAGTTTATAAGAATGAGTCATAAATAGCTGAACTAACATTGTTTTTTTTTTTTTTGGTTTTCTTTTTTTAGCATCCACGTCGATTTATTTTTGTCGAATACAGCGTGTCCACGAAAGTTCTTCACAAATGGATTTTTTTTTTATTAACTATTGGAGCAAAAAGTTTTTCTGTGGAAAAGTTCTGCTTCGTCCAAAACCTCTAAAACACCAAAGAAAATTTTAGAAGGAGAACTTTTCTTTGAATGGAGAAAGATGGAGGACATGTTGAATTATGATTTATAATTCTGAATAAATAATTACTTAGAAGTTAGTATTATGTTATTATTTTGAATTAAATTTGATTATGTAACTAATTTTGCGAAAATCTTGAATATCACAGATAATTTTTATTTTTAGTAAAATAAAACTTTTTGACTTCCCTCGTATAACTTTAGGCCGAAAAAAATGTTCTTTGGTGTTTTAGAGGTTTTGGACGAAGCAGAACTTTTCCACAGAAAAAATTTTTGCTCCATAAATTAATAAAAAAAATTGGTTGTCTGTAAAGTCGGTTTACGGACGATAGTTTTACGTGATAACGTATTCCGTAATACATAACCTAAACCTCCCAAAATTTGGTTTCAATCCGCTTATCCTTGGTGTCGGAATGATAAGAAATGTCAAAAGTGACGTTTGCAACTTACAAAGTATTATGTTCTAATAATAATTAGTTATTCCAATACTTAACTTAGAAGGCTTTGCATTTCACAATATACTAATGTCAAAAAATTGAATTAAACATTAGAAATGCAGCTGTTTTCATGTTAAGACAAGACATACGTTTGCTTCTAATTTCCATGTACGGCAAACAAAGACAACCGACCGCGTCGCGCCATGCATTACACAACATTCCATTTATACAGCTATTTTTCTATATAAATTTGTATAAAATATTTTTCTATATAAATTTGTATAAAAAAACTGTTTAGGCAAATTCTGTTATACGAAATCTATGTAAAATGTTCTCCTCTTTCGTTTAAGACTGGTTTCAAACCGATCTGATTTAAATTGAGCGAGAAATTAGCAAAAAGCACGCACAGGGTCAGGCGGAACGTTAGGAACGTTACGTTACACTTTTTCGAACATGCAGCCGGTGTTTTATCAATTTATAAGATTGGTGATTCATCAATTTATAAGACGTTATCACGTCAAAAATTCCATTTGTAAAGGACTTCCGTGTACACGCTGTATGTTTATTACTACAAATTTGCTGTATTTTTAAAGACCTAAGTGAGAAAGGTCACTCCTGTACCTCTATAAGCTAGAAACTCGGGTTAGTAAAAAATCTTCATAAGCGAAAAAGAGATCGCTGTCCCCTTAAACTCTTGCTTATCCAGGTTCGACTGTATATATTTTGTAAATTCAATCGTCTTCAAAAAATAACTTAGTTTTGTTAATTCAGATAAGTTCACAAAAGGATATTTCATATTTTTACGTTTTTCATACCATATTTTTCGATTTTATTAATTTTGTTCCCACCAAATCCCGAGCGTAGCACTAGACTCGCATTCGGAAGGTACCGGGTTCGAATCCCGGCGGGGACAGATGTGACTGGGAGTTTTTCCCACTGCTTCTCGCCGAGAAACGGTAATTCCTGTACCGGCCATCTTGTTGAGGTTTCCCTCAACAATTCCAGATAAATATCGAGATGGTTCCTTATTCAAGGCCATGGCCGATTACCTGTCAAACTCCTATGCTCAAAATTTGCCTATCTCATCCTAATTTCCTAAAAATTCCTTCATTCGCCCATTGCTATTAATTAAGTTGAAGTTTAAAAATTGTGGAAAATAACGGGAAGTGTGGTAGAAAAAAAATAGTAATGGTGCGAATGGCGTCTGTTATGACATAAAGTCGAGAAACGGACGTTAAACGCATTATTATTATTATTATTCGGAACCCAAAGGAATGGTGAGACCTCTGGTGCGAAATGCGCCAAACTGTCCTAAGGGGGTTTTTTTGACACGTTAACATTGATTTAGAAAAGCCTCCATCATGCTTTTCTAAATCGATGGTTATACCTTATGCCTCCATAGTTTACCTGTCAAAAACCCCCCTTAGGACAGTTCGGCGCATTTCTCACCAGAGGTCTCACCATTCCTTTGGGTTCCGAATTATTATAAATCAAGTTTGCATTTCTACATTTCTCAAAAACAAGTCACTACGGCTCGTTAATTTCAATTAAAATATTGTGAATGACGATTGTTGTGTTTGTTACTTCAAAAACTGTCATCAACAAAAACATATTGTATTAAATAACAATTGAAACAGTCTACCTGCATGTTGATTGGCGTGCATATCTCATGTATGCCAGTTATATAAAACAAAGGAACAACGCATGTTAGTGACACAATGCAAATCAAAATTTACCTGTTCAATAAACCTGCGCATATACTGTTCAAAAATATTATTATTGTTTTTAATAAAAGTGCACAAAAACAATGCTGAAATCATACTACAAGTGTGTAGGCTTTCACGGCCGGTGTTGATCCAAATCTTCTTGGTTTCCGGGCTTGTATGCCGTGGTCCGTTGGTATTTCTACCTGACGTTTCGTCTACAACTGCGGTAGACATTATCAAAAGCGATGTGGTAGCGGACTTAGTGTCCTTCTAGGCTGCTCACAGGTAAGTGTATCGACAAGTGTGGTACTTCCGTCTTTTATGGTCAGCGTGCTCGTGTTCTCTACTCGGTCGTAGTATGCTCTTCTCGGTCTCTACGAGGTTACCGAGGTTTTGTGCTTTAAGTAATGGAGGTTTTAGGCTTTGAGAGGAAGGGAATTCAAAAATTTTTTAAGTTACAGAGGTTTTTAACTTATCGAGGTTCCACTGTATTTCAAATGGTTTTAAAATAAACACAGTTATAATTATGTTTACTCAAGTATAAATCTATTCTGTTCAAATTCTCGAATATAAATATTTATTCGCCTGATAAAATAATAATGACCGCCACATAGATCATAATACCTAACCTATAAACGTCGAGTTTATATCTACAATTTGCTCTTGTGAATTTATTTATGTGTTGTTTATTAACCTTTTGTGAAGTGTATAGTTGTAACACATTAAAGTTAGTAGAAGTTTTGTGTGCAATTGGGTTAGGATAAAACATTATTTATTTTAATGAAACTTTTTTTTGACGTTTACACTACCGCCATCGGTCGGATTTTTGTGTAAACGTTTGCTTGGTGAATTGAAATTTTGTTCTGACGAATAAGTTTGTGCCAAGATTAGTTAGAATAAATAGAATAGAATAAATTTATTGTCCATAATAGCTATACAGCAGGAGTTCGTCATAAATTTCTTAATTAAAATTAATTTAAAAAAAAAATTGGTTGTCTATAAAGTCGGTTTACGGACGATAGTTTTACGTGATAACGTATTCCGTAATACATAACCTAAATTTATATAATAATTATAATAATTCGAATCTATGATATTGCATCTTTTGCTTCAAATTTAGGTTAATTTTATTTATTAAAATTACTCACCACCTATAATATAATTGTTTTTTTTAACTTTCTTTCTTTCGTATTTATTTTAAGTCTCAAAGATTAACTGTCATAATATTTTGAAAACAATTGTTTCATTGTTTATATAAAATTCCAAAACCTACTTACAATATTTAAGTATTTCCATACGTCAAAAAATTGATTTTTATAATGATAAAATTTGTATGAAAACGGTTTTTTCAAGAGATGAGACCTAGCTAAAACGATTTTTTGCCTCCCAAAATCCCCTTTCAGTAAATTTCATCCAAATAGTTAGGGCCGTTTTCGAGAAAAGCACGCACAGGGTCAGGCGGAACGTTAGGAACGTTACACTTTTTCGTGCATGCAGCCGGTGTTTTATCAATTTATAAGATTGGTGATTCAACAATTTATAAGACGTTATCACGTCAAAAAATCTTGTACTGAATATAGACTTCTATCTTTAATAGTGTTCGGTGAATATGGACATTAGAGAGCTTCTAGTTTGTATAATAAAACGATAGTCCTATTCTCTAGAGCACAGACAATGTCCTTTAGATTGGTATAGTATGGAAACTGCAAAGTTCAAATGAAATTATTGGTGTTCTATCGCGCGTTCGGACATTAATTACAGAGTTCGAGTGTCGCCGCGCATCGAACTGAACTCGTTCAAAGTTCACGGCAATTAAATTCAACATTAAACATCCACCGGCAAGACGTGGTTGACGCTTTTAAGCTTTGCGTAGAGCTTTGCGCACCGGAAAACGGTTATACTTCAACACAGGACTGCATGAAAACATGAAATGTTAAAATTTAATTGCAATAGCAATATTATTTCTCTAAATTAAAATAACTTATATTTTTCTTGCTAAGGACGATGACAGTTGCTAACGCTGGCCAAATCTTTAGAGATGCATCAAAACAATGCACTTTGATAGTTCTTCTGTGTAGATGGGAATATTTCCAGAACAGTTTAGCACCCGGACGAAACCGGGACGCGCCGCTAATGTATTTATAAATAGAAAATATCGGCACGTTACGTTTCGAATTGCATATAGTTAAAGTTAACACTAACTAGCTAAAGTGAGATATCATCACTAATTTTTAATTTGACGACGTAGGTATATTAGTACAAGCATTAACATCAACGGTTTTTTATTTGGAACACAACCATAAAGAAAATTAGATAATTCGGATTAAGAAAGTTCGGTGTCGCGCTTCAAGAATTTAAATTAGTGCAAAAGTTAATTTCCACGAACACTACGTTCCCGCGAAACGGAGTTTTATCTAACAACCTGTTACTATCTCTTTCTATTTGATCACTCAATCAACTTTGTCTGACTTTCTCTAGGGATTTGTTTTCTGGGTGTGTACGTAGTCATTCAATATTACAACGAATGAACAAACCCTAAGGGGATCGGATTGGGGGAATTCTTGAATCCGCACCGACGAGAGTCTTCCCCCAAGGCGAGTTGTTGGCCCCAAGAATGATGAGAAATTCAAATAGATTCTACTAACGAAACAATAGGATATTTTAAAAAATCTAAATTAGTTCAGAAGCAAACAAAAAAAAACTGTTTTAGTAACAAGTAGCGACATCTGTTAGAATTCGCTAAAAGCAATTGGTTCAGAAGCAATTTTGGTAGAATTTGCTCAAAGTTATTAGTTCAGACGCCGGGCAGCAAACGAAATACATTTTGTAGAATTATATCTATCGCACCCGGGTGAAATCGGAACGGATCGCTAGTCTTATATATAATTTTAAAATTATTTTAAACTTGTTCGGTGCTTCACCTGTTATCGAGCTTATTGCTCGGCTTCATTTCCGTCTTGCGACAACTGAATGACCCACTAAATATTTTAATAAAATCTACGAAATTACTAAACTTTCAAATATTCAAATTTCAGATTTTTTTCAATAAAACTTATATTGTTATTTCAACAATTCTGAGTTAAAGAAAGCTAATTTAAAAAAAAATGTGTTAACTGAATCACCACTATGCAAATGTCTAAGAATTAGAGAAATAGATTTGACAGTATAAGAAAAATAAAATATTGAAAAAAAAATAGTGTAAAATTAATTATTTTGAAAGGAAAATATCGAGCGTTAGTTTACTTTACGACAATGCGACCCACTCAACAATGTTACACGGTAAAATATTAACTTTATTATTAATTTACTTTATGAAACTTATTTAATTACACGAACAAATATTACATTTTATATCTTGATTTATTTCATCTCAGAAATTCTTAAATCTTTGTACATTTAATCGGCTTTAGATTTTATTACATAAGATTAAGGCCACAAAATACACAGATTTCTGTGGACATCGTAATAGCAGACTAGTCTAGTGTTTGAATAGAAGTTGATATGATGTTAAAATGAGCGATAGCGAGTTTTAACCAGACAATAGTCACGATATCCATACAGTGGCGGATTTTCCCTATAAGGCTCAGTAGGCCCGGGCCTAGGGCGGCCAATCGTAACAAAACACATTATGTCGTATGGCAGGCCGCACTGCACGGTGAAATCTGCACCGCATCGTATAACAATAATCTTTACTTCCTATAAAAAAGTAATCGGAATATCCAATTTAGATCAATATTTTGGACAGTTGAGTTTTTTTTTAAAACAGACAACTTATTAAAACCGACAATGTTGAATTATTGTCGAGGATTTTGACGTGATAACGTCTTATAAATTGATGAAACACCGGCTGCATGCACGAAAAAGTGTAACGTTCCGAAATGTGTCACGTTCCGAAATGTGTCACGTTCCGCCTGACAGCTACTAAAATTTAGGTTATGTATTATTAAATATGATATTCGAGCGGAATACGTTATCACGTAAAACTATCGTCCGTAAACCGACTTTACAGACAACCAATTTTATTTTTTTATAAATTTGAGGTTAGGTCACATAACGCTCTTCTAAGATGATTTTACGTCAGCTTTGTTGATAGCGCGCAAGTTCTAAGTTTAAAAATGAGTTCGTGATAATTTTAAAATTAAAACAGGAGCTATTTTTCTTGCTAGATCCTCTGCTTGCTCTGAGCCAGAACCAATCAGGAAACAGTATCCTGACACGTGAGCGACACGAACAAAACGCCCACAAATCAACATATAGAGTCAGACAACAGACACGTTTTGCTCTGTGTTTATAGTTGAACCAGATCCATCCACAAAACAAGCTTGAAGAGACGTCTCGTGTGAAGCGAGCGCATAAAAGCAATCAAGAAAATCAGCGCTAGAAAACTAGTAGGCCAATCTAGCAAGGAATCTAGCGGCAAATCCAGTTTTTATTCGTATCGGGGAATCCTTAAAGACTGGACATTCAAAGCAGTGTGACCAATCGATGATGAACGCACGTGGTAATCCCCCATAGTCGAGCGACCTAGCGACAGAGCTACTGAGGTAGTTGCCATAGTTATCGGCTGGGTAAAGGCATCATTCAACTGTCTTGTTGATACCGACTGTTGATCTGTAACGTATGTTGTGCTGTCGTCGAGTTGCCTATACAGACTGACGGACAAAACTTGTCCTTGTTATGAGTTTGTTGACAGCCAAATCAGAATACAATAATTATTCCTTTTTAGAGGAAGAAGGATCATAGAAAACTATATATAATAAATACAAAATTTTGTATTTATTTGTGAGATTCATTAGTATTAATGTTTGTAGATCGCCTGATGAAGTGTTAATTACAACACGAAACGTTGCGAAAAATAAAAATTTCGTCTTGATAGTTTTCTATGATCCTTCTTCCTCTAAAAACAACAACTTACTATATCATCATCCAGGATCTCACACACTTAAATAATTATTCCCCGTACCGGCCATCTTGTTGAGTATTTCCATGGTTTTCCTCAATAATTCCAGATAAATATCGATATGGTTCCTTATTCAAGGCCATGGCCGATTACCCGTCAAACTCCTATGCTCCAAATTTGTCTACCTTATCCTAATTTCCTAAAATTCCTTCATTCACCCATTGCTATTAATTAGTTGAAGTTGAAAAAATGTAGAAAATAACGGGAAGTGTGGTAATTGGAAAATAGTAATGGTGCGAATGGCGTCTGTTATGATACAAAGTCGAGGAAGGGATGTTAAACGCATTATTAATATTATTATTAGTAAATTAATAACGTTTTTCTTGAATATTTTCTTATATAACCTTATGAAAATGTTTTATGAATTTATAGAGAAAAAAATGGAAATTTTAAAAATGTTCAAAAATATATGTTGCCATTTAAAAAAATTGGTTGTCTGTAAAATCGGTTTACGGACGATAGTTTTACGTGATAACGTATTCCGCTCGAAAATCATATTTAATAATACATAACCTAAATTTTAGTAGCTGTCAAACTTGGGCCGATCGTGCTTCTCTATCGCTTATACTGCGCTCTCGCTTGCACGGACAGGGTCAGGCGGAACGCTACGGAGTTACACTTTTTCGTGCGTGCAGCTGGTGTTTCATCAATTTATAAGACGTTATCACGTCAAAAAAATGTATGAATAACTTTCAGGTGAGTTTGAAGTACAAAAAAATATATTTCAGCAATTTCCGATAGTAAATCGCGAGTTGAACAAAAAACAATTTAAATTTTGTTTTGAATCCAATAAGATACAGAAATTATTCAGTGTTGCCAATTCGGTGAACACACCGTATATGCATTCGAAATGAAAACGATGCGGCAACACTGCAATGAAATACGAGAAATCCGATTTACCGCATTTCCCGTCTTAGTGGAAAGAGCTTCGATTCTATGTAAACATCTATCTAGGTACGTAAAGTGTACGGGCGTTATCATAGATTAGAATTGAAAATAATATGTACCTTTCAACTACGATAGTAGTTTAGTGCAGTAAGTTTATATAATAACTAACTGATACCCGTCTGATTCGCTGGACGTAACATAGGTAATCGAATTATCACACTTGGACTTGAAACTTGTTAATTTAAAGTATGTAGGTATAACAAAACAACAAACTAATAAAATAAAAGAATAAGTAATAACGAATACAAAGTCACTATTTATGTACACAAAATATTTACAACACAAGAACACATCAAAATTTTTGATTTTTCTCTGTATTTTCAGGAGTACAGTTGAACCATTCATTTAACTGGCTAATTTAACTAGAGTAGAACCCCTCTAATCCGACACCTTTCGGACTGGGGGTATGGTCGGAACGTAATAAAGGTCGGATTATCAGAAAATACAGAGAAAAATCAAAAATGTTGATGTGTTCTTGTGTTGTAAATATTTTGTGTACATAAATAGTGACTTTGTATTCGTTATATTACTTATTCTTTTATTTTATTAGTTAGAATTTGTTGTTTTGTTTCTGTTACGTTATAGAAAAGTGCTTTTAGTTTGTTTGTTAGTTTTGTTAACGTTTCACTATTGTAGATAAATATTTTCCACCATGAACCAGGGCAGTTTTGTTACCGTATTAGTGAAATTTAATTAAAGCAAAAGTTTTTAATCATATGTCATTCCAGTCGATAGGAGTCCCTTACCGTATAGAGAGATAAGGTAAGCCTCGTCAATTAGCTCGAGTCGTGCCAGGATAAAAGCTCTGTAACGAAGTTATAAGTTCATTTTGTCCTGGTCTACCTTACAAAATGATATATGTATGAAAATCTCGTGTCACAATGTCCGTCTGCGCTAATCTCCGAAACCAGTGAAGCGATTTTAATGAAATTTTGTAAATGTGTCTTGCTCGGTCCAACTTACGCTGTATAGTGGAGTGAAATTAGCCGAAAACAGGCTTTATAATGGGAATAATTCTCTCCTACATATTTTTTGAAAGTTTTTAAAAGTTGTTTGTTATAATTTTTTAAAGTTTTAAAGTTTTCCAACTTTAAAAAATTATAATAAACAATTTTTAAAAGTTTTTATAACGTGATCTTGTTAAGTATATGTGAAAAAAGGGCTCCATAAAGCAAAAAAATTATAGGACCATCATTTAAATAATTTTTGTTCTTTTCAATATGGAGACGGTTTTTCGAAAAAATTATTTAGTTAATAGCCTCACTTTTTCAAAAATAAATTTAAAATTTCAACGGCTATTTATTCTTTTAAATGTTAAGATAACACCATAATTTATTCAAATATATAAATTGTTATTTAATACTATAAAACAATTATTTTATGTATTGTTGCGCTCGAGCTGTAACGGCCGCGCGGAACCGTATTTTCGACAAATAATAGAAAAAAATTGTTCCGGGATTGGGACTTTATTATTGGAAATTTTCTCCTCTTTAATAATCCTTTCTTCAATTTCCGCTATCGCTTATAATTTTTGAGTAATTGCCAAAAATCTAAGGTGCTTTTTTTTCTTTTTTTGTTAATAGCAAATACAATTTTTGTCGATGCAAAATATAAAAAAAACGTCTTTTTCGAAATATTTTCCCGAATCGAATAAGCTATTGCTCATATTTTTGAAAGCCTGGAACTATTTTTCACAGATATCTCACTTCTCGACTAGGCTATGGGCTATGTGCAAGGAGGCGGAGTTACAAATTTTTCTATGCGAGCGTTTGTGGTGAGCACTAGGGGAAACTTCAAACTCAAATTTTCCGTATCTCAGTGAGCAATGTTTATTAAAAGTGAAAATAGTTATAATTTTATGAAGTTTTTTAATTACAAAGAAAACATAGGAAAACTAAGCGATCTAGAAATGCCTGTTGTGTTCCGGGCTGTTGCGCTGATGGCGATTTAAGTAAAATAAAGACCATTGGCGCCCTGTTTGACGTTCCGCTGTCAGTGTAAAGAAATTAACATAAGTTTTTCTTATTACATTTTTTTGACGTGATAACGCCTTATAAATTGATGAATCACCAATCTTATAAATTGATGAAACACCGGCTGCATGCACGAAAAAGTGTAACGTTCCTAACGTTCCGCCTGACCTTGTGCGTGCTTTTCTCGAAAACGGCCCTAACGATTTAAATGAAATCTACTGAAAAGGGATTTTGGGGGGCAAAAAATCGTTTTAGCTAGGTCTCATCTCTCGAAAAAATCGTTTTCATACAAATTTTATCATTATAAAAATCAATTTTTTGACGTATGAAAATACTTAAATATTGTAAGTAGGTTTTGGAATTTTATATAAACAATGAAACAATTGTTTTCAAAATATTATGACAGTTAATCTTTGAGACTTAAAATAAATACGAAAGAAAGAAAGTTAAAAAAACAATTATATTATAGGTGGTGAGTAATTTTAATAAATAAAATTAACCTAAATTTGAAACGAAAGATGCAATATCATAGATTCGAATTATTATAATTATTATATAAATTTAGGTTATGTATTACGGAATACGTTATCACGTAAAACTATCGTCCGTAAACCGACTTTACAGACAACCAAATTTTTTTTTTTTGACACATCATGGCCAACGAAAGTTTTTGACGTATCACCATAAAAAGTGAGTTCAATAAGTCTCTATTACCCACTAGTGGCGCTAGTAGGCTTCGTGCACACAGTCTATATGTATATAGATACTGCCATCAGACTTATGTAAATATGCAAAATTTCAACAAAATCGGGTCGACAAAAATGTGTTTAAAAACGGGTTTCAAGTTTTGACCCAGACAGAGAGTGTGAGATAAAATCGTGTAAAAAAGAATGTGCTTGAGACAACGCGATGGGAGTAAAATTTTTGAAACAAACGCGTCGTGTAGTTCATAAGTAGTGCGTCGGTTAAATTTTCAAAATGTCAGAGTATGTAAATAAACATTAGTTGTAATTGCGTATCGATCAACCCTTTTGAAACCTGTTAACCACCTCATATAATTAAATTGTAAGTACCTAGTAAAAAAAAATGTAATTACTGAAGGGCTGTTTGCCTATGCCATTAACTTCGATCAACAAAGCTTTGATGTTGTAGGTACATTAAATTTATGGTTAAATATAGATATAGTTGTTACTTGAGCGTTTCTCACACTCATTCGCATCAATTTTTAATGGCCACATTCACCGAACGTAAGTAAGTCGGGATTTTGGAACTCTTTGAGTGAAAACAGCGGGATTCTTTCGTCGAAAGCGGGACATAGTAAAAAACGTATATAATCAGAAGTTTTCAAATACCTATTTATCTTTTTATTTGAATTAAAATTACGTTTACGTGATAATAGATAGCAAAAATAGCCATAGAAAATGTATTTTAATAAAAATATAACATTTTAAATCAGAGTTACCCTATCTTTAAATAGTTGAGTCTTATTCGTTTTCAGAACAAAAAAAAACAGAAATCAAAAAAGTTTTATTCATTAGAAAAATATGGCGTTTCAAACAATAGTCTGTGGAGTGAGTGTTACAAATTGCAACTTACAACAAAAGAATAATTATTTATAAGAATTACTTATTCATGATATTTCTGTGAATATTTAACTTCTTTTAAAGTTATCTCTGAGTTATCCCCGAACAGCGGGACTGAGCCTGTCCCGCGCGGAACATTTAATTTTGATTTCAAAATCGGGACGTCCCGCCAAAATCGGGACGTCTGGCAGCACTGGTAAGTAGTCATATGTATTCGGTTCATTTGTTCTTCAGGTAACTATTCCTCCGAATAAATAGCGATAATTCAATTCACCAACCATAATTATGTTTACTGCAGGTAAAAATATATTCTGTCTTACTTCAAGGGTATAAATATTTATTCGCCTGATAGAATAATAATGGCCGCCACGTAGATCATAATACCTAACCTATAAACGTGAAGTATTATATCGGCAGTTTGCTCTTGTAAATTTATATATTAAAGCCTTCTGTGAAATGTATAGTTGTAAAACATTAAAGTTAGTGCAAGTTTTGTGTGTAATTGAGTTAGGATAAAACATTATTATTTTGTGAAACTTTTTTTTGACGTTTACACTAACGCCATCGGTCGTATTTTGGGGTGAACGTCACAATATTCAACAAAAAGAGCAAGGAGTACAGTGCAGTGTGTATTAATTCTTTAACTAATTTTTCTACCTGATATTTTGCTTGATACGGACGGGAACCCTTCGTGTGCGAGTCCGACTCGTTTTTTTTATCCAAAAACAAACATATAAAGACACGTTTATTTGTATAAACCGCAAATTAAAAAAAAAATGTAAAAATAAATTACTCACCGTTAAGCCGGTTAAAAAGGCGACCAATGTTTATCGGTGTTCTTTATTTGCATATCAGAAAAAAATTGCTCACTCTAAGTTTTTGTCAATCTTTAGAAACACGTCACAGCCTGATTAAATATTTGTCCGAACTAATCGTACACAAAAACCATATTTGAAAAGTGCGGTCTTTTAATAAAATAGTTATTGGCGTAACTAGTAGTCTAAGTCATTCATGGCGTGTCATGACTTAGCCTACCTACAAGTTGCGCCCATAATTTTATTCAACAATTGCGCGTTATTCATGTTTTAATTATAATGAGATGTTGTAAATATCTATTTATTTCTTTATAAAAAAACTGTCAATACTAACAGCACCAAACAGCACGATTCAATGTTTTGGTTTGAGGTTAGCCGGTTATGAATAAACGCCATGTCGAAAACATTCGGCCTCTCAATTTTAGCCTCAATGGGTAACAACGGAGTTGTTGTTACCTACTATTTCGTTACGACTCAGAAAATAGTTACGTTTATTTTCATTACTTCACAATGGCCGAGCTAGTAGGAATCTTCATTGAGTTATGACAAGTAATTGTCACCAGTCGGTAAATGGCTATTTAGGGTTCGGTTTTTAGGCATGATAAAACATGAATAACGCGCATGAGTTGAATAAAAAAATTTTACTAACGTCTTTTCATAATATTGAACAAACATAATATTGCACGCATTTAAAAATTTTGAAATAATTATTAGAGAAAACAGAAATAGGATGTATTTATGCAAAAATTTAAACCACTATCGTTTTAAAGCTAAACTGGTGTAACCTCAGTGTTTTATACACTACTAAAATAATAGACATTATTAATTTAAATGAGGTATCATTATAAGTGAACATAACACCTTTCAAAATCGACGCACTTGACTAACGAGTAACAACTAATAAACTAACAAAATCCATCTAGTCAAACTTCGCTTCTTTAGATAATTAGGTAATGAATTTAATATTACGTAATGGATACTTTTAACGATATTGATATATACTTGGAACTCAAAACTATTTTGTTGTCTATTTCATTTGCGTTATCTATCTATACAGAGTGACCGGTAATTGCTCGTATTCTTCTCGGGAGAAGAAACTATATATGACTAATTTGCAATGATTGGCAAGATGGTTAAGCAGAACAGCCATTGGCTGGACTTCGCCAAAATAAAGAATCTATTCTATTCTATTCTATTTAACCTCTATCACTTGGGGATCGGAAATGCGTCATTTTCGAGAAAATTTACTTCGGTTTTCTTTTTACAAGAATCCGAATTTTGGGAGTTAAAAATAATAAAAATAATTATTCTCACTTATTGGCCTGAATTTTTCCATGATCTCTTATTAATTGGCCAACCTTCCTAAAGCTAAAAACCACGAAAATTACTGTTAGAATTTATGTTGTGTGTTAAAACTTACAATAAATAAAAAAAAAACATTAAAATTGCTTCACAGAAGTGTCATTATCATAAAAAAGTGATAGAGGTCGTAGTTTCTTCTTCCGAGAGGAATACGAGCAATCACCAGTCCGCCGCGTCTGTTAGTCTATAAATACGATAAACTCAAAAACTACCAAACAGTGATACTGTTTTCACTAATAGAAAGAGCGATAAGCGACGAACGTTTCTGTATATATAATTTGTAAATATTTTGTACAAAATGGCTGAACTACGACGGTGTTTTGTCAAAACAAAACTGTTTTCATACGCTTACATGTCTAGCGCTGGCCAAATCTTTAGAGATACATCAAAACAATGTATTTTGATAGTTCTGCTGTGTGGAAGGTCAGGCACCACGAATCTAAAAGGCTCGGAAGTTAGATTCGAATGCAGGCTTGCACTTGTACAGTCTGTTGAAAAACTACAAACTCGCTACTCAACAAAACTAACATAGCAATAACAACTTGACAATAGCGTACTCGACTGTACTTTAAAGCCGGAAAGCGACAAGTGACAAAGGCAACGAGCGATCACGGCCAATCATCGACGAGCGCACGTTCCGTGCGGGTAGCTGGGAGGTGGTGGGAGTATCAACGGCTCTAAAATGTACCTTTGCGACGCTGTTTGTGACTAACTTCCGAACCTTTTAGATCCGTGGCGCGTACTATATTTCCAGAACAATTTTGCACTCGGGTGTTAACAGGCAGTGTGCAACTGTCTGTTAATACTGTAACACCGTCTTAACTGTGGGATACATATTCTATCTTTTTCTCGAATGTTCGAAACTCTTCTCCACCTGCTTCCACAGAAACTCTTATAAGTGCTTGTATACCAATGTGCGCAGTGTCACAATATCGAAGTCGTGTCCTCTATTTTTCGAGCACATAACTCCCTCAAACAATATTATCTACTGACTGAATTCCTGACACAAAACTATTTCATACCCTTAGTTTGTATAGCACAAACTTTATGTTACTCAAACTACATGTGACAGTGAATAAGTAGACGCAACTTGTGGCTTACGGTACTTACAATAGCCTGAAATATTTTACTCGTAAAGAGATAAACAAAATTAACCAAAAGGTACATGAATAAAATACGAAATACCAGCGGCCCGATCCGGCTTAGCCCGAGTCTGTAGATTGCAACCGTTTTTTCGTCGACTTACGTTGCAAAAAGCGTTTTTATTTCAACGCGATAATATATCGCCTATCTCCAGTGCCGGATTAAGACTCCTTGATGCCCTATAAGCATTTCTTGTTTATAGGCTTAATCTCTAATATGTTCAGTTTATAAAAAAAATCAAATTGATAGAGAAAAGTTAAAAAGCTTAGATTTTTAGGAAACAAATTGAATTTTACAATCAATGCTCTCATTGAAAATTTGGCTGTCTATAAAATCGGATCTTAGGCATTTTTATACAATTAATATAAAAAAAAGTTTCAAAACTTTAAAATTAAAAAAATTGAACCTTTAATAAATAATGTTTTATCGTTTCCATTATCAAAAATAATTTTTTTTTAACTTTTATACTTCTAAAGATAAACCAGTATAGGTAGATCAAATTTTTGAAAACATGACAAAAAAAAATTGTTGACACGGTTATTACAAATAACATGAACCATTTAAAATGTCTGACACCTCGAATATGTTCGACATATTCGAGGTGTCAGACATTTTAAATGGTTCATATTATTTGTCAGAGAACATTATTTTAGCGTTTTGGTTGAAGTTTTTAAGCTATCCAATTAAAAAAACAAACAGTATCTATAAATTTTTACATGTCGTCAAAACGACATCTTTCGGAAAATTTAGAGCCCCAAAATCCAAAAAAGTCATAGAGGAAATAGGTGTCAGACTAGGCCTAATGAAGCCATATACAAAGTTTGGGGAGAGTATGTGTCAGTAAAATTTTTGCCGACGGGCACTCTATAATGTCAAGCAATGAATTCCGTTTCCTATATAATTCATACGTCACTGGTTCTAATATAGATCTGATAAACTCAAGGAATGACAGAAATTTTTATTTGCCAGCAATTTTTCATCTATTATGAGAGAAATATGTCTGCTGATATCGTACATTAAGGAAAATACGATAGCTCTAAACTTTTATATATACCTTTGAGCCTTACTGAGAAAAAAAAACAAGAGACATGAGAGAAAAAGAAGACAGTCCTACTTGAAGTGTTCAGTTGTTTATAGATACGAAAGCTTTACTTCATTAATATACACATGAAATCCAATAACCCAACAACAAAACACAAGAAACTTAATATACGTTCCATTGTCGAATGTTAAGTGCTTCGAGGGTCATATTAATTTGGTATAGCGAATTTATTTTTCAACATTACTTTTAAAGCTTCCCAAGCAATAAAAAAATAAAAAAATGTTAATACAGAATTTATTAAACCTTTTAATATAAAAAAGCGAGTGTTTTTTAGATCACACGACTGAAGTAAAACTTCTTCCTGCCATAATTTGTTACTAATCACCCGAAAATTCACAAAATATTGATTTTAAAATGAATTTACAATTTTATTCACTTTAAACGTATTACATAAAGATAATGAAAACAAAAGTAATACATTGCGATTACTTAGCTCTCGTTGGATATTAGTCACCCGATAGCGCCACTGGCAAGTAAATAGTACTGTTTATATTTTAGGCCACCTGATGGCGCCAAGTATGTGTCATTCTAATGTTAGTACTGCTTATATTTTCGGCCACTCACACTTACCTGTGAGCAGCCTAGAAGGACACTTCGCCCGCTACCACAATCGCCTTTGATAATGTCTACCGCAGTTGTAGACGAAACGTCAGGTAGAAATACCAACGGACCACGGCATACAAGCCCGGAAACCAAGAAGATTGGGATCAACACCAGCCGTGAAAGCCTACACACTTTTACTCATCTGTAGACTGTAGACCAAAAATGCAAAGAATACCACGCCAGAGTACTGTTTATCGAAACTTTACTGTACTAACAAAAATAAATCCCCCCTTGTCATGTTTATATCTTACTTTTAATTTCTCTGAATTATACTATCTCCGTTTTTGTAATCTTCTATTTCTTGTTAACCGACTAAAACACATTAAGAAGTCGCTAGCGACGAAAAAATAACTAATTATAAAGTTTATTTGTACATTTTAAGTGACTTTTTACATTGGGCTGATGTAAAAATTAAAATTTCTCAGATGTAGCACGATTGTCAACAACAATTTATTTTTTCTTTTATTTGATTCTTCGTTATGTTAACAATTACAGTCTTGCTGCAAAAGGGTTACCTATATATTTTTAATTTTGCATCACAGTACAAAAAATTCCAGCCAATTGGGCGACGGGACCATTCCAACTTCAAAAATGTCGATATTTGGTTATAATAAAGAATATAAAATTTCTGATATCGCGTGAGGTGACGCGGATAATGGCTAGTATTCAATTTGATATTTGCTATTCGTTTCCATGGTTACCTATATAATATGTTCCACGTCATGTAAAAATTAATCAAAGCATGCCTAACTAGTTTATTTCAGACAGATCCATAAAACAAAAGAGGGGCTAATTTTTTTGACTTGATAACGTCTTATAAATTGATGAATCACCAATCTTATAAATTGATAAAACACCGGCTGCATGCACGAAAAAGTGTAACGTTCCTAACGTTCCGCCTGACCCTGTGCGTGCTTTTCTCGAAAACGGCCCTAACGATTTGGATGAAATTTACTGAAAAGGGATTTTGGGGGGCAAAAAATCGTTTTAGCTAGGTCTCATCTCTCGAAAAAATCGTTTTCATACAAATTTTATCATTATAAAAATCAATTTTTTGACGTATGAAAATACTTAAATATTGTAAGTAGGTTTTGGAATTTTATATAAACAATGAAATAATTGTTTTCAAAATATTATGACAGTTAATCTTTGAGACTTAAAATAAATAGGTACGAAAGAAAGAAAGTTAAAAAAAACAATTATATTATAGGTGGTAAGTAATTTTAATAAATAAAATTAACCTAAATTTGAAGCAAAAGATGCAATATCATAGATTCGAATTATTATAATTATTATATAAATTTAGGTTATGTATTACGGAATACGTTATCACGTAAAACCATCGTCCGTAAACCGACTTTACAGACAACCAATTTTTTATTTTCAAAATATTTCCGAAACTATAACGTTCAGAAAACAAAACTTTCTTGAAAAAATAAATAGAATAATAAGCCGTTATGAAAAGTGTATCATTATTATAATATAAAAAACACCGTTTTAGCATATATCTCTTCTTCGCATGCGCCGATTTTCCCTAAAAACAATAGGGCTCTTCATATTTGCATACCAAACATCCTCCCAAAATTTAGTTTCAATCCGCTCATCCGATTGACCTGTATCGTGTTCATAGACAAATAGACTAACAGAGGCACAGAGTTTTTCCAAAAATATGTTTTTTGAATTCGGGGAACCTCAAAACGGAAAAGTGATTTTTGATCTGAACTAGTACCATTCCCCACTTGTGGGTTGGAATGGTAAAACGTACTAGAAACCTCACATGATTATTTATAAAGAAAACTCTTCAGTTAAATCTGTATGTTTTCAAGACAAACACAGGAGCTTGATTTTGTATAAAAATATATCATATACCTATATCACGGGAAACATAATATGAAAGCCCTAGAAAAAGATCAAACTTTGCTTCTGGTTATATACAGCCGGTTAAAAACTAGCAAACTTCTGTCTAGATAATCAGGGCTATTATCCGCTAATTTAATCACCAACACTCTGCGTAATCAATTTAGTATATTTCGTATTCTGCTAAGCAACGTGACTAGCACGAGTGTTTAAATTGATCACGTGACGTGTTTATAAGAGTGGATAAATTGTAACCGGTAATAGAGAACCCGTCGACAAAAGTTTTACTGACACATACTCTCCACAAACTTTGTATATGGCTTCATTAGGCCTAGTCTGACACATATTTCCTCTAGGACTTTTCTTGATTTTGGAGTGTTTTCCCTCTAAATTTTCCGAAAGATGTCGTTTTGACGACATGTACAAAATTATAGATACTGTTCGTTTTTTTAATTGGATAGCTTAAAAACTACAACCAAAACGCTAAAATAATGTTCTCTGACAAATAACATGAACCATTTAAAATGTCTGACACCTCGAATTTGTTCGACAAATTCGAGGTGTTAGACATTTTAAAATCCGACACTTTTAACCTTTGACTTTGAATAAATTTTTAAACAGAAGTAGGATCGGTGGGAACTTTTGATATTTTATTTGTAATAGTGTACTTATAAGACCTGTACCAAATTTCAGCTCTATGCAAACTATTGTATACCTGCCACCATGTTCTTGTCTATTTTGACCAGTGATGTGCCGAATCGTTAAAAATGTATATCCGCGGATACGGATCTGAATACGGATTTTTGGTTTCAAGATCCGCGGATACGGATACGGACCTTATCTTTCTTAGAGTACGTGGCGGTAAAAATTGCACATCGACCTTTGGAAAGAGACTATCTGTTATGGGAAAAAGTTATCATCCTCTTTAAGTGTTAACTCTCATAACAGATTGTCTCTTTCCAAAGATCAATGTGCAATATCTCATTATAAAGATGTTGATTTAGTACCTTTGAGTTATGTACTATTGGTATGGTACTCACTACGATACATTTTTGCAATATAAAGGTGCACATCGACCTTTGGAAAGAGACTATCTGTTATGGGAAAAAGTTATTGACTTCTTTAAGAGTTAACTCTCATAACAGATTGTCTCTTTCCAAAGATCGGTGTGCAATATCTCATTATAAAGATAGTTTTTTAGTACCTTTGAGTTATGTACTATTGGTATGGTACTCACTACGATAAATGTTTGCAATATGAAGGTGCCAAATACGATTTAAAAATAATCTGAATGGAATCAGGTTTTCATTATTACCTAATCACCTATATTGAAAATTAATAAGGTAAAAGATCCGCCAAAAACTAACGGATACGGATCTTTCTTCTCCCTCGGATATCCGCGGATACGGATATCCGGCACATCACTCATTTTGACCGGACTATGCACTAAAACAGCTTCTGCAATCAATAGAAAACCAAACAATGGACATAAAGTCAAAAAGACTAGAATTATTATTGTTGTTAAAGTTTTATGATGTATCTACTTGTAGAGAGATTTGTGAGTTTTATAAATAAGCCAGCTTTGAAGCTTGTCCTGCAGTGTTTGCACTGACACAGTGAACTGTGATCGTTGGTCAACCACAACAAAGCAGACCGGGAACAGAACTTTGTGACCGATATTATGTACAATAGGTGTATATATAATGGAGACTACGCCCCATACATAAAAGAACTTCTGAAAGAAGCGCCTCGTGTTCGCAACCAGTAGCGCGTTATTGGTACGTACTACAGTTTTCAAGTGCTTTTTACTTTAACAAAAGATGCTTTCTCATAATTTTAAATCGACTCTGTTAATCCTTTTAGATGACTCAAAAGATCCGGCTTTACCTTTCTTCGTCTCTTCCGACGCTAAATGATTCAAGGTGTCAACAGTACAAGATGGCATTTATTAATGACGTCTGAGAAGAAAGGCCGCTGTACACGAGGCTAGATTTGACTACTAGTTTTCTAGCGCTGGTTTTCTCAGCGCTCGCTTCACAGGTGACGTCTTTTCAAGCTTGTTTTGTGGCCAGATCCGGTGCGCGTTGCAGTGACAGTTCAAATATAAACACAGAGCAAAATGCGTGTCTGTTGCTCTGACACTTATCTGTGAGCAGCCCAGAAGGACACTTCGCCCGCTAGCACATCGTCTTTGATAATGTCTACCGCAGTTGTAGACGAAACGTTAGGTAGAATTACCAACGGACCACGGCATACAAGCCCAGAAACCAAGAAGATTCGGAAAGATGAAGGTTTGAATCTAAGTAAAACCTGGACACCAGCACTGTGCATTTATGCAATACCAACCCACTGAATGGAACGACCAATCACAGAAGAGCATACTACGACCGAGTAGAGAACACGAGCACGCTGACCATAAATGACGGAAGTACCACGCACTTACCTGTGAGCAGCCTAGAAGGACACTTCGCCCGCTACCACATCGCCTTTGATAATGTCTATCGCAGTTGTAGAGGAAATACCACGGCATACAAGTCCGTAAACCAAGAAGATTTGGAACTGTATAAAGATCATAAAATATAAAATAGCTCAAAGCACATATTTCCACAATAAATCCCCGGTGGTCGATTCGACAAGCTGGAAAACACACGCCTCTGTAAAAATGCTGAACACTCTCGAGGTCTAGAAGAAAAGCCGACAAACTCGGTTGAATTTATGGCACCTAAAGGTACTACATCGTACGAACCCCGGCTCCTCGTCCGTCTGTCTTCACACAATAAAATCACCGCGTTGCACACCGTTCACAAAAAGTGAACTTGAGCTTGGGTCAAACCAGAAATTATGTATTTTTTAATTATGTTCTTTATTGCCAACTGCACTTTTGGTATCTGTCTAGACTACGAACAGCTACTCGAGAGGTGAGAAAAAGTCGCTTTTTAAGATCCCGTACCTCGCACTTTGCAGGATTTTTTTTTGTTTAATATAGTAGCTTTTTGATGTCAAAGATTTATTTAGAAAAGTTGCTTGAAACAAAAATCTAGGTTCGTCTCTCAATTGATTCGGAAATGAGCCTTTTTCCTGAAGTACGAAAAATCACTCACTAGTAGCGCTAGTAGTTCGGTAGGGACAAACACTGTCAAATCCCCATATAAACACACATTAAAGTGTACTTGAAAAAAAATGTTTTTAACAGAAGATGATGTTCCTGGAGCAAAACTAAAATTTGCAACTGTAAAAGATAACAATGTAGTAACATTAAAACGTTGGCTTGCGTGTCGTAATTTAAAAGTATCTGGAAAAAAAATGAATTAATAGACAGGTTAGTATGCAGACTCTAGTAAAATACATATTAGCGATAAATTCAAACTGTAATAAGAGAAATTGAAAATAATTATGAATTTCAGATTTATTTCCAAATGAAATATGAATCAAAAATATATGGTAATAAAATAAATTTAATTAAATATAATAAATGAATATAATTTAATAAAAGATTGAGGTTATATCTCATTCTAATCAATGGTAATAAACTGTCAAAAATTTACTATTCATTTTTTATTCATTTAATTAATTTTAAAAATAATTTCGATAACATATGTAAATGATGACTCTCAGTGATAAGTTTATCAGTTCAAAATTTTTTTTATTTCAGATTTATATTTTTAAATAAAATAATATCACGTAAATAACATTGGTTGGCATGTAAATATTTTATGTTTGTCCCTACTACTAGTGCTGCCTCTCGTGACACTTTCGCTGCACTATTCTCAGGAAAAAGGCTCATTGAACACAAACGAAAATGAGAGAGATCAAAGTTGGCCGATGATTTTAAAATTTGGAAATAGATTTTGATTTCAAGCAACTTTTCTAAATAAATTTTTGGCGTGTCCGTTATCAGAAAATAAAATAACTTCATTATTTTCTTTGTAACTTCCCTGAAGACAAAACATTAGATATTATGTTCCGAGTTTCATCTAGAACAAATACTATATAGATAATATTTACAATCTACTCATATATCCTTTGTGAAATGTTTTACTTTGTCTTTTTTTGCAAACTGCGACCACTGATTGCAATATCTTTTTTCGCCGACGGCATGTCCAAGATTGAACTTCTTAAATAATAAAAGTACAGCAGTAATCGCAAATCGCAGTTAAGGGACTCCGACTAACCTTATGGAATTTGGTTCTCGGTTAAATATATTCGGGTGGTCAGTTCAAAATAGTCTGGAATTTTTATTTTTCGATTATATAAACGCTAAAATAAAAATTTCAAGTTGCCTGTAAAACATATTTTTTTCGTTTATTTTTTTGCAAATGTCATATGCTGCGCAGAAGCGAAATAACCGCAAACTCTCTGCCAGACTCGCGATTCCAGATTCATCCATTGATAAAATACTGTTCTTTTTAAGTAAAACTTCTTTAGGCACGCTGAGTAAGCTGGTAAATGCCTGACGAAAGCGTTTACGGAAGTGCATCATCGGACGAGGCGAACGGTGCGTGATCGTTCGAGGCGAACGGTAGTTGAGAGAGAGATATAAGTTAGTAAAGATAGTAAGAGAGAGAGAGTTACGTTTCGTATATTGAAAGTTGAGAGGGAGATATAAGTTAGTGAGTGCGACAAAGACGGAACATTAATCGAATTTTTTTTTTTGGACAGCTATTTGACGTTTAAAATGAAAACAATTGTTTTTGTATCAAAAATACATTTCATCGAATTTTGTTGCATTTTGTAACGGGAAATAATGTAGGTTAGTTAATAAATCCTTTTAAATGTATTATAAATTATGCTAATAAATATATATACATATTTTGCCTATTAATTAATCAAAAATTATATTTTAAACATTTCGTCTTTGTAGATATGTGCTACAGAGTGAGGTTATATTGTGTCCTTAAATCAGGATGTCTATAATCACAATATGGTGATAAATTATCGAATATTATTGTATCATTATTATATATGGCAGGAAGAAGTTTTACTTCAGTCGTATGGTCTAAAGCACACTCGCTTTTTATTATTTCAACTTGCCTAAAACATATACCCTAAATTCGTCGCCAGCTCTCCGCCTATAACAAATACACTATTAGATGATACACGTACCCGTTGCAGGGTTAACTAATTAAAGATTATTTTTCTAACAAACAAGTAGCTTATTCATAACCCATCTAAACATAAAACATCAGCAAGCGAATGCTGTTCCGATTTACAGACATCAAGTAATATAAATATTTAGGTTTACAATGAGCATTATAAAAAGACACAGTAACACTGACATAATGTACGCATGTCAGTGGTAACTGGGTTCGATCTTTGCTTTAATAAAATCTTACAGAAGAACAACCGCATAGACCCGTTTTGAAAATCAAACATACATAGTACAAGATCCCGATTTGGCTCGATCTTAATCCATCGAGTTTTCTATTCAAATTTGAATTTTGATAATATAATGTAATAATAAAGAAAAAGTGATTTGGTTGCCATTCAATTTCTTGGCACAGCTATTTTTAATAAAAAATTTAAGTTGGTAATTTTATTTCTGAAATGTAGTTATCGAGTTTTCAGGTAAATTTATTACGAATCGAAAGTAAAATATATGTATATAAAATGCTAAAGTTAGGTCGACATTTTGATTCCTGGCATAAAACCAGATGGGCAGGCACCTTCGAATTAGTATTTTGCAGTTATAGGGTTTTTTATATGGGGACCGAGCTTCGTGACTTTCACGCCAACTGGTGGTAAACATTTTCATTTTATGGGAGCATTTATTCAAAATATAATGATATATTATGAGCAGGCTTTGGATAAAAAAATTGCATTTATTTGTCAATTAGTGACAGTTTGCGTTTCAGTTATCGAAAATATAAGTAAATTACAAATTAAATACTAATATTATACAAAATATTATATTATAAAAAAGAAATTATTTATACATGCGTAATTTTTACATTACACACTTTAGACACTGTTGTTTGTGGTACAACTTTGCGGTTATGACAACTTGCCCATTTAAATAACGTTCTACAACATCATATACAATATGATCAGAATTGTATAATTTTTCGCCTTTTGAGCTATTCTGTCCATGTACACGAGTATTAATTACAGGTCGAAATGCGTACTTCTTATTTTTTCCATTTTTTTCAAATAATTTTCATTGTTTACTATTATAAAATAATCCCATTTACTTCATTAATTCGATACTAGAGAGCGCCAACTTCGCCAGTAGTGCTGCCTCTATGTTTCACGCACGGTCCCCATTGTCATATATGAAACTGTAGATAATTTTATAGCTAACACGTGGAACATATAAATGTAGGCAACGAATAACAAATATAAACATACAAAAAATAATTAAAATTATCGATCAATTTTTCAGACAATTATATTGACAAAAATATATAATTATAATTCATTAAATTTACGTTTCAATATTATTAAATTATTATTAAAGATACGGCCCGAGGGCCGGATCCGGCCCTTAATCCTTAATCCCTTAATCTATTCTGAAAATAACTACCTCAAATATGACACCTGACATCAATTAGCTTATCAAAAACAAGAGAACTCAGGTGTCTGGATCCTCAAGCTCAAGATAATTTACTATTTTTATTACCTTTATACAAAAATTGATATAAATTACTCGTAAATAAATAAGGATTTTAATTTAGTATGTGTTTTAGTTTTAAATTTAGTATCTGGCCCGCTAACACATCCCAAATCTTATAAATGATCCTTTAGAACAATCAGTCTGACATCCTTATTCTATATGACAGGGAGTTTGAATAAGACATTAGACTGCTCCTGACGTACGGAAACTGTAATTATATGGATCACAATCTAAGGCCATTGTTCGATCAAAGTGATTGTTCCCAAAAAACGACTGTCTATGAACCGTTGGCTACCTATAAAAAGCCAGTATAAGCAAAGGTATAATAATCTGGTCGAAGCACCGGATTTAGAACACCGTATCTACGTTTTACGGTCGAGTGAGACATGTCATAACTATCAGTCAGTTTGACGTTAAACGCCCAACGTTTGTTTACCGCTGATTCAGAACATATGTTCCAAATTAACAAGTTGCAAAACGTCAGTAGCACATTTTAAATTGTTCCAAGTTATCAATTTCAGACTACTCGCATGGTAATTGCTCTTTCCAAAACCATTCTACTCGCATGGCAATTAGTGACGTGCCAGATATCCGTATCCGCGGATATCCGAGGAGAAAGAAAGATCCGGATTTGTTACCTTATTAATTTTCAATTCATAGATGAAATTTTATATATATAGGTGATTAGGTAATAATGAAAAACTGTTAAATTCCATTCAGATTATTTTTTATTTTTTACAAATCGTCTTTGGCACCTTTATACTGCAAGAATTTATCGTAGTGAGTACCATACCAATAGTACATAACTCAAAGGTACTAAAAAACTATCTTTATGATGAGATATTGTACATCGATCTTTGGAAAGAGACAATCTGTTATGAGAGATAACTCTTAAAGAGGTCAATAACTTTTTCCCATAACAGATAGTCTCTTTCCAAAGATCGATGTGCAATATTTACCGCCGCGTACTCTAAGAAAGTTAAGATCCGTATCCGTACCCGCGGAACTTGAAAGAAAAGGATCAACGATTCCGTAAAAATTAAAATACATCATAATTTTAGCATGAATTATATTTCCTATATTTAAACAATATTACGTCATGTTAGAGGCTAGAAACGCTACTAGGTTTGCCAATTATAGTTTTCTAGCGCTGGTTTTCTTGATTGCTGTTATGTGCTCTCTTCACACGAGACGTCTTTTCCAGCTAGTTTTCTGAATAAATCTGGTGCGTGCGCAGTGACAGTTCAAATATAAACTAGTGATGTGCCGGATCGTTAAAAATGTATATCCGCGGATACAGATCCGAATACGGATCTTAACTTTCTTAGAGTACGCGGCGGTAAATATTGCACATCGACCTTTGGAAAGAGACTATCTGTTATGGGAAAAGTTATTGACCTCTTTAAGAGTTAACTCTCATAACAGATTGTCTCTTTCCAAAGATCGATGTGCAATATCTCATTATAAAGATAGTTTTTTAGTACCTTTGAGTTATGTAAGTACTATTGGTATGGCACTCACTACGATAAATGTTTGCAATATAAAGGTGCCAAATACGATTTTTAAAAATAAAAAATAATTGTTAGTAGAATTTTTGTTCCAAAATATGTATTGAAGGAGATTTATTTGGTTGAGGAACAATTGAAAATAAGCTTTACCAGTGTATCGCTTGTGGCCAACGTTTCGAAAAATATATTTTCATCATCAGGGCCTCAATGCAAGTTAAGATGGTAAATTGTAAAAATAATTCTAATATACATGATCATTTATTATGAATCTCGACAAATTTTTAAATTTAAAATTATCATAAAACAGTTTTTACAGTTTTTACAATTTACCATCTTAACTTGCATTGAGGCCCTGATGATGAAAATATATTTTTCGAAACGTTGGCCACAAGCGATACACTGGTAAAGCTTATTTTCAATTGTTCCTCAACCAAATAAATCTCCTTCAATAAAAAATAATCTGAATAGAATTTAACAGTTTTTCATTATTACCTAATCACCTATATATATAAAATTTCATCTATGAATTGAAAATTAATAAGGTAAAAGATCCGTAAAAGATCCGCCAAAAACTAACGGATACGGATCTTTCTTCTCCCTGGGATATCCGCGGATACGGATACGGATATCCGGCACATCACTAATATAAACACAGAGCAAAACGTGTCTGTTGTCTGACTCAGAGCACAATGACGCCATGTTGGTTTATGGGCGTTTTGTTCGTGTCGCCCACGTGACAAGATACTGCTTCCTGATTGGTTCTTGCTCATACCTAGCAGCGGTAGCAAGGAAAACAGCCCCTGTTCTAATTTTAAAACCTATTTTCTGAGCTAGCAGGCGAGCCCGTAGTGAGGTCATTTCCAGGCCAGCAGAACTCCAAACAGTGTTTCTAGCCTCGTGTGCAGAGGTTTTTACAAACTTGACCTCTTTATAATATTAGTATGGATAAGAAAATGAAAATAATGACTTCTAAACGAATAGTTTTGTATTTGAATGGGCTACCCGCATAGACAATAGCAACGCACTCGAAGGCAAATTAATTCATGACATACACACGGCGAATGTCTCTCAACGCGAGCCACAATTACACAGCTAAAAATAAACAATAGCATAACTATTTATAAAGCCACATATATAATATGTCCACGTAATCATAAATATTGCGTAAATGGCACATGTAATCACTTAATTTAGTCAAAATTAAAACCACTTATTCGTAAAATTATATTGTTTTCTACTCTCCGTTAACGAAACCTCTTTATAACGCAACTAGCGATCCCGTCCGGTTTCACCCGGGTGTAAAAGAACGAATGGGGAAAGGAGGAACATGAGTACACACATTCATATTAGTTTACCGAGATGAATGTTGTGTTCAAATTTCATGATGATCGGAGTTACCGTTCAAAATTTTTTGTCGATAAAAAGCAGTTTTTATACTTTTTTTAACTAATAATTTTTTTTTTATTAATTAAATAAAATTAAAATAAATTTTAATGTAAGCCTTAGAAGAAAGCAATGTAGAAAATAAAAAAAAAAAATAAAAATGCATTCGCCCAACGCAGGGCTCGAACCCACGACCCTGCGGTATTGACAGCCTTGTGCTCTACCGATTGCGCTAGCCGGCGTTGTATTCTTACATCGCTAATATGAGTATACTTAGTTAGTGCATTTCACCTGAATAGAAGCTTATTTTTTAGATACATTTGGAACATTTTTCATTACTGCTCCGCTCCTAATGGTCGTAGCCTGATTTTATATAGCCTATAGCCTTCCTCGACAAATGGGCTATCCAACAAAAAATTTTTTTTTCAATTTTAACCAGTAGTTCCTGAGATTAGCGCGTTCAAACAAACAAACAAACAAACAAACTCTTCAGCTTTATATATTAGTATAGATAAAATACCCGTTCGCTATATAGAGTTTACACTGTAGTTTTTTATCGATCATAAAAATATGATTCCCTGAAATCCGCACTTATTACGGACCTGGCCTTGACTTAAAATTGCACCAAAATTAAAACAGAAAGAAATGAAAAATGAAATATTAATTTTAAATGTGTAATATTCGTCTGTTTGTGCATTTCACCTCTATACACTGTACCAACATTAAAAAAAAAACAACATTGTGATTTCATTCTTTTATGTGGCACTAAAATTAATGTCAACATTTTAACGAACATGTTCCTTTTTTTGTTTACTTTGCCGCTGCCTTTTCGTATTACTAACAAAATATCATTTGTGTTTATTTAAAAAAAAAATGCGAAGAAAACTTCTGTCAATCTGGAACCGAACTTGATTTAAATATCAAATAAGTAGAGCAAAGTGAACGTAGGTACAGAATGATTGATTCACTTTGCGAACTTGACAAACGGAAATTCTCTGTTCATATATACATAAGAATATATGTAGAATACAACACGGAGAGACAGAGATAAAGAACGCCAATATTTTGATCATAGAGATATCTCTATGGTTTTGATCGAATCGGGAGAGGTCGTGAAATAACGATCGCGTAAAATCGGTGACAAGTGAACGTAGCCCCAGATCTATCTCGTACCAACGTGACAAACGGAAATTAAGGCTGGATTTGCCGCTAGATTTGACTACTAGTTTTCTAGCGCTGGTTTTCTTGATTGTCGTTATGTGATCGCTTCACACGAGACGTCTTTTCACGCTTCTTTGGACGTTTATTGTCTTTGAATAGAACGCACAGTGTTTGTGGGCGTTTGTTCATGTCGACCACGTGACAAGATACTGTTTCCTGATTGGTTCTTGCTCAGATCAAGCAGGCGACCAAGCAAGAAAAATAGCCCCTGTTCTAATTTTAAAATCTATCTTGTGAGCTAGCAGTGACGTCATTTCCAGCTTCGTACCCAGCCAGCAGAAGTCCAAGCTGTGTTTCCAGCCTTTACTCTCTCAAGGACACTGCACACGAGGCTGGTTTTGCTGCTGGAATTGTTGCTGGAGACTCGCGTTCGTGGTGGATTTCAGAATTAGTCCGTCTGAACTCATTGCAATTATACACTTAGTTGGTAAACTGGCCGCGATCTATATCGACGTATGGGCACAACAGTTTTCCAACGGCAAAGCGGGAAAAATCTTCGAGACTCTATTCTCGTGATATTTAAGTTGGTGTTGTAAATAAAGATAATTTAATCAAACTCGAAGTTATTAATAGCACAAAAGAACCTGATCAACCACCAACACCACATAGCGATCCTGCCAGTTAACACCAACACTACATGGCGATCCTGCCAGTTAACGGCAACACTACATGGCGACCTTGCCCAGTTTGCACGGAACCCTCGGTGCGCGATTGTCCTTGTCTAGACAAGATCTTTTGAAATACAAAACTGCATCTGTATTTTGCAATGACATTAATTCTTTCTGACAGCACGGCTGTCGATAATTTAAAGTCTAGAATCTAGATAGAAGTTTCGGATATCTCGTTACACATTTGAGATTTTCATTTTATCTTTGCGTTCCGATGACTTGTGAGAATAATAATGCCAACAACACAACAACGAACAGAATATTGTTATTGTAATCAGACTTTGCCAGTTCCATTCTTTTCCGCCCATCGTCTGATTCCCTCTGATCGGGTTTCATTATACAGATGTTCTCGTTCATCACGCACCATCCATCTCTGTCTGGACTCTGAACTCGAGAAGGTTTTCCTCACGACAACTTGTGCTGTCCCACTGCACACCGAAACGAGCGTTTTCAAGTACTAATTTTACTTCCGGGCGACAAGATGCGTGCCTGCGAGATATAATAGACGGAAAGCTGGCTACGTAGAAAATGGGTGACTCGGTGCAGAGCTGAAAATTTGCAGAATAATAGGAGATAGTACAAGTAAGTAGGGAAAAAATTGCCAGAAGGCTAGGCGGAAGATAAAGAGCCGTCAGAAGGCGCTAATGTTGCGAAAAATCAGTGCACTTCTGGCAATTTCTATATTTATTCTGTAATTCAAAACTAGATTATATATTATATATATTATACATTATTTAGTTATAAGGGCATACTGAAAATTCAAACATGACATAATAATTACATTCGATAAATATTCAAAATTAATAATGACAATTTGATAGAAATAAAATTAATCGTCATATATTTTCATTAATAAAATTACGTTGTTATAACAACGTAATTTTATTAACTTATTTAAATTTATTTCTATCAAAATATCATTAATAATTTTGAATATTTGTCGAATGTAATTATTATATCATGTTTGAATTTTCAGTATGCCCTTATAACTAAATAATGTATAATATATTAAAAAAAAAACTTCGGAGAAGTAAAAATTTCGTTCTGTGCTAAATTCAAAAACTTGAGGCGACTGAATCTCAGAATTATAACTTAAAAAAAAAGAATTTCGAGGCAGACAAGAAATTGAAATCAAGCTCGAAATTCTGTGCCTAAGACGTCGAAAAAAAAAGAATTTTGAGGCAGACAAGGAATTGAAATCCAGCTTCGAAATTCTGTGCTTATAAAAGCTACAAGAGCAACAGCAAAAAAATGCAAAGACGGTGTTCGCATAATTCCTTTAGTTACCACTAAAAAAACGCCGTCTGTGCACTTTTTTTTTGCTGTTGCTCTTGTAGCTTTTATAAGCACAGAATTTCGAAGTTGGATTTCAATTCCTTGTCTGCCTCAAAATTCTTTTTTTTTCGACGTCTTAGGCACAGAATTTCGAGCTTGATTTCAATTTCTTGTCTGCCTCGAAATTCTTTTTTTTTAAGTTATAATTCTGAGATTCAGTCGCCTCAAGTTTTTGAATTTAGCACAGAACGAAATTTTTACTTCTCCGAAGTTTTTTTTTTAAGATTTCTCGTCTTTTTCCAAAGTGTGAGACATTATTTTTATTTTTTCTCCAAAAAATAAACATATGTGCATTTTTAGAATTAAGAGGCCACAGATTCCATGAAGGCCAATTTTGAAGGCATGAAAAAAATCAATGAACAAGGCCAACCATTAAAAATACAAAATTTTTTTCATATCATTTGTAAAATACTTATTTTGCATTAAAAAAGAAGTTTCACTTTGAAAACTTTCCTCTTTTTAATTTTTGTTCCACTTTTTATGATGAATATGTTTTTTAATAAATTAAATTATTTAAATCTAACTTCAATCATATATTTTGTTATTTTTTAATAAAAAATTTGACGAAAGTGTATTTTTCAAAAAACAAGAAAAAAAATTAAAAATTAAAAAAGAAATAAAGATATGTATATGAGAAAAAAATTGAGAAAATAAATTAAAAATAAAAAAAACAATTAAAAATATAAAAAAAAATTTAAAATAAAAAAAAAATAAAAAATATGATTATATATAAATATCAAGTGGAAATAAAATGGAGTAGAAAAAAAATTGTTTCCAATGATGCCGGCGGGAATCGAACCCGAGACCCTATTATTAGTGTTATTACTAGTCTAACGTCGTAACCGTTAGTCCACGGGCATACTCGCCGTATAAGCTGTTATTGTGGTACAGAAGTATATATGGGTGATACGAAAAATCGGTCCTATGAAAGTCACGTGGTCACAGAACTATAAAACTTGGAAACTGGTCTCATATACACGGCGTTATATGGGAGCTAGGCAAAATCAATGTATAAGAATACGTTAGAGATACGTCGGCATTTAGCACAGAAAAGAATCTCTAACGAGATTCTTCGATATAATATATAATCTAGTTTTGAATTACAGAATAAATATAGAAATTGCCAGAAGTGCACTGATTTTTCGCAACATTAGCGCCTTCTGGCGGCTCTTTATCTTCCGCCTAGCCTTCTGGCAATTTTTCCCCTACTTACTTATACTATCTCCTATTAGTCTGCAAATTTTCAGCTCTGCACCGAGTCACCCATTTTCTCCGTAGCCAGCTCTTAACCCATAAGCTCATAGTATAAACAGTATAAACTGCAAATGTGTTTCTATGTCGCAGTACGAAACGTTCTGATAATATACTCGGTATGGTCCAGTGGTAGAATACCTGGCTCTCACCCAAGAGGCTCAGGTTCGATTCCCGGTACCGGAATGATTTTAGTTTTTACTTTTTATTTTTTTTTCATTGACTTTGAGACTGACACAATTAAAATAATACATTTTTTTGAACACACCTGTCTTTTTAATTTTTATATAATTGAATAAAATTAAGGGTAAAAAATCATGAAGATTGAAAACCACCGTTTTTTTTGATAAAGGGGTATGCGAATTGTCTCGCAGTGAAACGGGAAGGGGCAAAAGGGGAGTTTTTAAAAAAATAAATCCCGGTTTGAACGATAAACGGGTATGCGAATTGTACAATTTTATGTGTGACATGTTCAATGGTTTCGGCCTTTTTTGAATAAATTCTATCTATCTATCTATATCTATACTAATATAACGAGTGATTTTTTTGCTGGTATCTTTTTGGCAACACTGTTTTTGACAGATCACGCGTGAATCGTGTCTTGTGTCATTGTCAAACTTGTTCAGTTTGGTCTATAATTTAATCATGAATCGACTTACGAACGAACAACGCTTACAAATTATTGAATTTTACTATCAAAATTCATGCTCGGTTAAGAGAGTGCATCGCTCACTTCTTCCAATTTATGGGCAGTTTGATCGGCCTACTGAGGGAGCTATTCGGAAGCTTGTGACTAAATTTCGAACCCAGTTTACATTATTGGATATTAAACCACTAACACGCATACGTAGAGTGAGGATTATGGGCCGGTGGCCTCATCGGGCAGTACTTCTTCAGAGGCGACGATGGCCGGAACGTTACTGTGAATGGCGAACGCTACCGTGTGGTGATTGACGATTTTTTTGCCCAAAATGGAAGAATTGGACATACCTGACATGTGGTTTCAACGAGACGGTGCCACATGCCACACGGCGCGCGAAACAATGGCTAAATTGAGAGCCGCCTTCGGTGAACAGTTTATCTCACGTTTGGGGCCCGTCAATTGGCTGCCTAGATCGTGTGATTTAACGCCTTTGGACTATTTCTTGTGGGGCCATGTTAAGGCTCATGTCTTCAGGGATAAACCAGCAACGATTGACGCACTGGAAGCCAATATTGAAGCGTTTATTCGTGAAATATCGGCCGATATCTTGGAGAGAGTATGCCAAAATTGGACCTTGCGCATGGGCCATCTACAGCGGAGCCGCGGCCAACATTTGCATGAAATCATCTTCAAACATTAAATTATATTGATCGTTCTATGGATTCCAATAAAGATTTCATCAATTTTTTCAAATTTTTTGTGTTTTTTTTGAAAATCAAATCCTATACCTCTTAAAAAATCACCCGTTATAAAGCGGAAGAGTTTGTTTGTTTGGTTGAACGCGCTAATCTCAGGAACTACTAGTTCGAATTGAAAAAAACATTTTTTGTTGGATAATCCATTTATTGAGGAAGGCTATAGTCTATATAATATCACGCTACGACCAAAAGGAGCGGAGCATCAATGAAAAATGTTGCAAAATGTAACTCAAAATTTGTCCGTCCGACAAAAACTTTTGAACGGTAACTCCGAACATCATGAAATTTGGACACAACATTCATCTCGGTAAACTAAGATGAATGTGCGTACTCATTCGTTCTTTTGCTCCCGGGTGAAATCAGGCGGGGCCGCTAGTCATATATGAGAAAAAATGCTTATGTACCAGGAGGCAGAAAGACGACTACGTACGTGGATGCAGTTACAAGGAGCAACACGAGTTACCGGGAAAAGAAGGTTTAATGTTACACCATATACAGCAAGCAAGACAGGGCGGCAGCATTCTCTTGAGTGGCGTTTATAAGAGATCACCGTTGTTTGTACGCCGACGGTTATGAATTAAAACGCCTTTTTATACCCTGTCTATAAGACTTTTTATTGGCCCGCCACTCTACAGCCATTATGCGAAATAAACAAACGCAGTTTTATCTCGTCGACATTTCCTGCGCTCAGGTAAAGCTTGCGAAAGCTTCGTTCTCGACTGCAGAAACATGGCGCATCATTTTTAGATCAACGTTTGGATGATAACAAAATGATGCCTGTAAGCTCTGATCCGAGCTCTCTTCGAACGGTAACGGAAATCGTCACAGTCGTGTGCAGTAGCTAAAACCAAACTGTTCGTATCGGTTTTGGAACACGTTTTAGCTATTGCGCATGGCTGTGACGGTTCTGTTACAATTCGTAAAGAGGTTGGAACAGAACTACAGTCGTTTTTAGGGTTCCGTACCTCAAAAGGTAAAGAGGAACTTTTATAGCGTCACTTTGTTGTCCGTCTATCTGTCAAGACTAGAGAATACAATCCCGGGATCCCGGCCGTTTTCTGGTCCCGAAAATTCAGGGATCGTACTTGGCTAATCTCGGGATTTTCGGGATTGCCACAAACAGATCTAGCTTGCATTCCGTAATCCGTTGCGCTTTTACATATTACCTTGCCTAGATTATATTAATATTATTTATTACATAACGACAAAAACAATTCTTAAATACGCGGTACGATACGTAAGAATATGAAATCTCCAGATCCTGAAGTACGTACAGCAGACTTGTAAGTCAAACATTGGATGCTTTGATATTTCTGCGATTGTATTTTCGAAATTCTAAATAGTTTTTTTGTGTTGTCTTTTTGATTTCTTGCAAAAGTAAAGTTTTTTTTTTTGGTTTTGTCTATTTTCTTTTCTTACTATATTGTGATTTGTGTTGTGCAACGATATTAAAAACATTTTTTAAGTAATTACTCAAGTTTTTTTTCATTTCAGCCCAATTAGAAACCAAATAGTCTAATCCCGGGATAGCCCCGGAATCCTGGAATTACGCATCTATAATCCCGTAATCCCGGGATTGAAAAACATGCTCGGGATTGTATTCTCTAGTCAAGACTCTTGGAAATCAAAACTTATAGGGTACTTCCCGTTGACCTAGTATCATAAAATTTGGCAAGAAGCAATGTCTTGTAGCACAAGTAAAAGAAAAAATTCGAAAACTGTAAATTTGCAGTTACATCACAAAAAAAATAATGTTTTTAAACGGCAACAAAATGCTTCGCACGTACACAGTAACAGTTCTAATACAAAACAAGCGTCCGCTACCGGTGCGTTTATACAGCACAATATGAGAACTCTCGCATACAACACGATACGACAACTAGGCCGTCAGAGATACAATACAGTTCAGTAGTCCATCTGAACTCATTGCAATTACAGGCTTAGTTGGCAAACCGACTAAGCGGGAAAAACCTTCCCGTGATGGACAGACTATTAATGTTTAATATATAATAATAAAGAGTATACAGACAATTATGCCTAACAACTCACAAAGATTAAAATTTACAATAAAATATTTTTTAATGATCTTAAAGATATATTCAAAATATCAATACTATTCTCATCAACTAAATTGCACATAACATATAAAGGTGAATTCTTACTGTCTTAGCATTGTCTAAATAAAAAGTTGAAGTAGTTCGTGTCCTACTAACACGCGAATCAAATGGTATTTGACTTAGAAATCTGGAATCATCTATCATATTATGTAGAACTTTATATAAGTATAATATGGAATTATTATTACGCCGGCTAGCTAAGGATCTGTAATTAAATTCATCCAATAGCATACTATGATCATAGCCTTGGTAGGGATACAGCCAATGCTTTCTAAAATACAAATATTTTAAAAATTTTCTTTGAACGATTTCTAAATTGTAGATATGGACATTATAAACCGGACGCCAGATTATTGAGGCATATTCTAAAATTGGCAAAAGTAGAGTTTTAAATAGTAAGGAAATAGTGTTGATATTTTGAAAATCCTTTGTGTTTCTTGTAATAAAACCAATTAGTACTTTATGTGCTTTGACACTAATATTTTTTATGTGTTCGGTAAAGTCCAGTCTTTTGTCTAATAAAACATTAACTATTAACATACCTACAAGTTTGTACAAAACTCTCGGTGCGCGAGTCCGATCCGCACGTAGCCGGTTTTTTTTTATTCTCGCGTAAAGAAAAGTTTTCCTGAAAACGGGCGTAGAACAGTAAACAGGTCGATCTTCACATAAAACGATATCAGTTTGGAAAAAAGTCCGTTCTAAAACTGCAGACGTAATCGAAAGAGAGTTTAAAGGGGTTTTTTTTATGTACTGTTCTATTGCACCTTGAGCCAACATACAATAAAACTAGCCCGTAACTGTTACGAGCGAAGATATTGCTGCCGGCTAATATACGAAACTATTAGTACATTGCCTTTCCGTATATAAAGCTTCTATTTAAAGATTATTAACCCTTTACTAGACTAGTGTCTATTTTGCTGGTCATTATATGCCTTCAGATAAAGGAGATTTATAAAAATGCACGCTAAGTATTTGTAATATTCCAAGCACAGACAAAAAACTGCGGTAGACATTATCAAAGACGATGTGGTAGCGGGCGAAGTATCCTTCTAGGCCTAGAAGGACATGATCACCTTTGATAATGTCTACCGCAGTTGTAGACGAAACGTCAGGTAGAGATACCAATGGACCAATCTATACTAATATATAAAACTGAAGACTTTGTTTGTTTGGTTGGTTGAACGCGCTAATCTCAAAAACTACTGGCTCGAATTGAAATTTTTTTTGTTGGATAGCCCATTTATCGAGGAAGGCTATAGGCTATATAATATCACGCTACGACCAATTGAAGCGGAACACCGATGAAAAATGTTTCAAGATGTATCTCAAAATTAGTTCGTCCGACAAATATTATCAGGTGAAATGCCTTAACTAAATATTGCAATATTAGCGCGTCACGTTCACAAGCCCGGATAGCTCAGTCGGTAGAGCGTAAGACTCTTAATGCCAGGGTCTTGGGTTCAAGCCCCATGTCAGCGAATATATTTTTTTTTTATTTTCTACATTGCTTTCTTCTAAGGCTTACATTTCAATTTTTCAAAATTTTATTACGACTAATTAAAATTAAATAAATCTAATTAATAGCTCATTTGAAAACTGTTACAACTATAGGTACCTATATAAAAATAATTTTCTTACAGTGTTTTCAGTTAATAATATTTATTATATTAAAAGTTTATTACTTAAAAAAAGTATAAATACTGCTTTTTAACGACAAAAAATTTTGAACGGTAACTCCGATCATTATGAAGTTTGGACACAACATTCATCTCGGTAAACTAAGATGAATGTGCGTACTCATGTTCCTTCCTTCCCCATTCGTTCTTTTGCACCCGGGTGAAACCGAGCGGGACAGCTAGTTACATTATAAGTATTTCACTTCCAAGCCTAAATCAGATTCCAAAAAGTGCAAGAGCTCTTGGACTATAAGAATCATAAATTTAAATATTTGCTCTTTTATTCCTGAAAAATTTCAATTTTATTTTTCTTTTATTATTGTTCAATGAATATCCCGTCACTTCATTCAACATAGGGTTTATTGAAGTGTAAAAAAAGGTTTTGTCTAACTTTATTGCAAACATATTGTTGGCCACAGCTTCATATCCGCTGTTGAAACCCACCTCTGTACGTCCGGAAATAAAAGTTTTGTTTCCGGGATTCTTATCAAGGTCGGCTGAATCGAATTTATTGCTGAATAAATGTAAGTCAGCATTTTTCAAACTATAAACTGAACAATATTCGGTGACCTAAAAGTGCTGCTGTTCATATCTACATCTACATAAATATAATATACAGACTGATAGTCAGATTGCCCGTCGGCAAAAATTTTACTGACACATACTCTCCTCAAACTTTGTATATGGCTTCATTAGGCCTAGTCTGACACTTATTTCCTCTATGACTTTTCTTGATTTTGGGGCGTTTTCCCTCTAAATTTTCCGAAAGATGTCGTCTTGACGACATGTAAAAAATTATAGATACTGTTTGTTTTTTTAATTGGATAGCTTAAAAACTTCAACCAAAACACTGAGATAGTGTTCTCTGACAAATAATATGAACCATTTAAAATGTCTGACACCTCGAATATGTTCGGCATATTCGAGGTGTCAGACATTTTAAGTGGAAGTTTAAAAATGTAGAAAATAACGGGAAGTGTTGATGTAGATGGAAAATAGTAATGGTGCGAATGGCGTCTGTCATGACATAAAGTCGAGAAACAGACGTTAAACGCATTATTATTATTTTTAATATTTCGTGAAGAATAAACACGTCCGATGATAACACGTTTCACGTAAAAGACATCAAGAAGACACCACTGCGACTGCGCAGTGCGCATATTAATAAATTTGAGGTTAAGATTATAACGAATCTTTGTTAGAGACATTACTTTTTATCTTGGTCGTACGGAACGAACATCTAACTGTATTATCATCATTAAAATAATAATATTCTCATTCCGAAATGTTAGCAGATATACGAAACCGCGCGTTTATGTCGGTAAACAAGCTTCCTGCTTTATTGACTGTGTACAATTTGTTAATAAAGTATCCACGTGACCGATCAAGCGAACCATAATTTCGGTATACTGGATGTTCAGCAAAACAGGGGCCGCCAGCGCCGAATTCAACTTTGGGGCCATTCAAGTATTACTTAAGCACCAAAGGGAGGGGGGCGCTCTTTGCTTACTTACAATGCTTACTTTTGTATACTTTTGCTGACAAGGAGGGGGGGTCAAAAATTACTAAAATTCTTACCTAATACCTGAATGCCCCCTTTTTGGTGTCGTAGGTTGTTGAACTTATTTTTTTATTTAAATTATATTTTTGAACTTATTTTTTATTTTTTTTAATTTGCTTCCCTCTGGGACTAAAATTCAAAAAAAAAATTAGTGTATGTTACCCGGGCCATAATAACGAATCGATTGACACCTTATTTATCAAAATCGGATGAATAGTTTAGGCGCTACGGTGGAACATCCGTAAATACAAACATACATAGACTGCTAAACTCATAACCCTTCCTTTTGGCTTCGCCGCAGTCGGGTAAAAAAATGAGCAGTCTCTCGGTGTTAAAATAAAAAGCAGAAATGTACAAACAACGAAAACCTTTAAAGAAACTTACCCCATCAGGATTAAGCTGCCCTTCCGATTTTCCTGGTCCGCAAAATTCCAATAAGACATCTTGTAATTTTTTGGTCGAATCTGAAACAAAATTCATTAATGTATTACATAATGCAACATAATGGACAGTCTTATTGTTGTAAAAATAAATTGAAGGAGATTTATTTGGTTGAGGAACAAAACTTCTACTAATAATTGTAAAAATAAAGTTCATAATGAAATAGTGACATAAAACAACACAAAACTCATAAAACCATGATAAGATTAATTTCCCTGTACTAGTAATAAAAAACTAATTAAATAAAACACAAAGATCCCCATTTAGCGAGTTTTACAAAAAATTCTCAATAAGTAAATGGCAACACCGCTTGCTCTTATCCGCTTGTGTTCTCTTGAGAGTAGGGATAAAAGTCTTTAGGCGGGAGTGTATCTCTCTTGCACTGTCCAATAGTACACTAAGTGAGAGTAAGTGCGATCTGAGCGTAAGTGAGAAAGAAAATGCAACGTTGCCAATACTTTTGTCCAAGTTGAAATCATCTCCATATCAAGATCGGGAGAAAGACTTAAACACTACGGTGGGGAAGTGGCTTGCTCTATTCCACTTACTAATTGCCCCACTACAGACGCGACACTTGCGCACAACGTGTCAAGTAAAAAGAAAGAGATAGAGCATAGTCATTTGCTGTCTCACTTCATGCGCCACGCTTACACTTACAGCCACTAGTAATCATAATATATTAATACGCTACGGTTAAGATGTTTGCCTCCCTTTTTAGAAAAAACCTCATAATTTCTCCACATAAATTATATATCATTTTACAGATAATTGCTTGCTCTACTGACATCGACAACTAAAAAATTTATTATTGCTTTTGTTTTTGTAAATTAATTAAAATACAGCAACGCTGAACAACGTCTGTCATCTAACGGCTTTAATTTTGAAACAATTTTGATTTGTCATCTGCCCTTCATATTGTAATACAACAGACACAATACTGCATACTGCCATCTGACGGCTTTAATTTTGAAACAGCGAGCAACGCTGAACAACGTCACAGCAATGCTGCATGATGCCATCTGACGGCTTAGCTCGACGCTTTTGCTACTTGCGCCTCTATATGACAATTTTAGTAAAATATTTCTTCGATCTGTCATCTGAGCTTCATATTGTAATACAACAAAAAGAAGAACGTTATAAGCAGTGTGCAAAATTACAAACGAATTGAATACCTGCAATCATATTTAAAAAATAATTTTGTAAAGTGATAATTATTATACTTATTCTGAATGACTTAAACGAATGTATATTATTGTTGATACCGTAGGTTTATAAAATTAGGGAGGCATAGAGTTTTCCCCACACCGCGTAAGTGCCCAGCCAACCTCCTCAAAGTTTTCAAAATCTGAATGTGATTTCTCTCCAGAACGAGTATTACGTGTGTCAGAATACTGAAGCAGGTAAACAAGTAAAATTAAAAGCACGCGTTCAAAAACGATTTTACGTTAACATAAAACGGTTAAAGTGTAAACGAGAGCATATGACACATTATGTGTGTTGCGGAAAGTGTCTGGGGGATGGGGTAAAGAAAGAGGCGGCGGGATGCCGGGTATGTACACTGTGTAGCGACCGGAGCGCCTGGAACAGAAGACGACACACGCACAAACGCCCGGAGCGCCGCTTTCTTTGAGTTCAACTTCAGTGTGTTCGGGCGTGATACGTAAGCAAACTTCATCCCGTACAGCTATACTATGACGTCATAACAAAGGTGTACGCAGCCAACGGATTTTAAAGCATACTTCCCTCTGGGATCTAAATTTTAACATCGTGGAATCAAGCAAAATGCTGTTATTTATTTGTTTCGGCAAAAAATTCAGAAGAGGTATAGTTGACTACAATCGAAAATTGAGATTTTTTCAGGTAATGAGTGTACAACGTCGCTATAAGCAAATTTTCAAGCGACGTCGCTATAAGCAACTTTACAAGCAACGTCGCTATAAGCAATTTTACAAGCAACGTCGCTATAAGCAATTTTACAAGCAACGTCGCTATAAGCAACGTCGCTATAAGCAACTTAACAAGCAACTTCGTTTTAAGGAACTTTACAAGCAACGTCGCTATAAGCAATTTTACAAGCAACATCGCTATAAGCAACTTTACAAGCAACGTCGCTATAAGCAAAATTACAAGCAACGTCGCTATAAGCAACTTTACATGCAACGTTGCTATAAGCAACTTAACAAGCAACTTCATTTTAAGGAACTTTACAAGCAACGTCGCTATAACAATTTTACAAGCAACGTCGCTATAAGCAACTTTACAAGCTACGTCGCTATAAGCAATTTTACAAGCAACGTCGCTATAAGCAATTTTACAAGCAACGTCGCTATAAGCAGCTTTACATGCAACGTTGCTATAAGCAACTTAACAAGCAACTTCGTTTTAAGGAACATTACATGCAACGTTGCTATAAGCAACTTAACAAGCAACTTCGTTTTAAGGAACTTTACAAGCAACGTCGCTATAACAATTTTACAAGCAACGTCGCTATAAGCAACTTTACAAGCAACGTCGCTATAAGCAATTTTACAAGCAACGTCGCTATAAGCAACGTCGCTATAAGCAGCGTCGCTATAAGCAACTTTACATGCAACGTTGCTATAAGCAACTTAACAAGCAACTTCGTTTTAAGGAACTTTACAAGCAACATCGCTACAAGCAACTTTACAAACAACGTCGTTATAAGTGACTTTAAAATCAACGTCGCTACAAGAAACTTTAGAAACAGCGGCGCTATAAGCAACTTTAATTTCTTAAGCAATTTAACAACGTCGCTAAAAGCAACTTTACAAGCAACGTCATTATAAGCGACTTTACAAACCACGTCGCTATAAGCAACTTTAGAAACAATTACGTCGCTATAATCATCTTTAGAAGCAACGTCGCTATAAGCAACTTTACAAGCAACGTTGCTATATAAGCGACTTTACAAGCAACGTCGCTATAAGCAACTTTACAAACAATGTCGCTATAAGCAACTTTAGAAGCTACGTCGCTATAAGCGACTTTACAAGTGACGTCGAAATAAGCGACTTTACAAGCAATGTCGCTATAAGCAACTTTACAAGAAAAGTCGCTATAAGTAACTTTCACTATACTGAACGCGCCACTTTTCGGTTGGTAAAAAAAAAGCTGGATGGTACAGTTATTCAGCTACTCCAGAAAACAGCAGGCCAGACAATACAATTTTTGACACGTACCAGCTGTTTTCAAAACTGTCACACTCTATCGCTTATAAAACCTTTTACTCGAAATTCTTAGTGACAAATTTATACCGTGATAGAAGCCAACTAGTAGCTCAGATTTCGCGCGTACTTTTTTTACATTTTTATCACTGACAAAACTGGACATGACAGTTCCATAAAAGCATCACTCGGCTTCGGATTCGATATGTTTTAACCTCAAATATAGGTGCTTTTCAGTTAATTCCAGTAAGAATAGGTTCTCTATTCCTTGTTGTTATTAGTGATGTGCCGGATATACGTATCCGAGGGAGAAGAAAGATCCGTATCCGTATCCGTTAGTTTTTGGCGGATCTTTTACGGATCTTTTACCTTATTAATTTTCAATTCATAGATGAAATTTTATATATTATATAGGTGATTAGGTAATAATGAAAAACTGTTAAATTCCATTCAGATTATTTTTTATTTTTTTAAATCGTATTTGGCACCTTTATATTGCAAACATTTATCGTAGTGAGTACCATACCAATAGTACATAACTCAAAGGTACTAAAAAACTATCTTTATAATAAGATATTGCACATCGATGTTTGGAAAGAGACAATCTGTTACGAGAGTTAACTCTTAAAGAGGATAATAACTTTTTCCCATAACAGATAGTCTCTTTCCAAAGGTCGATGTGCAATATTTACCGCCGCGTACTCTAAGAAAGTTAAGATCCGTACCCGAACCGCGGAGCTTGAAACCAAATATCCGTGTTCAGATCCGTATCCGCGGATATACATTTTTAACGATCCGGCACATCACTAGTTGTTACACAGAGGAAAGGCAATCGAAAATGTGTCACGTAACACGCAACAAATTTCAAAACAATAAAGCCGCAATAATTATCTGTATTGATTTGTTTTGGAAGATTTTCAATTGTTACTGCTTTTTTTAAAAGGACCTGAACAAGAATGAGTCCTTCAAATAAATAAAATTGTCGACCAATTTTTCTCTTTGACAAAATATTTGTATTATTTTTTGTCAATATACGGTCTGAGAAAAATTGGTCGACAATTTTATTTATTTGAAGAGTTCTATTCAGACGTTAATCAAATATTAAGAATGAGTTCTGTTTTTTGACATGGGAAAATCAATATTTGAAAAAATATTATGTCGGGCATTTTGTACACGAAAAATGGAAAAGCCATTCTGTATATAAAAGGAACTTAAGTCTTTAACTTAAACATGTAATATAAATTCAATGAAGCAAAGCCCCAATGGAAACAATAAAAAACATTAATTCGGTTTTAGTTTTTATCTTTATTGTCTTACAACTCGTTTTCTTCAGTAGGTATATCTACAGGGTGAATAATTTAAAACGAAACATTCAAGATCTTAGATTCTAATAATTATAGACAGAGAGCCAGCAACAATTTTCGAGCAGCCAATCATTATTATAATAATAATTATACTCAATATGCTTTTTTACCAGTCCAACACACAAGTAATGGTATTAGTTTAGGTCAAAAATCACTTTCCAAAATTTTACAATATCTTTTTGTTTTGAGGTCCCGCGAATCCAAAAAACATATTTTTTGCGTCTGTCTGTTAGTCTGTGAGCACGATACAGGTCAAACGGATGAACGCATTGAAACCAAATTTTGGGAGGATGTTTGGTATGAAAATATGAAGAGCCCTATAGTTTTTGGGGAATATCAGCGCATGCGCAAAAGAAATATAGGTTATAACGTCGTTTTTTGTATAATAATAGTATACTTTTTATAACGGTTTATTATTCTATTTATTTTTTCAAAAAAGTTTTGTTAAGAATATTTTTTTCTAAACAGTATAGTTCTAAATATTTCGAAAATAAAAAAACCTGTTTTTTTGTTTCGTAGTTCTGTCAGAAATAAACTAGTTAAGCATGCTTTGATTAATTTTTACACGACGTGGAACATATTATGTAGGTAGCCATGGCAACGAATAGCAAAGTATCATGTTAAACACTAGTCATTACCCGCGTCACCGCACGCCATATCAAAAATTTTCTTTTCTTTTACTATACTACATCAAATGTTAATATTTTTGGAGTTGGAATGGTCCCCAATTGACTGTAAGTTTTATCGATCACATTATAGCAAACACTTTCAGCACATTACTGTAATGAGTAAAATCTCAGGTAACTGTGCTAACAAGTTAGCAGATCGCTGTAACAATTAACATATATGATGTAATATTATAAACCGCTGCAGTGTAATGTAACCCTGCTAAGTACTAATCAAACCGAGTATATAACAAGAGATTACTGTATTTTAATTCCTACAAAAGCACCCCAAAGTAGTGATGTGTCCACATGACTCTTTATTGGGAGCTGGCGCCGTGCGCTCCACTCACTAAAAATAGTCGTTCAAAGGAGCGACACTACACAAGAGTGCAGCCTGCAGAACTGTCATCATGCATGCTCAGGAGTCACGTAGCATTGCACAGCACAATACACACACTCAGCTCTGAGTTCATTTTAATATGATTCTAATCTTATATTATTCGCATTTCGGATAAACTATAAAGTATAATAAAAGCTTCATAATAATAATGTTTATTGCTACAATATCATTGTCAATGTGAATGGTTTAAGTCACGGTTAAGCTTAGTACTATTACACTTACAGTGTGTCATTCAACATTAAATGACTCAGCAAAGATAACTCCGTACGTGCAAAATTCACTAGTGCCTCTGTGGCTTGTGCTGTGTGCGTCTGTAAATGTGCGAATTCAGCAGTACAGAACAGCTCAGCACAGAGCAATGGCGCTCGGAGTGAGTCATTCACAAAAAAAAGAGTGACTCGCTCCGCTTCGAGAAGGGAGTCGTTATTTATGAGCGACTCGCTCAGGAGCGACACATCACTACCCCAAAGTTTATTATACTGTGTACATACAGCATAAGGGCAGAAAGATGTTTCAAGCCCACTGGAATTCTATACCTACACAAAATATATTAACATTGCATTATATTCATATAATGTAATATGTATATCATGAAGTGCCCGAAGCTTCTAGAAGCTTGCTAAACTAACTTTTCGTTCCGCAGTTGGTACACATGTATTATGAATACAGCCGCATTGATTACTGGAACAGCAGTACCATGCATTTGGTACGGTTGGTACGTTAGGTTTACAAATCATATATATTAATACGCTATAAGGTTAAAGATGTTTGCCTCCCTTTTTAGAAAAAACCTCACAATTTCTCCACATAAATTATATATCACTTTACAGATAATTGCTTGCTCTACTGACATCGACAACTAAAAAATTTATTATTGCTTTTGTTTTTGTAAATCAATTAAAATACAGCAACGCTGAACAACGTCTGCCATCTGACGGCTTTAATTTTGAAACAACGTCAACACTTCGATCTGTCATCTGACCTTCATATTGTAATACAACAGACACAATACTGCATACTGCCATCTGACGGCTTTAATTTTGAAACAGCGAGCAACGCTGAACAACGTCAAAGCAATGCTGCATGATTCCATCTGACGGCTTAGCTCAACGCTTTTGCTACTTGCGCCTCTATATGACAATTTTAGAAAAATATTTCTTCGATCTGTCATCTGAGCTTCATATTGTAATACAACAAAAAGAAGAACGTTATAAGCAGTGTGCAAAATCATATTTAAAATCACTTTTCAAAATTTTTCGTTTTGAGGTCCCCCAAATCCGAAGAACATATTTTTGAACAAACTCTGTGCGTCTGTTTGTCTGTGAGCACGATACAGGTCGAACGGATGAGCGGATTGAAACCAAATTTTGGGAGGGTGTTTGGTATGCAACTATGAAGAGCCCTATTATTTTTGGGTATAATCAGCGCATGCGCTGAAGAGATAAATGCTATAACGTTGTTTTTTATATAATAATGGTATACTTTTCAAAATGGCTTACTATTCTATTTATTTTTTCAAGAAAGTTTAAGTGTTTAAGTCTTTCTCCCGATCTTTGCTAGCAATGTAGAGGGTATTAAATATATGCAACTGACGCGCATCCATTCGCGGACATGCGCATGAGACTCAGAGTATAATAAGTGACACAGACGTATAAATGTCTGCACCGTAGTATTTAAGTCTTTCTCCCGATCTTTGCTATGAATATAGAGAATATTAAATATATGCAACTTACACGCATCCATTCGCGGACATGCGCATGAGACTCAGAGTATAATAAGTGACACAAACGTACATATATGTCTGCACCGTAGTGTTTAAGTCTTTCTCCCAATCTTTGCTAGGAATATAGAGTGTATTAAATATATGCAGCTGACGCGCATCCATTCCCGGACAAGCGCATGAGACTCAGAGTATAATAAGTGAGACAGAAGTATATATATGTCTGCACCGTAGTGTTTAAGTCTTTCTCCCGATCGTTGATAGCATAATATAGACGGTATTAAATATATGCCAGTGCGGCTCTTATTTGGTAAGCATCTTTAAAAAAAAAAAAAACAAAACCCGGACAAGGAAAACTGACGTCACCGGCGCATACACGTGTTATATATGTCTGCACCTTAGTGTTTAAGTCTTTCTCCCGATCTTTGCTAGCATAATATAGACGGTATTAAATATATGGCAGTGCGGCTTTTATTTGGTAAGCATCTTTAGAAAAAAAACCGAACAAGGAAAAACTGACGTCACCGGCGCATGCGCGTGTTTATTGTTGTTCGATGCACCTCCGAAATACAGACATGAGTTTGCACTTCAAATCTCGCGTCTCTAAAAACAGACCGATTGCTTGTACGTCGTCCGCGCGTGTATTTTAACACACCTGACAGCAGCACTCAGGTCTTTCCGTTCGCTACGTCTGTCAATACTGACCTCGCACTATGCGAAAATAGGCGCCGACCAGAAAATAGTTCAGACACGGACAAGCAACAAGTTCTAAAACGAACTTCGACAGACATTTTTACAAGTTCCGTTACCAAAGGGTAGAATCCTATCGTTGTCACTATTCTGTCCGTCTGTCACAGGCTTATAGCTAACTAGAAAATCGTTTCACATAAAATGCAACAGGTACACCGAGACAAAAATCCGAATTGAGTTTATCGCGTTCATACAGACACGGCGAGGGGACTTTGTTTTATATAAGATGTAGTGATTACAAATCTACAATCTATAGTATAAATAAAGCTGAAGAGTTTGTTTGTTTGGTTGGTTGAACGCGCTAATCTCAGAAACTACTGGTTCGAATTGAAAAAAAATTTTTTGTTGGATAGCCCATTTATCGAGGAAGGCTATAGGCTATATAATATCACGCTACGATCAATGAAAAATGTTGCAAAATGTAACTCAAAATGTGCCCGTTCGAAAAAAAAAACTTTTGAACGGTAACTCTGAACATCATTCATTTTAGTAAACTAAGATGAATGTGTGTACTTATGTAATTCATTCTTTTGCACCCGGGTGAAACCGGGCGGGACCGCTAGTATTTTTGTATATATTCAAGGTTTGTCAGGACGTTGATCACGTGAATGTCATCAATTTTGAAATTTATTAGAAGGGGGGGTCTACGTCGTGAAAGGATTAACTATGCCCAAATAATGGGAATGCATCTGTGTTTCGTCTCAATCGCGTGCGAATCCGCGGGTAACGGCTAGTCCACTAAAAAAAGTAGGAAGTGCAGAAAAAAAAAAACAGCGACGATCAAATGACGATCTGTTAACGGTCAGAGAGTTTCCTGTGTGTATTGCCAAATATTTATTTAAAATAGAATATATCAAAAAGAAATCCACTCAACGTTCGACTAAAGAAATGATCCGCGATCACGTATTCGCTCTGCGTGACGTCACTAAGTCACAACATTGACCTCAGTCTTAAACAAATGACCGTCATTGTGTCGATGTCACCAAAAAAAAATTATTATGTCATAAATCATACACGGCAGTAGTGTTAGAGCGTATATCAGGGGCGGGAAAATGTTTTGATCGCCGGGTCACATAGCTGATGAAAATTTGACCGCGGGCCAAAAATTTGCAGAGCAAAAAAAAATAAAAGGTCCTCACTTACCTACTATTTCCGCTATTGGAGAGCAAAAAAAAGCTCCTTGAGTCCTTTTTTCGTCTGTTCTTTCTTTCGTCTATTTTTCTAAAATTTATAAAATGCTTCGCGGGCCGCCATTTTCCCAGGCCTGGTGTATATTATAGGGAAAAAAAATGTTCCAATGATGTTGGCGGGAATCGAACCCGAGACCCTGCCGTTACTGGCCTTACGTCTTAACCGTTCGGATACCGGGCGGTCACAGTATATTGCAAATTTGCTATTATTGTCGTATAGAAGTACTATATGGGTGCGATACGAAAAATCGGTAAGACGAAAATCAGGTGGTCACAGAACTATAAAACTTGGAAACTGGCCTCATATACACGGCTTTATATGGGAGAGAGGCAAAATCAATGTATAAGAATCTGTTAGAGATTCGTCGGCATTTAGCACAGAAGAGAATCTCTAACGAGATTCTCCGATAGTTTGTTTTGAACAGTACACCAATCCCCCGATTTACACGGTACTTGTTTTACACGTTTTCGCTTTTACACGGTTTTCCAAATAAGTTTTTTTTTTGTTTTTATCGCACTCTACTAAATGCTACTGTGATTGAACACGTGCGCTGTGTACACATCTCACGGGGAATCCCGAGCTTATGTTCTGACTTGCTGCACACGCACACTGTGTCTGTATTTCTTCGCATAAAATTAAAGTTTTATTTTTTGTTCTTCTGTTTAATGTATTGTAATTAAATAAAAAAACAGTGTTTCCGTAATATATTACATGTTTTAACCTGTCAATGCATTTTATTTTTATTTCTGTGTACACCTAAAAATATTGAAAAAAATCACAACTGTTAAATAGCAAAATTATGCATTTTCTGCAAGCTTTTCGATTTACACGGTTTTGACTTGAAAATTTTTAACTTTCGATTTACACGTTTTTCTCAGGAACGTATCTACCGTGTAAATCGGGGAATAGGTGTATTTAAAAAATGTTTATAATTCAAACATTAAACATAGATGTGACGCGTCTCCTTATTCTTAGCGTAAAAAACGAGGCACCGCAATCGTTCAGTTGATTGTGTACCTGTGTACGGTCTAGTGCAGTACACAAACAGTGGAACGGATGCCAAAGCACGGGAGATTGGAGTAAATTAAAAATGATCTATTCATAGAAACGTAAACAAGCAGCGTAGGCGGACGTGATTGCGCTTAAAAATCCGAATTATATACCCCATATTATAACCACACTAGTGATGTGTCCACACGACTCTTTATTGGGAGCTGGCTCACTAAAAAAAGTCGTTCAAAGGAGCGACACTAGACAGTACGCACTACAATAGAACGCAGACTGCAGAGGTGTGAACTGTCATCATGCATGCTCAAGAGTCACGTAGCATTGCACAGCACAATACACACACTCAGCTCTGAGCTCATTTTAATATGATTCTGATCTTAAATTATTCGCATTTCGGATAAACTATAAAGCTTAACAATAATAATGTTTATTGTTACAATATTATATCTTTGTCAACGAAAATATTGGTAAAATTTTTTTTTAAACCGGATGAATCACAAACTCTAATGCATTACAATCTAGACACATAATAGTTAGGTTATGTATCTAGATTCTAGAAGCTATTTTATAGGGAGGTAGTACAAAGACGTTTTTAGAGTTACACGGTTGACGTAACAAAGCCAGTTTTGATAAAAAATGTACATATGTTGAGTACGACACAAGAAAATGTCGAAGTCCTGTTAAATAAAACATTGCCAAGCATTTCTATTACATTTCGCATGCTAAAGGACCGTCTACACACGCACAATTTCACTGCTCGCCTAAAACTATTGTGAACAATTTAGATTTTTGGTTTTAAACTTCCTGTTATTGAAAATTGAAGCTATTGGTTTCGATTCGATTTTGAGAAAATCGAGTTTTCATCGGATTTTGACGTTCTGGAGTCCTATTCTGACTTTTTTCTGAATGTAAATGATTCAAGTCGAATAAAAATACAGTATAAACTATATATAGGCACCCAAGGGTGTAGAGATATTTTTTTTCTGGGGAGGGGGTAAAGTAAAAAAATCAATATTTTTTTAAGTTTTGTTAACATCACACAAGAATACTGAAGAAAGAAGGTGTCAAGCAAAATATTAATTCCCAAACCAATTTTACAATTTTTTTTCAAGAAGTATTTCTGAATTTCTTTTTTAGCCAGGTATTCATATTATTTTCAGTTTTATTTTTTTTATTAATATGATTCCGGGGAGGGGGGGGCTAATGATTAACTATGGGGAATGCTTGGTCCATTTATATTTTACGTCTGTGATAAAAACAAACAAATATTAAAATTACAAAAAACCTGGAAACTTATTTAATTAACAATAATGTAATTTACTTACAAGATGCTAAATCTTGAAGTTGTTGAAACTCGGCAGGGGACAGCTTGTCCCACTGCAAGGACATTCTGTACTAGGATCTGAAGACCCCACCTACATCAGTTTATCTGGAAAAAAAATTAAAAATTAACACAGACTCATACGAAATTTCATGTACGATTATCAAGATCCCAGACCCGCCAGACCTACGCCATTTCAGTACTGCTAAGATTTTGTCAGTAAATGTACAACATTTAGTTAAAAACGCATGCCAATTTGCTAGCTTGAAAGCGGGGCATTTTTAGAGATAACAGGTTCTTAAAGTACATAAAACACGTGCTTACCTACGTACGCAATGATATTATGCATACATATGAGTGCGAGTGAGAGCGTTAGATGATTTTTTTTGTTTGAAAACTTCATGAAATTTAGGTTTTTTATTTGTTTACACACATACATGAGTTTAAGAGAGTAAACAAAAACCTACATTTCATGAAGCTGTCAAAAAATCATCTAATGCTCTCACTCGCACTCATGTACCTATTCATAATACCGTTGCGTACGTAGGTAAGCACGTGTTTTATGTATCTAGAATCTGTTATCTCTAAAAAGGACCCCGTTTGCAAGCTAGCATGTTGGTATACATTTTTAACTAAATATTGTACTGATAAAATCTTAGCAGTACTGAAATGAAGTAAATCTGGCGGGTCTGGAATCTTGGTCTAATAGACACTTATAGAAAAAAATCTCGCTAAATCCATTGCGACTATCCGCAACTTTAAAAATAATTAATAAATAATCAATTTACTTATTTTAAAAGAAAAAACCCTTGACTATGTTTGTTAAAAACATAAATAAAATGGATTTAACTGTAATTTATTTTTATTAAAGTAAACAATACCTATAAATTTTCTATGACAGACATAATAAAGTTTCTCATAAAAAAATGCAACAAAGTAAAAAATCCGCTAGTTATTTTTTACATATTATAACATTAATGTGTTTTTCGGAATAGTACACAAAGAGGAGAAAATAATATATATTTTTATTTGTTTGCTGCAAGTACCTATCTAAACATAAAAATGTATTGTCTTTGCGTTGTGTTTTTTAGACCAACACACTTGATTTTGAAAACTCATTTTATTAATATTTTTTTATCAGTGCCCGCGTAGAGAGGTGAAGCCAGGCACGTCATCAATAATATGCTAGTGAACGCCTACTTGCCCGCAAACAGTGGCGTGTGTAAATAAATTCGACATATCCATTTATAGCGGCAGATATAGCGATAGAATAAAAATAAACACTCGACGCACATGCATCTCCGAAACAGCCAATAGCAGCAAGCTAGAAGGCGGGCGCAATGCGTTGACGTCACTATGACGCGGTGGCTTCATCTTTCGCCGCAGCTAGTATACCTATAATTGCAGACAATTAATGGATAACCGGATCATTATTGTGATCACCGGAGGGTAAAACGATGAAAAACAAAAAGCCTAGCGCGTTCACACGGCAGTGATTTTCATGCTGCAAAAATTCATACTGTCCTGCAGTGACATCGACCATATGTGCGCTGCAATATATATATATATGTATGTGTGTATTATGTGCACAATAAACATGAGAGGAAAGGTCGGAGGGAGAGAGAGAGAGAGGAGAGGGGACGCGACGGGAGACCTCTGTGAAGCACGCGTGAGTTGCTAAGTGTCAGTTTATTAAAATGAACTGCCGCCGGCGATAAACACACACGCGCGTTAATACAGCAACGTGCAAACTATATACTGCGATTTTTTACCGACCGGGGTGGCGTAGCACTGGACTCGCATTCGGGAGGTACCGGGTTCGAATCCCGGCGGGGGCAGATGTGACTGAGACTTTTTCCTGCTGCCTCTCGCGGAGAAACGGTAATTCCTGTACCCGGCCATCTTGTTGACGTTTTTCATGGTTTCCCTCAATAATTCCAGATAAATAACTAGTAATGTGCCGGATATCCGTATCCGTATCCGCGGATATCCGAGGGAGAAGAAAGATCCGTATCCGTATCCCTTAGTTTTTGGCGGATCTTTTACCTTATTAATTTTAAATTCATAGATGAATTTTTATATATATAGGTGATTAGGTAATAATAAAAACCTGTTAAATTGCATTCAGATTATTTTTTATTTTTTTAAATCGTATTTGGCACCTTTATATTGCAAACATTTATCGTAGTGAGTACCATACTAATAGTACATAACTCAAAGGTACTAAATCAACTATCTTTATAATGAGATATTGCACATCGATCTTTGGAAAGAGACAATCTGTTATGAGAGTTAACTCTTAAAGAGGTCAATAACTTTTTCCCATAACAGATAATCTCTTTCCAAAGGTCGATGTGCAATATTTACCGCCGCGTACTCTAAGAAAGTTAAGAGATCCGTATCCGTATCCGCGGATCTTGAAACCAAAAATCCGTATTCAGATCCATATCCGCGGATATACATTTTTAACGATCCGGCACATCACTATAAATAACGAGATGATTCCCAATTCAAGGCCATGGCCGATTACCTGTCAAGCTCATATGCTCAAAAATTTGCCTACCTTATCCTAATGTCCTAAAATTCCTTCATTCGCCCATTGCTATTAATTAAGTGGAAGTTTAAAAACGTAGAAAATAACGGAGAGTGTGTTAGGTGGAAAATAGTAATGGTGCGAATGGCGTCTGTTATGACATAAAGTCAAGAACGGATTATTATTATATATTGCGATATTTTACCATTGCAGTTCCACAAGAGCAATGGTACAAATTGGCTTTTCAAAATTGTACAGTATTTTTTACGTTTCACACACTATGACGCCATTTTTGGCATTTGCCTATGTCGTCCACGTGAACCAATCAGGAAACAGTATCTTGTCACGTGACATGAACAAACGCCCACAAACCAACACGGCGTCATTCTGCTCAGAGTCAGATAACAGACACGTTTTGCTCTGTGCTTATATTTGAACTGCGCGCGCACCAGATCCATTCACAAAACAAGCTTGAAAAGACGTCTTGCAATCAAGAAAACCAGCGCTAGAAAAGTAGCAGTCAAATCTAAGCAACGAATCTAGCAGCAAATCCAGCCTCGTGTCATTCTTCAATGGCAAAACTGCGTAGCGTTATTCACAAAAAAATACAACGAAGCATACCAAAAAAAAAAAAGTTTTTTTTTAATTTCGCAATAATGAAGCAGTTCATATATAAATAGGCGCATTTTATTCTCCATCCAGTTTCGCTAGACTATTTTCCCTGCGGTAGTTTCTGCTTGAATGCCATTTCAGTTTTTATACGACACGCGCTTCCAGTATATTTTACTTTGTTCTAACTAAACTTAATTGTAACGTTCAACATTCCGAACGTGTGAACGCGTTCCCAATATTGTTTCCTAGGCAGAGGTGTCTTTGAAACCGGGAAAAATCATCAACATTTCACATAAATTTGTACAGGATTCTTTGTGCTAAGCTTTATTTCATATTTTCACTGTATTATGTATAAAAAAACGAGTGTGCTTTAGACCACACGACTGAAGTAAAACTTCTTTAGCTCTATCTATATGTATGTAAGTATATATGTATATATTTTCTACACACGTCCTAAACCCATACTTCTGCCCTAGCACTGGCTTCAGACAAGTTGGGCAGGATTATTCTAACTTTAAAATTTGTAAAATAAATGTATCGCAACTATTTTGGAATTAAATAAATAAATAAATAAAATATATATGTATAATATATACATGCAAGAAATCACCGTTCGCGTAACGCTTGCAAACGAACTACTGACTGAGATATATATATATTTCATGCCCTGGCTATGAGGGGAAGAGAGAAAGAAAATGTGCGCTTGCACTGCTATATCTTGCTCCTACAGTGTGATACAGACAATAGGCCTGCACCGTGTCTTAGATATACGAAACGTAACTGGCTATGATCACACTTTTCGTAACGCTCCCGATCACACTTTTCGTAACGCTCTCGTCACGCATTCACCAGCTTACTTCCCAAGTCAAGCGTGCATAAATAAGTTTCAATAAAAAAAATTGCACGGTTTTACTCCCAACCAAACACGCCATCAGACGTTTCGCATAAAAAAATGCGAATGAAGGAATGCGTCGGACTGGAGAGCGGAAAAATTCCGGCGACACCATTATTTTTTATATCCGCAATTTCGTTCGGGAAGTATCGCACGTCTCACTATGTTTTACTGTTTTTGGCTTCGGGCACGGATCGCCTTTGTTGCCGCTGGCCTTAAAGTACACCCCTGTTACTGGCTGTTCCATTTTCTGTTTATTTCACAATTTACAGCGGCAGTGTCATCGCGACAAAAAAGTTGCGACAGCCGATTGACAAATTTTACTCATTACTTTCAAACACCGGAACGAAGCGTGGGAGTTAAACCTGCTAAAGTATACACTTGAGGTACAAAAAGCGATCGTCTGACCGAGTTTAATAGCCGCTTAATGGTACGTTTGAACGTAATGAAACAGAAAAAAATTCACGAAAAAAATACTATTGTTTTTTTTTTAATTATAAGGGACTTGAATAGCTTTTAACAGGGTTAGTACAGATTGACAGATTAAATAAATTATAATAAATGAAAAATACACTTTTATGAGTAGTTCAAAGTAAAAAGTAAAAAAAAGGTATGATGTCAACAGGACTCGAACCCGGAACCTTTTCACTACTCGACTAAAGCCTTATCCACTACGCCACGGAACTACGGCGGCTGTGAAGCTGTTATCATGGTATAAAGCATTACAAAAGATTTGTTCCGCAAATTCTCACACTGCCTCAAATACCACATTCGACAAATATTCAAAATTATTAATGTTATTTTGATAGAAATAAAATTAATCGTCATATATTTTCATTAATAAAATTACGTTGTTATAACAACGTAATTTTATTAATTTATATAATTTTACTAGCGGCCCTGTACGTGCTTCGCTACGTATAAAGTGAAATAATAAAACAATTTAATTGGAACATCTATCTATCTGTCTATCTATTTTATTAATTGCTAGCTATTTTAAAATATACATGGGCGTATATGTGTGTATGTCGAGCACTCCGGCTGCGCCGTCGTGCTCGAAAAAAAATAGCGTAAAGTATTCGTGGAAAACTGGTCTTTAAAACACTTGCTCTATTTCGAGCACTCCGGCTGCGCCGTCGTGCCGAGCAGTTTTAAACGATATTCAGTTTTTTTACATCCTCGATCTAGATATATGGTTGTTAAGTTCGTTGCGCCATCTATTGAATATTCACTCAATCCAGTCAACAGGTATTGCCATCTTATATGGTTGTTAAGTTCGTTGCGCCATCTATTGAATATTCACTCAATCCAGTCAACAGGTATTGCCATCTTATATGGTTGTTAAGTTCGTTGCGCCATCTATTGATTATTCACTCAATCCAGTAAACAGGTTCGCCATCTTATATGGTTGTATTATGACTGTCAAGGAATACACAAATAATTTGCAATAAAATAATATTGCGACTATAAATTGAAATGTAAGCTATCCTATCTTTCAAGTTGGGTCGAATTGCACACGGTGTGCAAATCAAATTTAAAATCGGTTCAGCAGTTTAGGAGTTCATCGCGGACAAACATGTGACACGTAATTATCAAAATGACATTAATAATTTTGAATATTTGTCGAATGTATTTATTATATCATGTTTGAATTTTCAGTATGTCCTTATAACTATATAATGTATAATATATATAATATATAATCTAGTTTTGAATTACAGAATAAGTATAGAAATTGCCAGAAGTGCACTGATTTTTCGCAACATTAGCGCCTTCTGGCGGCTCTTTATCTTCCGCCTAGCCTTCTGGCAATTTTTTCCCTACTTACTTGTACCATCTTCTATTATTCTGCAAATTTTCAGCTCTGCACCGAGTCACCCATTTTCTCCTAAGCCAGCTCTTAGGCCATTAGAGTTAAGACTTCAGAAATATGTAAAAGGAAATCGGTCCGTAATTCTTTTGTTATTTCTTCCGAGTTTGTTGACACTAATAACAACCGTGAAAGTCAATAAAACAAAAACGAATCGGTTGCTAATAGCGGCAGTCATTTGTCTGCGTTTGATGCGAACTTGTAAGCTAAAGTTATTTTGAAGAAGGAAGACGTCAGGATGGTAAAACAAGGCTTGGTGAAATGACATCTTATTGCTGCAGGATAACTGTCACATCATGCATAAAGATACCGCACTCGGCGTGCTTTTGTCTTTTTATTCTTATGTTTCTCGTCTACAGTCGTGCAGGGTGATGATGTTCTTTTGTCTCTCGGCTCGTATAATATTAAATGATAATAATAATAACGTACGATGTTGGAGCAGTTCCGTCAAATTATGCAGTCTATGTTTGTATTTACGGATGTTCCACCGTAGCGCCTAAACTATTCATCCGATTTTGATAAATAAGGTGTCAATCGATTCGTTATTATGGTCCGGATCACATAGGCTACATTTATTTTTGAATTTTGGTCCCAGAGGGGAGCTAATTGAAAACAAATAAAAAATAAGTTCGAAAAATAAAACCCGACTACTGAAAAGTATGTAACAGGAAAATATTCTCATCTGCGGATAGCCGTAGTCGTATGCCATCTCATATATATGAGGCTCCTCTAGATGCACTTTGCTCTAGAGCTTATGATCGCTTACTACTGTTAAAATGTAATGTTTGGTTAGGGTAGGTGGCATATGATCACAGCTGTCCTCAGATGAGAATATTTTCTTGTTTCATTCTTTTCAGTAGTTGGGTTTTAGTTTTTAAACTTATTTTTACTGTACCAACGACGTCACGCCCTGGCCTCTTCCAGTTATAATAGTCACACCAGTTCGCTCTATTTAAACCTTTAAAACAGGAATATCTTTTGATTCGATATTTTAAATTTCGTAATACAATAATATGAATTTTCTATAGACGACGAATACGGAATTATTCACAAATAAGTTATAAGCAATTCTGTGAATTCTTTTGTGTTTCGAAATACATTTTAACTTATAAACTCGAATATTTCTTTTCAAAAGCTCCCGCCTTTACAAAATGTAAGAATATTAAAAAGTACAAAGTGATTGCGAACGTAGGTATGTTTTTTTTCCCATTCATTTCTACTACATTATGAAATTTTCATATTTCTATTATGTTTCATTATTACAAAAGACGCGTTTTCCCGGCGTTGCCCGGGTATGAATAGCTCCTCATATTGTGCTGTATAAACGCACCGGTAGCGGACGCTTGTTTTGTATTAGAACTGTTACTGTGTACGATGCGTAGCATGTTGCGGTAAAAAACATTTTTTTTTTGTGTTGTAACTACAAATGAACGGTTTTCGGATTTTTCCCTTTATTTGTGGTATAAGACATTGCTTCCTGCCAAATTTCATGATTCTAGGTCAACGGGAAGTACCCTATTTGCTTCCCAAGAGTCTTGACAGACAGATATGGACAACAAAGTGATCCTATAAGGGTTCCTTTTTTCATTTGGAGGTACGGAACCCTAAAAAGAAACCAAAAAGAAAAAATGATTCACCAATATCAAATGCACGATTAATTTTAACCGACTTCAAAAAAAGGAGGAGGTTCTATGTTCGACTGTTTATTTTTTTTTTTAGTTTTTTTTATTTTTTTTTTTTTTAATGTATGTTCATCGATTTCTCCGTCAATTATGGACCGATTTTCATTTTTTTTTTTTATTCGAAAGAGTGCACTTCCCGAGGTGGTCCCATCGGAACCAAGTCAGGATCTGATGATGGAATCCGGAGAAACCGAGGGAAACTCTCAAATTTCAAAGGCACGCATGCTTGGCCTATATACCCATTGCAATACTTTATCTAACACTATAAAAAGAGAAAAATAAAATATTTTTAACAAAAAAATTGAACCGACTTCAAAAAATATGCACTAAAAAGTAAAAAATAATTATTATTGTTATTTTTGGAGTCGGTGTCAGCCAAAATGAAATCTATTCCGAGAACTAGAGACATGTAAGATTTAAATTGCTACTTTCGAATTCCGATGTGACACCGACTCCAAAAATAACAATAATTATTATTTTTGTACTTTTTAGTGCATATTTTTTGAAGTCGGTTCAATATTTTTGTTAAAAATATTTTTCCTCTATTACGTTAGATTTCGCTGTTAATATCCCACTTGTTAAAAAGATCAATTTTCTTGTGCATACAAACAACCAAGCCTTTGTTTATTTCAATTTTAATACCATTTTGTATATTTTATTAACGTAGCTTCCACATTCAACGCTCGAAAGTTTTCATTTTCATACCGGATTCATTAAAAAAGTGTTCGAAACAAAACGGCAAAGCGCGCTTCACGATTTTTTTGTAAATACGCCTCTTAAAAGCTCAAACATCAAACTTTGTTGTTATAAAAATTTAAATTAAAAATGTTCAAAAGTATAGATTATTGTAACGCAATCTCTCGTCACATTCTGATCGCCGGATAAATTAGAAAGCTGGAACAGAACTGCATTAATCCTGCCAAGGGTCTATTAAGCTAAATATTTTGAGGGAGCTACGAATTTTGACATGTTTAACCCTTTGCCGGTCGGAGGTTGTCCCGGGTACGAAATGCCAGACTTGAGTTTTTGTGCTCAAGGGCAGCTGAACTTATCGCTCAGGAAATTTCAAACATGATAAAATATATTAAGTGACACCTCCAGTTTGACATCTTTGATCCACGCATTGCCCCCGGTCTCAGCTGCCAGACTGCGATTTTTACGTTCAGGGTAGTGCCCTTAAGGAGGTTGAGCCGTTTTACGAAGATAATGAAAAAAATCTGAAATAAAGTTTTTTTAATAGATTTTTTTTATGACAAAATTTTATGTAAAAAATCCAAAATCATTAGGAGATTTATAAAGTTAAAAATTAAAAAAAAAACTTTTACATGTAGTCTTATGGAAAATATGTCAAGCTAGCATGCAAACTGTTCATTTTATTTTTTTGCAAATAACCAAATTATGTCAGCAGTTCCAAAAACTATCTATGTAAAGCATCGATGTCTTACGCATATTTTAATATTTTTTCCAATTTAATTAGGAGACTTAATCAATAAAAATAATTATTAAACCTTTGCACTTTTCGATTCTTGACAGATTTAACAATTTTAACTGAATTTTCAACTTTTTAATGATTTAATTTTAATTTTTATTACTTCTAATTTCTTTTTTCAATTATTTACTGCAAAAAATATGTAAAATACAGATATTTACATAATTTTACTTTTTTTAACCTAACTTTGTACAAAAAATACAAAAGTTAGTCCATTAAGTATAAAGTACTGAAATAATTAATTAATATTAAAAAAAAATATTTATTTATGCCTTTATGACAATAATTTATTGGTATCATCGACTTATAAACTATAAAAGTTCCCATTTAGAATTCGACTTACTTTTGATTGGGACTGTAACGGATCAACCTCCTTAATGAACGTACAAAAACTCAGGTTTGAGGAAAATAAGTGAAACCGTAGCTCCCTAACCAAGATCTTTCAGATAAAAAAAAAGGATTATTTAACCTTCTGAAAGTTCTAAGCGAGACAATTTAGACATGATGATAATAATAGTTCATTAGACAAGACAAGTGTAACAGGGGAAAGTAATAATATGAAGTAATACAGGTAACACTCAATTCTAGAGTCGGAGGTAAATGTGTAGGTAAGTACGAGAAAAAGGCGGAGATCCCATTTAACAAACGGAATTCGAGCAATGAACGTAACACAACTGGAGAGCACTTTCTCGTTTGTCGGCTTCGACATTCTGCTCACCACTTCTTCTTCCTCCTCTTTTTCCCCGTTGTGTATGGAGCGGCAGCAGATTTAATATGCAGAACGAGTAGCTCGAAAAGACGTCTAGCCTTTCAGTCTGACTTCGTTTTTTGGACTGTATTTCAAATAGTTCCAAGTCCGAAGAAACACTCGTTGATACTTTTTTAGTTTTGAAATTTCCGACTGCGGTACCGGTTTACTATAGGCTCGGAATTAGGGGCGCAGAAACCTTAAGAGGCTACGAAGATGATCCTTAACCAAGCAGTGAATATCTTGCTAATGTAATATTTTTTCTTGATTTAAGAACTTAAATAAGATTCAGTAGACTTCATAGGCGTATGTGGGAGCAGAAGGTGTATACAGAATGGTCCAAAATTCTTTAGACGCGGTACGGTTTTACCTCTTCTGACTTGAACCGGCAGATTGCACATGGAACTAAGCTGTGAAAGGGAGGTGGCTTGCTCTCTTCCACTTACTGATTGCCCCACTACAGACGCGACACTTGCGCACAACGGGTCAAGTAAAAAGAAAGAGATAGAAAAACAGTAATTTGCTGTCTCACTTCATGAGCCACGCTTCCACTTACGGCCACTAACAATATGAAGCTACATATTAAGGAGGTTGAACCGTTTTACGAAGATAATGAAAAAAATCTGAAATAAAGTTTTTTTAATAGATTTTTTTATGACAAAATTTTCTGTAAAAAATCCAAAATCATTAGGAAATTTATAAAGTTAAAAATTAAAAAAACTTTTACATGTAGTCTTATGGAAAATATGTCAACCTAGCATGCAAACGGTACATTTTAATTTTTTGCAAATAACTAAATAATGTCAGCAGTTCCGAAAACTAACTATGTAGGTAAAGCATCGATGTCTTACGCATATTTTAATATTTTAAAATAGCCACTTTTCAACCGTAACAGCATGCGTAGTAAGTAAAGATACCACTTTTCCCGCATGAGTAATAAAAAAAAAATTATTAAACCTTAGCACTTTTCGATTATGGACTTTTACTCTTGATAATTTTTAACAATTTTAACTGAATTTTCAACTTTTTAATGATTATATTAAATCTTTATTACTTCTCATTTCCTTTTTTAATTATTTACTGCAAAAAATATGTAAAATACAGATATTTACATAAATTTATTTTTTCTAACCTAACTTTGTACAAAAAATTCAAAAGTTAGTCCATTAAGTAAAATACTGAAATAATTAATTAATAAAAAATTATTTATTTATGCCTTTATGACAATAATTTATTGGTATCATCAACTTATATCTTTTGTAAAAATGTATTATGGAAAAGTTCCCATTTAGAATTCGACTTAAGTATACTTTTGATTGGAACTGTAACGGATCAACCTTCTTAAATATATGCGTAGAACTGACATTTCGACATAACCTTCCAGAAGTAAAACTTCTTTAAGCGCGACTTAACCTCAATCTTTTTTCGGACGGAAGTAGGTAACGTGTTTATGCAACTTCGGCCGCACATAAAGGTTTCTCGCATTCATTTTTTTTGTTTATTGAACACCCTGTATATGCATAACATGATAGGAACGAGTATGTAAGGAGCAAGGACGAGAATACGGACTCTCCTCGCAGTCAAGGATAACTATGTTTTCGTGCAAGGAAAATAACATCAGGTATTTTATCTACTGCATTTGTAGTTCCCTCGAAAGAAATACAAATGGTATTTTAGATTTCACATACATAATTTTATACAAAATTCATAATGGAACAAGTTGGAGACTACAATAATAAACTGACAATACTGTTTGAACAATGTTATTTCAACATAATATTTTTATACAGTATGTAAACACGTAAGGTGCACACAGGGAAATTAGCATTGGGAAAAAATACTTGGATCAGAGTTAGCCATGACTGCATTAGTTGTTATTTCTATTAAATTATCGTGGTAATCTTGAGGATTTCTATTTTATTTTGATTTATTTTTATTTTACTTGGCTTTTTTAATAATAAAAAGCTCTTATAAATCATTATTTTAATTTTTTTGTACAAAAATAAAACAAAAAAAAACAGCTCCATCTGTTTGGAAACATTTCATTCAAAAATTGTCTGACTGGTATGACGTATGCGCGTTGGTAAATCAGTGACCCAATGTCTTTAGGTTCAACACGAATAGGCGGAGATATTTGATCTCTCGCTATATTTAAGTATTTTTGGGAATTTAATGTTCCATTAATAAAAAAAGTCCGAGTATGTTGTAATCATTTGAATATTTTCTTCGGTAGTAGGTATACAAATTCATTTTGCAAAAGAATATTATCTGTCAAATTGAAAAACAAGATTTCAAAGCTCACTCTGATCCAGTCATTTTTTCCCAATGTTAATTAAATGCGAAATCCGAGTTTTATGAGAATGTTTAAACGATATCTTTGAAAATAATGAATTCACGGATCGAGCGGGGTGGCGTAGCAGTGAGAGCACTAGACTCGCATTCGGGAAGTACCAGGTTCGAATCCCGGCGCGGGCAGATGTGGCTGAGACTTTTTCCCATTGCCTCTCGTCGAGAAACGGTAATTCCTGTACCGGCCATTTTGTTGAGGTTTTCCATGGTTTCCCTCAACAATTCCAGATAAATATCGAGATGGTTCCTTATTCAAGTCCATGGCCGATTACCACCGGTGGTCGACAACGGGTGTCTTTACCCCAGTCGTGTCTTGTGATAAAATCGTCTTTAGTACGTACTTAAAAATCGATACGTGTCTTGCATTTTTCGATGATAATAAAATCGAAGGAGAAATGCTACTCTTGTATAATAATATTCAAAACATGTAGACTTGCAAATTCGTTGAGAAAATCGTCTGTGAGTGAAGACCGAAGAGTGACGGAGTGACAAGAGAGGTAGCCGCGACAGTGAGGAATAACATCTATTGAGAGAAACGCCTAATTATATCGAGTACGTGCATCGTTCGATATAGTTCCGAATTGACTCTATGCTATTGTAACAAAACTGGCAAAACTGCTGTTTGTTGTGATGATAATATTTTATATACAACAATAAAACGTTAACAAAACAGATAAACTAAAAGTACTTCTTCTCTATAATGAAAAATGAAATAAAAATAATAACGAAACAACGAACTTCTAATAACAATACTTCAAAATGACTATAACACAGAACGTAACTACTTACAAGATATATTTATGTGAACAATCAATGGTATGACAATTGACAACGCTGGCAATTGTTTATGTCGTATTGTACACTGACAGTGTTTTGTTCTCTCTGCACTCGCTTTTATATGCGTATGTCACCGTTTCCTCCATTCTTCCGGAACTTTCGGCTGATCCCAGAACAACACTACCTTCATTGTACACTTCATAACATGGCGCGACTTGGATGAATGAATGAATAATTTAGAGGTTATGGCTTATTAGCCCGTTATGAACGTCATCCTGGAAGAATGTTTTTACTCCCCCTTGCACTGGATCTAGTCCTCCAATAGTTTGGATCTTCTCATGAACTCCAGAAGATTGGTGTCAAGTTTACAGTTGCTCTCCTCAATAGGGTTATTGACAAAATTTCAAAAAGTATTTAAAATTAAAGAATAAAGGTATATGTACCCGTAAAAAATATTTTTTCTCATAAATATAACAGATTTGACTCATTATTAGTTGTTTTTTATTTTGACTTTAAATTCTGCGCCAAAACGTCAATTGACCTTAACAGCCATGTTTACTGATTGCCTACGTCACAGTAGGCAATCAGTAAACACTAAGCAAGCGGGTACAACGTGACATATAGCATTATAACCAACAAAGTGTTGCATTTAATATGATTGACAGAGTGCAATGAATACACCAGAGAACATACACTAAACAGAGATAACGAATACACACGGCAGTCAGTGGCACACAGCTACCGCCCATGTTGACTGATTAATGACGTCACGCGAGTAGGGTGTTTGTGGGGTTTCTGGGGCCTCCATAAAAGAGTTCCCTCCCGCGAACTGAAATCAAGGCTTTTTTACCCCCTCCACTTTTATAGATTTGTGCATAATTCCCCGAATTTTAAGGTTACATATCAAGTTTGGACTCAAATTAATCAGGGGTCTGAGACGAGTTCAACGATGGTATTCAAGTAGGGGGGGGGGGGGGGGTGGCAGCAACCCTTAACATTTCCACCCCTTTCGAATTTTAAAGTACATCAATTTTTTTTTGGACTCAAATGAAGCAGGAAGCACGATGTTCACCGGTGGTGGTGATTCAATCGACTGATGCTTTTTATTGTCGACAGCGGTTGTTATCTGAAAAGAGCGAGGGATCAGAGAGGGAGAGAGAGGGAGGGGGGAGAGAGAAAGAGAGAGAATGGAGGGAACATATGCTTGATAAATCGATTCAAATTATATTTAGTAAAATCATAATTTAATTAAATAATTTATATTTAGTAAAATCATAATTTATTTTATTAATTTATATTTAATAAAATCATAATTTAATTAATTAATTTAATATAGCGGCGAGCTGTGGATCCGAACTCGGTTCGTTATGGTTCTCAGTTGCAGTGCAGCGCCTTTAACCGCTCGACCACGAATCGTATTGCGGGAGAGCCTCTTAAAAGTGCATTTGTTTTTAATCTCATCATAATGTGCAAATTCTTAACATTTTTGTCTTGCCGACATTTTCAGTTTTTTTTTTTTTTTGTCCCCGTCATATTTATTAGTTTTTTTTTTTCACGTTTGAGCTATTTCTGTTATTTGTTGAATTTATTTTCTCTTTATTATGTTCCTTCAATTTTAGTTTCGAACAAAAACATAAATGACGGGTGGACGATAATTATACTCCAATCAGGCAGTTACCCAAAATTAGATGTAATGAAACAGACATTATTCTCCAATTACGCAACCGTCCCTTTCCAGCCAGTGAACCAATCGGCTTCAGCTATAATCAATCAAAATGGGAGGGTATAAAATTTGATCGAATGCCCCACCTTGTAATAATAGGTTCTAGTGATATAAGAAAATTGAGTATTAACATTCGATAATATTACCCAAGTAAAGTCCGGCTCTGTCTTTTTAGCGTTATGTAATAACAGTTCAAACTCCCGATAATGCATTCTGCTGATATAATAATCTCACAAGTATATGTTTTTTATTCTTATCATAATGACATCACGCATACCTGAAGCGATTTTTTTCCTTAGTGGATTTTACAATAGTTATTCTTTTCTAAATTTAGGAACACACTCATTTGTTATTTGTTATGAATATAAAATGAAAGTAAACTGAAGATTTAATGTTATATTCATTCCATACGTTCCCGATAATCCGCTGTTATCATATTGTTTTACTTCAGGACTGTTCAACCTATTAGCTTGTATTTCTAAATATTATCTTTGAACTTTAAATATATTTCCAATTCACTCTGATTTGCTTTAAATACTATATAGAGATTTGAAAAAAATTAATTTTACTTCGATTTAGTTTGAAAATTGATTTTTTTGAATAGATAAAGTAAAAAGATTAACATATAAAATTACGATGCATTCGATTGGTTGAACACTCCTGTTTTATCACATTTTATGATTATTTAGCGTAAATTAGCTTTTTTCAAAAAATATTGTTTATAATTAATATTTTAAAATTTAAAGTATTTTTCTTCAGTTTAAACTTTTTTTATATTTCTGTTAAACAAACTTATTCATCAACTTAAAAATGATTTGAAAGTTAAAAATGCTAAATCTCTCTCTCTTTTGGTTTCAATGATGTAAATAAAAAGTGAAAAAATTTTTTTTATATTTCTGTTTAGCGTACTTATTCATCAACTTAAAAAAATGATTTGAAAGTCTACTAAAACATATCATGTTAATTAATTGTTATTTATATAAAGCATTCTCTGCTTTTTCACTATTTTTTAATTTGATTTGAATTTCTAAACCTACTCAGCTCCACAAGTAAGGATGTGTAAATAAAGTAGAAATGTTTTTTTAGTATTTTTTAATCAATAAAAACAAATTAATATATAAAAAAAAACACGCTAATATTATTTAAAAAACAAAATTAAAACAAAATAAAAAAAACAAAATTAAAACTACGTATATAAAAACAAAATAAAAAAACTAATTAATTTCTACTACATAATAAACAAAAAAACTAATTACTAATTATAAACTACATTAAAGTTAACTACAAACTATATTAGCGGAGAGCATCACCTGAAAAAAAGAAGATTAAATAATATTAATTTATTACTATATTTTATCAGCGACTATTTAAAAAATTAGCAACTTTTGTATTTTCAATTTTAGTTTACTTTTATTAAGGTTTAATAAAACCCAGATATTTGGTTAATTTTAGTTTTACAATTACTATTTGAGCAATTAGAAAAAAAATTTGCACGGTTGAATATTGTAGAATCTAGTAGGTATGTATTAACTTTAGTTTATCACCTTAACTGTTGTTATAAATTTCAAAAATCACTATTTAATCAATTAGAAAAAAATTTGAATGGCGGGCTATTGAACAATAAGTAATAACTTTAGTTTAACACCCTGACTGTTGATATAAAATCAAAAAAGGTTAATGGGAAACCGAATATACTTTTAAATAATTAATCTAAAACACTTTTTTTTCAAATCGCATACTAATTAAATCACATCACAGGTTCGTACCATTAACAGTCCATACATACACACGACGCGCCGGTCGGCTTATTTGATGTTTTTAGCACGATTAAGTCATGTGTTTTTTTTTTTTTTTTTGCAAGTGTATGTTTTCGAATTGTTTATTTTAGCTTATGAGTTTAAATAAACAATAAACTTCGTAAAAAAATGAAATGAAAAAAGGTTTTATTGAAAAAAAGCAAAATCGAAAAAATAACATTACATGTCAAACGAACCATTGTTGTAAAGTATAATACGATAAAATGATCCGACTGCTGTATGAAGTATATCAGTCGGTTCAATGAGAACGCATGACAGTCATGGTGTTAAGATGAAATAATTATATATATTTTTTTTTTTACTTGCCATTATGTAGTGTACTCCTGTAATTTTCCCGCTACGAAGAGTGATTGCTCTTCGCTATCCTCCGAAAACTGCTCAGCCTCTCGAAAAATTTGCAGCAACTGGACGCAAGAAATGTCCAACACCGCACCATTTGAGTAAAATACCATGACCCTCTCTGGGGTCACGCTTTCAATGAAGTTTATGAATGATGACATAATTAATGATTGAATACACAATGATGAACGAATTGACTATTATAAAATGTCTTTATTCGCAACTCATTATATTTATATAAGTGTGCAACACAAGAATTAACATGTTGACTGCCATGATAAAGCATAACTTGTCGCATGAAGAATCATTCATAATAACCACGAGTATCATAATATTAAGTTGATTCTCATACAATTCAATTTATAATAACCAATCATTCATTTTCTCAGTTCAATGTAACGTTTATGCAGCTCAGTATACACGGCTGGTACGCATTGGAAATCAGTGAATCAACGATTGTTTCTCACGGCTTGAAATGAATATAGTTGGAATTTCACTAAAAAGCTATGAAACTCCAGATAAAATATTTTTTTATATTTTTTCAAATTCCTTTACATTTCTAAATAATTAATTTCATGTGTTATTGTTGAAAATATAAAAAAATCTGAAAAAAATTCATAGTAAAAAAGTAAACGGTTATTTTTTTTTTCATATATTTACTTCAAAAAAGCAGCTCAAACAAAAGCTCTTAGCGTACTATGTAGACTTGTTTTTTCATATGAAAAATTTCATTAATGCTAAAGAAATATCTTTAACATATTCAAGGGCAGAGCAGCTCAAACAAAAGTTCTTAGCGTACTATGCAGACTTGTTTTTTCATATGAAAAATTTCATTAATGCTAAAGAAATATCTTTAACATATTCGAGGGCAGAACAGTTCTAACCAGAAATATCTAATTATTGCGGTAGTTAATGTGTTAAATACGTTAGCGTTGAAGAAAAATGAGTGTGGGAGTAACTGTCAGCAAAATCTAAAGAAGTTATATTTCATTAAGGGGAAACTCTACATGACAAATGAACGACTGAAATTTTTACGGTATTTAAAGTAAAACTGATCACCTGGTGAAGCGAACGATGTAGGTGAATCAATATTTGTATCACCCTTAGCTTATAGGTAATAAGTTTACGAAACCATATGAATGTGATCGATTCTGTTTTTCTAAAGGTATGAAATTGACAAGCTGTGCTATATCGTGTCTAGAAACTTTTGATCTTTATCACGGTTGTTCTGTCACAATTTTTACAATAACGCTTTATGAAGGATCACACGAAACGTTGTTTGCAACTGAAAATGTAGTTAAATTATGTTTTTTTCACTTTAAGGGGAATGTTACATCTATTATATTATGTTTCAATCTTTCACGGCTTTGTAAATACCAGAATGCAAATATATTTCTTTTACTCGTACAATAATCTACTAGTCACCCGCTGCGGCTACATCCTATATGAAAAGCATAAATGGGTTGAAATGTAGTTTTGAAGTAAAGTATCAGCTTTTCACATATTTTTTGAAAAAAGATACAGCATTTGCACTTCTTTTATGAAGCAGCTCAAAGACCTGGTTCACTCAACAAAAAACATGCTGTGCGCTATTTTCTTTTTTCAAATCGATTATGATTCATCCTTAGAAGATAATATAATTCCCAAAAAATGTATATTTATTGAAAGTAAAATACAACGTTACTTTAACACATACGCCTGGGTATATGAGATTTTTCCCCGTTCCCGCGAAGCAGTTTATTTTCGATTAATAAAAGCGAAAAAAAAATATTAGTTTCAAATTGGTAATTAAAAAAGAATTTTAGAAAAAGACTAAGCCCTAGTTTATCAACTAAAATTTTCTCGACATTGCAGATTTAATCATACTACATTGTTTTATTATTAACAGAATATAGGGTAAGAGTCATAAAACACGCTTGAAAAATAGTCTCGTGTGAAGTGAGCACTTAACAGTAATCAAGAAAAACCAGCGCTAGAGAACTAGTATGCAAGGAAAACCAGTCTCATATGTATCATCTTTATCTTTACAGATGGTGATGTAATTTAAGATAAGACTAGAATTATATTATAGTCAGTTTTTTCACATGTTTGGTCACGAAACATGAATATGAGATATAAGGATTTAACACGTTTCAATACTAAGAATAGTTATTTGGAACAGAATGGAACAGTTGTTAGTATTATAACGAACGTTCTTCTTCACAAAATAATCATTATTTACCTATTATAACAGTATGCTTACATTATACGTAAAGTCGATTTTAGTATGCCACCATAACATTAACATGCGATTTTTATACGTTACATGATACAAGCTATTCCGAGAATAACTGGTTCCAACGTTGGAACTGTTAAAAAGTAAAAGGTTTTTGATTCTGTTCCGTAAGCGGAACAGGAATGGAACTGTTATTAAAATTCTGCATAATTTGCACATTCAAAAGCAAACAGATGCTATAAGAAGATATTTAGCGAAACAGAGCCGCATTAGGAAACGATAATTTTTTAAATTTCTTTATAGTTTGAGTAATAAATTTATATAATTCATACAATCGATAAAATTATTCCCCAGCTATTCTTCTATGGCTTTGTGGAGTCAAATCTCCGTTTTTGACGTGATAACGTCTTATAAATTGATGAATCACCAATCTTATAAATTGATAAAACACCGACTGCATGCACGAAAAAGTGTAACGTAACGTTCCTAACGTTCGTAACGCGTAACGCGTAACGTTCCGCCTGACCCTGTGCGTGCTTTTTGCTAATTTCTCGCTCAATTTAAATCAGATCGGTTTGAAACCAGTCTTAAACGAAAGAGGAGAACATTTTACACAGATTTCGTATAACAGAATTTGCCTAAACAGTTTTTTTATACAAATTTATATAGAAAAATAGCTGTATAAATGCAATGTTGTCTAATGCATGGCGCGCGCGCGACGCGGTCGGTCGTCTTTGTTTGCCGTACATGGAAATTAGAAAATAACGTATGTCTTGTCTTAACATGAAAACGGCTGCATTTCTAATGTTTAATTCAATTTTTTGACATTAGTATTTTCTGAAATGTAACGCCTTCTAAGTTAACTATTGGAATAACTAATTATTATTAGAACATAATACTTTGACAGTTGCAAACGTCACTTTTGACATTTCTTATTATTCCAACACCAAGGATAAGCGGATTGAAACCAAATTTTGGGGGGGTGTTTGATATGCAAATATGAAGTGGCCTATTGTTTTTGGGGAACATCGGCGCATGCGTAAAAGAATATATCTCTTATAATGATGTTTTATATAATAATAATATAGTTTTTAAAACGGTTTTTACTCTATCTATTTTTACTAGAAATTTTTGTAAATTTTTTGGGGAAAATCGGCGCATGCGCAAAAGAGATACATGCCATAGTTGTTTTTTATATAATAATAGTGTACTTTTTATAGTGTTTTATTATTCTACTTAATAAAATTTACCTAAATTTGAAGAGAAAGATGCAATATCATAGATTCGAATTATTATAATTATTATATAAATTTAGGTTATGTATTACGGAATACGTTATCACGTAAAACTATCGTCCGTAAACCAACTTTACAGACAACCAATTTTTTGCCTAATATTTAGGAAATATGGACTGTTAATAATTAAAGGATTATATCAAATTTCCTCTCTAGACTGAAAGAGCAGCTAATAAAAAAAATGTGTGCCGTCGCGGGACGCCTGGCAGATGTGAATCATAATTTTAATTAGAATATACGCGTGCTTAATGCACACTTTAATTATAATAGTAATCAACACTGTTTACCCTGTGAAGTTGTGGAGTATAAACACACTAAATACAGGCCTATATCATTTCTTAGAACCAAAACGTGTGATGAAGAGTTATCTTTATGTTTTATCCTATGTTGCAAAATCCATCTTTTGATTTTACATAATGGAAAAAATTGAAAAAGATTAATAATTAATAATTCAAGAAAAAATATATTACTATTCTTTAATATAGGTACATTATGCGTGTAAGGCTTTTATTTCCCTAAATTTTCGATAGCGTGCTAATAGGATTCTTGCCCTCCTGACTGGTATGTCATGATAAGGGTAAAATGAATTACATCTTTCTATGTACTAGTTTAATACACATTAAGTAAATATGTTATAACAGAAAATAGAACAGTAAAATAGAAAATCAATTACAATGGTAGATCTGCCACTTTTGACTGGAGCTAACCTTGCTGAGATAGTGATTCTCTTTTCTCGGAAAACCTATTGTGAAATCAAAAAAAGTTTCAGTTGGTTATAGTATTTTGTTAACCTGATTTTAATATTCATTTACAACAGAAAACGCATATAGCTAATATCACTATTAGATGTAAATTTATAACAAATTCATAATTCAATGTGTTTCGAAACACATATACCGCGAGCCGCATGCAAAGTTAACACGAATTCAATCTATTCGGATACTTTTAATATTCGGTTTTCAGCTGAATGTTGCGTACTATTCGATTGAATATCAAATCATGGGGAAAAACGCATATATTACTCAAAAATATGTGATTTTTTTTTCTTAAATAGTATTATTTTATAAAGCTTTTAGTGATATTTTTCAGTAATAAGGAGTATTACTAACACAATTTGATGTAACAATGCTCAAATAATGCGTGTTATGACACGGACTAGTTACGCAAATGAAACAAATACGCTCGCAGCGTTGCTATCGCACGCTTCGTAATGGGATAAGTCGTAACCTATCACCCGCGAAATGTAAAAAATAATTAGTCAAACATTTGGCTGCCGAATATTCAACGCTTCGACCGAGAATATGGCTGAATATTCGGTAATCAACATTCGGCAAAATCACTATTCGTGGTAACACTAGTTGACACCCACGAAATTCTAACAGAATGCTTGCAATACGTTAAATTCAGAACATCACGTTTTTTAATTTTTGCGAAGGAGTTGAAAATTGATTCACTATTAGACTTGTTATCATGCATAACATTTACTTATTTATATTTACCCGTTATTATCGACAGTTAATGTTTTATGGGTCATAATGAGATAGATAATCACACCTTACTTAGAAACCAGAAAAAAAATCAATATAAAATATTATTTTGTTTTCGATGCGAAACTTTCACCCTTCTTTAACTTTCTTTGCTCGTTACATATTGTTTCATGTTACGTATGCTGATTACATTTAATCTTTGAAATAGGAAACGTTTAGCGAAACAGAGGTGCATTAGGAAAGGATAATTTTTTAAATTTCTTTATGGTTTGAGTAATAAATTTATATAATTCATGCAATCGATAAAATTATTCCCCAGCTATTCTTCTATGGCTTTATGGAGTCAAATCTCCGTTTTTGTCTAATATTTAGGAAACATAGCCTGTTAACAATTAAAGGATTATAACAAATTTCCTCTCTAGACTGAAAGAGCAGCTAATAAAAAAAAATGTTAGCCGTCGCGGGACGCCTGGCAGATGTGTAACATAATTTTAATTAGAATATACGCGTGTTTAATGCATACTTTAATTATAATAGTAATCAACACTGTTTACCCTATGCAGTATAATCACTATAGGCACATAAAGCATCACCCACTCGCCACGTTATGGTTGAATATTGATCATATTGATAATATTTTTTGTTTTCTCTTGAAAATTGTTAATTCTACACTGTACACAGCATGATGGAATAAAGATAAATCTTATTTGAAGCTTGAAAAAAAAAACATACTTTTATTATTTCATTCTGTCAAATCACTCTAAATACAGGTCTATATCATTTCTTAGAATCAAAACGTGAGATGAAGAGACATCTTTGTGTTTTATCCGATGTTGCAAATTCCATCTTTTGATTTAACATAATGGAAAAAATTGAAAAAGATAATAATTAATTAATAATTCAAGAAAAAAATATATTTATATTCTTCAATATACATTATGCGTGTTAGGCTTTTATAATAATAATAATAATAATAATAAATGTATTATCCTGTTTAAATCATGCATACAGCACTAGGTTTTGTCAATTATACAATTAAAATAACACATTAAAAATTTTCGGTAGCGTGCTAATAGGATTCTTGCCCTCATGGCTGATATAAGGCTAAAATGAATAACATCTTTCTATGTGCTAGTTTAATACACATTAAGTAAATATGTTATAACAGAAAACGAAACAAATAATACAGTAAAATAGAAAATCAATTACATTGGTAGATCAGTCACTACTACTCCAAGTAGGTGACAAATGGGGTTTCTAGGACCTCATCCACATTAATTGTGTTATTTATGCTAAATTGGTGTCAACGTGTGCTGTGCGTGTGATGTGTGTGTGTGTGTGTGTGTGTGTGTGTGTGTGTGTGTGTGTGGTCTAATAACTGTTTTTTATGTTTTTTTTTTCTTTTTTTAAATTTTAATAGGGGTTCGGTGATAAGGTCATTAGCACCGGAACTACTGAACTGATTTGAAAAAATTATTTAACTGTTTAAAAGCCAATTTTCTCCCGAAGAGATTTGTTGCTCTTGATTATTTCAACCCAAAATCTACCCCCAGGCTAAGTTGGACTAAAAAAGCTAGTAAATTAAAGAAAAAAGAGATTTTATTTTAAGGTGAGTTTCATGGAGTTATTGTTTCATTTATTAATTATTACATTGTTTTACAAAAAAATTAATACTAATTAACCAAAATGGAGATTTACACTCCCCAGTTTAGTTGTTGATTCAAAGTCGTTTATTACGTGAATGTATTTTCCTCTCTAATTCATTGTCATCAGAGTCACTCCGTTTTCTTATCACCGGATATTCTCAGATTACAATATAATGATAAAAGTGCAATCTGCAATGTGCCACATACATAATATAGTCATATATGCTGACACGTATAAATCCTCCACCGTTAAGAATAAAAAAACATAATAATACACGGAGTGGAAAGTTACGAAAAAGGAAACTATTTTCAACTCGAAAACACTGTCTATTGAGATAATCAACAATCATCTGAGGATGCACTGTAAAATTGAGGAAATAGATTTCGTATGCAGACTAGGAAATCAAAGTAAATCAAATAGACCAATTCTGGTAGGACAAAATACATGGCGTAAAAATTACAAATATTGCAGAGTAAGAAAAACCTTAAAGGTATAAATATATTATAACAGAAGATCTTCAGAAAAAGGTTTTGGATATTAGGAAAAAACTACTATCAATAGTATCAATTCTTCAAGAGCAAAGAAAGGCAGGTCACGTGGCATTCTTTAAACATGATGAAATCTATGTTAATGGGAATGAAATGACAATAAAGCAAAAAAAGATAGAGCAGAAATGGAATCAGATACAAAAAAATAAAACGATCAGAAGGTTCTGAGGAAGAGCTAGACAAAACAAAACTGACAAAAAATCAAGAAAAAACAAAACTGCATTGATATTTACAAATTTAGAAAGGTATATAGGTAGACGACGAGCAAGAACGTCGTTTATGGTAAATAAAGAATTGGAGAAGAGAGTGAAACAAGCAATTGACTAAAAATAAAATTTCTGAAACCTTTAAAAGTTGACGATCAAGGCAATGATGAGGACAATTGACTGAACTCAATGGATATAAAAAACACAAAAAAAACAAAAAAAAAAAACAGGTAAATCCCCAACTCCACTAGTCACCGTGGGATAAATGATTAAACCCTCCTCAAAACAGTGTGAAACTAAAATTGAAGGAAAATAATAAAGACAAAATAAATTCAATAAATAATAAAAATAGCTCAAACGTGGAAAAAAATAAATAAATATGACGGGGACAGAAAACTAAAAAATGTCAGTTAAAATGTACGTACATAAATAGAGTCTGCAATAACTTCATTAGAGTGGGTTGATTTCATCGCTTCGCGCGCGTCTTATCTTAGTGTATGTTGATAAGAGAATTCTGGAGGAGGGATATGTGCAAATATGCTGATTCATCTTTGAGCATGTCTTGACTTGTTTGCAACTTACGATGCGGATAAACTATAGACGTTCACAGATTGAACTCGATTTGTTCTAGAAGGAAGTCACGTGATCGGTGTGTATAATGTATATATAAGTATCGCGTAGCGATATGAGCACAACAGTCTACATTGACCTTGTAACGTGTAAGTGTTGGAATGGTATTTTTACGTGCATGATTCAACGGTAATCTGTATGTTCATTTTAACTATAATCTAATTCAATTCATCAAGTAAAATGTTCAATTGCGGAATATGCAGTAAATCTTTCTCACGTCGCGACAACATGCATCGTCATGAGAAAATATGTAAGGGTGTACAAATTCGAATTCCGTGCAAGCTCTGTGCCAAAAGTTTCACGCGGGCAAGTAACTTTAAGTTACATCAGATAAAGCAACATTCCGAAACTCTATGTGATGTGTGTGGGTGTTTGATTTTCAATTTCGAAGATTATAAGACGCACGAGTGTGCTGAAGTCGAATCAAATGTTAAATCCCTCAAACGTTCTACCGATGATGTAGGAGATGATACTATCGCAAAGAAAAAGAATAAAAACTCAATCGATGATGCAACACCTAAAGCCACAACGTCGAATGAAATGCATATCGATACAGAAAATACCGATGAGATATGCGAGATATGTGATATACCTGTGAAAAGGGGAGGAATGTTCGGACATTGGAGAAGTAATGTTCACAAAGCCAAAACCGCATCCGCACTCTGTGAATCCGATCCTGATGTATGTGCTATCGATAACGCATTTAATTCCCGCATAGCTACGTATCGAGTGAAAAACACTGGTAAAACCTTCACGGCCGTCGATAAATTTATGGAATCTGTGAAAATAAAGTCACTTCGATTAGTTAACGATATTTTAAGCATACACAATGCGGTAAAAATCAACATGGAACTGTTTGGATATTATGAAAAAAGTAATGATGATAAAACCATCTCCGATGTAAAATCTTTCAATACAAAAAATCGTATCGTAGGTGTCGCAGATGATATCGAGGGTATGTTTGAAAAATTCATCCCCGAAATAAAGGTGAAGAGTGAAGAGTTTCAAGAGCGTGATTCTGGGTGGGCTTTAAAAAAAATCCTGCATCTCGAAATAAATATTAATAAATATGCTCCCCTTCGAGGAAACGCGTATCTAGATCTACCTACAGAGATAAAAAATAAACATGCTGTAGTAAACATTCAAAACGAATGTGATATGTGCTTCAAGTGGGCTATACTATCAGCGCTGCACCCCGTCAAATGGGGCGATCGTCCAGATCGCATGCAACACTATGTTGCGTATGCCAACGAACTCAACTTCACTAACATTGAGTTCCCGATGTCTTTAAAAAACATCACGAAGTTTGAGATATTGAATGGTGTCAGCGTTAATGTGTGGGGTGTAGAGCAGAAGAATGGTAAGTCAACGATCATTGGACCGCTCCACCACACGAAGAAACGACAGTTGAAGCATGTAAATTTGTTATATATCGAAAATAATAATGGTGGTCATTATTGCTGGATAAAGAATATGTCAAGACTAGTTTCAATGCAGCTTTCAAAGCATAAATGCTCCAAGCATATCTGTGACGGCTGTCTGGTTTTCTTTCAAACCAATGTGCAATTAAAACGTCATCAGCAGGAAGACTGCGGACACATACAAGTTATTTTACCAGAGGATGGTGACAACATCCTCGAATTCAAAAAGTATTCCAAACAGCTCAAAGTTCCATATGTTATCTATGCAGACTTTGAAGCGTTGTTGAAACCCATCAGTACGTGTCAGCCCGACCCGAGTGAATCGTATACGGAGGATGTTAACGTACATGTACCTCATAGTTACGGTTACTATGTATATTGCAACTATGATTCTTCGCAATCACGGTACGTATCGTACCGCGGTGAACGGTGTTCGGAAATGTTTATGAATGCCTTGAAATGTGAAGCGGAACATATCTCCAGGAAATTGAGCTTCAACGAACCGATGCGAATGTCTGTGGAAGAGGAATTCACTTTCCAAGATGCGGAGCGATGTCATATCTGTGGCGGTGAACTCGGTGATGATAGAGTACGCGACCACTGTCATCTGACTGGTAAGTTTAGAGGTGCAGCGCATAATGAATGTAACATCAATTTCAAGCTACCGAAGTTCATCCCCGTTGTGCTACATAATCTAACAAACTATGATGCACATTTGATCGCGCCGGCCCTCGGAATCGACAACGAGCCAATCAACGTCATCCCTGAAAACAAGGAGAAGTATATATCATTCTCCAAACACGTTGGAGATGTTGAGCTTCGATTCATCGACTCATTTCGATTTATGAGCTCTAGTTTAGAAGCGTTGGCAGGAAACCTACCAATGGAATTAAAACGAATCAGCCGGTGTAATTTTAAAAATTATGAGCAATTCAATCTTGTCATCGAAAAAGGTGTATATCCATATGAGTATACAGATTCCTGGGAGAGACTTGAAGAATCTCAACTACCGCCGATCGAAAAGTTTCATTCACGGCTGACTGATTCCAACATTACGGTTGAAGAGTATGAACGGGCTAAGAAAGTATGGCAGTCGTTTGAATGTAAAACGCTTGGCGAATACAGCGATCTCTACCTGAAGACAGATGTGCTACTTCTCGCCGACGTTTTCGAAAACTTTCGTGAGGTTTGCCACAAGGCTTATGGACTCGATCCTCTACAGTATTATACGGCTCCCGGTCTCAGCTGGGACGCGATGCTCAAGCATACCAACATCGAACTCGAACTTCTTACTGATATCGATATGCTTCACTTTGTTAAGAAGGGAATCCGGGGCGGTATCGCTCAATGTTCGGGACATCACGCTGAGGCTAACAATAAATATCTACCCGATTACGATCCAGCAAAGCCTAGCAATTATATATTATACAAGGATGCAAACAATCTGGTATGTTATCACGTTGCATTACACAATAATGATAAAACGTTCCTCGCACTGTGTACAAATAATTTCTGAATAACTATATTATTATTTCAGTACGGCTGGGCCATGTCTCAATATCTTCCGACTGGCGGCTTTAAATGGCTCGATGAGGATGAAATCGCCACCTTCGATGTTAATTCGATATCAAAGACTGGTAACGTCGGATACTTCCTCGAAGTTGATATAGAATACCCGGAAATTTTGCACGATGCTCATCGCGACTTACCATTCTGCGCTGAAAATCTAGTTCCACCAGAGTCGAAGACTAAAGATTTGAAATTGATGCCGAATGTGCAGGATAAATTCAAATATATTATTCACTATCGAAATCTTCAACAATCGCTCAAGCATGGTTTGGTGTTGAAGAAGATTCATCGAGTCCTTCGATTCGACCAGTCACCATGGCTCAAGTCGTATATCGACCTGAACACGGCTATGCGAACTCAAGCCTGCAATGAGTTTGAGAAGGATTTCTTCAAGCTGATGAATAATTCAGTTTTCGGTATGTTTAAAGTTTTCTAATCTTTGATTAACGTTTGATTAGTACTCTTCAATAAATAAAAATTATCGAACAATTCTTCGGACAATATATTGATAGAAATATAAATAAAGTTTTGATTCACATCTAACATGTTTTCCACTCTTGATATATATAATCTATTTTACTTCTTTTTCATTTGTTACAGGTAAAACAATGGAATCGGTTGATAACCGAGTTGACGTGCGCCTCGTTACATGCTGGAAGAACATCGGTAAGAGGCTCGGTGCCGAGGTACTCATAGCTCGACCAAATTTCAATTCATGCACCGTCTTCAGAGACGATTTGGTTGCTGTACAGCTGAATAAATTGAGGGTGAAGTACGATAAACCAATCTACATTGGCTTCACAGTTCTAGAACTCTCCAAGGAACTTATGTACGATTTCCACTATGAGAAGATGCTTCCACTGTACGGCAATCGCATCGAGCTCTTGTATATGGACACTGATTCATTCATATATAACATTCATACCGATGATGTTTACCAAGATGTCAAGCAGAACATCGATTGGTACGACACATCTGATTACGCACTCGATAACGTCTACAAAATGCCGCGCGTGAATAAAAAAGTCCTGGGCAAGATGAAAGATGAGTTGAAAGGACGATTGGTGCGTGAGTTCAACGGAGTTTGTGCCAAAACGTATGATGTTGTCGTATACGGAGGTTTGGAGATCAAGAAGGCCAAAGGTGTGAAGAAGTGTGTAGTGAAGAATCGAATATCCCTTCAAGACTATCGCGCATGCATCATGAATAAACGTGAGCTGATGCGTGTAATGTATAAATTCCGCTCACATAAGCATCAACTCAAGACGCAACGCAAAAATATGCTTGCCTTGTCTGCAAGAGACGATAAGCGATTTCAGCTCCCCGGTACAACGAAAACGCTACCGTGGGGGCATTATAGAATACCGCAGGTAAAGTTTCTCAACAATGTTGGTCTGTGCAATGAATTATAGACTGTTAAGTGTTAAGATTAAGGTTTATTGCTGGAATGTTGAATGAGTCGTGTGTGTTGTAAATATATAAATACGTATATAAATTACATACTAGATTAGGGTTCTAATTATGCTTAACGTAAAATTAGCTATTGATGGATGTTAAATCCTGTTGCAAATATGCTTTTTATGAGAACGATTAGTTGTTCTGATGCGTTGCTGTAAAACAATTGATAATTCAATCATCAGAGTGGTAAAAGATTCGGGTTTGAGTCCCGACAGTAACATTATTATAAAGTAAAAATAAATAGCATTGTAACTGTAACAATTACTGTGTGTTTCATGTAATAACAATAGCAGTATTTGTACATTCATAGTCTAACTTTTGATATTATGTAATGAATATAATAATAACGTTTATGTAATCGAAATATAATAAAGTTATTTCTTAAACATAGCGTTTTATTCCAATATAATAAACATACCGGTAATATGTCGATACATATAGGTGATGAGTCATATTAACATAATATGAAATCAATCCATCTGACCTTGAAGGAGTTATTTTTAAATTACAACATGCGTTTGAGATAATCAACAATCATCTGAGGGTGTACTATAAAATTGAGGAGATAGATTTTAATTAAATTATGATTTTACTAAATATAATTTGAATCGATTTATCAAGCATATGTTCCCTCCATTCTCTCTCTTTCTCTCTCCCCCCCTCCCTCTCTCTCCCTCTCTGATCCCTCGCTCTTTTCAGATAACAACCGCTGTCGACAATAAAAAGCATCAGTCGATTGAATCACCACCACCGGTGAACATCGTGCTTCCTGCTTCATTTGAGTCCAAAAAAAAATTGATGTACTTTAAAATTCGAAAGGGGTGGAAATGTTAAGGGTTGCTGCCACCCCCCCCCCCCCCCTACTTGAATACCATCGTTGAACTCGTCTCAGACCCCTGATTAATTTGAGTCCAAACTTGATATGTCTAACCTTAAAATTCGGGGAATTATGCACAAATCTATAAAAGTGGAGGGGGTAAAAAAGCCTTGATTTCAGTTCGCGGGAGGGAACTCTTTTATGGAGGCCCCAGAAACCCCACAAACACCCTACTCACGCGCTGTGACTGGTGTTTGAAATCACGTGACACATAGGTTAAAAATCGTGATTTTATTAATTTATTTTAATATATTTAACGCACTTATTTAATAAAAATAATAAATCTAAACGATATTTTAGACCATAAACTTTCATTATAACACAGTTTTATATTTAATTTTAATCACTGTCAATAACCCTATAACGTTAGTGCATTTTGTTGATATTTGACGCGTGTGAACTCTTTTTACCCACGACGGAACGGAGCAGGTATATGCGTTTAGGGTGAGAGATTGTTTGTTTGCTTGTTTTAACTGCTTTATTTAATGCCGAACCACGCCTTGGCTCCTTCCAGTCGTCACGCGTACTGCTGCCATTACAATTTATTATAGTAATTATAGATGAGTTTGGTTATAAAATTAGAATTTCATGTTCACCATAACACATAAATAGTTAACTTTGTTTAACAAATTCATTTCAGTAGAGACTTTTATGACACAATAAAGTTTAGATTGAGACGTCTACATTTTCCTTTTGTGAGAGATTTGATTTCTGTTTTTTGTCAGTTCTAAAGCCCACTACACACAGCGCGACAAACATCGACCAAAAATATTGGCATCAAAGTCCCTCCGCCGGTTTGCACTAATAGAAAGAGCGATAAACGAGGAACGGTTCTGTGTATAATTTGTAAATATTTTGAACAAAATGGCTGAACTATGACGGTGTTTTGTCAAAACAAAACTGTTTTCGTACGCTTACTTTACTATACATGGTTCAAGCTGGCCTAATCTTTAAAAATGCATACGAACCTCCCTTGGCCATTCAGTTTGTGTTGCATTTTATTTGGAACGATTTTCAGTAATTCACTAAAGATTTTCATGGCTACCATATGAACAAACCTCATGTATATATGTCGTCTTAAATGAAATAAGGCTTTTGAAAAAAAAAATAATTATCGATTTTTTATTGTATTTTAAAACTTTATTATAAATAATATTGATAATCGATGCGAAAAACTTTCAAAAAACTTTTTTTAAATTAATTATAAGCAATTTAAAATTGATAAAATATTTAAAAAAATCACGTGACTGCAAACGCACTAAAATTGTTTTTGACAGTTGTGACGTCATAATGGTAATATGTATATACGCAGTATACTATCAATGGCTTCTACATGTGTGTTGACTAAAACATTATGACGTCACATTATGTTCCGGAAATGTCGGCGCGTTCTCGGAACTGGGTACAAAAATTTATTTTTAATTTGATATAACTTTTGAATTATAACGAAAATAAAAAAAAGAAAACTAGTTTTGTTATAAAACTTATATACGATCTTTCCATTTATGACAAAAAAAATTTCATTCAAAAGCCCAATTGTATATAATATATTAACTGGTTGTCATGCCGTCTGTAGATGCCTTTTAACAAAAAGGAAAGATTCCAATTATAAAGTTTCAACATCTTCTCCATTTTACATACATTATACCAGAAATGTCATTCTTTGGGACTTACATCTCTTTCTTTAGAGCTCGCTTTTTGATTAGATTTTTACCCGTCTCGACACTTTTAAATGCGAGCTTATTTTTTATGTATCAATGATTCCACCAATTATTGTAGTTCATCTTTATAAAATTATTTTCAGTCAAACGTTCAAGTCTTTTTTAATAACATCGTTAAACTGCTTATTACCCTAAACCCATTCCAGAGCTGCTTTCATCGAATTTATATATAACCTGCTTATATAATATAGTATAAAATTATTTTTTCCCAAAATAAAAATAGCGAAAAATAACCGCAAGCACCGAAGAAACGTTAAGCAGCAAGCGATTATTTTGTGAACGTGCTGAGCTTTCAACAACATGTCCCCAGGGACAGTTTCGCTTCTCCCTAGAGACAACATCAAGGGTGACAAGAGGGTAATCGATATTAATGACAACGGACCTAGCGCAAAAACTATAACGCGTGTACGTGACGGACGTCGAACCCGGAACCCTTTGATCGATCATCTGTGCGCATCTGGGTATAAAGCTGTACACAGCATCGCTACACACTATTCCAGAGTAGGAATCAGGAACACAGAATGTCATGAAGGTATCAGGAGCACAGATTTTCTATCTAATTCAAGAAGCCACGATGGTATCAGAAGCACAGATTGTCTCTACTTCAAAAAGTCATAATGGTATCAGGAACACAGAATGTCACGAAGGTATCAGAAGCACAGATTTTCTATCTAATTCAAGAAGCTACGATGGTATCAGGAGCACAGATTGTCTCCACTTCAAGAAGCCATGATGGTATCAGGAACACAGAATGTCATGAAGGTATCAGGAGCACAGATTTTCTATCTAATTCAAGAAGCCACGATGGTATCAGGAACACAGATTGCCATAAAGGTAATAGGAGCACAAATTGTCTATCTACTTTATTTATATTTATAATAACTACTATATCAAGCATTGTCTATTTAGTCAATGTGCAGTGAGAGAAGGCAACAAAGCGTCTCTTTTTTCGAAGTAATTCCGACAATATATTAGTGGATCGTGATTCTATACAGCGAGAGATGGAATGAGTTTTTGCCATTTGCAGCTCTTTCAAAAGAGAGTACGTGACTGGAGATCGAACAACGGATTATGCAGGTATAATATTATTTAAATACATATTACTTGCAACACTTAACCGCACCGTTTAAATGTCACGCACTATATATTTTGAACACGTAGTCTGTTCGATATTTTCAACTTTGCAAATATATTAAAAAATAAAAACTGATTTTATTCAACAGAATCTGTCAGACACTTAAGCGGCCTGCACACCTTGATAAAAACTGCGATGCAGGCATCGACTCTTATGGTTTCATGATGCAAGTAGCAGTATGTGAATCACGTATTTGGCATCAGTTGCGGCTTGCAGCGATGCAGAGTCTGGAATCCCATTTTGGTCAGCGAGCCACGACGCCGAGTCAGTGATGCTGATGCAAGTTTCAGCGTGTGTAGAATTGCGTCGATGCCAAGACAATATTAGTTTTTCCCGCGCCATTTTAGAGGTTACTTTGTTGTTTGTGTGTGTAAATTCATTAAGAGTGAGGTTTGCAACCGGGCGAAAGCCGAACCGGTCAGTTAGTTATTATAATATTGTATTGTCATCGGAACTGCATACGTATGCAAAATTTCAGCTCAATCGGATAACGGGAAGTGGGTCAAATTTAGCTTGCAAGATTTGATTACAGGTGGAACTAAATAAAAGCTTGTAAAAAGCCAAACAACTCCGGCTAAAGCCGGGCGCCTGGCAGCCTGCACAAAGCAAATGTTTAGAAGCCCATCGGCGTTGGAATTACTCATCTGGGAGTATATATTGTATGGTCTCATCCTTTATCCATTTAAGCCAAGATATATATTAATGAATGTGGATATTAGATGTTGAAATATTCAATGCACAATGGCAAGAGCTGCAGATTATGGAGTCTGTCGTGATGTTTGGTGCATTGCGGCAATCATCCGTAATAATAATATGAAGCGAGTCAGTAGCCACTGTGTTTACATGTACTGTAGGACATTCTATTATGTAATAGGTACAACAATGCTCACTGCTGACCAATCATACGCTTTTACGTAATTGGATCCAAGTTCAAAGAGACAGGTGTAATAACCGGCTAACCAATAGTCTAAAGCGGCACCTTGATACAAGCCGCGATGCAGACATCGACTCTTATGTTTCATGATGCAAGTAGCAACGTGTGTAATACTGAATCACGTATTTGGCATCAGTTACGGCTTGCAGCGATGCAGAGTCTGGAATCCCATTTTGGTCGGCGAGCCACGATGCCGAGTCGGTGATGCTGATGCAAGTTTAGCGTGTGTAGAATTGCGTCGATGCCAAGACGATATTAATTTATTTTCCCGCGCCATTTTAGAGGTTACTTTGTTGTTTGTGTGTGTAAATTCCATGATGGAAAATGATCGTGTATTTTCATAAACATTTATCATCTGCATACGTGTCTTTGGAATACAAATGTACTTTTAGCTCTTCCAATAAAGCATTTGAATAACGTTTTCTTTCTATAAACCATCTTTTTGACCATTTCCTTTTTGATTTCCTTTTATGGAGTATAAAGAGTGCCCCAACTACTGCTAATAAAACTGGTGTTGGCAAAACGTACCTCATTTTATTCGTCAAGCACTAGGTACCTAGAAAATAACTTAACCTACTATTCTCGTGTTGCATGATCATGGAGTCGATTCAGGCATCGCAATAGATTTATATTTAAGTAGGCGTTTATGCAACTGATGCAAGTTTCATGAAACGTAGAGTCGATGCCTGCATCGCAGCTTGTATCAGCAAGTGGCTTATTACTGTTAGTATGTTATGCCACTACTGTAAGAGCAATCGTCGACCGAGCGGTCTAAGGCGCGGGTTTTCGCTGACGTCAACTCTCGGATTCACCGGTCGTGGGTTCTAATCCCGTCCACGCCGAAATAAAAAATTTGTTTTTTTTCGGCAAATTATTGACAATAAATCGAACTAAAAAGTAGAAAATAAATATAGTTTAAAAAAAACTAAAAAACACGCTTTATATCAAACTAAAAAGTGAAAAATAAATATAGTTTAAAAAAACTAAAAAACACGCTTTATATCGAACTAAAAAGTAAAAAATATTTTTTTTTAAATCAGATTAAAACAATAATGAATAAAAAATACTAGTATTATTGTGAAAAAAGCGTGGGGCGCTCGATGTAAGAAAATGTGGAACAAAGCGCCCCACGCTTTTTTCACACTAATACTAGTATTTTTTATTCATTATTGTTTTAAGCTTATTTTAAAAACATTATTTTTTACTTTTTAAATCGATATAAAGCGTGTTTTTTAGTTTTTTTTAAACTATATTTATTAAAAGTCTAAACTGAAATTCAACGCAGGTATGAAGTCAAAAACGCGATGAATAATGTTGTTTTTACGCGTCAGCAAACATGCCGAGATAACATTGATAACTTCATTCCGTTAGAGTCGCCCATAATATATCCAATGTCACGGATCCAATCGTTTTCTCAGTGATTTTGTAAACATTTCGAGCCAGCATACAAAATAAGGCAAACTACCTACCGTTTTCACAGAAGAGAGAAAGAGAGAGGGATTGTATAAATTATAGCCGCTATCCAGCGTCTATTTTCACAAAAAAGAATAGCCGTAAACTAGGCAGGGGCAACAACGGCCCGTACCAAGGACCCAGACAGAAGGGGAATCCCAGAAAGGTCCCAAAAGATTAAAAAAGAAATCGCAGTATATTACAAAAAAAAAAAAAACTATACGCCTTTCAACAACTTTTTGAAAACGGAAATAGTAGCACACTTCCCCCTTCCCTTTTACTGTCCTAACCAAGGGCGTATATATGGGGCGTAAAGGGGGTAATTACTCCCCCCAGGACCATAATAATAAAAAATAAAATTGAAAATATTACGAATATCTAACTAAAAAATAGAATTTAGAAATACTTCTTGAAAAAAAAATTGTAAAATTGGTTTGGGAATTAATATTTTGCTTGACACCTTCCTTCGTGAGTATTCTTCTGTGATATTAATAAAATAATGATTTTTTTGCGCAAAAGAGATATACCTATGCTATAACTGTGTTTTTTATATAATGGTATACTTTTCATAATGGCTAATTATTTTATTTATTTTTTCAAGAACGTTTCATTAAAAATTTTTTTTTCTAACTTTATAGTTTCGAAAATATTTTTTAAAAAATCAGCTGTCTTGTTTTGTAGATCTGTCAGAAATAAGCTAGTTAGTTAATCATGCTTTGATTAGTTTTTACATGACGTGGAACATATTATGTGTAGGTAACCAGGGCAACGAATAGCAAATATCATACTGAATACTAGCCATTACCCGCGTTACCTCACGCGATATCAGAAATTTTATTTTCTTTAATATACTAAATCAAATGTCAACACTTTAAAATTGGAATGGTCCCATCGCCCAATTGGCTGGAATTTTTAACCTAGCATACTAAAAGAAGTTTTACTTCAAAAAAATATATTCATATCGAAGTTCGTTAAAAACAACTTAAAAATAATTGCTCAAAATTTTTATAGCCGAGCGTCTTAAATTTCGGTTTTCGTTACCGCATCGGTGGAAACTGCAGCAGTAAAAAAAAAGAAAAACAAACAAATCACAATCGTTCTATAACAAATGAATGTTTTTGTAAACTTACTTCGTTTAATGCGCAGATTTCGTGACACGCCACATTAATTCTAATTAGCAACGAAACAAAATCTAATTACTAATTTTAATTACCTATAAAATTTTGACTGGGGATCTTTAACATGTAGGTAAGTACCACGTTAAAAAGTATAAAATCGTGTCTCGTACAGATAAGAGTTTTAAAATGTATTTTATGGTTTTATTAAAAAGCAATTATCTTTTAGATACATATGTACCGACATGCTTTATTTATTTATTAAAAAAATAAACAATGTAACTAATATTATAACATTGCATGCCCATGTGTGTATCTATGGGCACAAAACAAAATAACTCATGTAGAAGTTTTAGTAATTTTTCTCATATTTTTTATGAGATTTGCCGCTTGCTATAGATTTGACTAGGTACTAGTTTTCTTAATTCCTTTTACGTGCTCGCTTCACACGAGACGTCTTTACAAGCTTGCTTTGTGGATAGACTTGTTGCGCGCGCAGCGTCAGTTCAAATATAAACACAGAGCCAAACGCTTTTCTGTTGTCTGACGCCATGTTGATTTGTGGGCGTTTGTTTATGTCGCCCACGTGACAAGAAACTGTTTCCTGATAGGTTCTTGTCCAGAATAAGCATGGGACCTAGCAAGAAAAGTAGCCCCTGTTCTAATTTTAAAATCTATCTTGACAGCTAGCAGGCGAGCCCGCAGTAACGTAATTGTCGGGAAAATTTACTTTGATCTTTTTTTTACAAAAATCCGAATTTTGGCAGTTGAAAATAAAAAAAAAATATTCTCATTTTTTGATCAGAATTTTTCCATGATCTGATAGCTTACTAATTGGCCAACCTTCCTAAAGCTAAAAACCACGAAATTTACTTTTATGTTTTATTAAAACTTACAATAAAATAAAAATTCTTCACAAAAGTGTCATTATCATAAAAAAATGACGCATTTCCGAGTCCCAAGTGATAGAGGATAAATCATTCCAAATTAGTCATAGTTTCTTCTCCCAAGAGGAATACGAGCAATTACCTATAGTCAGAAAGTGCTTTCAGATAGGTGATCGGTTGTGCGGTCTCTTTCCAATGCCTCAAAAAATTAATTTACGCAAAATATGACATAAACAGTTTTGACTCATGATTACGGATAGTTCAATCATAATTTTATGTCGAAGGATGAGAAATCACTAAAAAAAAAGTTTCATGTTATGAAATTAACATTTTCCTGTCATTTTTCTATCCTCCATGTTTTCTATGACTGAAAATACAGTGTAAACTGTATATATGTTACGGTCTATACCCGAATTAGGTCAATGGCCGAAATAAATGCGCAAAGCTAGTTTTAACCAACGAATATTTCCCAAACCCGAAATCTTACATTTAAACGGGTATTGAGTGTTATAAAATGAGCAATACTAGTTTTGAGCATTTTCAATTGGTCAAAACTAGTTCTGTCCGTTTTTGAACGGACAGTTCTAGTTCTGCTTGTTCAATTCAATCAACGTCCGAACCCGAACAAAAGTAGGGTTACGTTCTTGTTTATGTACCTATCTATTGAATTGTTCTCCTGAATGTTATAATTAATATAATTGTGGGATATTCAGTATAATTAAATTAAGTAAAAATGCAAGATGAATTCGAGTCTCAACTAGTTCGCCTATTGGAGGCTTCTGAAACATAATTTTATACGAAACATAATTACCTTACTACACTAAGTGAGGTTATGTTGAAACTTGAAAGTCGCGTTACAATTTTGATTGTTGTTCTCTCATCCCATAACGCTTTTTTTGCATATTTATTTAAGACGTGCGAAATTATAAACGAAGTATAAGTTTAGGTTTTATGACGGATAAAACACTTTTTTATGTCTTAATCAGCTCCTTTGCACATTTACGTCGAATCCCGATTTATCTCAGTACCTACAGCAATCGAACGTCTTTTTTATTTTTTCAAAGTTGGCAGCTCCCAAAGACGCAATAAAAGAGGACAATACAAAAAATACCCGGTCAAGTCCGAGCCGAACTCGCGCGGAGAGGGTTCTGTACCATTCTGTTTTCTGTGAGAACTTTAAGGTATAGTTGTCCACTTTAGAAGGCTGAAAGAAGTTAATTAATTTTTTTTTATTACTCATGCGGGAAAAGTGGTATCTTTAGGTACGCATGCTGTTACGGTTGAAAAGTAGCTATTTTCATTTACGTGCGGAAACTTTATTTGTCGCACTGAAATTATTGTTTGCCGCACGCAAATTCTAGAAAAAAACAAAATAATAACGGTGTTAATGTCAACGAAACAAACTGTCATTTGAAGCGGATTTGAGGTTAAAATTTTCGATTATGGACTTTTATTCTTGACAATTGTAACAATTTTAACTGAATTTTCAACTTTTCAATGATTTTATTTTATGTTTTATTACTTCTCAGTTCTTTTTTTAATTCGTAATAAAATTTTAATTTATTCTAATGATTTTGTTATTTTAATTTTCATTTTTATAATACCTAATATCCAGAGATCGCCAAAGTCGAGCCCTTAAAATGGTATATCTTAAAAAGAAAGATTTCTTACGTGATAATTCACCTCATTTACTAAAAAATTTTAAAAAAGAAAAAAATGGCGTATGTTTGAAAAAAAAACGTGAAAATAGCCTATTTTTCCACTATTCTTTTCTTACTAAAAGTTTATATTTTCATTTTTTGGACAAATTGAGGTGACGTGGCATACAAAACATGTCAATAAACAAAACGCGTCAAGTCTTATTAAAATCGGTTCAGTAGTTCCGGAAATCAACTATCGGACATTTGAAAAAAAGGAGTTTTGTGAAAAACGCGTTAAAATTTTTTTCTCATATTTATCAAATATTTAAAAGTTTCATCACTTACCCGCCCCGGATCTAAGGAGAGGGCAAACCGGGGCACCCGCCCCGGGCGGCAGTTTCAGGGGACGCCAAAATCATCATAGAATATGGTTGAAAACCACACCCAATCTGTCCTTTTTCCGATTTACTCAATCTGCTTGTTTTCTGACGGTTTCCCGTTCACGAAAAATGCCAACCATTATATACCTATTTGTGGGGTTTTTTAAGTAATTTATCTCAAACGCTGAAGAGAGGGGGCGCCATTATCAAAGTTTCTGCCCCGGTTCCAAATAATCCTAGATCCGGGGCTGTCACTTACAATTAGTTAATTTGTTAACCCGGGACCATAACAGTAGACCGCTGTCATTGAAGCCTCCTCCCTTTGTTGGAGATATATATAAACTAAAAATCGGTATTTTGGAGAGACACTGACAGTTGCGTGAGCAACTGTGTATAGCTGAGAGAGCGCGCACTCAAATTTTTTAAAAATATTTTAGAAGTTGATTTTTAACGGTTTAAGAAATGCAAAAAAAATAGATTTTTTTGGAAATTCTAAAGTGGACAAAAGTACTTGAAGGCTCGGACAAAGATCCTCAATCGATTGCACAATAGTCGCATCGTAAACTGATTCAAAAATGACAAACCAGTCGATTCATGTGTGGGGGGGGGGCGGTGGAGCTAAAAGCAGCTCTTGTCACTGTCGCTTTTTAGAAATATTGTTTGTTTATTTTTATTATATATAGGATGTAATAGAATGAGATTTGACACGATATAGAAAGCTGAAGATGGGATGGCATTTATACAAGCAAAGATAATGATGTTTTTAGCTACAGGGGCGGGGAATGTTTGGCAACAATCCCACATTTCAGTGAAATAAACAATAATACGCGTATGTTGATATATTCGATATATCTCTATTGTATTTCTTCGTGAATTGTGTATTAAGGCCAGCTTCACACGATGCTGGATTTCGAGCTCGCTCGCTTGCTTGCTTGAAGTCTTGCAGGCAGAATGGTATCCTGCTTGGTGGTTGGTAGGGAGCGCTGCTAGTTTCGCTTCACACGCAGCTTGCTTGTTTGCTCGCTATTTTGCTATAGGTTCACAGTTATATTTAATAAATATAGTTTAAAAAAAACTAAAAAACACGCTTTATATCGAACTAAAAAGTAAAAAATATTTTTTTAAATAAGCTTAAAACAATAATGAATAAAAAATACTAGTATTATTGTGAAAAAAGCGTGGGGCGCTCGGAATCTCGGAATCACGGGTTGTGGGTTCTAATCCCGTCCGCGCCGAAAAAAAATGTTTTTTTTTCAACAAATTTTTGACAATAAATCGAACTAAAAAGTGGAAAATAAATATAGTTTAAAAAAAACTAAAAAACACGCTTTATATCGAACTAAAAAGTAAAAAATAATTTTAAAAAATAAGCTTAAAACAATAATGAATAAAAAATACAAGTATTATTGTGAAAAAAGCGTGGGGCGCTTTGTTCCACATTTTCGTACATCGAGCGCCCCACGCTTTTTTCACAATAATACTAGTATTTTTTGTTCATTATTGTTTTAAGCTTATTTTAAAAAAAATATTTTTTACTTTTTAGTTCGATATAAAGCGTGTTTTTTAGTTTTTTTAAGCTATATTTATTTTTCACTTTTTAGTTTGATATAAAGCGTGTTTTTTAGTTTTTTTTAAACTATATTTATTTTCCACATTTTAGTTCGATTTATTGTGAAAAATTTGCCGAAAAAAAAAACAATTTTTTTTTCGGCGTGGACGGGATTAGAGCCCACGACCCGTGATAATGCCGAGAGTTGACGTCAGCGAAGACCCGTGTTTAGACCGCACGGCTAGCATCTGTACTTACAGTGCTGGCATATTATACCACTATATAAACCACTTGTTGTAGTCCAAAACGGAGTTTACAAACATACATACATACAAACTTACAAGTGAAACTAATATAAAGCGTGTAAAAAAATGTGATGGTTATGCAAGAAATAATTCGTCATAGGCGAATTGCTACTATATGATTTTAATAATGATTGAAAAGCTTCGAAAGAGAAGAAAATCAAAGCAAAAACCAGGGGGGGGAGCTAATCGCAATTCCTTGCACCCCTTTCGCGGCGCTCTTGAGCATGGCTTTATTCCTGTATATAGGGATTTACTGACGCGTTTGTAACAAATTATACCGAGCAAAAATAGCGGTCCGCCTCAGTAAATTATTAAGTAATTTAAAATAAAAATAAGCATCGCCATGTAAATGAATAGAATTATTCGTCGCAACTGGAGGGGGCAGGTTTACTGCCCTTCTCTCGTTAAACTGACAGAGATTTTACCATTCCAACCCACAAGTGGGGAATGGTACAATTTAGTTTAGGTCAAAAATCACTTTTCAAAATTTTACAATATCTTTTCGTTTTGAGGTCCTCCGAATCCAAAAAAACATATTTTTAGAAAAACTCTGTGCGTCTGTTGGTCTGCGAACACGATACAGGAGAATTTTTAATTTGCAAATATTAAGAGCCCTATTGTTTTTGGGGGAAATCGGCGCATGCGCAGAAGAGATAATATGCTATAATGGCGTTTTTTATATGATAATGGTAGGTATACTTTTCATAACGGTTTATTATTCTAGTTATTTTTGCAAGAAAATTTCGTTAAAAAAATTTATTTATTTTGAAAATAAAAAAAAAACAGCTGTTCTTTTGTTTTGCAGATCTGCCAGAAATAAACTAGTTAGGCATGCTTTGATTAATTTTTACATGACGTGGAACATATATTATGTAGGTAACCATGGCAACGAATAGCAAATATCATATTGAATACTAGCCATTACCCGCGTCACCTCACGCGATATCAGAAATTTTATTTTCTTTATTATACTATATCGAAATCGAATGTCAACATTTTTGGAGTTGGAATGGTCCCGTCGCCCAATTATCTGTTTTTTGTTTTAATCATTCTCACTTTTGAACATAGAAAACGACACCTCACCACCAATATTTTTTGTTTATAACAAAGTCCGTTGCGTACTAAATTAACACAATTTTATTAGGTCTATATAAAAATGTGTTCTAAGAATATTTTTAAAACCTGACTTAAAAATGTGGGTTGGGTCAACACGCTGTCTAAACACAAAATTTAGTGTATATGTTACGGTTAATACAAGAAAGTAGTTAATTCGCGAATTAACCGGCTAATACCCGAATTAACCAATCCTTGACGTTGGTTAATTCGGGTATTAGCCGGTTAATTCGCGAATAAACTACTTTCTTGTATTAACCGTAACATATACACTTCAAAAATTAATGTCATTCAAATTACAGTGTAAACTCTTTATAACGTCCTTCGTTATAACGAAAAACTCCCTATAACGTCGAAATTTTTACGATTTGGTTGGTTTACCTTAAAACCTATACAATTAATACCCTCTTTATAACGCAACAGCCATTCTCTATTACGAAGAAATATGTTCATATTTAGGCGTCAGCAAATGTTTACAGACATAAAGAGGACCATTCTGAACCATCACCATCTATTCAACAAGCACTTGATGACGCCAAACTTATCGAAAAATTCCTATTATTTAATGAAGATTATTCCACCACATTGAAAAATTGGTTATTTTTCTTTCTTCCCTCCATATAACGAAAATTCTTTATAACGAAAAAAATGTTCGGTCCCTTAAAATTCGTTATAAAGAGATTATACAGTACATTGAAGATTATTGTTAATTTGGTTGTTTTTCTTTCTTCACTCCATATAACGGTAACTCTCTATAACGATAAAAAATGCTCGGTCCCTTGAGTTTCGTTGTAAAGACTTTACACTGTATATAATTCATCGATAATAAGCTTGATTTTTTTAAAAACATTTTATTCAAATTAAAATTGCCTAATTTCGGTCAAATATGTTTAAATCAAAATGTCAGTTCAAATGTACATTTTCCTCTTAAAAACAAGAAAATCGTATTTGCGAGAACAATTTTTAAAAATCTTCAATTTACACAAAGATTATGTAAACAAACATTCTTATCTTGTAAGTAAAAAAAAAATGAAAAACAAAACAAGACATCAAAAAAAAAACTCACCTCCAAATAAGTCATTCTGGTCAATTTTAAACAAACGTCGAGTACTCAACTGAATTTATTTAAGAAATACACGCCCTAAATTAACTGACAAGTCCACTTATTCTATGTGACAAGCACGGAAAAGTCAAAATTTTTAATAATTACAAAAGTCAATTTCGAACACGCGTCACAACTGACAATCAAATGCAATATACTTTCACTGTGCAACCGACAATTCACGACTGCAGACCGACGCCGATTCGATGTTGTTTCTAGGCAACGACGACGACGGCAGCGCCGCAGGTGTCGTTATCGCGAACTAATTTTAGACGCATGTCAGTTCCGGCCGCGATATAGATTTTAAAAATAAATTTGTGAGAACGTTACAAGCTAGAAACTAGAGTGACCTGTGCGAATTATTCGCACTAAATAAGTATAATAATTATCACTTTACAAAATTATTTTTTAAATATGATTGCAGGTATTCAATTCGTTTCTAATTTTGCACACTGCTTATAACGTTCTTCTTTTTGTTGGATTACAATATGAAGCTCAGATGACAGATCGAAGAAATATTTTACTAAAATTGTCATATAGAGGCGCAAGTAGCAAAAGCGTTGAGCTAAGCCGTCAGATGGCATCATGCAGCATTGCTGTGACGATGTTCAGCGTTGATCGCTGTTTCAAAATTAAAGCCGTCAGATAGCAGTACCTATGCAGTATTGTGTCTGTTGTATTACAATATGAAGGTCAGATGACAGATCGAAGTGTTGACGTTGTTTCAAAATTAAAGCCGTCAGATGGCAGACGTTGTTCAGCGTTGCTGTATTTTAATTAATTTACAAAAACAAAAGCAATAATAAATTTTTTAGTTGTCGATGTCAGTAGAGCAAGCAATTATCTGTAAAATGATACATAATTTATGTGGAGTAATTGTGTGGTTTTTTCTAAAAAGGGAGGCAAACGTCTTTAACCTTAGCGTATTAATATATATGATTCTTCAAAATAAACTACCAACAATTTTTAACGTAACCTCACACTCAACTGTCGTGCGTCTATAATTTACAAGCACTCTTCTAGAATTCAATTTTTTTTTTTAATTGAACCTTCTTCCAAAAAAAGGTCACTAAAAAGCGTAAAATAACGAAGTTTTGAGATCTGCACCAATTTGATATACCTTAGTACATAAAACCTGATGGTAATTACATAGGCGCCAGTGGCGGATCCACGGGGGGGGTTTTCGGGTTCAAACCCCCCCCCCTTCCAGAGAATCAAAAATCCCAAATTAAAATCTTACTGCGCAATTAAAAAAAGCTTTTCATGTTTTTCATGAGTTCTCCGCAAAAGGAGTAAAAAATTTTTAAGACCCCCCCCCCCCCCCTTGCCGTAATCCTGGATCCGCCACTGATAGGCGCTGACGTCAAAACTTTTGATTGACGAAAAAATCGAAGTTTATGTAGTTATGTAGATAGTTTAAATCAATTTTCATATAAAAGTAAAAAAAATAGTAAATTATCTTGAGCTTGAGGATCCAGACAACTAAGGTCTCTTGTTTTTGAAAGCTCATTGATGTCCTGTGTCATATTTGAGGTAGTTATTTTCAGAATAGATTCTGATCGCGAGCCGTATTGACAGGGCCGTCTTTAACCTATTAGAGGCCCTGGGTACATTAGGATAATGGGACCCCTATGACCTTGACGGAGCACTTTTTTTTATTATAGAGAAAAAATATTGTGCTTCAATCTTAAGATTATTGACAGGTGTTTGGAACAAATCTATAAAAACAAAACAAAAATATAAACAAACTGAAATCTGCAAATAGTATGCAATCAAATATACCAAGCTTACAAACATAAATTACACGCGGACAAAGTCGCAGGTAACAGCTAGTTTATGTATAAAATTATTATTTAGATGTGCGCCTGATACTTTTGTGTTTATTATTGCAGATTGACGAATTATTATAGATTGCGTAATGTCGAATACTACTTATAATGCAGTCCTAAACCAGGAGCTCATGTCTGTAATTTTACGGTTTTCAAATATTTAGACTTGAAAAGCTGAAACATTAATTCCTCTTTTGTTTCCTTATCAAGCTTATTATGCTTGCATAATATCTATTTAAATTAAATATATTTAGCACTGAAGTGATATATTTTGATGTTTTTATCTCAACTTTAACTTTTAAATATCTACAAAAATAAAAAAAAAACTGTTTTGGTACCAAATTAATAATTATTATAGGTACCTGCTTGTTTATACTTTGTCAAAGTCGAATTTTAAAACTATTATGCAATAGGTAATAATATGGAATGTGTGCAGGGCCGGATTATTGTACAGACAAATGTCTAGGGCCCGGTTTTTAGAAGGACCCGATCAAACTGTCTATTTTGAACAGATTTGTAAACAAGATAGTTTACTTTGCCGTTGGACAACTGTATATAAAAAACAAATAAATAAAAATGTGTTGCTTTTTATATCGTTATTCTAAAATAAAAAGGGAAATGTGTTCTTGTTTTGTTTTACTAAAAACAATTTTTTCCGATAATTTAGAATTCGTTTTATACAGCCAAAAACAAGAAATATTTGAATTTACTTTTTTTCAACTATTTTTCAGATTTCAAAAAGGTCAAAGTGGATTAGTCCGGCCCTGACTGTGTTGGGTTAAAATTTTAAAAATATAATTTATTAGATAACAGTCTGGTTGTCATTAAAAACGGCAAATTGTGGTGTGAGTAAAAAAACTATTATGCAACTGTTTTGTCTTGTTCTATTCGCTAGAAATACCTCCTGACTGCTTCTGGGAGCTGGATAGCAAATTTCTGATATTTACGTTTAGTAGAGAAATTTGCAGTAAAAAATTTTGCTTTTTTTCACTTTTTCTTAATAAATAAATAAAGGGCTGACAGACAACGCACAGCCTAAACTGGTGTAGACTATAGAGGCATGAAATTTTGCACAGAAATCCTCTATATGGCGTAAGTGAGGACTAAGAAAGTATTTTTGAAAATTCATCCCCGGTGTGTCTAGAAGCATGAAATTCTGCAAAGAAGTCCCCTATATGGGCATAACTAAGCACTAAGAAAGGATTTCTGAAAATTCAAGCCCTTACTACTTTATCACTGACCTACTGACGGACAACGCGCTGCAATTATTGTTGTTGCTATCGTGTATATCTCAATCACGGGCGAAGCCGCGGGATTAGCAGCAGCTAGTTTTCTATAAAACTACCGAATTTGAATCCTTTTATACACTCAAAAAAAGATATATTTGAAAGTACTTTTTTCAACTATTTTTCAAATTTCAAAAAGTTCAAAGTGGGTTAGTCCGGCCCTGACTGTGGAAGGAGTTAAAATTTTAAAAACATAATTTATTAGATAACAGTCTGATTGTCATTAAAGACGGCAAATTGTGGTGTGAGTAAAAAAACTATTATGCAACTATGTTTTGTCTTGTTCTATTCGCTAAAAATACCTCTGACTGTTTCTGGGAGCTGGATAGCAAATTTTTGAAATTTACGTTTTTATCGATTATTTGTACTTTTTACTTTCTCTTAATAAAAAAAAGTCCCTCTAAAAGCTGACAGACAACGCACAGCCTAAGCCGGTAGGTCTAGAGCAATGAAATTTTGCACATGAGTTCCTTATATAACGTGGATGTGTACTTAAGAAGGATTTTTGAAAATTCATCCCTTAAGAGGGTAAATCTACTTAATTAAGACTAGCATTGACTGACCGTACAACTCACAGTCTAAACCGGTGTGTCTAGAAGCAAGAAATTCTGCAAAGAAGTCCCCTATATAGTATAACTGAACACTAAGAAAGAATCTTTGAAAATTCAACCCCTTACTACTTTATCACTGCCTTACTGAAGGACAACGCGCAGCAATTACTGTTGTTGCTATCGTTTTTTATCATAGACGCTGATGACCTCAGCTGTTGAGCGTCTATAATTCACAAAATCTCTCTCTAGTGTTTCATCTCAATCGCGGGCGAAGCCGCGGGATTGCAGCAGCTAGTTTTCTATAAATCTACCGAATTTGAATCGGTTCCAAAAGATTTTACAAAATTGTTTAAAACTAAACCTAAGTCTAAGAAAATTTTCTCCGAAACGGTGTAGATACAGACCTCCGGATGCGCCCATTGAATTCAGCGTGTCTTTTTCTATCAGTACACCGAATTTTGAATGCATCCGATGCGTATTCCAGACTTTCCAGAAAACCATTTCATACGGGTCTATCTTCGAAACGGTAAGTGATACGAAGCAACGGAGGGGCTCGGTGACTTCAGCGTGTCATTTTACATAAGCCTACCGAATTTGAATCGGATCGGAGACATTGTCCAAAATTGTCTTAAAAAAATCTCAAAAAAACTAAGGCTTATACTATGGGAAAAATCTGGTTTTTAGTCGATTTTAGACATTTTCCAATGAGTCACTTTTTAGGTCCACACGACTCATACTAACAGAAAATCACACTCCGAATAAAAAAATAAGCTCAAATTTTGGTTCGGTGGCTATTTGAAGTGTTTTTAAACACCGAAGCGACGTTCGAACGCTTCTATGTCCGGAACGGTTATAGATACAGACCTCCGGTTGCGCTCATTGGATTTAGCGTGTCGTTTTGCATCAGTACACCGAATTTTAAATGCATCCGATACGTATTCCAGACTTTCCAGAAAACCACTTCGAACTGGTCTATCTTCAAAACGGTAAGTGATTGAAGCAACGGAGGGGCTCGGTGACTTCAGCGTGTCATTTTACATAAGCCTACCGAATTTGAATCGGATCGGAGACATTGTCCAAAATTGTCTTAGAAAAATCGCAAAAAAACTAAGGCTATATATGGGAAAAATCGCGTTTCTAGTCGATTTTCGACATTTTCCAATGAGTCACTTTTTAGGTCCACACGACTCATACTAACAGAAAATCACACTCCGAATAAAAAAATAAGCTCAACTTTTGGTTCGGTGGCCATTTGAAGTGTGTTTAGACACCAAAGCGACATTCAAACGTCTTTATCTCTGAAACGGTATTAGATACAGACTTCTGGGTGCGCTCATTGAATTCAGGGTGTCATTTACTATCTGTATATCGAATTTGAAATGTATCCTATGCGTATTCCAGACTTTCCAGAAAAGCACTTTGAACGGGTCTATCTTCGAAACGGTAATAGATACAGACCTCCGGATGCGCCCATTGAATTCGGCGTGTCATTTTCCATAAGCCTACCGAATTTGAATCGGATCGGAGACATTGTCCAAAATTGTCTTAAAAAAATCACAAAATAACTAAGGCTTATACTATGGGAAAAATCGCGTTTTTAGTTGATTTAAGATTTTCGACATTTTCCAATGAGTCACTTTTTAGGTTCACATGGCTCATACTAACAGGAAATGACACAATTTTAAAACTGTTCATAGAAGCGAAATCGATCAACACTACATTCTTGAGAAATTTCACGACAAAGAAAACGTAGTAGATTTATCTTGCTATTTGTCCGTAATAGTTATTGGCGTAACTAGTAGTCTAAGTCATTCATCGCGCTGACAGGTCATGACTTAGCCTACAAGTTGCGCCCATAATTTTATTCAACAATTGCGCGTTATTCATGTTTTAGTTATAATGAGATGTTGTAAATATCTATTTATTTCTTTATAAAAAAAAAACTGTCAATACTAACAGCACCAAACAGCACGATTCAATGTTTTGGTTTGAGGTTAGCCGGTTATGAATAAACTCCATGTCGAAAACATTCGGCCTCTCAATTTTAGTCTCAATGGGTAACAACGGAGTTGTTGTTACCTACTATTTCGTTACGACTCAGAAAATAGTTACGTTTATTTTCATTACTCCACAATGGCCGAGCTAGTAGGAATCTTCATTGAGTTATGACAAGTAATTGTCACCAGTCGGTAAATGGCTATTTAGGGTTCGGTTTTTAGGCATAATAAAGCATGAATAACGCGCATGAGTTGAATAAACAATATTGCAGGGTGGGCCAGGCCCACCTGGCCCCCTCTCTTTCTACGCCAATGCCTGAAACATGGATAATAAGTTTGGTCGCTGCAGACGAGGCTGGTTTTAGATTAGTTGTTTAATTTCGCTAATAGGTTCTAAGCGTGCTGTGGAATTGGATTTCGGGATGACTGTTATGTGCTCGCTTCACACAATGCGTGTTTTGAAGCTTTTGACGAGTCTGTTCGAATATTAACAAAAGCAGACGTTCATAGTCTCTGAATAGAACACACACTATGACGTCATTGTGTGTTTGCGGGCGTTTGTTCACGTCGCCCACGTGACAAGCTACTGTTTTCTGATCGCTGCTTGCATAAGCAGAGAAACAAGCACGAAAAATAGCCCCGGTTGTAATTTTGAAATCCAACTTTGAACCACGAACCATGACGTCATTTCCAGCCTCGTAGCCAGTAAGGCAACCAGCAACGATGCAGCAACTTTGAGACATACACACAGAAAAAATACGACACTATATATTTTTAATACTGTTTATTAAATTTTTTTTTACATTTTTTATGGTTTCAGGCACATTATAAATAAAACAACAAAAAAAAAATAAATAGTGAAATGGTAAGGGGTATTTTTTAAAACGACACTTAAAAAAATTAATCTATTTTCTACAGATCGAGGTATTTAGTTTTAATAAAAAAGAAAAAACAATATTCAAGTCATTTATAAAATGTCTTGTTATTTTATCTTTGCTCACGGCATCAAATGCGAACTTACTGAACTGGACATTCGACTCCTTCACAGCTGAATTCTTCTACTTTTAATTCGGTTTATTTTACGTCAATTCAAATTTCAACATTCACTGTGAATGAGTTAAGCGCCATTCCTTTGTTTTATAACCAACAAATATCAGAAGTTGTCTTCAACTGTTCATTAATCATTCTGTTATTAGATGCTCAGCTATTTTCAACAAACAATTGAAAACAGCGTGTCTTCAGTAATTCTTGATTTTATCTAACACGCCGCCTACCTCGATCAACAAAGAATATTTCATAGTGTAATAAAATGCATAAAATCAAGACTTACTGAAAAAAAAACGAACAGCTGTTATTCGTGCGAACAGAAAGAAGCCTGTAGAATACTATTAAAACTTGAAAGAGGTGTGCTTTGTTTTGCACAAAAAAAGAAGCAGCTGACACCGCAGCGGAACAGATAATTTATAACCTCAAAAAAAAAACCAACACTCAAATTACTATGTTTACATGAATTATTTATATATTTATAAATATATATATAAATTGTTGTATTGTCATCCGTTCTCAATACGTGTGCAAAATTTCAAATTATTCTGACGTCTGGAACTGGGTGCAAATTAAATTGAAAGATTCCATTACATACAAATGAAGTTAATAAAAACAATATGAAATTATCGTGAATACCGAGCAGCGTTCTTTTGTTCTGTGCATAGCCACGCACCAACCTCTTTCAATTTTTACATCATCCTAACCTACATGTCTGTATCATATGCACGCCATTTTTGTTGAGCGCTGACCTTGAGCGATTGACAAATTCAAAAAATGTGCAATTGGAAATTCGCTTTGGCGTGCATATTAAACAATTATCTGAATCAAATGCATCACATATCAAGTTGTTTTATTATTATTTTTTCTTTAAACAAACTGTGTTTCCATTTTAATCTCGGCATATTTGATGCTGCATTGTTAAACAAAATCGAATCACAAATTTTCATGTACACAAATCATTTATAAACACTTTCTGGTTTTTCAAAATTTTTCCGGTTTGCAATCATTCAAAGGGCCCTCGCTAGAGGTAGTCGAGCAATTTGGTACACGTCTTCCCGTTATACGATGCCTAAAACAGAAGTCGTGATATTTTTTTTAATATTCAGAAAAACGACTTTCTGAAGCTGTACACTCCTTGGACAGTAAAGTTGAAAATTTTGATGCCTGTTTTGTCGTTCTACGTCGGGGTACAAGAACGTAGAAAAATAACATCCTTTTTTCGAATCGTACGAAAAAAATCAAGGCCAACAGTTTACAGAGGTCGCCTCGTTCCACGAATTACGTCAGCCGGCGGGCAGTTAATATTGTTAACAGCCGCGCAATATCAATTGACAGCTCCGCCGGATGACGTCGTCATCTACTCACTACTATCCAACGGAACGAGGTAACCGCTCTAATTTACCGACCTTGTAAAACGTGCCACTAAACTCCACCAACGAGCGGAATGCTGCTCATTAAGACTACCGGCGTGGTAGCAATCTGCGCACTTGACTCGCGGACATGCGCTAATAAAATGAAAATGGCGCCAAATTCAAATTACATGAAAAATGTATTTTAAAGGAATTACGTTGAGCAGCTATTTTTAAGGAATTTATCAAAAGACACAATCGCAAGAAAACACATCAAAAATGTCGAACATGAATTAAGTTTAAAACAGTTCACGTAACGACAATGACAAATGAAATGTTTACATCGCAACAGCGCGCATGTCCGCTAGCCCCGAATATCGGCCATTTTGAATTGTTCCAGCGCGAGCAAATTTTTTCGCGCACGTCGGCTCGATTGGCATTCCGGTGGTCGAGTTCGGCGATACGTACGTGCTCCGAAAATACACATTCGGTGCGGTTTTTGTTCCAACTTATGCAGCATTAAATTTATACAAATACAGCGAGTCAGACGAATTTTTTTTGACAAAAAAAAATACCAAAAGGCTTCTTTCGGAAATTAAATAGTTTTTGTTTTTTTAAATATCAAATTTTAGATTCTCCTACAATATTATGCTCTAAATACAGTTTAAGAAAAAGTGTGTTCCATTGTTTACAAAAAAAAAAAGAATTCTGCCATTTCAAATCAATTCAACAATGCCAGCGTTGTTGAGAAAACAATTTCTACTTAAAACAGAATTTTATCTAACGTTAAAATTTCATTTCAGCTATGAAGTACTTCGAAAATCAACTCATATTTCGTAACACATAAAAACTCACTCTTTATGCACTTTTTTATCTTTGGTGTGGGAGAATACACGGTAGAGCCCCGATTATCCGTTATAAACGGAACCGACGCGTGCTCGAACATGCAACGCATCAATGAAACGATATCATAACCTTACTTTTACTCTTCCTCCGTGAGCTCATGTGGCTGAGGCTCGACTTTTTTCTTTTTCGAGAAATCGATTTATGATATAGCCAAAGATCGTAAAGATACAGTTAACACGAAAGTTAAAAACAAAATAAAAATTAAAAATGTTTCTTTTTATAGCCTTTAAGGTAGTACTGTCGGTTAGAGAGTTACCCTTCAGAATTAAATGAAACTTGACATATTGATAGATTTTAATAAGATCGTTATCTTATTAAAATCTATCAATAACCATCTAAAATTTCAAAAAGCTACAGAGAACAAAAAAAAACCCTTTGTCTTACGAATTTTCGATCAAAATGGTTTGTATCATAGATTGCATTTTTATGTACGATATTTCAACGCTAGATGTCTAACATTGTATAAATAAAAGTTTTCATCTTACGCATTTTCGATCAGGACACGTGACCCTGACGCGAGTTTAACATTTTTTACCCATTACAAAAAAAGTACAACGCCGCTAAAGAAGTTTTCACTTCAATAATAAATATTAAACATTTTTTGCCTTTAACATTGAACCTTATGAGAAATCACAAATTTTATTAAATTTCACAAACAGTACCGTTCAGGTTTCAAAGAATTTTGTATCAACAAAAAGAAAATCATTTTGATATTTTAAAAATCGAGGTTCAGAGCATGTGATGAGAGTAATTAACAAAAAGTTACTTTTTATCCCGTTGGTAACTCTGACATTTTAAAAACACACGTATAAAACTCGTAATTATAGCTTTATAGGCTGTGTGCACGAAGCCTACTAGCGCCGCTAGTGGGTAATAGAGAATTATTGAACTCACTTTTTATGGAAATCGCGACATGTTTCTAAGGTGATAAGTCAAAAACTTTAGTTACCCACGTGTAAAAAAAATGTAATAAGAAAAACTGTTGTTAATTTGTTTACACTGACAGCGGAACGTCAAATTAGGGCGCCAATGGTCTTTATTTTACTTAAATCGCCATCAGCGCAACAGCCTGGAACACAACAAGCATTTCCAGATCGCTTAGTTTTCGTATGTTTTCTTTGTAATTAAAAAACTTCTTCAAATTATAACTATTTTAACTTTAAATAAACATTGCTCACTGACATACGGAAAATTTGAGCTTGAAGTTTCCCCTAGTGCCCACCACGAACGCTCGCATCGAAAAATTTGTAACTCCGCCTCCCTGCACATAGCCCATACGCAAGTTCTAATATTTTGAGTGAAGCAGAGTTACTGTCAGTGTACCTCTATCTCTCTTACTTTTACGTGCGTTGTCAAATCTAAATACTACGCAAGTCAAATGTGTCTGAGTACACATTTGACACTTGTGGTATCGACAGTACTACCTTAAAACTTTTAGAATTGGATAATATATTAAACGGACTACATTTTTGTAAACAATGCATACTTTTCCTATATAATTAAATATTATTAAATCTAATCATGCTTGTTGAAGCAAATTTTGAAGTATTTTTACAGAAACTAAACGACTAAAACGAGGTTCTTTTTTTTCACGACTGTAGGACCTTGGGCAAAGGGGTACTGAGCATATTCTCATTTAAGATTGCACCTATGAATAAATTACACACCCCTAGATTTACGAACGTAACTCGTTCCATAAAAAAAACCTGCGCAATGCAAAAATTCGGGAAAAAAACACTCTTTAAAAAACGCGTGAATTTCACAGTTCCTTTGTAGAATTGAAAAAATAGAAAAATATCCGCTCTTCGTAAAATTGATAATTGGTTCGTAAATGCAGGGATGGGTGAATATCGATTAATATTTTGAAGACACACTGTCTTCAGATAGAGTTCAATTGCTTTTATCAAATACAAAAAATCACTGAATTAAATCATTTTTGACTAAATGAATATCATATCATTATAAAAAATTAAGTACTTATACTCAACAAAACAAAAAAAAAACTTTACTCACATTTACTGAATTTGTCCAGCAATTTCAAAATACAACAAAATAATAACGTTTCTGATGTTTATATTTTTCATCTAAAATACTGCTCAAAATTTGAAAAACAAAGTTTGGAATCTATTTTATAAAAACGAATTTGTTACTATTGGATGGAGCAATTATTTTTTTTTTTTCGTTAGAGACGGTCATAAAATCAGTTTTTTTATGATTTTTTTTTTCTTTATAATTGGATTTGAGAGACTGACATTCAATAAAATCTGATTCTTATATTATTATATTTCTGATATAACTATTTTCTATCAACTACTATTTTATACATAATAATAATTTAATTGTTTAAAATATGTTTTATGAAAATAATTCTTTAACTTATATGCTCTTAAAATAATTCAAAACAATTTTTTATTTAACATACCACACTATCACCGATGGTAAAAATTAACATTTAGGCAGTTTTTAAGGACCCTGCTTTAAAAAAAAAAAAAAAACAAAAACAAAATACAGTGTATTCATCGATAATCGTAACAATGAATACTTCGTTTATCATACTACATACAAAAAAGAAGTTAAAATAGTTTTTAATTCAACTCGAAATTTACTATCGGAAACTGCTGAGGTATATTTTTTTGTACTTCAAACTCAAACCGTAACTGTCTAATACGGGCCACGGATCTAAAAAGTTCGGAAGTTAGTCACAAACAGCGTCGCAAAAGCACATTTTAGAGCCTATGAGACACTCAGCTACCTGCACGGAACGTGCGCTCGCCGGTGATTGGCCGTGATTGCTCGTTGCCTTTGTCACTTGTCGCTTTCCTGCTTTAAAGTACAATCGAGTACGCTATTGTCAAGTTGTTATTGCTATTTTAGTTTTGTTGAGTTGCGAGTTTGTAGTTTTTCAACAGACTGTACAAGCGCAAGCCCTCATTCGCAGCTAGCTTCCGAGCCTTTTAGATTCGTGGCGCGTATTATACATGCATTTATTTCTGAAATGGCGACTTCCATTTACATTTTTCTCTCTATATAGATTCATTTAAAATTGTCGTAATGTTACATAAGAAAATATTCGAGAAAAGCATGACCGAATTATTAGTTAAACAGTATTTATTATTTGATAACGTTTTCCACGAATTTTTTTTAATGTAACATTACAATTTTAAATGAATCTATATCGAGAGAAAAAATGGAGATTTCGAAAATATAGTGACTGTGCACTTTGTGGCGTTATTGAGAGTTGTCGTTAAACGGAGAGAATAAATAATCCATTAATATATTTTTATTGTTTGCAAGTTTGTGGGCAACTAAGAATATGATCACTTATCGATAAGCTAAACATATGAAAGATAATCCCAACAAACAAAAGAACGAATTTCTTACAATCGTTCGGTACGCACGATGCCGACAACAAAGCAACAAAATAACAAACAAGTACTGTTTATTGCTTCATGATGACGTATTGTTGTCGTTATTTAGAGTGGATGTGTCGTTATTTAGAGTGTATCGTTGTATGAGCAACAAGGTAAACCAACTAGAGTAATTTCGACGTTTTAAAGAGTTTGTCGTTATATCGAATGACGTTAAATGGAGTTTAGGTACACTGTATGTCGCCATTTCAGAAAAAAAAGGCATGTACACTTCCGGTTGAGCGTGAAGTACAAAAAAATATACCTGCGCAGTTTCCGATCACGAGTCGAACAAAAAACTATTTAAACTTTTTTACGATTATTCACCGTTACCACTATCGGCGAACGCACTGTATCTATATATATCTCAAAACATTTCGAAATTGTTTTGAATTACCAAATATATGACACATATAACGAGAAAAAAATGACACGAAAATATATCATTTCTCTTTCCGAAAATAATTCAATAAACTTTAAAAATGATTCAATAACTTTTAAAACTGACTTTTTTTATTACCTATAACAATTCTTAAATAACTTACTATATTTATGATAACTTTACACAAAATAAAAATAACAAAAAAAGGAAATAAAAAAAAACACATAAAAAAAAAAAAATTGTTTACTAATCCGTAGGAGAGTATTCTATGATAAAACATCACTGTCGGAACTTGGCGACAAATTGAAGAAGAAAACGGTATATTATTTTTCATAATAAGTTTGTTTTTCAGATACGGGCGGATGATGCACATTGAAAAAAAAAAATACGAAAGAATAATTTTCAACAATTCACTTATTAATTCGTTTATCTCCCGCTAGGTGGCAGTGGTGGAGTCACTTTAGTTCTACTGCAAGAAAAATTCCAAACTGATTTTTTTTACGATAACGACTGAACGAACAAAACGCATTAACTGACGTACCTTGATTTTTTCAGTTTCGGCGGTCGTCCCAACGTCGCTTCGCTGGCTGCAGGTGGAAAGGTCGGCGGTCGATTGTAAGCGCCTCTGTAGGGCGGCGCCTGAGGTCTCGGCGACATATATCTCACGTCTCCTAATACCGCAAAGAAATTCAATAATTAATAACATGGATCCGTTATTGCGTAACGCTTTACTAAAAGGCTCGTAGATGGCACTACTGTATCTAAGATTTAAAAAAACAAATTTGGTTGTTACGTCAAATTACTAATTTCAAGCCTTTAAGGTTATACGCTCTCGACCGTATTAGTAAAAACTGCGTCTGTATTTTGTTGTAACAAAAAAATGTTATATGACTTGGTAAATTTATTATTTCTTATGGAAATATTATATCCTGTTGATCATAGCTTTATTTTTTAATATTAAGAAATAATATTTAAACATTTGACATAATATCATAAAGTTGTGACTTAAGCAGTATATTTAATTAAGTCCAGTGTACACGAATGATTTTTAGTGTATTTGCCATAAGGCACTTACACTATTGGCGTCGGTCGGATGGCGGGACCTAGGGGTCGGACCAAAATTTCTCGACGTTTCATAACTTTCTAAGAAGTTTGGCACCATTTTTGGAAAAGTATGTTTATATATGTATATATATATATATTTATATATATATATATGTGTTAGCACGATAACTCTCGACAGACTTAATCGATTTAAACGAAATTTGGTCCACACGTTGGAATCCATCACCGCACGAAGCCTATTTAAAATGGGCCCAATCGGGCCATGTTAAGGGTGGTATTTAGGGGTTGAAAAAAGTTTTTGGGCCCAAAAATACCGAAAAAATTATCAGAATAGTTTCAAATTTAAAATTTAACCCTTTAGTAATTATTAAAATGTACTGCTAAAATTTTAAAAAAATCGGCCCGACAGGACCGGACTTACAAATTTTATGAAAACCGATATGGATTTACATGCTGAAGGGTGTATATAATTTGGTACAGATGTTGAATTGATATATAGTATTGAAATTAAGTAAAAAAATGTTGTTTTAAGGGGTGTATTAAGGGTTACTTTTCTTTATTTTGTCCAAAAACAAAGTTAAATTCATATAATAAAGCCACACTGCCTATAAAAGCAAATACACTATATTGTCGGCAGGGTTTCGCACTGCGACCCGAGTTTTTTTATCTTACGTTTTGATTTTAAAAACCTTTGAACCGGTAGACGTATAGTTTTTGAGTTATTGGATACTAAATGCAGTTTTTAATACACGGTAAATGAGATAATATCCAATTTTCAAGTTTTAGTTATTAGCTACGTCAAAAAAATTATTTAATAAAAACAAAATTTATGAAAAACTTTTCGTGTAATCTGGTTTTCATGGTGACATAATTCAAATCTAGAAAATAGAGATTTTGAGAGTTGTTTCGGAAATTTTTAATTAATATTTCTCCAAAACTGCACGGGAAAGTATAGTTTTTTTAATTTTTACGTTATCTAAACGAGTCAAACTTTCGAATAATCAGTTTTTTTTAAATTTGTCTATAGCCAATTTGGTTTAATCTTATTTTTATATACACTTCCGGTCAGTCTTCTCATATATCATTGTGTTAAAAATCGCATTTTTAATAATTAATAACTTGAAAACTAGACGGTCAATGTTTTTTAAAAAATGCAGTTGAATGTATGAGATATCCATAATTAACATATTAAAATTTCAGCGTATTATCTATACATTGCTCTATCGGGCGTATAACCTTAAGATCCTGATCAGCGGCGGTTCCTCTACGTCTACAGTATGTAAACGCGTAAGGTGCACATAGGGAAATTAGCATTGGAAAAAAATACTTGGATCAGAGTTAGCCATGGCTGCATTAATTGTTATTTCTATTGAATTATCGTGGTAATCTTGAGGATTTCTATTTTATTTTGATTTATTTTTATTTTACTTGGCTTTTTTAATAATAAAAAGTTCTTATAAATAATTATTTTAATTTTTTTGTACAAAAATAAAACAAAAAAAAAACAACTCCATCTGTTTGGAAACATTTCATTCAAAAATTGTTTGACCGGTATGACTTATGCGCGTTGGTAAATCAGTGACCCAATGTCTTTAGGTTCAACACGAATAGGCGGAGATATTTGATCTCGCACCATATTTAAGTATTTTTGGGAATTTAATGTCCCATTAATAAAAAAAAGTCCGATTATGTTGTAATCACTTGAATATTTTCTTCGGTAGTATACACATTCATTTTGCAAAAGAACATTATCTGTCAAATTGAAAAACAAGATTTCAAGGCTCACTCTGATCCAGTCGTTTTTTCCCAATGTTAATTTCCCTATGTGCACCTTACGTGTTTACATAAAGATCGGTCTATTCTACATGTGAAGGGGTGCAAAACTTGTAGAAAGCAAAACGTCGATTTATCATTTTACCTGGTATAATGCACGGAACACTTTGGTACATTGGCGGAGGCATTGAATAACGATTTGAACGTTCGTAGTGTTCTAAGCCCGGTGTCGGAGATCTGCTGCTTCGAGGATTCATAGGAGGACTCGCTCTAACGCCCATCTGGAAAGAAAATGTTGAACCGTAACTTTCGTCTGAGTTTTGGTACGAAGGAAACAACTAAGACACCGGACAACCGCACAAAATTCGGCATTATCTGCCTTCTTTCGTCCGTTATAGCTAAATAAATCAAAACAGCTTGAAAGATTCGATTCAAGTTTTTGTGTCATTTCGTTTGATAAATTACAAAATCTATGTACATATAAAATTCTCGCGTCGCGATGTTTGACCGTGCTAATCTCCAAAACCATTGAACCGATTTAAATGAAATTTTGTAAATGTGGCTTGCCTGATCTAACTTTCTATAGGGTAGTTTTTATTAAATACTAGCGGCCCTGTACGTGCTTCGCTACGTATAAAGTGAAATAATAAAACAATTTAATTGGAACATCTATCTATCTATCTATCTATTTTATTAATTGCTAGCTATTTTAAAATATACATGGGCGTATACTTATGTGTGTATGTCGAGCACTCCGGCTGCGCCGTCGTGCTCGAAAAAAAATAGCGTAAAGTATTCGTGGATAACTGGTCTTTAAAACACTTGCTCTATTTCGAGCACTCCGGCTGCGCCGTCGTGCTCGAGAAAAAAAGCATTTCTTTTAAACGATATTCAGTTTTTTTACATCCTCGATCTAGATATATGGTTGTTAAGTTCGTTGCGCCATCTATTGAATATTCACTCAATCCAGTCAACAGGTATCGCCATCTTTTATGGTTGTTAAGTTCGTTGCGCCATCTATTGAATATTCACTCAATCCAGTCAACAGGTATCGCCATCTTATATGGTTGTTAAGTTCGTTGCGCCATCTATTGAATATTCACTCAATCCAGTCAACAGGTTCGCCATCTTATATGGTTGTATTATGACTGTCAAGGAATAGACAAATAATTTGCAATAAAATAATATTGCGACTATAAATTGAAATGTAAGCTATCCTATCTTTCAAGTTGGGTCGAATTGCACACGGTGTGCAAATCAAATTTAAAATCGGTTCAGTAGTTTAGGAGTTCATCGAGAACAAACGCGGACAAACAACGTGACACGTAATTTTTATATATAAAGATTTTGTACAAAAGTACAGTGTTTTCTTAAAAAAAAGACGGGTTGCACTCCGGGAGTGCCGGCAGAAGTGAAAACTTGAATATTAACGTCTATGTTAAACGACCAAAGCGCAGAAAAGTTTGAACTAATAACTTCCAAGAAATTCCGTCTGATGTCGCCAAAACACACGTCTTACGAATTTCGTCTTACGCATTTTCGATCAGGTCACGTGTCCTAACGCGAGTTTAACATTTTTTACCCATTACAAAAAAAGTGTACAACGCCGCTAAAGAAGTTTTCACTTCAAAAACTGTTTTTGTAACATGTAACGACATCTGATATAATTTACTCAAAACTATTAGTTCAGAAGCAAACAAAAAGAAACTGTTTCAGTACCAAGTAGCGACATCTGTTAGAATTCACTCAAAGTTATTAGTTCAGACGCCGAGCCGCAAATGAAATACATTTTGCAGAATTATATCTATTGCATCCGGGTGAAACCGGGACCACTAGTTTCAAATAAAACCTTCATATTAATTTATTATGTATCCTGATGAAGAGATCTTTCAACGCAAAAAAACAGTATAAAAGTGTCGTAAGTAGTTTCGAACAATTAATAAAGAAGTTTTTAATAACATTACCTGAACACCGGATCTGAACACGATTGCCGACTGAGGCGGCATCTGGTGAGGAGCCGGTCCATAGCCGGGCACGGACGAATAGCCGTACGGTGGACCCTGCGCCGCGGTATTGATGAGAGAGGGCGGCGTCGCCGGCGACGGACTACAGTGTCGATACGGCATCACGCCAGACACGCCGCCGTTCGGATAATAGCTCTGCACGACTGTACTGGCCGGCGAGTTCGAACTCACGCTGCTACGATTCGAATTGTTGCAGTTCGACTGGCTGTTGCAAGCGTTCGGCGTGTTTCTGGCGCCGTTCTTCTGATATTTCGGCGTGTTCGCCGAACTTCTGTTGCCGTTGCTCTGCACGTACATCGGCGCTTTGTCGTTGTACTGGGGCGGCGCGTACGACGCCATGTAACCGCTGTTCGGCGTGTTCGGAGTCACCGGATAGTTTGTCTGCGCGCCGTTCGACGGATAGACGACGCCCTGGTTGTACACCGGCGCCGGGGCGTTTTGCGGGGCGGCGTATACGACGTTAGTCGGATGATTCGCGGCGGCGTAGACGACGGGATTCGATGCCTGCGGGGCGGGCGGCGGGCCCTGATACACCATTTGGATCGGAGCAGCTGGCGTTGTGTACACCGGAACCAGTTCGGTGTTCGCCGGATTTGTGTGAGCGCCCGGAGGTATGCTTTGAGCTGCTATTGACGTGTAATTGGTCGCTGGCGGGTACGCTGAAATGTAGGTAGCTGTAACAAAGAATTCGACTTGATGGTTTTATAAATACTAAAAATCTTAGTATTAGTATTAATTATATTTGTGTGGCCAAATTGGATACAAATCGTCATAAAATATAAAATAAAAGATCATTTAGATCATAAGGCACAGATTCTAAAAAGTACTTTTTCAAACGTTTTTAAAATTATTGGAGATAATGCTAGATTTAATATCATCCGGTAGATTTGAGTACATTTTATAGCCAATATACAGGGTGAGTCAGACCACCCGTATCAGTCGTTTTTTTCGAAAACGGTTAGTCGTAGAGAGTTGTGTCAAAAATCTGTATTATAAAAGCCCTAATGAAAAATCGAATGGTGATATTTTTTCCCCTCGGAAAGGTCGGCTTCCCTGTTAGTTTGCTCCGGAATGTTCAGAACTCCGGAATGTTAAATGGCACGATAGATCGAAAGTGGTATTGTTGAAAAGATCTTTAAAAAATAAGCAAGTTTTGTAGGACATTTTTTTTTGTTACTGCCACCCCTGTTAAGTAATATTCGTTTGAAATTATTAAATTAACATGTCAGAATAACAAACTTAATTTTAAAAGTCGGCATTTAAAATTTAGTTACCTAATTAAACAATGTCACAAATGTTCAAACTGACTTCAATTTACTTCTAAACACTGCGGAGCTCTTCTAGATATGTTATGAGTACCTGGAAGTATTTTCCGACAAAAAAAAAAAAACAATTGCAATTATTGAAAACTTATTGTGACATAGTTTAATTAGGTAACTAGATTTTAAATGTCGACTTTTAAAATTAAGAATGTTATTCTGACATGTTAATTTAATAATTTCAAACGAATATTACTTAACAGGGGTGGCAATAACAAAAAAAAATGTCCTACAAAACTTGCTTATTTTTTAAAGATCTTTTCAACAATACCACTTTCGACCTATCATGCCATTTAACATTCCGGAGTTCTGAACACTCCGGAGCAAACTAACAGGGAAGCCGACCTTTCCGGGGGAAAAAAATATCACCATTCGATTCTTCATTAGGGCTTTTATAATACAGACTTTTGACACAACTCTCTACGACTAACAGTTTTCGAAAAAAACGACTGATACGGGTGGTCTGACTCACCCTGTATATAGGACTTTTTTCAAAAAATGTTGTATTATGCTTAATACTGGTTTTGGTAGGTCGTGTGAAATAAAATTTATTTTTGAAGTGAAAACTTCTTTAGCGGCGTTGTACACTTTTTTTGTAATGGGTAAAAAATGTTAAACTCGCGTCAGATCGAAAATTTGTAAGACCTGATCGAAAATTCGTAAGACGAAAACTTTTATTTATACAACGTTAGACATCTAACGTTGAAATATCGTACATAAAAATGCAATCTATGATACAAACCATTTTGATCGAAATTTAGTAAGACGTTAATATTCAAGTTTTCACTTCTGCCGGCACTCCCGGAGTGCAACCCGTCTTTTTTTTCGTTTAATTTACTGAAATAATGTAGGTTATGCATCTGCGTAAGCAGTTCAAGAGCATAAATATATGAACAGATTTCAGATATCTCACAGACTATAGGACGACCGACCTCCAAGAAGTACCATTAAATTCAAATGATGAAATATGTATTATCTATGTAATATTATCATTACAGTCATGCGCAGTACTTAAAACGCGTTCCGACCGAGATATGAACGGCTCTCGAACCGTCCTTCGAGCCGCAAAAGTCGACGCATGCGCACAAGCCCGATACAAAACAGTTTCTTAGTTAGCCATGACTGCATTAATTGTTATTTCTATTGAATTATCGTGGCAATCTTGAGGATTTCTATTTTATTTTGATTTATTTTTATTTTACTTGGCTTTTTTAATACTAAAAAGCTCTTATAAATCATTATTTTAATTTTTTTGTACAAAAATAAAACAAAAAAAAACAACTCCATCTGTTTGGAAACATTTCATTCAAAAATTGTCTGACCGGTATGACGTATGCGCGTTGGTAAATCAGTGACCCAATGTCTTTAGGTTCAACACGAATAGGCGGAGATATTTGATCTCGCACCATATTTAAGTATTTTTGGGAATTTAATGTCCCATTAATAAAAAAAGTCCGATTATGTTGTAATCATTTGAATATTTTCTTCGGTAGTATACACATTCATTTTGCAAAAGAATATTATCTGTCAAATTGAAAAACAAGATTTCAAGGCTCACTCTGATCCAGTCATTTTTTCCCAATGTTAATTTCCCTATATGCTAGATGCAAATTAGTGACGATGTTAATAATTACCACTTTGTCCTTGAACCAATGGCATGGTTGAGTATCTCTGATTAGGTTGGCTGTTGCCAGGTGTGGGCGGAACATAAAACGCCATCGGTTGTTGGCCCCAATACGACGCTGGTCCTTGAAACGTGACCGATTGTGAAACGGTAGACGGTACGGTTATTTCGGCACCTTGCCGCTCCCCGTAAATATTCATATTCATGAAATAGCTCGACATATCCGATACCGCGTTGTCCTATTGAAAAAAAATCATATTTTTGCATCTTTCTAAAGAATCAAGTTTTGGGTTTGGAAACTAGACCGACTAAACGAATCAGTAGCTCTGTTCCAACGGTAACAGAACCATCCCAGTCGTGCGCAGTGTTCCAAAACCGATACAATTTCGACTGTGATGGTTTTGTTACCGTTCGCAAAGAGGTCAGAACTAGTGATGTGCCGGATATCCGTATCCGTATCCGTTAGTTTTTGGAGGATCTTTTACCTTATTTTAATTTTCAATTCATAGATGAAATATTATATATATAGGTGATTAGGTAAAAATGAAAACCTGTTAAATTCCATTCAGATTATTTTTTATTTTTTAAAATCGTATTTGGCACCTTTATATTGCAAACATTTATCGTAGTGAGTACCATACCAATAGTACATAACTCAAAGGTACTAAATCAACTATCTTTATAATGAGATATTGCACATCGGTCTTTGGAAAGAGACAATCTGTTATGAGAGTTAACTCTTAAAGAGGTCAATAACTTTTTCCCATAACAGATAGTCTCTTTCCAAAGGTCGATGTGCAATATTTACCGCCGCGTACTCTAAGAAAGTTAAGATCCGTATCCGTATCCGCGGATCTTGAAAACAAAAATCCGTATTCAGATCCGTATCCGCGGATATACATTTTTAACGATCCGGCACATCACTAGTCAGAACAGAGCTAATAAATCTGGAATTACTTACGACTCTTTCGTACTGAGGTGGCATAGGAACTCCGTAGCCGTAGACCATTTGCGTCTGGTTGCCGTAAAGTGGAACGGCCGGAACGACGCCGGCATCTTGGATAGGAACCGCATTCGGAGCGCCATAAACGCTCGTATTCGAGTAAGCCACCGTGTACGGCTGCATCGGCATGTTGCTAATGTTTTCGATCTGACTAGTCGGCAAATACTGATAGTTCTGACCGTTCCCTTGAGCGCCGAACTGGGTCTGCTGAATCGGCGGCGTAAACGGCAAGCTAGGCGACGTCGCCGAATTGGTAAATCCGCTTTTCAACGACGTTTTCGTGTTGTTTTTAATTTTCGGCTGCACTTTTTTCGGCGACTGCGCAGTTTCGACTTTCAAACTGACGCTCGACTGTTTGGTGGGAGTGTTTTGTTTCAAGGGAACAATCTGTTTGCTTTGAACGGGTTTATTCAGCTGAGACGGCGGGATCGGAGGCGGCGAATGGGACGGTTGTTTGGAGGGGGGCGTTTGATAATTAGTCGAAGGCTGCTGTTGTTTTTGAGGCGTCGCCTGAGACGGCGGCGACTGTTGCTTGTTATAATAGACAGGTTGCTTGGAAGAAGGACTCTGCTTCGACGGCGTCGTGTGCTGTTTTACTGGCGACTGATTGTTTGCGGCTTGAATCAAAGATGGCGGAGGATTGGCCGGATCGAAATGATATACCGATCCGTCTTGATTTTTGAACGCCTGTCCAGTTTGCGGATCGATGAGAACGCTGCCCTTGGGAACGCTCTGCAAATCGGTAACCGCCCACATGACGTGGGGCGGATTGGCTCCGTTGTTTGACTGCGTATGTGGCGGCATCTCCATTTGAGGCGTAAGAGACTGTTCGCTTCTCTCGTGAACATAGTGGCTTTGATATTGTGCATTTTGCCCTGCAAAAAAAATTTTTTTTTAATTTTGCGACTGTCAAAAAGAAAACGGGAAGAAAAATCGGCAACTTTCATACAATTCATACAAATCTTTGATTAACGTCTGATTAGAACTCTTCAATAAATAAAATTATCGACCAATTTTATTTATTGAACTCTGCTTTATAGCCTAATCAAGAACTGAGATATATGAGAAAAATAGACCCGACTGCTGCTTCGGAGCTAAGAACAGTGCCTGAACGCAAGAAAGTCTGCCACACGAGTTTTGTGGTCTGCCAGTGTCTGTTAAGGTAGTTTGGTAGCCAAATGACTTAAACTTGACCCTACATGTTTTTATATTTATTCAAAAGATTATAATTAAAGACACCTACAGAAAAAGAATCAGATTTTTTCACCACACCGTTTAAGAGATATAATTAATTAAAGTTATCCAAAAATACACGAACCGTTATGAGTGTCCTTGTTCAATAACTCCGGAAATTGAGGGTTTGTAAAAAATTGACAAACTTAACCCCACAAAAAAAACTTTTTAATGGATAGAACGATGTCTGAAATACACACTGCAAAAATTTCAGAATAATTTACCACGTACTTTTGATTTTATTAATTTTTTAATACTGATGTGTGGCCTCTATCTCTGTTGTTGTAGTGACAGTGACTAGTGACAGCTGAGTACTAATCGATTAATATTTTATTAAGTACATTACTATAATTATTTAATTATAATTCGCATTAAATTAATTCAAATAAATTTTTATGTGAATTTCTATTAATTATTGTAGCATGATTTGGGTAATTATTTGAGGAAAAAAAAGTAATTTATTTGACTTGGGATTGCGGTTCCCTAACTACCTTAAACTAAAATTACGAAGCGCCTAAGATTTCGCTTGTCTGCCGCTCTGCAGCGTGCGTAAAGGACCCGCCACTGTCTGAACAAAAACGTTTGGCAGTCCGTTTTCTATTTAAAATCCACGTTAAGGACGTAGTCTGGTGTTCGGGTTTTGAAAAAACGAATTTATTTTTTTTACGTTTTTAGTAAGTATAATACATTGAGAAAATACTGTAAAAATTTTAGACCGAAATATTAAATATTTACAAAGCTATAGCATATAGTCGAGAGCAGCAACGGTCTTACGGTAAGACTCTTACCTGCTCTTACCTCTCAATTGTTATCACGTTACCCTTATACTCTCGCAGAGTAGAGCAAACAAATTAACAGAAAACGATGCCTTTGAAGAAACGGAATGTTTAATATACACCAGGCATAGCTGATTAGTGTAAATATTCATTTTTATTTTTTGTAAGAAATCTTAAATTAAAACTTTAAACGCGTTTTTCTCAAAACTACGTTTTTCTAAGCGGCGCGGGTGATTGAAACAATTGTATACAACCGATTGCTTTCAGTTTTGCACAGGGTATTCTACACAACAATAGCTCCGTCCGGTACTAGAATTACTTAATTATAAAAATTATTTCTATTTTTTTTAAACCGATTTTCAACGAAAAAATCACGATTTTCTCGTTGTTTTTTTTTCTAAAACCCGCCATTTTGTTATTTATCAATAAAAATGCTTATTTCTAGTACGGGATAGAGCCGCAAGCCTACGAAACAATAACCAATTTAATTCTTATAATTCAGTTGACTCCAAGTGACGTTATCACCCGCGCTACCCACCTACCTCCATTTAAAGTTGTCTACTTTAGGTTAAAAAAACAATTATAAAATGGCGTAAAATTAAGCAAAAAAAATGGTTGTCTGTAAAGTCGGTTTACGAACGATAGTTTTACGTGATAACGTATTCCGTAATACATAACCTAAATTTATATAATAATTATAATAATTCGAATCTATGATATTGCTTCAAATTTAGGTTAATTTTATTTATTAAAATTACTCACCACCTATAATATAATTGTTTTTTTTTAACTTTCTTTCTTTCGTATTTATTTTAAGTCTCAAAGATTAACTGTCATAATATTTTGAAAACAATTGTTTCATTGTTTATATAAAATTCCAAAACCTACTTACAATATTTAAGTATTTTCATACGTCAAAAAATTGATTTTTATAATGATAAAATTTGTATGAAAACGATTTTTTCGAGAGATGAGACCTAGCTAAAACGATTTTTTGCCCCCCAAAATCCCTTTTCAGTAAATTTCATTTTCGAGAAAAGCACGCACAGGGTCAGGCGGAACGTTACACTTTTTCGTGCATGCAGCCGGTGTTTTATCAATTTATAAGATTGGTGATTCATCAATTTATAAGACGTTATCACGTCAAAAAAATGTTTTGTCTTAGTTTACGATGTCAGTAAAAACATGTAACAAAATTGAAAACATCATACATTATTTTGATATCAAAAAAAAATTCTGAAATAACGGTTGAAAACGAGCCTGAACATAGGACTACGTCCTTAAAGCAACAATACCTTGGATCTGTTGATAGTTCGGCGGCGGAACCGTCATATTGGGCGGATGTGAAGTCCACATCACGGGTTGGTGCGAGTTCCACATCGGCGGCGCATCGTCATCGCCGCCACACTGCACCAACGCGTGCTGATGGTCCGTCTGATGCTGCAACATCGACGGATCGGACTGTATACCGGGCTCGTTCGACGCCCACGATATGTTTGCTTGTTGCGGCGGCGACGACACGTCCGAGACGCACTGCTGGCCGGGAGGATAGGGCGTGGCCGTCGGCGACGGCGTCACGCTGTCCGATCTCTGCGACTGCGACTTGTAGCCGGAACTCGAAGGACTCAAACGCCAAGACATTTGACTCGTTGCAGAATCTGTAAGAAACGGGTAATTAAAACTTTGACGGAGAGATAGGGTATTCAATAAATAAAATTATCGACCAATTTTTCAGACAATTTTATTTATTGAAGTGTTCTAATCAGACGTTAATCAAAGATTTGGACTTCAGTAGGTATACAGAGTGTTTTTGCACAGCTCCTTATAAAATAACTGCTTTACAGGCCTGTATAGGCTGTGTGCAAGAAGCCTACTAGCGCCGCTAGTGGGTAATAGAGAATTATTTAACTCACTTTTTATGGAAATCGCGACTTGTTTCTATGGCGATAAGTCAAAAAAAAAATATAATAAGGAAAACTGCTATTAATTTTATATACAATAAAATTCAGATTGTAAACCATTATATAAATAGCATAACATAAAAGGTACGTGAGAATTATTTATTTATCAATTATGACGTACAACATATTATGATTAATTTGTTTACACTGACAGCGTAACGTCAAATTATGGCGCCAATGATCTTTATTTTACTTAAATTGCCATCAGCGCAACAGCCCGGAACACAACAAGCATTTCCAGATCATTAACGTCTGATTAGAACTCTTCAATAAATAAAATTATCGACCAATTTTTCAGACAATATATTAACAAAAAAAAATATATAATTAATACATTAACGTTTCGATCCGGATTTGGATCTTCTTCCGAACGGATCTAAAAATATAAAAAATAATTAATACTTATTTAGTTTCTATTTATTTTTAATGAAACGTTAATGTATTAATTATATATTTTTTTTGTTAATATATGTATTGTCTGAAAAATTGGTCCATAATTTTATTTATTGTAAAATTATAACTATTTTCACTTTTAACAAACATTGCTCACTGACATACGAACAATTTGAGTTGAGTGCGCGTGACTGTGCCGATAATATTACCGTTCGCAGAGAGGTTGGAACATAGCTATGGCTCATCTACTAAGCGCCTTTCGGTACAATTGTAACCCAAATACGAGTGGGAGTAGCGTTTTGATTTTGAAAGCGTCATTAAAAATAATAACAAACTCAAAATATGAACCCACAGTCAGTGACCTTAAAAAAAAAACAACAACTGTATTGCTTACCTTGTTTTGTGAGCAATCTGGCGCCGGCACTGTGCGTTGAACTAACACTGTCGCCCCTCGACAATAACGATACAGTGGCGCCCGTGTAGCCGCCGAAACTAAAACTTTTTGACACGCACGGCCTCAAAGTATCTCTCGTTTCGACAGACTGAACCTGTAAATATTCAGAACAAAACACAATTATAGTATATATCGGTTATAACGAAGGCTTCGGGAGCATGCAAAAGGCGTCGTTGTATCCGATTGGCGTTATAAGCAACCAATATTAATAATAATACTCTTTATTTTATCTAATTTTACATTATAGTAAAATTTACTCAACTTGCGAGTATAAAATTAACCAGAAAACTTAAATTAAATGTATAAAAATCGTCCAAAGTGTATGGTGCTAGTTTTATCAATTCCTGTTTTAATTTATTTTTCAGTCTACTGTTATTTAATTTTACTAAAGTATTAGGCAGTTTGTTATAAATGTTTGCTATTGTATTATTTAAACCGCTATTTACTGCCTCCAAATTAGTCTGAATTATCGAACAACTAAACAAAATTAAATCTATTCGCATATATTCGGAACCTATATATCTATTACCTGATAAAATTAGAGTTTAAAAAAACACTCTTTTATAGCAACGTGAACTAAAAAGTAAAAAATAATTTTATTAATAACTAGCGGTCCCGTCCGGTTTCACCCAGGTGTAAAAGAACGAATGGGGAAGGGAGGAACATGAGTACACACATCCATCTTAGTTTACCGAGATGAATGTTGTGTCCAAATTTCATGATGATCGGAGTTACCGTTTCAAAAGTTTTTGTCGATAAAAAGCAGTATTTATACTGTTTTTAACTAATATTTTTTTTTTAATTAATTAAATAAAATTAAAATAAATTTAAATGTAAGCCTTAGAAGAAAGGAATGTAGAAAATAAAAAAATAGAATAAAAATGCATTCGCCCAACGTAGGGCTCGAACCCACGACCCTGATATTGACAGTCGTGTGCTCTACCTATTGAGATAGCCGGCGCTGTATTCTGACAACGCTAATATGAATATATTTAGTTAGTGCATTTCACCTGAATAGAAGCTTATTTTTGAGATACATTTTGCAACGTTTTTCATTAATGCTCCGCTCCTAATGCTCGTAGCCTGATTTTATATAGCCTATAGCCTTCCTCGATAAATGGGCTATCCAACAAAAAAAAAATTTTTTCAATTCGAACCAGTAGTTCCTGAGATTAGCGCGTTCAAACAAACAAACAAACAAACTCTTTAGCTTTATATATTAGTATAGATAAAGATTTTGTTCAACTGCGATAGGAAGTCTTTCAGCTCGATATAATTTAATTTTTTGAATACTTAAAATGAAAATAGCTTATTTAAAGAATTAAATTCTATCGAGTCCCGGGACTTCCTATCGCTGTTGAACAAAATCTTTACATTTAAAAATTATTTCTTACTTTTTAGTCCACATCACTGTTTTTTTTTTAAATTTTTTAGACTCTAATTTTAATTCTATCCCTAAAAACCAGCACTCAAGTGACTATGTTTATATAAATTATCCAAAAATTTATAAATATTTGTATAATTTATTGTATTGTAATGGGTTCTTAAAATGTATGCAAAATTTAAAATCATTCAGACGTCTAGAAGTGGGTGAAAAATATTTTGAAAGATTTCGTATCATACATACTAGGTACGGAAAAAAAATTCTCTTAAAAATAGCCGCCAATATAATTTTTTTTTAAATACTAGTAGGTCCAAAAATTATACATATAGGTATTCCGATGTACCATTCTCCCTGTACTTATCTTTGATGAAACATAGTTATCTATCTATCTATCTATTCTCAATTAAATAAATTAAATTAAAAAAATGCATTATTATTACTTTTGTAGTGTGATAAGAAAAACTTCTTTTTACATATAAAAAAATTGAAAACTTCGAACGTATTCAGCGTCCTTCACTTGTTAAATTTTCCGGCAAATTATAATTAAAAAAAAAAATGAAAAATCAGCCTGTCCTTCTAAGTAAACAAAATGGCACACTGTGACAGATGAGCGCTAGACACAAAATGATTAGGGCCATGGAAAATTCTTGAGAGGATTTTCTCTTTAAGTCTATGGTAAATGGGATTAGATACCGTAATTACCAGTGGCGTAGCAATATGGTGGTGGAACGGGCCCCATACCTAACATTTATTACAAAATTTGGTAAAAAATATTAATTGTGTATTTAATATATCGTCGTTGGCTCTGTAATACCTTCTATGTGCAAAAAGTAAAATTTTCAAGAAAGGCCAAAAAGTGGTTATTTCAGCAATGGATGGTAAGAACTAGCAATTTCAGAGGTATATTACTAATTCATACTTATCTTCACTATACATGTTTAGTTAAGGAGGTTAGCGCATGAAAAAATTTAAAGATTTTTTAATAATTTTTTTTCTATACCTACATTCATAATAATTTATGCAAAGTAAATTAAAAATTTGAAAATTTTTGACCACTTAGTTTTTGAAATATTAATGATTGAAAAATGAGAATTTAACATGGTAGAGATAGAGAATCAGTACACGATATTATGTCTTTAAACCTATTTTCGTTAATGTTTAAATAAAGATTTTTTTATAAAAATGACTGTAATAGATTAAAAAAACTTTTTTTTTAATATAAAAAAAAAATTAAATTTATTGACCATTTAAATAATTTAAATTTAACATTTTTTGGACCAAATAACTGTGTAAGTTGGACGGCATTAAAATTTTTTCGTAAAATTTATTTTTATAGCTCTAACATAATATATTTATTCTTGTTTTGTCACACAAGAAGGAAAACATTTCAATTTTATTTTATTATTTCAAGGTTGGCAATTTAGTCAAAATGGGCGTGTTTGGCCGAAGTAAGTACTTACTAAATTTAGTAAAGTCACACAAAATAAGTGCTAACGCAGTAAGCATGGTTTAATATAAGACGCCATTTTGCTTATTGTTGATGTAAACAAAACAGACAGGAACAGATCTGTCATTTATCCATTTGCAACTATTTACATGAATTAAATTATATTGATAAATTTAGTACTGTCTGGTACTGTCAATTATATTCTGTCTATGAGGTTATGTACGGGATATAACGTAAACCAGTGTTTTGAGTTATGTCAAGCCAGTAAGTCTGTCCTGGCCGAAAAGCGCTAGTCAGCTTGTAAGATTTTAATTTTTTTATGCTAACTGGCTTACTAAGTTTAGTATGTACTTACTTCGGCCAAACCGCCCATTATCAACTGTAAGTTTCATTTATTAACTTTTAAAAATAATAATTGATTATTGAATTAATAATACCCATGAAATAGGACTATCTCAATATATGATCAATTAAAAAATAATCCTATTATATTTTTCTTTTCCTCTTTAAATAAATTTAGAATAGATGTTCAACTAGTAGAAAGTACCACTCAAACCTCCTTAAGTAAGGTATTAACTCAAGAACATACACGAATTATAACAAATAACTACTTTACTTCGTGATTTATAAAGATGAAACTACAACGTGAAGCTTTATAACACGCTTGATCTGTATGTATGCATGAACGTATGTATGTAAAAGAATCTTTCAGAGTAATTTTCACCGATTTCAAGAAGTCTGATTAACTTGAAAATTTGCACACGTGTCAAGGGCCAATGACAATACAATTATTTCATAATAAATTTGAATTTAAAAATTTTGAAAAAAAAATTAATTTGAAAATTTTGAAAAAAATTTTAATTTGAAATTTTTGAAAAAATTACTTTTGATGTCATTAATTAAGAAAATACATTATAGTTTAAAAAAACTAAAAAAAAACACGCTTTAATAGCAAACCGAACTAAAAAGTAGAAAGTAATCATTAAATAATTCATTTACACTAAAAATAGGGCTCTTCATATTTGCATACCCAAACAACCTCCCAAAATTTGGTTTCAATCCGTTTAACCCGTATTGTGATCACAGACTAACGGACGCACGGAGATTTTCCAAAATGGTTACTATTAAACGAACCTTTAAAAGACGGTTTGACTTGTAGCTAACTGGATCGGGAGGCTGCAGCCTCATCCGAGACGAATTGTCGCTATCGGAACTCGACCACGGCACTTCGCTCCAACCCAATTCCTCCTGACTGCTAGCATCCTGAATCTATAACAAACCGAAAAATAATATTATTTGAATGTTTATTCCGAGCATTATAAATACCTGCACACGTTATTTTCAATGTTTCGGTCATTTTGATAATTTACACAAATTCACAGATCTCTTTATAACATGAGCAAACAGTAAATAAAAATTAATTACTTAAGGAAGTACCCTCGATGAATGAACTAACAAACAGAAAATTACGAAAATTTGCAAATATGTCAAAACCTTTTCAAAAATGACTCAGTTAAATTTTTGTGATCTTTGGTTGACTTTGAAAAAAGATATTGATAATTTTATTTCGCTGCACTTAACATGGAGTCTTATGGAAATCTGTGATTTTGACGCACTCCATCATTTATTACGTTGGAATTGACAAACAGATTTTGATAAAATTTTCAGGAAATATAAACGAATATTCTATGAACATTTTTCTTTTTCCAAAACGTATAAAGCTTGCTTATGTTAATAGAAATAACTAAAACAAAGCCGAGCTTTTTAGCAATTCATAAACATGACAACACCGCAATATTATAGTTTGTGGCGCGTCATTTAAAGGTAAGTTACGAAACTGCAGCAGTTTTGATATCGTAAAAACATACATAAATTGAGTAAATGCTAAAAGCATAGTATTTCAAAAAAATGATAGTATATTATTATTTCCGAAATGACAGGAATAAAGAAAAGCATTTTCATAAATTAATGTGAATTTGACACCGCATGCTGACTTATGCTGCGTACATAAGCACTTGTAACTATGGCAAGGCATGCGGTGTTGCCAAATTATATACTACGTTACTCAAGTAGAAGACTGAAATTCTTTGACTTACTGCGTACCGAGGGTACTTCCTTAAATAATTAATTTTTAATTTCTTCCATTTAGTTAGTCATTTGAGTTTTTTTAACATACACAACTTTCACGTTGTGTACTTCTCAAACGGAGCTTATGGCTGTAAAATAGTCTATGAAACATTTTGATTTCGAAAGACCTATTCAGTGATATGCCACTCGATATGGTACGCAACTTTTTTCTCGTCTCTACCGCCATTTTGCATATTACGGCCGCCATTTTGATTTTATAGAAACAAAACCTAACCTATAACCATCGCACGGTTTAGACGAATCGAAAGACACCTCATCGATTAAAATCCGTCCATACATGCCTAGATACGCGTGAGAAACAAAACCCTGTCGCGCAGTCGAGTAAAAAAATGTTTATCGCAAACAAAAAAACACGTAGAAACTTACGTCTCGGTTGAATATCCTTCTTCTGGCTTTTTCGTATTCTTCTTCGCGCTCCTCGAAACTCTTACTCCGCCTGTTCTCCATGCTTAACTGTCGTTCGGGACTTTTGAACGATTCGTCCAAGCTGCCCGAATCGCGTTTCAATATCGACATTGACCGTCTCTGTTCCGAGTCGTCCCTTATGAAGTCCCTGAACTTGTTCTCCGGAATGCGAGTGCCCTTCGTTCTAGTTACGATCACGCACTTCCCCGTCGACTCCACGTTGTGATCCATTCCGAAAAAAGCGGCGCAGCGGTGCACTAACATTCGCTGGTAACTCGACATCGGGTTGAAGCAGTGCGAAGCTCGCCTACGAAAATAATACAGTGTAAATTGAGGCGAATCCGCAAGTGCAAGGAATCAAACTTTCGGCCCTTGTGGTGTAATATACTATAGGCTGTGCGCACGAAGCCTACTAGCGCCGGTAGTGAATAATAGAGACTTATTGAACTCACTCTTCATGGAAATCGCGACATGTTTCTACGATGATAAGTCAAAAACTTTAGTTGGCCATGATGTGTCAAAAAAAATCAGATTGCAAACGATTATATAAATAGCATAACATAAAAGGTACGTGCGAATTATTTATTTATCAATTATGACGTACAATATATAAATAATTAATTTGTTTACACTGACAGATGCTATAATTATGTATAAACGTACTTAGTAGGCCGTGAAAAAACGTCACAAACTTCTCAAAACGCCAACTCATCGAGTTGTCCCTTCGGGAAATTCACAAAACGCGCCTAAATAAGTTTTTTCTCAATCTATACTTCTATATTAATATATAAAGCTGAAGAGTTTGTTTGTTTGTTTTGTTGAACGCGCTAATCTCAAGAGCTACTGGTTCAAATTGAATTTTTTTTTGTTGGATAGCCCATTTATCGAGGAAGGTTATAGGCTATATAATATCACGCTACGACGAATAGGAGCGGAGCATCAATGAAAAATGTAGCAAAATGTATCTCAAAATTTGTTCGTCCGACAAAAACTTTTGAACAGTAACTCCGATCATCATGAAATTTGGACACAACATTCATCTCGGTAAACTAAGATGAATGTGCGTACTCATGTCCCTCCCTTGCCCATTATGGGCATTGATGCGCACGACAATATACCCCTTCGATTTATCGTCGCATCGATGGTGTGATGAAAACGATTTTCGGAGACAATTTTGGGGGAAAATTTTAGAGCGAAAATTCTTACATTTTATCTTTGGCAAAGCTGACTAGTTCACTTTCAATCTTCAGCAGGAGAGATCTGTCTTTGGTATTTTTGTTGATCGTCTCCAGAATAAATTGCGTTAAATTTATTCCGGTCGTGTCGGTATATTGTTCCATACTGTTGTCTGAAAAACAAAAAAACATGTACCTCGTTTGTCGATATTTAACGCACCAAAATTTTCAAAACAATTTCCGAAAACCCGCAAAACAATTGATTCCCCAAACAACTCGAAGAAATTTAAAACTTTCAATACAATATCCAAGAAGGCTGTAAGCCAGGAGACCTAGCTTCCTGTGAGACGGACCGTTTTCTGGCGCACGCGAGATGGCGCTGTTATCACTACCTGGGAATACTTCGGTTCTTTCCGCCTGTTTTCGCCACAGTTACCAAAGTTGTCTGACTTCACATTACACACATGTAAGCCACGAACGTGTGTGCGTTACCCAGTAGCTGACGCCATATTGGTTCATGAAACAGATATCGGTTCACCGCTATGCTCGAGCTGGGTCTCCTAGTTACAGACTTCGTGGTGATTACAAAGTATTTATAAATTTTGTAATAACAGTGGTTATGTAATAACAGCGATTATACAACACAAATAATAGAATATGGCTTAAGGAGGTTGAGCCGTTTTACGAAGATAATGAAAAAAATCTGAAATAAAGTTTTTTTAATGGATTTTTTTATGACAAAATTTTCTGTAAAAAATCCAAAATCATTAGATTTATAAAGTTAAAAATTAAAAAAAACTTTTACATATTGTAGTCTTATGGAAAATATGTCAACCTAGCATGCAAACTGTTCATTTTATTTTTTTGCAAATAACCAAATAATGTCAGCAGTTCCGAAAACTAACTATGTAAAGCATCGATGTCTTACGCATATTTTAATATTTTTTCCAATTTAATTAGGAGACTTTTAATCAATAAAAAAAAATATTAAACCTTAGCGCACTTTTCGATTATTATTCTTGATAATTTTAACTGAATTTTCAACTTTTTAATGATTTAATTTTAATTTTTATTACTTGTAATTTCTTTTTTTAATTATTCACTGCAAAAAATATGTAAAATACAGATATTTATGTAAATTTATTTTTTCTAACCTAACTTTGTACAAAAAATTCAAAAGTTAGTCCATTAAGTAAAATACTGAAATAATTAATTAATATTAAAAAAAAAAATTGTTCATTTATGCCTTTATGACAATAATTTATTGGCATCATCGACTTATAACCTTTTGTAAAAATTTATTATGGAAAAGTTCCCATTTAGAATTCGACTTACTTTTGATTGGGACTGTAACGCATCAACCTCCTTAAATATCTTAAAACCGATCGAACGGTTTTCCAAAACCGCGAAAACAAGGTTTCAAACGTCACAAAACATTGCTCGAAAACTAGCCAATTGCAAAACAATTATAGATTTGCGTGTCTCTTAAAAAAATGTCTTAAAGACAGTGCTGTAGCCCGATTCATCGCAGCACTCCAATTTCGCGCTCTCAAAATTTTGCCGGTTGATATATTCAAATAAAGAATGAGATGCTCACCTCTCGATAAACATGGCGACGCCGAAGAACTATCGAAACTTCCTTGCGACGAATTTTGATGTTTTAATTTCCCCCTTATATTGGCCCTACCTACTGTTAAAGTATTATTCGATGTTAAGTTGTTGTTGTTATTGCTAGCAATGTTATTGTTAATGTTTCGCTCGCCGTTTTTAAGCGAGCTACAATTTGTACAATCAGGTTCATTGGTGCTGCAATTCGGACAGGATATAATAATGCTCCCGTCGGAACTGTTTTTCATCTGCCGGCCGTTCGGCGCCTTCATGTTCGGACTAGAATTTAATTCGCTTCGATGACTCTTCACCGAATTCTGACGGTTTCTCTGCTCGCAGTCGATTTTATCACATTCGGTCTGAGATGCCATTTCGACATTGATTTCCGTAGGAACGCAGTGCTGTCTTTTAGTCGCGTTGTCGTTGCGCGATTGCGGCGCGCCGTACGTCTGCGTCGTGTTGTTGTTGCCGCTGTTTTCGCGCGCGAAATCGCCGCGCCGGACGTCCGCGTTCGGCGTCGAACTGAACGGAGCGTCGGCCGGATTGCCCGTCGGCGATTTCAACGACGCATCGCTATTGCCGACGACCGTGTTGCCGCTCGTCGGCGAGTCGGAAACGTTCGAACGCGTCTCCTGTATCGCGTCGTGGCTCGACGGAGTCGGGGACCGGTTTTGAGGATCGGGCGGCGGCGACGTAGCTTCTCTCATCGCATGACTACGGACCAGTAGCTTCAGTTTCGTGTGGGTCTGAAATCACGAAGAGACAAGCCTTTCGGTAAACCAAGTCTAAGTACGTAAAACAACTTATGTCATTAAGATTGTTGATATGAAATCGATACAGACTAAATACTAGCCTTTATGGCGTGAACGTAAGTATAGTTATTTATTCAGTTCATTTGTTTCATTTCTCCGAATAAATAGCGATAATTCAATTCACTAAGCATAATTATGTTTACTTCAGGTAATATTCTATCTAAATTCTCAGGTATCATATATATTAATACGCTAAGGTTTAAGATGTTTGCCTCCCTTTTTAGAAAAAACCTCACAATTACTCCACATAAATTATATATCATTTTACAGATAATTGCTTGCTCTACTGACATCGACAACTAAAAAATTTATTATTGCTTTTGTTTTCGTAAATTAATTAAAATACAGCAACGCTGAACAACGTCTGCCATCTGACGCCTTTAATTTTGAAACAACGTCAACACTTCGATCTGTCATCTGACCTTCATATTGTAATACATCGGACACAATACTGCATACTGCCATCTGACGGCTTTAATTTTGAAACAGCGAGCAACGCTGAACAACGTCACAGCAATGCTGCATGATGCCATCTGACGGTTTAGCTCAACGCTTTTGCTACTTGCGCCCCTATATGACAATTTTAGTAAAATATTTCTTCGATCAGTCATCTGAGCTTCATATTGTAATACAACAAAAAGAAGAACGTTATAAGCAGTGTGCAAAATTAGAAACGAATTGAATACCTGCAACCATATTTAAAAAATAATTTTGTAAAGTGATAATTATTATACCTACTTATTTAGTGCGAATAATATTTATTCGCCTGAGGAAATAATAATGGCTGCCACATAGATCATAATACCTAACCTATAAACGTGGAGTATTATATCTACAGTTCTCTTGTGAATTTATTAACGTTTTGAGAAGTGTATAGTTGTAAAACATTAAAGTTAGTGGAAGTTTTGTGTGCACTTGGGCTAGGATAAAACATTATTATTTTGTGGAACTTATTTTTGACGTCTACACTAACGCCATCGGTCGGATTTTTGGGTGAACGTCAAAAAGAGCAAAGAGTATAGTGCAGTGTATATTTGTTCTTTAACTAACATTTCTGCCTGATATTTTGCTTGGTGAATCGAAATTAAATTTTATTCTAACAAATAAATTTATGCTAAGATTAGTAACGTCTCTCTTTAATAGTGTTCGGTGAATATACGATATTAGAGGTAGATTAATTATTGACGCTCAACACATTCTGCCTTTCTCGCGCGAAGCCGGATCAATTAAAGAATCGCGATTTTATTTCAACGGACAGATGTACGCACCCTGTTACGTTGAGCGTTGCCACTTCCCGTTTTGTTTTCCTCCCGATGCTGTTGTCCGATCGTAGTCACCGTCACGTTGACTCCGCTCGCGGACCTGACGCTCTCCGATGCCAGTACCGATTCCGTTTCGATCAGCGGTATGTCGTCCTCCTCGTCGAATTCCGACTGTTTCGATAATGTCCGCTGCGCTCTGAGCGAAGGCTGCTTCTTCATTTTCTTATTGTTACGATTCGATAATGATTGTGCTAATATTGGCGACACTGAAATCATACCCAAAAACGTTGGTTTTCCCGACACAAATCATTCATTCTATAATATACAGTATGTAAACGCGTAAGGTGCACATAGGAAAATTAGCATTGGGAAAAAATACTTGGATCAGAGTTAGCCATGACTGCATTAATTGTTATTTCTATAGAATTATCGTGGTAATCTTGAGGATTTCTATTTGATTTTGATTTATTTTTATTTTACTTGGCTTTTTTAATAATAAAAAGTTCTTATAAATCATTATTTTATTTTTTTTTGTACAAAAATAAAACCAAAAAAACAACTCCATCTGTTTGGAAACATTTCATTCAAAAATAATTTGTCTGACTGGTATGACGTATGCGCGTTGGTAAATCAGTGACCCAATGTCTTTAGGCGGAGATAATTGATCTCGCACCATATTTAAGTATTTTTGGGAATTTAATGTCCCATTAATAAAAAAAGTCCGATTATGTTGTAATCATTTGAATATTTTCTTCGGTAGTATACACATTCATTTTGAAAAAGAATATTATCTGTCAAATTGAAAAACAAGATTTCAAGGCTCACTCTGATCCAGTCATTTTTTCCCAATGTTAATTTCCCTATGTGCACCTTACGTGTTTACATACTGTATAAAATTCTCGTGTCACAATTTTGGCCACGCTAATCTCTGAAACCACTGAACCGATTTTAATGAAATTTTGTAAATGTGTCTTGATTGCTGCAACTTACGCTATAGGATAGTTTTTATTAAATATTTTGTACAAAATTACGGTGTTTTCTCAAAAAAACTGTTCTTCCCCAGGCTTCAAACCCGTAGGGGTTGAATTTTGAAAAAAGTAGCCTATGTCCTTCCCCAGGCTTTATACTATCTCCATTTAAAATTTCATCGCAATCGGTCCGGCGGTCTGGCCGTGAAAGCGTAACAAATAGACAGAGTTACTTTCGCATTTATATATGTAAGGATTGCGAATTCAACTGTTTTAAAAACAAAACACTTACATTGTACGTTTGCCATAAGTCAAATGGAAGCGATTGTGCTACGGAAGTATGAACTGTCCTCCGTTAGAAATACTGCATGACACACGAGGCATGGTAACCCTTTTGCGCCGTAACCGTATCTGAAACAAAATGAACACGATATAGAAACACAACAAAAAAAACAAAAAAAAATGGAAGCCGCCCATTGCTATGAATTAAGTGGAAGTTTAAAAATGTAGAAAATAACGGACAGTGTGATAGATGGAAAATAGTAATGGTGCGAATGGCGTTTGTTATTACATAAAGTCGAGAAACGGACGTCAAACGCATTATTATTATTACTAGAGTGACCTGTGCGAATTATTCGCACTAAATAAGTATAATAATTATCACTTTACAAAATTATTTTTGAAATATGATTGCAGGTATTCAATTCGTTTCTAATTTTGCACACTGCTTATAACTTTCTTCTTTTTGTTGTATTACAATATGAAGCTCAGATGACAGATCGAAGAAATATTTTACTAAAATTGTCATATAGAGGCGCAAGTAGCAAAAGCGTTGAGCTAAGCCGTCAGATGGCATCATGCAGCATTGCTGTGACGTTGTTCAGCGTTGCTCGCTGTTTCAAAATTAAAGCCGTCAGATGACAGATCGAAGTGTTGACGTTGTTTCAAAATTAAAGCCGTCAGATGGCAGACGTTGTTCAGCGTTGCTGTATTTTAATTTATTTACAAAAACAAAAGCAATAATAAATTTTTTGTTGTTGATGTCAGTAGAGCAAGCAATTATCTGTAAAATGATATACAATTTATGTGGAGAAATTGTGAGGTTTTTTCTAAAAAGGGAGGCAAACATCTTAACCTTAGCGTATACAACTACAGAGATCTTGTACATAAACGACATTCCTACGAATTCAATTTCAATTTTAATGTACCTACTCTATAAAACCCTCGACTGCACTAATGTCTTCTTGATTAATGTATGATGTTAGCAAAGTTTAGGGCAGTAGGTAACTCACGGGCATAGTGCAGCACACCTCTTGTCTTCTTCTATACAACCTATAATCACATACAGTGTAAACTCTTTATAACGTCCTTCGTTATAACGAAAAACTCCCTATAACGTCGAAATTTTTACCATTTGGTTGGTTTACCTTAAAACCTATACATTAATACTCTCTTTATAACGCAACAGCCATTCTCTATTACGAAGAAATATGTTCATATTTAGGCGTCAGCAAATGTTTACAGACATAAAGAGGACCATTCTGAACCATCACCATCTATTCAACAAGCACTTGATGACGCCAAACTATAGGTATATGTGTTTGGAATAAATTGATTTTGTGAAAATTGGTTATTTTTCTTTCTTCCCTCCATATAACGAAAATTCTTTATAACGAAAAAAATGTTCGGTCCCTTAAAATTCGTTATAAAGAGATTATACAGTACATTGAAGATTATTGTTAATTTGGTTGTTTTTCTTTCTTCACTCCATATAACGGTAACTCTCTATAACGATAAAAAATGCTCGGTCCATTGAGTTTCGTTATAAAGAGTTTACACTGTATATATATAGCCAACCCCTATGCACGGTATCGAGAGGCTCTGCCCCCGTGCGCGATATATAGGGCAGTGTGTTACCGGCGTCGCCGTGCGCGATCGCTCCGTTTTTCTGCGCCCTAAACGCAATCGCACAACGAAGTTAATGCTTGCGTTCCGTAAGTTCGCCGCACGCGCGATGTTGGTTATATACCGCTGGAATGGTTGCCTGTTTTCATTGCTTAACGCATTTATATAACAAGCGGTCCCGCCCGGTTTCGCCCGGGTGCAAAAGAACGAATGGGGGGAAGGACACGAGTACGCACGTTCATCTTAGTTTATCGAGATGAATGTTGTGTCCAAATTTCATGATGATCGGACTTAGGGTTCTAAAGTTTTTGTCGGACGGACAAATTTTGAGTTACATTTTTCATTGATGCTCCGCTCCTATTGGTCATAGCGTGATATTATATAGCCTATAGCCCTCCTCGATAAATGGACTATCCAGCAAAAAAAATAAATATAGTTTAAAAAAAACTAAAAAACACGCTTTATATCGAACTAAAAAGTAAAAAATATTTTTTTTTAAATAAGCTTAAAACAATAATGAATAAAAAATACTAGTATTATTGTGAAAAAAGCGTAGGGCGCTCGATGTACGAAAATGTGGACTAAAGCGCCCCACGCTTTTTTTACAATAATACTAATATTTTTTATTCATTATTGTTTTAAGCTTATTTAAAAAAAAATATTTTTTACTTTTTAGTTCGATATAAAGCGTGTTTTTTAGTTTTTTTTAAACTATATTTATTTTCTACTTTTTAGTTCGATTTATTGTCAAAAATTTGCCGGAAAAAAAAATTGTTTTTTTTTCGGCGTGGACGGGATTAGAACCCACGACCCGTGATTCCGAGAGTTGACGTCAGCGAAGACCCGTGCCTTAGACCGCACGGCTAACCACTGTAGTTACAGTGCTGGCATATTATACTACAGTAATAAACCACTTGCTGTAGTCCAAACGAAGGTTACAAACAAACATACATACATACAAGCTTACAAGTGAAGTTAATATAAAGCGTGTAATAAAACGTTTTCCAAAGTAAAACAAAATTTTCTTAGAGGATTTTTGGGTATATTTCAACTTGTGGTTGGGGGGGAAAGATTTTTAGAGGAGTTGGCAACCCTGCGTTCGGCACACGGCACGCACATAACGAAAACAACACGGAACGTTATTGTGAAGCTTGTTTTACTGAAAACGCAGCCAATACGGCGCTGATGTTGCAGAGCGCACGATCAATAAAACAACCGCTTTACTTGGTATAGAAGTTCTGAACCTTCTGAACGTTGCTATCGCGCCGCAAACATCGTGCATGGAACAGCGCCGAGCGACGCGCACTCCGCCGGCGTCGGTCGTTCAGAATTCACGGACAGCTCTCGAACTTTCAAACCGACGCACGAGTTATAGATTAAGCTCCCATGACAGAAAAAGTTACCCCAAAGAACAGCTCAAAATTATAAAGTGAAAATGGCTGAAGAACATGTCAGGAACATGTTACGCCCGCCAGACTAGTAAAAATTTGTTAATTGTTATTTTTCATGAATTTATGAATTTAAAAAAAAAACATGATTTTACTTTCCAAAACACCTGCTTGAAATTTATACAATTTGTAGTAAATAATGTACCATTTTTGAAAAAATTTGTCTGGCTGACAATTTTTGTTAATAAATTTGTCAGACTTCATTTGTTATAAATTTTTTTTTTATGAAGTCTGTCATAGTAAAAAACATTTTTTCGCTGACAGGCCAATTTTTATGCATAAAATAGATGTCAAACCTTCTTTCAGAAAAAAATTAAGGTGGTGTTTTGACACGGCCCTTGTAAAAGCTGATTTGTTTATGAAAAAACGCTGTCACGGCGCTTAAAAATTGAATCTGGCATGGTAAAAAAAATTATTTTGATGAAAAATGTATTAAAGTATATAAAAGGGATCTACCGTATTAATTTAGAACATGAGTACGCACGTTCATCTTAGTTTACCGAGATGAATGTTGTGTCCAACAAGATGATGATCGGAGTTACTGTTCAAAAGTTTTTGTCGAACGGACAAATTTTGAGTTACATTTTGCATTGATGCTCCGCTCCTATTGGTCGTAGCGTAATATTATCTAGCCTATAGCCTTCCACAATAAATGGGCTATCCAACAAAAAAAAAATTCAATTCTAACCAGTAGTTCCTGAGATTAGCGCGTTCAACCAAACACAACAACAAACAAACTCTTCAGAAGTATAGATAGATGAGTAAATACATATTACAGTAAGAAAATATTAACGGATTATTTCCTCTCTCCGTTTAAAGACAACTCTCAATAACGCCACAAAGTGCACAGTCCCTTGAGTGTCGCTATATAGAGTTCTATAAAGATTTTATCGAACAATCAACATTCAATTTCCCAAACGGCACTTCATTAGAGAGTATACGAGCGAAAATAAAGAAGATAGCGAGAAGAAGGTCGGGCGATTGTCCATTATTTAAGCATGGCGGATATACACTCAGTGGCGTAGCTAGGTAACCAAGGGCCCTGGGGCAAATCAAAAAATGGGGCCCCACTTGTATCTAAACTGGTTAGGTTTTATCAAGTGAAAATATTAAATATACAAATACTTTAAAAATGCTAAGCTACTTTATCATCGATGATAAAGCTCTTATTGATATGATCAGCTCTTTTTCGTGCACTGCAGGGCAGGTAATAAAAATATTAAAAAAAATTGGGCAATTTTTGTTTACTATCTCCTCTTTCTTGGCGTTGTTTGTGTTTAAATGCACCACTGGTTTTCTTCTTTTTGTCCATAATTTTAGTTGTCTAATTTATTTATGCAATATTTATATTACATTGTGCTCGAGTAGGTACTTACTGTTCACTGACGACGCGAAAAGTAAAAGGAAGGAGAAACGTAATGATAAGCTAGAAGACGTCGTTGGGGAATCCCCGGCATTTTTTTCACGATATTTCGCGTTTTACAATGAGTAGCCGAAATCTATAGATTTGACACGATTTATTGACGTAACGGACATCGGTACTAAAATTTTTAGTACCAATCATATTGATGTCCATTACCTACGTCAATTAAATCGTGTCAAATCTATAGATTTAGAAAACTAAAATTATGGACAAAAAGAAGTAACCCAGTGGTGCATTTAAACGCAAACAACGCCAAGAAAAAGAAGATAGTAAACAAAAATTGCCCAAAATTGACAAGTTTTTTAGTCAGCCTTCTGCAAGTATTGCTGGACAAAATATTTCTATTGATAGTGACTCAAATAATGTGGTAAAATCAAAATATGAAATTAAACTACTATATTGACCAGTAATAAAAAGTTTATTGACATTAGCTTACTCCTGATACAGCATAAATTTTTTAACCGTTCTCAAAAAAAATCTTGACTCAAATTCACAATAAAACGCATATCGATAAATAATAAAACGCACATATCGCTATCCGTCAAATTGACAACACTGCCAACCCACAGAAAGAATTTAGGGGAATTCCCTAGGTATAACTTTCGAAGTTCTCTCAACTGTGTTGCCATGATTAAAGTCGGGTTGCAACCTGTCATATTTATTTTTAAAATGGGAGAAATTTTCAAAAGTTCAGTTCGATCGAGATTTTCTGGTAAGGATTCGAGGGCCCCCTGAGCTTGAGGGCCCCGGGGCACTGCCCCGCCTAGCCCCTAGGTAGCTACGCCACTGTTAATACACTACGTGCGTCGTCCTTTGTTTTCGCTAGATCGTTTTGCGAAACGGTCAGCTGTGTGTACGGTAGGTAGCCGTTACTCGGCCTCGTAACAGATCGATACGATATTCCAAAGCAGTCTACACGGCAACGCTGAAAGATTCGAATGTAGTAGTAGCGCACGCGATCGCACATTGTTTTCTCTGTCACTACACTGCGCTACAGGGCTGTAATTATTATATCTCAGAATCTCAAGATTTTTTAGAAAGAAAGGATATCATATATTATATTAATACGCTAAGGTTAAAATCTTTGCCTCCCTTTCCAGAAAAAACCTCACAATTTCTCCACATAAATTATATATCATTTTACAGATAATTGCTTGCTCTACTGACATCGACAACTAAAAAATTTATTATGGCTGTTGTTTTTGTAAATTAATTAAAATACAGCAACGCTGAACAACGTCTGCCATCTGACGGCTTTAATTTTGAAACAACGTCAACACTTCGATCTGTCATCTGACCTTCATATTGTAATACAACAGACACAATACTGCATACTGCCATCTGACGGCTTTAATTTTGAAACAGCGAGCAACGCTGTACAACGTCACAGCAATGCTGCATGATGCCATCTGACGGCTTAGCTCAACGCTTTTGCTACTTGCGCCTCTATATGACAATTTTTGTAAAATATTTCTTCGATCTGTCATCTGAGCTTCATATTGTAATACAACAAAAAGAAGAACGTTAAAAGCAGTGTGCAAAATTAGAAACGAATTGAATACCTGCAACCATATTTAAAAATAATTTTGTAAAGTGATAATTATTATACTTATTTAATGCGAATAATTCGCACAGGTCACTCTAGTATTTTTATAATTTTTTAAAATAGATCTTTTAAAGTTTTTATTATTTATGAAGTTTAGTTTTTAAAAAGTTTTAAATGTTTGATAATAATGTTTTTAAATTATTTATGTTTTTAATTTTAATTTTATGACTTTTTACTAGACATTTTTAAGGTCCTGAAGAAGTCATGAATTTCTGCCGAAACGTTGACGATTAAATGATGTTCTAGTGAATAAAAATTGTTTTTATATTTAGCCTTGTATCCCGAATAATTTTATCATGTAATTATTATAATACGCTCCACGGATCTAAAAGGTTCGGAAGTCATTCTGCTCAGAGTCAGACAACAGACACGTTTTACTCTGTGCTTATATTTCAACTGTCACTGCACGCACGCCAGATCAATCCATAAAACAAGCATGAAAAGACGTCTCGTGTGCAGCGAATACATGTAGACAAAGTTTGTGTGAGTTATAGTATAGGAAACCACAGCTTGTACAGTATTATTTTATTTTTTTATATCTGAACCGAGTTTAAGATATATGTTATCTGTTTCTAAAAAATCGGTCCAGCTATTTTTAAGTTACGGAACAGACAAACAAACACTTACTATTGCGGACTATTTTGAAACTAATAGCGGCCAGTTCGCTTGCACCGGACTACTGCAGGCTACAGCCCTGCGGCGTTAATGCAGCACGTACTCAGAGAGCGTCGCGGCGCACGTCGACGTCCGTGATTGTACACGTAGACTCCTCAATCTCATACATATGTACAGTCAGGGCTGTGTATAAATTAAATGTTTGTACAGCAGTTATAGCCCTGTACAAAGTAAAATAATAGAAATAAAAATCATATTTTTTTTTAATATAAAATAATTTCTTTACAGACAGATTTTTAACTTGTAGGATTTGAAACGAAAAAAACATTTGATATAGGTACCTAGTATAATAAAAAAAAATTGGTTGTCTGTAAAGTCGGTTAACGGACGATAGTTTTACGTGATAACGTATTCCGTAATACATAACCTAAATTTTAGTAGCTGTCAAACTTGGGCCGAAGCATACTGCGTTCTCGCTTGCACGCACAGGGTCAGGCGGAACGTTAGGAACGTTACACTTTTTCGTGCGTGCAGCTGGTGTTTCATCAATTTATAAGACGTTATCACGTCAAAAATAAAATTTCTGATATCGCGTGAGGTGATGCGGGTAACAGCTAGTATTCAATATATTTGCTGTTCGTTGCCATGTTTGATAAGACAATATGTTCACGTCATGTAAAAATTAATCAAAACATGCTTAACTAGTTTATTTCTGACTGATCTACAAGACAAAAGAACCGCTGATTTTTTTTAATTTCAAAATATTTCCGAAACTATAAAGGTTTAGGAAAAAATTGTTTTAACGAAACTTTCCTGAAAAAATAAATAGAATAATAAGCCGTTATGAAAAGTATACCATTATTATATAAAAAAAAAAACACCATTATTGCATATCTCTTCTGCGCATGCGCCGATTTTCCCCAAAAACAATAGGGTTCTTCATATGTCCATACCAAACTTCCTCCCAAAATTTGGCGTCATTCCCTTCGATCTGTATCGTGCTGACAGACAAACAGACGCACAGAGTTTTTCCAAAAAAATGTTTTTTTGATTCGGGGGACCTCAAAACGAAAAGATATTGTAAAATTTTGAGTAGTGATTTTTGACCTAAACTAGTACCATTCCCCACTAATTGTGGGTTGGAATGGTTAAATCGTTTAGACTTTAGAATGACTCTGAAACGTTAGTTTCCTTTGCCGGACGCTGGTCAGGCAACTAAATTTGTAGATAGTCGATGCAACGCTAAACACGTGCCACAGACACATATGCAACGATTTTTATATACATATATATTATTTTATGTATGCATAATGCGCGGATTTGTGTATATAAACATAGTATATCATCATTGTTAAATGTTAACCCCATCGGACCTGAATTTTTTATTTTTTAAACACAAAATATTTTTTAGGGTGCTGGACTAATTTAGGGTGTAATTAAGGTATATTCAATGAAAAATTAAATTTAACATTTACAGAATTTTGGAAAATCCTATGTTCCATTGAAATGAACAACAGGTCAAAAAAAATAACGGTAGTGAAATGTAGTGTGAAATGTTTACTTTTATACATTTATTAATTAGATTCAAATTAAACGAATCAAATTAAAATTTACTTTCTGTTACATAAAATAACAAAGCAAAAAATAAATGCTTTTAGTGTGAGGGATGAACCTGATGCTTTAATAATAAATTTTCAACATTTGGCATCAATTTAGTTAAACGATGTCCAGTTTGTTTCTTTTTTGTTAGGAGATTCACTATCGTTGTCCCCCATTTTCATTTCATGAACCCCCAATTTTTTTCCCGCTGACATGAACCCCTTGCAAGTTGGGGGCGATATAGATCACTTTGGGAATCACTGGTTTAGAATGTGTTTAGTTGCGAACAACAAAAAATGCGCGCTACGATATATTCCGTTCATTTATTTATCTGAGGATAAAACCGACTCAGTTCAAAATTCTAACGACAACAATTTTTGACCAGGAGCTCTCGGACTAGCATTATTGTGTTCTAAAGAGGGCGTCTGTTGTTTTACCAGTGACCTGCGACGTCGAACAAAGTTATGGTTTTTCCGTTCGCAACGCGAGCTCAGACGGAAATAGATCTTCCGTCTGACGACCGATCGAATATCGTCGATCCGGCACAGAATGCGCCCAACGCCCAATCACAAACGAGCCGCAATTGTGGAGCCCCTAAAAACAAGCCGAAAAAACCAAAGAACAGACACCTGACAGCCATCTATATTGTTTGTCTCAAGTAACTATCACTTCCGATTTCGGGAACTCTACTGCAATCAGATTAGCGATGTGTCCACATGACTCTTTATTGGGAGCTGGCTCCTTGCGCTCCGCTCACTAAAGAGTCGCTCAGAGCGAGTCGTTCAAAGGAGCGACACTAGATAGTTCAATCAACGAAGACCAAAAACTGCCAAATAGGGGAAATAATTCGTGTAAAAGCGATTTTTGGCATAGTTGTAGGGGAGGGTGTCTGAAGCAACATACTCAAAGTACTGATGGATGGGGGTGGAGCTAAGGGGTGGGGGGTGGCGTTAAGGTCCCCTTTTAAAGTTTTTCTTATTTATCTCGTAAACGGTGGCTCAAAACAAAAACATTTTTTTACTCAAGCAATCTACATAAAATTCTCTACAAAAAAGGTCCTGTACACTTTTTCGCTGGGATTAATATTTAACGAGATATCAAAGAAGAAAAGTTAATTATGCTCAATTCTCGCGTTTTTACGTATTGGTTCAAACTGCTGGCGCACACGGCACGTTTCTGTAGCGTCGTCGGGTGCAAGGGACTGGCGCCAGAGGTGGTACAAACTGTTATTTTTTAATAACAGTTCCGTTCCGTTCCTGTTCCGCTTACGGTTCCAAAAACCTGTTAGGTACTTTTTAACAGTTCCAACGTTGGAACCTTGACATTCTCGGAATAGCTAGTAACATGAAACTTATAAAAAATTCAAATTATGAAATGTGTATGATTTGTATTTTTTCGTGAATTAATTCTATTATTCAAGTTTAATAATTTAAGGTACCTAATTATTAAAAATATACTTTTACAGAATGTAAGTAACAGTTGTTCTGCAGAATGCTTATACTATGACAAAATCAAATAATATTATTTCACCACAGTTCAATATTATTCGCGTATGTAATATAAAATTAATAAGCCGTCCAGTTTTGTCTGAAACTTTGCGACGCATGTTAATGTGATGGTGTGATACTAAAATCGACTTTACGTACAATGTACGCTAGGCGTAGGTGAAGAGCATAACTGTTGCAGTTTGCAAAGTAGGTACAATAATAATTGACAACGGGAACGGAGAATGTTTATTTTATGCAGAAGAACGCCCGTTATGTTATTCGGAACAGTCGAAGCATTGGAACAGCTCGGAACAGGTATTTTATTATACTGACAACTGTTCCAATCTGTTCCTCGTTCGAAACCGTTCCAAAATAACTGTTCCTAGTATTTTGTATCATCTCTCACTGGCGGCAAGGTCACCGCCAACCAATCACGACGCACACGTGGAGTATGAAATGGAACTCGTCCTCCAACGTTTCTACGATTTGCCATCAAAACGTCGGTTGATATTAACTGCAACGAAAATACGATCATCACTGTTAAACAGGAGCATTTCCTCGACAACGAAAAAAAGAAAACGAGGTTGATTCAGTTCCTCACCGAGAAAATGACAGCAGCAGGGATTGAAACAACTGTTGCAACAGGAGATGCTGATGGTACTATTGTCAGATGCGGGTTGGATAAGGCTGCCATCCATCCAACTGTTGTAATAGTTGGGGAAAATGTCGACCTGATAGTCCTCCTCATGGGATTGGCTCCACCAAATATTAACGTGTTCTTTATGGAACCAGGGCGTGGAAAGGTGGAAACCAAATTGTTTTCAGTGCGACAACTTCAACAGTTTCCACTTGCCAAGACAATTCTCCTTCTCCGCAGCTTCTCCGGATGCGACACCACCACTGCAATCCATGGAAAGAGCAAAGTGGGAATTGCTAAGCTGTTCACGGATAAACCAGACCTGACCCAAAAAATCTCAGACATTTTTAATGAGCCTTCAACATCACCTGAGAGTATTGAACAGGCCGGCGAGAACCTGTTTCTGGCCATTTACAAAGCGTCTAACCAGCAACAAAATCTAAATAAATTACGATACTCAGCTTTTTTGAGAGCATCAATGAATCCGAAATCAGATCAGGCCACTCTTCGTCCTACCAGAGAAGCTTCGAAGCAGCACTCGTTGAGAGTGTACCTACAGGTATCATTAACCACAGAAGTTGTCAAATATATATTATATATATATTTGAGCTAAATACTTACGTTGATCTTATTACATCTTTTACAGATACAACAATGGCTCAGCAAGCCCCTACCACCTACTCAATGGGGCTGGGCCAGAAGAGACGATGGCATTAAAGTCGGTGACAACAAACGATCCTGTGGCACCTGACTCCATACTCAATAGCATATTTTGCCGATGTAGAACTGGGTGTGGGGTGCGATGCGGCTGCCGGAAAGCAGGAATTGCCCGCTCCAGTGTTTGCGGGGTATGCTCCAGCTCATGCACTAACGGAGCCCCAATCGAAAACACCGTCGACGATGATGTTGATGATGATATTATGTTAGATTTAGAAGATAATTGGAATTTTTTTAATACATGCCATACCTACTCAAAGAACTGTATCTTTATTTTATTATTGACCATCTTCTTTCCTTCACGGGTCATTCAATATTGATCCCACCGAAAAAGTGTACAGGACCTTTTTTGTAGAGAATTTTATGTAGATTGCTTGAGTAAAAAAATTTTTTTGTTATGAGCCACCGTTTACGAGATATATAAGAAAAACTTTAAAAGGGGACCTTAACGCCACCCCCCACCCCTTAGCTCCACCCCCATCCATCAGTACTTTGAGTATGTTGCTTCAGACACCATCCCCTACAACTATGCCAAAAATCGCTTTTACACGAATTATTTCCCCTATTTTTGCTTCATTGAGTGAGCTATAGACAGTACGCACTACACAAGAGTGCAGAGCTGTCATCTTGCACAGCACAATACACACTCAGCTCTGAGCTCATTTTAATATGATTCTGATCTTAATATATTATTCGCATTTCGGATAAACTATAAAGTAATAATAAAAGCTTAACAACAATGATGTTTATTGTTTGCAATATTATATCTTTGTCAACGACGTCAATGTGAATGGTTTAAGTCACTATAAGCTTAGTACTATTACACTTACAGTGTGTCATTCAACATTAAATGACTCAGCAAAGATAACTCAGTACGTGCTAAATTCACTAGTGCATCTGTGGCCTGTGCTGTGTGCGCTCTGTAAATGTGCGAATGCAATAGTACAGAATAGCCCAGCACAGTGCAATGGCGCGAGTATTTTTCCCAAATAGGTTTTGATACCCAAGAGTCTTGACAGACAGACATGACGGACAACAAAGTGATCCATAAGGGTTCCTTTTGAAGTAAAAGTGAGCTATTTGATCACAAAGTTTAAAAAACCAGAAAATAGAGGATAGGCTACGGATTTACAAAACATGCTTGCAACGTTCATTAATAATAAAAGCTTAACAACAATAATGTTTTTTGTTACAATATTATATCTTTGTCAAAGACGTCAATGTGAATGGTTTAAGTCACTATAAGCTTAGTACTATTACACTTACAGTGATCACAAAGTTTAAAAAAGCAGAAAATCGTGTATAGGCTATACGGATTTACAAAACATGCTTGCAAAGTTCATTTTAACAGCGCGCCGCCCCATTGATTGTAGTCCAATCCTTTTAATTTTAAAAATGTCCGATCTAGTTCAAATTGAGTACAAAAGAAGTACGCTACCTTACCATACGCCATGAATCAATGTTTCTGAGTTTCTTTGCCAGCCAACATGTTCGTGATCTGTCAATCATTCATAGAAAGAAAACCTGATTTGTGTTAGAGCTGGACTCAAAACATTTTTGAGACGCATGCGCAACGAAAATGAAAACATACCGTGTAAAAAATTATACGTGTATTTAAAAATCCACCCTAGCACTGGCTATGCGTTAAATGGACTTTACACTGTATATAATGGTCACAAAATGCGCAAATTGAAGCTTAGAGAGATGTTGTTAAATGTTTGTAAAATCTTCTAATTTAAGGAGGTTGATGCGTTACAGTCCCAATCAAAAGTAAGTCGAATTCTAAATAGGAACTTTTCCATAATAAATTTTTACAAAAGGTTTTTAGTCGATGATACCAACAAATTATTGTCATAAAGGCATAAATACATAATTATTTTTTTTAATATTAATTAATTATTTCAGTATTTTATTTAAATGGACTAACTTTTGAATTTTTTGTACAAAGTTAGCTTAGAAAAAATAAATTTATGAAATATCTGTATTTTACATATTTTTTGCAGTAAATAATTAAAAAAAGAAATTAGAAGTAATAAAAATTAAAATTAAATCATTAAACAGTTGAAAACTCAGTTAAAATTGTCAAGAAAAAGAGTCCATAATCGAAAAGTGCCAAGGTTTAATATTTTTTTTATCGATTAAAAGTCTCCTAATTAAATTATTGTAAAAAATATTAAAATAAGCGTAAGACATCGATGCTTTACATAGTTAGTTTTCGGAACTGCTGACATTATTTGGTTATTTGCAAAAAACTAAAATGTACCGTTTGCATGCCAGGTTGACATATTTTCCATAAGACTACGTGTAAAAGTTTTTTTTTAATTTTTAACTTTATAAATCTCCTTATGATTTTGGATTTTTTACAGAAAATTTTGTCATAAAAAAATCTATTAAAAAAACTTTTTTCAGATTTTTTTTATTATCTTCGTAAAACGGCTCAACCTCCTTAACTTACAGAACAATAAAAATGATATATATATTATATACTTACTTTCTTTCCGCATTAAGAATTTCAAAACTTTGTTTATATTCTTCTTTATGAGTCGACGCGGAAAGTTAGAATCAGTTTGCAAAATAATACGCCCAACAAACTTCTTTGAAAAAAACCAACAAGCAGAAAAACGTTTCACAATTTTCAAGTATTTACGGAAATAGCACTGAATTTATTTTTAAAAGCGTTAAATTGTTTTTAGCGTTTCTAGATTTCGTTGTATATATACACAATTTATTACAATACAAATACCTATCGTGTTTTAGTATAAAATTACTGATTTGGTTCTTCTATTAAAATCTAGACTTCTCCTCGTTTAAATGTTATTAAAAATATAGACGCTCAAAATACATTGTCCACATTTCAATACAACAATTCCAAACTAATTTCTATTGTCGATTAAAGTACATTTAGAAATAAGTTTATTACAAGACGAATTGATAAAATCGGATATATTATAAAAATGAGAAAAAAGCTATTTTGCCCGACCCGCGGGCAGAAACGAGTACCAACTGTCCCGAAGAAAAATCTTCACAACAAGAAACGACGTTGATCCACTAACCTAACATTTGGTTTATATCACTAAATAACATTTTCGAATAAAAATCGTCAAAAAAATTTTTACCTGACCAGCAGGTACAAACAAAGGTAGTATCAACCTTGACCTTGAAAAAGCCTAATTTGCATCCATGCCCAACACACGTTAAAATCGAACGACCGAGTTTCCAAAAATTATTTCGTCAAAGTTGAAGATACTGCTGTTTCATATATAAGGAACAATGAAGTCAAAAACTGACTACGAAAATTTTTTGCCCGACCAGCGGGCACAAATTTTATATTTTAAAGATCGAGAACTCTTGCAATTGTCGATAATCCGAACACGACAGTAAAAAAACGACTAGCATTCCATGTTCCGTGCAATAATCTCAAAAATTTCAAAACTGTTGATACAGATTTTTTATCGTCAATTAGAGAAAACAATAGGTTCGTTAAAATCGGCTCACGAAACGATTTTTTAAATATCGAATATGAAAACATTGATAACGAAAATTCGACCTTCAATTGCAAATCGCATTTCGGACTTGAAAAACAGCAACGAGAAGATAGAGTCGAATCGAATCGGCTGTCGACTAATTAAAAACTATCGAAACGTTTGATTATAAAACCGATTTGAAAATTAAAACAATTTCACCTGGCCCGCAGGTGTTTACGAAAGTCAAGAGTGTAGGGCACCCTTGAACTTGAAAGAAAGAAAAACCCGGAATTTCCCGATAGACCGTCGTCGCTGGCTAAACGGTAACGACTAACGACTGAATTACAGCGCCTGGTATAGCTGACGGTAAAGCAGTGGGCATATTATTTAACCTTTATCGATAACAAAGATCGCCTCGCGACCCCCCACACGAAAAGTAAACTTCATTCATATAATAGTCGTTTTATGTGTCCAGATTTGTTATGCATTATTTTTATATACTTACTAGAAACATTTTTTTGGAAAAAGTCTAGCTGTGAGTCGTTTGAAGCTAAAGAACTCCGCACAAACCTTATGGGATTTGGTTCTCGGTTAAACTGATCGAAAACGGTTTTATTTTATGGTTTAAAGGTCTCTAAGAAAAAGTATGGCACGCCGTTTTACTATTTAATAGTAAAATTTTTTTTCCAAAAATTATAAAAATATTTAACAATTTTAAATTCAGAAAAAAAATTTTGAGTGAATTTTTTTTATGTGGTGACATAATAAAAATACAATATTAATATGTCATGACATAATAAAAATACAATATTATTATGTCATGACATAAAATTAAATGCTTATACATATAGGAAGAGACAGGAAAAACGACGAATTATAATTATCTCATGACATAAAAATAATGTATTTTTATTATGTCGTGGCATAATAATATTGTATTTTTATTGTCACCACATAAAAAAATTCACTCAACATTTTTTTTCTGAAATTAAAATTGTTAAATATTTTTATAATTTTTGGAAAAATATTTTACTATTAAATAGTAAAACGGCGTGTCATAAAAAAAGTGTCCATGGGCGCATAACCTAAAAACCAATAGATTTTTAGGTATACAGATATGTTTAGCAAGATTTTAGATATATTTTTTTTGGAAAAAATCTCTGTGACTCGTTCGAAGCCAAAGGACTCCGCACAAACCTTATGGGATTTGGTACTCGGTTAAATTGATCGAAAACGGTTTTATTTTATAGTTTAAGTGTCCAATAGATTTCTAGTAACATATGTGTTTTAGTGAGATTTTGGATAATATAGAGATGTCCATTGAATTCACAAACATGTCCCATGTCCAACTTTTGTGCTTTTTTTAGAAATAGAAAAATAGTCGAAAACTAGGTAATGTTGGAAGGTGTCACCCTGTATAAAATAATAATGTCATATTCGGATGCAGCGCACTCGAAAACATATTTCTAGAGCTTACGATTTTTTAAGATTGTGTTATTATATCCCTATAATATATCTAAAATTTCTAGTAGTTACATTAAATCTAGATCTACACGATCTAAGAGTTGACCTTTACTATAGGTAACCAAATAACCTAATAACAGAAGAACGATAAAATCTTCTTTATATACCAACATAATAATAATCGATGAATTTCCTAGGAAAATCGGTATGTAAAGCTATATGTACAATGATATATAGTTGCAAGATATAATATTATTATAAGGTGGCGCATTTAAAACGTAGCTTGAAAAATAAAAATTGGTAAAAAACTTTTAAGTTAAACGCATTTATATTGTCTACAATGTACTAAAAACTAGAAAATAAATATGAGTCGCCATATAGAGGGGGCTTTGATTAAACTAAAATAAAATCCTGGGGGTATATAATAAAGAAAATAAAATTACTGACATCGCGTGAGGTGACGCGGCTAATGGCTAGTGTTCGATATGATATTTGCTATTCGTTGCTATGGTTGCCTATGATCCACGTCATGTAAAAATTAATCAAAGCATGCTTAACTTATTTATTTCTGACAGATTTACAATACAAAAGAACAAGCTGATTTTTTTTTATTTAAAAAATATTTCCGAAACTATAAAGTTTATAAAAAAAAAATGTTTAACGGAACTTTCTTGAAAAAATAAATAGAATAATAAGCCGTTATGAAAAGTATACCATTATTATATAAAAAAAAAACACCGTTATAGCATATATATTTTCTGCGCATGCGCTGATTTTCCCCAAAAACAATAGGGCTCTTCATATTTGCATACCAAACATCCTTCCAAAATTTGGTTTAAATACGCTCATTCGCTTGACCTGTATCGTGCTCACAAACTAACAAACAGACGCACAGTTTTTCCAAAATTTTTTTTTTTTATTCGGGGGGCCTAAAAACGAAAAGATATTGTAAAATTTTGAAAAGTGATTTTTGACCTAAACTAGCACCACTTGTGGGTTGAAATGGTAATAACAACAAACCACAATTAATTATAATTAAGTTTTTGTGTATAAATAAATTATAAACAAGTTCAATAATAATTATTATTGCACTTGTTTATAATTTCTTTATGACCCTGAGTGTGAATTAAACACAAAAACCTATATGTACTAAACTAAAGTAGATGGGGTCCGAGGGTGGTATTAACCGCCCCCCAACCCAACCGACGGCGATACGGTGAACGACGGTGCTGTGCTCTGTTGTGCTACGGCTCACAAATTTATTATACATACCGAGACGTCGCCCCATCGACCTCTGACACAGCCACGCGCTTGCCTCCATCAAGTATATACCGTAGTCCGTTAAAAAAATGTGTGTACAAGCAGAATAACCAAAACATAATCGACGTCTTTCCTTTTAGACGTCACCCATACTGTAATGAGACGCCACTGGAGGCGGCGGCAGTGCCGACAACAATACGCACAGACAACAATACGCGCATTGTTATCGAAATCGCGTAGAAGAATGCCGCCGCTTCGAGAATGTTCTAGAATGCAACTGAAGGGCTATATAAGCGGCGCAGCAACAGACGAAAGTCAGTCGGTGCCAGTGAACAGGGCGCTATCGACATAAATAAATATAGTAACATAAATAACGTTTCGGAATCACGTAGAAAAATGCCGCCGCTTCGAGAATGTTCTAGAATGCAACTGAAGGGCTATATAAGCGGCGCAGCAACAGACGAAAGTCAGTCAGTGTCAGTGAACAGAGCGCGATCGACATAAATAAATATAGTAACATAAATAACGTTTCGGAATCGCGTAAAAGAATGCCACCGCTTCGAGAATGTTCTAGAATGCAACTGAAGGGCTATATAAGCAGTGCAGCAACAAACGAAAGTCAGTCAGTGTCAGTGAACAGACCGCGATCGACATAAATAAATATAGTAACATAAATAACGTTTCGGAATCGCGTAGAAAAATGCCGCCGCTTCGAGAATGTTCTAGAATGCAACTGAAGGGCTATATAAGCGGCGCAGCAACAAACAAAAGTCAGTCAGTGCCAGTGAACAGAGCGCGACCGACATAAATATAGTAACATAAATAACGTTTAGAAGATAAATAGAGAACAGTGATATAAATATAAGATTATTATTTGGGTCGTCGCACAGCCTGTATTATCACAGACATAAATACTGAAAGTGTATATAAAACGGGCGAGGAGACGCATTATCTTTCACAAAAGCTTATCGTATAACAGGCGATATACGGGCTTATAGTTCAAGGCCGTTGAGGAGAAATGACGGTGCCAAGAGAGCAGTCGCCTGCACCGGCCTTGGATGTGTTGTCCCGAAAATGACACAGTTTTATATCTGTAAGGACGAAACCATGAATCCAAATTAAACTTAAAACGCCATAAACTCTTCGCGTTTCTGCTGATAAAATTTGTTACGTCCTCCATTAACCGGCGTCATCTGCCGATTAACAAATAATTACTAACTGGGAGTTAAAATACGTGAAATAATTTTCCAGGCGACTAACTATTTGCACCTCACCTTATTAAAAGAGAACGATGTATGTTGCCTCGCGATGTGTGTGAATTAACACACTCAAATCGGTACCGCAACTTTTTTCCCTCCCGTATATATAACAATTAACAAAATTATCGAAAATTTTTCAGACAATTATATTAACATAAATATATACAGTGTAAACTCTTTATAACGTCCTTCGTTATAACGAAAAACTCCCTATAACGTCGAAATTTTTGCGATTTGGTTGGTTTACCTTAAAACCTATACATTAATGCCCTCTTTATAACGCAACATCCATTCTCTATTACGAAGAAATATGTTCATATTTAGGCGTCAGCAAATGTTTACAGACATAAATAGGACCATTCTGAACCATCACCATCTATTCAACAAGCACTTGATGACGCCAAACTATAGGTATATGTGTTTGGAATAAATTAATTTTGTGAAAATTGGTTATTTTTCTTTCTTCCCTTCATATAACGAAAATTCTTTATAACGAAAAAAATGTTCGGTCCCTTAAAATTCGTTATAAAGAGATTATACAGTATACATTGAAGATTATTGTTAATTTGGTTGTTTTTCTTTCTTCACTCCATATAACGGTAACTCTCTATAACGATAAAAAATGCTCGGTCCCTTGAGTTTCGTTATAAAGAGTTTACACTGTAATTATAATTGTCTGAAAAATTGGTCGACAATTTTATTTATTGAAGAGTTCTAATCAGACGTTAATCGAAGATTTGTAAATCGTGCCAAAGTACTAACAACTGCATGTAGGGTACCATTTAAAGCGTATTGAATAAATAACAGTAAATATCATTTACATATTTTAGTAGAGATGTTCCTTTCCAAAAATCAATACACGGGGGCCTAACACACGCGTGTTATGATATTTTGTGAATGACTTTATTTTGGCCGTCTGCCCGTAAACTGTACATAAATATGGCGTGTCCTTGACTATAGAACAAACCACCGATCTCTAACAGATGGACTGTGGATAGTCGGTGAGTCGCTACACTATGCCGGAAGTCTGTAAGGGTCAGCCATATACAGTAGAAAGCCGATTATCCGAATTAATTGGGACCGGGGTCGATTCGGATAATCGAAAATTCGGATAATCGGACATGTAGTGTCTTGCCTCTAGCTTTCAACCATAACAGTTGAAATATATCTGGACTCCAGCGAGTTCCAACTTCGACGTGTGCTGATACCATTGTAGCATCTACACGGTAATTGTCACTCGCATTTTTGTATTCTTGCGTCCCCACAAAACTCGTTTTTATTGAAAAATTACTTGGTTTTAATTTTTTATATTACGCTTAGGACCGATTCGGATAATTGGCGATTCGGTTAATCGGCGTTCGGATAATCGGCGTTCGGATAATCGGCGTTCTACTGTACTTTTATTATATACCGAGCATAGGAATAAAATCGCAACCGAACCATTAGAATGCAAACATATATACTTCTGTCTTTTTTTACGCCGTAAGCACTGGCGTATCCAAAAGGGAAAAACAAGCAAGGCGAACCCAGCTTAAAAATTTCTAATTTGCGCCCTTTTGGGCCAAAAGCTGGGTACGCCCATGTTTATTCCTGTGCTCAGTATAGAATAAAAGTACAGTGTAACCTCCCATAACGGACAGCTCTATTAGGCGGACACTATGTGATAGTCCGGAATGAAGTACAAGAGAATTCCATAAGACATAATCTCTCTTGAGCGGACTCTCTCTTGGGCGGACGCGGACGCAATATTTAAGTACACAACTTGTAAAATTCTCTCTTAACGGACACAAAATTAAAAATGTTGCAACACGTTGCACTATAAAAAAATGATTTAGGCGAATTCATTACCAGCGATAATAACTTATTAGTAGAAGATGATAATGACACCTCTTTTAACAAAATTGTAAAGAAGGTGACAACCTGACGTTAGTTGAATCTGACGAATCCGATGAAGAAATAACCATAACTGATCAAACTAATGCTATAAGTTATCAGCAGGCCATTGGTATGGTGAAAACAATTCAAGAATTTGCCAAAACTAAAGGAGATTCAACAGCAATGCAGATGTTATCTGACTTGGAATTATATTTTCAAGACAACATGCTTAAAACTAATACGCGTCAAACTACCATAATTGATTTTTTCAAGCCAACTAAGTTATACTTTTTATGTTTGATTTCATACTTAGGTATGCATATTAATGTATATGAGAAAACAATAAAATTCTACCCTATTGTGTAAATAAAAAATATGTTTTTTAATTTTTCCCATACGCGGACATCTCTCTTATAGGCGGACATATTTTAATAGTCCCGAAGGTGTCCGCTTAAGAGAGCTTTCACTGTATATGGTTTCAAACTACGATCGCCATTCACAATCCATGTATTTGATATCAGTGGAACGATCCGTTAAAAGTTACAACTTTAGTAAAAATCGAAACACTGCTTTTGTGTTTCGCTACAATAATTAGATATCTGCAATATAAACTTTTTATGGAAATAACTCCCGGAATAATACAATTTGGATTTTCTCACCTGCTTAACTGCAGAAATTGTGAGAGCCTGCAGGGGCGACCCCAAGGACTACCAACAGGCGCTAAATAAAATTGAAGTCTCCATCTGTAACAAAAAAAATCACGTAAAAAAATATATATCTCAATAACGACACATCGTATCAAAAAATGTCTAACGACTTTTCTGCGCAGATTTATTTTCTCTATTATCACCATTTCACCTCGCGATAACATCTTCATTTACAAACAAGATACGTAAACCACTATTTTAGCGGCTTTTTTGAAGGCGGTTCGAATTTTTTATATAATATATATGTTACGGTAAATGTAAACTCTTTGTACACATTTACCGTAAAATGTGCCGGAGAATGTGTACATTTGCCGCAATATCTACATTTAATGTACACATTCTCCGGCACATTTTACGGTAAATGTGTACATTTCCCAAGAGTTTACATTTACCGTAACATATATACCGAATGGTTTTTGAGTTGCTTCTTTTTTTTAACAGCGTGTAGAAATCAAATAGACGAACAAATATTTCAAGTAACTTTTTGATCTAAACTCAAAAATGAAAGAGAAACGGGCTTTCGAAGTTTTATTAAACTTTATCAAATTTCGAGGTCGGTTATGTTATGTCATTATGGAAATATGTTATGTCATTATCAAGTATTCACAGAAATTCAGTTGTCCCCGTTTTGTTGGACACAAAGATGCGTGCGTCGTAGCCATACTTTTGAACATGCTTGTATAATGGTCTTCCGCGAATTATTATTCGGGATGCATTTCCGATTCATGCTATCATTTCTTCGCGTGTGTTAACCGGGCTTTTGAGTTAATTAAATAAAATGTAATTAAACTTTAAAAGGCTGTTTCTCTCTAAGTTTTAAGTTTTGTTAAAAAAAAATTGTTTGTCTATATTTGATTTCTACACGCTGTTAAAAAAGAAGAATCAACTTAAAAATCATTCTGTATCATTTTTCGAATTATTTTCCTCTTAAAAAAATGCGATTGGTACCGTGCCACAACTCGAGACAGACGACGCCACGCCTTCTCTCCGTTTAGTCAGAGACGAATTTATGTTACTTTGACAGTTATATAACGATTAATTCATTCCAACTTCAGAAAGCGTAAAAATTATTACAGGGAGCCGTATTTTGGCCAGGGCGAGTGACAAGTGACGATCGAGCCTTAAAATAAAGAATGACGTCAAACCGAAGCAAAATCTATCGTGACCCACGGCTATTAAACACCAGCTTTAACACACACTGTCTAATGTTAAATCAATAACAAGGTAACTAACTCACTTCTCGGTAGCTGAACTAATAATCGGAAAAAAAAACAAAAAAAAAATATACGCGTCGACTTGAGAACCTCCTCCGTTTTTGATTTTCGTCGGTTAAAAAATCGTCGACGAGTCAAAAATGTACTTTCCATTGATATTCGTGGATCACACTACACCATTTTTTTTAAAGTGTTTTAATTTTCGCGCGAAAACGACTCGTGACGTCACTATGATTGTAAATAATAACGACAGTGCACAGAAATCATTCGTAACCCAAAGGAACGGAGAGACCTCTGATGAGAAATGCGCCGAACTGTCCTAAGGGGGGGTTTTTGACAGGTAAACTATGGAGGCATAAGGTAAACATTGATTTAGAAAAGCATGATGGAGGCTAGGTTAGTCTCCATCATGCTTTTCCAAATCAATAGGTTTGTTCCAAGCAGCCGCGAACGGTGACAGAACCGTACACAGTCTTGTCACTGCGCAAGACTGTCTTACGCACTAGCTCAAAAATCGTTACTGCGCAAGACAGTCTTGCGCAGTGACCAGACTGTGTACGGTTCTGTTACTGTTCGCGGCTGCTTGGAACAAACGAAAGACGAAGTGACGTCACGCCAAGATCCAACAATGCGAACAGCGTTTTCGACTTTTGAAGAACAGATTAGAAAATACAATTCTTAAAATTGAAGTATAAAATTAATAGTGCCTTATTATATGAATAGAAATCAACATTTCTCATTTGCTTTTTACGAAATCTAACAAGAATATGTATTATTCACTGTTAGTATTATCGATGAACACACGGTATAATTTTTAATAGAAAACTTACAGAAAATTCAATAAACACGTTTAGTAGCTTATAGAGCAGAGCATAGTGGCGCATTCATTTGCAAAATTCGTTTGGTTCGTAAATTTTTTTTTTAAATGTCCAGGAGGCTCTCCTGATTATAACAGTGTAACATGACACTCAATATCTGTTGCCGTTATTGTTTAAACAACGAAAAATTGAAAATATTGCAAAATGAGTTTTTTTGCAATAAATAATTTATTTATATATTTTTCAGACTATTTTGAATCGAAAAAGTCCTTACACTCATTATCGTATCTTCAACCGGTGAATTTTTATGAATATTTAAAAATTAAAAATCGTTGTAAATCGTGATTTTCTTGAATTAAATAGTACACCTGAAAAAAAAAATACCGTGATTTCTATTTTTTTATTAAATATTTAAACTTTAATAAAAAAAATGGCGTAATCAGATTTCAAATATTTTATTAATTATTATGTTTATTATTCATAATAACAATATGCTCTTTACGCGCATGCACTTTAAGGATAGTAGTATTGTCATCTCACTCCCAGTCCTATGTATGACATTAGTAAGAGAGAGGCAGATGGTACGCTTCGACAAATGATTGCATATTGTTATTATGAATAATAAACATAATAATTAATAAAATATTTGAAATCTGATTACGCCATTTTTTTTTATTAAAGTTTAAATATTTAATAAAAAAATAGAAATCACGGTATTTTTTTTTTTCAGGTGTACTATTTAATTCAAGAAAATCACGATTTACAACGATTTTTAATTTTTAAATATTCATAAAAATTCACCGGTTGAAGATACGATAATGAGTGTAAGGACTTTTTCGATTCAAAATAGTCTGAAAAATATATAAATAAATTATTTATTGCAAAAAAACTCATTTTGCAATATTTTCAATTTTTCGTTGTTTAAACAATAACGGCAACAGATATTGAGTGTCATGTTACACTGTTATAATCAGGAGAGCCTCCTGGACATTTAAAAAAAAAATTTACGAACCAAACGAATTTTGCAAATGAATGCGCCACTATGCCCTGCACTATTACAAGAAATGTTCAATTACCCATTTCTTCGTACCTATACCAATACATAAAAAACTGAACAAAAAAAAACTGACATAGAAAACACACAACAGATATTGCTTTGAGCCTTTTCTCCGAATTCGTCGGTAGGTTTGTGGAACTTTGAGTCATCGCCTGTACTTGCACTCGGTTCTTTATGTCACGGCTAAGGTTGAATATGATTGGTCAATTTATCGACTATAACTAATCTGAGCGTTTTTTATTTGTTAAACAAATTTAACTGCACGACACGCAACATTTATTTCAATAGACACTCGTGACGTTAGCTGTCGACCGTCTAGAATCCACAATCAATCAAACTATAGTGTTTATCTCGAACGTAATGATATTCGCGTTACTGTAAAAAATTCGTTGGTCTCGTTTTTACACTTTTTCGTATAATTTGGCATTTTACACTGTATTTATAAAAGCACGGCTCTTTCTCTAAGGCGCTGCAGCATGTGCGCCAACTGTAGACCGCACCAAATAATCATAATATTACTTCTAGGTGTTATCGCTGCGATCAAATAAAGCTGAAGAGTTTGTTTGTTTGGTTGAACGCGCTAATCTCAGGAACAACTGGTTCGAATTGAAAAAAAATTTTTTTGTTGTATAGTCCATTTATCGAGGAAGGCTATAGACTATATAATATCACGCTACCACCGATAGGAGCGGAGCATCAATGAAAAATGTTGCAAGATGTATCTCAAAATTAGTCCGTCCGACAAATATTATCAGATGAAATGCCTTAACTAAATTGATTAGCGCGTCACGTTCACAAGCCCGGATAGCTCAGTCGGTAGAGCGTAATACTCTTAATGTCAGGGTCTTGGGTTCAAACCCCACGTCGACGAATACATTTTTATTTTTTTTTATTTTCTACATTGCCTTCTTCTAAGGCTTACATTTCAATTTTTTTAAATTTTATTACGACTAATTAAAATTAAATAAATCTAATTAATAGCTCATCTGAAAACTGTTACAACTATAGGCACCTATATAAAAATTATTTTCCTGCAGTGTTTTCAATTAAATATTTATTATAATAAAAGAAATTTATTACTTAAAAAAGTATAAATACTGCTTTTTAACGACAAAAACTTTTGAACGGTTACTCCGATTATTATGAAGTTTGGACACAACATTCATCTCAGTAAACTATAAGATGAACGTGCGTACTCATGTCCCTTCCTTCCCCATTCGTTCTTTTGCACCCGGGTGAAACCGGGACGGAACCGCTAGTATATATTATATAGCTACCGTGTTACATCACAATCGCGTGGGGAGCCGCGGGGAGCAGCTAGTAAATAATATATGTTTATTTGGCGTTTTGTTACATATTTTGTTCGATTTTATTATTTTGTTTGCAGACAAAATTTACATGAACTATTACGAAAGTTTATTTTAAGACATTACGTACAACGTCTATACCGGTAAAATATGAAAACAATTCTTGGAAACCTTTTCCTACGCGGCCCTTTAAATTCCACATTTTATTGACCATTTGAATCGAGGTTTATTTTCACTCCGTTATCTCATGAAACTCCACCTCGAGTTTTCCTTTTGACATTACACGGCGCTTGTTTTCCTTTTTGGTTTAATCATTATTCAGAACGTTGCAGTTAAATGTCAAGTAACATGTTATCACTGTTTATTTTTAACTTCTTTGCTAACTGTTTGCATGCTATGCATTTTTATATAAATTTATAAATTATTCTTTGTCATACGTCGAGATTTTTCTATAAAACAAGCTGTCCGTCCCGGTTTCGCTCGGGCGCGATAGACATAATTCTGAAAAATGTATTTCGATCGCGGCCCGGCGTCTGAACTAATAGCTTTGAGCAAATTATACCAGATTTGCTTCTGAACTAATAGTTTTGAGCAATCTCTACCAGATTTGCTTCGGAACTAATAGCTTTGAGCAAATTCTACCAGATTTGCTTTACAATTATTTTTAACTTGTTAACTCGGTTTGCTAGCTATTAAAGCGTGTTTTTTAAACTATAATTTTTTAAATAATTTTATCCTCGCGAATTGCTGACGCAATTTGTTTTAAAAACAAACTGTACGTTAGAAAGCAGTTTAAAAATTCAATCTGATTGTTAAATGTCCAAAAGTCAAATACACATTAGAATTTAATACGTTTTTTATCGTTAAAATATCATTAAATAATAACTATTTCACGATAAGACTGAACAATAGAAAATTCAATGTCAAGTTCATTTCAACAATTAAACACCCTTGCACCCAAGCACTGAGAAAAGATCACGTTATTAAAAAAGAATTCGAATTGTAACAGAAACAATCAACCATACGCTTAATAATTTACTATATTAATCACAGAACAGCTGTGATATTAATCATTGTCTATCTACCCAATGTGCGGTGATTGAAAGCAACAAAGCGTATCGAAAATATCTATGCGTCTCTTTCTTCGATATAATTCCCTGATTTCTCCGATGATAGGATTGGTTGATGTACTTGCATTCAATCTGAATAAAGTATCTCTGTTTCAAAAACTGTGTCTTTTTCTACGACGTTAACATAGGCGTACCCAGCTTTTGGCCCAGAAGGAGGCAAATTAGAAATTTCTTAAGTTGGGTCCCCCGTGCTTGTTTTGCCCTCCTCTGGATACGCCAGTGCTTACAGCGTAGACCTGTACCAATTTTCAGCTCTATGCGAATTATAGTAAATTGAAATGTTTATTTTGTACTGAAATGACGTAGGACTGGCAGGTCTGGAATCTTGGTCTATATACACACTTGGATGATAGTTTAATTTTTGGTCGAAGGTGACCGAAGTCGAAGCTTCGATCAAACTCGAGTGGTTACGAATATGTATAATTTGGACTTAGGTCAATCTACGAAAGCATTGTTTGTGTGCGAGGGTAGATAGCGTTGGTGAATTAAAGATTACGATCGGTTTTTATTTATCGTGGCTGCGTGTAAAACGCTTTAGTTGGTTCAATTTATTAGACGTTGACTTGTGTTTTGGGTTTCCCCGTATTGAACCCTTCCGTGTTGGCGTGTGCCAACGGTTTAATGGAGTTGCTGCAGTGTGACGTCACTGGAAAACTTGTTGTGTCCAAATTGAACGAATTAAATTGGATTTTCATAAAGAATTTCAAAAGAGAAACGGCGATGTGTAGACACACGGCAACGTGTCAAGCCAAGTTCAATAAAGAAAAAGGAAGCACGAAACATTTGGAGCCACTTTTGACCACTTAATAACTCAAAATCTATTTAATATAGACACCTGAAATTTGGTTTATATATTAAAACCTTTTAGGCTTACTAGAACCCCAAATTTCATAAATACAGCTCAAACGGTCATTGAGATATTAACGTCTAAAAATCAGCATTTTTATCACTGATTGACTGACTCACTGACTGATAGACTTCCAGATGAACTAGAAAGTTGAAATTTGGCGTCCAGCTAGATAATTGGGTGTATATAAAGGAAAAAATTAGAACACAGTGAATTTTTATGATTTGAATTCCAAGCAATCGATTTTTATTAATACCTAGCGTCTTTCAAAAAAGAAAACTATAGGTACAGGAAAAGAGATTAATTTTAGAAATAACTTTTGAATGATAAATAATAATAATTTCTTTACAAAAAATAATGATTAGGGGAGGGAGGGGGAATGGCGCTCACTGGGTAATGGCGCTCACCTCTGTAACTCTGTCAAAAAGAAACGTAGCGACACGTCACGTCACGTGAAGCGCGAGGGGAGGGGGCCTCTAATAGACAGCGTTGCAAACGGACAGTCAGCTCGCGTCATGTGACCGTGAAGAGCGTTTCTTCGTTTGCGGCCGCACTGATCTAATTTTTAATTAGGTGTTTTTTTGTCGGTAAGTCCAAAACTTTAATGCTTTTTTAATTACTAATTTTACTTTTCTGCCAATAAACTATTCTATTTTGTGATATTGCAATCAATTTTCAACAATCGTGTATGATTTTTTTAAAATTTCAAAATTTCAAACCGGTTGGGGTTATACCGCTCATCTGAGCGCCATTACCCCTTAGTGACTTATTTTTTTATTGTTTTAGATAGATATGCCAAGAAATCGTCAAAGGACCACCGCTAAAGCGGCTTGGACCGAAGAAGCCCGTTTTCCACCCAATAGCAAGAAACTGAAATTGCTGAACAAGTTAAGTTGCTGGGCTCGCTATATTATGGACTCACTGTTGCAGATTTGCGTAAACTTGTTTATAAATTTGCTGAGCGCAACAATATCAAAAACAATTTTGATCAAAGCAGCAAAACAGCCAGATTGGATTCGGTACACTTCTTTATGAGACCCTGAGCGGCATTACCCAAAGTCAGGGGCAATGCCGCTCAAACATGTTTTTTTAATAATGTTTTCCTACTACTAGTAGGTGAATGATATATGCTTTTGTTGTTAAATTGTTGATTACTCGATAATTAAAGACTTTGTTACTCTTTTTAATTTTGATTCATAATAAATAATTTAAAAAATACACCATGTTTTCCTTAAGTGAACGCCATTCCCCCGTCCTACCCTACCCATCAAAAACATAAATGTGAAAAAGGGAGCCAAGTTAATACAAAAAGAATATAAAGTAAAGTTTCGTTACCAGGCAAACAGAATATTGCGCGGGATCGCCTATATGGAAGAAACTTGTGTTTTTACCTTGGCCTTGAAGCACGCGACGCGGTCGTTATAGTTGTGCCTATTCTAATAAACCCCGTGTCAGTTGATTGTTTGTACAAAGGTTGTGTGAGAAGGTAATTTATTCAACTGTCTATAGAATAGAATCGGGTAGGTTTCAGGTTACCTAAGTAGTTATTTTTTATCTGATTAAAGCGCATTACTTAAACAAAGAACTTTCTTTTGGACGCGCGATCTTGTTAGTGTATTATTCGCTGTGAGAATTGATCGACGCGACATCTCTTGCTTTAGGGTTGTAAATAAAGTGACAAAAGCAAATGTAAACAAAAGTTTATTTATTAAATTCAAGTTATATAAATATCATTATAATGTTGTACTCAGAAAAATATGTACAAATCTACAAATTAAGATTTTTAAATATTTGTCACATTGAAAATATTTGAAAATAAAAAGAATGTTCTAGTAGTGTGACATATTTTGAGGTTAATATTTACCAGGTTTTATAGCAATGCAAAGTTTTTTTTAATTATAAGTTTTCTTATTTAGAAATGTTCAATTTATTATTAAAATCAATTTTCAGCCTAGATGGATATTTACATACAATCGCTTTTTCTTCCACCTGCAACTTTAGACTTGAAACTAATAAATCCGAAGGGAGTAATTCCTACAAGCATTTTTGCTGTGAAAGTTTTCTTGTAATGCGAGAAAGAAAATACTCTATTTTCAATACTGGCAGGCACTTCCATCCTAAATGACTCTTGTAATACTGTACAGTGGATGAAAACACTCTGGCATGCATCCTTTAACAGTGTCTTTATCTGGCCAAAATACAAAATTTGCTGTTGCGGCACAAAGTTCTTGCAAAGTGGAATGAAAAATGTTTGAAACTGAAGTTCTATGTATTGAGAACAGAACACTTATGTCAGAAAAAGTTAATCCAGTCTTTAATTTAATAAAAAAAATAAGTAGCCTATTCCTCTGATTGATTTTACTCTTATCTGACGTAGGTTTCTTAAATTCTAATAAAATATCCAAATTTTCTCTAGTTATACCTGCCAAGTCTGATAATTGTTCATCATCTTTTATAGACTCGTACCCTCTAAAAAAACAGTTAAGATCACTTTTATTTTCACAAAACTCAAAATTAGGTCGAACAGCTTCATCTGTAAATTCTTTATGCGGCGTATTACACCCTTTAGTTTTTATCACTTTCTGACTCGGAATAGGTGTACCTTCAAAAATGTCTGTTTGAATTAGATATTGGAAATTTATAAAACGCACAGTCACTGTTATACGATTTATTTTTACAAGTAACAACAAGTTGCACTTCTCATTTTTGTTAATTTACCTATTGATTATTTATTATTAAATTGAAATAATAAATGTCAGCAGTGTTTAGCAACGAAACTTTTTTTCACTTTATTTCTCGACTCGCTCACTACGGGCGCTGCAAAACTTTTTTGTATCCCCTCCCAACTCATTCTCACAGCCAATAGCGGCCCGTCTCGGTTTCACCCGGGTGCGATAGATATAATTCTGCAAATTGTATTTCGTTTGCGACCCGGCGTTTGAACTAATAGCTTTGAACAAATTCTGAAAATTAATACATCAAAAATCGGTCTGCGGTTACATTAATGTGGTACCTCTGTAAAACACAGATGATTATTCCCTAATTTCTCGATATTTTTTCTCTCCGTGCAGTTTCTAAACAATTTGCATAATCCCTTTTAAATGGGTGCCATTTCTAGAGTTCCGCACTGTCTGATTTGGAAGTGCGGTCAGCTATCGCGTATGAATTATTTAACAGACCATCATATTTGGAATATTTCCACCAAACGCATAATATATGTAAATAATGAATTCCGTAGTATAAAGTCGGCACTATCGCAATTAGAATCGTTAAAATTTCCGAAATAATTTGTATATTTTTTAGTAAAAATCCCTTCAAATGCTTGATAAAAACAAGGGTTCATTAAAACAACAGTAAAAAAAGACGAGAAAAAATTGGTTGTCTGTAAAGTCGGTTTACGGACGATAGTTTTACGTGATAACGTATTCCGTAATACATAACCTAAATTTATATAATAATTATAATAATTCGAATCTATGATATTGCATCTTTCGCTTCAAATTTAGGTTAATTTTATTTATTAAAATTACTCACCACCTATAATATAATTGTTTTTTTTAACTTTCTTTCTTTCGTATTTATTTTAAGTCTCAAAGATTAACTGTCATAATATTTTGAAAACAATTGTTTCATTGTTTATATAAAATTCCAAAACCTACTTACAATATTTAAGTATTTTCATACGTCAAAAAATTGATTTTTATAATGATAAAATTTGTATGAAAACGATTTTTTCGAAAGATGAGACCTAGCTAAAACGATTTTTTGCCCCCACAAAATCCCTTTTCAGTAAATTTCATCCAAATCGTTAGGGCCGTTTTCGAGAAAAGCACGCACAGGGTCAGGCGGAACGTTAGGAACGTTACACTTTTTCGTGCATGCAGCCGGTGTTTCATCAATTTATAAGATTGGTGATTCATCAATTTATAAGACGTTATCACGTCAAAAAAGAGAGAAATCGAGAAATACGTCCAAAACTCTATAACTCGAATTTTTGAAGTTCGACTTACAGAGGCTCTACTGTATAATATTCTTTATAAAGATTTAATTTGCCGAGCCAGTTATGGAAATATCATAAACTAGCCCGCGACCTCCACCATAAATGTTCCGTCTCTCCCACCATGCGAAAGCTATACATAAGTACCTATCGTTGATGTGGAAAAGTTAATTAAAAAACGCAAAGAAGATTCCGATGCCATACTAGTATTGTCCGTTCAGAAATGGACAGAACTAGTTGTGTCCAATTGAAAATGCGCAAAACTAGTTTTGCTCCTTTTATAACACTCAATACCCGTTTAAATGTTAAGATTTCGGGTTTGGGCAATATTCGTTGGTCAAAACTAGTTTTGCGCATTTATTTCGGCCATTGGCCGAATTCGGGTATAGACCGTAACATATATAAGTGTTAATAATTTAAGTTAATTGGTTCCCCACAAGAACCGATACTATAATGAAGAAAGTCTCTTGAAATTCGTTATAAAGTTATACACAAGGATAAATAAATAGAATTCTCTATTTTTCGAGCAGGATCGATAAACTCTACTATGCTTTTCGTACGGAAAAATATATCTATGTTCGCAATCGAATGTCATTGTCTGACAGTGCTTTCTGCAACTGAGCATATAAGGCCTAGTTTATATGAGAGGCGTTCAACGCGCGTTGGCCCAACGCGCGTTTACAGCTTCTATACAATTGTATAGGACTGTTTATATGATAACGCGCGTTGGTGGCGCGTTGAACGCGCGTTATCATATAAACAGTCCTATACAATTGTATAGAAGCTGTAAACGCGCGTTGGGCCAACGCGCGTTGAACGCCTCTCATATAAACTAGGCCTTAGAGTCGTCGTTAATGTCGATAAATTTAACGGTACACTTGTAATAAGGACGAATTTATGACAGCACAGTCTATACATAACTTATATAACTAGCAGGCAGAAGATTTTATCAAAAACCGGCAATTTATATAACCAAAGGTCGAGAAATGATTTATTCATAATATGGCGTGTTGTGATTCAAAGCTTACTGAAATTTGCAAACTCTAGACGACTACAGTGCATATAGATAATAATAGTCGGAGAGCTAGCAAACATTTTTTGGATAGGTATTAATTGACACTTCTTTTGTCTAAGATCCCGATTTGGCTCGATCTTCACTTATCGAGTTTTCTCTTTTGTTTTTGAACAAAATTAACAAAAATTTCTCCTTAAGGAGGTTGATGCGTTACAGTCCCAATCAAAAGTAAGTCGAATTCTAAATGGGAACTTTTCCATAATACATTTTTACAAAAGGTTATAAGTTAATGATACTAATAAATGATTGCCATAAAGGCATAAATAAATAATTTTTTTTAATAATAATTAATTATTTCAGTATTTTACTTAATGGACTAACTTTTGAATTTTTTGTACAAAGTTAGGTTAGGAAAAATAAATTTATGTAAATATCTGTATTTTACCTACATATTTTTTGCAGTAAATAATTATAAAACGAAATTAGAAGTAATAAAAATTAAATCATTAAAAAGTTGAAAATTCAGTTAAAATTGTTAAAATTGTCAAGAATAACAGTCCATAATCGAAAAGTGCTAAGGTTTAATAATTTTTTTAATGATTAGAAGTCTCCTAACTAAATTGGAAAAAATATTAAAATATGCATAAGACATCGATGCTTTACATAGTTAGTTTTCGAAACTGCTGACATTATTTGGTTATTTGCAAAAAATTAAAATGTACCGTTTGCATGCCAGGCTGACATATTTTCCATAAGACTACATCTAAAAGTTTTTTTTAATTTTTAGCTTTATAAATCTGCTAATGATTTTGGATTTTTTACAGAAAATTTTGTCATAAAAACTATTAAAAAAAAACTTTATTTCAGATTCTTTTCATTATCTTCGTAAAAGGGCTCAACCTCCTTAATACAACCCTTAAAATAATAATGCATGAAACATTGTTCATTATAAGTCGAGCCTTGAAAATAAATATTGGCAATTAGATACGTCTGTATCTATACATCTCATTCCATATTTATCTATATTTTAAATCAATACAGTTTATAATTAACATTGATGGAGTGTATCGTTTGCGACACAGTCGCTTCCAATTGACAAGCCAACGCGTTTCCTGGCGTCGCCCACACAAACAATGAAGCAGCGTCGCCCGGCGTCGGATCATGACCCGACGAAACATTTAAATGTCAATGTCGAACGTCGACGTTCCGATTTGGTGAACGGATGTTTACTAATTACTGTCAATAATGACTAAATATAATTTATAATCATCTCGCGACACCGTGTTTCAACAATAATCTTTATATACAGGACTAGCGGTCCCGCCCGGTTCACCCGGGTGCAAAAGAACGAATGGGGAAGGAAGGGACATGAGTACGCACATTCATCTTAGTTTACCTAGATGAATGTTATGTCCAAACTTCATAATGACCGGAGTTACCGTTCAAAAGTTTTTGTCGTTAAAAAGCAGTATTTATACTTTTTTTTTAAAGTAATAAATTTCTTTTAATATAATAAATATTTAATTGAATACACTGTTGGAAAATTCATTTTATATAGGTAGGTACCTATAGTTGTAACAGTTTTCAAATGAGCTATTAATTAGATTTATTTAATTTTAATTAGTCGTAATAAAATTTAAAAAAATTGAAATGTAAGCCTTAGAAGAAAGCAATGTAGAAAATAAAAATATATTCGCCGACGTGGGGCTTGAACCCAAGACCCTGGCATTAAGAGTCTCACGTTCTACCGACTGAGCTATCCGGGCTTGTAAACGTAACGCGCTAATATTGCAATATTTAGTTAAGGCATTTCACCTGATAATATTTGTCGGACGGACTATTTTTGAGATACATCTTGCAACATTTTTCATTGATGTTCCGCTCCAATTTGCCGTAGCGTCATATTATATAGCCAATAGCCTTCCTCGATAAATGGAGCTATCCAACAACAAAAAATGTTTTCAATTCTAACCAGTAGTTTCTGAGATTAGCGCGTTCAACCAAACAAACAAACTAACTAACTCTTCAGCTTTATATATTAGTATATAGATATATAGAAGTATATACATAGATGTACCAGTTATCTAATATGAGCTTTTACAACAAATCTTGCAATTTTTGACTCTAGAGTAGCGGTCGTAAAGTGCTATAAAGCACAAAGATCTACGTATTAATGAGTGAAGTGAATCTGCTTTGTTGAAAACGAGTCGAGAGGAAATGTGTTTCGTTTTAATGTCAAAAGTTAAATGCAACAGCAGCGGCTGTTGTTTTTCCCTTTTCCCGTTTCAATATACAAAATGAAAAAATTCCGAAAAGTATAATTGAAATGAAACACGGTCAGGGCTGTGAATTACTCGACCCAAAAAAGTAACATTTTAAATAACATTCGTTTCTCGACTTTATGTCATAACAGACGCCATTCGCACCATTACTATTTTCCATCTATCGACACTTCCCGTTATTTTCTACATTTTTTAAACTTCAACTTAATAGCAATGGGCGAATGAAGGAATTTTATAGGACACTAGTGTGACCTGTGCGAATTATTCGCACTAAATAAGTATAATAATTATCACTTTACAAAATTATTTTTTTAAATATGATTGCAGGTATTCAATTCGTTTCTAATTTTGCACACTGCTTATAACGTTCTTCTTTTTGTTGTATTACAATATGAAGCTCAGATGACAGATCGAAGAAATATTTTACTAAAATTGTCATATAGAGGCGCAAGTAGCAAAAACGTTGAGCTAAACCGTCAGATGGCATCATGCAGCAATGCTGTGACGTTGTTCAGCGTTGCTCGCTGTTTCAAAATTAAAGCCGTCAGATGGCAGTATGCAGTATTGTGTCTGTTGTATTACAATATGAAGGTCAGATGACAGATCGAAGTACTGACGTTGTTTCAAAATTAAAGCCGTCAGATGGCAGACGTTGTTCAGCGTTGCTGTATTTTAATTAATTTACAAAAACAAAAGCAATAATAAATTTTTTAGTTGTCGATGTCAGTAGAGCAAGCAATTATCTGTAAAATTATATAAAATTAATTTATGTGGAGAAATTGTGAGGTTTTTTCTAAAAAGGGAGGCAAACATCTTTAACCTTAGCGTATTAATACATATGATTGGGATAAGGTAGGCAAATTTTGGTTTTTGACAGGTAATCGGCCTTGAATAAGGTAACCATCTCGGTATTTATCTGGAATTATTGAGGGGAACTATGTAAAACCTCAACAAGACGACCGGTACAGGAATTACAGTTTCTCGGCGAGCGGCAGCGGGAAAAAGTCTCAGCCACATCTGCCCGCGCCGGGATTCGAACCCGGTAACTCCCGAATGCGAGTCTGGTGCTCTAACCATTACGCCACGCCGCTCGGTACATTTTCAAATAAATAGAACGTTTTAAACGAGTTCTACTGGTATAGTTCGTTCCGGTTCTCGGCGAGATTCCGCGACGATCTAATCTCGAGAAAACGGGAGAAAAAAAAACAGTAGGTAGGGAGAATTACGAATTTTAATTATAATAAACAAAGAGAATAAAATATAACTGTTAGGGCGCGAATGTACAGCATAATAATAATAATAATAATACGAACGGGAGAACAGCAGCTGGGTTTTAAATGTGCCTGGGTCGATTCCCGTCATGGTAACTGGGATAGAAGAACGGCCGCGCATGTAGTATATAGTATAGGTACACACATACATACAGTGCGGTACAGTGACCTACTTCGATGTCAACATACGCTCTATATAATGTGTGGTACCGACTGTATTCCTTGACTCATTCCTTTCCGATCTGTAAACATCCCACCTCCCTAAAAAAACCCACGACGGATGTAAACGTTGTCATAGAAAAAGGATAAAATAAAATTTTTAAATCGCCCGACTTAAGGAGGTCAAGCCGTTTTACGAAGATAATGAAAAAAATCTGAAATCAAGTTTTTTTAATAGATTTTTTATGACCAAATTTTCTGTAAAAAATCCTAAATAATTAGGAGATTTATAAAGTCAAAAATTAAAAAAAACTTTTACATGTAGTCTTATGGAAAATATGTCAGCCTAGCATGCAAACTGTACATTTTAATTTTTTGCAAATAACCAAATAATGTCAGCAGTTTCGAAAACTAACTATGTAAAGCATCGATGTCTTACGCATATTTTAATATTTTTTCCAATTTAATTAGGAGACTTTTAATCAATAAAAAAAATTATTAAACCTTAGCACTTATCGATTATGGACTTTTATTCTTGACAATTTTAACAATTTTAACTAAATTTTCAACTTTTTAATGATTTAATTTTAATTTTTATTACTTCGAATTTCTTTTTTTAATTATTTACTGCAAAAAATACGGATATTTACATAAATTTATTTTTTCTAACCTAACTTTGTAAAAAAAAATCAAAAGTTAGTCCATTAAGTAAATTACTGAAATAATTAATAAGATTTTAAAAAAATATTTATTTATGCCTTTATGACAATAATTTATTGGTATCATCGACTTATACCCTTTTGTAAAAATTTATTATGGAAAAGTTCCCATTTAGAATTCGACTTACTTTTGATTGGGACTGTAACGCATCAACCTCCTTAAAAGAGGTAAGTAACAATATGTATCCACCACACTGCAAATAGTCCTCTCGGTAGGACTATTATGGCGACCGTAAAATGGGGGAAGCGCGCGGAACGTTGCCCGAAAAGAACGCCAATTTTGATAAAACAATTTTATCATTTGGCACGTTGTTGAACGCTATAATCCGTCCATGGTGATTTAGCGATAAACGACAGCAAATTTGACAGATGTAGCTTTAACAAGATGGGCCGCTATCAACTATCAAAGTTCGGAAGTCCCATATACTTATACTAGGAATAAAATCGCAACGAACCATTAGGGTGCAAACATATACTTCTGTCTTTTTTTACGCCGTAAGCACTGGCGTATCCAGGAGAGCAAAACAGGCACGGGGGATCCGGCTTAAGAAATTTCTAAGTTGCCCCCTCCTAGGTCAAAAGCTGGGTACGGCCATGTTAACGTCATAGAAAAACACAAAGTTTTTGAAACAGAGATACTTTATTCAGATTGAATGCAAGTACATCAACCAATCCTATCATCGAAGAAATCAGGGAATTACATCGAAGAAAGAGACGCAGATATATTTTCGATACGCTTTGTTGCTTTCACTCACCGCACATTGAGTATATAGACAATTATTCATATAGTATTTTATTAAATACTAGAGTGACCTGTGCGAATTATTCGCACTAAATAAGTATAATAATTATCACTTTACAAAATTATTTTTTAAATATGATTGCAGGTATTCAATTCGTTTCTAATTTTGTACACTGCTTATAACGTTCTTCTTTTTGTTGTATTACAATATGAAGCTCAGATGACAGATCGAAGAAATATTTTACTAAAATTGTCATATAGAAGCTCAAGTAGCAAAAGCGTTGAGCTAAACCGTCAGATGGCATCATGCAGCATTGCTGTGACGTTGTTCAGCGTTGCTCGCTGTTTCAAAATTAAAGCCGTCAGATGGCAGTATGCAGTATTTTGTCTGTTGTATTACAATATGAAGGGCAGATGACAGATCGAAGTGTTGACGTTGTTTCAAAATTAAAGCCGTCAGATGGCAGACGTTGTTCAGCGTTGCTGTATTTTAATTAATTTACAAAAACAAAAGCAAAAATAAATTTTTTAGTTGTCGATGTCAGTAGAGCAAGCAATTATCTGTAAAATGATATATAATTTATATGGAGAAATTGTGAGGTTTTTTCTAAAAAGGGAGGCAAACATTTTAACCTTAGCGTATTAATATATATATGATATGGGAAGTCCCTATAAACATCTCTTTTTTACCGATTTCGCAAAACTGAAAAGTTCAAAATTATTTTATGTTTGCTGACGGACTGCGAACACAGGGCGGAGGCCCTCGACGCACGACGCGACGGCGAGGTGCATGAACGGGGCAAAGCACCACACACACACACACACACACACACACACACACAGCTCTCTGTGATGTATATTTTATGTATATGTACATAAAACAGGGATGCTTACGTGTTCCCGTTTCCCGGATCAATTCCAGAATAATATAATCGTTTAAATTGTTTATGTCGGTACTTGACGCTCTAACAACTCCACCGTTATCGTCGTATCAAACAAGGCACTATTATCAGATTTCGAATTGATCTTGATCAGAGCCACGCATATTTTCGTATCGGAGTGTTAGCACATTTCTTACCCTCTGCGCACGTGCCCAGGGCCCAGGGCCCGGCGATCGATAGGGGCCCCCTAATTCCTGCCACATCAGCAAACGATAACCGATATTTGTTACCCAAAAACATATTTCTTTCGAAAAAAATATAGTTTAAAAAAAACTAAAAAACTCGCTTTATATCGAACAAAAAAGTAAAAAATATTTTTCTTAAAATAAGCTTAAAACAATAATGAATAAAAAATACAAGTATTATTGTGAAAAAAGCGTGGGGCGCTTTGTTCCACATTTTCGTACATCGAGCGCCCCACGCTTTTTTCACATTAATACTTGTATTTTTTATTCATTATTGTTTTAAGCTTATTTTAAAAAAATTATTTTTTTACTTTTTAGTTCGATAGAAAGCGTGTTTTTTAGTTTTTTTTTAAACTAGGTATATTTATTTTTCACTTTTTAGTTTGATATAAAGCGTGTTTTTTAGTTTTTTTTAAACTATATTTATTTTCCACTTTTTAGTTCGATTTTTGTCAAAAATTTGCCGGAAAAAAAAATTTTTTTTCGGCGTGGACGGGATTAGAACCCACGACCCGTGATTCCGAGAGTTGACGTCAGCGAAGACCCGTGCAGCCTTAGATCGCACGGCTAACCACTGTAGTTACAGTGCTGGCATATTAAACTACAATAATAAGCCACTTTCTGTAGTCCAAACGAAGGTTACAAACAAACATACATACACACATACATACATACAAGTGAAATTAATATATATAAAGCGTGTAAAAAAAACGATAATGACTGACTACAATGCCTACTCGTTTATTCGCTTTTGCATGCGTGAAGCTAATCCCGCCCGAAAACCAAGCTTTCCGATTTCAACATGTATAGGTAAATTTAAATCTACAGAGTGTCCCACAACATGACTGCCATAGCCTGGGACTGTGTTGCTGGGGTGATTTCAAGTCAAAAATGTCTAATGAAAATATACCCGGAACGCTATCCTGAGCTAGAATCATTTGAAATTTTAGATAAGTAGTACCTAGTAGGAATTAGGCTTTTGAAAAAAAATAATTATCGATTTTTTTATTGTATTTTAAAACTTTATTACAAATAATATTGATAATCGATGCGAAAAACTTTCAAAAAACTTTTTTTAAATTAATTATAAGCAATTTAAAATTGATAAAATATTTTAAAAAATCACGTGACTGCAAACGCACTAAAATTGTTTTTGACAGTTGTGACGTCATAATGTTAAAGTGTATATACGCAGTATACTATCAATGGCTTCTGCATGTATTACCTATTATAATAATATAAATTACCATTATGACGTTACATTATGTTTGGGAAATGTCGGCGCGTTCTCGGAACTGGTTACAAAAATTTATTTTTAATTTGATATAACTTTTGAATTATAACGAAAATAAGAAAAAGAAAAATAGTTTTGTTATAAAACTTATATACGATCTTTCCATTTATGACAAAAAAAAATTTCATTCAAAAGCCCAATTCCCTACTAATTTAAAAACCGCCAAAGTGGCCCCTTTGAAGACGGCCCTGATTGAGAGAGACCTTACTATCCGGACTCCAAATCATAAATAAAGCTCGCGGAGTATTGAAAGCGACCGACTAAGTTCAACAACCTGCGTTAACCCCGATTGCATAAGCTGCAAGCTGCAGCTTTCAATGCACTTATATATACATTACTATATAGCGGTCCGCCCGGTTTCACCCGGGTGAAAAAGAACGAGTTGAGGACATTAGTGCGCACGTTCATCTTAGTTTACCGAGATTAATGTTGTGTCCAAATTTCATGATGATCGGAGTTACCGTTCAAAAGTTTTTGTCGGACGGACAAATTTTGAGTTACATTTTGCAACATTTTTCATTGATGCTCCGCTCCTATTGATTGTCGCGTGATATTATATAGCTTATAACTGTGAAAGATAACTCTAATAATTTAGAGAGATGATGATCCTGTTCAAATGTTGGAAGATTAAAAAGGAAGAATCCTGGTGGCATAGGATCGATGAACAAAGCAAATACTGAAGGTTTTTATTGCATTTTATTATCTGACGTTTCGGCAATCTTTATGCCATCTTCGGAGAATCAATGCTGTCTGTTTTCTCAGTATTGTATACTCGATAAATAGGCTATCCAACAAAAAAAATTTCAATTATTTGTTTCCATGGAGTGTTTCTCTCTTAAATTCACGGACTACTAAACAAATGAAAAACCTAAATTTCATGAAGCTGTCAAACAAAGAAAATCATCTAATGCTCTCACTCGCACTCATATGCATGCATAATACCATTGCGTACGTAGGTAAGCACGTGTTTATGTACCTTTAGAACCTGTTATCTCTAAAAAGGCCCCGCTTTCAAGCTAGCAAATCGGCGTAAATTTTAAACTAAATATTGTACATTTACTAAAAGGTGCCCGTCTTGAGAACTTACATATACACAATCCATTTATTTGATAGAGATCAATGGTCCTTTGATGACAAGCTTTAAAAGGATACTGCATTACCAAAAAGGTAGTGAACACATAATACGTAACCGGGAGAGACGAGAGTCCCGATGACCTATTTAAGGAAAAGGGGCGATGCTTGTTTATCGTACAGACACGCGCCGCAACGCACTCAGGACCCAGGAACACGGGAATACAGTTCGAACAGAATGAAAATGGAACAGAATTGTATACTAATATATATAAAGCTGAAGAGTTTGTTTGTTTGATTGAACGCGCTAATCTCAGGAACTACTGGTTCGAATTGAAAAATTTTTTTTTGTTGGATAGCCCATTTATCGAGGCAGGCTATAGGCTATATAATATCACGCTACAATCAATAGGAGCGGAGCATCAATGAAAAATGTTGCAAAATGTAATTCAAAATTTGTCCGTTCGACAAAAACTTTTGAACTGTAACTCCGATCATGGACACTACATTCATCTCGGAAAACTAAAATGATCGTCCCCCCCCCCCATTCGTTCTTTTGCATCCGGGTGAATCCGGGCGGGACCACTAGTGTTATATAATATAATAATTGTGTATTGTCAATGGATATTTTGCACATCGAGTTATCGTACTCTAATCGTAATCTACTATAAAACGCGCCACGAATCTAAAAGGCTCGGAAGTTAGATGCGAATGCGGGCTTGCGCTTGTCTGTTTTGAAAAACCACAAGCTCGCAACTCAACCAAACTAAAATAACAATAACAACTTGACTATAACGTACTCGACTGTACTTTAAAGCAGGAAAGCGACAAGTGACAAAGGCAACGAGCGATCACGGCCTGCAATCACCGACGAGCGCACGTTCCGTGCAGGTAGCTGGGAGATGGTTGGAGTCTCAACGGCTCTAAATTGTGCCTTTGCGACGCTGTTTGTGACTAACTTCTGAACCTTTTAGATCCGTGGCGCGTATCATCATATATATTAAATACGCTAAGGTTAAAGATGTTTGCCTCCCTTTTTAGAAAAAACCTCACAATTTCTCCACATAGATTATATATCATTTTACAGATAATTGCTTGCTCTACTGACATCGACAACTAAAAAATTTATTATTGCTTTTGTTTTTGTAAATTAATTAAAATACAGCAACGCTGAACAACGTCTGCCATCTGAAGGCTATAATTTTGAAACAACGTCAACGCTTCGATCTGTCATCTGACCTTCATATTGTAAATACTGCATACTGCCATCTGACGGCTTTAATTTTGAAACAGCGAGCAACGCTAAACAACTTCACAGCAATGCTGCATGATGCCGTCTGACGGATTAGCTCAACGTTTTTGCTACTTGCGCCTCTATATGACAATTTTAGTAAAATATTTCTTCGATCTGTAATCTGAGCTTCATATTGTAATACAACCTTGATATATTTAACTGACTCGGTTATTATTCTCAAACCCAGAAGTGGAATATTTTTTGAGTGAAATACGCGGAAAGGTAATTAAACAAAAAAGAGAATTGACCCAGTTTCAAACGGCAATATTTCCGATGAATATATTACAGAGGGGAAGGCTTACAAATACTGGGAACACCATCGACAAATTATTATTATAGGTTACAAAGTGTAATATTGATTCGCCTACCAACACCAGAGGCGTATTTACGTCCAGATTCTGTTCGTTCCTACCAAGAAAAAGGCGTAATCTATACTAATATATAAAGCTGAAGAGTTTGTTTGTTTGAACGCGCTAATCTCAGGAATTACTGGTTCAAATTGAAATTTTTTTTTGTTGGATAGCCCATTTATCGAGGAAGGCTATGAGTTACTGGTTCAAATTGAAATTTTTTTTGTTGGATAGCCCATTTATCGAGGAAGGCTATACGCTATATAAAATCACGCTACGACCATTAGGAGCGGAGCATTAATGAAAAATGTTGCAAAATGTATCTCAAAAATAGCTTCTATTCAGGTGAAATGCCGTAACTACATATATATCAATATTAGGTCATACATTCACAAGCCCGGCTAGGTCAGTCGGTAGAACATTTAATTTTTTTTTTATTTTCTACATTGCTTTCTTCTAAGGCTTACATTTAAATTTATTTTAATTTTATTTACGACTAATTAAAATTAAATAAATCTAATTAATAGCTCATTTGAAAACTGTTGCAACTATATAGGTATCTATATAAAAATAATTTTCCTACAGTGTTTTCAATTAAATATTTATTATATTTTATTAATTACAGTAATTATTGATTTAAAAAAAAAATTATTACTTAAAAAAAGTATAAATACTGCTTTTTATCGACAAAAGCTTTTGAACGGTAACTCCGATCATCATGAAATTTGGACACAACATTCATCTCGGTAAACTAAGAAGAACATGCGTACTCATGTCTACCCCTTTCATTCTTTTGCACCCGGGTGAAACCGGGCGGGACCGCTAGTATTCTTATATATCGCGAACAGTTCAAATATCTGAGACACGAACCTCCCTCCGACGCCCGGTCGATGTTGCATTTTATGTGAAACGATATACTGTAAAGCACTAATGTATATTTTATTGAAAAAAATTACAGAACAGATAAAACGAAATCAGTATCCCTATATTATTAAATCTGTTTTTTTATTATGCAAAAATGCATAAAAATTAAGTAAATCTGCGAGATCTACCAAATTTGATAGATAGAATGTGGATTATAGACGCTCAACAAGCAAATTTGACACCACCTGTATTGAATTTTACTACGGCTGATCAAAATGAACTGATTATTACAAATGATAAAAACTTTTCAACTGTAGAACTGAAGGCTGCTAATAAAAATAATACTCAATTATCAATTGATCTGATCTGAGATGTAAAATTATACGTCACACGAAATGTTCACAACAGCTGGTTGAAAAATAGTTTGCACAAAATGAAGAGAAAAAAGACTGTTTACATTTCGTTGTGTATAAAAACATAATATATTAATTACGCTGAAGTGAAATTATATAAGTGTGTAACTAAAATAACACAAATAGCTACCTATTACAGAACTTGACAAAAATGCCGAAGCCAAAATCATGACAAAAATATTAAGTTATGGAATTTGTTCGGTTTGGGAAAGATATAAATAATTGGCTGCCTATAAATAGTTTTTCAATGTAAAAATTCGAGGTTAAGTAAAAAAATAGACACAATGAAGAGATTTTATTGGATTTTCTGTTCATATGTGACTGAACCGTAATGTAAAAAATGTTTTAAAATTTAAAGCAAAGGTATACGAGCAAAAATTAAAGTCCGTTATAAGTGTCCTTTAATTAAAGCACATGTTAATCTTTCAACAAAAATAGACATTATATTATAATTGCAAAAACCTAACCTTTAGATAAAGCATAGAAATTTTATATTTAAAAAAATGATACTTACATATAAAAAGATCGTCGAAATGGTCAATTACCGAACTACACTACACTAAAATGTCAAAATCACGCACTTATTAATTGTATAGATTTTTTACCAAAAATATAGTTTTGCTCTTAAGGTAGCCATATCTCACAAAGGGTTATAAGTATTTTCACGCAAACACCGAATTACTACACAGTTATCCAATCTAAAATTTAATAAAAAATCATATTAATAGAACATTCACATTTTACCAGACAAAATTTTCATTAGAAATAAATAAGTATAAATCATATAAATATATAATATTTATCTAAACACTCACAACACTACTATACACACTGTATGCTTGGAGATCTGGATTTTCTGAATTTTTCATGGTATTGTATAAATTTGCAGTCTGTTCTTGCAATTACTAATAGACGGCGAAACCTGTCAAAAAGTGTCATACCGTATTGACATCTATTGTCGGAGCTTGTAACCATTTTACTGTACCGTACCTTCGTAAACTCCGTTAGACAGGAATTGTAGGCAAGAAAAACATAATAATAATATAAAGTAAATGGTTTTGTTTGAACTCTTTATGACTGATAACAATATCTTTTATTGTCATTTGTCATGAGACACTATAATAATCAGTAACATTATGAAATATAAATATTAGAATTTGTAACGCTACCAACACAACAACACTCTGTCATTATGAAATAAGAACGCTCCTTACTCAATTGTCAACAAATCTTGAAAAAGCTTAAAAACTCGTGTGATTTAAAGAGCTGGTTTCTGAATATAAGGAATAATTCGCAATAATTTCATTACTTATCCAGATTTATTTCACATTTTTTTGTCGATAATTCATAAACAATGGAAAACGACAGTGAAATGAAGCAATTGCCAGAATTACCTGCAAAACCAACACCTAAAATTAAAGCTATAGGCTCAAGCGATGAGAAAGCTCCTGACAGCTCTGAAAATAACGGAGTGGCGAAAAAAGTTGAAGTCTCAAAAGGCAAAAAACGAAAAAAAGCGCCTAAAGACAGCACCGCTCCAAGGCATCCTTTGACCGGTAAGATAAAATCTTGATCCTACGACTGTTGTCTTTTGAGTCTAGAAGTATATTTTTAAATTTAATTGTTTCGTATTTTTGAACACGTAGGATACGTCCGATATTTAAATGATCGGAGGGAATCTGTCCGGACTGAAAACCCGGCTCTTGGTTTTGCCGAAATTACAAAAATGTTAGCAAACGAATGGAATAATTTACCAATTGACAGGAAGCAGCAATACTTAGACGCGGCAGAGCAGGATCGCGAAAGATATAATAGAGAATTTAGCGCTTATAAACAAACGGAATCGTATAAACAATTCACTCAGTCACAAAAAAACGAGAAAAAACTAAAAGAAGAGAGTGCTCAACAGAAAAACTCTTCTTCAGAAAATATTGTACGTTTAAAAAACATTTACTGTTCATCAAAATATTATCTGTTACGGTTTTTATAAATTTGATTCTTATTTTTAGGTGCTAACGCAAGCAAACACCAAGAAAGAAAAAGACAAAGAACAAAAAGACGAAATAATATTAAATCAGAGCCCCGATAAGACATCGGATTTTCTCAATTTCGACATTCCAATATTCACCGAAGAATTCTTAGATCACAATAAAAATCGCGAAGCCGAATTACGGCAATTGCGAAAATCGAACACGGACTACGAACAACAAAATGCGGTTCTACAGAAGCACATCGAACACATGAAAGTTGCAATCGAGAAATTAGAGAACGAAACGTCGCAACAGCGAAACCATATCGTCGAGTTGCAGAGGCATCTTGATCACTTACGATCGACATTGAGTAACGGTCTCGCTAATGTCAAGTTACCAGGTAGGCAAACGTAACACGAGGCTGGATTTGCCGCCAGATCTCCGCTTTATCTCGCTGTTAGGTTCCCAGCATGCTGTCGCGCTGGATTTTGTAACAATTAGGCTTTTGAATGAAATTTTTTTTGTCATAAATGGAAAGATCGTATATAAGTTTTATAACAAAACTATTTTTCTTTTTTTTATTTTCGTTATAATTCAAAAGTTATATCAAATTAAAAATAAATTTTTGTACCCAGTTCCGAGAACGCACCGACATTTCCCGAACATAATGTGACGTCATAATGTTTTAGTCAATACACATGTAGAAGCATTGATAGTATACTGCGTATATACATTTTACCATTATGACGTCACAGCTGTCAAAAACAATTTTAGTGCGTTTGCAGTCACGTGATTTTTTTAAATATTTTATCAATTTTAAATTGCTTATAATTAATTTAAAAAAAGTTTTTTGAAAGTTTTTCGCATCGATTATCAATATTATTTATAAAAAAGTTTTAAAATACAATAAAAAAATCGATATTTATTTTTTTTTTCAAAAGCCTAATTCGATTTGTAGACTGTTTTGTTCGAACAGCGATTCCAGCGCCAAAATCAGCCGCCTGACAATTTCATGAATAATTTCTGTTTCAGGAATGAAAGAAGTGGCAACCATTCAAAACATCGACAACTACATTCCGAGCCTACGTAAAATTCTTCTGGAAAATAATAACCATATGTTAGTACGAACTGTCCGGGAGATCGTATCCCGTTTAAATTTCGAGGGATGACAGGAAGAAAAGTCTCAGAGCGCTCTGAAAAATGTGACAACCGCTGCTCCGAAAAGAAAACGGTCCAAAAAGAAATGATTTTTAAGCGATTTCTTTTCGACAAATGACCAATTTGTATATTTGTTTATTATTTCAAAAATTATTTATGTTGTAAAACTGTGTCAAATAACCGCAATCTAAAGTTTATAAGGCAGATTTGAGTAAACGAAACAGTAAAAGTGAGAAGTTTTTGACTACGAGCAAAGAAATCGACACCTTATCACAGAAAAGTCATGCAATTTTATAATAACTAATGAAAACGTCACGAAAAAAGCATAAATGCATGCGCGAGACTCGCGCCGGAAGTGAAACTTCTTATCGTCTAAAACTCGTCGACGATTTTAATATGTCTGGAATAGGAAATGACTTAAAATCCTACGTATACACGCAATACACACTGCGCATGCGCGTTTAGTGCGCATGACGCTTTGACAGAGAGAGAATAGAAACGATTCTGTCACTCTTTCCTTTAAACCGCCGGTCGAAGTCGGAGATAGGGAAGCGTTTCAATTTTCGTTATTTACCTCCGGAGCATGCCTAAAAAGACGTCGGTATTACTTACATCGTGATTATATTATTTATTTCGGGGCTTATTTCAAATTGTTCTCACTTTTTGTGTTTTTTTATAATTATAGCTAATAAAAATATTTATGACTTTTGTAGTTGGTTTGAAAAAAAAATTATTTTTTATTACCAAAAAATAAAAATAGTTCGCGAGGAACAATAAGGATTTCATTTTTTTAAATATAAGCGAAAAAGTTATGTTTAAAATTAACAATTAGCACATTTGAGTTCAGTTACCGTTTATTTTTCAACCAATAAAAAATATTAGTTAATTTTTTTATTATTGATAAAATTTTTTTTTTTTTTATTATTAATAAAAAAATCAACTTTTAATGAGTTTTAATTAGCGTATTATTAATAATGTAAATAATTGTACTTCGAAATCTTAATAAATCATAGAAATTGCAGTTCGACTGCTAAAAACAAAATACTTTTACTTTTTATTCAAGGTCTTTATAATCCTAACCTAATTTTCTTGCTTGGTCGTCCTTGTTCTGAACGAGCACCAATCAGGAAACAGTATCTTGTCACGTGGGCGAAATGGATCAACTCCCACAAAACATGGCGTCATAGTATTCTATCATAATAATATGTTAGGTTATGTCTTACGATAGCAGCGCTGCAAAAAGCAGAGATAGCAAACAGGCAGATGCTCCATATGACCAAACTCCTGGACATGCCTTTACGGTGTAAAAAGTGTAATGAGTGTTTATTCTCTATCTCTCTTGGACTAGTGTGTAGTTCATCTCCTATTTCTCTCAGGCGAATAGAAACAAATGACGCCACAAGCATACCAAAAAAATAACTACAACCTTTGACAATTTAAAATAGCGCCGCTACTTCACACTTGTTGTCAAGATCTCTAGCGACACGACGTTCCAGGTGCGGCCAAGTTAAGAACCAAAACTTTAGTAATAATAATTATGGTCTGTTTTTTATGTAAGAGTATATTATGCCAATTATTTCGATCAGCTTTGAGCTGCTTTCACCGTCAGCACATCAGTACAAGTAAGCATCTATCACTGTCGTATGCTAGAACTGTTCAGTGAATCTATCTCATTCAAGTCAACACGTATGTCGAAACAAACACACTCATGATACACAACACACAGATTATGGCAGTAGTGACAAGTGTTAGAGTGTATATCGTAGTTTGTTGTCAACAGTGTTTAAAAAAAGTTAATAATCACAACATCATAAACATCGCTGTGATTAATAATTTAATTACCCCCCTTCCTCATTCTTAACCCTTGCGATTGACCCTGCAGAGCATTTATTTAAAATCTAAACGCGGCGCCACTGTTCCAGTACAAAATATACCAACACATTATATTAAGGTATTAAACAAAAAAGGCATTTGCTGTCGTAAATTTTTGAAACGAATGATAATTTAGTGCTAAAGTTCTACATAACAAAAAATATGAAACTGAAGTTTCGTAACATTAATTAGTTTCGAATAAAAGTGGTGTAAATAATTGGCTATATTTTCTTGATAACGCTTGAAGTTATTAAAGGCAGCAGTCATCGATAAAATTACTATAAAAAGTTCATCAAAACGGAGTTAGGTATTTCACGGTAATAACAAAAATAATAAGCAGAGCGAGCGTTCCGTCTTTCTCATAATATTAGTACAGCCTGGTTTATTCGCAGTTAAAACAGCTGAAGTTCGGAAACAATGTTTTTGTCCTACTCTGACCGCACGAGAGTCAAAAATAATTTCGTTTCATATTATAAGTACAAAACCTAAAGAAATGGTGTGACCTCTGGTGAGAAATGCGCCGAACTGTCCTAAAGGGGGTTTTTGACAGGTAAACTATGGAAGCATAAGGTAAACATTGATTTAGAAAGGCTAGATTAAGTCACCATCTTGCTTTTCTAAATCAATGTTTACCTGTCAAAACCCCTCTTAAGACAGTTCGGCGCATTTCTCACCAGAGGTCTCACGATTCCTTTGTGTTCCGAATAGAAAAAATCAATCTGAATCGATTCCGATCATCCGCAACCATGTATATTTTAATGTTGTACGTTCGGGCGGCCTAGACGGATCCCACTTGTTCAACCTGTAGGAAAGAAATGGAAGCAAGGAGAAACGGAACACACTTAAGACCCAGGCGCGACTCGATGTTTTTGTTGTGCTGGGCCCTTTCTTTGTTGATGTTAATTATGTGTGAGTCGGCCTGAGACTCTTTTATGTGATTCGTTTTAAATGTAAAATAAAATAAATAAGAAAAAATGAATTGTTTCAATTTAACCGAATATATTTTTAGAGATTACAAACATGGAAACAGTTATGGTTTCAGACTAAGATAGATTAACAAAATATCGGCCAGATTATTTACAATTAAATATTACTTAGGATAGATTGCACGGACAAGACAGATTATTTTTACAGACAGGACAACAGAAACAAAATACAGACCATTTTTACAGACGGACCAAAATAACAAAATACAGACCTTTTTTACCGACAGAACAAGTTACTAAATACAGACCTATTATTTACAATTATTAACTAATTAACACAGAAAATCAGAACAAGGAAAACGGCTTAAATTTTACAGAACGGACAAAACGGATCTTGACTTTTCTTCAGAAAAATATCATAATCCATAATAATCGTTATTTTTCCGCGTCCCTAACAACAACCTTTTTTGAACAAAAAAAACACAGCACTCCTTGTTCACAACACGCCACCTAGATTCAGTCAGGTTTTCTCGTCACATATATTTTGTGGAGAACGCAATTGAATCACAGACGCCTATAACAATTCGCATTGTACCGACTAGGTGCAAAACCGTGGTCAGTAGCTGCTGGCGTACTCTGTTTGCCAAAAGGTGAACTTTGGCGCTTGTAAAGTTTAGTAAAAATAAATGAAAATAGTAAACTAAGATTATTATAATATTAAACTTGTGGCAATAATGTCACAATTTCCCACCAACTGGGGGACGACCGGGGGAAGTTCTCAATCATGCCTACAATTGGCAACACTGAATTGTCAGTATAACGGTCAACTACAGACTGAGATCGACAACAGTATTTTAACGGTGCGAACACGGGACAAGACAAGGTTAACTCTAAATAAATCTAACTTAAAATTACGATGTCGGAATAATTTCTTAAAGTTTCTTTAAGTGCTCAACGTGAGCTCGGAACAATTTATCAGTGACGGGATCAGATAATTCTACACTAACCGGTGACAGAAATCTGACAATAGTACGAGGTTCGCTATATCGCGGGAGGAATTTTAATTGAAAGTTTGGCCTCATCGTTTGATAATGCAACCTTTGTACAACGGTATCACCAACGTGAAACTTCGATTCAGGAGTTCGATTGACATTATAATAACTCGCTTGACGATCATGTGATTGTTTCAACATGTTACGGACAATATCTGGAGTTAACGGATCTGATTTTTCCCAAACTGCAGGTAAATTCCACTTGAGATCCAGCGGAAATTTTATTTCTCGACCGAGAAAGACTCGACAAGGTAAGTCATTGATACTCGTATGATACGTAGCATTATTACACAATGTTATATTGTTTAAAAGCAAATCCCAATTTAAATGATTGTTGAATTTTTGATCTAACAGAATCGCTAGGGCTGCACGTACATTGCGAATAACGCGCTCAACGGCGTTTGATGCGGGGTGATACGGCGAAGAATTTATTGGACGGGAGCCCCACGAAATGCAAAAGTCTCTGAATTTCTTGGATTTGAACGGCGTCGCATTGTCAGATACAATAGAATCAGGAGGACCGTACATAGTAAAAACTTTATGTAGACATTTGACAATCGAAGCAGAACTGGAGTCCGGAATAGCGTAAGTAATAAGCCATTTGCTAAAACCATCTAATATCAGTAACACATACTTGTTGCCGGAACTGGTTGTTACAAGCGGTCCCATTAAATCAATGTATAAGCGGTTCCAAACCGCAGTAGGAGGACTGGACGACATAATTACTTTGTCGGGGTGTTGGTCACTTTTATGACGCAAACATAGCTGGCAGGTTTTAATGTGTTGACGAACTTCTATAAACATCTTTGGCCACCAAAATCGCCTGGCAATAGAGCGATACGTCTTGTTAATTCCGGGATGAGCACCAATTTCCGAGTTATGAAACTGCTCGAGGATGCTTGGCTTAGCTGCACTAGGTACAACAATACGGGCTTTATTATTGCGCCCCACTAGACGCACTAAAAAATTGTCTCGAACGGCAAAATGTCTTACGTTCACACCTTGTAAAATTTGTCTTTTTATTGAACTTAATTCAACATTTTTATTTTGCATGTCTCTGAGTTCACTGAACTGAGTACTGACGTCCACAATTGGACACACAAGATCGTTCACTTCGGTATCAGGCACGATCGGATTGGGATCGGAGAAAAGTCTGGATAGACAATCGGCAGTTGCGTTAGACGTTCCACGGATGTGTTCGACGTCGAAACGGAAACGGCTTATTCGCAGTAACCAGCGTCCAACACGGCCTAGGTTACGCGGATGACGGATTAACCAGGTCAGACAGGAGCTATCGGTCTGTAAAACGAATTTACGATGCAGCAGGTACGACTTGAATTTTTCCATACTCCAAATGCACGCCAATGCTTCCTGTTCATAAGTACTATATTTACGTTCAGCTGTAGTAAGTCGCCGACTCGCATAGCAAATCGGGTGTATACCATCTTCAAATTTTTGCAGGAGGACACTTCCTAAGTGTGTCTGACTGGCGTCAGTCTGAAGGATAAATTCCTTTTCAAAATCCGGGAATTTCAAAATCGGACTTTTGGATAACGCATCTTTAAGCACGTGAATGGCCTCCCGATGCTTATCGGTGATGCAGAACTTGGAGCCTTTCTTACGGAGATCATTGAGAGGCGCTACTATCTGTGCGTATTCAGGTATAAATTTGCTGTAATATGACACCATACCAATGAAAGTCATCATTTGTTTTAGGTTCTTGGGCACAGGTAAATCGGTGATTGCTTGAACCTTTTCACTATCCACAGCGAGACCAGACGGCGAAATTCTGTGACCCAGGAATTTCAGTTCAGATTTCGCGAACTTCACTTTACTAGGATTGACAGTCAGATTTGCGTCTCGAAGACGCCGCAACACTTCACGCACATGGCTCATGTGAGAGTCCAAATTGTCACTGTAAATGAGCAGGTCATCGAAAAACACAATTACGTTTTTATATCGTAAATCGGAAAATAGTTCACTCATTAATCGATTAAGAGCACTGGGCGAGATAGATAGCCCAAACGGAGCTTTATGAAACACAAATTGTCCTTCCGGGGTTACGAATGAAGTCAGTTCTTTCGATTTCTCGGACAGTTCAATTTGATAAAACGCACTGTTCAGATCCAGAGTAGTGAATATTTTGGCCCCTTTTAAGCATTGAAAAACGTGCTCAATTGCAGGAACCGGAAACGCGTCCATACGGACCTTCTGATTTAGCTGACGGTAATCGACGCATAATCGGAAGTCACCATTCGGCTTCTTCACTAAAAATGCCGGTGCGGCGTACGGCGATTTACCCTTTGAAATCACTCCCTTTTTCAGGAGGTCGTCGATATGCGCTCTCATCACTTGCGCTTGGGGAGGTGATAAAGGATACGGTGAACGACGTACCGGAACATCATCAGTCAGTTGAACGGTATACTTGTAATCTCTAGCTTGACCTAAGTTTTCCGTCAAGACATCCGGAAATTCTGAACATAATCTATCAAATTTTTCAGTAGCGGAATCCACGGCCATAATCGGAACCAATAATTCGACTGGGACGGAAGCGGGCAAGGAAACATACGGAACCGACGAATCCCGGTCAAATTCAAACGATACTGTATTGTCGGCACAGTTTAATATGGCCCTCATGCTTTTCAAGGACTTACTACCTATAATTACGGGGTACGAAATATTTGGCAGCACAAAAAAGATAAGTTTCCAAGTTTTATTATTGATTTTAACGACTAATGTCACCGAGCTATCGGAACGGGTCGTTTGACCATTGGCCACGCGAGCATATTGTTCGCATTTCTTATAATTACCTAACTTAAGAGAAACTAAATAATCGGCCAGGTTAGCGCTAATATAATTTAGCGTGGAACCCGTGTCGAGTAGAGCGGAGGCCTTAACATTACCTAAACTAAGATTAATTATAGGGACAGACAAAGACTTATCGACTAAATTATTTGAATTGGCGGTTACAGCGAAATAATTCGAAATAGCTGCAATCGGAATCCTATCGAATAATTTTGGAGACGGGGCCGAAACGGAGGAAATTGTTAAACTATCACTATCAGTTAAACAATTATTACTAAAAATTTTGGGGGGTACTTTTCAAGAACTAGATTCTAAAATCGCTCTGGGCGGAGCGCGAGACGGACGAACGGGGCACTGTTTGCAATAGAAACAAGCTACGATACGGTTTCGGTTCTCGGGACTCAATGGGGAACTAGATGTGCTATACAGAGATTGTTGTCTTTGTACCGCTCTTAATTTTTTGATAATGACCCGGAGTTGGGCCACATCCTCTGGAGGATCGCGATACTGCAGTTGATCAAAGGTCTTTTTGTTTTGATTTACCCAAATTTTGGCAACAATATCTGTTTCGGAATTCTGAGAGTTTAATAGCCTGGCATATTTTAGAACCTCCTCCGCATAATCCGGAAAACTTTCAGAGGGGGTCTGTTGGCGGTTCACAAATCGTTCCGACAATATAACGCGATCAATAGGAGTAGTGAACTCGTTCATCAGATCTGACTTAATTCTATCCCAATCCTCCTGTAGGGGGAATTGGCGAATCCACCACTCTCTGAGTGGATCCTCGAGCTTAAATGTTAAGTAACTAAAAATAGATTGGCGGGGAATAAACGGAACGGACATGAGAGAATCTACTTCTAAAATGAATTTAACCAGCTTATCTAAATTTACCCCGTCAGTTGAAGAGACCTGAGTTAGCATTTCTCTAACATCTGAATTCGTTATAGGCACTGACAACTGAATTGCGTTCTCCGGTAACATATGCGACTCACCGGAAACACCGGACACTGGAACACTTGGAGGCTGCGTCTCCATGACGACGACCGGAGGATTTGCCGACTGCGGAATGGACTGGACGGTTCTGGATTTAGGCATCAGGATTGCGGGCACGTACCGGACAGGTTGAAGCAAGACTCAGGTTTCCCAAACTACGCTCGTCTGCTACCAATTTAATGTTGTACGTTCGGGCGGCCTAGACGGATCCCACTTGTTCAACCTGTAGGAAAGAAATGGAAGCAAGGAGAAACGGAACACACTTAAGACCCAGGCGCGACTCGATGTTTTTGTTGTGCTGGGCCCTTTCTTTGTTGATGTTAATTATGTGTGAGTCGGCCTGAGACTCTTTTATGTGATTCGTTTTAAATGTAAAATAAAATAAATAAGAAAAAATGAATTGTTTCAATTTAACCGAATATATTTTTAGAGATTACAAACATGGAAACAGTTATGGTTTCAGACTAAGATAGATTAACAAAATATCGGCCAGATTATTTACAATTAAATATTACTTAGGATAGATTGCACGGACAAGACAGATTATTTTTACAGACAGGACAACAGAAACAAAATACAGACCATTTTTACAGACGGACCAAAATAACAAAATACAGACCTTTTTTACCGACAGAACAAGTTACTAAATACAGACCTATTATTTACAATTATTAACTAATTAACACAGAAAATCAGAACAAGGAAAACGGCTTAAATTTTACAGAACGGACAAAACGGATCTTGACTTTTCTTCAGAAAAATATCATAATCCATAATAATCGTTATTTTTCCGCGTCCCTAACAACAACCTTTTTTGAACAAAAAAAACACAGCACTCCTTGTTCACAACACGCCACCTAGATTCAGTCAGGTTTTCTCGTCACATATATTTTGTGGAGAACGCAATTGAATCACAGACGCCTATAACAATTCGCATTGTACCGACTAGGTGCAAAACCGTGGTCAGTAGCTGCTGGCGTACTCTGTTTGCCAAAAGGTGAACTTTGGCGCTTGTAAAGTTTAGTAAAAATAAATGAAAATAGTAAACTAAGATTATTATAATATTAAACTTGTGGCAATAATGTCACAATATCTTGTAGTTTCGGAGACATAGCCAATTTGAACTGTTTAATTTTTTTCTTCATTTTAAACCGTCATAGCGTCTAAACTAGTCGAGATACGAATTTGCGCGTAGGCTTAATCGATTCAGCGTACTTTTTTCTATAAGACACGTCAGTATCAAGCATATCGACGATATTTATATATTTTTACAAATATCGTAGTGTTTTTTTAATAAATAAAATTATCGACCAATTTTTCAGACAATATATTAACAAAAAATATATAATTAATACATTAACGTTTCAATCCGGATTTGGACCTTCTTCAGAATTGATCTAAAAAATATAAAAAATAATTAATGTTTAAAATCTAATTAGCTTTTTATAAAATCTTTCAAAATTATTAATGATTATCAAAAGATTTGAATATCATAGTGTTTTCATGCGATTTTCAAATATGCAACTTTTTAAGACACTAAACGATTTTTGGCCTGTTTTAGAAAGGTTCGCCACCTCTGGTATAGGCACTTAGATACTACCAAATAAAATTCAAAATGTCTAAACTATTTTTAGAAAATAAATGTTTGTTTTAATGTGAAGTATAAAAATAAATTTTATTGCAAAAGCTTAAAAATATTAAAAATAGATTTATTTAAATAAAAGAAAAATGACGCAAATAACGAAAGAGTTTTTCCTGTAATGTTAACTGGAAAACACCGATTCGCAGATTTCCGCATTACGTTTATCAAGTGTGAAAATTGTTAAAGAATCCAGCCAATAACGCGGAAATAACTTTCACACAAGTGAAAACCCATAAATTTAAAAAATTGTTGTGAATTAAGGAAAGTTAACATAGAAAGTACATCCGTTAAAAACAAAATAGAGAACAAACATCAAAAAAATATTTTTAAAAAATTTAAATTTCTGAAAAAAAAATTTAATTACTTAATTAATAATTTTTAAAATCTCGCGTTGAGACAACAATCCTCAAAAGCCCGCGCGACAGGCAGCCTTTGTGATATTAAGTCGTTGGAGGGGGAAGCGGTGTAGGACAGTTTCGGTTACGCCGATTGGTCAGACGGAACGAAGGCAACCTCTGTAAAGCGGCCTACACACCTTGATACAAGCTGCGATGCAGGCATCGACTCTATGTTTCATGAAACTTGCATCAGTTGCAAAAACGCCTACTTAAATCGAAACCTATTGCTATGCCTGAATCGACTCCATGTTCATGCAATACAAGAATAGTAGGTTAAGTTATTTTCTAGGTACCTAGTGCTTGACGAATAAAATGAGGTACGTTTTGCCAACACCAGTTTTATTAGCAGTTAAGTTGGGGCATTCTTTATACTCCATAAAAGGAAATCAAAAAGGAAATGGTCAAAAAGATGGTTTACAGAAAGAAAACGTTATTCAAATGCTTTATTGGAAGAGCTAAAAGTACATTTATATTCCAAAGACACGTATGCAGATGATAAATGTTTCTGAAAATACACGATCACTTTCCATCATGGAATTTACACACACAAACAACAAAGTAACCTCTAAAATGGCGCAGGAAAATAAATTAATATCGTCTTGGCATCGACGCAATTCTATACACGCTGAAACTTGCATCAGCATCACCGACTCGGCGTCGTGGCTCGCCGACCAAAATGGGATACCAGACTCTGCATCGCTGCAAGCCGCAACTGATGCCAAATACGTGATTCAGTACTACACACGCTGCTACTTGCATCATGAAACACAAGAGGCGATGCCTGCATCGCAGCTTGTATCAAGGTGTGTAGCTTGTATACTGGAAATCAGTGACACCGTACAAATTTAAAATCAACATGAGCATTTCCCTGTATTATTACATAATTCATTTTCAAATACATACTGCACTCAAGTGGTCACAAATCTTTTTAATAATTAATTGGTCGTTATCATCTTTATCAAACAATTAATTAAAAGTATATATTTACTGACACTAACCCCGATAAAAATGGTTGTCTACAAGTTGTTCCATTTACACCGTTTACAAATTTCAACTAATAATAATAATGCGTTTAACGTCCCTTTCTTGACTTTATGTCATAACAGACGCTATTCACACCATTTCTATTTTCCATCCATTACACTTCCCGTTATTGTCTACATTTTTAAACTACCACCGAATTAATAACAATGGGCCAATGAAGGAATTTTAGGACATTAAGATCAGGTAGGCAAATTTTGAGCAGAGGTAATCGGCCATGGCCTTGAATAAGGAACCATCTCGATATTTATCATAGAATCGTTGAGGGAAACCATAGATAGTCCAAGAGACGGCTGCAGAAAATGTGTCGTCATAAGGTGGACGAACGAAAAATTAGAGATGATAGTTAAGACCATAATTAAGAAAGATCGCTAAGGTTGCCTGCGAAAATCCTGGCGAAACAATGTTTTTTTAATTTGTTTATCAGTTAATAGACCAGTGAAGTTAGCTTTTGACAAGGACAAAATTAATACCAGAAAACGAATGATGAGGAAGGGAAGAAACTGCCGTCAGAAATACAGAAACCAAAAATTCAAAAACTTCAACAAGATGGCCGGTACAGGAATTACCGTTTCACGGCGAGAGGCAGCAGAAAAAAGTCCCAAGTCACATCTGCCGCCGCCGGGATTCGAACCCGGTACCTCCCGAATGTGAATCTAGTGACTCTCTCTGCAACGCCACACCGCTTTAACGTTTAATTTCCAAAAATCAAAATCTAAAACAGTGGGCAGATGCGGAGTCAGTCGATATCAACATATTGTGCAGGGTTAGCTTATCATTGCTCATTTTGAAGTGGCAAGATATGACGTTTGTAATTTGTTTCACAAGCATTTGTTCTGTTTACAACTCCGAGCATATGTCACTGTTAATCCCTGATTACTATATCCTGCCACATTTTTTGTTTCGCTGTTCTTTTTTTTATAACGTCAACAATATGCACAAAACTATCACCGCTTCAGGCAAGGAAAAATGTTTCATTATGTCCTGAAATACATATTTTCTAAACACACTCTGAATGGCTTCAATTTATCACATTTAAAATGGTATTGGAATATATCAAAATATTTCGTCTTGTGTCACTTAAAAATTAAATCGAGATTTTGTCTTGCTTGTTCTTTCTACTAGTCTCGTAGTTATGAGCAAAAGCAAGACCAAGACTATCGTAGTCTTCTTTTTGCTATAAGACTCTTGCAGGACTTCTTTTTAATAGCGTGTGGAAATCAAATAGACATATTTAATAATCCAAATCTTTAATTAACGTCTGAATAGAACTCTTCAAGTAAATAAAATTGTCGACCAATTTTTCTCAGACCATACGATATATATATTATATAATTATTAATTTGTTTGATTCTTGCAAACTTCCATCATTCATGTAAATAAATAATTAATAATTTAATACTAATTAATTTTTATATTTTTAGATTTTTCTGAAGAAGATCCAAATCCGGATCGAAACGTCATCTTTTGTTATATTGATTTGTATTTTTATCATTTTTGTCAATATATCGTATGGTCTGAGAAAAATTGGTCGACAATTTTATTTACTTGAATATTTAATAATCTATCACCATATTTTGATTAGACACCCTGTTTTAACGACACAATATAACCTCTCTCTGTAGCACATATCTACAAAGACGAACTGTTTAAAATATAATTTTTGATTAATTAATAGGCAAAATATGTATATATATTTATTAGCATAATTTATAATAAATTTAAAAGGATTTATTAACTAACCTACATTATTTCCCGTTACAAAATGCAGCAAAATTCGATGAAATGTATTTTTAATACAAAAACAATTGTTTTTATTTTAAACGTCAAATAGTTGTCAAAAAAAAAGAATTTCGATTAATGCTCCGTCTTTGTCGCACTCACTAACTTATATCTCCCTCTCAACTTCCAATATACGAAACGTAACTGTCTCTCTTACTATCTTCACTAACTTATATCTCCCTCTCAACTACCGTTCGCCTCGTCCGATGATGCACTTCCGTAAACACTTTCGTCAGGCATTTACCAGCTTACTCCCCAAGTCAAGCGTGCCTAAAGAAGTTTTACTTCAAAAACCATCAACTTAAAAATCATTCTGTAGATGACCCCTGTGCATGCATTTCAAAATAATGTCAAAAATATATATTGCAATTATTTTTTTGTCTCTTTTTACCTCCGAACGCCCACGTGGCATGTCATTATTCAATCAATAATAATTTGATTGAAGATATCCTCTATTCAATCATTGATAAAAGTAATACATTTATCACAGGGATTTAAGCTGCGCTGTAATTGGCTACATCATAACAAATGCAATTTTATCAGTGGCGGCGGTCCAGATGCATTTACCAAAAAATAATCCTCTCTATGAGCTATTTTCAAAGCCGTATCTTCGAGTTAAAAATCGTATCTCGACTTGCAGTACAACACGCGCCACGAATCTAAAAGGCTCGGAAGTTACATGGGAATTCGGGCTTGCGCTTGTACAGTCTGTTGAAAAACTACAAACTCGCAACTCAACAAAACTAACATAGCAATAAAAACTTGGCAATACTGTACTCGACTGTACTTTAAAGCAGAAAAGCTACAAGTGACGAAGGCAACGAGCGATCTCGACCAATCCATCTTGTGAGCTAGCAGGCGAGCCCGCAGTGACGTCATTTCCAGCCTCGTACCCAGCCTGCAGAAGTCCCAGCAGTGTTTCCAGCGTCGTGTGCAGCGACCTGTAGATTGTGAACGTACATATTTAAAATTTATTAGGGGGCTCTACGTCGAGAAAGGTGTAATTATGCCAAATAATGGGAATGAATCCGTGTTTCGTTTCAATCGCGTGCCACGGGTAATGGCTAGTAATATATATTATTCAATAAATAAAAATATCGAAGAGTTCTATAATCAGACGTTAATCAAAGATTTGAATATATATTATTGTTTTCGATATTGTTATTAGAGTTCGGATAATGCGGTGTTATGCAATCAACTGAATGTAACAAAAACAATACGCCGCTTACCATAAATAAGGGTTTACAGACACATTTTCCGATCGATAATTATGATTTATTGGTCAATATCAAAATTAAACAAATATAAACATATGGTTTCAGCTTTGATTGATAAAATTATTTTGCCTATAATAGAACACAGTATGGCGTACAAATAATAATTATTATATTTTCTTTATGGTCATATTCACAGACATGTAAGTAGTAGTCTACTGCAGGTATAATTCTATTCTGTCTTACTTCCAGGCTACAAATATTTATTCGCCTGATAAAATAATAATGGCGGCCACATAGACCATAATACCTAACCTATAAACGTGGAGTATTATATCTGCAGTTGCTCTTGTGAATTCATTTACGTTTTGTTTATTAACCTTTTGTGCAGTAAAACATTTAAGTTAGTAGAAGTTTTGTGTGCAATTGGGTTAGGTCGTTAGGATAAAACATTATAATTTTGTGAAACTTCTTTTTGACGTTTACACTAACGCCATCGGTTGTATTTTTGGGTGAACTTCAACATATTGCAGTGTATATTTATTCCTTAACTAACTTTTTTACCTGATATTTTGCTTGGTAAATTGAAAGTAAATTTTATTCTAAAGAATAAATTTGTTCCAAGATTAATAATCTCTAGCATTAATAGTATTCGGTGAATATGGATTATGGACATTAGTGAACTAATTAACAGAAAACGTGATGTAATGAAGAGATACTCACTTGAAAAATAGTATGCTTGAGAATTCAATCAGAAACGTTAATTTGAATTTAACTGAACGGCTCCAAGAGCTATCAAACACCGAAAAATTTGTCCAACACTTTTTTTTGTAATATCTGAACACAAAATCGAAAAACTGGCTGAAGGGTAGTGGGGCCTAGCCCAGCCGTGAATTTTTAACTTTGCAAAATTTTATTTGCAAAAAAAATCCTTGATGCATTTTGACATTATAATACCTTCAAATTACTAAACTTGAAGGTACTAAAATCTTAAAAGGCCGCAAAAACTTTTTTTGACGTGATAACGTCTTATAAATTGATGAATCACCAATCTTATAAATTGTTAAAACACCGGCTGCATGCACGAAAAAGTGTAACGTTCCTAAATCGTAACGTTCCTAACGTTCGTAACGCGTAAGGCTAGGTTCACACGATACGGTTTTTTCTATTCGGTATTCTTATACGATTTTACCGTATACAGCAGAAACGTATTCAGTATTCACATTTAACGTTTTTCTTATACGGTAAAATCGTCAGGTTAAGCATAGGCTACGTTCACACCTTGCGGTTTACCGAAACGTTTTTCGTATGCGGTTTGTTTTGTGTTCAGTTTGCTGCAAAAAAATGGACGATGAAGACTTTGCGACTGTGCTCATTTATTGGCACTTATTTTGCAGAAAAAACAAAAAAAAAAAACATAGAAGATTTTGGGAGCATCCTATTGTATCTAGGCGTTTAAATCTGGATCACTTTTGGACACTCATGTTAGAATTGCGAAGTGATGAAACGAAATTCTTCAATTATTTTCGGATGTCGATGTCAGCGTTTAATGAACTTCTAGGAAGATTGGAAGAAGATTTGAAAAAAATAATTTTATTATCCATAGCGGCACGTCTAAACACGACAATCGAATGTAGCGACTGCCTCTACCGCACACTGCGCCGGTTAGGTACAAAGAAACCGTACTCGTTTCGTTTTTTTTGCCGTACGCGGCTCACGGTTTTCAGTGACAAGACACGGATGCAAAAATAAACGAAACTGTTTTTTTTACCCCATTCGGTTTTACCGTATAGTGTGAATACGTGTATATGTTTGCATTTGCTACTGAAAACCGCATACGAAAAACGTTTCGGTAAACCGCAACGTGTGAACGTAGCCTAACGTTCCGCCTGACCCTGTGCGTGCTTTTTGCTAATTTCTCGCTCAATTTAAATCAGATCGGTTTGAAACCAGTCTTAAACGAAAGAGGAGAACATTTTACATAGATTTCGTATAACAGAATTTGCCTAAACAGTTTTTTTATACAAATTTATATAGAAAAATAGCTGTATAAATGCAACATGAAAACGGCTGCATTTCTAATGTTTAATTCAATTTTTTGACATTAGTATTTTGTGAAATGCAACGCCTTCTAAGTTAAGTATTGGAATAACTAATTATTATTAGAACATAATACTTTGACAGTTGCAAACGTCACTTTTGACATTTCTTATCATTCCGACACCAAGGATAAGCGGATTGAAACCAAATTTTGGGAGGTTTAGGTTATGTATTACGGAATACGTTATCACGTAAAACTATCGTCCGTAAACCGACTTTACAGACAACCAATTTTTTTTTGAAAATAAAATTTCGCAAAGTTAAAAATTCATGGCTGGGCTAGGCCCCACCACCCTTTCAGCCAGATCTTCGATTTTGTGTTCAAACATTACAAAAAAAAGTGTTAGACAAATTTTCCGCTGCCTCTCATACTAACCCAAATATGTTTGACTGCTCTTGGACTATAAGGACATATTTAGATTCGATAGAGAATCTACATAAAAAGCAACGAGTAATAAATTAATGATGACGTTTCATCGCTTACAAAACACTGAATTAATTTCAGATCATTCACTCAAATCGAGAGTCGAGACAGCGCTAAACTATTTTCAACGTAGGCAGGTTTTTAGCTCTATCGTAAATTTCTCAACAACAAAGACTTTGGCTTTATAGCTTACAAGAACTGATCATACATAATAATTTACTAAATTTGTTTATTTTCGTTAAAAAATCCACATTAAACTTTTAATGTACTACGTAATCCATGAATCATTTAAACAAAAAGTAACGTTTTACATCACTGACTAATAATTACGTAGAATAACCTGCTATAGGCTTTGTGCACGAAGACTACTAGCGCCGCTAGTGGGTAATAGAGAATTATTGAACTCACTATTTATGGAAATCGCGACATGTTTCTAAGGTGATAAGTCAAAAACTTTAGTTGGCCATGATGTTTCAAAAAAAAATTGGTTGTCTGTAAAGTCGATTTACGGACGATAGTTTTACGTGATAACGTATTCCGTAATACATAACCTAAATTCTACATATAATAATTATAATAATTCGAATCTATGATATTGCATCTTTCGCTTCAAATTTAGGTTAATTTTATTTATTTAAATTACTTACCATATTATAATATAATTGTTTTTTTTAACTTTCTTTCGTATTTATTTTAAGTCTCAAAGATTAGCTGTCATAATAATAATAATAATAATAATAATAGCATTTATTTTTTTGTTGCCATCAGGCGTAAAAAACGTCAAGATACATTAAAATTCACAATAAAATGTCTATAAAATTTACAATAAAATTATATGAAGTCGGCTGTACAATAAAATGTTTTTTCGATTAGATACTTTTTTAAATGGGTTTTAAACTGTTTACCCGCGAGTTTTTTTATATTAGGCGGAAGGGCATTATATATTCTCGTTAGAGAAGATGTCACATTTTTTCTAGTAATGGAAAATTTGTTACGCTGCTGGTAGAGCTCAGTCTTTCCTCTAGTATCATGATTATGTGTTGTTTTTCCAAAATAACTAGGGTTGTCTTTCACAAAACAGGCTGCTTCTAAAATGTACATTGAGGGTAGTGTTAGCATATTCAGGTTTTTGAAGTGTTCTTTACAAGAATCCCGTCTTCCGATGTTGACAATGTGACGTAGACACCTTTTTTGTAGTCTAAATAATATATTAAGTTGGGAGCTACCTCCCCAAAAGATGATACCATAATTCAAGACTGAAAAAACGTAACCATAATAGGCAGTTAAGGCTATCTCTTCCGAACATATTAACGATAATTGTTTAATGAGGTAAACATAAGGTAGTATCTTCTTTCGTAGGTATTCGATGTGATTGTTCCATTTAAGGTTGTCATCTATTAGTATACCCAAGAACTTTATTTCATTACTGATAGTAACAATGTATGGTGCGTTGCCGACTATGTTAGTACTAAGTTTATTAAAAGAGAGTGCCTGAGTTTTGTCAATATTTAAACACAAGCTGTTATCTTGGAACCAGTTTTCTAAAGTTTTAAGTAGAATGCTAATATCCGAATGGATGTTACAATCTTGTACTCCTCTGTAAATTATGGACGTGTCATCTGCAAACAGAACAGTTTTGTAGGGTATACTTCCAGGAAGATCATTCACGTAGACCAAAAATAACAGAGGTCCAAGGATCGAGCCCTGAGGAACACCTCTTTCAATTTTGAGCCAGTTCGAGGTTTGATTTTTTATTCTAACGGATTGATATCTGTTATTTAAATATGATGAAAACCAGTCTGCAGCTATACCCCTTATGCCATTATGCTCCAGCTTTTGAAGTAGTAAGTTATGGTCGACACTATCAAATGCTTTTGATAGATCACAGTATAAACTGATGATGGTTTCTTTGTTTTCTACACAGTTTAGTATTTCATCTATATGTTGAAAAATCGCTGTATTTGTTGACTTTCGTTTCTGGAAGCCGTTTTGTTCTCGAGATAGAGTGTTATTTTTAATAAAGAAATCATAAATCCTAGAATACATGGCTTTCTCAATAATTTTAGAAATGTTCGGGAGAAGCGAAATTGGTCTATAGTTGGAGACATCACTTGCATCATTTTTTTGTTTAAACACAGGTATTATTATGCCTTTCTTTAACTCATCTGGAAATATTCCTCGTTGAAACGATAGATTTATTATGTATGTCAATGGCTTCATAATTAGTTCTGCAGAGAATAACAAAAGTCTATTTGAAAGTTCATCCCAACCTGCAGACGGTTTGTTATGTAAAGACATGATGATTTCCAATACTTCAAGCTCATCAATTTTCCTAATGAAGCAGCTGGATTTAGGTGCATTATTTAGTTTACTGTAGTTTTTAGGTTTTTTTAAGTTTAAATTTGATGCTATGTTATTGAAATAATCATTAAAGCAGTCACTGACTATTTTAGGATCGTTTACTCTCTTACTGTTAACTATTATTTCAATATCCTTTTCTTGTCTTTTTGTTACATTTTTATTTTGATTGATAATAGACCACATAGTTTTTGACTGATTATCAGAGTTTTTAATTTTATTTTCTAGATATGTACGTTTTTTTTCTTTCGTATCAGATTTCATTTCCTTACAGAGTAATTTATAATAATTTCGGAGAATGCTTATTTCTGGATGTTTACACATGAGTTCATAAGCGAGGCGTTTTAATTCACTTTTTTGTTTTATTTCGTCATTTATCCATGATTTTTCCTTTATTTTTCCTTTTTTTCTGCCATTTGTTTTTACGAAAGCACAGTTGAAGCAGTGGAGCAGCGATTCCAGAAGTATTTCATAAGCCTCGTTGACGTCATCAGTTAGAAAAACGTCTTCCCATGTTTCATGAGCTAGAAGGAAATAATAAAAGGAATAGTTTAGTTTTGTAAAACTTCTCCGCTCACACACAGTATCATGTGGGTCGCTTTGCGCATTTCTGGGAATATTCCATGTAAAAGAGATTGCACAGTGATCAGACAACGCCGAAGCTTTAACCGCACATGTGTAATCCACAGCATCTACATTAGTTATAATATTATCGATAGTTGTAGCCGAATTAGCTGTGATTCTTGTATGTTCAGTAACTGTTGGATAGTAATTGTAACATTCGAAGAGTTCTATATTTATTATATTTATAAAACAATTGCTTCACTGTTTATAATATAAAATTCAAAAACCTACTTACAATATTTAAGTATTTTCATACGTCAAAAAATTGATTTTTATAATGATAAAATTTGTAAGAAAACGATTTTTTCGAGAGATGAGACCTAGCTAAAACGATTTTTTGCCCCCCAAAATCCCTTTTCAGTAAATTTCATCCAAATCGTTAGGGCCGTTTTCGAGAAAAGCACGCACAGGGTCAGGCGGAACGTTAGGAACGCTAGGAACGTTACACTTTATCGTGCATGCAGCTGGTGTTTTATCAATTTATAAGACGTTATCACGTCAAAAATGTAATAAGAAAAACTGATGTTAATTTGTTTACACTGACAGCGGAACGTCAAATTAGGGCACCAATGGTCTTAATTTTACTTAAATCGCCATCAGCGCAACAGCCCGGAACACAACAAACATTTACAGATCGCTTAGTTTTCCCATGTTTTCTTTGTAATTAAAAAACTTCATAAAATTATAACTATTTACACTTTTAATAAACATTGCTCACTGACATACGGAAAATTTGAGCTAGAAGTTTCCCCTAGTGCTCTATCAACATCAAACTTAGCGCGATCGAAGCCGCTGGCAAAAGCTAGTTGTCTATAAATTCCTTATTTTTCTAGACTGCTGCTCATAAATAACAATAATGAATTTTGAACAGATTTAAAAAAATATGTAATATCTATGTTTACGTATGAGTATAAGTGGAGGGGGGGTAAGAGTATTGCTTACTGTTGCTGACAAGGGGGAGGGGAGGGTCAAAAATTACTAAAATTCTGCTTTTACGTAATATTTGAATGGCCCCAAATATGTGAAGGTACCAAATATCAATTAGTTTTTTTTTAAATACTTCAAAAGACATTTTTTTAACTTCCCGTTTGGCTAGGAAACAATTTCGATTAAATAATAATCTCCTTGCTTAGTTTGTCGGTGATTTTAAAATGAATTCTGTATAGAAAAGAATGTCGTGCAATTAACGCCCTCTGAACTATTTTCAAAAATTTAACGCAGGCGTACAATATTTACAAACGGAGGAGCCTACATTATTTTATGCTCCTTTTTTATCTTCACTGTTTTGTTGAACGGATAATAGGGCTGGGATTATTTCATCGATAAATAGCGACAATGTCAATTTTACATCAATACAATGATGCTGGTTGCAGAAAGCATTGTCAAAAATTCGCATTTGACAATGACCTTGCAACAATTATTATTATTTTATTCAACATATTCATTAACGTAAGTTTGTAACATGAATATTATTTAATTCAACATATTTATTAACATAAGTTTGTAACATGAATATTATTTAATTCGACATATTTATTAACGTAAGTTTGTAACATGAATAATATTTAATTCAACACATTTATTAACGTAAGTTTGTAACATGAATATTATTTAATTCAATACATTTATTAACGTAAGTTTGTAACATGAATAATATTTAATTCGACACATTTATTAACGTAAGTTTGTAACATGAATATTATTTAATTCAACACATTTATTAATTTAAGTTTTTTTTAAATGAACACTACTTCCTAGTTCATACGCTCCGCTGCCATCTTGCCTCTGTTTCTCCACATGACCACCAGGGTACACCAGTGGCGGCACGTGGTGTTACAACCTTACATAATTACAATTTTCATTCATGCAGGAACCATCTAATATCACTGTGGAACTCTCTGGAATGTAGAACACACAAAAACAAATGACTGATCTACGTAGAAAAAGATCCCTAAACTAAATGTCGATCAAAATGCGTAGAAAATAAGCATCATGGCGCGCAGGGCAAGATATCAAGCTTTCGGCCAGCGTGGTGTATTCTATTTTTCTTCATACCTCGGTCGTGAGTACGCTTATTAAATACAATAATTAATGACTTACTCATTAATTACATAACAATACAGATAAATTCCATGCAAGCAGCTTTGAGGTTATGTACGTAACAACTATAATACGCGCCACGGATCTAAAAGGTTCGGAAGTTAGTCACAAACCGCGTCGCAAAGGCACATTTTAGAGCCGTCGTGACTCCCACCACCTCCCAGCTACCTGCACGAAACGTGCGCTCGTCGGTGATTGGCCGTAATCGCGCGTTGCCTTTGTCACTTGTCGCTTTCCTGCTTTAAAGTACAGTCGAGTACGCTATTTTCAAGTTGTTATTGTTATTGTAGTTTTGTTGAGTTGCGAGTTTGTAGTTTTTCGACAGACTGTACAAGCGCAAGCCCGCATTCGCATCTAACTTCCGAGCCTTTTAGATTCGTGGCGTGTATTATACAATATGTAATGCTCTCATCCTTATGGTAGGCAATGCTGGTTGGATATTGTTTATTTCTTTTGTTAGTCATCAAAGTATATCGGGAAAACTGTCATAAATTGTTGGATTTTTCATGTCATAAATTTCTAAACCGATTATTTTTTTAACAACTCGGATGTAAAAGTTTAAAAGGAAAAGAATCAATATTAAAGACAGTCTTTATGCCGACACGAACTTCTATATTTATTTTGTTCGACTTGTGGTACGTTTTTCAAATTTTAATTTACCTTCAGAGCACTTTTGGCTTTGAATTATCATGGAAACTATAATAAAATCTTCCCAGAAATGAAACATTAAGAGCTAGTAGCCGTATGACAACACATATTTTAACAAACCTGAAATTTTTATATATTGTTTATAGTAATATTATAAGCCTATATTTATGATGGCAGACATTTCCTCCGGTTGTAACATTCCGGCAGACACAATAAAAGGTTGGCGGGGGCGTCGGTCCACCGGAACCCGCCAAACTACCGAGTTTAAGCACGTTACAAACGCAAACTTCAAAATAAAGGAAAAAACATTCTATTTAAAGATGCATAGGATAACCGTTTTGTTTGGGTGGCCGCAAGCTTTCTTTTCAGCAGGGTTTAAATTTCCTAAATATCCGTGAATTGACCTATTCGCAGATTCATAGAGTTTGAGTGTAACAGGCTCCCATATCGAAGAATCTCGTTAGAGATTCTTTTCTGTGCTAAATTATCTATACTAATATATAAAGCTGAAGAGTTTGTTTGTTTGGTTGGTTGAACGCGCTAATCTCAGGAACTCCTGGTTCCAATTGAAAATTTTTGTTTTGTTGCATAGCCCATTTATCGAGGAAGGCTATAGGCTATATAATATCACGCTACGGCCAATAGGAGCGGAGCATCAATGAAAAATGTTACAAAATGTAACTCAATATTTTTGAACGGTAACTCCGATCATCATGAAATTTGGACACAACATTCTTCTCGGTAAACTAAGATGAATGTGTGTACTCATGTTCCTCCCTTCCCCATTCGTTCATTTGCACCCGGGTGAAACCGAGCGGGACCGCTAGTATAATATAAATTTTATTAATAGCACCTATACCGCTAACTGTAAAATTTGTAAAAATAATCTTTTTCGTGTTCAATTAGTGTCCTTTTTAAAATTTGATTAAACGAATCAATTGAAATTAAATTAGGTTACAACCAATTGAATAAAATCTATCGAAGCAAAAAATTAATTTTTATAAAACAAAAACCCACACACCGTATTATAACACGAAACGAAATATTGGTAAGTGTTTTTATTATAACGTTTAATTCAAAATTGCGTGATTCAATAATAATCATAGCATGAAAGTAATTTATTCATATTTTTAATTAACATGGATAATTAATCTAATAAAAATTCATTACCGCAGTATTTCTCTTTGTGTCATAACAGACGCCATTCGCACCATTACTATTTTCCATCTATCACACTTCCCGTTATTTTTTACATTTTTAAACGTCAACTTAATAGCAATGGGAGAATGAAGGAATTTTAGAACATTGGGATAAGGTAGACAAATTTTGAGCACAGAAGTTTGAAAGGTAATCGGCCATGGCCTTGAATAAGGAACAATCTCGATATTTATCTGGAATTATCGGGGGAATCCATGGAAAACCTCAACAAGATGGCCGGTACAGGAATTACCGTTTCTCGGCGAGAGGCAGCAGGAAAAAGTCCACAGCCACATCTGCCTCCGCCGGGATTCGAATCCGGTACCTCCCGAATGCGAGTCTAGTGCCTCACCACTACGGTACAACGCTCGGTTTAACGTCTGATTATAATCTTCAACAAAGTTTGCCGCTTTGACGACGGTATTCACTATTCCGCTAAGGCTAAAGATGTTTGCCTCCCTTTTTAGAAAAAACCTCACAATTTCTCCACGTAAATTATATATCATTTTACAGATAATTGCTTGCTCTACCGACATTGACAACTAAAAAATTTATTATTGCTTTTGTTTTTGTAAATTAATTAAAATACAGCACGTTGAACAACGTCTGCCATCTGACTGTTTTAATTTTGAAACAACGTCAACACTTCGATCGGTCATCTGACCTTCATATTGTAATACAACAGACACAATACTGCATACTGCCATCTCACGGCTTTAATTTTGAAACAGCGAGCAACGCTGAACAACGTCACAGCAATGCTGCATGATGCCATCTGACGGCTTAGCTCAACGCTTTTGCTACTTGCACCCCTATATGACAATTTTAGTAAAATATTTCTTCGATCTGTCATCTGAGCTTCATATTGTAATACAACAAAAAGAAGAACGTTATAAGCAGTGTGCAAAATTAGAAACGAATTGAATACCTGCAATCATAATATTTAAAAAATAATTTTGTAAAGTGATAATTATTATACTTATTTAGTGCGAATAATTCGCACAGGTCACACTAGTAAATAAGTGGAGCATAGGGCCTCTACGAAAATTTTGAAACCAGTCCTATCCTTTGCCATATTTTTGACTTGAAGCCAGGTAGTTCCTTGTTCCAATAATAGTTCTTCTCCAGGATACTTTTACCTATTTTTATATTCTTCACATCACAGATTGTGTAATATGCAATCCTTTACTAATCACGAAATAACGTATAAACGCTGATAATTTTAGCTGTTTAGAGTCTATAATCTACATTCACGAGAAAATTCGTTCCCTAGTAGCAACAGGGCTAAAAATTGACTCCGTTGAAAAAGAAGCGCGTTATCTCGATTCCTCGGTTCGAATATTCGCGGCTGAAAAGGGGACGACTGTAATTTGTGAAAAGTTAGTGCTTGTTTACGAAAATTTCAAAGTGAGAACAAGTTATGTAGTCAAGGGTTTTTACCTTATTGCAAAAGTCGGTGGAGCGTAAGCTACCTCATAACAATAGAAAGTCCTACAATATTCAGTTTGTCCATGTCCTGAAATCAGAAGTTCTGAAAAGCTCTATCAGAAATTTAAACTCGCTAGACTGATTTCAGCTCGACTAGATCTGATATTGTCAAGTGCGAGTCGGACTCTCACCCCGACGGTTCCGTACAAACTGGTAGGTCCGTTTCTCGACTTTATGTCATAACAGACGCCATTCATACCATTACTATTTTCCATCTATCACACTTCCCGTTATTTTCTATACATTTTTAAACTTTCACTTAATCAATAGCAATGGGCGAATGAAGGAATTTTAGGACATTAAGATCAGGTAAGCAAATTTTGAGCAGAGGAGATTGTCATGGCCTTGAATTCGGGAACCATCTCGATAATTATCTGGAATTATTGAGGGAAACCATGGAAAACGTCAGCAAGATGGCCGCGGTACAGGAATTACCGTTTCTCGGCGAGAGGCAGCAGGAAAAAGTCCCCGCCGGGATTCGAACCCGGTACCTCCCGAATGCGAGTCTAGTGCTCTAACCACTACGCTCGGTGCATTCTGGTAATTTTGATCTTATATCATAAATAAATAATTCACTCTAATAACTGTTTTCATAACGCTCCAAAAGAAGCGTAACTTCAAAAAAGAAGAATATAGGAAAACTATATCAAGGTCGGTTTAATGTTAATTTTATATGATTTCGCAGAAAATTCGGAACCCAAAGAAATGGTGAGACCTCCGGAAAGAAATACGTCGAATAGCCCTAAGGTAAACTATGGAGGCATAAGGTAAACATTGATTTAGAAAAGCATGATGGAGGCTTTTCTAAATCAATGTTAACCTATCAAAAACCCCCCTTAGGGACAGTTCGGCGCATTTCTCACCAGAGGTCTCACCATTCCTTTGGGTTCCGAATAGTCAATTCAAATCAGAACTGACAGCTGCGCCTGCTGAGAACATGGCGGATGCTTAAGCCGCATGTCTTATAAACTTCGAGTAATTGCGGTTGGTATATTTTAAGCCGAAACTCTGCTTTACGACTGAAAATACGTTTCAGATGCACTGAAATCATTGAAAAGTGAACCGAAGCAATTTCTATATAAAAATTTCTATATACTTTCTAAAGTGTTAAAAGATTGCTTTGCGTGGGTTTGCAAATCGAATATTTAAAGTACTTTATGATAGTTTGCGCATCATTATAGAAAAGTAGTTGTTAAAAGTTAAAAAAGACGGACAAGTGCGAGTAGAACTCGCACCATGAGGGTTCCGTACCATTATTTCATGAAAATTAAATTAGTCCGTGTAACAATTATTATTATTATTTAATTCAACATATTTATTAACGTAAGTTTGTAACACGAAAATTATTTAATTCAATACATTTATTAATTTATGTTTTTTAACATGAACACCACTTCCTATAGTTCATACGCTCCGCTGCCATCTTGCCTCTGTTTCTCCATATGACCACCAGGGTACACTAGTGGCGGCGTGGCTTTTACACATATTTTCAAACAGTGTGAAAGCTCGAATTATTTTTTTAAAACCCACATTAATCAATTAACTATGACTTTGTGACGTAGATATAGTTTTCATATATCAAGTGATTATATGTTTCTAGCAATTATGTTATTTTCAAAAATAATTATGAAGATTACAATACGTATGTAGGTATTTATTATCTGATATGATACACGCAGATTCACAATTATTTACAATGCGCTTGCAGATTGCAAGTAAAAATAAAAGCTATCAGAAATCAGATTTGTAATAGAGTATTTTGCATCATGTAAGAAAAAATCTAATAATACATATTCTTGATAGATATATATATTAGATATCGTGTCCATCGATAATAATTAATAAGAAAAAAAAATGTATACATAAACTTGTTGCCATGTTTTTGTCTTATGTATACCTTAACTTTTTTTAATTGCTCTGGTTAGTAATTAATGTTTATTTTCATAATTATTGTTTTAAATAATTTTCAATTTGTACTTGAAAAAGTCTAAATTTATAGACGAAACGTCGTACATTTATAAACATAACTTTTGTCCACAAACCTGCGAATTTTTTCTTATTAATTCTTGATAGACTTTGTAAAAAGGAAACGAGAAATGTTGATTTATTTTCATAATAATGCACCATAAATTATATAATTCAATTTTAATAATTGCATTTTTTAATCTGTTCTTCAAAAGTCTAAGACGCTGTTCGCCATGTTGGATTCCGCCGTGACGTCACTTCGTCTGTAAACTAGCTACGTTTATGTTGTGCTGTGTGTTATTTTGAAGTTCTTTCAAGTTATTATCACGTTTATAGACTTCTATCCTGTATTTTATTGATTTCGCATCATGGAAGATGGTTTCTTACAAGCAGAAAGTACTAATCTACCAAGGATAAATACGTTTAATAAATAAAGTTATACTAACTTGCATACTTACTTACACTGGTAACGTAATAATCATAGCAATCTTAAATATTTTTAATTGTACAGTGTTACTACGGTTACTGTGCACTATCGTTATTATTTACAATCATAATGACGTCACGAATCGTTTTCGCGCGAAAATTCAAAACGATAAATTAAAAGTCGTTTTTATGGCACTATTCGGTTCTAAAATATTATTATAAAAATTGCAGTCCTTCTTCATCACTTTAAAATTCATTTAAAACACTTTTCAAAAAACGGTCTAAGAGCTTATTTTTAAATATCGCGCACACTAGTCAAGCATTAGCCTGCAAAGCCTGCAAAATCAAGCAAGAAATCCAACGGACAAAAACCAGCCTCTAATGAAGTAGTCTTTATGTCAAATAGTAGGCTTAGCTACAAAAAACCCTGAGAACGTTAAAAACTATCCATTCAAATATCAATAGTAACTATATAGTTTTGCAAGTCAGTGAGTGTGGTCATAGTGTTATAATGGCAACATATGAAGAGTTTAGTGTATAATAATATCTGTCTGTCTATGAAGTATATCATTTGAAAGCGTATTTACCCGACTGCGCCAGAAAGAGGGTAATGTTTTTTTTTACAATAATATTTAAAATAAACACACTTGTGATGAAACAATGTTTTATACAGAAGTGGAGGAGCCTCGGTGTCTATAATTTTTAGTATCATCCAAAATTAGCCGACAATTGATATTTTTTTAATTTATATATTTACTATTTAACCTCCTTAGGAAAAGAATGTTCATAAATCCTTTTTTGATGCTCACCTACGTTATATAAGGAACTTCTGTGCAAAATTTCATGCTTGTAGACCTATCGGTCTAGGATGTGCGTTGTGTATCAATCAGTCAGTCAATGTTTAGAGTTTTATTAAGTAGATATAAAATCTATACAAATATTATAAAGAGAAAATATTTGTATATTTTTGTTTGAAATGAATAAACTCAAAAACTACGGTACCAATTTTAAAAATTATTTCATTAATAGAATGTCACATAATACATTATCACTAAGTAACATAAGCTATATTGTTAATCGAGTTAAATTAGGGATCCCTATACGAAAACTCCAATAATGTAACCCAAGGTGTAAGAAAGTTAAAGACACCGCGCTGCGAAAATCTATACTAATAAGCTGAAGAGTTTGTTTGTTTGTATGTAGGAGGTAATCTCCGAACCTACTCATTCGATATCAAAATTGTTTTCACTAATATTTAGAATGGACCTTCAGGATGGATACAGGCTATATATTATTGCGTTTAAGTAAAAGCGCTTTTTGTGGAGAGCAATTTTGCAACGCTATTCGACGAAAAAATGGCGACAATCTACAAAATCGGGCGAACCCGAACCGGACGGCTTGTATTATTATTAAACGTGATATATTTGTACGTATATTTTTTCAACACAATCAGCAGTAAGCTTTTAGAAATAGATAAAGCGCGTTAATTAATTACAACATATACAATATTTAGCGAAAGTTGTTACTTTTAAGGTCCATATAAAGCCCATTATCTAAACTTATATAAAGTTCCGGGAAAAGCACACTCAAATTAAAATCTAATTAACAGTAATTATTATTTCTCCACATTATACCAAATATTGGCCGCGCGTCTGTATCTGTTGGCTTTTGTTTCTGTCACGCTCATTTGTTTCGACGTCAAAAAAGAGACAGATGAACAACGCACAACTTACTGTTGAACATTAACAGTTGCAGAATGGGCATCGCATAGGGCCATAGGCGGAGTGAACATATTTTCAATAAAATCAAAAGAATATTTATTTTTTAGGGTTCCGTACCTCAAAAGAAAAAAAAGGATCACTTTGTTGTCTGTCTGTCTGTCGAGACTTTTGGGAATCAAAACCTATAGAGTACTTCCCGTTGACCTTGAATCATGAAATTTAGAAACAAGCAATGTTTTATAGCACAAGTAAAGGAGAAAAATCCAAAAACCGTAAATTTGTAGTTTCGTCACAGAAAAAAATAATATTTTTAAACCGCAACAACATGCCACGCATGTACACAATAAGTTCTAATACAAAACAAGCGATTATACAACACAATATGAGAACTCTCGCATACAACACGGTACGACAACTAGTTATCAGATATAGCCACGAGATACAATACAATTTAGTACATCTGAACTCATTGCAATTACACGCTTAGTTGGCAAACTGACCGCGACGTTTGTCGATGTATGGAGACACCAGTTTTCCAACGGCTAAGCGGGAAAAATCTTCGAGACTCGATTCCCGTCATGGACGAATTATTTACATACCTACAAGTTTGTACGGCATCCTTGGTGCGCGAGCCCGGCTCGCAATTGGCCGACTTTTTCAGTTACTAATATAGTATAGGTCAGATCATATACTTTAAAAAATTCCCTAAAAGTTCCCTAAAATATATTTTTTTGGTTTATTTTTTTGCAAATGTCATATGCTGCGCAGTAGCGAAATAACCGCAAACGCTCTGCCAGATTCGCCCATTGATAAAATACTGTTTTTTTTATTATTTCAGCTTTCCCAAAATACATACCCTAAATTCGTCGCCAGCTCTTAGCCTATAAAGATTTGAATGCGGGATTATCCAAATGAATCATAAATGTGACGTATTAAATAAAAAATTATCCGAAATCATACCTGACTCAAATTATAATATAGATACCGATTGATAGTATTTGTCGCCGTCATTATAAAGATAAATATTTGTCAAGAAATTTATTTCAAATAACTTTTTATTTCCTGTCATTTTAATTGTCAATAATAATGTGTATTGCGTTATTACAAACACGGTTTTTTCGGAATATTATGTTTGAAGTTTCCTTTAAACTAAATAAATACAGACTAAATAAATAAATTTCGCCCTGTTGTCTAGATGTCGCCTTCACTTGTGTGCGTTGGATTAAACGTCCAACGCACACAAACGGAACGTCGTCCCATAAAAGTGTCACGCCAATTGCACTCCCAACCAAACGCGTCATTGGATGTTTTACATAATACAACAAATCACACCTTTAGAATTACAATGACATAACTGCAAAGAATGCAATATTGAGTTGAGTATGACAAACACCTTATATCGAAAGCAACATTGACTCTCATCATAATAACAACTAATGTTGCTAGATGGCAGTGGTGTCGATGTGAAATTGAGCAGGTCTTGAAAACAACAACGTCTGATTGGCCGGTTGCTCGCGGGGATAGTGGGACGAGCTAGTTGCTCAGCAGTGCTACAACGACGCAACGGTAATTATGCCATTATTTTTTTATTAAATTTAGAAAGAACATCACTTAATTGTTAGATGTGTCATAATACATATTACAAGTTTACTTCAAATTAAATTAATTTTAATAGAACATTGTAGGCACCCTGCATTTTGAAAATTTATACAATAAAAAAATATAGTTTAAAAAAAACTAAAAAACACGCTTTATATCGAACTAAAAAGTAAAACATACTTTTTTTAAGCTTATTTTAAAAAAAAATATTTGTTTACTTTTTAGTTAGATATAAAGCGTGTTTTTTAGTTTTTTTTTAAATTATATTTATTTTTCACTTTTTAGTTTGATATAAAGCGTGTTTTTTAGTGTTTTTTAAACTATATTTATTTTTAAACTATATTTATTTTCCACTTTTTAGTTCGATTTATTGTCAAAAATTTGCCGAAAAAAAAAACAAATTTTTTATTTCGGTGTGGACGGGATTAGAACCCACGACCGGTGAATTCGAGAGTTGACGTCAGCGAAGACTGGCGCCTTAGACCGCTCGGTCAATGAATGCTCTTACAGTAGTGACATAACATACTAACAGTAATAAACCACTTGCTGTAGTCCAAACGAGGTTACAAACAAACATACATACATAAAAACTTACAAGTGAAACTAATATGTAATAACGAAATATTAAATTAATATATTTAACCTGCATAAAAGTATAAATATAGGTACCTAAAATTTTAAAAACGTAAACATTAAATAAATAATGTCTTCATGAAAAAAGTTATGGAAAAAAATAAAATTTTCAAGTGCGTTTTTTTCGAATTGATGGTATTTGCACTTACGTCATTGTAATTCTAAAAGCGCGGAATGTGCGATTAGAGCCCGTTTTAAAGCATTGTGAAATTGTGAAATGAACTATACTTATTGGTCAAACTAAAAGAGCTCTTAAAACAAGAATAAGAAACCACAAAAACAACTATAAATACCTGATAAGCAAAAACATAAATTCGAATACGACCACAAACTTAATAGGGATAATATAAAAATTTTAGATACCTAATGAAACAAATTTCTTGAATTATTATTTTTTCATTGTCTGAAAAATTGGTCGATAATTTTATTTATTGAAAAAATTCATTGATATCTTTACCAAGACGCTGGCCACTTTATAATATTGACAATCTTGGGAAAACAAAAGATAAATTAATGAATTATTTTATATGGAGTCGGAGCCCCCCCTCCCCGTCGCGTCGTGACGCAACAGTGCGGATCGCTGTATCAATTCTTGTTTTCTCCCACACATGTAATAAAAATACGCGATCTGTTCGGACGCCAGGCGTCGTTATTACGAACCGGTAAATGCCGATGGCCGGCGTACTTTTTTATATAAAATGCACACTCCAAACTCTTCCATCTTCACAGACAAGTGAATCACATTAACGGAAACATAACAATAACGTTATAACAAGTGAAACACGTGCAGCTGTGCATTTCGAACTGAAGCGCGGATTGTAAAAGTTTAATAATAGTGTTTTTAAAAAACCGTACTCGTGAAAATTAACATTTGTGTTATATAAAAACATGGATTTTACTAAAAAAGAGAAGAAGCATAAAATCAAATTTTGAATTTAAGTTCATGGAGTAACGCGCTTATTTTATAAATATAATATTAGAGTATTTATTTAATAAAGTTATCGAAATTTTATATATTTGTGTACGGTTTTGTTGACTTATAAAGGAAGGTAAGTTATTAAGTGCTTTGAAATTTTAATTTAGTTCTTATATTAAATTTGAAAGTAATCATATATATATGTTAATTTTATCTCTGTTTGGCCCAAAGGACCCCGCACAAACCTTATTGGTTCTCGGTTAAATTGATCGAAAATGGTTTAATTTTATAGTTTAAAGGTCACTAAGAAAAAGTGTCCGTGGGCGCATAGCCTAAAAGCCAATAGATTTTTAGCTACAGATATGTTTAGCTACATTTTAGATATAGGGATATCTATTGAATTCACAAACATGTTCCATACTCAAATTTTGTGCTGTTTTTTTAGAAATAGAAAAATAGTCAAAAACTTGATAATGTTGGAAGGTGTCATCCTGTATAAAATAATAATGTCATATTCGAAAACATATTTTTAGAGTGTAGGATTTTTTAAGATTGTGAATTCAATTGATATCCGTATATATCTAAAATCTCGCTAAACATATCTGTAGCTAAGAATCTATTGGTTTTTATAGGCTATGCGCCCATGGACACTTTTTCTTAGTGACCTTTAAACAATAAAATAAAACCATTTCCGATCAATTTAACTGAGAACCAAATCCCATAAGGTTCGTGCGAGTTCCTTTAAACACCGTAAAGTTAAAAGTAAAAACACGTCTTAGGAATAATTTCATTATTACTTGTTGAACCACAATTTTAAATTTTCAATTTTTTATATTTCATTTTAGTTTTTCAAGTTTATGTTGTAGCGATTAAAAAGAAGTAAAATTATTTTAGTTTTTTTCTCGACCACAGAACTAAGTCAAATGTAATTTAAATAATTTTGGTCAATATACCGTCTTTAAAGGCGGAGCTAGCGAGTCTAAGCCCAGGGGCCCGCACTCATCCAGGGACCCCAGTCAAGCTCCAATAACCCAAGTTTTGAACTATTTCTTTATGATGATTTAAAATAAATAAAATGCAAAATTATAGATTGAAAATATAAATTATGATATGGAAAAAATAAAAAATAACTTTTTAATTAAAACGGTAACATTAAAATATTTAACTTATTTATCAAGTATCGGTATAAATCGAATTCTTTAGGAGAGGAGGCGCTATGATTGGCGTGGGGTCACTCAAACTTCAAAGACCACACTAATTTTAGTTAAATTAATTAAAACATATAAGCTCAGTAAAATCAATTTCCCTTTCAAATAAACTAAATCTAATCAATTTAGACCAAGGGTGAAGTTCAACCTTTTTTATTTCCCTGGGCCATATTGCAGGAAGAAGACATAATGTTTAGGGCCACAAGTATATTAAAATAGCTGACGATATATATAGCGACCCGGTCCGACTTCGCTCGAATTTGTAAATTGCCACCGTTTTTTCGTCGACTTACGTTGTAAAATTGATAATCAGGAAAAGCTAATCTTTGATTAACGTCTGATTAGAACTCTTCAATAAATAAAATTATCGACCAATTTGTCTGAAAAATTGGTCGATAATTTTATTTATTGAATAATCAGGAAAAGCGGGTATAGTAAGCTATTCTTTAAAGATAGACACATGCCATCGCGGACTTTTCTGTAGACCTATAAAAGAGGAACAATTCCACCATACATTGTTTTATTACTCAAAGGAATTAGGCAGCGTTTTCGATGAAAGCTTCCAGACATCTTCACCAATCATCGTCATATTTCAACCAATTTACACGAAACATTAATGGATTATACATATAAACCTTCCTCGTTTATCGCTCTTTCTATTAATGAAAACCGTATGAAAATCCGTTCGGTTGTTTTTGAGTTTATCGCGTTCAGGACTTTTTAGACTTAGTGCTGTAGCAAGTTTTGTTACATTAACTATCTCTCTCTTGTAATATTGTCAAAATTAGTTTTCCTTAGCTACGCTAGAAAAATGAATGCTGTTATTTTGGAAAAATTAATTGATTAATTTCTTCTCTAGAGAAAACATCATTTTACCAAATCATATATATTAATACGCTAAGGTTAAAGATGTTTGCCTCCCTTTTTAGAACAAAACCTCACAATTTCTCCACATAAATTATATATCATTTTACAGATAATTGCTTGCTCTACTGACATCGACAACTAAAAAATTTATTATTGCTTTTGTTTTTGTAAATTAATTAACAGCAACGCTGAACAACGTCTGCCATCTAAAGGCTTTAATTTTGAAACAACGTCAACACTTCGATCTGTCATCTGACCTTCATATTGTAATACAACAGACACAATACTGCATACTGCCATCTGACGGTTTTAATTTTGAAACAGCGAGCAACGCTGAACAACAGTAATGCTGCATGATGCCATCTGGCTTAGCTCAACGCCTTTGCTACTTGCGCCTCTATATAACAATTTTAGTAAAATATTTCTTCGATCTGTCATCTGAGCTTCATATTGTAATACAACAAAAAGAAGAACGTTATAAACAGTGTGCAAAATTAGAAATGAATTGAATACCTGCAATCATATTTAAAAAATAATTTTGTAAAGTGATAATTATTATACTTATTTAGTGCGAATAATTCGCACAGGTCACACTCGTTATTTATAATTCAATTAAATCGTTTTTTTTAAGTAAGAACTTAATAGTGCTTACAATGCATTCCTCTCGATACAAGCTTTCCGATGACTGCGTTTTTTTATGATTCCGGGCACATTTTGTAATTTTTACGATTTTTACTTACGTTCCGGCGACGATATTTATTGTCTCACTTTAGCTCGTGGTAGTCCTCTGGGAGAATAGAATATTTCATGTTAAAAAACAATTTCATTAGAACCCTTTTTAAGGTCTGTACTTCCCACTGAAAATGTTATCTATTAGAGTCTCATATTTCCATTTTTGTTTGAATGTATAACGCTCCCCTAAAATAGGTACGCCACTGGAATATTTGATGCCGTGCACATTATAAACAGGTGAAGACATATTTACAAATCAAATAATACTTTAAATGTTTGTATCTTAATTCGATTTGGAGATCGCTTTTCTATACAGGTGATTAAATTGAATTTTGAAATAGTATTTATTTTTCTTTACTCAGTTGGTAAGTGACAGCAAATTTCTACTTCGTATATATTAGGGCCGCTGCACACGAGGCTAGAAACACTGCTTGGACTTTTGCTGGCGGGCAGGCTGGGTACGAAGCTGGAAATGACGATACTGCGGGCTCGCCTGGTAGCTCACAAGATAGATCTTAAAATTAGAACAGGGACTATTTATCTTGCTAGGTATGAGCAAGAACCAATCAGGAAGCAGTATCTTGTCACGCGGGCGACTTGAACAAAACGCCCACAAACCAACATGGCGTCATTCTGATCAGAATCTGATAACAGACACGTTTTGCTCTGTGTTTATATTTGAACTGTCACAGCGCGCGCACCAGATTTATTCACAAAACTAGCTTGAAAAGACGTCTCGTGTGAAGCGAGCACATAACAGCAATCAAGAAAACCAGCGCTGGAAAACTAGTAGGCAAATCTAGCAAGGAATCTAGCAGCGTTTCTAGCCTCGTGTGCAGCGGCATTCACTCGAAATCTCAACCTTCTATAGGTCGAAATATTCAGCCATTTCCGAACATATTTCCCTCCATAACTCGAAAAAATAAATTGGTTCTCTGTATCTCGAACATAGCAACTCAAAATTAGTGAGAGAATTGATCTTAACCTCTCCAAGTCGAATATTTCTTTACAAAATTCGCCTAAGTCGAAACCTTTCTTAAGTCGAAAAATCAACAACTCGAATTTTTCGGCGTCTCCCTTAAAAATCGAGGTTCTACTGTATTATTTATTTTATTTTAAATTTAATTTGTTATCCGGATTATAGCTTTGTTTAATAATAATAATAATGCGTTTAACGTCCGTTTCTCGACTTTATGTCATAACAGACGCCATTCGCACCATTACTATTTTCCATCTATCAACACTTCCCGTTATTTTCTACGTGTTTAAACTTCCACTTAATCAATAGCAACGGGCGAATGAAGGAGTTTTAGGAAATTAGGATAAGGTAGGCAAATTTTAAGCATACGAGTTAGACAGGTAACCGCTCATTGCCTTGAATAAAGAACCATCTCGATATTTATCTGGAATTATTGACGGAAACCACGGAAAACCTCAACAAGATGGCCGAGTACAGAAATTACCGTTTCTCGGCGAGAGGCAGCAGGAAAAAGTTCCAAGCCACATCTGCCCCCGCCGGGATTCGAACCCGGTACCTCCCGAATGCGAGTCTAATGCTCTCACCAATACGCCACCCAGATCGATTATAGCTTTGTTTATCAGAGCGAAAACGATATCGACAAAATACAAGGTATTGCATTTGTGCCACGTAGTTACGCTGCGAAAATTCTAACGTCACACATTTACAAACTAAATTATAAATAACGAGATTATTCTAGGTCATATAGTCACAATCCTTCAGGTAAATCACAAACTTGTTATCAGAATAAATAAAAAATATTTATCTCGTTTTGGTAGGCCATGTGTTTGCGTAGTATTACAAGGATTACGTATATTCTAATGTAAATATTTTTTTAATAAATCATAATAATGACTATTTTTTGCGCAATAATAAGAACAATATACGAAACATAATATTGAACAGCCGAAAAGGTGACAAAAAACTAAAATAATGATAGTTCTGTTCCAACCTGGCTGCGAACGGCAACAGAGCCGTTACAGTCATGCGCAGTAGCTAAAACGTGCGTTCCAAAACAGCATACAAACAGTTTTATTCGGCTACTGCGCATGAAAAAAATCAGAAAACGGTGAATTTTTATGATTTGAAATATTTTCCAAGCAATCGATTTTTATTAACACGTAGCGCCTTTCAAAAATGAAAACTATACCCAGATAGACAAGTTAATAGAAAAAGGGTAGTATTTAAACGAGTGACTGTAAATTACAATTTTGGGTGAAAAAAAAAATCAATTTGGGTTACTGTATTACTTAGTGAGCGACTGACTGCGCGTGACGAGAAAATAATAGTTGGGTGACTAAATTACTAAGTGAGCGACTAATTACTAAGTGAGCGACTAAATTACTAAGTTGTTAATAGTTAATTGTTTGAATAGAACTGCGTTTTCTAAAAATATATATTTAATTGACTGTCAATTAAATATACATTTTTTAGAAAACGCAGTTCTATCCAAACAATTAACTATTTAATTCGCATACCCCGTAATCGTTCACCCCGGAATTGTTTTTTTAAAAACTCCACATTTGCCTCTTCGCGTTTCACTGCGAGACAATTCGCATACCCCTTTATCGTTCACCCCGGAATTATTTTTTTAAAAACTCCACCTTTGCCCCTTCCCGTTTCACTGCGAGACAATTCGCATACCCCTTTATCGTTTACCCCGGAATTGTTTTTTTTAAAACTCCACATTTGCCCCTTCCCGTTTCACTGCGAGACAATTCGCATACCCCTTTATCGTTTACCCCGGAATTGTTTTTTTTAAAACTCCACATTTGCCCCTTCCCGTTTCACTGCGAGACAATTCGCATACCCCTTTATCGTTCACCCCGGAATTGTTTTTTTAAAAACTCCACATTTGCCTCTTCCCGTTTCACTGCGAGACAATTCGCATACCCCTTTATCGTTCACCCCGGAATTATTTTTTTAAAAACTCCACATTTGCACCTTCCCGTTTCACTGCGAGACAATTCGCATACCCCTTTATCGTTTACCCCGGAATTGTTTTTTTTAAAACTCCACATTTGCCCCTTCCCGTTTCACTGCGAGACAATTCGCATACCCCTTTATCGTTCACCCCGGAATTATTTTTTTAAAAACTCCACCTTTGCCCCATCGCGTTTCACTGCGAGACAATTCGCATACCCCTTTATCAAAAAAAGCGGTGGTTTTCAATCAAATGTGAGTTTTAAGTTGTCGTTTCAAAGTGAAAAAAAAATAAAAAGTAAAAACAAAAGAATATATTATCTGCTTCAAAATTACCGAAGGCATTCTAGTCGCTCACTTAATAATTTAGTCGCTCACTTAGTAATTTAGTCACCCAACTATTATTTTAATATCTCAAGTTATTAAGACAGTATCTCATCACCAGTCACCAAATTTGTTTTTTTATTCGACTGTTTTATAATTCCCCATAGAAAATTTAGTGTAGATATACTTACATAAATATATAGGTATGTATACATACATAAACAAACAATTTTATCTGAGAGAAATTGATATAATAGAAAGATGCGTAGAAAGACGCTTATGTACAGTACATAAAAGCGCTCGCGATTATATTGTAATTATCTATCGAAAATCATTATCTTTTTGTAAACGAAATTTACACTCCAATTACAAATCTTGTTTACGTAATCAAGAGGGCATAAACCCGAACACAATATGGTTATATTGTCTTGTTTTTGAAATTCGCAACACTTCCGCATTTTGTACATTTAAAGTGTATAATGTATATATATTGTAACAAAGCTGTTCTATTTCGTGGTGGAAAATATTTATTTATAATAGTGAAACGTTAACTAAAAAACTAAAAGCACTTCTCTATAACGTCACAACAGATTCTAAATAATAATATAAAAGAATAAGTAATAAAGAATGCAAAGTCACTATTTATGTACACGAAATATTTACAACACAGGAACACACCAAAATTTATTTAGCACACTTATTTACACAGTTCATTAAATACAGCAGTTACCTCAGTACTGTTGACGGTACTGACTATCAATTTATGTCACAACTATTTGAAGATTGTTAACTCGATGAAGCACAATGTCCACTGAGCTATCGCGGCGGTATATATATGCGCTGGATAGTTCTTTCTTTTCTTGCATTCATTATTGTTTGGAATTTGGCAACAAAACCTTTTTACCTACGCATATTGTTATTGTTTGAACAATCAATCCGATTGCTGTCTCACAACAATCCGTGTGCCATTGCTAGAATAACAAGTCAATTGTTGTCCCACAGCAATCTGTGTGTCATTGTTAGAATAACAAGCCTTGCTGCCCCACAACAATCCGTGTGTCGTTGTTAGAATAACAAGTCGATTGTGGTCCCACAACAACCTGTGTGTCATTGTTAGAATGACGAGCCGATTGTTGTTTCAAAAAATTCTTTGTCGTCGCCTGCTGGGGGAGGTCTCTGTTACACTATGTACAAAGTGATTAATTTTGTCGTCGACGTACAAAGGACTGCGTGTACTGAGTTCGTTTTTTATTATCTTTGCTTAGAGAATTTTATAGCCGGGTCGCTTTAGCTTCTCCGTCGGTCCTAGACATGTGCCGAAATAACAGCCCTTGATTTGTCTTTTCATTAATTTTCTTTTTTTTTTGTAATTTAGTCCCTTCGGACCTGGCGGTCATTTCAATGGATATAACGCGTGTAATTTAAATCAGCGTAATTAAATCTATACTAATATATAAAGCTGAAGAGTTTGTTTGTTTGTTTGTTAGAACGCGCTAATCTCAGTAACTACAAGTTCGAATTGAAAAATGTTTTTTTTGTTGAATAGCCCATTTATCAAGGAAGGCTATAGGCTATATAATATTACGCTACGACCAATTTTATCCGTTCATCCGTTTGACCAGTATCGTGTCCACAGAAAAACAAACTAGCAAACAGACGTTCTTCTGTGATTGGTCGAGCGGAACGACCAATCACGGAAGAACGAACTACGACCGAGCAGAGAACACCGCAACAAGCTGAGCATAAAAGAAGAGAGAACACCAGTCAGCTATATACTTGCCTGTGAGTCGTCAAAGAGTCTTTGATCATGTCTACCGCAGATGTGGACGCTACGTCAGGTAGACATACCAACGGACCACGGTCTGCAGGCCCGGAAACAAAGAAAATTTTAAACTTTCCTCTTTATGTAAGAGTATAGAGAGTGATGAGTATTTGGAAGGAATTCCGTGGCATAAGGATCGAAAATGAAGCAATACTGAGATTATTTTAAACTTGCATTTAATACTAACGTTTCGATACGTTATTGCTTCATTTTCGATCCTTATGCCACGAAATTCCTTCCAAATACTCATCATTAACTTCAACGGATCACAGTTACTCTATTAATTGAATAGAGTCAATCTTAGTATAGAAAGTGACGTCACAAAACAGTCTGTATTCGATGCTCATCTTTTACGTGTAAATCATCAAACAATTGTGATAATGATGACACGGCAGTAACGCAACCCGTTACCTGCCCACATGTTAATCTCATTCGCTACACATACGCGATGCGTCGTTGTTTCATGATATACCTAATAGCTGATTGGCTAATGTCGATACGCGTCTATCAGATCATTTTAACCGTCAGCTATGCGTGATGGATTCATTTTTAATTTGTATTTCCTGTACAAGTTTGCTAAAAATGTCATCCAAGTTTAGTATAATAAATAATAATCTCGGATAACAGTATGTTGCATTTCGAATGAATCATTTAAGGCCGCCGCGGATTCCAATGTCCACATACAGCGAGAGCTGTTTTCTAAATGAATTGTACAGAAATTAGTTTAATAAAAACAAATAAAATCGTGACATTATCGATCAATTTTTTCAGACTGTATATTAGAGCTGTAATAAACCGTATGTATTCGTTACTGAGTAACGGGTATATCGTCTGACTCGAAGTAACGAATCGTTACTTACAAATTCATTTCATTACTCGCATTTGTCGTATCCATATCAGTTCGTCTCGTTTGATACGGTTATACGTTATACGAACGAAGTCATACCTTATCACGTATGCGGCGCGCCTCGATGCGATGGTACATGCTTGATGCTGTTAGTACACGATTGTATATGTCGTATGAAAAGTAACGAGTAACGTAACGATGCGAAAGTAACGAGTACTGGTTCTTTAAGTAAGGAATACATACGGGTGCACAATTTCTCGTTACTTTTACAGCTCTACTGTATATTGAAAAAAATTATAAAAGAAGATTGACTCTATTCAATAAATAGAGCAACTGTGATCCATTGAAGTTAATGATGAGTATTTGGAAAGAATTCCGTGGCATAAGGATAAAATCTCAGTATTGCTTCATTTTCGATCCTTATGCCACGGAATTCTTTCCAAATACTCATCAAAAAATTATAAAATTATAAATCAATAATTCAATAGATGATGTTTCGGTCCGGATTTGGACCTTCTTAATAATCTAACAAATATAAAAATCAATTAGTATAAGTAGTCATGGATATCTAAGTACCTACAAAGAAAAAAATTCACTAAAAACAAAATATTATTTCAAAATAATAATATTTTGTTTTTAGTGAATTTTTTCTTTCTTTCTAGGTACTTAGATATCCATGACTACTTATTAAAAATTGTTTGTTATTAATTTTTCATTATTATTTCAAAAATAAAATATTCAATCTTAATTCTATTAGAAAATAAGTAGATACCTACTAATTCATTTATATATTTTTTAGATTATTTCTAAAGAAAGTCCAAATCCGGACTAAAACGTCATCTATTTATTTATAATTTTACAATTTTTTGTCAATACACAGTCTGAAAAAAATTGGTCGATAATTTTATTTATTTGAATAGTTCTATTCAGACGTTAATCTAAGATTTTAGTCTATAATTGTACTGTTTTAAAGATTCCTAGAGTGAATTTTCAGTTTTCAAATTTTTTTTTGTCGGAAATAACCGAAATAAAGATGTACAGTGTACATCATATATTTAATACTCTCTATATTGCTAGCAAAGATCGGGAGAAAGACTTAAACACTACGCTGCAGACATTTATACGCCTGTCTCACGTATTATACTCTGAGTCTCATGCGCATGTCCGTGAATGGATGCGCGTCAGTTGCATATATTTAATATCCTCTATATTGCTAGCAAAGATCGGGAGAAAGACTTAAACACTACGCCGCAGACATTTATACGCCTGTCTCACGTATTATACTCTGAGTGTCATGCGCATGTCCGTGAATGGATGCGCGTCAGTTTGCACATAGAACTAAGCCTAGAAAGGGAGGTGGCTTGCTCTATTCCACTTACTAATTGCCCCACTACAGACGCGACACTTGCGCACAACGAGTCAAGTAACACGAAAGAGATAGAAAACCGTCATTTGCTGTCTCACTTCATGGGCCACGCTTTCACTTACGGCAACTAGCAATATAGAAGTTATTAAATATATGATGCACACGGTATGTAAAAAAAACTGAAGTTAAAGTAATATTTCGTAAATAAAAATTAAACTTATCGCTATAATTGAAAACATAACGTCAGCCGCTGTTGTGCAACAAATAACAAAGCCGCACCTTCACAATGGCGACAGATATCGATATGTTTTATTGAATATAAGTATAGGCATTACCAAAACCATAACCAACTATGTATTATTATTCTCCGAAATAATTAACAATAACTGCGGGTATTAAATAAAACAATAGGCGCTTCAATTGCGTCAATAAAATATTTACGCAATGCAATTTCGATAATTATTTAGTATTATCGATGATTTGCAGTATGCCTTCACCATATGAACCCGTACTCCCACCACATGAACGTCTCGTCAAATGCGCTTACAAAATAAAAAAATATTTTAAGCCGGTTTACACAAAGCTTCGAAAATTGACTCGCGTGTTTTCTCAGAAGAAAAATAATAGGTATAGTATATTCGATTACCTCTACAGTTTCAATAAAATGTTTAATGCCTCTGAGGTCTGCGAGGTATGCAGAAAAATTCCAGTCAGTTGGGACCATTCTAACTTCAAAATGTTGACATTTGATATAGTATAATAAAGAAATTTCTGATGTCGCGTGAAGTGACGCGGGTAAGGGCTAGTATTAAATATATTTGCTATTCGTTGGCATGGTAACATATGCAGGTGTTTTTTAATTGAGCACAGATACTTAAGGAGGTTGAGCCGTTTTACGAAGATAAAGAAAAAAATCTGAAATAAAGTTTTTTTAATAGATTTTTTTATGACTAAATTTTCTGTAAAAAAATTGGTTGTCTGTAAAGTCGGTTTACGGACGATAGTTTTACGTGATAACGTATTCCGTAATACATAACCTAAATTTATATAATAATTATAATAATTCGAATCTATGATATTGCATCTTTCGCTTCAAATTTAGGTTAATTTTATTTATTTAAAATACTCACCATATAATATTTCTTAATAAATAATAAATAATATATTCTTCCGTATTTATTTTAAGTCTCAAAGATTAGCTGTCATAATATTTATAAAACAATTGTTTCACTGTTTATAATATAAAATTCCAAAACCTACTTACAATATTTAAGTATTTTCATACGTCAAAAAATTGATTTTTATAATGATAAAATTTGTAAGAAAACGATTTTTTCGAGAGATGAGACCTAGCTAAAACGATTTTTTGCCCCCCAAAATCCCTTTTCAGTAAATTTCATCCAAATCGTTAGGGCCGTTTTCGAGAAAAGCACGCACAGGGTCAGGCGGAACGTTACGCGTTACGCGTTACGAACGTTAGGAACGTTACGTTACACTTTTTCGAACATGCAGCCGGTGTTTTATCAATTTATAAGATTGGTGATTCATCAATTTATAAGACGTTATCACGTCAAAAATCCAAAACCATTACGAGATTTATAAAGTTAAATATTAAAAAAAAACTTTTACATGTAGTCTTATGGAAAATATGTCAACCTAGTATGCAAACGGTACATTTATATTTTTTGCAAATAACCAAATAATGTCAGCAATTCCGAAAACTAATTATGTAAACCATCGATGTCTTACGTATATTTTAATATTTTTTCCAATTTAATTAGAAGACTTTTAATCAATAAAAAAAATTATTAAACCTTAGCACTTTTCGATTATGGACTTTTATTCTTGACAGTTTTAACAATTTAACTGAATTTTCAACTTTTTAATGATTTAATTTTAATTTTTATTACTTCTAATTTCTTTTTTTTTAATTATTAATTGCGAAAAATATGTAAAATACAGATATTTATATAAATTTATTTTTTCTAGCCTAACTTTGTACAAAAAATTCAAAAGTTAGTCCATTAAGTAAAATACTGAAATAATTAATTAATATTAAAAAAAATATTTATTTATGCCTTTATGACGATAATTTATTGGTATCCTCGACTTATAACCTTTTATAAAAATGTATTATGGAAAAGTTCCCATTTAGAATTTGACTTACTTTTGATTGGGACTGTAACGGATCAACCTCCTTAACGGTGTGAATCCTTGGGTGATTTTAAGAAGAATATATGTCCTGAACCTCTTAAATTTTGAGTTACGGGGTGTTAAAGTTTTAAGAAAAATATAACTTCTTACCATAATTCTCTTATCACTCTTAGATGTTCTTACGCAATTTTGTGCACACCTTTGACCTGTATCGTGTTCACAGACTGACAAACAAACGCACAGAGTTTTTCTAAAAATATGTTTTTTGGATTCGGGGGATCTCAAAACGAAAAAATATTGTAAAGTGATTTTTGACCTAAACTAGTACCATTCCCGACTTGTGGTTTGGAATGGTAAAAAAACAAAAACAGTTTCGCTGGTTGTAAAGGAATACAGATACAAAAATAAAATAAATAATGTTGATCAGTAGACTTTTGTACGCTCAGAACTCCTCGGGCACTATATGCAGTTATTGAGAATTGCATTCTATAGATTATTAAAGAAGCGAAAAGTCGTTTGTTGTAAATACAAAAAAAAAATATAGAATTCTGCAACATTATTTCATATGTGCATACCTACTATAGAAAACAAAATCCGCTTAGTATTGTAAATTTTGTACTTTTCAATTTCTCTATCTAACTGAAAACATATTACGAAAAATGTATCAACCAGATTTTAATATATAAGTAATAAAAGCTTTAGAAATAAAATATCTTGTAATTTGAAACATCCCGTCTGGTTTGAACAAAACCGTACAGTCAACTCTCTTCAAGAACGACGACATAAGATCCAAATCACCACTCTTTTATCAGCGAAGCAGTAACAAATCTAAAAAAATTGGTTGTCTGTAAAGTCGGTTTACGGACGATAGTTTTACGTGATAACGTATTCCGTAATACATAACCTAAATTTATATAATAATTATAATAATTCGAATCTATGATATTGCATCTTTCGCTTCAAATTTAGGTTAATTTTATTTATTTAAATTACTTACCACCTATAATATAATTGTTTTTTTTAACTTTCTTTCTTTCGTATTTATTTTAAGTCTCAAAGATTAGCTGTCATAATATTTTGAAAACAATTGTTTCACTGTTTATATAAAATTCCAAAACCTACTTACAATATTTAAGTATTTTCATACGTCAAAAAATTGATTTTTATAATGATAAAATTTGTATGAAAACGATTTTTTCGAGAGATGAGACCTAGCTAAAACGATTTTTTGCCCCCCAAAATCCCTTTTCAGTAAATTTCATCCAAATCGTTAGGGCCGTTTTCGAGAAAAGCACGCACAGGGTCAGGCAGAACGTTACGAACGTTACACTTTTTCGTGCATGCAGCCGGTGTTTTATCAATTTATAAGATTGGTGATTCATCAATTTATAAGACGTTATCACGTCAAAACATATTCTTTGAAAGGAATTAAGTACAGATTGTCGGTCGAACTTTTTTGTGTTGCCAAACACTCTTAGATTTGAATCGCATGTCTTTACGAGGTAATCGCGCAGGATTTGTTTTGCCTGTGACATCATTGTGCCTATTTACTGCATAAATAATTTATCTTTTTTGACGTGATAACGTCTTATAAATTGATGAAACACCGGCTGCATGCACGAAAAACTGTCACGTTCCGAAAAAGTGTCACGTTCCGAAATGTGTCACGTTCCGAAATATGTCACGTTCCGCCTGGATATTCGAGCGGAATACGTTATCACGTAAAACTATCGTCCGTAAACCGACTTTACAGACAACCAATTTTTGACGTGATAACGTTTTATAAATTGATGAAACACCGGCTGCATGCACGAAAAAGTGTCACGTTCCCAAATGTGTCACGTTCCGAAATGTGTCACGTTACGCCTGGATATTCGAGCGGAATACGTTATCACGTAAAACTATCGTCTGTAAACCGACTTTACAGACAACCATGTTTTGAAGTAAAACTTCTTTACGCACGCTTGACTTGGGGAGTAAGCTGGTGAATGCGTGACGAGAGATTTACGGAAGTGTGATCGGGCGAGGCGAACGGAAGTTGAAAGGGAGATATAAGTTAGTTAAGATAGAAAGAGAATGACAAATACTTCACTGGCTAGTGGCGCCATCAGGTGGCCGCAACAAATACTTCACTGACTAGTGGCACCATCAGGTGGCCGAAAATATAAGCAGTACCAACAATAGAATGACACATACTTTACTTGCCAGTGGCGCTATCGGGTGACAGAAAAACAAAAAAGTTTTATAAACCTACTTTAAATAATATATTTCATAAATATTTACGCTGTAAATTCAACGAGAACTAAGTAATTGCAATGTATAACTTTTGTTTTCATTATCTTTATGTTTATATTTCTTTCTTCTTACATTAGACTGTTCATTTCGTTCTTGAACAATTTTATAAATTAATATTTTGTTCAATACATTAAATATTCTACGTTTAAAGTGAATAAAATTGTAAAATCATTTTGAAGTTCATATTTTGTGAATTTTCGGGTGAATAATAATAATTATGGCAGGAAGAAATTTTACTTCAGTCGTGTTCTGTTCGTTTCATATCGTATAAATAAAGTTGCGACTGTTTTCAAATAGAACCGCCAGTTAGCGCCACACGAGGAGTTGCACGTAGCCCATAAGAGTTTAAAAATAACGTTTTTCATCTGTCCAGGATGAAAGGGTCACCTTTAAAGGCGCGAATAACCGAGATCCTACTGTATAAACAAAATTTTAGAATGAAACACATTCTTATATTAGCGTCAACTCCAATTTCATATTAGATTTGAATTGTGTAGATTGTTGACAATTTTTAATTGAAATATGATCCAAATTCTCTTATTTCCAAAGCATTGCCTCTTTAAAATTTCAAGTATACGACCCTAAAACTTTTATTGCAATATAAAAAATGTACCTTTGCTTCCACCATCTGCACCCGTACTCCCACCGTATTTAATTTAAACAACAAACGAACAAGAAACAAATGAACAGAACAAATGAAAATGACGTAATTCTATGCTAAATAGTTTTTCGATCACTTAATTATTTTAAAACAAAATAAATACGATAATGATTATTGTTTGCAAACATAAGTTTGTATTTCAGACTCTTTGTTCAAACAAAACAGTAGAAATATTCTATAAAATATTTATTTACGCAGATTAATTTCCCTCCAACGATGCAAGTCTTTTGCTAGATATCTATTGGCTGGATAAATACAACAAAAAAAAAGTGTTATCCAATAAAATAATTCGTTTTGTTTAAAGCTGAAGACATATTTTAGATATGCACTATGTATATTTATGATTTACTTTTTTTTTTTAATTTATCAATTTATAATCTTTATATATAAAAATTACGTGTCACGTTGTTTGTCCGCGTTTGTCCTCGATGAACTCCTAAACTACTGAACCGATTTTAAATTTGATTTGCACACCGTGTGCAATTCGACCCAACTTGAAAGATAGGATAGCTTACATTTCAATTTATAGTCGCAATATTATTTTATTGCAAATTATTTGTCTATTCCTTGACAGTCATAATTATCTGTTAGCTCCAGGATTGAGTGAATATTCAATAGATGGCGCAACGAACTTAACAACCATATAAGATGGCGATACCTGTTGACTGGATTGAGTGAATATTCAATAGATGGCGCAACGAACTTAACAACCATATAAGATGGCGATACCTGTTGACTGGATTGAGTGAATATTCAATAGATGGCGCAACGAACTTAACAACCATATATCTAGATCGAGGATGTAAAAAAACTGAATATCGTTTAAAACAAATGCTTTTTTTTCGAGCACGACGGCGCAGCCGGAGTGCTCGAAATAGAGCAAGTGTTTTAAAGACCAGTTATCCACGAATACTTTACGCTATTTTTTTTCGAGCACGACGGCGCAGCCGGAGTGCTCGACATACACACATATACGCCCATGTATATTTTAAAATAGCTAGCAATTAATAAAATAGATAGATAGATAGATGTTCCAATTAAATTGTTTTATTATTTCACTTTATACGTAGCAAAGTACGTACAGGGCCGCTAGTATGTCAATAAATATCGACACACCAAATAAAAAAATGATAACGAACCACCTAAAATTTCAAAAAGTCACAGAGAACCAAAAAAAAGTATAATTAATTGCACATACCTCTAACCTATATTTAGCTCAGCTGCTTATTACAGCAGCTGAGCTAAATATATGAAAGATAATCCCTACAAAGAAAAAAAACAAATTTCTGAGAATCTTCGGTACGCATGACTCCGACAACAAAGCAACAAAATAACAAACTTAATGATGACGTATTGTTGTCGTTATTTAGACTGAGTGTGTCGTTATTTAGAGTGTATAATTGTATGAGCAACAAGGTAAACCAACTAGAGTTAAGTAATTTCGACGATTTAAGGAGTTTGTCGTTATATCGAGTGACGTTAAATAGAGTTTACACTGTATATAAAAAAACATTTATTCAGACAAGTCTAAAAAACTTAAATTTTATTGCACATGCAATCGGCCATGGCCTTGAATAAGGAACCAGATATCTGGAATTGTTGAGGGAAGCCATGGAACACCTCAACAAGACGCCGGTACAGGAATTACTGTTTCTCGGCGAGAGGTAGCAGGAAAAAGTCCCAACCACATCTGCCCCCGCCGGAATTCGAACTCGGTACCTCCTGAATGCATCTAGTGGTCGGTTTAAAAAACTATTATTTAATAACGGCACTTCACTTAACGTTACGACGGTTCTTACTATTTCCTTATCCTTTGCCGATTTTTTGCTAAACGATATTATCTACTTTAATCGTTAATATAATTAAATAGCTCTTGAGGAAAAATTACGCTACGGGATATGACTATCTCATATACGGTAGACTTGAGTGCCTCAAGAGATCATCCGTAATTTAATATCGACTTGTAATCAACGCTAGAAAAAGGGCCCCTTAATTAGTCACAAAATTCTTTTTATTACACGGAGGTAATATTTTTATACAATTAATGAAATTTAGAAAAAAAGATCAGTTGTATCGTGTTTACATTCGGTAAAAATTAAACTTCTTATTTAATACAATTTTATTATCGATAGACATCTATTAATACTAGTGTGACCTGTGCGAATTATTCGTACTAAATAAGTATAATAATTATCACTTTACAAAATTATGTTTTAAATATGATTGCAGGTATTCAATTCATTTCTAATTTTGCACACTGCTTATAACGTTCTTCTTTTTGTTGTATTACAATATGAAGCTCAGATGACAGATCGAAGAAATATTTTACTAAAATTGTCATATAGAGGCGCAAGTAGCAAAAGTGTTGAGCTAAGCCAGATGACATCATGCAGCATTGCTGTGACGTTGTTCAGCGTTGCTCGCTGCTTCAAAATTAAAGCCGTCAGATGGCAGACGTTGTTCAGCGTTGCTGTATTTTAATTAATTTACAAAAACAAAAGCAATAATAAATTTTTTAGTTGTCGATGTCAGTAGAGCAAGCAATTATCTGTAAAATGATATATAATTTATGTGGAGAAATTGTGAGGTTTTTTCTAAAAAGGGAGGCAAACATCTTTAACCTTAGCGTATTAATATATATGATTATAAAGAGGAAATTTTGTAAGTTTGGATGTAGAAACTACTCATCCGATTTCAAACATTTTTTCACCAATATTTAGAATGAACCTTCAGGATGGACATATATATGGGGTGATCCATTTTAATCTATATGGGCAACATTTTCGGAAAAAAAATTTCAGACAAAAGTCGTTTAGTTTAAAAGGGTTTAAACATTTTACTGTACCCGCCTAGTGCGCTTAAAATAAATTTCACTTTAAAAATTAAAAAATGCAAATGTCTTTATTTTCAGAAATGAAGATTTCAATGCAAGCTGTATTTTCGCTGCTGGTAATCAGCATTTTGCTGATACTGAATTTGTCTGGAGTCAGCGCCAACGATTGCAATGTCAAAATTGTCAACGGAACACCCGAACGACCGAAGGCGTTCGTTTCGACGTCGCAGTTCATTTGTTACCTAGACGCGTGGAAGAAGTTGTCTGTGCCCAGGTAAAATTTTGTTATTCAAATCTTCGATTACCGCCTGAGTAGAACTCTTCAAATAAATAAATTAAACAGTCTGAAAAAATTGGTCAATAATTTTATTTATTCAACACGCGTGAGTAATATATAATTTCGGGGCCCTGCTAAATTTGGGAGAAATAATAAATTACTTCATGTTGACGCGTAGAGTGCTAATAATGAGCCGAAACTGTACGATAATGAATTTTCTGGACCAATAGGAACGCAGTAGCGAGCGGAAGCCGTACAATAATAAATAATAACTGCATAGTTTCTGGACCAATAGGAACGCGGTAGCGATTTGTATATATGAAAACAGCATCGCAATTCAGCGAAAGTCAGGGCCATCTTGTGTGCATCGATGGCGGTGGGTACGTCAATCAATGAAGTGATTTATTATTTTCCCCTTTTTATTTATCAGGGCCCCGATTACATATTACTCGTGTTAGTTGAATAAAATATTAGGTGCGACCATTGATCGAAGGAGAATATTCCACTCGCGTGTTACCGCACTCGCGAGAAGCTCGTGCGGCAAATTTCACGCTCATGGAATCTTCTCCTTGTCTCACAAGTCGCACAATATACTATTATTATGGAAATCTGTGATTTTGACGCACTCCATCATTTATTACGTTGGAATTGACAAACAGATTTTGATAAAATTTTCAGGAAATATAAACGAATATTCTATGAACATTTTTCTTTTTCCAAAACGTATAAAGCTTGCTAATGTTAATAGAAATAACTAAACAAAGCCGAGCTTTTTAGCAATTCATAAACATGGCAACACCGCAATATTATAGTTTGTGGTGTAAATTGAGTAAATGCTAAAAGCATAGTAGTCCAAAAAAATGATAGTATATTATTATTTCCGAAATGACAGGAATAAAGAAAAGCATTTTCATAAATTAATGCGAATTTGACATCGCGTACTGACTTATGCTGCGTACATAAGCACTTGTAACTATGGCAAGGCGTGCGGTGTTGCCAAATTATATACTACGTTACTCAATAGAAGACTGAAATTCTTTGACTTACTGCGTACCGAGGGTACTTCCTTAAGAGTGCATTCGTTTTGGGCGCTTACCATAGATTAATATTAATTATATCTAAGGTTTGTTTAATTAATGCTCTGAAAAGAAGAAAATAAACTTAAATTTTTTTTACAGGTATGGGAAACGCTTTGCATCGATTGATCAACTAGACACTTTGCAAGAAGCAAATGAAGTAGAGAAATTGATCCCACTGAAAGAAAACCCAAGTTTTGATTTTCGGGATGTTTATAATTATTTTTCAGGATACGATGATTAAAAATTACCAAACGTCAATTTGGAGTTTTTTATTGTTTAATTTTATTTATTTTTTATATAAAGAAGCGGGGGCGTAACCAAGTTTACACTTAAAACACTTTTTTTACATTTTGACGTTTTGAATTTTAGACGCGGCAGTTGTTTTAGCGATTTAAAGTAAAACTCTTACTTTTTTCACACTATAAAAAAGTCAGGCATTATTCATTTGTTATCAACTACAGTAGAACCTCGATAAGTCGAAAACCTCCAAAACTCGAAAAAAAGTTTCGTTCCCTTCCCTTCAAGCCTCAAAACGTCCATTACTCGAAATCTCAACCCTCTACAGGTCGAACGAGTCCCTGAAAGCCATTTCGATACATATTTTCCCTCCGTAACTCGAAAAATAAATTGGACCTCTTTTTATCTCGTAGCAACTCTACAAGTCGAATATTTCCCTACAAAATCCGCCGAAGTTGAAATCCTTCATAAATCGATAACTCTATAACTCGACTTTTTGGCGTCTCCGTTGAAGTTCGACATACAGAGGTTCTACTGTACAAGACAAATGAAAGAGACTGTATTACAACAAAAATAGTTACTAGCAAAAAAAAACAAACTGACGAGATTGTCATTGTTGACATACAGAGTGTTTATTAATTGAGTGCCGATACTTGAGGGGGTGAATCCTTGGGTGATTTTAAGAAGAAAAGTTAATATCAACATATGTCCTAAACCTCTTAATTTTTGAGCTACAGGGTGTTAAAGTTTTAAAAAAAATATAACTTTTTTAACAAAATCTTATCACTCTTAGATATTTTGATGAAATTTTGTACACACATCTTTTAATCATTAAGAAGCATTTTTTTTGTTTTCTTCAGTTCATTGAGGTTTAAGTATCGGCACTCAATTAATAAACACCCTGTATAGTAACTATTCATTAAGCAAAAGATAAAACTGCTGAGGGATAGATAATAAATGCATAATTATTATTTGAGTCACAAGTAACGTGGTAGCCGTTAGCCCCTGAAACTAAATCAAAAAGACATATTTAAAAAAAACATTATAAAATATTTATTTAGGTAATTTATTATTTAGTCATAGTAATCCTTCATTGTTCTTATTGCTTATTTCATTTGAATTGAAATCATTCATGAAACAAGATTTTAAGGAAGAAATTTCTAGTCATATTTATTTTATCTATTATAATTTTTTATATTGAAGTAAAACTTCTTTACGCACGCTTGATTTGGGGAATAAGCTGGTAAATGCGTAACGAGAGATTTACGGAAACTGTGATCGGGCGAGGCGAACGGAAGTTGAGAGGGAGATATAAGTTAGTGAAAATAGAAAGAGGATGACAAATACTTCACTGGCTAGTGGCGCCATCAAGTGGCCGAAAATATAAGCAGTACTAACAATAGAATAACACATACTTTACTTGCCAATGGCGCTATCGGGTGATAGAAAAAAGTAATATTTTGTTCAATACATTAAATATTCTACGTTTAAAGTGAATAAAATTGTAAATTCATTTTAAAGTTCATATTTTGTGAATTTTCGGGTGAATAATAACAAATTATGGCAGGAAGAAGTTTTACTTCAGTCGTGTGGTTTAAAACACACTCGTTTTTTTTTAAGTGAGAAATCTGAGCCCCCCCCCCCCCCCAATCTTATCGTTTGTACTTCCAAAATGCATAGCATTGAAGATCTCAAAAACAATCAACCGAATTGAAGAACGCAACTCAAAATGATTCCTATTTCATTTATTGACTAATAAAAAATTTTAAAAAAACTCAAAAAAAATGTCAAATGGCAACTCCCTAGTTAATATTATTATGAAGTCAGTTCCTCCATTATTCCAAACAGTTCGCGTTAAAAAAAATTCCAAAAAGATATAAACTGATCAAAATGGTGTGATATGTTCAACTGTTTATTATATGTATACAAATTAGTGATGTGCCGGATATCCGTATCCGCGGATATCCGAGGGAGAAGAAAGATCCGTATCCATATCCGTTAGTTTTTGGCGGATCTTTTACCTTATTAATTTTCAATTCATAGATGAAATTTTATATATATAGGTGATTAGGTAATAATGAAAACCTGTTAAATTCCATTCAGATACTTTTTTATTTTTTTAAATCGTATTTGGCACCTTTATATTGCAAACATTTATCGTAGTGAGTACCATACCAATAGTACATAACTCAAAGGTACTAAATCAACTATCTTTATAATGAGATATTGCACATCGATCTTTGGAAAGAGACAATCTGTTATGAGAGTTAACTCTTAAAGAAGTCAATAACTTTTTCCCATAACAGATAGTCTCTTTCCAAAGGTCAGATTGCAATATTTACCGCCACGTACTTTGAGAAAGTTAAGATCCGTATCCTCGGATCTTGAAACCAAAAATCCGTATTCAGATCCGTATCCACGGATATACATTTTTAACGATCCGGCACATCACTAATACAAAAACATCCAAATGGGACAGTCTGTATCATATCACTGCAAACATATGTTTGTATTCCCGATTCTTTGTTCAAACAAAACAGTAGAAATGTTCTATCAAATATTAATTGTTTATATAGATTAATTATCCCGCAATGATGCGAATCTTTTGTTAGATATATTGGCTGGATATATCCAACAAAATGAAAGAGTATTGCGCAATTATTACAAAGAGTTCATGTCGTTAAAACTACAAACATATTTTAGAAATATCGATTTATAATTTTAATAATTTATTATTGTAATATTTGTTTTTACATTACCAATTTATAATCTTTATGTAAATAAAAATCGACACAAATAAATAATTAATGTTGTATTTGTCTACTTTGTGAAACTTTCTTTGTCGAAAATATATTCATTTTTGCGTCTGAAGAATTACGATCTCTTAGGCAAGTCAACATAAAGGGCTCCACACAAACCTTATGGAATTTGGTTCTCGGTTAAATTGATCGGAAATGGTTTTATTTTATAGTTTAAAGGTCACTAAGGAAAAGGGTCCAAGAGCGCATAGCCTAAAAACCAATAAATTTTTAGCTACAGATATGTTTTGCGAGATTTTAGATATAGGGATATCCATTGAATTCACAAAAATGTTCCATGTTCAACTTTTGTGCTTTTTTTTTAGAAATAGAAAAATAGTCGAAAACTAGGTAATGTTAGAAGGTGTCACCCTGTATAAAATAATAATGTCATATTCGGATTCAGCGCACTCAAAAACATATTTCTAAAGCTTAGGATTTTTTATCTAAAATCTCTCTAAACATACCTGTAGCTAAAAATCTTTTGGCTTTTAGGCTATGCGCCCGTGCAGGACACTTTTTCTTAGTGACCTTTAAACTATAAAATAAAACCATTTTCGATCAATTTAACCGAGAACCAAATATATTTCTTCTACATTTTTTGGAAGAAACATTGCGAAACTTCGCGAGATCGTATACACAAAAAAAATTGGTTGTCTGTAAAGTCGGTTTACGGACGATAGTTTTACGTGATAACGTATTCCGCTCGAATATCATATTTAATAATCACGCACAGGGTCAGGCGGAACGTTACACTTTTTCGTGCATGCAGCCGGTGTTTCATCTTTTTATATTGACGTGATTCATCAATTTATAAGACGTTATCACGTCAAAAAAATTGATTTCGCACCACAGCGGCAGTAATGGGGCCTAAATTATCTAGTTTTAAAATACAAACAGATAAAAAATCTTACCTTGATTATTGTTACATTGTAGCAATGCCATCTTATTTCTGCGTTGAAATGAGCATCACCTATTTTCAGAACCGATATTCTTCAGCTGCACTCAATTGTTAAAATTAACAATTGCACTTCACAGAATAATGTTTTTAAAACAATTGAGTTTACGAGTAATTAATTTTATACCATCGCCATGTCCACATGCATTAAAGGAATTAATAAATGATGTATTGAATTTTTTTTTTCATAGTGCATAATAGCCTGTGATGCTGAGCACTTATTTTTATTAAAAAAATTGGTTGTCTGTACAGTCGGTTTACGGACGATAGTTTTACGTGATAACGTATTCCGTAATACATAACCTAAATTCTACATATAATAATTATAATAATTCGAATCTATGATATTGCATCTTTCGCTTCAAATTTAGGTTAATTTTATTTATTAAATTACTCACCACCTATAAAAATAATTTTTTTATTAACTTTTTTTCTTCCGTATTTATTTAAGTCTCAAAGATTAACTGTCATAATATTTAGAAAACAATTGTTTTATTGTTTAAGTATATAAAATTCCAAAACCTACTTACAATATTTAAGTATTTTCATACGTCAAAAAATTGATTTTTATAATGATAAAATTTGTAAGAAAACGATTTTTTCGAGAGATGAGACCTAGCTAAAACGATTTTTTGCCCCCCAAAATCCCTTTTCAGTAAATTTCATCCAAATCGTTAGGGCCGTTTTCGAGAAAAGCACGCACAGGGTCAGGCGGAACGTTACGAACGTTAGGAACGTTACACTTTTTCGTACATGCAGCCGGTGTTTTATCAATTTATAAGATTGGTGATTCATCAATTTATAAGACGTTATCACGTCAAAAAAAAATAAATAAATTATGTCCCACAGTTTTTTAATTACGAAACGGTATATCATCAGGATTGATTTTTTAGCTAAAACCCGAATTTTTACATTAATTCTAGGGTAAAATTTTACTTATTCGTCGCTTTCGATTATGGCAAATTGAAAACGGACCTGACTATTACTAAAGATATGACTAAAGTAACAGTTAAGGTGCGTTCCGTAATCGAAAGCGACGAATAAGTAAAATTTTACCAATTCTAGTTACACACAGCACGAATGACAAATATACTATTTCATTTTTCACGAATCGACAAGATAATATAATTATTGTTCTCTGTTTGAAACTCACCTCTATTAACCTTAAAAAACAAATAGATAAGCGCTTGACGTTTGACGTTATTGCATAATTAATTTGTACTGGCGATTTATTGAATAACGATTTATTTGACCAAGTCAATATCGCAAATTCAATAAGTTGATGACAACAGACAAAATTTCAGAATCCAAATGTCACAAATACTAAAATCAAAATGTCAAATTGACAACTAAGCCTTTAACAGGGATTTGGTTATTAAAAAAACACCTATTTTTAAATCAAAACAGAGAAAATTAATCTAGGCACAACATTCAAGAAGTGACTCATCATTACTAAAACTTTACTTTGATCGTGAGCCATCTATTCGACATTTCAGTGAACTATCCTACGCTACGTATTTTTGTAAATATTTTATTGTTTACAATTTTGGAAGTTCCACGTCATTGAAAGTGACAGCTGTCAGTTGATTATGAACCGATAATTTCGTTGCGTTTGACGTTTGCAACAAACATAACCTCATCACTGCAGCTTAAATCAATGATTCTGTCACAGTCAGTCTGTATACGGGGTCAACCTGACTGCTCGAGCGGCTCGTGTATGTTGTTCGACGATCAAGCAGTTCGTGCACGGCCGACCTAATTATGTGGGCCGCAAAGTCTTTAGCCAGGAGACCTAGCTTCCTATGCTTGCTGTGTTTCGAGACGGACGAGAGATGGCGCTGTTATCACTACCTGGAAAAACTTCGGTTCTTTCCGCCTGTTTTCGCCACAGTTACCAAAGTTACTTCACAGACACTGCACGCATGTAAGCCACGAACGTGCGTGCGTTACCCAGTAGCTGACGCCATATTGGTTCATGCGACAGATATCGGTCCACCGTTACGCTCGAGCTGGTTCTCCTGGTTATGACTTCGTGATGTGGGTAAATTAAAAAAAATCAAAGAAGTCACTGTTTAGAATATTATTTATTATTGTAACATTAAAAAAATGCACACATAACAAAATGTGTCTTATTAAATCTACAGTATTTCTATGAGATATACATCAGTCTTAATATAAATAACAAAGAAAATGTTATCAATTGTTTTATACCGTCCGTACATTAAAATATAGCATTAATATCGTACCATGAAACAACTGACAACGACAGACGTCTGCAGGTAGATTCGGTACGCGCGCAGTGATAGAACGTGCACGTTTATTGTCTCTGAACAGAACACACACTACGGCATAGTGTTTTTGTTTGTGGGCGTTTGTTCAAGTCGCCCACGTGACAAGATACTGCTTCCTGATTGGTTCTTGTTCAGAGCAAGCAGATGACCTAGCGAGAAAAATAGTCCCTGTTCTAATTTTGAAATGAACTAGCAGGCGAGCCCGCAATGACGTCATTTCCAGCTTCGCACCCAGCCTACCGACCAGCAGAAGTCCAAACAGTGTTTGTGACAAGATACAGCTTCCTGATTGGTTCTTGCTCAGAGCAAGCAGATGACCTAGCGAGAAAAATAGTCCCTGTTCTAATTTTGAAATGAACTAGCAGGCGAGCCCGCAATGACGTCATTTCCAGCTTCGCACCCAGCCTGCCGGCCAGCAGAAGTACAAACAGTGTTTCTAGCCTCGTGTGCAGCAATTTTTTACGTGCCATGATAACTTATGTCTTTTCCCAGCAGAGCGAGTTACCATCGCACACTGTCAGGTAAGGTCGTGCAGTCTATTGTCGTTTGTCACATGATATTGCAATCACAGAACGATGCTATATTTCAATACGCAAAATATAATTTTTGAAACTTTGCTTTCGCGAATTACTTTTTTTTTTAATTAAATAAAACTCTCACTTTAGTTTTTCAAAATAAAATTATACTCAATGTCTACTCCGTCTATCGTAAAAAAAAGTCAAGACGCGATCCACAACCACAAGCGTTGAGCCAACGTATCAATAATTAGGCTTTTGAAAAAAAAATAATTATCGATTTTTTTATTGTATTTTAAAACTTTATTATAAATAATATTGATAATCGATGCGAAAAACTTTCAAAAAACTTTTTTTTAAATTAATTATAAGCAATTTAAAATTGATAAAATATTTTAAAAAAATCACGTGACTGCAAACGCACTAAAATTGTTTTTGACAGTTGTGACGTCATAGTGGTAAAATGCATATACGCAGTATACATGTGTATTGACTAAAACATTATGACGTCACATTATGTTCGGAAAATGTCGGCGCGTTCTCGGAACTGGGTACAAAAATTTATTTTTAATTTGATATAACTTTTGAATTATAACGAAAATAAAAAAAAGAAAAATAGTTTTGTTATAAAACTTATATACGATCTTTCCATTTATGACAAAAAAAAAATTCATTCAAAAGCCCAATTGGTGAACATATTTTCGTAATCGTTTAGAAACTGGTAATAATAACATATTGTCCCAATTTTACAAAAACGATTCTCTGGTCTATAATTACTTTCTACGGGTGAAACAAAAAAAAATTCGAAACACCGTACAGCAGCCGTTTTTAAATTATAGCCCTAAGGGCGACGATTCCGTAAGTGCTCGGGGATTCCAGCCCCCACAAAAAATGAATAGTGAGTTCGGCGCCACCCTTGACCACAGGTAAAAATGATAAATCGGAATAACTTTCCGATTTCAATGAAGACTTGAAGCACTGTCGATGTGCAATTCTTCGCTAGTTTTTGTGAAAGGGTCATCAAAACAGCACCCGCGGAGTTTGCCAAAAGTTGGCACGCCTGCCCGAGACCTTCAACGGTCCATGTTCGTTTATCGAGCGACTCAACGATTGCGATCATCTCGACGCGCCCGTTATGATTTCAGTATCTTATAGCTTTTTCCACTTGCTCTACTTTTATGCACTTGATATCGATCGTTCGAATCGATCACAAAAGATAGACGCATATTCGGTGCATAAAAGTGCAACGAACGGAAACCGATATTAATAATAACTTATGAAATAAACAATGAATGATTTCTAACCTCTATTTTTAAATTTCCAGACTTGAATTTAGTGTAGTAAAAAAATAACAATATAGCACATTCTAAAAAGCCTATTTTATATTATGTAGGTATTTTGTTATGTTAAAATTTCTTTTCTAGTAATCTAAGATTTATACACTGATTTATTTTTTATATATCATTTATATGTACGTTTAATGTTTATTTGCTTCCGATGGTTTGGTAATATTCACTGTAATTTTCTAAGTGAAACTTCTTTAGGCGCGGTAGGGCGAATTGGCTTGGATCAGACGAAAAGCGAAACGCTTCCCCTTCTCCGTCTTCAACAGGAGTGGGAGAATTGTTTCTACTCCCTCTGTCAAAGCGTCATAAGCACTCTACACGCATGCGCGGTGCGTGCTTTGTGTGTATGTAGCCACGGTAACAAATTCCCATAACCCTAATCCTGAACTAATAAATTCGTCAACAAACGCTAGAGCCTAAAAAGTTTCACTTCTAACGTCCGAAAATCTTATTTTATTTTAAAGATCGAAAGAAAACGTTTTTCTATATCTATACAGTGCCCCCTAAAGGACCGGTTGAGTAAGTTAAAAGTGGTCGGAAATCGAAATTTTGTCCTTGTTGATTTTCAGGTTTTATTTAATCCGGATCGAAACGTCAATTGGTTTATTAATTAATTTTTAATAAACTGTCTGAAAAATATATTTTATTTATTGAAATATCAGTAATATTATAATCAATGAAATTACCAAACCACGGCTTGCTGCAAATCATAAATAAATTTTGTACATTTTTAACGAACTGAATAAATAAAACATATTACCACTTTATATGCCATAACTGCTGTTCTTAGAATGACCAAACATCGATGAATACGCTATCGATATTGATCAACGTTTAAATCGATAACTATTTTATAAAAACCTTTTTCTTTCAAAATTCAAATCGAAACAAGTGTTTCGCGCCAACAAATAAACCGTCATAACGCTCTTTTGTTTGAAACAATCATCAAATAGCATTTCTGTTCACATCCTCGTGGCTTATTGGCTATTCACATGCGCGTGATTCAACATGGCGTCGTAATAGTTTTGCAGACCTAACCTAAAAACAATTACTGATGAACAGTGCTTATGGTTCCATAAACAAGCCGTGTTATAACTAAGAAGCTGTGAATTTTGCAATACAATTTTAATAAGTTTTCGATGTGAAAGAGTAATCCATCAAAAATGTACAAAACATAATTATAATTCATATTTTTAAATGTTTAAGAGTGAAAAGATAATTATATTATGCAAGATTAATATTTCGACACCTATTATAATAAATACGGTACAATTAAAAGTATTTGTTATATTATTATATTATGATGTAAACATTGACGTTTAGATATAAAAATATTGGTTACGATATTTGACTGCAAAAAAATTGACGACATTCATTTCGATTATGCCTATTTTTTATTATTAAGAAAAATAGTTGTTCCTTTTTTTTCAATAATCTTAGTCCGTAGCATAATAATATTTCGTTTTAATCATAACTTATTATTTATTAATTTTTCTAATTACTTGAAAACTTTATCGATTAGTAAAATTTTAGAACGAGTCATAAATAAATTTTCTCGTTAACAAAAAAAAAGCTATTTAGAAATCGTTTTTCTATGCAAACAGTTAATTAATATGATTAGTCAAAATGTATATATTACAATTTTTTTGCAAACAAAACTTGCAGGTATTCAAACTGAAAACTAAAATACTACATTTTGTTTCGATTTCGTTTTGACAACTCGTAACATAACCTCTATAACCTAAAGAAAAAAACGCTGCTTGATTTTTTAATTACGACAACGGTATAATATTATTGTGTGACTCGCCGTAAATAAAATTAATCAAATTTCGCTTACCTAAGGTTACGTCGAAGATGACGACTAATTTATTTACGAGCGAAGCGATAAAAATCGATAGAAACAAAATGTATTAAACAGTTTTCAGAAATATCAATTAAAAATTCACTACGTACTATTTCTATTGCGTCAGTTTCTAAATTGCAAAACAATTATTTCGCATGTATTTTTACGATCATAAACATCTCAAACAAAAAAATACGTATTTGACACGAACAAAATCTAGTGTGAGATTGATTGTGAATTATAGACGCTCAACAGCTGAAAATCTAGTGTGTATACGTAACTATTGAATTATGAAAACGGTCTATTTATCATAAATTATTACAGTACCAACGCAAAAAAACCGTTAAATTTGAAATTCGAACTAAACAAAAATTTCTCTACGAGGTACTGCGAACTCGAAGTACCAATCTCGCAAACTAATCTCGAAGAAAGCGACTCTGTAAGTCAAAGTTTATTGTCTGTTAGACTTCCTACCTCGAATCCTCGGTAAGTTAAAAACACTAATTTGATATTTTTAATTTTTCCATTCAAGTACGAATTATTGAGATTCTACTGTAATAGTATAGACATTAGGGAATTAATTACGCCTGCAACGTTTTTAGTATTCAACAAATTGCTGAGTATATCGAGTATATAATTATTATTTGCAAAAATGTAAAAAAGAAATCTATTATTCGACGTTTACTTCCATGAAGACCACTAGCGCCGCTAGCGGGCAATAGAGACAGTTGCGGCCGCTCCGCACCCGGCCAATAATAAAAATCTAGTGTCCACTTTCTATATATAAAAAAAACGATATTATACTAGCGGTCCATCCCGGTTTCACCTGGGTGCGATAGATAATTCTGCAAAACGTATTTCGTTTGCGGCCCAGCGTCTGAACTAATTAGCTTTGAGCAAATTCTACCAGATTTGCTTCTGAACTAATAGCTTTGCGCGAATTGCAACAGATGTCGCTACTTGGTACTAAAACAGTTTTTTTTTTTGAGAAAACACCGTAATTTTGTACAAAATATTTAATAAAAACTATCCCATAGCGTAAGTTGCAACAAGCAAGACACATTTACAAAATTTCATTAAAATCGGAGATTAGCGCGGCCAAAATTGTGACACGAGAATTTTATATATAGAGATAGAATAGCTGCGAAGATAGTGAAAGAGATGTTGTCTATATGTCTGTAATTTTAATTTACAGATCGGTATGTTTTGTAGTTAGATATACACACTATGATTTTTTTTATGCAGAAAAAAATGTGAATATCAGTTATTTCGACGAACGCAAAAATGATTCCGATGACGAATTTTCATTTGCAATGTTTGAGATTTTTATAAAAATATTTTACGTTGGAGAAAAATTTTAACAATCTCGATTACATCTTAATTTTGGTTGTTGTCCTGAAATTTTATCACTGATCTAAAATACAATTTCTCGATGTTTAAAGCGAGAAAAAAATAAACAATTAAACAAAATGGTAATCATTAAATGCACTGCTAAATCCCTCGAATAATTTTCTCAAATCTGGAAAAAAAATAACTCAGTTTCAAATTTTGCACATAATTAACAGTCCATGACCTACCAGTCTCCGTATATTGCACAGGAATTTTAGGCTGCCTGGATTGATTTCTCTCCTTTAAATTACCAAAGTGATTCTTCAGTGCAACTGGACGAAGCTAACTAGTTAATTACTTAACACACAAAAACCTACTATATTAATGCCGGGTTGCAGAAAGGATTGTTAAAAAATTTTATTTGACAATTACCATTAAATAAATAAAATTGTCGAACAATTTTTTTTTAGACCATATAAGTATATGGTCTGAAAAAAAAAAATTTTTTTTCAGACCATATAAGTATAATATGGTCTGAAAAAAATTTTTTTTTTTTTAACCACCACCAATGGCTTCAGGGCTTAACCCATGTGCCAGCAACTAATAAAGTTCAACAAAATATAAAACAGGGACACACTGACGGATGGATTCACGGAACAAAAAAAAAAAAAATTTTGAAGAGTTATTAAATAAATAAAATTGTCGAACAATTTTTTTTTAGACCATATAAGTATATGGTCTGAAAAAAAAAATTTTTTTTCAGACCATATAAGTATATGGTCTGAAAAATTTTTTTTTTTTTTTTAACCACCACCAATGGCTTCAGGGCTTAACCCATGTGCCAGCAACTAATAAAGTTCAACAAAATATAAAACAGGGACACACTGACGGATGGATTCACGGAACAAAAAAAAAAAAAATTTTGAAGAGTTCTATTCAGACGTTAATCAAAGATTTGTACAATTACCATTAGATTGTGATCACATAATATCAGATTTTCTATGCATCAGCAGTCTAATGTTGTTGTCAAACTCCCTGTCATCTAGAAAACTAGATTGCACTTACACAAAAACAAATGATTGAGATACATAGAAAAAGATCGTTAAATTTCGAGAAAAACGTTGTTTCGAAGTGGCATACTAAATACACAGTCAAATATCGATTCAATCGATCAATTATTTTTCGAGCAGGCTCGATTTCAAGTTCTACAATGCTTTTCTATACGATCACAATCTAAGGTCGTTGTCGAATCAGATTTTTTTGACGATGCTTTCTGCAAGTGGGCATAAATGTCACAAAGTGAAAAAAAAAAAATTGCACACTTAATGGTTCACATTAAATGTAGTAAATGAAATAATATTACGTCGATGAATTAAAAAAGGTTGCCAAGAATATTTTATTTGCAACATTTTGCTTCAGATACACTTAAACGTTGCAATTCTTAATATCACAGGCGTTTATTGAGGCATACCTTTAACATAATTTGTATAATCCAAGAACTTAAAACACGTCTACTAGCAAAAAAAAAAAAATAAACGAAATTCTATTCGTCAAATTGGTCGATTTTTCGAATAAATTGTTTTTGTTTTTTTACTTATATCTTGTTTAACCAAAATCTCACTTTAGTCTTTATAAATTTATTTCTCGATTTTTTGTATTATCAAAATAAGATAGAAATTTGCAATTTTGCAGTCTATTACAGTGAAAATTATTTTCAATTTTATAATATTGTATTTTAAAAAAGCTGCCAGCGTGAATCGCGTTGGCATTTTAAACATAACCTTAAACTACAGTACGTGTTACGACAAATTCTTATTAACATCTAGCGATAGTAAATAAGTTAATATTAAAAGTTACAGTAATTAATTAAGTTCTGTTAAAAAATATATATGTATATACATAAACTAACTAATAACATGAAAATTATCAGAACTAGGAAATATCGTTTTCCCAATTAAAAAAATTGTCACTAAATATTTTAACAATCATAAAATTCCTTTGTTTTTATGATTATATCACAGAATGAAAACAATTATGACAATCGAGATGTTCTTTTGTCCACAAAACATAACATAATCGTCGATAATTCAGTGATCTCTTTATGACACCATCTTTGTTTAAATGTAGCTGACTCCATTTTTAACGGTCGGACCATTGTTTCTCGTAACAATAATTAAAAAAAAAATATATAACTGTGGTCTCAAATATATTATCTATTTACAATATATTTGTTAAAATATTTAATGCATTTCCAGAACATTTTCTTATAGTCTGAGAGCCGGACACGTCGAAACTATCCTGATGAGCAAACGACGCACACAAGAACACTTTTCAGCCTTTGTTATGCCGGATTATTGATAAAAATGGGCACTTCCGGTGTCGTTTTTTCAGCAAATTAATATTAATTCCAAACGACTTGAAATTTCAGACATACTGAAAAAAATTCACCTTTTGATGCTTTTTCTAGTGCTATAAAGTCGGTGAATTTTCAGTGTCTGCAATTTAAAGTCGTTTGGCATAGATATTAATTTGCTGAAAAAAAAAGACACTCGAAGTGCCAATTGTTATTAACACTCCGGCATATCAAACGCCATTTTGTGTTCTTCCTTATCCGAGGAATCGTGTTAAAAAGGTCTCACGTCAGGATAGGTTCGTCGCGTTCGGTTCTTGGCCTATTAGAGAAAACTTACAACTCAAATGACTCTATTACATCATAAGTATTCACTAGAAAATACAGTACAAAAAATAAACGGGAATATGAAGCTCTACCGCAGTACAAGTCTAAAGCAATGGAACCATAACCTTCATGAGAAGCAGTTTCCGACATAAACGACAATAAATAACGTCACGTTAAGCGCCATTCATAATTTGACTGGCATCGTCACACCGAATAAATAGATGGAAGTGCTGATCCACCCTAATCAGTAATCAAAATCGACATATACACATCTTACTCAAATATTCCAGAGAGGCATCGAGCACTTGGTTACTCGATTGTTTTAAGTGTATTGGCAATACCCGGCCGAGTACTTCGAAATGTCCTCAAAAAATTAAAAATGTTTAAAAATCAATACCGAATTCGGCTTCGGTAGCTGAAATACCAAATTCATATTTTTAACAGCATATGACAAACAGATAGACGGACATCGGACCAATAGCAATTTCGACGAAGTCATATTTCCTCTACAACAGTGCTGTAAACAGCACCATCTATGAACGGGTAGCAAAATTTCTCAGTATAAAGTTAATCGGTTGGGTATTCGATACTCGGCCAAGTATTAAATACTTTTTTTTTGACAAAATGTGTCTTCAGAAGCACCCCTACCCGAACCGCATCACGGTACAATAAAAATAAAAAGATTACTCTACAAATTCGCCAAAAAAAATATTTTATAACGTTCATAAATATCGAAATAAATTGAAAAATTGTATAAAAAACAAAATTTTAGCATTAGTTTTGAAATTAATATTCTAATATATTATACAAAAAAAAAATAACCGTTTATCGAAATAATCTTTAGTGCCATCTTACCGTGAATGGCCAGAAGTAATTTTTAAAAAATATCTTCACCGATAGAAAAACTGCAGTAATCCCAATTATCACACAATCTTACCTCTAAAGGAACATTTTTAAAAACAATGTTCAGATCGGCAATCATTTTACTACTACGCATCTACTTTAACGGACCCTAATCAATAAAACACAATCGGTTCGACCCCAACCGACACGTAAAAAACATTATTACAAAATGAATCGCATATCAAACCGCCTACCAAACTAATCTACAATAATGTGACACTAAATATCCCTAGACAATTGTAACGCGTGAACATTTTTCAAAACGATCAAAATCTAATATCCGAAAAATTCGAATTCTTCACACTTACCCAGCTGAATTTTTCTATACAATGATCCACACCTAACATTATTTTTCATTACAATAATTTTTGGTTTGTTTTCAACACGAGCTCCGTTCCAGGCTTTCTGCGAACGGTAACAGAACCGTCACAGTCTTGCGCAGTAGCTCGAAAACCGATACAACCAGTTTCGCATGACTGTGACGGTTTTGTTAGAGCCTGGAACGGAGCTATGGCCGTTTTTTTTCTCTAATAAAATCGCTTAGAATACAAAAAACCATATTTACACAGCAATCGTTGACCCAGAATAATTAAAATCGTACAAACCACAGTTTATTCCGTTCTGATACTCTTTTTCTTTTTATATCACAGCACTGTATACAGCCGTCATTAAAATTTTATCATACCACAATATGTATGAAAAACAAAAGTAGACGAACTATTATTTTCTTTGTGTCTGTTGGCAATGCAAACAAAAATGGCGCACAATACTATAACATAACCTAACTACTTGTTTGACAGTTAAAATCGATCAGCTGTTCACAATCCGCCATCATTCAACTTCATGTTTGTCAGTGTTTTATTTTATAGATTCGTTAACCGTATACATTATTACAATAAATAATAATTCCGGATTAACAAATGCATGTGTAAATGTAGTGGTTACTTCTTTATAGACATATTTCTCTACTTTTATAATTAATACGAATACTTTCAAACCTTCCATTATTATATATATTTTTTTATATATCTTATTTAACATTTTAAAAACACACTCATATAATCAGCTACTTTAAATCACAGTCCGAAATAAAATTCCATCTATTGTACTAACAAAGAGCCATTCGCTCCGATCACATTTAATCAATAATATAAGCTACATTTCTGTGCCCGTTCTTTTATTTACGAGAGCCTCCTCATCTCGATTATGATTCCACACATCATACATTTAGATTCAAAAATTTAATATAGGTATAAAACTATCACACATTATCTGATATCTTGTAACGAATCCTTGCCATCTTTAAAATACAGCATTTTATTTTACACTTGACAAATTAAAAAAAAAGATGAGCGTCTAGTCAATCAAATATTCTCCAAAAACAAAAGAAACATTGACGTCAAAAACGTCAATCCACTTTCCATAAATACATGAGATCCGATTTTGTTTTTTTTTCGCGCTATTCTTCATTTGTTATAACGAGTTCATTCAAATCCAAAACAAAAAGTGTTTTCAGTCGAAAATGTTCGGGCGTACAAATCATGGGTTCTAAAAATTGGTCGAATAAAATTGTTTTCTAGTATTCTGCCACAAACCTGAATTATAAACACTATTAATTAAAAATTACAGTACAGTAATTCAATGAGCAAAACCCTTCGATTTCAGAGTATCAAAACAATTGATATTGATCGATAAATGGTGATCGATTACTCTTATTATATAAAAAGCGACATTCTGGACTTAGAACTTCATCGAAATATCGGACACCAAAACTTCGATATCGACATAACTGAAATAGTTCTATAAAAATGTTAATAAATAATAACTAGAATACAATAATTTAATGAACAAAAAAATTGTACCCCATTTTTTTAACTGACAACATTAAAACCAGCTACTAACAACTGAAGTATGAAACAAATTACTGTTTATGCACAATAAATATCTCGAACACTTGTATGTTTTCCGAGTAGTTATATATAAAGATAGCACATAGAGTGAGCTGCACAAAAGTTAATATTTTCAAATCAGCAGTTTCTTTAAATAAATGCTTAAAGCTAACTGGTAACTCTAGCTCTGTTCCATCTTCTCTGCGAACGATAACAGAACCGTTCACAGTCATGCGCAGTAGCTAAATCGTGTTCCAAAATCGATAGTTTCGTTTTAGCTACCGCGCACGACTGTGACGGTTCAGTTACCGTTCTCGGAGAGGTTGGAACAGAGCTCATGAAACAATTTTGTTTAAAAGCAGTTCTTAGTTGAAACTAATGGCGTTTTCGGCATCGAGAACTGCCCCGGGACAGGGCAGGTCGTGAATGATGCCGAAAACGCCATTACATTAAACACTGTAAAAAAAAAGATTATATTGCGAATAGTGTATTTAAAAAACATATGCATTTTAAGGTTAAGAATCAGATAATATGTGACAGACACACTATGCAGGATCACCAACCTGTGTACGGAATAATCCCTACACAAAACAAAGTTTTCGGCACTGTACTTTGTCAAACGCAGTTGGCAGCAATGTAAGTGTTTTTTTTTTAGTCTGCCATTTTACGCGTACAAATTATCCGATGTTTCGAGTTTGCGACTTTGTATTTCTTCGGCGAAGAGACGTGTCGTGTTGGCAACCCTGACGCCTGAGTAAAGAAGAGCGACGAGAAGAAAATCACTAACGAATAGGGTGTCGTTATCGGCCGTAAGTGAGGAGTTAAAGGCGCAGCATGGGCTAAGGGAAATCCGGTGGCACGTCGGCTCACAGAATGACACAGCAACGGCAGTACCTCTGACGGGAACCGCCCGCCGACGGTGGAGGTGTTACCGGTGCAAAGTATGCGTGTACTTTGATATTCGGCAAATGCGTCTGTGTATCAAGTTAATTTTTTTATCAACCAAACTGGATTTCTAGACGGGGCACATACAAAGTATTGGGGTCTAGTTCAAGTGAAAATATTGTTGTCGTTAATCGTGTATAGCGTATAGTTAATTGTGTATAGCAGTTTCGACTAACAAATTTAGGTCGTATTCATAAAGAATCAATAACTAATTTAACAGGTAGATTCTACTAATAAACCAACTAATAGACAGATTTGGTATTCACAAAGAACATATAGTACTATTGGATGTTTAAATCGTCCAGTAATTTAATAGGTAGAAGACCCACCTATTAAACTATTTATTAGACGATTTAACAAGGACAGAAATATATTCTATTTCATTTCTTTTTGGTTTTTGACAATTAATTCAATATGGCTGCTGTGTTATTGATCACATGTAAATTTGGTTATTAGGTATTATTCCAGATAATTACAAAGTTCAGATAATGTTTTTGGAATTTCATTTTTTTTTTTTAGGATCAAATATTGTTTTGGACTAATTTTTCAAACAATCTTTATTAAAATCATGAACAACTTAAGTTTTTGACAAGGAAAGAAATATATTCTATTCCATTTCTTTTCGGTTTTTGACAATAGGTCATATGCATAAAACTCCAAATTGGTTAAAATTTTTATTTCGAAATATATTTTAGTTCTTGATCATAACGTAATGGTTATTTTATTAATCTAATCACTGAAAAAAATACAAATAATAAAAAAGAAATGTAGAAAATAAGCGCTACTTTCGAATTTTCAATACGCATCGTGACGTCAGAGTATATATCAACAACAGTTTTCATGACGACTGTGTCGTCTCAGTAAGATTATGTCAGTATTTAGAGAAAACAACAAATAAACTTCATTTAGAACATTGACAATTTGACATCAAGGTTGGCATGCATCGTATATCATGACGTCACATAAGCCCGCGAACATGGCCGATTGTTTAAACTGTATATTTTTGAATGTGGAATTTAATTTTTATTTTTCTTATGATAATATTACATTTTTAAATGATTATCAATTTTTTCCGTATTATGGTTGACTAAATAATCTATTAAAAATATAAAAAAAAATCATGCATATGACCTATTAGTCCAATATGGCTGCGTTATTGATAACATCATACAGGAATCTCTACCCTCCATAGATCACATGTTAATTTGATTAGTATGAAAGATTATCTGAAAATTAGTCAGAAATCTTATTTATTTATATAATATAATCAGATGTTAACAAAGATTTGATTATTGTTTTGTTTTCATCAGCGTGAAAAAGATAAGATATTTAGGGATATTTCATTTTACCTGATATCCACTGAACAACTTACAATTTATAATAAGGACACAAATCTTAACGAGTCAGGTCATATGCATGATTTTTTTTATATTTTTAATAGATTATTTAGTCAACCATAATACGGAAAAAAATTGATAATCATTTAAAAATGTAATATTATCATAAGAAAAAAAATATTAAATTCCACATTCAAAAATAGACAGTTTAAACAATCGGCCATGTTCGCGGGCTTATGTGACGTCATGATGCATGCCAGCCTTGATGTCAAATTGTCAATGTTCTAAATGAAGTTTATTTGCTGTTTTCTCTAAATACTGACATAATCTTACTGTGAGACGACACAGTCGTCATGAAAACTGTTGTTGATATATACTCTGACGTCACGATGCGTTTTGAAAATTCGAAAATAGCGCTTATTTTCTACATTTCTTTTTTATTATTTGTATTTTTTTCAGTGATTAGATTAATAAAATAACCATTACGTTATGATCAAGAACTAAAATATATTTCGAAATAAAAATTTTAACCAATTTGGAGTTTTATGCATATGACCTATTCTGCTTCATGAATACCAACTTTCCTTATTGGTTCAATAACAGTTAACGATTCAATAACTATTGAGAGATTTAACAAGCCTTTATGAATACGGCCCTTATTTTATTCTAACGTATTTAAAAAAAATAAAGTTAACGAACCCTGAGACGTCTTATGCCGGTGCGGGTGATGAGCTGACAATCGAAAAGCTCGACCCGTTGAAGGTTGTGGCACGTGACTAAGTGTTCTAAGGAACTGTCTGTGACAAGAGGACAATTGTCCAATTCTAGTAACTGGAGATTCTCGGCAGCGCACGGCGACATCGCCAACTGTCTGATGCCTTCGTCTGTGATTAACTCACAATGTGACAAGATCTGCATTTAGAAAATTTAAAGTCAGAACGAAGTCACACAATTATTAAGAGTTCGGTTTCTTGCCATTTTCGTACAGAACCCTACAAATTATAAAACTGAATGGTCGATTAATAGTATATTGTGCGACTAGTGAGAGAAGGAGAACATTCCACTCACGTGAGTGGAATGTTCTCCTTCGACCAATAGTCGCACATAATACTTTATTCAACTAGTATGAGTAACATGTAATCGGGGCCCTGATAAAAGAGGGAGAAATAATAAATCACTTCATTGATTGACGTACCCACCGCCATCGATGCACACAAGATGGCCCTGACTTTCGCTGAATTGCGACGCTGTTTTCATATATACAAATCACTACCGCGTTCCTATTGGTCCAGAAACTATGCAGTAATATACATTACCGTACAGTTTCGGCTCGCTACCGCGTTCCTATTGGTCCAGAAACTATGCAGTAATACATTATCATACAGTTTCGGCTCATTATCCGCACTCTACGCGTCAACATGAAGTAATTTATTATTTCTCCCGAATTTAGCAGGACCCTGAAATTATATATTACTCACGCGTGTTGAATAAATGTTTTTTTGGATATTTTATCGATAAAAAATAAATAAATATTGTTTTTGAACATTTCACTAAAAAAAAAAATGATTAAATTATGCTTTTGAAAAAAAAATAATTATCGATTTTTTTATTGTATTTTAAAACTTTATTATAAATAATATTGATAATCGATGCGAAAAACTTTCAAAAAACTTTTTTTAAATTAATTATAAGCAATTTAAAATTGATAAAATATTAAAAAAAATCACGTGACTGCAAACGCACTAAAATTGTTTTTGACAGTTGTGACGTCATAATGGTAAAATGTATATACGCAGTATACTATCAATGGCTTCTACATGTACTATTATAATAATATAAATTACCATTATGACGTCACATTATGTTCGGGAAATGTCGGCGCGTTCTCGGAACTGGGTACAAAAATTTATTTTTAATTTGATATAACTTTTGAATTATAACGAAAATAAAAAAAAGAAAAATAGTTTTGTTATAAAACTTATATACGATCTTTCCATTTATGACAAAAAAAAATTTCATTCAAAAGCCCAATTATGTGAATATGATAAATTATCAAATAAGAAATTATCAGTTTGTATTTACAAAAAAAAAACGATGTTGATTTTAAAATTGTAATTTTTCGACACGTCAAAAACGCTGCCCGCCATGATGTTTTGAATTGTGACGTCAGACTTGTAGTAAGAACACATATAAATGCACAACAAACACTAAACGAGCCTCCTGTGAACAATACCGAGCCTTATTTGCACTTGTTTGTTTACTACAAGGATGACGTCACAGAAGGCGGCTCGTGTTTTCGTGCCAACTTATATATTTAAAATTTTGAATGCTATTTTAACCTATAAAACGATCACATTTAAGCGAAATAAAAATATATGTGGATTAATACTACGATATAAACATTTTAAGACAATTAAAAAATATATAGAGTGCTGTTTTGACAAGTTGTGATTATCTAGAATAAAGTTAAACTTACCAAAACTTCTAATCTAGGACAACCCATGGCCAAATGAATCAACGTGGAATCTGTTATGAGGACGCACTCTTCCAGATCCATTTTTTCTAACAGTCTACAATTCTACAAAAAAAAAAACACACAAACTTAGTAAAACGCTATTTCGATAAAGATATAACATAACCTAACTATATAGAAATATTCAATTGAATGTCCAATCGATAATAACGCTATCGATAATTATCGGTATTTTAGACTACTAATGACTCGTTTTTTCATTTATTAAGAAATTCAATGTAACAAAAATTTTTTTTTTTTACTTTCGAAATCTATCGATAATAGTTTGGTTACTGACTTTCGATAGTTCCTCATGTCTATGGCGACACACGTAATTTATATATATTGTATATTATAGACGCTCAACAGGTAAGGTTACTGTATTAGAGAATTTATCAGTCAACATACACAAATGGATCGGTATGAGGAGCTCGGGTTTCTTGGAGCGCTAATTCCCCAAAAACATAGGAATGTTAACATCCCCATTCCACTTAAAAGGTTCAACATTGCGTCATCTGTAGTTCCCAAATGGAAGTTGTTACGAACTATAGTAGGTACAGTAGAACCTGTAAGTCGAATCTCGAACCTCCGGAACTCGAAAAAATGTTTTCTTCCCTGCCCGTCAAGCCCCAAAACCTCCATTACTCGAAACCTCAAGCCATTTTGGTACATATTTTCCAATCGTAACTCGAAAAAATAAATTGGATCTCTGTATCTCGAACATAGCAATGTTCTCCAACTCAAAATTAGTTATTGACTGAATCTTAACCTCTACAAGTCGAATATTTCTTTACACAATCTGCCTAAGTCAAAATACTTCATTAAGTCGATATAACTCGAATTTTTTTGCGTCTCCTTTGAAATTCGACTTTACAGAGGCTCTGCTGTATAGACAAATTAAAATTAACTTACCCGAGCGAGTGCTTGAAATCCGGTATCCGTAAATTGGGAGCAACCGGCTACTTCGAGCGTGGTTAACTGATGGCACTGCTGAGCTAATACAATCAGTGAACTGTCAGTTAAGTGTGTACAGCCCGATAGGCACAAAAACCGTAATTTAGGACAGTGCTCCGCCAGCTGCTGGACGCCTTCATCTGTCAGATGCTGCAAAAAACAAAAAAACATCGATAAAATGGCGCTACTCGATAACAATGACTTTTTTCAATTGCAAAATTAACCAAGCACACTAAAAACTTTAAAAAGAAAATTTAAGTTAAACGGTTTATTGAACAATCAATGAGGTACTGAATACTGAAAGCTAGAAAATAATCCACCCTAGCACTGGCTATGCCAAGTTGGTTGGATCAATTTCATACTTAAAATAACAATTTATATATTATTTGTATTATATTTATTGAAATAAATTTATTATTATTAAAAAAAAAAAATATGGATTAGTAATCTGGGGCTTTGATTAGAGTAAAATAAAATCGTGGGGCCGATTTAGTAGCAAGCTTTTGCTTAGAAACCATATTTAGATTTCGACTGTCTTCTTCGATCATCTATACAAAAATTTCGTGTCACGATGTTCATCCGCTCTAATCTCCGAAACCACTGAACCAATATTAATGAAATTATGTAAAAGTCTCTTGCTTGGTTCAACTTAAACTATAGGATAGTTTTTATTAAATATTTTGTACAAAATTTGTGAAAAAAAAACTGTTTTAGTACAAAGTAGCGACATCTCACAGCATTTTTTCAAAGCTATTAGTTCAGAAGCAAACAAAAAAAACTGTTTTAGAGCCAAGTAGCGACATCTGACATAATTTGCTCAAAGCTATTAGTTCAGAAGCAAATCTTATAGAATTAGCTCAAAGCTATTAGTTCAGACGCCGGGCCGCAAACGAAATACATTTAGCAGAATTTTAGTTCAGAAGCAAACAAAAAAAAACTGTTTTAGTACCAAGTAGCGACATCTGACATAATTTGCTCAAAGCTATTAGTTCAGAAGCAAATCTGATAGAATTAGCTCAAAGCTATTAGTTCAGACGCCGGGCCGCAAACGAAATACATTTAGCAGAATTTTAGTTCAGAAGCAAACAAAAAAAAACTGTTTTAGTACCAAGTAGCGACATCTCACAGCATTTACTCAAAGCTATTAGTTCAGAAGCACACAAAAAAAAACCTGTTTTAGTACCAAGTAGCGACATCTGACATAATTTGCTCAAAGCTATTAGTTCAGAAGCAAATCTGATAGAATTAGCTCAAAGCTATTAGTTCAGACGCCGGGCCGCAAACGAAATACATTTAGCAGAATTTTAGTTCAGAAGCAAACAAAAAAAAACTGTTTTAGTACCAAGTAGCGACATCTCACAGCATTTACTCAAAGCTATTAGTTCAGAAGCACACAAAAAAAAACCTGTTTTAGTACCAAGTAGCGACATCTGACATAATTTGCTCAAAGCTATTAGTTCAGAAGCAAATCTGATAGAATTAGCTCAAAGCTATTAGTTCAGACGCCGGGCCGCAAACGAAATACATTTAGCAGAATTTTAGTTCAGAAGCAAACAAAAAAAAACTGTTTTAGTACCAAGTAGCGACATCTGACATAATTTGCTCAAAGCTATTAGTTCAGAAGCAAATCTTATAGAATTAGCTCAAAGCTATTAGTTCAGACGCCGGGCCGCAAACGAAATACATTTAGCAGAATTTTAGTTCAGAAGCAAACAAAAAAAAACTGTTTTAGTACCAAGTAGCGACATCTGACATAATTTGCTCAAAGCTATTAGTTCAGAAGCAAATCTGATAGAATTTGCTCAAAGCTATTAGTTCAGACGCCGGGCCGCAAACGAAATACATTTAGCAGAATTTTAGTTCAGAAGCAAACAAAAAAAAACTGTTTTAGTACCAAGTAGCGACATCTCACAGCATTTACTCAAAGCTATTAGTTCAGAAGCACACAAAAAAAAACCTGTTTTAGTACCAAGTAGCGACATCTGACATAATTTGCTCAAAGCTATTAGTTCAGAAGCAAATCTGATAGAATTAGCTCAAAGCTATTAGTTCAGACGCCGGGCCGCAAACGAAATACATTTAGCAGAATTTTAGTTCAGAAGCAAACAAAAAAAAAACTGTTTTAGTACCAAGTAGCGACATCTCACAGCATTTACTCAAAGCTATTAGTTCAGAAGCAAATCTGATAGAATTAGCTCAAAGCTATTAATTCAGACGCCGGGCCGCAAACGAAATACATTTAGCAGAATTAGGCTTTTGAAAAAAAAAATAATTATCGATTTTTTTTTTTAAACTTTATTATAAATAATATTGATAATCGATGCGAAAACTTTCAAAAAACTTTTTTTAAATTAATTATAAGCAATTTAAAATTGATAAAATATTTTAAAAAATCACGTGACTGCAAACGCACTAAAATTGTTTTTGACAGTTGTGACGTCATAATGGTAAAATGTATATACGCAGTATACTATCAATGGCTTCAACATGTGTATTGACTAAAACATTATGACGTCACATTATGTTCGGGAAATGTCGGCGCGTTCTCGGAACTGGGTACAAAAATTTATTTTTAATTTGATATAACTTATGAATTATAACGAAAATAAAAAAAAGAAAAATAGTTTTGTTATAAAACTTATATACGATCTTTCCATTTATGACAAAAAAAATTTCATTCAAAAGCCCAATTGTATCTACCGCGCCCGGGTAAAACCGGGCCGGGTCGCTACTATTAGTACATCATAGATTGTACAATAAAACCCTTCGACTTAAAAAGTCTTTTTACCGATAAAAAATACTTACATGGCATCCTTGTAAATTGACTACTTCAAGTAACGGACAATATCTTGCTAAGCAGCGAACAGCTCTGTCTGCTACATTTAAAACGCGCTTACTTATAAACGACTTTAACTTAGGACATCCTCTCGCGAGAGCTTCGACGCCATTTTCTGATATTTTCTCGCACCAACTGATATTTATGTGCGTCAAATTATTACAACCGTCGGACAAGGCTTTGAGCGAAATATCCGTCACTTGATTGCACGAATCTAAATTTAACTTTTGCAATTTGGAACAGTGCTGACTCAAACTTTGACAAGTGCTGTCCGTGATTTGTGTACAATCGCTCAAATTTAAGTCTTCGATGTTCGGGCATAGCTGAGCCAACGTTTGCATAGAGCCGTCTGCTATAGATTTACAACCTAAGAGTGATAATTGACGTAAAAAGCCTCCGCACCGTTGCGAGATGTTTTCTATTATCGGACCCTGAAAAAAAAAATCACAATTCAATTATTATTGCTATTACACCGTTTTTTTGAAAAGTGTTTTTTAAATGAATCCTCAAGTGATCATTACATTTCCAGTGTAAGTTAGTAAAACTGTATTTATTTATTCAACGTATTTATCCTTGGTAGATTAGTGCTTTTACGAAACCGTCTTCCATGATGCGAAATCAATAAAATACGGGATAGAAGTATATAAACGTGATAATAACTTGAAACAACTTCAAAATAACACACAGCACAACATAAACGTAGGTGGTTTACAGACGAAGTGACGTCACGCCGGAATCCAACATGGCGAACAGCGTTTTAGACTTTTGAGGAACAGATTAAAAAAATACAATTCTTAAAATTGAATTATGAAATTTATAGTGCATTATTATGAACAGAAATCAACATTTCTCGTTTGCTTTTTACAAAATCTATCAAGAATATGTATTATTAGATTTTTTCTTACATATATTCCGTTCAAAAACACTGGAAAGGGCCCCGCACAAACCTTATGTGGTTTGGTTTTCGGTTAAAGTGATTGAAAATGGTTTTATTTTATAGTTTAAAGGCCACATAGATAAAAATAATAATTTTGATAATACATTAAGCGCCATGAAACTTTTTCGCATTTGTTATTTGGTGACAGTCACTTGTTTTCGGCATCTAGCATATTTTTAATTATTTCGATAATTATTTCGATTTTGCACCTCAACAATAATCTGTCGCGTGCCATAGGCTTGCCAGCCCTGGTCTAGAAGCATGGAATTTTGCACATTTTTCATTCGTATTTTTTTGCAACTTACTTGAACGTCTTTCTGGAAGTCAAACAGATCAATGCGTTGCCAGTTAGATCCATCGAGTGCAAGAATATTCCAATACTTGCAAACTTGGGCACAGCGGCATAAAGCTACAACGTCTAAATATGACAAAATGCGTAACAATAATTCCCGGGGCAGACGTCTGTTGATGAGGGCTTCGTCGGTGGCCACGCCATCGTGAAATACCCGCGTCAGCTGGAAAAAAAAAAAAAATGTTATTCACTGCAATTAAAATTTTTATAACGGAGACGGGCGCATTAGAAACGGAATGCAGATGGCAGCAGGTATATAGCTGCCTAGAAATGGAATGTAGATGGCAGCAGGTATTAAGATAATATTATAAGAAGGTATTCCAATCCTGCAATGCATCATGGGAAATGTGTCAAGCGGTGGCGCCACCACGAGTGTGTCAGATACACTAGCCATCCAATCCTGCAATGCATCATGGGAAATGTGTCAAGCGGTCGCGCTAAAGATACACTAGCCAGTAACTAAAGTATTTTCATCCTAACTCTTGAAATAATAATAAATATTGTTTATTAATTAATTGGCGCCTAAAAAATCTAAAAAATTTTTTTGGCGCTAATTAATTAATAAACAATATTTATTATTATTTTAAGAGTAAGGATGAAAATACTTTAGTTACTGGCTAGTGTATCTTTAGCGCGACCGCTTGACACATTTCCCATGATGCATTGCAGGATTGGATGGCTAGTGTATCTGACACACTCGTGGTGGCGCCACCGCTTGACACATTTCCCATGATGCATTGCAGGATTGGAATACCTTCTTATATATTATCTTAGCAGGTATATAGCTGCCCAGAAACGGAATGTAGATGGCAGCAGGTATATAGCTGCCTAGAAACGGAATGTAGATGGCAGCAGGTATATAGCTGCCTAGAAACGGAATTTAGATGGCAGCAGGTATATAGCTACCTAAGTTATGATTGGTTTTTATAGGAAAAAGCGCCGTTTCCTTTCTGATGGCATGCAATCACTTCTTTTTCAGTTCCAAATCCTTTGGAAACACAAAACCTTTATAATAAACGGAACACATCGGCATTGTCGATGATTTATTATTTCAAATAAATTTATTTTGTACACAGCTCTTATGAATGGTCCACAAATCGAGGTGGTTATATAGCTGGCGCCTCTAGCGGTCGAGTTTGGTAATGTTCATCTTCATAATTGCCATAGGTACAATAAAGACTTAGGTAGTTCACTCGCGCCGCCGTAGACGAAAGTACCAACAGATAGAGACGCATTTGCATTTTTGTAAGAGACTGTACCCAACCGATACACTCCTATACAATTACAATAATTGCAAGTACAATAAAAATATTTTTATTTTAAACATCTATATTTTTTTTTAACAAAACAAACAGTGTATTTTTTTTTAAACTCTGTTTTTATTACATAACTAGTGGCCTGGTCCGGCTTCGCCCGAATTTGGAGATTGCCACCGTTTTTTCGTCGACTTACGTTGCAAAATCGGTCTCTACGAAAAGCGCTTTTATTTTAACGTCCGTTCTAACTATTGGTGAAAAAAATTTTGAAATCGGATGAGTAGTTTCGGAGTTCTTCCGCATACACACAAACTCACAAAATTCGCACGCTTTATTTATAACATTAGTCTAGATAATTACCAGAATAAATTGAATTTTGCAGCTGTACATATTTTGGCGAAATTCTTAAACTACACAAAACCACCACCGAATCAGACAAAAAAAAAAATAGGGTACTGCAACCTGTGAAGTTTTAATCGCACTGGGAAATAATTTACATTCGAAAAGAAATTCTCATGGAAATCCAGTATAAAAAAAAAGCAATTTTGCATTACTAATATCGTAGACCAAGATCCCAGGGCCGCCATAACTACGTCATTTCAGTACTGCTAAGATTTTATCAGTCAATGTACAATATTTGGTTAAGAACGATGCATATTTTGCCCGCTTGAAATCGGGTCCCTTTCTAAAGGTACATGAAACACGTGCTTACCTACGTACGCAATGGTATTATGCATATGAGTGCGAGTGAGAGCATTAAATGATTTTATTTTGACAGCTTCATGAAACGTAGGCTGTTTGTTTCCATGGAGTTTTTCTCTCTTAAACTCACGGACTACTCTGTCTGTGTGTAAACAAGTGAAAAACCTAAGTTTCATGAAGCTGTCAAACAAAGAAAATCATCTAATGCTCTCACTCGCACTCATATGCATGCATAATACCATTGCGTACATAGGTAAGCACGTGTTTTATGTACCTTAAGGAGGTTGAACCGTTTTACGAAGATAACGAAAAAAATCTAAAATAAAGTTTTTTTAATAGATTTTTTATGACAAAATTTTCTGTAAAAAATTCAAAATCATTAGGAGATTTATATAAAGTTAAAAATTATAAAAAAAAACTTTTACATGTATCCTTACGGAAAATATGTCAACCTAGCATGCAAACGGTACATTTTAATTTTTTGCAAATAACCAAATAATGTCAGCAGTTCCGAAAACTAACTATGTAAAGCATCGATGTCTTACGCATATTTTAATATTTTTTCCAATTTAATTAGGAGACTTTTAATCAATAAAAAAAATATTAAACCTTAGCACTTTTCGATTATAAACTTTTATTCTTGACAATTTTAACAATTTTAACTGGATTTTGAACTTTTTAATTATTAAATTTTTATTTTTATTGCTTCTAATTTATTTTTTTAATTATTTACTGCAAAAAAATATGTAAAATACAGATATTTACATAAATTTATTTTTTTTAACCTAACTTTGTACAAAAAATTCAAAAGTTAGTCCATTAAGTAAAATACTGCAATAATTAATTAATATTAAAAAAAATAATTTATTTATGCCTTTATGACAATAATTTATTGGTATCATCGACTTATAACCTTTTGTAAAAATGTATTATGGAAAAGTTCCCGTTTAGAATTCGACTTACTTTTGATTGGGACTGTAACGCATCAACCTCCTTAAGAGCCTGTTATCTCCAAAAAGGCTCCGCTGTCAAGCTAGCAAATTGGCACACGCTTTTAACTAAATATTGTACATTTACTGATAAAATCTTAGCAGTACTGAAATGGCGTAGGTCTGGCGACTCTGGGATCTTGGCATATCATGTGTACATCGCGAAGTAGTAGATTCTTGACTTGTGACTCAATAGAAATGTTAATTGTGCACAAATTCAAATATGGCATTTCGCGAATAAAGGAAACAGATGCCTACCATAACTGGAAAAGCGCAATGACAATAAATCGTAACATCACATCAGCAGGTGCAGTTTTATAACACACGTGCATCACCTAAGTATTGCGCGAGCGGCGTAAGTACGTCTGTGCGAAAGGGGAGTAGTATTGCCAAGGGCGGGTTTTCCTGTGTGTGGGGGGGGGGGGGGGATAAAGCAAAAAAAAAATCATTTTTTTTTAAGTTTCATTAATATCACACAAGAATACTCACGAAGGAAGGTGTCAAGCAAAATATTAATTCCCAAACCAATTTTACAAATTTTTTTAAGAAGTATTTCTAAATTTTATTTTTTAGCCAGGTATTCGTATTATTTTCAGTTTTATTTTCGTATTATTACGATCCTGGGGGAGGAGGGTAATTAATCTACCATATATTTAATACCCTCTATATTGCTAGCAAAGATCGGGAGAAAGACTTAAACACTACGGTGCAGACATTTATACGTCTGCCTCACTTATTATACTCTGAGTCTCATGCGCATGTCCGTGAATGGATTCGCGTCAGTTTGCACATGGAACTAAGCTGTGAAAGGGAGATGGCTTGCTCTATTCCACTTACTAATTGCCCCACTACAGACGCGACACTTGCGCACAGCGAGTCAAGTAAAAAGACAGAAATAAACAGTCATTTGCTGTCTCATTTCATGGGCCACGCTTCCACTTACGGCCACTAGCAATATAGAAGTTATCAAATATATGATTTAGGTACCTGCTTATAGCTCTGTTTCATGGCACCCCTTGCATGTCCATTGGATGTGGAGCTATCTGGTCGCCCCATCGTTGATGCTGATACTGGCCACCAGTGGCGGCCCGTTGGGGATGAATCACCCCCTTCCCTAGTTAGCTCAGTTGTCTGGAAATAAACAAAAGAAAAATGTTAAAAACAATTCACTCTACAAGTTTAATTATGGTTCAGTAAAGTTAACAAGAAAAAAACCCGGTAGTGTCGATGCGATGGCGTTTTTTTTTGCGCAGTGAAAATGGGAGGGAGTTTCGGGGGAGTTCCTTAAAAAAAAAAACGATAATGGGGTGCGTTTTGCGTCAAAATCGGAAGCGTTAATTCATTAAACTGGTATAGTACAAGATCCCGATTTGACTCGATCTTTACCCAACGAGTTTTCTAATGAAATTTGGTCGCCTTTCAATTTCTTGGCACAGCTATTTTTAATAAAAAATTAAAGTTGTTAATTTTATTTCTGAAATGTAGTTATCGAGTTTTCAATTTATTAGCAATCGAAAGTAAAATATGTATATAAAATGCCAAAGTTTGATCGACATTTTGATTCCTAGGGCATAAAACCAGGTAGACAGGCACCTTCGAATTAGTATTTTGCAGTTATAGGGTTTTCTATATTGTCAATTGTCATAATATATGAAAATGCAGATAGTTTTATGGCGAACACGTGGAACATATTATATGTAGGTAACCATGGCAACGAATAACAAATATCATAATATTTAACACTAAATAAAGACAATAAAATTAAAAACTTTACATTATTTTATCAAATTTCAAATGTCATTAAAAAACTCGATGGGTAAAGATCGAGCCAAATCGGGATCTTAGACTTACTACCACATTTTATCTCAATTAAAACCGTTGTCTTTACTCACGTTTCCAAACACATTATTAAGTCCGACTATTTTGAAACACACTGTATATATACAGAACTTACAGGAGATTAAAAGTCTGTAACAAATAAAAATCGAATCACCACCACCCGGCGTCTACAAAACGTTCGATAATAATGTTGTTTTATGAGAACGGCGCGACAGACGAGCAGATGCGGCCCGCGCGCCGCAGTTTAATCAAGGTGTGCAAACAGAGTTAGACCATCAAACTCCCGCCAACTCTTTAATAGAGTTGGTTGGGACGTACTCACTCGAAAGCGTCCGAACATTTTATTAATAGACCAAGATCCCGGACCCGCCAGACCTACGTCATTTCAGTACTGCGACCAAAATCTATCCATTCTGAAAATAACTGCCTCAAATATGACACCTGACATCAATGAGTTTATCAAAAACAAGAGACCTCAGATGTCTGGACTCTGGACCCTCAAGCTCAAGATAATTTACCCTTTTTATTAGCTTTATGTGAAAATTGATTTAAATCTTTGATTAACGTCTGATTAGAACTCTTCAATAAATAAAATTATCGACCAATTTTTCAGACAACATATTATTAACAAAAAATATAATTAATACATTAACGTTTCGATCCGGATTTGGACCTTCTTCAGAACTGATCTAAAAAATATAAGAAATATTCGAAACGTTAATGTATTAATACTTATATTTTTGACGGGATAACGTCTTATAAATTGATGAATCACCAATCTTATAAATTGATAAAACACCGGCTGCATGCACGAAAAAGTGTAACGTTCCTAGCGTTCCGCCTGACCCTGTGCGTGCTTTTCTCGAAAACGGCCCTAACGATTTGGATGAAATTTACTGAGAAGGGATTTTGGGGGGCAAAAAATCGTTTTAGCTAGGTCTCATCTCTCGAAAAAATCGTTTTCTTACAAATTTTATCATTATAAAAATCAATTTTTTGACGTATGAAAATACTTAAATATTGTAAGTAGGTTTTGGAATTTTATATTATAAACAGTGAAACAATTGTTTTATAAATATTATGACAGCTAATCTTTGAGACTTAAAATAAATACGAAAGAAAGTTAAAAAAAAACAATTATATTATATGGTGAGTAATTTTAATAAATAAAATTAACCTAAATTTGAAGCAAAAGATGCAATATCATAGATTCGAATTATTATATTATTATTATATAAATTTAGGTTATGTATTACGGAATACGTTATCACGTAAAACTATCGTCCGTAAACCGACTTTACAGACAACCAATTTTTTTGTTAATATATTGTCTGAAAAATTGGTCGATAATTTTATTTATTGAAAAAATGATTTAAACTAAATATATAAATATTTTAATTTAGTATGTGTTTTAGTTTTTAATTTAGAGTCTGGCCTGCTAACACCCTAAATCTTATAAATAGCCCTTTAGAAAAATCAATATGACACCTCTGTTTTCTAGATGTCACATAAACGTAACGTCCTTCCATAAAAGTATTGCACCAACTGCACGGTTTTACTCCCAACCAAACGCGCCATTTAAGACGTTTCGTATCAACATTTTGTACACAGCGATACTGTTGCTTGCAGAATGCTTGTCCAACGTATGTACGTTTGAACGAAAAATATATCTTCACGAACTGTCAGTTTCCAGCAAGGTCGCCGTACGCGGTTCGACCACGTGGGTGCCTCATTACACACAGTGGTCCTCAACAGGTTAGCATTTAGTAATAAATTAGTAATATAACTAGTGTGACCTGTGCGAATTATTCGCACTAAATAAGTATAATAATTATCACTTTACAAAATTATTTTTTAAATATGATTGCAGGTATTCAATTCGTTTCTAATTTTGCACACTGCTTATAACGTTCTTCTTTTTGTTGTATTACAATATGAAGCTCAGATGACTGCAGATCGAAGAAATATTTTACTAAAATTGTCATATAGAGGCGCAAGTAGCAAAAGCGTTGAGCTTAGCCGTCAGATAGCATCATGTAGCATTGCTGTGACGTTGTTCAGCGTTGCTCGCTGTTTCAAAATTAAAGCCGTTAGATGGTAGTATGCAGTATTTACAATATGAAGGTCAGATGACAGATCGAAGTGTTGACGTTGTTTCAAAATTAAAGCCATCAGATGGCAGACGTTGTTCAGCGTTGCTGTTAATTAATTATTTTACAAAAACAAAAGCAATAATAAATTTTTTAGTTGTCGATGCCAGCAGAGCAAGCAATTATCTGTAAAATGATATATAATTTATGTGGAGAAATTGTGTGGTTTTTTCTAAAAAGGGAGGCAAGCATCTTAACCTTAGCGTATTAATATAAATATGATGATGTTTTTCATTTATTTTTCAACAGTCCGTATCTTATTCGAAACATTTTGTCAGTCGTCGATATAAACCTGCCGGAGTGAATGAACGGCAGCCGGTGTTTGTCCGAGCAAACGGTATTGGGCCAGACGGCGGCTAACCATCAAAACTGCGCAACACGATCGAAAATAGCGCGCAAGGGAAACATCATTGTTGTCGAATGTCGAGACAACAGGACGCTGAATAACCAATTCGCGCCGCTAAACCGTCCCCGTCTTCGAGAAGTCAATGAGGTCCGCAATTCGCACAACCGGAAATGCTTCAAACGTCCGTTGTACCCGGCTCGTACCTCTTTTTTTCTGACGTTTCATTAAAACAATCATCATATACGCTAAGGTTAAAGATGTTTGCCTCCCTTTTTAGAAAAAACCTCACAATTTCTCCACATAAATTATATATCATTTTACAGATAATTGCTTGCTCTACTGACATCGACAACTAAAAAATTTATTATTGCTTTTGTTTTTGTAAATTAATTAAAATACAGCAACGCTGAACAACGTCTGCCATCTAACGGCTTTAATTTTGAAACAGCGAGCAACGTTGAACAACGTCACAGCAATGCTGCATGATGCCATCTGACGGTTTAGCTCAACGCTTTTGCTACTTGCGCCTCTATATGACAATTTTAGTAAAATATTTCTTCGATCTGTCATCTGAGCTTCATATTGTAATACAACAAAAAGAAGAACGTTATAAGCAGTGTGCAAAATTAGAAACGATTTATATTTAAAAAATAATTTTGTAAAGTGATAATTATTATACTAATTTAGTGCGAATAATTCGCACAGGTCACACTAGTATCTTATTAAACCATTAATAAATCACCGCCATTGTTATCTGAACCTATACTACCGTAAGGCCGCTGCACACGAGGCTGGATTTGCAGCTAGATTTTCCTACTAGTTTTCTAGCGCTGGTTTTCTTGTTTGCTTTTATGTGCTCGCTTCACACGAGACGTGTTTTCGAGCGCTTCAATGATAGAACGGTAATAAAAGTGAACGTTTATTGTCTCTGAACAGAACACACACTATGGTAGTTGGTTTGTGGGCGTTTGTTCAAGTCGCCCGCACGTGACAAGATACTGTTTCCTGATTGATTCTTGCTCAGAACAAGCAGAGGACCTAGCAAGCAAAATAGTCCCTGTTCTAATTTTAACATCTAGTGAGCTCGCAGGCGAGCCCGCAGTGACGTCATTTGCAGCCTCGTACCCAGCCTGCCGGCCAGCAGAAGTCCCAGCAGTGTTTCTAGCCTCGTATGCAGCGGCCTTTATAGTCCAAGGTTAGATCTATCTTGAGTTACAAAGTTTCATGGAAACGTACGAAAATCGTCTCAGCAATTTTAGCGCGCGATTTTCAAACAAACATAGCGTATTTATACAGAATTACCCGGCTATATAGCGCTATTTCCTTCGAGCGTTTCTTCTCCTTGAAACGTTCGGAACGTTCGTAACGCATGATTTTCTTTACGTAAACCATTTTAACTGTTCGAATTTCAAAATACCGCACAAGTTTTTCTTTTGTCAATACGTAAGTTAATAAAATTTTAGCGAAAATTTCAGGTAAAAAAAACACAATCACGAGGGTTTGTAAAAACGTATTTAATTATTTTACGTGTTTCGAGTTTAAGCGTTGGATATGTCAAATATTTTGTCATAGGGTACCACAACCGAACCTTCCCCTCATTTGCACTCTAATGCTTTTAGATGCAGGGCAGCTAGCAATGGGTTTGTTTGTTTTCAATAATTTATTAAGGTTTTAACTTTAATTTAAATAGTTTTTTTTTTTATTTTCCACCGAGTAGTTTTGAAGGAATCAATGAAAACATATCATCCATCTACCGGAATATAAAAAAAAAATCAAGCCTTATATTTAAAGTTGCCTTGGTGCTCGTACTACCTTAAATGGTTTTTAAATTAGTAGGGAATTCCTACTACTACTTATCTAAAATTTCAAATGCTTCTAGTTCAGTTAGGAAAGCGTTCCGGGTATATTGGACCTAAGAGCTGGCTACGGAGAAAATGGGTGACTCGGTGCAGAGTTGAAAATTTGCAGAATAATAGGAGATAGTACAAGTAAGTAGGGAAAAAATTGCCAGAAGGCTAGGCGGAAGATAAAGAGCCGCCAGAAGGCGCTAATGTTGCGAAAAATCAGTGCACTTCTGGCAATTTCTATACTTATTCTGTAATTCAAAACTAGATTATATATTATACATTATATAGATATAAGGGCATACTGAAAATTCAAACATGATATAATAATTACATTTGACATATATTCAAAATTATTAATGACATTTTGATAGAAATAAAATTAATCGTCATGTATTTTCATTAATAAAATTACGTTGTTATAACAACGTAATTTTATTAATTTATTTAATTTTATTTCTATCAAAATGACATTAATAATTTTTAATATTTGTCGAATATAATTATTATATCATGTTTGAATTTTCAGTATGCCCTTATAACTATATAATGTATAATTATATAATCTAGTTTTGAATTACATAATAAGTATAGAAATTGCCAGAAGTGCACTGATTTTTTGCAACATTAGCGCCTTCTGGCGGCTCTTTATCTTCCGCCTAGCCTTCTGGCAATTTTTTCCCTACTTACTTGTACTATCTCCTATTATTCTGCAAATTTTCAGCTCTGCACCGAGTCACCCATTTTCTCCGTAGCCAGCTCTCCGTCTATATGTTCATTAGACATTTTTGACTTGAAATCACACCAGCAACACAGTACCAGGCTATGGCAGTCATGTCGTGGGACATAGTATTTCAATATGGGGGTAACAATTTAAACCAAGCAAACATCAGCAATGTCTACGTTTTAAGGAGTTTTTCATTTAATAGAAGTTTGCTATATAGAGTCTGCACTGTTATTATTATTGAAACTTCTGGAAGCGATGGGTATAATTAAATACGTTTTCGCAAAAAAAGTTATCACAATTCACTATTAAGTTTTATCTGGCTCGAATTAAAAAATATAACCGACAATTTCTACATCTAAGAAGTTAGATTATTCAATGTATTTCTGCATTATTTTTTTTACAAAAAAATACACACTGCAGTTTTTACAACACGAGATTTGTTGAGTAAGGCAAGATATCGAACGGAATCCAAACGATCAACTGACGAGTTAAGTGAGATGAAAATCTACGTAGGCTGTTTTGAATCAGAATGCATCAAGCCTAACCTTTGATTTGTAACGAAATATCTTTTTAAACAATAATTTGACACCGCCCTTTCAACACGTGTCTGACCCAGCGTTCGTCAGATTCATTTCAAAATTCAAAAACGTGCTTGCGCAGCGCATTATCCAGCCAATCGTGAATGGCAGATATAGTTGGAGCTGACGCGCAAAAAAAAACATGTCGTTCCAAGTTTCTGCCACCTGGTACATAAGTTATATCTGTAATTAAGAGCATTTTTTCTTATCTATACTAATATATAAAGCTGAAGAGTTTGTTTGTTTGTTTGAAAGCGCTAATCTCAGGAACTACTGGTTCAAATTGAAAAAAAATTTTTTTGTTGGATAGCCCATTTATCGAGGAAGTCTCTAGGCTATATAATATCACGCTACGACCATTAGGAGCGGAGCGTTAATGAAAAATGTTGCAAAATGTATCTCAAAAATAAGCTTCTATTCAGGCGAAATGCACTAACTAAATATACTCATCTAATATATAAAGCTGAAGAGTTTGTTTGTTTGAACGCGCTAATCTCAGGAACTACTGGTTCAAATTGAAAAAACATTTTTTTGTTGGATAGCCCATTTATCGAGGAAGGCTATAAGGCTATATAATATCACGCTACGACCATTAGGAGCGGAGCGTTAATGAAAAATGTTGCAAAATGTATCTCAAAAATAAGCTTCTATTCAGGTGAAATGCACTAACTATAAATAATATTAGCGTTGTGAGTACACAACGTCGGCTGGCTCAATCGGTAGAGCATGCGACTGTTAATAGCAGGGTCGTGAGCTCCAAGTTGGGCGAATATATTTTAGTAAAAGAAAAAGAGGGGTTTTGTTCTTTTGCGAATATCTCAAAGACTATTGCAGATATCTGAAATCGCAAAAAAGATTTTGAAAGAGCAGGAAACTTCCTACAAAAAAATCCCATCTCCCGGAACTCTACCATCAATATTTATAATTTTAAATTAAAGGTGAAAAATGTTTTTTTTCTATTTTTTATACAAGCTAAAAGACAAGAAAATATTGAAAATTTTATAAAAATAGAAAAACTTGTTTTATAGCCCTATTTTCACCTCTTAATTAAAATAAGTAATATTGGTGGTAGAGTTCTGGGAGATGGGACTTTTTTGTAGAAAATTTCCTATACTCTTTCAGAATCTTTCTTTGTAATTTCAGATATCTGCAATAGTTTTTGAGACACCTATTCGCAAAAAAACCAAACCTCTTTTTCTTTTCCTAAAATGTTTATAACTTTTGCAATAGGTAAATGATCATTTTTCGCATCAATCATATAAACATTGAAACCGCAAATGACCGTCTCGAAATTTATAGTATCAACGAGTCATCGCTGCAAATGAAAAGAGTCAATAAAAATATTGTCGCCAATTAGGCTTGTTGAAGTTTATTAATAAAACCCAGTCAAAACATTTTGTACACTTATTGCAAAATCAATTTGACATACCATATTTCATTTATTCAGTGACGTAGCTTCACTAAATATAACTGACAAACATATTTGGTCTTTTATGTACTTCTACGTTTAATTTGTAGTAAAAATAGCACGCAGGGATTAACCCGAGTCCGCAGATTTGAGGCCGACAAAACCGCTGCATGTGTTTCTAAACAATGAGTAAACGTTAAAACAATCAACTATCAAGGTATAACATTTCACAAAATGGACACATACGATTTTAGGTTATCCCCCTTTTGCGATACCACGTGAATCACTTCATTCCGCGAAAAACATCATCGCATCAACCCCACCGAGAAACTATCCTCCAGATAAAAACTGTACGAGCTTATTCTGTGAACTATTACCAAAATAAAAAAAAAATAAATGAAGTAAAACGATACAAAGGATCCCGCACAAACCTTATGGGATTTGGTTTTCGGTTAAATGGATCGGAAAAGGTTTTATTTTCTAGTTTAAAGGTCAATAAGAATAAATATAGTTTAAAAAAAACTAAAAAACACGCTTTATATCGAACTAAAAAGTAAAAAATATTTTTTTTAAAATAAGCTTAAAACAATAATGAAGAAAAAATACAAGTATTATTGTGAAAAAAGCGTGGGGCGCTTTGTTCCACATTTTCGTACATCGAGCGCCCCACGCTTTTTTCACAATAATACTTGTATTTTTTATTCATTATTGTTTTAAGCTTATTTAAAAAAAAATATTTTTTACTTTTTTGTTCGTTATAAAGCGTGTTTTTTAGTTTTTTTTTAACTATATTTATTTTCCACTTTTTAGTTCGATTTATTGTCAAAAATTTGCCGGAAAAAAAAAAATTTTTTTTTCGGCGTGGACGGGATTAGAACTCACGACCCGTGATTCCGAGAGTTGACGTCAGCGAAGACCCGTGCCTTAGACCGCGCGGCTAGCCAGTGTACTTACATTGCTGGCATATTATACCACTATATAAACCACTTGCTGTAGTCCAAACGAGTTTACAAACATACATACTTATATACATACATACATACAAACTTACAAGTGAAACTAATATAAAGCGTGTAAAAAGTGTCCGTGGGCGCATAGCCTAAAAACCAATAGATTTTTAACTACAGATATGTTTAGCGAGATTTTAAATATAGCGATATTGAAAACACAATCTTAAAAAATCCTAAGCTCTAGAAATATGTTTTCGAGAGCGCTGAATCCGAATATGACGTTATTATTTTATACAGGCTGACACCTTTTAACATTACGACTATTTTTCTATTTCCAAACAAAAAAGCACAAAAGTTGAACATGGAACATGTTTGTGAATTCAATGGATAGGTATCCCTGTATCTAAAATCTCGCTAAATATATCTGTAGCTAAATTGGTTTTTAGGCTGTGGGCCCATGGACACTTTTTCTTAGTGACCTTTAAACTATTAAAATAAAACCATTTTCGATCAATTTAACCGAGAACCAATAAGGTTTGTGCGGGGTCCTTTAGTGCTGTTATAAAATGCCTGCTGCAACAAAACTTGGCTTATCTGTAGCACCAGCAACCTAGTAGAGCCTAGTAGGACCTCAACTGTTTAGCGTCTATAATCTACTTCTCTCTCTAATATAGATCCGACCCTGACTGAAACAAATCACAAAAAGGAAAAAAACTTACCCTCACTGTGATTGCATTGAGTGTACACATTTTTTTTACTTCAAATCGTTGTTCAACAAAAAAAAATCAACACAATAATACACCGACAGTAAAATATATTAATTATAATTGTTTATAAACATATAACACAGTATCATTTTATCAACAAAACTTCCCAGTGTAGCCACAACACAGCACAAAAACCACAGACGAGTCGCGATTATGTTTTGTTTCAATAATCTTATTGTTTTTATTTTGTTTTAACAAATGCCGCACAGAGAGATGCACCTACGTTCGAGCAAGGCGACAACTGATTATTGTTAGTACCTTTCAGTCTCTCAGGTTTCCATTACAACACTCACACGAGGCGGGAGACAACAATGAGAACTTGATAGTTTGATATGCTGTGCACTCAAGTCAATTCACAGCTGGCGGAATCGGCTTACACCGGGCACGGTCAAACTATGGTATCGAGAGAGGTTCATGAACTTCAGGGCAACCATCCGTGTACCTCTATTTCTATACCGGTATGTTGGGAATGGTTGGGAACAGATGTGCATTTGTCACTTCGTTCCGTGCCGGTCGGCGGAATCTCACGCTCAACCGGGCATGGTCAAACTATATCGACGGGGACTCAATTCTATTTTTAATCGCTTTTATTTAGCTTAACTCTGTATAGTTCTTTAGTCTTTACATCTTATATCTTTGCTTTTATTTAGCTTGACTCTGTATATTTCTTTACATCTTATATCTTTCTTTCAAATCTTGGGACAGCTTTTTCAACTACTTCCCGTTATCCGATTTAGTTGAAATTTTGCACACGTATGTAGTTCCGATGACAACACAATATTATAATAGTAGCTAACACTGACCGTTCTGGTTTAGGTCCGGTTGCAAATCGCATTTTTAAAAAAGCATGTGACAGCCTTTTCAACTAGTTCCCGTTATCCGATTTAGTTAAAATTTTGCACACGTATGTAGTTCCGATGACAATACAATATTATACTAGCTAACTGATCAGTCCGGCTTTCGTCCGGTTCCAAGTCGCACTTTTAATAAAGCACACTAAAAACTTAAAAATAAAAATAGGTACCTATACAAAAACTTTTAAGTTAAACGCTTTTATTGTACAACCGATAACAATGTACTAAAAACTAGAAAATATATACGCGGGGGTTTTGATTAAATTAAGGCTATAGACTATATAATATCACGCTACGACCAATAGGACCGGAGCATCAATGAAAAATGTAACTCAAAATATGTCCGTCCGACAAAAACTTTTGAACGGTAGCTCCGATTATCATGAAATTTGGACACAACATTTACATCGATAAACTAAGATGAATGTGCGTACTCATGTCCCTCCCCTCATTCGTTCTTTTGCACCCAGGTGAAACCGGGCAGGGCCGCTAGTTTACTGATAAAATCTTAGAAGTACCGAAATGACGTATGTCTGGCGGGCCTGGGATCTTAATCTATAACACCTAGTATAAATGCATAAAACAAATAAAAGGTCGCTAAAACGGTCTTATTTTCAAATTCCACGATAGATCACTGTCCGTTCAAGGCTGTTCAGAGTATATACAGAAATAGTTGGCAAAACCAAAAGTGCACATCCCGCAAGTTTTCCACTGTATGATAAAAAAATAACAATTAAAAAATATTTTTAATAAATTTAAAAAGATTTAAAAATTTAAAGAAATAAATAATTAAAAATTGAAAAAATATTTTTTTTAAGTTTGCAAAAATAAAAAAAATTAAGAACTATACATAATATAATATATAATTAATATTAAGTGGAATAAAATAAAACAAAATAAAAAGAAAAAAAAATCAATGATTTCGTAAGGAATCGAACCCAGGACCTTGCCTTTGGGGATCCAACGGCATAACCATTACGCCACGGCGGCCTAATACATGTAGTGTGTTATCACGGTATAGAAGTGTAGCACTTGTTTTATGGATTACACTGTATTTACACATCAATTATTATAGGTATTGTTTTTTTAAACTATTAGCTGTCAAAAATAATAAAATAAAACTGTTTATAAAAATTAAACTACTGAACACATTTTAGTGAATTTAAATAGGGTTCTGGTCTGATAGTAAACAAAGTGAATAAAATATAACCCAAGGCAATCCGACCAAAATTGCGATCTGTAGAATCGTGACGTACATACGTACAGACTACAGACCAACCGACAACTGCTGTTTGTGATTTTCAATTACAATTTTAATAGTATTTATGAACTCGAATTGATTTGAAAATGGTTCTATTTTACAGATTAGAATCTCCTCTTTTCAAAAAGCTTCAATTTGAATGGATTTCGTGTGAAATTAACTTAGATATAACTTCTTATATGAACGAAAGTCAGCTCTGACGCACAAAGCGATAATAAAGCACATACCGCTAGTTTAGCGGTATGTGCAATAATGGAAACTGTCTACATAACGGAAATGTTATAAAATCCCAACGAAATAGCCGTTATTAATTATTATTGAGCGAAGTTCTGAGTAATCCTCACTAATAACTAAACACGCGTATACGGTCCTTCCGTAATATTTTCTTTGTCGCTTTGTGTACCTAGCGGATGAAATAATTATTAGTACAGAAATGTATTGTGTTACTACTTAGTATGTAAGTTCGGCAAAAGACCTCTGATTCACTGCTTCGTGGTTATAAGTTAACTATTTCGTTACAACGCACAGACGGCACAGTGGTCCCAAAATCATAGAAACGTGGCCAGAATATTAAAGTTAAAGTTGATGCACACGAAGCTGGTTTTCAGTGGCGTAGCTAGGCGTTGCCGAAACGGGGCCTCGCGCGATACACTCTTGTGTGCTGATGATCTATATTTATCTACGCTAAATTAATATAGGACGATTAGTAACACTAACACAGACTGATTTTTTTAAAAGACCACTTCTAAGATTTAGGTTGTGTTAGCGGGCCAGACTCTAAATTTTATTTATTTATTTATTTTCCTCAATAAAATATACAAAATATACTAAATATACAAATAGAGGATATCCTGCCCAACTTGGGTGACCAGTGCTAGGGCAGGAGTCCAAAATTATTACTGCAGACGTGCTTATTAAATAAATGAAAATGAAAATAAAGGAAAATAATAATTATAATAATAAATTAAACATGTTATAATGTGTTACTAGCCATTCAGTTAGTCCAGTCAGATTAGTTGAGGATGTCGTATATAATTTTTGATTTCTCGTCATGGAATAGCCAGTTGAATATTTTATTTTAATAAAAACTAATTTTAATTAAAAACTAAAACACATACTAAAATAAACTCTTAATTTATTAAAGTGAAACTTTTATTCTATCGCCCCGAACTTTTCTGGCCGTCTGTTGCATGTCGCATTACAGGCGGCCGCGGAGTAGGGGTAAAGTGAAAGGCGCTCGGTAGAGCAGCCAAGGCCAATATGGCGGCGCCCATGGTTAGCATCAGGTGACCGTGTAGTATGTATAACACATAGTCAGTCTGTCATGCGGGCAAGTGCTGTACAGTGTTTACATGTTTTTATTCGTGTATTCATGTGAATATTGTTTATAATTAATCGTGATGGATAAGTGTCTACAATCCAACGCCTACAATCCAATAAAAGTTTCACTTGCGTCGTGGTTTCTTAAAACCACACAACTGTTTTTTTTTTAGTTTAAATCAATTTTCGTGTAAAGGTAATAAAAAGGGTAAATTATATTGAGCTTGAGGATCCAGACAGCTAAGGTACTTGTTTTTGATAAACTCTTTGATGTCAGGTGTCTAAAATCCTCACTGGATAGTAGAGCTGTAACAAACCGTATGTATTCGTTACCGAGTAACGGGTACATCGTCTGACTCGAAGTAACGAATCGTTGCTTACAAATTCATTTCGTTACTCGCATTTGTCGTATCCATGACAGTTCGACTCGTTTGATGCAGTTATACGAACGAAGTCATATCGTATCACGTATGCGACGCGCCTCGATGCGATGGTACATGCTTGATGTTGTTAGTACACGATTGTATGTCGTATGAAAAGTAACGAGTAACGTAACGATACGAAAGTAACGGGTACTGGTTCTTTAAGTAACGAATACATACGGGTACACAATTTCTCGTTACTTTTACACAGGCGCGGTCCGAAGGGGGGGGTCACAGGGGACATGACCCCCCCCAAAATCTAAAGTCAAATTGAAAAATCTCAAAAATTTGCCAAATAATAAAAGGAAATTTTTAGCTACAATACAAAAAGACGACTTTTTTTATTAGTGTAGTGAGTGACCCCCCCCAAAATTTCAGGCTGCGGCCGCGCCTGCTTTTACAGCTCCACTGGATAGATTCTGGTCGCGGGCCGTGTTGAGATGGCTTGAGGGCCGAATGCGATCCGCGGGCGCGGCGGACCGTATATTTGACATCACTGGTTTAAACAATATAAATACTGATTTTCAATAATATAAAAAAAGGAATATTGTCTGTTTTACGTAATCGTTGACGCGACTAATCGGATTTTTTGAAAAAATCAATAGTGATACTGAATTTATTGTCTTTTATTCACCATTGCAAGCGAACCCGATAAGAAAAAAACAAAACGACTGTCACTTTTCTATACAACATTTGCGACAGTGTTAATTAAGCTTAAGAATAAAAACAAAACGAGTTACACATTAAAAAAAAGCAACGTCTGGTTTAGTCAGTAAACATTTGAACGGCTGTAAACAGTTGAGTGTTGAACAGTTAAGTTCCACAATTCTCTCTACTTCTTACCTATATAGATATTATAATATACTTACATGCTGGGTTGCAGAAATTATTGTCAAAAAATTCGATTTTTACAATGACCTTAGACTGTGATCATAATAATATTTCTTTTTAATTAATTAAATAAAATTTAAATAAATTTAAATGTAAGCCTTAGAAGAAAGCAATGTAGAAAAAAAATATATATATGTTCGCCCAACGTGGGGCTCGAACCCACGACCCTGACATTGACAGTCGCATGCTCTACCGATTGAGCCATTCGGGGGTTGTGTACCCACAAAGCTAATATAAGTATATTTAGTTAATGCATTTCACCTGAATAGAAGCTTATTTTTGAGATACATTTTTCAACATTTTTCATTAATGCTCCGCTCCTAATGATCGTAGCGTGATATTATATAGCCTATAGCCTTCCTCGATAAATGGGCTATCCAACAAAAAATTTTTTTTTCAATTTGAACCAGTAGTTCCTGAGATTAGAGCGTTCAAACAAACAAACTCTTCAGCTTTATATATTAGTAAGTATAGATGTCTACAATAGAAGCACGTAGGTACAGCTAAATTATGTACATAACCGTTATACGCGTTAATAGATTTTTTACACGACACCCTTTCCACGTAATTCGTATGTATAAGCTTTTTACCGAGAATTCCGCTTCACAATAAAATTAAGTTTAGGTATAAACACGGGCTATTGCCGAAAAGAAAAATAGATTAATGAGTCATAAGCGCGGTTTCCCCTACAGCTCAGGTCTGAGCACCATATAGGATCAGATTTAACCCTTTCCCGGTCATTGGTCGGGTGACAACTGAAGCGATCGTAGCGCGAGCAGCGGGTTAAAACAACAATAACAAGGCAGTTCGATCCCGCTCTATTGCCCGCTAGCGTTTGTTATTGCGTAATACGCGCCACGGATCTAGAAGGTTCCGAAGTTAGTCACAAACAGCGTCGCAAAGGGCACATTTTAAAGCCGTTGCTACTCCCACTACCTCCTAACTACCTGCGCGGAACGTGCGCTCGTCGGTGATTGGCCGTGATCGCTCGTTGCCTTTGTCGCTTTCCTGCTTTAAAGTACAGTCGAGTACGCTATTGTCAAGTTGTTACTGTTATTTTAGTTTTGTTGAGTTGCGAGTTTGTAGTTTTTCAACAGACTGTACAAGCGCAAGCCCGCATTCGCATCTAACTTCGGAGCCTTTTAGATTCGTGGCGCGTATTATAATAATTTACTATATGAATCATTGTCTATCTACTCAATGTGCGGTGAGCGAAGGCAACAAAGCGTATCGAAAATATATCTGCGTCTCTTTCTTCGATGTAATTCCCTGATTTCTCCGATGATAGGATTGGTTGATGCACTCGCATTCAATCTGAATAAAGTATCTCTGTTTCAAAAACTTTGTCTTTTTCTATGACGTTAACATGGCGCGTATTATAAATAAATATAGTTTCCACCACGACTAAGAACAGTTTTGTTACAATATACATTAAAGAAATTCTCAATGGGAAAAGAATTGAATCAGCCACTTCGTGATTCATGACAATTGAAATGCTTCGAATTTTTGCGTAACAATATTTCGGTTCACTTTATTTAAAATAGCAACGTCAAAACACTTTCTTTATTGTATATAATTAGTGTAACCTCTCATAACGGACACCTCTAATGAGCGGACAGCTCTATTAGGCGGACACTATGTGATAGTCCGGAATGAAGTACAAGAGAATTCCATAAGACATATTAATCTCTCTTGAGCGGACTCTCTCTTGGGCGGACGCGGACGCAATATTTAAGTACAAAACTTGTAAAATTCTCTCTTAAACGGCCACAAAATTAAAAAATATAGTTTAAAAAAAACTAAAAAACACGCTTTATATCGGACTAAAAAGTAAAAAATAATTGTTTTAAAATAAGCTTAAAAAGCGTGGGGCGCTTTGTTCCACATTTTCGTACATCGAGCGCCCAACGCTTTTTAAGCTTATTTTAAAACAATTATTTTTTACTTTTTAGTCCGATATAAAGCGTGTTTTTTAGTTTTTTTTAAACTATATTTTATTTTTCACTTTTTAGTTTGAGGATCTATAAAAGAATTTATTAATCCTGGGGGTCCTAATAAGGATAATGGGAAACTGTTATCAAATTATTGCATTGTCATCGGTCCTTGATACGTATGCAAAGTTTCAAATTAATCAGACTTCGGGAAATTGGTGAAAATTATGCTCAAAGATTCCGTTACGGACATACATACATAGTTACAACCCAAACTAATATAAAGCGTTTAATAATAAGGATAATGGGAAACTGTTATCAAATTATTGCATTGTCATCGGTCCTTGATACGTATGCAAAGTTTCAAATTAATCAGACTTCGGGAAATTGGTGAAAATAAAGCGTTTACTACAGAGGATCTATAAAAGAATTTATTAATCCTGGGGGTCCTAATAAGGATAATGGGAAACTGTTATCAAATTATTGCATTGTCATCGGTCCTTGATACGTATGCAAAGTTTCAAATTAATCAGACTTCGGGAAATTGGTGAAAATAAAGCGTTTACTACAGAGGATCTATAAAAGAATTTATTAATCCTGGGGGTCCTAATAAGGATAATGGGAAACTGTTATCAAATTATTGCATTGTCATCGGTCCTTGATACGTATGCAAAGTTTCAAATTAATCAGACTTCGGGAAATTGGTGAAAATTATGCTCAAAGATTCCGTTACGGAAGTTAGTTACATACAATACATACATAGTTAGTTACAACCCAAGCTAATATAAAGCGTTTAAAAATGTTGCAACACGTTGCACTATAAAAAAATTATTTAGGCGAATTCATTACCATCGATAATAACTTATTAGTGGAAGATGATGATGACACCTCTTTTAACAAAATTGTAAAAAAAGGCGACAACCTGACGTTAGTTGAATCTGACGAATCCGATGAAGAAATAACCATAACTGATCAATCTAATGCTATAAGTTATCAGCAGGCCATTGGTATGTTGAAAACAATTACAGAATTTGCCAAAACTAAAGGAGATTCAACAGCAATGCAGATGTTATCTGACTTGGAATTACATTTTCAAGACAACGTGCTTAAAACTAATACGCGTCAAACTACCATAATTGATTTTTTCAAGCCAACTAAGTTATACTTTTTATGTTTGATTTCATACGTAGGTATGCATATTAATGTATATGAGAAAACAATAAAATTCTACCCTATTATGTAAATAAAAAATATGTATATACATATTATGTAGTATGTATGTATCTACATACATAATAATATGTTTTTTATTTTTTTTTCCATACGCGGACACCTCTCTTAGGCGGACATATTTTAATAGTCCCGAAGGTGTCCGCTTAAGAGAGATTTCACTATACATGGCGAAAATCCAAATACGCACTTTTCTTATTTTGTTTTCGTTTTTAAAAACTGCAATATGTATTAAATTATTCTCATTTTCTGCTCCGTTACCAGTTAATATTGACTTTAATCTTTAAAACGTTAAGATTATAATAGAATACTAGCGGCCCGTCCCGGTTTCACCCGGGTCCGATAGATATAATTCTGCAAAATGTATTTCGTTTGCGGTCCGGCGTCTGAACTAATTAGCTTTGAGCAACTCTGTACCAGATTTGCGTCTGAACTAATAGCTTTGATCGAATTCTACCAGATTTGCTTCCGAACTAATAGCTTTGAGCGAATTGTAACAGATGTCGCTACTTGGTAGTTGGTACTAAAAGGGGTTTTTTTAATTTGCTTCTGAACTAATATCTTTGTGTAAATTCTATGAGATGTCGCTACATGTTAAAGATTATAATAGAATACTAGCGGTCCGTCCCGGTTTCACCCGGGTCCGGAAGATATAATTCTGCAGAATGTAATTCGTTTGCGGTCCGGCGTCCGAACTAATTAGCTTTGAACAAGTTCTGTACCAGATTTGCTTCTGAACTAATAGCTGTGATCGAATTCTACCAGATTTGCGTTTGAACTAATAGCTTTGAGCGAATTGTAACAGATGTCGCTACTTGGTACTAAAACGGTTTTTTTTGTTTGCTTCTGAACTAATATCTTTGTGTAAATTTGAATGCGATGTCGCTACATGTTACTAAAACAGATTTTTTGAGAAAACACCGTAATTTTGTACAACATATTTAATATAAACTAGCCTACAGCGTAAGTTGGACCAAGCAAGACACATTTACAAAATTTCATTAAAATCGCCCTGCAACTAAATTTTGTCCTGTAATTTAGTTGTCGCCTTTAACAAAAGCCAAGTTAAAATCCAACGCATACACTTTGGTAAGTATAACCTATACAATCATCAGAGAGAAATTGAGATGGTTCTCCTTATCCTCTACCCTCCATAATTACAACGTTTCGTCATATTTTCGACATAATGAATTCCGCGTCATAAGAAGTTTGAATTCAAAAAATTTTGAGGTTATTATACGTGAACAAAACTATACATTATAATCATACTGTAGACAAAGCATTTAAAATACAGAAAAATCTAATTAATTCAGCATGTTTACAAAAACAGTCGTATATTAAATTTTCAGGCAAATGGCCAGGAAAAATCGCATCTGTATGACTACGTCTCTCTATGATAATATATTGAAATGTATGCGCTTAAAATGTTAAAGATTTGACGCTACTTTTTCCATGTGTCTTCACAAAATGCTCAATTTAATCAAATATTGTAAATAAAGAACACATTATTTGACACACGCCCCAGTGGCGTCGAATCGGACTGCCAATATAAATGTGCACGAAGCCTACTAGCGCCGCTAGTGGGTAATAGAGAATTATTTAACTCACTTTTTGTAGAAATTTCTATGGTGATAAGTCAAAAAGTTTAGTTGGCCACTATGTCTCAAAAAAATGTAATAAGGAAATTTAAATATAATATATATAAAATATACACTCAAATTCAGATTTGTACACCATAATATAAATAGCATAACATAAAAGGTACGTGGGACTTTATCTTGCACGTTGCGCGCGTATGACGTAATAAAATGTAATAAGGAAATTTATATATATGTTATGGTTAATACAAGAAAGTAGTTAATTGGCGAATTAACCGGCTAATACGCGAATTAACCAATCCTTGACGTTTGGTTAATTCGGGTATTAGCCGGTTAATTCGCGAATAAACTACTTTCTTGTATTAACCGTAACATATACACTCAAATTCAGATTTGTAAACCATTATATAAATAGCATGATATAAAAGGTACGTTGGACTTCTTGCACGTTGCGCGCGTATGACGGTAAGTTGTCACCCCTTGGAGTTTGGCACCCCTGTACGCCGCCAATGAACGTTTAAAAGTCTAGACAGATTATGGAGCATGCATGGTCGATGTAAGAATTTACAGAGCTGTTGTTTATTTCTAAGTTAAATGTTGAGACAGAATTTTAACAGAGCTGTTAATAATTTAACATTGATCATACATAATAGGGCCACAAACTCTGAACAAAATTAATACAATACGCTTTAATAAAATGTCAACAATAAACTCAAGTCCGTTATAAAAACATCAAATGATTATAATATACATAAATTAAACTTTACAAATGTTTTTATCGCAAAAACTTGCATGACACTGGAGGGGGGGGGGGTTGAAGCTTGAAGGTCAGACGTCCAACCTAATATTTACCCTTGTTTCTATATAAATCCATAAAACAGTGACCTCTACTTTATACCAAGCCACCTTATCAAAAGCATTTTTAAAACGCAAATAATTTATCGTCCGTACAAAATATTATTTTCAGTTGAACTTTTTGTATTATTAGTGAATGTAAATATCAATAATAAACAACTACTATTTTTAACACCTTTGATGAACTAATATGAATTTAAGTCAATAACCTTCCATTATAAAAAACTGATAATAAATACATAAAATTAAAATAGTGGAAAAAGCGTTATAAAAAAAACAAAAAAAAAAGATATTTTCTTATCATTTTTATCAATAAAAAAATTCTTGTATTTATTTTCTCGGCAAAAACAAAACACGATGTAGTTATACGACTATTAAATAATGTTATCTCGTTTTTAAACGCAAAAAGACGACGTAAAAACGATAGCAAATTATCGAATAGCCTATAATTAGGTACCCCCCTTAGAAAAGCACTCGTCTATGACTATTTAGTTTAATGTTAGACAAATGAATTATTGCAAGATGTTCTTCTTTTGTTTTAATTAACATAAACAAAAACAAATCATCCAGTGATAATTTCTAAATCAACAAAAGGTAATTCGCAAAGAACAAAAGATGTATGCATGCAAAATAAAGGATAGCCGATGAAGCAAAACAATAAACAAAAAAATGTTCTAGGAACTAATTATTCAATGAAAATATACCTGCACATTTGCCGTTCGTAAAAAAAAATCAAGTTAAGATTTCAAGTGTTTAGAATAACATCACACCAAAAGATGAAAACAATTTTTGACGTAAATGACAGCTACAGAACAAATCAGCTGTTTTACTTCTATGCTATGTTAAGTGTTACTACGTATCAGCTTAAACGCAACCGATTACTCGCTAAATAATGATTAATTTACGTAAATAACAATTGGTACTCACCTCAAATCTATTTTTGTTCGCATAATTCATAGCTTGATCACGAAATAATATGAAAAATTCACTAAAATTGCACTTTTCCAATCAAAATAAACTGCATGTAAAGAAAATGGTTTCCCCAACACGACTGACGTTTTTTGAACGAACTATATGTCGAACCTTGGTTACAGGCGTTTATCGACCAATGAAGTTCAAGTATTTTGTTTACTAGCAACACGATTGGTTTAAATTTCTGCAGAGAGCGTTGTTGTTTCTCTCTTCATCTTTATCTATCAAACGTACTTGTTCCATGGACATGGTTTAAGAAAGGTCGATGTACACAGACAGACTAAAAAGTTAATATTCATGGTCATAAAGTTTTTGACCCTTTATTCTGGTGCGTCGTCCCCACAAACCACGCTGCTTGTCGGCTATTGTCCTCGGTTCCTCACAGTTTGATGTTATGTTACACATGAATTTTACCTTCCGACAATTTGACGATTAATGCGATGGGAAATGTAAAATAAACATACCTAGGAAACAGTTGTAAAAAACGTACATAAATAATCCGAACTAAAAATGTGTCGTCCTTTGTTTTTTATTACTCTATTGTTTGACAGTTACTTGAGAATGATAATTTAATTAGGTATTTAGATTTTAGAGTCACGAACCAAATAGAAAACAATGAAAAACCTGGAAGGCGCAAACGAGAAAAATCATTCAAATTTTTTTTATTTTATTGCGTGTTTTGCAACAACTGCTGCCATTGTTATCGATATAGAAATAAAAGCAAATTTGAAACAGAAATGGTTAAAATAAATTTTTCCGTGAAACTTACCTTATCTTATCAAATTCTGTAATAACTATCACAAAATAATTAATCCAATAATATTATATACAATAATATAATAATAATTGTTACAGTACCTACACTGCCAAATTTATTTACAGTATATTATATTATTAATCAAAATGTCACAAACAAAGAAAGACTAAATTTAATAACAAAAACAAAGACAATTTCTTATCAAATGTTTCCTTGTTAGATAATAATAAAATGACAAAAACGACAATACAAAATTTTCCTACATTAATTGTTTAAAAGACGTATTCTTATGTGGGCAACCAGTCTAGACTCTAGTTATTTTTTACACCTAAGTAATTGAATTTAAAAAAATATATAATTATCACAAAAGAAACATATTGAGTTCAAAAATAAATTACGATTGTCATACTCAAAAATTAAATTTATACGCCACTAGTACAAAAAAAACAATTGAAAAATAATGAATTTAGTTCAAACACATATATACATCATGACGTCACGAAGTACAAATTTTATTTTTTTTGACATTTACAGAAAACAATCACACAATACCTATATCTACCTAACTTCAGATAAAATATAACCGCATCAATGAGGGGGGGGAAGCGTTCTTTTAACAATTTTTTTTGTATTTTAACCTCTCCCTATAAAAACAAAATTTCAGTGTACCTAAGTAGATTGAGTGTTTAAAAAAATCGACTCTTTCATTGGACCTTCATGCAACACGGTTTTCTTGCAAAGCGTTCTGTTTTGTTGTTATTTTGATCGATGACAGCCCTCACCGGCCAACCTGAACCAAAATGACTGTAGTCCGTTTCGTACATGCCGGGCGGCGCCATGTTCTGGTTCGCCGACGCGTTCGGTAACGGATCGGGATAATCCAACAGAGGTTTGAAGATCTCGTTAAACATCGGATGCATGTCGAGCGGAACGTACCTACCTTGGTACTCGGACTTCAAACCGCTAGAACAATCGATTTGGTTTAGAAATTAGTATTGGTTCTGTTCCAACCTCTTTCTGCGAACTATCATGCGCAGTAGCTAAAACGAAACCGTATCGGTTTTGGAACACGCTTTAGCTACTGAGTATGACCGTTAGCAGAGAGGTTGGAACATAGCTATAGCTTAAATCGAGGCTGGTTTTGCCGCTGGAACCGCTGCTGGGAGTTGTGCTGGCTACCAGGATGGAAATGACGTCACCGCGAGCTCGCATGCGCGGTTACAAGCAGGATTTTACTACAGGGTGAGTCAGACCACCCGTATCAGTCGTTTTTTTCGAAAACGGTTAGTCGTAGAGAGTTGTGTCAAAAATCTATATTATAAAAGCCCTAATGAAGAATCGATTTGTGATATTTTTTCCCCCGGAAAGGTCGGCTTCCCTGTTAGTTTGCTCCGGAATGTTCAGAACTACGGAATGTTAAATGGCACGATAGGTCGAAAGTAGTATTGTTGAAAAGATCGTTAAAAAATAAGCAAGTTTTGTAGGACATTTTTTTTTGTTACTGCCACCCCTGTTAACTAATATTCGTTTGAAATTATTAAATTAACATGTCAGAATAACAAACTTAATTTTAAAAGTCGGCATTTAAAATTTAGTTACCTAATTAAACAATGTCACAAATGTTCAAACTGACTTCAATTTACTTCTAAACACTGCGGAGCTCTTCTAGATATGTTATGAGTACCTGGAAGTATTTTCCGACAAAAAAAAAAAACAATTGCAATTATTGAAAACTTATTGTGACATAGTTTAATTAGGTAACTAGATTTTAAATGTCGACTTTTAAAATTAAGAATGTTATTCTGACATGTTAATTTAATAATTTCAAACGAATATTACTTAACAGGGGTGGCAGTAACAAAAAAAAATGTCCTACAAAACTTGCTTATTTTTTAAAGATTTTTTCAACAATACCACTTTCGACCTATCGTGCCATTTAACATTCCGGAGTTCTGAACATTCCGGAGCAAACTAACAGGGAAGCCGACCTTCCCGGGGGGAAAAAATATCACCATTCGATTTTTCATTAGGGCTTTTATAATACAGATTTTTGACACAACTCTCTACGACTAACCGTTTTCGAAAAAAACGTCTGATACGGGTGGTCTGACACACCCTGTATATTAGTTACAAGCTGGATTTTACTATATTAGAACCGGGACTATTTTTCGTGCTTGCTGGCTTTTGGCGAGGACCAATCAGTATCTTGTCACGCGGACGACGCCATAAACAAACATGGCGCCGTATAGCGGGTGTTCTGTTCAGAGACAATGAACGTCCGATTTTGTCAACATTCGAACTGTCACTGCGCGCGCACCAAACCCATCTACAAAACCAGTTTAAAAAACACGCAGCGTGTGAAGCCGACACACAAAAACCGTTACGAAATCTAGCACCACGGCACGCTCGGAACCTAGCGGCGAAATCGAGCAACTGGTCTAACGGCAAAACTAGCCTCGCGGGCAGCGGTCTCTTGTTCGTTCGTAAATTATTAATACTAACCTGTGTGGTACAGCGTGGGTTGTACTCGGTATCAATTTGTTCTTCGGCCAAAATTTAAACAAGACTTTATCGTAAACCGGTTGTTTTCTACGACTCAGCAAAGGATCCAAAGTAGGTCTGACTCTAGGACCGAAACCTTTGGCCTTAACAGAAAAACAATGATTTGTATATACAATATGTTAGATTGCTAAATACAGTGTAAACTCTTTATAACGTCCTTCGTTATAACGAAAAACTCCCTATAACGTCGAAATTTTTACGATTTGGTTGGTTTACCTTAAAACCTATACATTAATACCCTCTTTATAACGCAACAGCCATTCTCTATTACGAAGAAATATGTTCATATTTAGGCGTCAGCAAATGTTTACAGACATAAAGAGGACCATTCTGAACCATCACCATCTATTCAACAAGCACTTGATGACGCCAAACTATAGGTATATGTGTTTGGAATAAATTAATTTTGTGAAAATTGGTTATTTTTCTTTCTTCCCTCCATATAACGAAAATTCTTTATAACGAAAAAAATGTTCGGTCCCTTAAAATTCGTTATAAAGAGATTATACAGTACATTGAAGATTATTGTTAATTTGGTTGTTTTTCTTTCTTCACTCCATATAACGGTAACTCTCTATAACGATAAAAAATGCTCGGTCCCTTGAGTTTCGTTATAAAGAGTTTACACTGTATAGTGATCGGACAGATTTGTTACCTTAGGGACATTGGAAACATCATAAAATGTAATGATGTCTTTTTTTGCGACGCCATTTTGTTGATCTAGAGTGAAAGGAACGTGGGTGCCTCTGGTAGTGGACACGTAAGGGTCCAACCATCTGACATAATTCTGCAATTCAGGTCTATACGGTGGCAACTCATCTCGTCCCAAAGCTTTGACCTAAAAACAATAATTATTTAATTTCATTTATTTTCTTACCGGCTCAGTTTTTATAAAAAAAGTCCTGTGTGTGCTGGCAGTGCTATTTATAATAAATTGCCTGAATCAATTCGACGCATCAACGACTTTAATAGCTTCAAGCGTATTTTAAAAAAAAATTTAATTGAGCAATTTTTTTATTCACTAGACGATTTTTATACCTCATTAGTTGTATAATAATATATATTGGCACTTTCTTACTATTTTTATTTTCTATGTTCTAATTCTTGCATTTTGTATACTGTGACTTGTCATATTCAAACTATGTTTTGACGCTATGATGAATAAACTATCTATCTATCTAATGGCGCGTTTGGTTGGGAGTAAAACCGTGCATTTGGGGCGACGTTACGTTTGTGTGCGGTTGAATAAAACACGACTTTAGCTGATGGCGACATCTACGACGAAATTTAGTTACTAGTATTTCGTTAGATGGCAGCGCGTGACGCTCGCTGTGTGTATGCGTTGGATGTACTTACAGGACAAATTGCATTGGGCTCCGGAATTAGATTCAATCGAAACGGCTTGGGATCCGGGTATTTTTGTTGAAACTGCGACTTTGCTTCCGATACGACTTGTTTACGAGGCGGCGGAGGTTTTGCAAAAAACTACAATAAAATATTTATTTACTGTTGAATCAGTAGGAGATTTGTATGGGGCGCGGGGGGGAACAAATTTTTACCCCGCGTACTCGGTGATCTGTGGCTTGAACAAAAAAAAGTTTCGGACAAAAGATGACTTTTTTTGCCCGAAGAACTCGACCCAATAGAAAAAAATTGCGGTTGCCATTTAAAATTTCGGAGTTACCCCCTGCCCCCCTGCGGGGGCACCCCGTTGAGAGGAATTTTTGTGACCGAAAAATACATTACAGTGAGTTGAACAACTTTCATTCGCAGCACTTTTCAAAAAAAACTTAATCTTTCCGAGATATTCAGTACTAGCGGTCTCGTCCGGTTTCACCCGGGTGTAAAAGAACGAATGGGGAAGGGAGGAACATGAGTACACACATTAATCTTAGTTTACTGAGATGAATGTTGTGTCCAAATTTCATGACGATCGGAGTTACCAATCAAAAGTTTTTGTCGATAAAAAGCAGTATTTATAGTTTTTTAAACTAATAATTTTTTTAATTAATTAAATAAAATTAAAACAAATTTAAATGTAAGCCTTAGAAGAAAGCAATGTAGAAAATAAAAAAAAAATAAAAATATATTCGCCCAACGTAGGGCTCGAACCCACGACCCTGATATTGACAGTCGTATGCTCTACCGATTGAGCTAGCCGGCGTTGTACTCTAGCAACGCTAATATGAGTATATTTAGTTAGTGCATTTCACCTGAATAGAAGCTTATTTTTGAGATACATTTTGCAACATTTTTCATTAATGCTCCGCTCCTAATGGTCGTAGCCTGATTTTATATAGCCTATAGCCTTCGTCGATAATTGGGCTATCCAACAAAAATTTTTTTTTTCAATTTGAACCACTAGTTTCTGAGATTAGCGCGTTCAAACAAACAAACAAATAAACTCTTCAGCTTTATATATTAGTGTAAATATAGATTTAAAAAAGTAAACCAAAATTAAAAAAATATTAGACCTTCTCTTGCATAGCTTTGACGCCATTCATCGATGATATATTACTGGGGCGCGTATATTTAACTGCTGGGAACGTATTTGCACTCTTAAAAACGTATTCATCATGCGTATAATTTCGATACGTTTCATCTCGAATTTTCATATTTCCACACGTCAGGTTATCCGATATTTTTACTTTTTGTTTCTGAAAAACAAATGAAAAATGACAATTTTGTATGCAGTGTGTTCTTGTATCACTAAAAAGCATAAACTAACAAAGTTTTGAGATCGGTACTAATTGAATTACTATATCACGTTTTGTGTATAATACGCGCCGCGGATCTAAAAGGTTCGTGAGTTAGTCACAAACAGCGTCGCAAAGGCACATTTTAGAGCCGTTGAGACCCCCACCACCTCCCGGCTACCTGCACGGAACGTGCGGTCGTCGGTGATTGGCCGTGATCGCTCGCTGCCTTTGTCACTTGTCGCTTTCCTGCTTTAAAGTACAGTCGAGTACGCTATTGTCAATTTAGTTTTGTTGAGTTGCGAGTTTGTAGTTTTTCAACAGACTCTACAAGCGCAAGCCCGCATTCGCATCTAACTTCCGAGCCTTTTAGATTCGTGGTGCGTATTATACTTTGGTATATTATTGGTGCCGACATCAAAACTTTGTTATAGTATGTAATATAGTTGATAAAACACGACTTACTACATCGTAGTCTTCACCGGCAGGTCGAATATTTCTCACTCCCATATTGTATACGGTCCTATAATCACTGTCTTTCAGGAGTAGCGGTTTATTGTAATCGACATAACCGTAAATGTCTGTTTTAAACGTAGCGTATGGATCGGGCAATGGATTGTTAGCCATTTTTGAAAAAACTTTGTACAAAAAGAAAATTTTAAAAATGATCATTTAAATTAAAAAGCGACTAAAACGTCAATAAACTGCCATCATTACTGAAACTTCATATTGATACAACTGTATCCTTGGTAACTATTATGAACCATCATTATTTGAGTCCGAGCTCCCATAGCATAAAAACATACCCCATCGAACACCAAATTTTTTCATCATGAAGTTTTAAGACCGCCGCATACGAGGCTAGAAACGCTGCTAGATTCGCCTACTAGTTTTCTAGCGCTGGTTTTCTTGTGCTCTCTTCACACGGGACGTCTTTTCAAGCTAGTTTTGTGAATAAATCTGGCGCGCGCGCGCAGTGAGTTATAAATATAAACACAGAGCAAAACGTGTCTGTTGTCAGACTCTGTGCAGAACGACGCCGTGTTGATTTGTGGGCGTTTGTTCAAGTCGCTCACGTGACAAGATACTGCTTCCTGATTGGTTCTTGCTCATACCTAGCAAGAAAAACAGCCCTTTTTCTAATTTTATAACCTATCTTGTGAGCTAGCAGCCCGCAGTGACGTCATTTCCAGCTTCGTACCCAGCCTACCGGCCAGCAGAAGTTCAAGCAGTGTTTCTAGTCTCGTAGTGGTCTTTTAAATTTGACATTTCTCATTTAAATAATAAAATAGCATCTCTCATTACGATCCTCATAATTATCTAATGAAGAAAAAGGAGAACAGAGATTACCATTTCTCTCCATGCAGGCAGCCATTTTCGCCCGGCTTTCCGAGCTTCTGATCAATTCCCTTTTTTATTGTTAAGTTGCTTGCGATATCTCAAGCAATTAGATTAATATCTCGAGCTTCGCGAAGCGCGCAAGCTATACTATAATACAAAAATCATAATATTACTAACCATTCATTGAAATTGAGTATTTGCCAACTAAAAAAGTCGTCGGTTTTAATATAGATGAATTAATTGACCAATCCGCTTAAATTTTTGCAATAAACATTGACAAAATACGCGAAACAAATGCTTTTAATCAACACGCGTGAGTAATATATAATTTCGGGACCCTGCTAAATTCGGGAGAAATAATAAATTACTTCATGTTGACGCGTAGAGTGCTAATAATGAGCCGTACTGTACGATAATGAATTTTCTGAACCAATAGAAACGCAGTAGCGAGCGGAAGCCATACAATAATGAAAAATAACTGCATAGTTTCTGGACCAATAGAAACGCGGTAGCGATTTGTATATATGAAAACAGCATCGCAATTCAGCGAAAGTCAGGGCCATCTTGTGTGCATCGAGGGCGGTGGGTACGTCAATCAATGAAGTGATTTATTATTTTTCCCTCTTTTATCAGGGCCCCGATTACATGTTACTCGTGCTAGTTGAATAAAGTATTATGTGCGACCATTGATCGAAGGAGAATATTCCACTCGCGTGTTACCGCACTCGCTAAGCTCGTGCGGCAAATTTCACGCTCATGGAATCTTCTCCTTCTCTCACTAGTCGCACAATATACTATTAATATGCACGAACGAAACGTTCAAGGAATTTGGGAGAAAAAAATTAGCAATTAACATTGAATAATATAATTATTAAATAGTAATAACACTAATATATAAAAAAATTGCAACGTGCTATTTATAAACTTAGTACTACAAATAATAATTTAACTATAGGACTGCACCGAAGACTCGGTCATTTTAGCGAGTATTCGCAAATACCAGTAAAGTATAGAAAAAAGTCGTAAAAAAAACTATTGTTTGAAAATTGCTGCCAGGACAATGCCCCTACCGTGTGTTAATTTTATGACATTTGTTTTAAACAATTTAGAAACGAGAAGCCCATGACAAACCAGCAGTACGGAGCAATAAAAATTAACAAAGTCCGACGAGTTAAACAGTGCCGTCTACAATATCCAGAGACGGAATTTCGATAAGGCCCATTAGGCCCGGGCCTTTTTTCGTCAACACACAAAGATTTTATTTTACTCGCCATGTTCACAATTAGGCTTTTGAAAAAAAAATAATTATCGATTTTTTTATTGTATTTTAAAACTTTATTATAAATAATATTGATAATCGATGCGAAAAACTTTCAAAAAACTTTTTTTAAATTAATTATAAGCAATTTAAAATTGATAAAATATTAAAAAAAATCACGTGACTGCAAACGCACTAAAATTGTTTTTGACAGTTGTGACGTCATAATGGTAAAATGTATATACGCAGTATACTATCAATGCTTCTACATGTGTATTGACTAAAACATTATGACGTCACATTATGTTCGGGAAATGTCGGCGCGTTCTCGGAACTGGGTACAAAAATTTATTTTTAATTTGATATAACTTTTGAATTATAACGAAAATAAAAAAAAGAAAAATAGTTTTGTTATAAAACTTATATACGATCTTTCCATTTATGACAAAAAAAAATTTCATTCAAAAGCCCAATTTGCAAGTTTGTGGGCAACTAAGAATATGATAACTTATCGATAAGCAGCGGAGCTAAGCATATGAAAGATAATCCCAACAAACAAAAGAACGAATCTCTTAGAATCTTCAGTACGCATGGTGCCGACAACAAAGCAACAAAATAACAAAAGAGTACTGTTTATTGTTTAATGATAACGTATTGTTGTCGTTATATAGATTGTATCATTGTATGAGCAACAAGGTAAACCAACTAGAGTTAAGTAATTTCGACGTTTTAAGGAGTTTGTCGTTATATAGAGTGACGTTAAATGGAGTTTACACTGTATAAAACTTTTGAACGATGAAGTAAATATTTTGGGGCGGGTGCAAGTTGAATTGAACGCAAGATTATGTTTAGTAAGTAGGTACTTTACATTTTTACGCTGCAAAATCGACAGAAAACGGCCTAGTCCGCTTCTGACAGTATCGAATTACTCGACCGGGTATCCGTCGCTCAGATTTTTGAAAAACGAGTCCTCGGCGCATTCCTAAATTCAACACCGATAAAAATTACGAGTATCTAAGAGTAATCACAGGCGATGGAACGGCTGTTATAACAGTCTTGTTTCCACAATTCTTGTCATTTTTATTATCACATACGACGCTTTTAGATTCTTTTATCGGTTTCAATTCGTTGTTACATATTGTTAACGGTTTATCACTATTTGTCTTATTTATACACTTCTGTTTGTCGATCGACGTTTCGTTTTCGATTTGAGATTGTGAACTATCGTTTACTATTACCGAACTATCACTGCTAAAGTTTGTGACGATTATTTTAGGTATGCATAGAGGTTTAATGTTGAGCTTCTTTGATTTTTTAGAGATGCGTTTAAACGGTAACGTATCACAAACACGTTTCAAAGTTTTGTTTATCGGCACGACGTTGCTTATGTTGATTGTTTGAGGCACATTGACTCTAATAATACTCGGACTGCTCACCACAACGTTTCCTATAAAAAAAAAATGGTTGTCTGTAAAGTCGGTTTACGGACGATAGTTTTACGTGATAACGTATTCCGTAATACATAACCTAAATTCTACATATAATAATTATAATAATTCGAATCTATGATATTCCATCTTTCGCTACAAATTTAGGTTAATTTTATGTATTAAAATACTCACCACCTATAATAATAATTGTTTTTTTTAACTTTCTTTCTTTCGTATTTATTTTAAGTCTCAAAGATTAATTGTCATAATATTTAGAAAACAATTGTTTTATTGTTTAAGTATATAAAATTCCAAAACCTACTTACAATATTTAAGGATTTTCATACGACAAAAAATTGATTTTTATAATGATAAAATTTGTAAGAAAACGATTTTTTCGAGAGATGAGACCTAGCTAAAACGATTTTTTGCCCCCCAAAATCCCTTTTCAGTAAATTTCATCCAAATCGTTAGGGCCGTTTTCGAGAAAAGCACGCACAGGGTCAGGCGGAACGTTAGGAGCGTTACACTTTTTCGTGCATGCAGCCGGTGTTTCATCAATTTATAAGATTGGTGATTCATCAATTTATAAGACGTTATCACGTCAAAAAGAACAGTATCGAAACCATATCCGAATGAAAAGTGCATTAAGGACGTAGTCCTATGTTCAAGCTAGTTTTCAACCGTTATTTCAGAATTTTTTTTAATATCAAAATAATGTACGATGTTTTCAATTTTGTTACATGTTTTTACTGACATCGTAAACTAAGACAAAACATTTTTTTTGCTTAATTTTACGCCATTTTATAATTGTTTTTTTAACCTATAGTAGACAACTTTAAGTGGAGGTAGCGCGGGTGATAACGTCACTTGGAGTCAACTGAATTATAAAAATTAAATTGGTTATTGTTTCGTAGGCTTGTGGCTCTATCCCGTACTAGAAATAAACATTTTTATTGATAAATAACAAAATGGCGGGTTTTAGAAAAAAAACAACGAGAAAATCGTGATTTTTTCGTTGAAAATCGGTTAAAAAAAATAGAAATAATTTTTATAATTAAGTAATTCTAGTACCAGACGGAGCTATTGCTGTGTAGAATACCCTGTGCAAAACTGAAAGCAATCGGTTGTATACAATTGTTTCAATCACCCGCGCTACTTAGAAAAACGTAGTTTTGAGAAAAACGCGTTTAAAGTTTTAATTTAAGATTTCTTACAAAAAACAAAAATGAGTATTTACACTAATCAGCTATGCCTGGTGTATATTAAACATTCCGTTTCTTCAAAGGCATCGTTTTCTGTTAATTTGTTTGCTCTACTCTGCGAGAGTATAAGGGTAACGTGATATTAATTGAGAGGTAAGAGCAGGTAAGAGTCTTACCGTAAGACCGTTGCTGCTCTCGACTATATGCTATAGCTTTGTAAATATTTAATATTTCGGTCTAAAATTTTTACAGTATTTTCTCAATATATTATACTTACTAAAAATGTAAAAAAAATAAATTCGTTTTTTCAAAACCCGAACACCAAACTACGTCCTTAAGAACAGTATCAAAACCAGTTCCGAATGAAAAATGCATTCACCGAAAGTGGTAAAGCTAGGCGCGCACTACGATTTATTGTCGCGCGATTGTTTAAACTGAAACATTAACATTTTAATGAATATACACGCATTATGCGACGAAATAATCGCGGCGACTAAATGTAGAACAGGTCCTATTTTAACGACGACGCGATTGCCGCGTGACAATAAATCGTAGTGCGCGCCTAGCCTAACAGTGGATAATTCGTGTAGATACAAAAAAAAATTTAAATAGTTTATCGGAAACTGCTGACGAATATTTTTATGTACTTCAAATTCAACCGGAAGTGTATAAGCATTTTTTTTTTTCAAATGGCAACATATATTCATACATTCCAACCCGCAAGGGGGGAATGGTACTAGTGTAGGTCAAAGTTCACTCTTCAAAATTTGTTTTGAATCCAAATAACATATTTTTTGGAAAAACTCCATGCCTCTGTTTGTCTGTGAACACGATACAGGCTAAATGGATACACCGATTGAAACCAAATTTTGGGAGAATATTTGATACGCAAATAGATAGATAGATAGATAATTTATTTTGTCTCAACTAAGTGTATACAAAGTTTGACAATCGTCACACAATATGTAAAAAAAAATTTAAAATATAATAGTTAACGTTCATGTTAATTTGATTTTTAAAAAGTATTTAAAATCGTAAAAACTGTTTTCTAAAAGAATTTTTTTAATTTTTTGTTTGTAATTGTTCGTAGGGAGATGTTTTATCTCATTTGTCAATTTATTATAAAATTTCAAAGCCCAATAATTTGGTCCATTTGTTAGCTTATTAGTACTATAGTACGGAATTTTAATGTCTTGTCGTTGTCTAGTGTCGTGCTCGTGTGTACTGTCAACAATTTGAAATTTGTTTGTTTTTTTTTATATAAATTAGATTTTCAAATACAAAAAGGGATGGTAGTGTTAGTATGTTATTCATTTGGAAATGTGGTTTGCAGTGTTCAATTTTGTTTGTTTTACATATAATGCGTATAGCTTTTTTTTGAAGTAAAAATACTCTTTTTGCCTCAGGAGCAGAGCCCCATAAGGTGATGCCATATTGCATTTTGGAATGAAATAGTCCGTAGTACCTATGTATTAATTGAGACGTGAAAAGATGCATACTGTACTACCTTGCGTAACAGATATTATGTTTTATATGTTATATGTTTTATATGAAGAGCCCTATTGTTTTTAGGGAAAATCGGCGCATGCGCAGAAGAGATATATGCTATAACGGTGTTTTTTTTTATATATAATAATGGTATACTCTTCATAATGGCTTATTATTGTATTTATTTTTTCAAGAAAGTTTCGTTTAAAATTTTATTTTCTAAACTTTAGGTATAGTTTCGGAAATATTTTGAAAATAAAAAAAATTAAGCCGCTCTTTTGTTTTATGGATCTGTCAGAAATAAACTAGTTCGGCATGCTTTGATTAATTTTTACAGGAATTATTCACTGTTACCACTTTTGGTGAGCTGTATACTCTCGCGTAACACAATTTAAAATATGTGAAACATTATCGTTATAAAATATAAAACTGTGAATGTTGTAACATACCTGCATTCTGTGCTTTCGTTACGTCACAATCTTTATGAGCCAATAAAAGTTGTTTGACTTGAGCCAGTTCCGCTCTAAGCTTCTGAACTTCCGTTACTAAACTTTGATTTGCGTTCATCAACGCCTGATTTCGCTTCTCCAAATTATCGAAATACTTTTTTCTTTTTTCCCTCGATCGGACCGCGGCGGCTCTGTTTCTTTCCAGCAGCGTTTCTCGTTTCAACTGATCCTCGTCCGTGCAAATATTTTTCGGTTCTTTTTTTGCATTTTCGACATTTTTTTTCGATGAGACTTTGTCATGCGGGCGTTTAACAGGTTTCGATTCTTCGGTTTTTGGCAAGAATATGTACTGGTTCGGTTTCACGGCCGGTAAAATAACTTGAGTCGGCTGTATTAGTCTCGGTATCGGTAAAATGGTTTTTAGCTGAGTCTCAGATTTCGACGACCCCGTCAATACTATCGGATTTTGTATCAAAGTTACCGGCTGCGACATAACGTTCGGTAAAATATAATTCGTCGCTGAATTTATCATTTGATAATTTATTATCGGTTCTTCGACGGACGACGAACTTTTAAATTTCTTTTTTAATGCTTGTTTTAATTGCTGTTTTGTTTTAACTGACACTTTAACATCCGGCTCTAGTTTTTCGAATTCCGTTTTAAAATTAGAAATTTCACTGTCGCTTTGCGTTTTTAACGAATTTTTTTTTATTAATTTTATGTTATCGGTTTTTAACAATTTTCTTTCGGAAGGGTCTTTCAGATTATCGGATGTTTTTAAAATTATTTCGTTGTTTTGTTTAATAATGCTAGTATATTGATGATCAGCTGACACTGTAATCGTTTGTATTGTTGATTTTCTAGAATCTTCTATTTCTAAATAATTACTATCATTTGTTTTATTGTCTCCATTCCGATTGTCCTTTATTTCATTACCTTCTTTTGTACATGTTTTCTCGCAAATTTCAAGATCCTTCAAAAACTCATTTTTGTTCATTGATTTCAATATTGCAGGAGTTTTTATTACTGTCTGTTCATTTGAATTATGATCCGACACGCAAACTGATTCGTTTTCGGTCGTGTTCAAATACACATTTTTATCCGAATCTTTCAAAACAGTCGGTGTCTTTAAATCGAAATCTGAAATTTTCGTGTTTGATTTTATCGATGAAAATGAAACGCCCAATCGATCTTCGTTAATAATGGGAAATATGTGTGGCGTGTGCAAAGTATCATCCGAGTTATTCGATAGATCAGTCGGTGCGTGTAAATTTCCCGATTTTACTAGCTCTGTCGCTTGCCGAAACGTTTCTTCGAACGGATTAACATTTTGCAAGTCTTGAAACAGTCCAACTTCCTCGCAGTTCCGTATGAAGCGAGTCGGCGTTGGAGTCTGATCCGCTAGAAAATGAAAACAGTAATGCGTTTGAAGGCTGCTTTTGCCGCTAGAAACACTGCTGGGACTTGGGCTGGCTGCCGCGCGGGTCACGAAGATGGAACTCGCCTGCGAGGTGATAAGGGATATGTTCCGAAATATAACGCAGTATACCGGCCAGTGCTGATGACGTCATGAATCTGACGCCATAATTGTACCGGTGTGCCGCCATATTGTACTGGTGAGACAGATGTGACGTAGCATAAATATTTAACCAGGCGTGTCTGCATCAGACTTTATAGAATTTTTTATTTTATTATTTGTTATTTGCAATAATGTCTTCTCAACAAAGTAAACAATTACTTTTGGTGGACGAGGGAAATAATAATACGTCAACGCAATCAACGAATCAACAATATGGCGTCGATTCATGACGTCATTAACACTGGCCAGTATATTTCGGAACACACTCAAGATGGATTTCAAAATTAAAACCGGGGTTATATTTTGTTTGCTTGTTCGTCTGATTGTTTTGAGCAAGAACCAATCAGGAAACAGTATTTTGTCACGTGGACGACATGGACAAACGCCCACAAGCACTGCCACAGTGTGTGTTCTATTCAGAGCAGGGCTGCCAGATGAACGGATTTTTCCGTTCCAAACGGATTTTTCGAGTAGAAATAAATTTGAACGGATAATGGAACGGATTTCATGATCTGAACGGATTTAACGGATTTTCTAACTTTTTCGAATTTTTTACCTTTTTTACTATATATAAATTCAAACTTCACTCGATAATCGATAAATTGGGGACATTCGGGTATTTTTAGCACATTCGAGCATATCTGAGCACGTTTCTTTCACTACCTCTGTCCTACTCCTCTCTCTATTTGGGTAGAAAAAGATAAGAGAGTGTATGAAACAATGTGTTCGCGAAACACACACCTATATCGATGAATATCGACTCGCTATCTTTGTCTGATGCGTTTTTTTCACACAACTGGAGTCAAGTGTTTCGAGTTACACGGATTAACGGAACACATTGAGGATTTAACTGATTGTACTGCCGCGTTTGTTACTATCGCAACATTCTAACAGTCAATATAATATTTTTATTTCATAAAAATGTGAAAAATCTACGAAATAATCGATTCATTGGATGTGAAAAAATGAATCATTTCTATTCAATTTAAAGTCTGTTTGTAAGTAAAAGTAAATTCAACGTCTTATACGAAATTCATTTAATAATGTTAATAATAAAGCCATAATGAAGGTGGAAACACGTCGATGTGTCGTTTATGGTACCGCATACTTCACTTTACTCTCTATCTCTCTCACACTCATTGCATTAATGGGTGAACCGGGCGAACGGATGGAAACGGATTTTTCAGACCACTTCCCCCACCACTTTTCGCCTTACCGACGGATTTCTGAGGAGAGAAATCTGGCAGCCCTGATTCAGAGACAATAAACGTCCACTTTTGTTAACGTTCTATCGCTGCGCGCGCACAAAGCAAACTTCAATACATGCATAGTGTGAAGCCAATATATAAAAGTCGTCACAAAAACCAGCGCTTAAAAGCTAGCGGTTAAACCTAGCGGCAAAACCAGCCTCGTGTGCAGCGGTCTTAAAGATTAAATTGTTTCTTGAAATTACATATACGTTTTTGGAAACCTAAAATTATTTAAATAGGCCTTACTGCAAGTTTAGTTGCATAATTTACTGGAAATAAAATGTGAAAACATTTGATATTCTGAATTTTTGTGCCTCTGCTGTGTAACTCAATAATTTAAAAACTGATACTGTTGTATTTTTAACAAATTATATTTAAAAATACTCACCAACAAAAACATTGGTTTTACATCCAAGACCAAGGTTAAGGTTCATATCATGTTTCTTTTTATGTACAGTTAAATGATCTTCGTTTGTGAAACTCATGTTGCACCCCTCATTTGCACAAGCAAACGGTTTATCTGAGTCACCCATCTTGTTCATTTGAAAATTTTGAAATTATAGGTATATAAATACTCAAAAAAAGTTTGGTTATAATACGTAAAACTCACAACTTATAACGTCATTGAAATATCGTTAAAATTTGACTAATATATAAACTGAATATATAAATATAATAATTAATTAACACAAATCAATACTGATTGTAAATAAATAACGTAAATTAGTAAAAAAAAGAGCGATTTCAATTAATACAAGGTATGTTTAAAAAGCATGAAGTTCGCGGACTTGACCTTTCTTAAAAAGAAGGATATACTTTCTTTTTAATTACTCGAAACTAAAAAATACAGTGACATAAGTAATTCACGTTTACATATAACGTTTCTTTTTGATAATTGTCTCATATTTTGAGCCATAATAAAGTTGTGTTGACATTTAGCAACCTAACCACAATTTGTACTAACAAACTAAAAAATATTTGTTTCTATACCAGTGCGCATCAAACAAATTTTGGATAGAATAAAATGAATTTTACGCAAAAACAAAAAGTGCGTTTTCTATATAAAACAATTATGAAATTACACAGAGGCTTGCCAGAGGAATTGCATTTTTTAGGAAATGCTTACGCACGTGCCGAATTTAAAAAACATAAAAAGTGCCCAGAAGACGAAGCTGCCGTATTTATAAGAGAATGGAGTGTAAGCATTGTTGAACTGATCATTGTTCGCTGATTTAAGTTATTAATTGATCATGTACAAATTATTTTGCAGGATTATGCAATCACTTTAAGCAAGCAGTTGGGATTGCAAGGTCCTAAAACAGGAAGTAAAATCGGTATGCCATTAGCACCAGAAACATTGGATCACTTAAATAACGAACAAGTTGGTCAGCTATACGAACTTTTATTAGCTGCTTCTGGAATTAAGAAAGATGAAGAGAAATCTAAAACTTAGTACATAACGATTATTTAGGAATTATAACTTTGTAATATTTTGTGATGTTAAAATCAACAAAATATAGTAATTTAAATGTTAAAATATGTATATTTTCAGAGCATATAAACTCTATCAATTGTCGCATAAACTCGAAAATGACTCGACCGATTTGATTTTTTTTTCATTTTATTCGCCTCAATACTAGACAAACTATATATCATTTTTTTCACAATTTCGGAATTCGGGGGACCCTGGGCACGTGCTCCAAGTGCAGTGCTGGTTTAAAACTCCTCGATGCCTTAAGCATTTCTTGCCTATGGGCCCCAATCTCTGAAACTATTATTAGTAAAAAAAATATTTTTTTCTTTTTTCACAACAGAAAAAATATAATGTTTAACGATAGGAAATGTTAACGAAATATTTGAAACTGCCACCTGGGGCGGATGCCCCGGTTTGACACATCCTGATCCGAGGCTGATCAGTGGACTTCAATTAAAAGTAGCTATTTTACGAAGGAAATGGCTGCAGATGATATTATTTCACTATTCATGTTTTATACTTACGTTTTTTGTCATTCGCGACTTGCGCTCTGCCGGATTAATCATTAGGCAGAGTAGGCAACTGCCTAGGGCCCCCACATCGACTAGGGGCCCGTGCACGCACCAAGAAAAAAAAACTTTTCATTGAACGAATATTTTATTTGAAAATTTGTATGAAATTTCCCAACAACAATATTATTTTCTTTCGTTGTTTATTGTAATTTATTGCATTTAAACACGATAAAATTTAAAATAACTACGTCACGTCTCATTTCTCTTTCCTGACCCATCAAAAAACCTGGATCATCAATTATCTATAACCTATTCATTAAGACGGTAAGACCATTTCAATAAAGCTAACGAGTCAGGTAAGGCGATGCTGCAGCATCTAGTCAAAGTAATCATGTTGTTACAATATCACATAAGACATTGAAGTAACAGGATGTCTGGAGCCGATCATCTGGAAGTTACATCCCTTCATCAACTTGAATTTGAAAAATTTTTATCTCAATTTTTACCAATGTTGCATGTTTAAATACTGGACAACTTGCTCTTTAAATTATTAATTAACTTGTTTTTGTAGTCGCCGATATCAAATAAATATTATGCATAGTTTACTTGCACACAGAAAACATACCTGTTTACACAGGGGCGGCTTCCGAAGATTTACTTTTTGTTGATAAACATGTAATCCAGACGCTGATTGTGTTCTTTATTATAATTCCAAACATATTAAGAGAATCGTATGAGACGATATGTTTAACTATTTTGTACTTTTCAATTTAAAACTAATTTTCACTTAATATATTCCGGATTTTTATTGTCTCCTAGTAGTGCTCCGCGAGCTTTTTAAAAAGACACCCGTAATCCGGATCAACCCCCTTACTAAACGCGGTTCCACGCTATATAAATTTTTCGCGTCAAAATCACTACATTTTAAAAAACAAAATCCCCCTGCCGCGTCTGTCTGAAAACTACCGAACCGATTTTCATACGGTTTTCACCAATGGACGGAGTGATTCAAGAGAAAGGTTTATGTGTATAATTCATTATTGTTTTGTGTAAATCGGTTGAGATATGACGATGGTTGTTGAAGATGTCGGGAAAAAATCCCGACTGGGCTAGCTTTCATCGAAAACGCTGCCTAATCCCTTTGAAATATAACAAAACAATGTATGGTGGAATTGTTCCTCTTTTATAGGTCTACAGAAAAGTCCCCGATGGCATGTGTCTATCTTTTAAGGGTAGCTCATTATACTCATTTGAATGTAAGCGCTTTTCGTGGATATCAATTCTGCAACGTAAGTAAGTCGACGAAAAAATGGTGGCAATCTACAAATTTGGGCGAAGCCGGACCGGGTCGCTAGTAATTTACATCATCATATATATTAATACGTTAAGGTTAAGATGTTTACCTCCCTTTTTAGAAAAAACCACACAATTTCTCCACATAAATTATATATCATTTTACAGATAATTGCTTGCTCTACTGACATTGACAACTAAAAAATGTATTATTGCTTTTGTTTTTGTAAATTAATTAATTATTAAAATTACATTAAGACACAATACAGCAACGCTGAACAACGTCTGCCATCTGACGGCTTTAATTTTGAAACAGCGAGCAACGCTGAACAACGTCACAGCAATGCTGCATGATGCCATCTAACGGCTTAGCTCAACGCTTTTGCTACTTGCGCCTCTATATGACAATTTTAGTAAAATATTTCTTCGATCTGTCATCTGAGCTTCATATTGCAATACAACAAAAAGAAGAACGTTATAAGCAGTGTGCAAAATTAGAAACGAATTGAATACCTGCAATCATATTTAAAAAATAATTTTGTAAAGTGATAATTATTATACTTATCTACTGCGAATAATTCGCACAGGTCACACTAGTAATGAAAGCTTTTAATTCCTTTACAAGCTGTTCCACTGAACCGTATTTAGGAAATCATATTATGGTCAGAGTGGGAATACAAAATATTCTAAGCCGCTACTGAAACATATTTGTAAAATTTCTTTTCCAAACACTTCTTGTATCATGATCAAGGTTTATATATTATTAAAACCAGTTTTCTGGACTTTTATGTGACAATATTTATGAAGAAGTTTATATATTATTTTTACATATTCTTGCAGTAAACAAGATATAATTTAATTTTAAGATAAACACGATGATTGTTCAGTTTTAATTTTAATTTCAAAAGGACAACACGTATTTTCGACTTTGAAATTATATATAGGTACTATGTCTACCTTAAAAGTAAGTTTAAACATTTTTTTGTTATCGAGCGTCTATTATACACAAACCTAGCCATTCGGTTCGGCTTCGCTCGAGTTTGTAGATTGCCTATTAAAGATAACACTAGTGTGACCTGTGCGAATTATTCGCACTAAATAAGTATAATAATTATCACTTTACAAAATTATTTTTTAAATATGATTGCAGGTATTCAATTCGTTTCTAATTTTGCACACTGCTTATAACGTTCATATTTTTGTTGTATTACAATATGCAGCATTGCTGTGACGTTGTTCAGCGTTGCCCGTCAGATGGCAGTATGCAGTATTTACAATATGAAGGTCAGATGACAGATCGAAGCGTTGACGTTGTTTCAAAATTATAGCCGTCAGATGGCAGACGTTGTTCAGCGTTGCTGTTAATTAATTAATTTACAAAAACAAAAGCAATAATAAATTTTTTAGTTGTAGATGTCAGTAGAGCAAGCAATTATCTGTAAAATGATATATAATTTATGTGGAGAAATTGTGTGGTTTTTTCTAAAAAGGGAGGCAAACATCTTTAACCTTAAATTATTAATATATATGATGTTTGATTGAATAAGGCTTAATACCATATCGGTCAAAATAGCTTCGCAAGTTCTCACCAACCAAGTAATTATTTTGTTGCGAGTAATTTTTAAATCGGTAATATCTTCTAAGATATTCATTTAAATGATGCGGTGTCAAGGTCAATTTTTATCTAAATTAAATGCCTAACTAACATAGTTAATTGGATACTGATTAATACCAAGTCGGTTAAAATAGCTTTGCAAAATCTTATTGATGGTATGTTGAAATGTTCAGCCGTTGTCAAGTGATTGTACAGACAGACAAAAATTCTAGAAACGCATTCTCTTGCTTGTCATTTATTGTATAGAAAACTCCCGATTTAGGCTACCACACCGCGATTCGACGGGTACTCAGAGCTACTCGAAATTTTGTGCCAAAACTGCTCTGGATGGATTTAGGAAACAAAAAGTGCTGTGCCCAATTCGAACAATTTTGTAACACGAAAAATGTCTTAAACAAAAGATTATTAATTTTACTTGAAGCCAGAAATTTAATTTTAATCCGGATATCATTCAAAAGTCATAAGAAAACTAAATTATAAAAGAATTTATTTACATTAATTTTGAAATGTTTAGTACCTGTCCGGATTTGGATCCGAGCTACAATCGGAGCACATCGACTATCCGGGGGCGCTGCCACACGGCCAGAACAGTCCACAGAAATGTTCGTACAGTCTGTACGCAGAGCAACTGTCCGGTACAGCGTTCACAGCCCCCCGCGACCAAAATCAGCGATCGTGGTTGTATCGAATTCGACCATCGGTCGTTCACAGGCCATATGTCAAATGTGAAAATGCGGGTATCGTCAACGACTGGGACGAACAAGAACCTAACCCAAATCAGGTAAACTGTACATTTTACTAACAATGAATTGCCGCAGCTAAAGTAATCGTTCGTTTTGTTTCAATCAATCATACGATACTTTGTTCCGATTAATCGATATAACACTAGATGGTTTACCGATGTTTTTTACAGCAGTTATACATACGTGATTTAAGACTGCAATCAGGTAAACTGTACATTTTACTAACAATGAATTGCCGTAGCTAAAGTAATCGTTCGTTTTGTTTCAATCAATCATACGATACTTTGTTCCGATTAATCGATATAACAATAGATGGTTTACCGATGTTTTTTACAACATATGTGATTCAAGACTGCAATTTTAAATAAACTGCGAAATTGAAAGTTAAATAACGAAATGAAGTTTACACCAAATAAAAATTTCGCCTTTAGAATTCGCACAATTTAATTAATACGTTCGAAATGCACTCGTACGATCTAAGGGGGGGCAAACCGGGCAATTGCCCGGGGCGTCAAAATTGAGAGCGGCGCGGCGTCGGCGGCGAAAATTTAAAAGATGGTTAAAAAACAAAAAAATTGGTTGTCTGTAAAGTCGGTTTACGGACGATAGTTTTACGTGATAACGTATTCAGCTCGAATATAATATTTAATAATACATAACCTAAATTTTAGTAGCTGTCAAACTATATTTTTACCGACTAATAATTTGATCAACCAAAGCAAAATACATATTTTTAAGCAATTATAAAAGACATTTAAAATAATGTATATATATTATATATTTGTTAACAAACCGTATAATTTATCTGCTGTTATGAAATGCAGATATCTCCCAAGATTTGTTTTTGATACAAAATGTAGCTGCGTTTGTGTACAAACTATCAATTGATCAATACATTTCCATTCGTTGTGAATAATATCATATTTTATCCATAATGACGGCGATCAGTTATTTTTAACAAAATAAAATGACATTTATTAATTATTATTAGCGCCATATTGCCATTGCCGATCTTGCCTCTCTATCGCTTATATCGTGCTCTCGCTTGCACTCTCAGGCTCAGGCGGAACGTTACACTTTTTCGTGTGTGCAGCTGGTGTTTCATCAATTTATAAGACGTTATCACGTCAAAAAAAATTACACCATCTACGGAACAACGCATGGGTAAAAGGCGGCAAATATTATTTTGCCCGGAGCGGCGAAATAGCTGGATCGGGCCCTGCGTACGATAGTCATATCCACTTAATATTTACAGTTGCGATGGCTGCCGTTCGATTTACCCGCCTCGTCGGAACGTGTCGATTTTGTGCAGGGATTGAAGACAGTTTGTGGGGCGGGCGATTCCAAAATCCGTCATGGTGCTGCAATATACGTTTATTTATGCAACGCTTCTATGACCAACAAATGTTTTTATAACGCCGATGGAGATTTCTTAATAGGTATGTATATTTAATACTAGCGGTCCCGTCATTTTGAACGGTAACTCCGATCATCATGAAATTTGAACACAACATTCATCTCGGTAAACTAAGATGAATGTGTGTACTCATGTTCCTCCCTTCCCCATTCGTTCTTTTACACCCGGGTGAAACCGGACAGGACCGCTAATATATATAATTTCAAATTTTTCACGCAGTGCCGCAAAAGGGTACTTTGACCATAACAACTGAATTTGGAAAAATGGTCGTCGCTCCGAATGAGATCTGCGTTATACAACAAGGTATCCGTTATTCGATATCGGTTAACGAACCGTCAAGGGGTTACGTGATGGAAGTTTACGATAATCATTTCCGTTTGCCCGATTTGGGACCGATCGGTGCTAACGGGTTGGCCAACCCGAGAGATTTCTTAATGCCGACAGCTTGGTTTGAGGATAAAGAACACAAAGGTTACGAGATATATTCAAAATATCAAGGAAAATTGTTTGTTGCCGAACAAGATCACAGCCCGTTCGATGTGGTAGCGTGGCACGGAAATTATGTTCCGTACAAATATGATTTATCGCTTTTCATGGTTATTAATTCGGTGTCCTTCGATCATTGTGTAAGTATTATAAGTTATATATATTTCTTCTTTTTTAATGTCTGAACACAAAATCGAAGACCTGTCTGACAGATAGTGGGGTCTAGCCGAGCCGCGAATTTTTAACTTTTCGAAATTTTATTTGCAAAACAAAGTCCGAGACATTTTGAAATTTTAATACCTTCACATTTAGTATTTCGTCGTTAGTTCTGTAATACCTCTTATGTGCAAAAAGTAAAATTTGCAGGAAAGGCCAAAAAGTGGTTATTTCAGCAATGAATGGTAAGAACTAGCGATTTCGGAGGTATATTACTAATTCATACTTATCTTCACTATACATGTTTAATTAAGACAAAGTATTTTCTTAAAAAATATTTAACGTTAATCTCGGATTTATTGGCACATGGGAGGAATTATTTAATACAACTTTTCACATAAGAGTTACTTCCCCTTGTTGGTTACTGTAAAATTAATTTGGAGGTATTACTAGTGTATAGAGCTCCGTTTCCTGAATCTCTTCATCCAAAAAACGTAAAATCTGCCAACTATGCACATAAGAGCTATTACAGAACTAACGACGATTTATTAAAATAAATAAGCCACATTATTGAGTCGGGTAAAGTGATTGAAGAGGTATAGAAATTAAAATAACCACAAAATTTCGTGGTGTAGTGTTTTCTAGTTATTTTTAAAACTCAAGTATTTAATGATTTTATAATAGCTCCATTCCAACCTCTCTGCAACGGGTAACAGAACCGTCAGTCATGCGCAATAACTCAAACGAAACTGTGTCAGTGTTGGAACACGCTTTAGTTACTGCGCATGACTGTGACGGTTCTGTTACCGTTCGCAGAGAGGCTGGAACAGAGCTAATATTCGTCCGGATGATGTAAATGAAATGACGGGAACGGAGACGCGTCGAACGATTGAAATTAATATTTTTGTTGATTTTTATGATTATAAATGTTAATTTTTTTTTATTTAAAAATTGATTTTATTTAAGCTGACTTGTTTTACGATGAAGTAACGAATTTTTAGGATCCGTCGATATTTACTGTGCTAACGTGCCCGTCGAGCAAACCAGGTACCGCGATCGCTGACTTCGTTATATTTCCACCGAGATGGTCGGTTCAAGAACACACGTTCAGACCTCCTTACTATCACAGTACGTATTCGGTTCACGATACTCAGGTTCCGTTATCGAAATGTTAAAGTAATCGCTACATAACAAATTTTCTAGGAAATTGCATGTCAGAATTCATGGGTCTAATAAAAGGTCAATACGAAGCTAAAGCCGGAGGTTTTTGCGAGGGCGGAGCATCGTTACACAGCATGATGACCCCACATGGTCCAGATACAACTTGTTTTAATGCTGCATCTAATGCTACGCTTGTACCGGAAAGGGTAGCCGAGGAAACAATGGTATAATAAATTATTATTGCAGAAAGGATTGTCGAAAAATTTGATTTAACAATGACCTTAGACTGTGATCCTATATTTACAGTTTCCATTCATCATATGCAGTCTAACTCTAATGGATTAAGAGCTGGCTACGGAGAAAATGGGTGACTCGGTGCAGAGCTGAAAATTTGCAGAATAATAGGAGATAGTACAAGTAAGTAGGGAAAAAATTGCCAGAAGGCTAGGCGGAAGATAAAGAGCCGCCAGAAGGCGCTAATGTTGCGAAAAATCAGTGCACTTCTGGCAATTTTTATACTTATTCTGTAATTCAAAACTAGATTATATATTATATATATTATACATTATATAGTTATAAGGGCATACTGAAAATTCAAACATGATATAATAATTACATTTGACATATATTCAAAATTATTAATGACATTTTGATAGAAATAAAATTAATCGTCATATATTTTCATTAATAAAATTACGTTGTTATAACAACGTAATTTTATTAATTTATTTAATTTTATTTCTGTCAAAATGTCATTAATAATTTTGAATATATGTCAAATGTAATTATTATATCATGTTTGAATTTTCAGTATGCCCTTATAACTATATAATGTATAATATATAATCTAGTTTTGAATTACAGAATAAGTATAGAAATTGCCAGAAGTGCACTGATTTTTCGCAACATTAGCGCCTTCTGGCGGCTCTTTTTCTTCCGCCTAGCCTTCTGGCAATTTTTTCCCTACTTACTTGTACTATCTCCTATTATTCTGCAAATTTTCAGCTCCGCACCGAGTCACCCATTTTCTCCGTAGCCAGCTCTCCGTCTATAAACTCCCTGTCATCTAGATTCTAGAACATTAGATTGTACTCACACGAAAACAAATGATTGTTCTATACGATAAAAGATTTTGATCAAAATGCGTAGAAAAAAATTGTTTCAAAGTGGAACCACAAAAAAACTATGCTAAATGCCTGTATACACAGTTTCAGAAAAATATCGATCAATCAACTATTTTTTGAGCAGGATCGATTTAAAACTTTACAATGTATGTTTACAATCTAAGGTCATTGTCAAATCAAAATTTTTGACATTGTTTTCTCAAACTGAGCATTAAAAATGCGTTTTCTGCTTTAGGCATTCATGTTTGAGAGTTCGCTCAGTTTAGCAGTTACTAAATGGGGAGCCGAAACTTGTCAAAAATTGGACCCGGAATACTATAAGTGTTGGCAGACTTTGGCAAAAAATTTCAATCAAGTTTTGGAATTGTGATTTCAAAAAGGTGTACGGAATTTTCAGCATGTTGATACATTTATTTTGTTTTATAATGAATTTTAATAAAAACTGGCTTTGAATTTAACAATTCTTTTACTTTAGTACTCACAAAAAATTTCTTCGTCTAAACATAAAACAATTTTTTCACTTTCGGCCGAGCATGTTAAAAACAAAATTCGGAAAAGTTGAAAAATCATTTTCACCCGGACTCGATAGATTTGAGACGGTCATAATTCCAGGTTTCGATTGTATGTTACAGTCAAAGAGGATTGGCTAAAGGAGATGAGGGTCGAAAATCGATTTTTGAACGTTACAAAATACTGCTAACCATTCTATCTATAACGTATTTAAAAAAAGTTGCATTCATTTTGCTCGATTTTAGAGCAACGGGACAAATCTTCATTGATAGATTTACTTCAAATAAATTTTTTCGCAAGGATGACCTCATAGATGGAGCTAAAACTCGTTATGGTAGTTTTCTCTATCTAATCCTCTTCGATAACATAAAAAAAATCAAGAATTCTTAAATGCGTATTTTATTACAATTAGATAAGAAAGAACAATAATACATCGGTGTTGATAAGGTTGATATATAAATACATTAGAATAATCGGGAACGAAACTTCAATTATCAACTGGTAAAAATTATTCCACAATTTATTATTCAAAAAAAAAAAAAATAATAGAACAAACGACGTTTAAAACTTCAGATGAAATAACTATAATTGTTTTCAAAATTATTTAAAAAATATACTTAGCGAAATACTTAAGAGCGATTATGTGCTTTCCATTTCTGTAGCCGCTGTTTCTTGATCATCATCATTATAAATATTTTCAGCCATTTGCCAGACCTGTACACAAACACGACGCATCAAATAATTTCAGATATAAAGGTGGCACTTCACATGGCTATTTGTGTTCGCTATTGGGTGTTTGTTGTATTTGGCAAAATATATGACGTTCAAGACAAACATGCAAATAGAGGCAAATACGATCATCCACACGTAGCAGTCAAATAGCAAACACACAAACATTTGGCAGCAGAACGCAAGGTTCAAAATTCCAGGAATTTTAGCACTGTTTCATTGTCCCCCCTCATTTTCAATAGTAATTGTTCCAGTTCTCGTTCACAGCACAGACACAAAAATACTGCACGTCCGTACAGGTTCACGGCGCGTGCGCTTCTGAATATGGCCATTGTGTGGACGGTTTATTTGCGTATTTGCCTATTTGACTCCTTTGATGTGCCTCGAAAAACCGACAAGCGCACTGTAACGCGTATTTGGTATTGACCTTATTTGTCAAATAGGCAAATAAGGCCAACACTTTGTCAAATAGACTGCCCACACTTGGTAATTGTTTGCCAAATACAAATAGCCATGTGAAGTGCCGGCATAACAGAAAGACAAGCTTTGCGTCAAATGTTACGTCATAAGATAACACAGCTTGACCTTTTTGTTTTATACTTTTAGTTCATTTTAAAAACGTGGTATCTTAATTTTTTTTTAATTCCTTTTATTATATTCTTCTCTTTAGTATTTTCTTGTATTGTCAATTCTGAGTTATGTTAAAAATTTCAAGTCCCTATCTCATTCGGAAGCTAGTTTAAAATAAATTACAAAATTCCACCCGGCCAGACGTACAAGAAAACAAGTTAATAAAAACGTGCCCCAATAAACTTTGTTTTGCCTCGGATCTGCCTGCCGAAAGTCGAGTTTTTTCGACTCCATTTCTGGCACGCTAGTGGACTGTGTATTTAACGAGCGCGCTAATTTGGCATCGTCAATAAAATTTCCATCTAACATTGAAAAGCGCTACTGGCTCAGCCGTTGCGTCAAAAAATCTCCGAAACTTTTGTACACCGTCATCGTAACGACGGCAAAGCGCGTGATTACGATGATTGAACTGGCTGGCGTAAATACGCAAATGCGAGAACAAAGAAAGAAAAAATAGATTACCTGCATAATATTATCTTCTGAGACAGAACAAATGACCCACGGTTCGTTTGGATTCCAACTGAAGTCACTAATTTTAGCGGTATGACCTCCGTGAATGAATAGCAATTCTGGCGGTCCGTCTTCTGCATCTTCAACGCTTTGTTCTTCGCCTATTTTACTTAAATCCCAAACATGAAGACGTCTATCTGTACCCGACGAAGCCAAAATCGTTTCATTGTGCGGTGACCATTGAACCTAAAAAAATTCAGTCGACAAACATTTAATACAACATTTTCTATTATAATAACGTTCATATTTACATCGCTAACAACTACGAGACTAATAATGCGTTGAACACACAACGGATTAGAGCATCTGTGTACGACTCATAGATATATATATTTAATAGATTGCGGATACACTAGCGCCTCCTGTACCTTTTAGAAGCCATTTTGTACGTGGAAAACGCAGTAAAAAGCGCGCGAGATTCAAAAATATTAATTATTTTATAATATGATTTTATTGATAAAAACGACAAAACTCACAGTAAACAGTGATATTTCGCGCCAAAACCTATTTTTATACTGAAACGTTTAAAATTGAGCATAAATATAATGTAAAGCTTAGAACATTTTACATTGTCAATTTGGCATCAAGGTTGACAAGCATTGATGCCAATCTGACAATGTAAAATGTTCTAAGCTTTTATATTATATTTATGCTCAGTTTTGTAATTTTTGAAACGTTTCAATATATAAATAGGTTTTGGAGCGAAATATCACTGTTTACTGCGAGTTTTATTGTTTTTTCATTAACTACATATTATAGAATATTTAATCTTTTTCCATATGGCTTCTAATTGGAACCATTCCGCACAATGCTCAAGGATAGGCATCCGTTATCTATTAATATATACAGCGTGTCCACGCAAGTTCTTTACAAATGGATTTTTTTTTTATTAATTATTGGAGCAAAAATTTTTTTCTGTGGAAAAGTTCTGCTTCGTTCAAAACCTTTAAAACACCAAAGAAAATTTTTGTCGGCCTAAAGTTATACGAGGGAAATCAAAGTTTTATTTTACTAAAGCCAGATCACCCGATTTGACACCCCTAGATTATTTCCTCTGGGGCTATCTAAAGAAAATGGTGTACTCTGAAAGACCTTTTCAAGATATTGATCAATTGGAAAAGATTATCACCCAAAAAATCCATCAAATCCCTTCTACAATGATTCGAAATGCAGTGACGGATTTTGGAAGGAGAACCGTTCTTTGTATGGAGAGAGATGGAGGATATGTTGAATTCTGATTTATAATTCTGAATAAATAATTACTTAGAAGTTAGTTATGTTATTATTTTGAATTAAATTTGATTATGTAACTAATTTTACGAAAATCTTGAATATCACAGATAATTTTTTTTTTAGACAAATAAAACTGTTTGATTTCCCTCGTATAACTTTAGGCCGAAGAAAATTTTCTTTGGTGTTTTAGTGGTTTTGAACTTCCGTGGACACGCTGTATATATATATCTATGGTACGAGTTTGTCGCGCAGTATTTGTTTTGTCTGTGACGTCATCGCTCGAGTGTAGGCGCATGCGCGATATAGTCACGAATCAGCTTTGTGTAAGGTTTTAAATTAATGTAGCGCGGAAACGCGTTTAGCTACAATCTAAAGTGAGACAATAAAAATGGTCACTGGAATATAAGGAAAAATCGGATACAAATTGAAAATTATAAATATGGCGTCTCGTTATTATAGAAAACGCAAGTCAGCGGAAAGTTCGTATAGAAATGAACGCCGAACGATTGCGAGAGCTACGAAAGAACCCAAACGTCTGTTGATCGTGCGCAGGCGTCGTTGGCAATACAGGAAACGATAATCCCAAACATTCAATAAGATTTTTGTCGAAAAATTTACGGCGGCGATCCGAACTGCGTATTTCGGTTTTTTACTTTATGTAAGTTCACTTCAGCGTCTTATTGAAAAATAAAATAAAAATTACCTGGAAAATTTCGTCTTTATGGGATTCGAACGAATGTAACTTGAGTTTAAGGTTACGGAGATCCCACAATGCAACAGTCTTATCGGCGCTGCCTGTGGCGAGAATGAACTCCGAGTACGGATTGAAGCTCAGACAGTTAACTTCCGCCGTATGCGCGTCGACAGTATGAGACGGTTTACTCGTGTTATTGCAACGGGTATCCCAAATCATTAATTTCTGATCATCGGCCACCGATCCAAACAGAGATTCGTGTAATAAATGCCAAGCAACGTCTTCGACTACCGCCGTATGTCCTGAAATCGAAAAATTAAGATTATTCCCGAGATTAGAGAGTGACTTTTACAATTCGATAAAAATAAATCAATCACCGGTAAAAATGGTTTTCGCGTCAATAATCCTGTTTTCTTTAGGGGTGGCATTGATATCCCACAAACAAATCGTATGATCATCGCTGGCCGATAACAGGTATCCGTTTAGGTTGGGGTTCCACGAAAGTCCGTAACCTTCTTTTTGGTGTCCTCGTAATCTCAAATCGGGATGGCATTCCCCGCTCGGATCGGGTTTAGACGGGTGTTTCGTATAATCGAACACGAGTACGTCGCTAGATGGTGTTTTCGTTGCTATTACGCAAGGATTTTGTGGCATATATCTCGCTCGATTAACTTCTCCTTCGTGATTAATTTTGATTTCAATCTCGATTTTCCCCGAAACGGAACCAAATCCTCCAAATTCTAAAATAATATATATAATGAGATACAATTAGAGAATACAATCCCGGGATCCCGAATCTCGGGATCCCGGCCGTTTTCTGGCCCCGAAAATCCCGGGATCGTACTTGGCTAATCTCGGGATTTTCGGGATTGCCACAAACAGATCTAGTTTGCATTCCGTAATCCGTTGCGCCTTTACAACAGCGTTGCCAGTTTTTTTTTGCCAAATCGGGAACTCTTTGAATGAAAACAGCGGGATTCTTTCGTCGAACGCGGGACATAGTAAAAAACGTATATAATCAGAAGTTTTCAAATACCTATTTATCTTTTTATTTGAATTAAAATTACGTTTACGTGACAATAGATAACAAAAGTAGCCATAGAAAATGTATTTTAATAAAAATATAATATTTTAAATCAGATTTACCCTATTGTTAAATAGTTGTCTTATCCGTCTTCAGAATAATAAAAAAAAAAAAAAAAACAGAAATCAAAATCCTAAAAGTTTTATTCATTAGAAAAATATGGCGTTTCAAACAATAGTCTGTGGAGTGAGTGTTACAAATTGCAACTTACAATAAGAGAATAATTATTTATAAGAATTACTTATTCATGATATTTCTGAGAAAATTTAACTTCTTTTAAAGTTATCCCCGAGCTATCCCCGAAAAGCGGGACTGAGCCTGTCCTGCGCAGGACATTTAATTTTGATTTAAAAATCGGGACGTCCCGCCAAAATCGGGACGTCTAGCAACGCTGCCTAGATTATATTAATATTATTTATTCAACACGCGTGAGTAATATGTAATTTCGGGGCCCTGCTAAATTCGGGAGAAATAACAAATTACTTCATGTTGACGCGTAGAGTGCTAATAATGAGCCGTACTGTGAGATAATGAATTTTCTGGACCAATAGGAACGCAGTAGCAAGCCCAAACCGTTAAATAATGAAAAAAACTGCACAGCTTCTGGACCAATAGGAACGTGGTAGGCGGTATTGTATATATGAAAACAGCATCGCAATTCAGTGAAAGTCAGGGCCATCTTGTGTGCATCGAGGGCGGCTGGTACGTCAATCAATGAAGTGATTTATTATTTTTCCCTCTTTTATCAGGGCCCCGATTACATATTACTCGTGCTAGTTGAATAAAATATTATGTGCGACCATTGATCAAAGGAGAATATTCCACTCGCGTGCGTGTTACCGCACTCGCTACGCTCGTGCGGCAAATTTCACGCTCATGGAATCTTCTCCTTCTCTCACTAGTCGCACAATATACTATTATTACATAACGACAAAAAAACAATCCTTAAACACGCGGTACCTTCGATATGTAAGAATATGAAATCTCCTGATCCTGAAGTACAAGTATAAAATGAATCGGGGTTGGCAAATAGTATTAGACGTGAAATACTTAAGCCTGTTCGAAAATCGAGGAGTTCGTGGATATCACTTAGAAACAGCATGTAAGTATCTATTGTCTATTCCTCCAACCAGCGTAAAACCTGAGCGAGCATTTTCAGCTGCTGCTTATGTTGGCAATAAACTACGAAGCAGGCTTGGATGCTTTGATATTTTGCGATTGTATTTTCGAAATTCTAAATACCTAGTTTTTTTGTGTTGTCTTTTTAATTTCTTGCAAAAGTAAAGTTTTTTTTTGTTTTGTCTATTTTCTTTTCTTACTATATTGTGATTTGTGTTGTGCAGCGATATTAAAAACATTTGTTATGAAATTACTCAGGTTTTTTTTCATTTGAGCCCAATTAGAAACCACATAGTCTAATCCCGGGATTACGCATCAAAAATCCCGTAATCCCGGGATTGAAAAACATGTTCAGGATTGTATTCTCTAGATACAGTATTTTAGTATAAAATGATTAATGAACTTACCTCCTTTTTCGTTATCGTAATGCGATGCGTCGAACTGAGCATCTTCGTTTGGTAATTGAACACTGGCTATTAACAAATGATTTTGCTCATCGGAAGTGTGCGTACCGAGAATTAATCTATGAACCGAATAGTCTTTACCATCCGGTCGTGTTACATCCGGCAACCACTGTGCTGTCAATGATGGCCACTCCAGGGCATGTGTCATAACAAGATCGTACAAAAACGGCGTGTTTTTTTTCCATATTTTATATTCTTCATTAATGACACGTTCTTCAACAGCGTCATCAAACGCCTCTACAAAAAGAATACAAAAAAAGCGTTTTTAGTGTATATCTAGTCCTGTAATGAGTAGTCTATTTTTTTTATATTTAACCTGAAAAAGTGCGTCTAAAAATTATGAATAATAGTTGTTTCTAAAGCTTAAAAGTACAACAGATTTTGGCAAATTCAAGAAAAATATTCAATTAAACAATATGTTAATCAAGGGGCTAACAGTTTTTCTTAATTTTAGTTTATGCTAAATAAACCGGGAAACTGTATTGTTGAAAAATAGTATATATTTCTACTTTAATAACACAAAGAGATTAAAGGCGTATTAATTGTATTTACCTGCATCTCCCTTATCAGCCATTCTTTTGTACTTCTATTACAAATTTATAAAACTCCAAAATAACACAATACCCGCCAAACGTTGCTAAAAATGAGCACCAAGCTAAAATAGCGGTATTAATGAACTGAAGTTGGGTGCAAATCACGATCATAAAGCGATTTCCTAAAGCCTGTATTATTTTAATATATTTTTTTCCTTTTTGTTCTATCCTACGCGTATATAGTTCACTCTGTTTTTAAAATAATTGACAGGAACGCTTAAATTTCAAGTATGTATTTTGTCCTTCTTGAATAACAGAGTAGATTTTTCTTAAGGTTGACAATTTCTCTATTTAACTTCAGGTCAGTTTATGAAAGCAGCTGTCAACAAGCTGGCAAAAAAATTGTTTTTTTGAAGTTTAAACTCCAGTTCAGAATAATTTTCAATTTTCAGTCGCAATCTGGTCGCAATGGCTGATGCCGCTGCAAGAAGAGAAGCAAGAAGAAGGCGTATTTTAGAAAATTCTAAGAACAGATTAGAAAAAATAACCGGTAGACTTGAAAATGTGGAAGGTAATACTATTTGAAAATGTGAAAATCATTGTGACGACTGCGTTAAACGATTGTTCAACTATGTCATATCTTACTGAAGTTACTATAAATTTTCAGATAAAAAAACTATCACGGAAACCGACTTTCTCGTACGATGCAACGGAGACTTGAAAACTGAATCCAATTCAAATATTTCTACTGAATCGCAGTTCCACAACATACTTTCCTCGGATTCAAAAGAACTTTCAGATGTGCAAAATGCGATTTTAGATGGCGATATTCCTGAAGTATTGCCTCGTAATGAATTCATTCCTAAAGAAGAATCTCCAGAAGCTCCTAACATCGAAAACAGTCTAATTTTTAAGTATAAAATCAATATAATTGTTTTAGCCCTCATTATTAGAATTTTATATACTCTGAAGACATTTCAATTCGTTTTTGAAAATAAGATGCTTGTCCCACTCTTCGCATACGAAAGTTTTGATTTGTTTCTTTTTTATACGCCGGAAACATCAAGCGGAATATTAAGCACGGTTATTTTGTTAGCAGGAGTTAATAAAAATTTAATTCAATCAGTTACTAAATTATTTGCGGTAGTTAGGAAACTAATTGGCGATTTTTTTGTATATTTTTTTACGTTTGTAGTTTTTCATGAACTGTTAAACGAGTGCGGGTTTTTGGAGATAAATTTCAATGAATAATACTGATTACTGACGTCATCATTGTACTAAGCTTTGAAACTGTAAAACAAGAATCTTATATGTTCTTATTCTTTTTTTTATTGGATTGAATCCCGTGTCAACTTTTACTGTTATAATTTGAAGGTGGTGTTTCCTTAATATTTGATTTAATAAAAAAAAAAACCTATTTTTGTAAATATGTAAACAAAATTAATAAAACAAAATGTGAAGAAAATGTATATATGAATATTTTATTAAACGACACAAAAAAAAAACAAAAATATAATATTTAATTATGTACGCACATGGCTGCTTAAGTCTTAAAATAAATCATTTCTTCTGTGAATGTTCTGATATATTTAAATTTGATTTATATTTAAGTCGTTTGCACTTACAATTATATACTTTTTTTATTATCGTCTTTTTAAATCCTTGCAGCATCACCAGTTTTGTTTTTAGAGGTTAACTTTTGAAATACTAAAACATCTAGAATTCACTTTTTCTTCGTACTTCTGGCCGCCGTCGATCTTGTCTTTTTCGGTTCTATTTGAGATTCACTTTTGATTATATCTGTATTGCCTAATCGAATCATTTTTTCTTCCCACAAAAGCATATCTTCATGATATTTTTCTTGCAATTTTTTCGATTCGTTATTATACGGTAGTTTCTCATCATCTGACATCGACGCCCACTGTTTAGACTGTTCGATTACCCATTTTTTGTAATCTCCTGGCTCACGAGTTTTTGATTTATCTTTCATATACAAAAAGAATCCGGTCGCAGCTCGAGTAGGTTTCTCTAATTCTCTGCATTTCTGTGGAACAAAAATGAAATTTGCATAAAACGCACTGAAAGCGTTTCACCTACAAACAAATTTATAAACCTTTTTATAAAGCCTTCTTTCACGATCATGTGTCCGCTCTTTTCTGGCTTCTGATAAAGCATGTTTTTGTTCTTCGGTTAGCGATTTGTCATATTTCATTTTGTCAACTAAGTAAATTTGTCTTTCTTCTGCATATTCTTTTTCTAAATTTTCTTTCACCTGTAAACAAACATTGTAAAAACGCAATACACATTAGCGTCGTATAATTATTAAAATATTACCTTTGGGTCTGCCTTATCCCACTGTTGAGAAATAATTGTCATAAGTCCCTTCATACCTATATTGGGATTGTCTTTGACAACATCTGAACGAATTTGTTTCATGAATTTAAAATACGCCGTTAGTGGTTTTTTGGGCGGAATCGGTACTCCCGCCCTTTCTGCCAAAGATTTGGTGCGAATAGTGCAAACATTTGGACTTAGAAGCGTCACTCTATGTAAATATATATCAAAAAATTAATTAGACAATAAAACACACAACTGCATTTATTTTACCTTTGATTTAGTGCGTGCTTAAGACTCCCAAAAATATTACAAAAACGAAATACACTTGGAGTAGCCATAACATTCAAGATAACGAAAAATTCTCAAAAGACGTTGTGTAATTAAACAATGAAAAATTTGAGGTTATTTTTCCACAGCGAAGATAGAAACGAAAGCTAGCTGCAGCTAGCTGTCAAAAAAATTATATAAAGGGTACAGGCGGAAAACTTAAACAAAGCTTTTCTCTGTTAAAAGGAATGAACACAAAATTTAATAAATTACAGATTTTCAGATGCTTGGACAGTTTAAATAATAAGATATTAGTTTTTCAAATTTTTGCTACGTTTCGTTGATATTTTTCAACTTCTTCAGGCAATATTTGAATGGAATATCCTTAATTAAAAATGTTCGTTAAAAATTTTTTATGAATATTTTCAATTTCAAATAAAAACAAAAATGACACTTCAACAAAACACGTGTTTTTTTTATTTGAAATTGAAAATATTATAAAAAATTTTTAACGAACATTTTTAATTAAGGATATTCTATTCAAATATTGCCTGAAGAAGTTGAAAAATATCAACGAAACGTAGCAAAAATTTGAAAAACTAATATCTTATTATTTAAACTGTCCAAATATCTGAAAATCTGTAATTTATAAATAATAACATGGACGAGAACAACCATAACAAAATTTAATATTCTTTAGTTGAAATATATTTTTATTATTTTGATATATTATGCAATACAAAACAAATGAATGATAATAAATATATAAATATACTAACAAAAAACACTGTCTCATTATTAAATTATAAATGACAAACGGAAGAGATTGTTTCTTATTTTAAACTTATTATTTATTAGTTACAATATTTTAAAACTTAAACAAGTCTTTTAAAGTTAAAAGTACACTTTTATTTTTTGAACTATCTTTGTCAGTTTTGTTTTCATTTGTTTTATCAATATTTCTTTGACTGTGCGAATTTTCTTGTGAAATAACTTTGTTTTTGTTTTGAGGTGCATTCCCCGATACCTCTTGTATTTTTTCGCGTGTAAAATTTTCTTCTAATTTATCTGTATTTTTAAATGTCATGTCCCTATCGGTTATCTGTTCACCTTCGTGTTTGACTATGTGTTCGACTACTTTTTCCAAATTATCAACGGCTTTATTAGATTTAAGATCTCTGGTTAAGTCGTCCTTACGACTCAAATCTTGACAATCCGTATTGCTAATCGGTGGAGCACTTTCAAAAATTGTAGTGGACTCGACTTGTTTCTCTATACTTTTACTGCCTAAAGATTTACTTTTTCTCGATTCTAGTCGAGATTTACCATTAACTAAATCAATATTACCGAGCTGTACCATTTTTTCTTTCCACAAGCCCAATTTTTCACGATACATCTCTCGTAATTTATCGGCTTCGTTGACAAACGGTTGTTTTTGACTTTCTGTGAGACTAGACCAAACTTTGGATTGTTCAATTAACCATTCTCGGTAATTTTTTGACCCGCGTTCATTTAGAGTCGATTGAATAAATAAGAGAAAAGCGGTAGGAGATCGGAAAGGTTTATTAAATTCTCTGCATTTCTAAAAATAAACGAACATTCATTGATTATACAAATAAAACCGAAACTAGTGAGTTTTTAACTAAACGTCGACTTATAGAATACATTAATCAGAATAGAAAAAAATGCTGAACAAATTCAATTGAACATCAATGTTTGAAAAATATGACGGAGCAGGACATTATAAATACTCGTTTCTGCTAAAGGAGGCTGAGCAACAGTAAAAAATCGACATTAACGCGAGTGCTGCCACTCTAGTTTAAATAAACAGCGAAAATAGGAAAGTTTGAATAAGTTTTCGTCTTTGACTATTTAATAGAAATGGACAGCTAATTGCACCTCCTTTTCCCATAGTAACAAATAGTGATGTGCCGGATCGTTAAAAATGTATATCCGCGGATACGGATCTTAACTTTCTTAGAGTACGCAACGGTAAATATTGCACATCGACCTTTGGAAAGAGACTCCGTTATGGGAAAAAGTTATTGACCTCTTTAAGAGTTAACTCTCATAACAGATTGTCTCTTTCCAAAGATCGATGTGCAATATCTCATTATAAAGATAGTTTTTTAGTACCTTTGAGTTATGTACTATTGGTATGGTACTCACTACGATAAATGTTTGCAATATAAAGGTGCCAAATACGATTTAAAAAAATAAAAAATAATCCGAATGGAATTTAACAGGTTTTCATTATTACCTAATCACCTATATATATATAAAATTTCATCTATGAATTGAAAATTAATAAGGTAAAAGATCCACAAAAACTAACGGATACGGATCTTTCTTCTCCCTCGGATATCCGCGGATATGGATATCCGGCACATCACTAGTAACAATGTAAAACGGTCATCGGCAACATCTATCAACTTTTTTGGTACATTGGACGCTACCCAACGCTCGAAAACAGCGAGACTTATAAAGTTCCGTTTTTTCTCTGTGAAATATCAGATCAGGTTATTTTGGTTACTGTTTTGTTGTAATTGAATATTTTTAGAGCATCGTATCGTTAGATGTTTGTCGAGTTAGCGTTGTCAATCCATTTTTATATTAAATAGTCAAAAGTTTTCATACATTTGTGATAATTTGTTTTGCGTTCATAATAAACTTAACTTGGAAATGACTGCAACTTATCAATAAATAAAATTAAGAACCTTTTTATGCAGCTTTTTTTCACGCTCTTGTGTTTGCTTCTTTCTAGCTTCTAATAAAGCCTCTTTATGTTCTTCAGTCAACATTTTGTTATATTTATCTTTATTTTCTAAATAGACGTCTTTCTCTTTTGTATATTCTTCATTAAAATTCGCCTTTAACTGTGTGAAACAAAAATTGTAAAATATCGCAAACATAAAAAAGTATGAAACAAATGCTACAGCATCACTGACCTTTGGATCAGCCGCCTCCCACTGCTGAGAAATGATTTTTATAATTTCTTTATTGTCAGTGTTAGGATTGTTTTTTGAAATGTCTGAACGAATTTGTTTCATGAATCTAAAAAAAGGCGTCAGGGGCCTTTTTGGTGGAAGTGGAATTCCTGCCTTTTCTGCTAAAGATTTATGACGAACCGTGCAATAATTTGGATTTAGAAACGTCCCTCTGTGTAAATCATGTCAAATGGATAAATCATTTTCACAATTAATTTTCACTGGCAATCATTACAACCGGATATATTTACCTGTGATTTAATACGTGCCTATAGTTCCCCATGATATTACAGAATCTAAAAACTGAACTTTGTGTTGCCATTTTTCTTAAAATACACGAAAAATGATACAAAACGTTAATTAAAATACTCTATTGTACAACCGGTATAAGCACACACTGACATTTGACAAATGAGGTTATGTTTTTTGAGGTTACCAGTAGGATCTTAGGAATAGTACTGATATACCTATAATTCTAATAATGGAAAACTAGTTTAACGTACTTTTTTGAAAATATTACATTTTTTTAAATGCATTTTAAGTATCCATTTTTTGGTAAATGGTACTTTGTTTTTAATTTTTAAAGTTGCCAAATTGCCTAGTGTCTACCCCACAGGGCTACTCCACTTGTCAACTGTCAAAACAATTTGTCCTATAAATTCTATTTCTCAAAATGCGAATAACTTCTGTTCAGAACCAAATAATAAATCATCGCATGAATAATTTATGACATGAGACAGTTTTTGAGAATTTCTTTTTTTTGTAATTATTTTTTAAGTTCGACATTTCCACCAGTGTAAATATTATATAACAAAATTTGGAAAACAGTAATTTTCATTGTTTATGTGTTTAAATAATTGTTTTTTCATATTTTATTTATCATAGCTGTTAGGTGACAAATGTTAACAATAATATTATTAAAAGAATGGCTTGATATACAGGTTAGTTAGTGGGTCAATATCATTTCACCTAAGATCCCGTTTATCTACCTGTAGTAAAATAATAAAATTATAATTTTTAATAACAAAGCGCGCTGATCATTGACCTACGCAAGTATATTTTTTTGAGCAAATATGTTACAGTCATCAGTCATGTAAATAATTGTTTAGATTGTTACACCAGTCTGTCACTGAACGCGTGGATGTCCCTATTAAAATAAAAAGAAAGTTTTCACTCTCAACTCACCTGCAGGTAAAAAGAAATTCCTTTCTCTGTCTGCGTTCGATCTTCACTGTGGAATGTGTTGTGTTCAACAGTTGATATTTTTTAATGAAACGGATGTTCAAGTTAGTGTTTTTAAGTGATCAAAGTGAAAATCAAGTTATTGAAAAAACAACAATGGCATTGAAAACAGAGACTCGAAATCCAAATTTCGATTTTGTTATGAAGAATTTACTGGCTGGAGGTAAATAAAAAGTCCCAATTTAATAATAATATGTATATTTTACTAGTTATAACTGATTAAGATGTCTTTTTTAATATAACAATTAAAACTTACACGAAAAATACGTTAGATTATCTTTTCTATTAAATATTTACAGTTATTCATTTTTACAAATTTCACTTGTCTAAAGATTTTATTTCGTCAATCAGTAATATATGATTAATATTGTAATTAGCGAAAGTTTTCAAGATATAAAATCTTTAATAAATAAAATTATCGACCAATTTTTGTTAATATTATTTTGTCTGAAAAATTGGTCGATAATTTTTTTTATTGAAGAATAATATCAGACGTTAATCAAAGATTTGAATATAAAATCTTTGTTAATACTTACATATGATTTATGAAAACATAAATGGTGCTAAATATAAAAAAATACGGCTACTGGTACGAAATTCAGAAAAAAAGTAGCAGCCAAATATAAAAAAAATCAGTATTTCATAGAAAGTATATTGTTGGGAAAATGTTTAAAACAATGTTAAAATCTGCATCGCATTGCTGGAGGTTTCATTAGAAAATAATATCGATTTGTTTTAAGAATGACATTTTCACAATGTGTTTGTTAAAAAAATCAATATTTTAATAATTTATTGAAGTTAAAATTTAACAGCCAAAATATTTTTCCTTAAATTTAGGCAAAACTGTTAATTGTAATTTAAACTGTATACCTACAGACATCATAACTCCTGGAGTGGATTGATGCTTTATTCTTTAGTTCTTGCAAAGTTGTTTCTTCTAATACCAAAACAGCTGCAACCGTTGCATCTTCCTACATCTGTCGGTCTTTGGTTTGTAGATATCTCATGGATTATTACTTGCTCTTCCTATTTTACGACCAACAGTACAAATAGAAGAAGCGTGATTGCTTATCCTTACCAAAGTATTTAAATATATTTCTCGATTTGCAAGAAGAATTATTATTTATTGCTCTAGAATTGTAATTTAGTCAACTGATGTACCATTAGAAGCAGATGAATAATCTGCTCAACTGAGCATTATTTTTTGTTGCGGAATAAGTGTTCCATGTCGAATTTGTTTCTGTGAAACTCCAAATAATAGTTACTGCCTCATTATCTCTGTCTGATGATTGGTTGATCAAACTACAATTTTACTGAGCATCTTCTGAAGGATCTTCTGGAGGATCTTGTGTGTCGTTTTCTGAGGTATTTGGTTCTTCAGGATTATTCGGTTGATTTTCGCTGACAATATGTCGTCTTGAATAGGGTCCTATAAAAAGGGCACGCTCAAAAGGAATGTAATTCCTTAGCGGTCGAGGTGGTAGTGGTGGTGGTTGGGCGGCAGCATTCGAAGGAAACAGTTCATAAAGAGGAGTTTCATTGTTACTTTGTTCACGAAAAGAGGGTGGAACACGCTCGTCAAAAGGTGATATTCTGCGTTGTGTTTGGTGGTTAGTATTTAATGGAAAAGATCCAGGGGCTAGTGGATACTGGGCAGCATTCGAAGGAAACATTTCATAACTATACGGCGGAGTTTCATTGTTACTTTGCTCACGAAAAGAAGGTGGCACACGCTCGTCAAAAGGTGATACTCTGCTTCGTGCTTGGTGATCATTATTATTGAATGGAAAAAATCCAGGTGATGGTGATTGATCGGTAGCATTTGAAATAGACAGATTAGAAATATTCGGTAGTACTTCATCGTTACTTTGTTCACGAAAAGAAGGTGGCACACGCTCGTCAAAAGGTGATACTCTGCTTCGTGCTTGGTGATCTTCATTATTGAATGGAAAAAATCCAGGTGATGGTGATTGGTCGGTAGAATTTGAAGTAGACATATCAGAAATATTCGGTAGTACTTCATTGTTACTTTGTTCACGAAAAGAAGGTGGCACACGCTCGTCAAAAGGTGATATTCCGCGTCGTGCTTGGTAGTTAGCATTATTGATTGGCAAAAATCCAAGTGCTGATGAATGATCGGTAGCATGCCAACGAAACATTCCAAAAATATTCCTCGGAGTTTCATTGTTTCTTTGTTCACGAAAACTGGGTGGAAGACGCTTGTCCAAAGCTAGCCTTTCTTCTTCTTGCAGGCGATTTAAAACAGCTGAAGAACGAGATTCGATAGTAGTCGAAGGGGGTGCTTGCAAAGGCGGACGAAGAACAGTTAACGATCTGTCCTCATTCAACTGTATTCTTGCCGCGTGAAATGCAGAGTCAGGTCCAAAAGGTGATCCAAAAGGAGGGACAAAAGGACGTCCAAAAGGAGAGACAAAAGGAGAGACAATAGGACGTCCAAAAGGAGGGACAAAAGGAGGTCCAAAAGGAGGGACAAAAGAAGGCATTAATCCGCTGTTATACGGAAGAAACAATGGTATTGCCTGGTTGTTTTGTTGCGGCGGTCGATGAACAACTTGTGGGGGAGGGGGAACTCTTGTTAACAATTCACTGTAAATAGGAATGCCGTTAATAACTGCTGTAGGTATTCGTTTGTTGTTCTTGCGAACGGTTCCATTTTTCCGGCGAGGAAGACGAAGAGTATTTTCTTGTTCCTGTTGTGTACTTGTATTAGTGTTGCTGGGAATATTCGCGGTATTCGAGCTGTCATTCGAATTTTTCGTGTTGTTGGCATCGTTGTCTGCTTCTTCGTTGGTTTCTTCGTTGCCTGTTTCACTAACGTAATCGGAATCTTTAGACGTATCAGACATGTTTTGGTCGTTTCTAAAAAAAGAAGATATAATTTTATCAATATTCTAGAAAATATAATCATAATTTAAACTAAGGGAATGTAAAAACAAATACCTTTGCTTTTTAATAAAATATTTTTTTTTAATATGCGAAAGCGTTCTAAAATTAAAACATTTTACAACTATAATTTAAAATCAACTGAATAAAAATTATCTGTACTTCGCAAATATTTTTCAATATACAATTACATAAAACAAGCTTTTGTAATATTTAAATTGCATAATAACCAAGTACTTACCTCGATTCATACACCATTTTTGATATTGCTACAAAACTAAAGAAAGACGCAGTTCAAGTGCGCGTCGTAAATTTTTCGTAAAAACGTCGAGAGTATTACTGTTTCCTGTGTCGCCTGCACATAATTCGTAGACATTTAGGTTTTCTCTTTTCGATGCTTTCGCCCGGAAATGGAATTTCTAAGGCTTTAAGGCGACACGGTGATTATTTACTTCAAGTGTATATATTTTCTTTGATTTAAGAAGGCGTGACGTCATTCGGTGTTTCAGTCAACATGGCCGATTGCAGTATTTTATACTTTTATTTTATCTTAATGTTTAAATACTAACACTGGGTCTTTTTTTAGAATCCTTTCAACATATCGTCGTTGGTTCTGTAATAGCTCTTATGTGCATAATTGGCAGATTTTACGTTTTTTAAATGAAAAGATTCAGGAAACGGAGCTCTATACACTAGTAAAACCTCCAAATTAATTTTACAGTAACCAACAAGGGGAAGTAACTCTTATGTGAAAAGTTGTATCAAATAATTCCTCCCATGTGCCAATAAATCCGAAATTAACGTTAAATATTTTTTAAGAAAATACTTCGTCTTAATTAAACACGTATAGTAAAGATAAGTATGAATTAGTAATATACCTCTGAAATTGCTAGTTCTTACCATCCATTGCTGAAATTACCACTTTTTGGCTTTTCCTGCAAATACTTTTTGCACATAAGAGGTATTACAGAACCAACGACGATATATTTTTCTCTAAAACTTTATTCTTTGCTTCTTTTATACTGTCCTCATAATTGTTAGTTCACTTTGATAATGATCAGCCCCACGTCTATTGGATACGCTACTGAACCCTGCGGAAGGCTGCAGACGCCTATAATCTATAAGTGCATTAATCTGTGCAAATGATATCCAGGAATGCGCTCTTATCATAGTTGCGTGGGTTTCTGGGAACGATTGGCTCGGCGTGTTCTCAAGACAAGACGTGCCAAAAGCGACGTCAGTGAATAAACTGTGGGAAAAATTAACGGTAAAAAACTGAAGCGGGGGTTTGAAAAGGGGAACGCGCCGGTACCGAGATTATATATGAAAACTTGAAACATAGTTGGGAACCAAAAATATTGACGGACGGACGGGGGACTCAACCACCCGATGCGGTGTAATCAAATTCTAAATAAGAGTGTTTAGCGAAATTGAAGGGACCGGGTATTAAACGGAGAGTAGAAGAAAACGATATGATTTTACGAATCTATCTACTTTACTTCGTGATTTATAAAGATGAAACTACAACGTGAAGCTTTTTTATGTTGAGGGAGGAGGGCCCCATCCGATGAATTTTCCACGGGCCTCAGGTGGTACCTATAGTTACGTCACTACTCACTGCCTATAGCGCTTATCTATACTAATATCATAAAGAGGTAAAGTTTGGATGCAGGAGGTAATCTTCGAAACTACTCATCCGATTTATAAAATTGCTTCAACAATATTTAGAATGGATTTTCAGGATGGGCATAGGCTATATATTATCGCGTTAAAATAAAAATGCTCTTCGTCGAGACCAATTTTGCAACGTATGTCGACGAAAAAACGGTGGCATTCTACAAATTCGGACGAAGCCATATTGTGTAATAAAATAACAAATAGATAATAAAGTTTTGGTCTCATCCCTCGGGAGCTACTAAATCGACCGGGATAAAAAGTAACCTGTGACGTATATTTTAATTCATGATATGTCGGTGGTAGGAAGTGATCCTGATAATGGCGATCTGGCTGTTTCGTTTTTTTAACAGAAACCGGTCTTGACCGGTTTATCTGATTTTATTTATTTGAACTTTATGTACAATATTTGTTTATTTAATGTTTTTTTTATTTTGTTTTGATATTTTTTTTATTATGTAGACGCTGATGACTTCATCTGAGACTGAAACCAATCTCTCTTTGAGGTTATGTCCGTATACATGAACATACACACAAACTAACAAGCAAAAATTGTTAAAAAAACAGTTGTTTATGTTTAAATACCATATAAATATGCATTTTTTTTAAAATCACAATCACAATAAATTTTTAGAGAACGCTATTTGAACGTAAGAGTCATGTAGTGAAAGTTACTTTAATTACCGGTGAAATTACTGCAAATTATTATTTCGTATTTGTAACAATTCAAAAATAAAAATTATCACTACAGTGAACTTCATTTATAACGACCTCAGTTGTTCACATTTTTTTATTCACGCAGAAAAAAATTACCCATGAATTTTTTCTGCCACTATTTTTCCGGGAATGTGGAACACTGAGTGTAAATTATATCGTCAAAACCAAGCGGTTAGGCCGACATTTTTTTTTCGATCATCCCCAATTTTACCCTCTTGAGGGATGATTTTGCAAAAACGCTGAAAGACGTAGTTCTTTATTTCTTACCGAAAGTCTAAATATGAATTTTCATATCCTTAACTTGAGAAATGATCGGTTCTCCATACAAACTTTCATCCCCTATTCCACCCTTTCAGAGTTGTTTTTTGAGACAAACAGTAGCCTATGTCCTTCCTAAGGTTGCAATCTATCTCCTTGCCAAATTTTATCGAAATCTGTGTAGCGGTTTACGCGTGAAACCGTAACAAACATACAAACTCACATACGCATTTATAATATTAGTTAGGATTTTTTTGAGACAAAAGGTACCTAAAATCCTTCTTCGGGATGCAATCTATCTCCTTGCCAAATTTTATCGAAATCTGTTCAGCGGTTTACGCATGAAAGCGTAACAAACAAACAAACTCACAATTTATAAATATTAGTTTGATCATCACCGTTGATTTTATTGTTGCAGGTATAGCGGGCATGTGCTCGAAAACAACAGTAGCGCCGTTGGACAGAATAAAAATATTGTTGCAGGCGCACAGTTCCCATTATTCGCAACACGGTGTCTTCTCCGGCCTGAGGCACATCACAAGACACGAGTCGTTCCTTGCCCTCTACAAGGGCAACGGCGCACAAATGGTTCGCATTTTCCCTTACGCGGCCACGCAATTCACTTCTTTTGAAATGTACAAAAAGGTATGAATATTATATATATATAGCGGTCCCGCCCGGTATCACAGAAGAACGAATGGGGGAGGGGGGGGCATGAGTACGCGCGTTCATTTTAGTTTACCGAGATGAATGTTGTGTCGAAATTTCATGATGATCGGAGTTACCGTTCAAAAGTTTTTGTCGGACAGACAAATTTTGAGTTGCAACATTTTTCATTGATGCTCCGCTCCTATTGGTCGTAGCGTGATATTGTATAGCCTATAGCCTTCCTCGATAAATGGGTTATTCAACAACTTTACAGCTTTATACAGGGTGTCCCATTAAGAATGGGACACAGAACAACCGCAGATTCTCCAATTCAAAATAAAACGAAAAATGTTACTCGCTCTACTAGTGGCGGACGGCAGGAGTAAGTAATGCTTGTACCCCTTCTAAATGTTACGCCGCTGTCTAAATTTTAATTTTGACTATAATTTTAATTTTTTTGATATTTTCTAAGTCAATAATGTACACTTGTTAGTTTGTTGTAAAGTCATTGGTTTTCGAGATATTCGCAGTTAAAGATAGATAGACATGTACTTTTTATTTGTATTATTATTAATAATATTCATTTTTACAGTTTTGTCTTAAAAAAACTGCGAATATCTCGAAAACCAATGACTTTACAACAAACTAACAAGTGTACATTATTGACTTAGAAAATATCAAAAAAATTAAAATTAGTCAAAATTAAAATTTAGACAGCGGCGTAACATTTAGAAGGGGTAGTAGTAGTAATTTTTTTATTGTAAGGTGCATTTTATGATATTTAACAAGTGTGCCGATTTGAGTAAAATTATACGGTGTATTAAAAAAATTATGGACATTAATAATTTTTCAGTTTTCAACTTCAACACCCCGTATTTCGGAAACGAGTAACATTTTATCTAAGCATATTTCGCTTAATCGTTTTATTTTGAATTGGAGAATCTGCGGTTGTTCTATGTCTCATTCTTAATGGGACACCCTGTATATTAGTATATAGATTTATTTATCCCACATTATCCAAACCCTTCTGTAAACTTATTATACGCAAGTCGCAAACGATGATCATGTTTACATAGCAGATGCTTTACTGTAGTATGTAGGTATAGTAGAATTTCAATTGAACGTTTGACGTGTTGCAGAGTTTGGACAAAGTGTTCGGACCTCGGTCCCACTTCGACAAATTCATAGCTGGAGCGATGGCAGGCGTAACAGCTGTGACGTTGACTTATCCACTGGATACGATCAGGGCGCGACTAGCATTCCAGGTTACGGGAGAGCATATCTATACGGGCATTGTGCACACCGCTATGAGCATATTCAAAGACGTAAGGATACCAGTGTACTTAAATTATAATTGGGCTTTTGAATGAAATTTTTTTAATTTTTGTACCCAGTTCCGAGAACGCGCCGACATTTCCCGAACATAATGTGACGTCATAATGTTTTAGTCAATACACATGTAGAAGCCATTGATAGTATACTGCGTTTATACATTTTACCATTATGACGTCACAACTGTCAAAAACAATTTTAGTGCGTTTGCAGTCACGTGATTTTTTTAAATATTTTATCAATTTTAAATTGCTTATAATTAATTTAAAAAAAGTTTTTTGAAAGTTTTTCGCATCGATTATCAATATTATTTATAATAAAGTTTTAAAATACAATAAAAAAATCGATAATTATTTTTTTTTCAAAAGCCTAATTATCTATCATCATATAGCGGCAAGGACGTACTATAATAATCAAAAATAAAACTGAAAGTATTACAAATACCTAACTAAAAAATAAAACTGTGAAATACTTCGTGAAAAAAATGTTGTAAAATTAAATATTAGATATCGTGTCCATCGAGATAATAATTAATAAGAAAATCGCAGGAATATGGACAAAAAATTAGATTTATTAATGTACGACGCTTCGTCTATAGATTTAGACTTTATAAAGTACAATACAGTGGCGGATTTACCAGCAGGCTGAGTAGGCTGAAGCCTAGGGCGGCAAATTTTAAAGGGCGGCAGATTTTGTTCATAAATTTTTTATTTCGATTTACAAAATTTAAAAAAATTATTATACACACACAAAATACGAATTTTGAAAATTGAAGAGAAATAGTATTTAACAAAAATCGAAATATAGTGCTAAATACTAAATATTTCAACATCTCTACATGAACAATTGCTAAACGCTTTGTAAAATATACTTTAATAAACATGAATTTTTAGAATATCGTAATAGCGATTCGATATTATTATCGAAATTTAGTTATTTGTACATATTTTCTTCAATGATAATTGTGAGATTATTAATTATGGGATCTGCTTACACAATCTTGATATAATATCGATGGTCTAATCATGATTGCTGCAGCAAATTGTCAAATTCATTTTCAGAAAATTATTTCTTAATGCGTAAAAAATACTGACTAAATTCTAAAATAATCAAGGATCTGACACGGTACCTTAGTTCTCAATGATACTAACCATACGGGAAAAGTTGATGGAACGCAAATCATAAAGTTGGAATTCTATTGATAGAAAATGTAATTGATATGATTGTGGACTAAGGTATCAAAAGTCAGAGGCGGCAAAAATTGAATAGCCTACAAGCGGCAAATCTGTAAATCCGCCACTGGTACAATAAAAAATTTAAAACAATAATTATGAAAACGTCGTACAATAATAAAACTAATTTTTTGTCCACATTCCTGCGATTAATTTGTCAAATTAGTTTGGGAATTTTATTTTGCTTGACATCTTCCTTTGTGAGTATTGTTGTGTGATATTAATAAAAATATTGAACGAAAAGTATTTACTACCGAACAAGATCATTTTTTTTTTATTACTCATGCGGGAAAAGTGGTATCTTTACGTTACGGTTGAAAAGTAGCTATTTTTATTTGCGTGCGGAAACTATTTGTCGCACTGAAATTATTGTTTGCCGCACGCAATTTCAGAGAAAAAAAACAAAATAATAACGGTGTTAATGTCAACGAAACAAACTGTCATTTGAAGCAGATTTGAGGTTAAAATTTTCGATTATGGACTTTTATTCTTGACAATTTTAAGAATTTTAACTGAATTTTCAACTTTTTAATGATTTAATTTTAATTTTTATTACTTCTAATTTCTTTTTTAATTCGTAATAAAAATTTAATTTAATTCGTAATAAAAAATAGTATGTGCAAGTCGTGCGGCATTGTCGCACTAGTTGCACAATATACTATTTAATAGTAACAGATCTCTTGTTATCTTTGTTATATAAATGACAAAATGTCATTACAGGAAGGTGGAATTAGGGCTTTGTATCGAGGCTTTCTTCCAACACTGATGGGAATGGTTCCGTATGCCGGTTTCTCGTTCTATTGTTTCGAACTACTCAAATTTACGTGTATGAAATACATTCCGACTGTTACCAGCAAACCATGTCCACGAAACACAGGTCAGTTTGTCTTATGCCCATATTTATCGAACACGATTAAAGATAACCAACCAGAATATCAGGTAGAAAAGTTAGTTAAAGAATTAAATATACACTGCACTATACTCCTTGCTCTTTTTGTGGAATATTTTGACGTTCACCCAAAAATCCGACCGATGGCGTTAGTGTAAACGTCAGAAAAAAAGTTTCATTAAAATAATAATGTTCTATCCTAAACCCAATTGCACACAAAACTTCCACTAACTTTAGTGTTTTACAACTATACACAAGAGCAAACTGTAGATATAATACTCCGCGTTTATAGGTTAGGTGTTATGGTCTATGTGGCGGCCATTATTATTTTATCAGGTGAATAAATATATTTTATATCCTCGAAGTAAGACAGTAAGCATAATTATGGTTGGTGAATTGAATTATCGCTATTTATTCGGAGGAATAGCTACCTGAAGAACAAATTTACTTACGTTCGGTGAATATGGCCATTAACGCAATATCATTTCTGGCGACCATAGCTATTTATTTGTGTAATATTGTTTTCAATCATTGCTTGAATAGGCGGGTTGGTCTTGACTGTACCTGCGAAGTTGTTGTGCGGTGGACTGGCAGGCGCCGTGGCACAGAGTATCTCGTATCCTTTGGACGTAACCAGAAGAAGAATGCAACTGGCCATGATGTCGCCCGAAACGAGGCGATTTGGGTAAGCGATTATTTTCTATAATTATCAATGAACAATTAACACAGTCCCATTCTCTCAATATAAAATGCTTGATTTTCAATGTACATATTATTGGAAAGCCGAGTCAAGGCTGCAGTTACACTATTCTACTAAAACGCCTGACTAATGACTACAAGTAGAGGAAGTACTGTAACTCCCGTACATCTCTTATAGGCGGAGAGCTGGCTACGGAGAAAATGGGTGACTCGGTGCAGAGCTGAAAATTTGCAGAATAATAGGAGATAGTACAAGTAAGTAGGGAAAAAATTGCCAGAAGGCTAGGCGGAAGATAAAGAGCCGCCAAAAGGCGCTAATGTTGCAATTCTGGCAATTTTTATACTTATTCTGTAATTCAAAACTGGATTATATATTATAATATATATTATACATTATATAGTTATAAGGGAATACTGAAAACTCAAACATGATATAATAATTACATTCGACAAATATTCAAAATTATTAATGTCATTTTGATAGCAATAAAATTAATCGTCATATATTTTCATTAATAAAATTACGTTGTTATAACAACGTAATTTTATTAATTTATTTAATTTTATTTCTATCAAAATGACATTAATAATTTTGAATATTTGTCGAATGTAATTATTATATCATGTTTGAATTTTCAGTATGCCCTTATAACTATATAATGTATAATATATATAATATATAATTTAGTTTTGAATTACATAATAAGTATAAAAATTGCCAGAAGTGCACTGATTTTTCGCAACATTAGCGCCTTCTGGCGGCTCTTTATCTTCCGCCTAGCCTTCTGGCAAATTTTTCCCTACTTACTTGTACTATCTCCTATTATTCTGCAAATTTTCAGCTCTGCACCGAGTCACCCATTTTCTCCGTAGCCAGCTCTCCGCCTATAAGAGATGTACGGGATTATATTTTGTGTGCGTGTTTCTGTTGAATGTATAATTAAATTTCGCCTAATTTATGGTTTAAGTGGAGAGATTTATTTGTAAGGAAGAGTGATTTAAGATGGAGTTTTTATACAGAATTGTCTGTATGACTTAAAAAAGTTATTTATTCGCGTGTCTCGTGTAAAAATGTATGGAAGTGGACCTCATTGGCTTGGTATACCAAAGCACTCTGTAACACTCTTGGGTGGATCAAGTCGATTTTTTAAGAGGGATGGCTGTCTTTCAACACGAATTTGGGAGACTGCCATCCCCTCAAAACCCCCACCCCACCTCCCCGGTTACACTGCATCGACAACGCGAACAAAAGCACGCAGTCTTGAGCATGCTCCTTGTTAAAAAAAACACTGATAACGATTATTTTTTATCTAATGAATGATTTCTTTTCTTATTTCATATTATCCTGGTGTTTGGGCATAATTTTTGTAGCACGTAAGTTTTTAACATTTGTTTTGTACTTTAGTATTATATTATTACTGTCTCGATTATATAGATATATATATATATTTAATAGATCTCCTGTCCCTTTTAGAAGCCATTTTGTATGTGGAAAGCGCGCGAGATTCAAAAGGGTTAAATATTCTATAATATGATTTTAATGGGAAAAACAATAAAACTCGCAGTAAACAGTGATATTTCGCTCCAAAACCTATTTTTATATTGAAACGTTTCAAAAATTACAAAACTGAGCATAGATATAATATAAAAGCTTAGAATATTTTACATTGTCAATTTGGCATCAAGGTTGACAAGCATTGATGCCAATTTGACAATGTAAAATGTTCTGAGCTTTAATATTATATTTATGCTCTGTTTTGTAATTTTTGAAACGCTTTTTACGGCGTTTTCCACATACAAAATGGCTTCTAATTGGAACCATTCCGCACAATGCTTAAGGATAGGCATCCGCTATCTATTAATATACAGGGTGTCCCATTAAGAATGGGACATAGAACAACCGCAGATTCTCCAATTCAAAATAAAACGATTAAGCGAAATATGCTTAGATAAAATGTTACTCGTTTCCGAAATACGGGGTGATGAAGTTGAAAACTGAAAAATTATTAATGTCCATAATTTTTTTAATACACCGTATAATTTTACTCAAATCGTCACACTTGTTAAATATCATAAAATGCACGTAACAATAAAAAAATTTGTTCAGTACGCTCTACCAGTGGCGTACGGCAGGAGTAAGTAATGCTTGTTCCCCTTCTAAATGTTACGCCGCTGTCTAAATTTTAATTTTGACTATAATTTTAATTTTTTTGATATTTTCTAAGTCAATAATGTACACTTGTTAGTTTGTTGTAAAGTCATTGGTTTTCGAGATATTCGCAGTTTTTTTAAGACAAAATTGTAAAAATGAATATTATTAATAATAATACAAATAAAAAGTACATGTCTATCTATCTTTAACTGCGAATATCTCGAAAACCAATGACTTTACAACAAACTAACAAGTGCAGTACATTATTGACTTAGAAAATATCAAAAAAATTAAAATTATAGTCATAATTAAAATTTAGACAGCGGCGTAACATTTAGAAGGGGTACAAGCATTACTTACTCCTGCCGTACGCCACTGGTAGAGCGAGTAACATTTTATCTAAGCATATTTCGCTTAATCGTTTTATTTTGAATTGGAGAATCTGCGGTTGTTCTATGTCCCATTCTTAATGGGACACCCTGTATATATCTATGGTCTCGATACGTTTATGATTAAGAGCGCCTATAATTCACATCCTGTTTATAATCTGGATAGTAATGTTTCTAAGTCCTGAATTCGTAGTTATTACTATCGTAATGTAATTTGATATTATTCTCTCAGGTTGGGCATGACAAAGACCATTGTTCTAATTTACAAGGAAAACGGTATCTGGAATGGACTTTATAGAGGCATGTCCATCAATTATATGAGAGCTATACCGATGGTCGCCGTTTCTTTTGCCACCTACGAAGTTATGAAACAGTTACTACAACTAGATACTGGTATAACTATATAAAACAATTGACAGACGAATACAATTTTAGATAAATATTTTGTACAGAGTGTGACTCGAATGTATTGCTGCGAAAATGTAATTAATTTATTATGTGCCTACATTTGTAAGACGAACTGTATTCAACTGTTCGTTATTCTTTTATTTAAAAAAAAAAAAACAGTTGAGTAGTGCTTTAACAGTGACATTTTAAGACCAGTAACAGCTCGAGAAATGGCTGATTTACTACTTTTAACACTCATTTGTTAACTGTATGTAATAGAATCTTTCAATGTAATTTTCCCCCAATTCCAGATGTCTGAATAATTTGAAATTTTGCACACGATTTAAGAACCCATGACAATACAATAATTTATATAAATATTTAAATAATTTATATACACGTAGTCAATTGAGTGTTTTTTTTAATATACAATTCGTTGTATGAATGATTTCAATATTCGTTTGTTGTTTCACGTTTGTGGTTATATAATTTTTTATGTAAAACAAGACAATATATTTTTTAATATTTTATTAAGTTAATTATTGAATATTAATTCCATGACAAATAATAGCCTTTAAAAAGTAATTTTTTAATAGGTCCCCATTACAATTTTATATACAGTAGAGGCTCGATTATCCGCTTGAATAATTTGTGTCGCTCGAACTTGTGATTTATTTATATTCTAGTAAAAAAGATAAGTACAGTAATACCCCGAACTTACGCAATAGGCGGGACCGAGTGCTAGCCGTGTAAGTCGGAGGTAGAAGGCTTCATAAAATCTAAGAAAGTCAACGATTCTTTGTAACAGAAATGCGCTCTGTTTTTTTCCACAATTTGTAACCCTTTTTCAATTGAACTATTGCCTTCTGTCAAGTTTCCAACCGTCATTTGGTTTTGTAATCCGAAGAATCAAGTTCTCCTTCACACATTTTTGACTTCATCAATAATTGTCAGTTTCTGGAAATCGCGTAACTCCGAATTCGCGTATGTCGGAACATTACTGTATTGTGAACCATTTATTTAGGATAAAAACTCTAAAATAGTGATTGAAGTGCCTAAAATTGAATTTTTTTATCTAGCGTGGTCTAAAACAAAATAAAAAATGGGCAAATAGCAATGAAGCAAATCTAACTTTTATGATATGTTACCAGTATATTTATTTGTTATTTCATAGAGTCATATCTGTCATATTACGCATAATTATGTACATATTAATTATATAATAGGGTATTGGACCAAAAAAATAAATGATTAAATTGTGTGAAAACGCAATAATTACTCGAATAAACAATCAGAAATTTTCGGTTTGTATTCACAAAAACACGAGGTTGGTTTATTGTTTCGATGGCTTGAAGTATGACGTTAGAATTGTAGTAAACGCACATACACACATAAACACACGACATACGCACACGCGAGTAAACATTGAACGATCTTCGCGTAAACGAACACAAGGCTTTTCGCAGTTATACTACAAGAATGACGTCAGAATTGTAGTAAATGCACATACCTACATAAACACACGCACACGCGAGTGAACATTAAACGAGATTCGCGTAAGCGAACACAAGGCTTTTTGCAGTTATACTACAAGAATGACGTCAGACTTGTAGTAAATGCACATACCTACATAAACACACGACACACGCACACGCGAGTGAACATTAAACGAGATTCGCGCGGTAAACGAACACAAGGGTTTTTGTAGTTATACTACAAGAATGACGTCAGACTTGTAGTAAACGCACATACCTACATAAACACACGCACACGCGAGTGAACATTAAACGAGATTCGCGTAAGCGAACACAAGGCTTTTTGCAGTTATACTACAAGAATGACGTCAGACTTGTAGTAAATGCACATACCTACATAACATAAACACACGACACACGCACACGCGAGTGAACATTAAACGAGATTCGCGCGGTAAACGAACACAAGGCTTTTTGCAGTTATACTACAAGAATGACGTCAGACTTGTAGTAAACGCACATACCTACATCAACACACGACATACGTGAGTAAACACTAAGCGAGCCTCGCGGAAACCGAGCCTTTTTTGGACTTGCTTGTATACTACAATAATGACGACACTGTGGGTAAACATGGCGGCTCGTGTTTCGCGCCAATTTATATATTTAAAAGTTTGAGGGCTATTTTATCCTATATAACGATTACATTTAAGCGAAATAAAAATACATGTGGATTAATACTACGGTATGAATGTTTTCAGACAATAAAAAGAGTCAAATAGCCTATTATATTTACTGCGGATAGTACATACCGCTTTAGCGCAGAACTGATTTAGATAAATGGATTAGGGATTAGTATAATATTACTTTTTTTATTTATTACTGTATTAGTTTTGAACAAAAGCTCAATTTCATTTAGGTTTTAAATTATGGAAAAGCTTATTAATGTTATGTAAAATGTTTACAAAAAAAATAAAAATATAAGTTTTGTAATGTTTATTTATTGATTTATTTAGCGGTGCATGAAATCCTTCTTAAATAATCACAAACAACGTTTGGTGAAGACAGAGACGTATGTGTAAAATTTGCGCCCAGGGCAAAGACGACTTGCCCCCCCCCCCTATTTCAGTAGAGCAAAAGAACTCAAAAGTTGACATCAAATGAAAGTAAGAATTGGAAAATCACAGGAAAGTGGACAGGTTAAAGATAAGATAACACCTTTCTTTATAAAGTATAACGTTTCGCTGTTATATTACAGCATCTTCAGATACTGAAAATTTGATACAAAGATTATTAGTTACATTAAGTTCTCAACAAAAATGTTACAATTTGCGTACCTTTTTATATTGATGTTAAGTCAAATTTTATAAATGAGTCTAACTTTATACTTTATAAAGAAAGGTGTTATCTTATCTTTCACCTGTCCACTTTCCTGTGATTTTCCAATTCTTATTCAACAAATGGACATGACTACTACAAATTCAAATGAAAGTGTTGCTGCTTGGAGTTCTGCTGGCCGGTAGGCTGGGTACGAAGCTGGAAATGACGTCACTGCGGGCTCGCCTGCTAGCTCACAAGATAGTTTTTTTTTTTTAATTAGAACAGGGGCTATTTTTCATGCTAGGTATGAGCAAGAACCGATCAGGAAGCAGAATCTTGTCACGTGGGCGACTTGAACAAACGCCCACAAACAAACATTATATGCCATAGTGTGTGTTCTGTTCAGAGACAATAAACATGCACTTTTGTTACCATTGTATCACTGCGCGCGCACCGAATCTACCTGCAGAGCAAGGCAGTAGGAAGGGGGGAGGGGGGTTAAGGGTTCAACCCTTCGAAACCAGAAGAGATACAGTTCTGCGCTTGTACTCATTCGATTCAACGGACTTTTTTCTATAAGGCATATCCATGACACTTTTATATTTTCCAAAAATTTGAAAAAATTGAAGTTTTTCGATGTTTTCGCAAATCGGCGGCTTTTTGAAGCACTAAGAGCCTTCCGATGCGGTTAATATTAGGTTTAGGAGTTAGAGGCTGTTTTATAAATTTTTCTTGAAAAAATTAAAAACGCTATAACTTGAAAACTACAATAGCTACAGCTAGATACGCTCATTCGATTCAGCATGATTTTTTGCATAGGACCAAGTCATTATCAACCATATATTCTATAAGTTTCCGGTAGATACTGTACTTATTTTAAAATGAAAATTTAATCGTCGCCCCCCCCTCCCTGTAAAAATTTTCAAAATCGACGTCTCCCAGAACGGGTCGATATTAATGTTACCCGGTAGATTTTGACACGCTGAATCGGAGATAATCGAGTTTGAAATTTTCAAACTTTTAAATGCTCATAACTACGAAACCAGAGGAGATACAGTTCTGCGCTTGTGCTCATTCGATTCAGCGCACTTTTTTCTACAAGGTCAAGTGAATTCAGGCATATCCGTGACACTTTTATATTTTCCAAAAAATTGAAGTTTTTCGATGTTTTCGCAAATCGGCGACGTTTTGAAGCACTAAGAGCCTTCCGATGCGGTTAATATTATGTGTACTTATGGAAAAAATCACGCTGAATCCAACTCTGTATCTCCTTTGGTTTAGGAGTTAGAGGCTGTTTTATAAATTTTTCTTGAAAAAGCTACTGTCAATACTCGTGACGCTACCTGTGTCGACGGCGACACCAGAGCGTACTTTTTCCTCGTTGAGGGGGCTAAAAACTTTTTGAGAAACAACGTGGGACAGTCACGACTGACTGGATTAGTTTTGATGAACGTACATCGTGATGTCGAGATCAATATAGAAAAAGTTGTCCACACCTATTATTTTTTAAGGGCATTGACCTAGTGAGCTACATCTTTAGATGCAGCTTGGCGCCCGTATTATACACGCGTCGTGTCGCATCCATAACATACGGTAGAATGGGTTATTTAAAGCTAAGTGCACATTATAAACGCCGCCGCAACGGTGCGAAGTACACTATGGAAATATGTCATTATCAAATATTCACAGAAATTGTTCGAAGTTGTGCCCGTTTTGTCGGACACAAAAATGTCGTAGCCATGCTTGTAGTAGCGACAAGGGCCTTCAACGAATTTTTTGAGATGAATTTCCGATTCGTACTATAATTTCTTCGCATGAGTTAACCATGGCTTTTGAATTAATCTATACTCATATACAGGGTGTCCCATTAAGAATGGGACATAGAACAACCGCAGATTCTCCAATTCAAAATAAAACGATTAAGCGAAATATGCTTAGATAAAATGTTACTCGTTTCCGAAATACGGAAGTTGAAAACTGAAAAATTATTAATGTCCATAATTTTTTTAATACACCGTATAATTTTACTCAAATCGGCACACTTGTTAAATATCATAAAATGCACCTAACAATAAAAAAATTAGTTCAGTACGCTCTACCAGTGGCGTACGGCAGGAGTAAGTAATGCTTGTACCCCTTCTAAATGTTACGCCGCTGTCTAAATTTTAATTTTGACTATAATTTTAATTTTTTTTTGATATTTTCTAAGTCAATAATGTACACTTGTTAGTTTGTTGTAAAGTCATTGGTTTTCGAGATATTCGCAGTTAAAGATAGATAGACATGTACTTTTTATTTGTATTATTATTAATAATATTCATTTTTACAATTTTGTCTTAAAAAAACTGCGAATATCTCGAAAACCAATGACTTTACAACAAACTAACAAGTGTACATTGTTGAGTTAGAAAATATCAAAAAAATTAAAATTTAGACAGCGGCGTAACATTTAGAATGGGTATAAGCATTACTTACTCCTGCCGTACGCCACTGGTAGAGCGAGTGATATTTTATCTAAGCATATTTCGCTTAATCGTTTTATTTTGAATTGGAGAATCTGCGGTTGTTCTATGTCCCATTCTTAATGGGACACCCTGTATAAAGCTGAAGAGTTTGAGTGTTTGGTTGAACGCGCTAATCTCAGGAGCTACTGGTTGGAATTGAAAATGTTTTGTTTTGTTGGATCGAGGTAGGCTATAGGCTATATAATATCACGCTACGGTCAATAGGAGCGGAACATTAATGAAAAATGTTGCAAAATGTATCTCAAAATTTGTCCATACGACAAAAACTTTTGAACATAAAATTTGGACACAACATTCATCTCGGTAATGAATGTGCGTACTCATGTCCCTCCCCCCATTCGTTCTTTTGCACCCGGGTGAAACCGGGCGGGACCGGTAGTTAAAAATAATTTTAAAAAATTAACTTAACTTTGAAAGGCTGTTTCCCTTTATTTTTGAGTTTTCATAAAAAAGTTACTTAAAATATTTGTTCGTCTATTTGATTTCTACTCGCTGTTAAAAAAGAAGAACTTAAAAATCACTTGTATTAAAACTGTAAAAATAAAAGATATTTATTGTAAATCAATCAGCTAAGAATAAAACATGTTCGAGTAATTTATTTAAAGACATATGTGCGGTTTTTGCAATGCGGATTACCGTAATGTGTCCTAGGCTTTATTGTACGAAAATAAACTGTACAGTTAAACCTGGATAAGCGAGAAAACTCTCCAAGTGAGATTAACTGGCAGGTACCGTCTTTGTAACCCTTTAAAACCTCTAGAAGTGAGAAACAGAAACCTTTATAAGAGAAAGACGTTTTTCACTCATGGACCTCTATAACTGAGACTACTACTTGCCTGCACCTCTATAAGCGATAGTCGAACGTATTAATAGTTCCACGAAATTTAAGAATGAGCTATAAATAGCTGAACTAACTAAAGGCCGCTGCACACAAGGCTAGAAACACTGCTTGGCGTTCTGCTGGCCGGTAGGCTGGGTACAAAGCTAGAAATGACGTCACTGCGGGAACGCCTGCTAGCTTACAAGATAAGTTGCTAGATATGAGCAAGAACCAATCAGGAAGCAGAATCTTTTCACGTGGGCGACTTGAACAAACGCCCACAAACCAACATGGCGTCATTCTGCTCAGAGTCAAGACAACATGCACGTTTTGCTCTGTGTTTATATTTGAACTGTCACTGCGCGCGTGCAGATTTATTCACAAAACTAGCTTGAAAAGACGTCTCGTGTGAAGCGAGCACATAACAGCAATCAAGAAAACCAGCGCTGGAAAACTAGTAGGCAAATCTAAGCGAAAAATATAGTTTAAAAAAAACTAAAAAACACGCTTTATATCGAACTAAAAAGTAAAAAATAATTTTTCTAAAATAAGCTTTAAACAATAATGAATAAAAAATACAAGTATTATTGTGAAAAAAGCGTGGGGCGCTTTGTTCCACATTTTCGTACATCGAGCGCCCCACGCTTTTTTCACAATAATACTAGTATTTTTTATTCATTATTGTTTTAAGCTTATTTTAAAAAAAATATTTTTTACTTTTTAGTTCGAATAAAAGCGTTTTTTAGATTTTTTTAAACTATATTTATTTTCCACTTTTTAGTTCGATTTATTGTCAAAAATTTGCCGAAAAAAACATTTTTTTTCGACGTGGATGGGATAAGAACCCACGACCCGTGATTCCGAAAGTTGACGTCAGTGAAGACCCGTGTCTTAGACTGCACGGCTAACCACTGTAGTTAGTGTTACAGTGCTGGCATATTATACTACAGTAATAAACCACTTGCTGTAGTCCAAACGAAGGTTACAAACAAACAAACATACATACATACATACATACATACAAACTTACAGGTGAAGTTAATATAAAGCTGTTTATGCTATTTCAAATATTCAACACAATAATTTAAAAATTCGTCGTCGTGTGTTTTGCTAATTTGACATCATCAAACAGATAAATACAAATCAATATGTCTTTGGGATGACTATTTATTATTGTGCGTCAACTAGAACAATTGATAAATAAGAAGGAGACAAAACAGAGCACCGTATCCCCTCGCATTGGCGTAGCAAGTGGGCCTGGCCCATCCAAGAAACCTCCTGGCTACTTTAGAGTATTAATTGTTCACGTTTCAAATAACAAGACAAATCTACAATAATCTACATATTTTCTTTGTCGTGAAATTTCTCCAGAAAGTCGTGTTGATCGATTACACTTTTATGAACAGTTTTCAAATTATATAAGTATAACTATAAGTGGCAGCTGGTAATGGTAGGTAGAGTTGAAAATTTGGGCCCCCCTTAATTTTACCACAGATATTTACAGCCTGTAGTAGGGGCGCTCGACACATAAATTATATATCATTTTACAGATAATTGCTTGCTCTACTGACATCGACACTAAAAAATTTATTATTGCTTCTGTTTTTGTAAATTAATTAAAATACAGCAACGCTGAACAACGTCTGCCATCTGACGGCTTTAATTTTGAAACAACGTCAACACTTCGATCTGTCATCTGACCTTCATATTGTAAATACTGCATACTGCCATCTGCGGGCAACGCTGAACAACGTCACAGCAATGCTGCATGATGCCATCTGACGGCTTAGATCAACGCTTTTGCTATATGACAATTTTAGTAAAATATTTCTTCGATCTGTCATCTGAGCTTCATATTGTAATACAACAAAAAGAAGAACGTTATAAGCAGTGTGCAAAATTAGAAACGAATTGAATACCTGCAATCATATTTAAAAAATAATTTTGTAAAGTGATAATTATTATACTTATTTAGTGCGAATAATTCGCACAGGTCACGCTAGTTTGTGTATATTGAGGATTTAACAGTCCCTTATCGTTGCCAGCTCGGAGCTAGATCTTGTCCGGTGATTGTCCGAACGGGAGGGAGCTAAGCGAGTATAGACGAATATCCTGACCCGTCAGACCTACGTTATTTCAGTACTGCTAAGATTTTATCAGTAAATGTACAATATTTTAAAAACGTATGCCGATTTGCCAGCTTGAAAGCGGGGGTCTTTTGGATTGAAATGACGTAGGTCTGGCGGGTCTGGGATCTTGGTCTACTAGGGATGTTGCAGACATCTGTATCAGTAACCGCGGAACATTCGCATAATTTTATAGACATCTGCAGTCGTTGCGGAACTTTAGCGGAGGCGATGTAAGTCATTGCAAGATTATTGACTACTTGATCTATCACTCTTCGCAAAAATTCTAGTTTACGGAACGCAGTGCATTTCATTTCATTGTTTGACGAAATGACGGGAATACGTGATGCAACTGTTTCGCAGAGGTCACCTTGAAGTGTCCGCGCGCGCCAGTTTTCCGTGGAATTTCCTCTCTCACTCCCGTCTCGATCTGGACGCGTACAGAGACATTTAATATAAGGAGACACAACATCCCATTCATAAAACACGATTTGTTTATAATCATACATAGTTTCACAGTTTTAAATAAGTTGGAAAGAGATGGCTTTAAAAAGGCAACGTTGTAACGGAAGCTTCTTCAGCATTATCTTAACCAGGGGCGTATGGTTTTTTCGGGATTATTAAAAACAAGAATTTTTAACGTAAATTAAAAATATATTTTGTGTTAATGGAATATTCATATAACATTAGAACATAACTAACAATTGTAAAGCCAGGTTTTACAATATTTATTTAATAAAAGGAGCAAAATTTACTTGAATATCAGTTAGAAGTAATTAATACTGGAGAGGTTCTAGACGCAATAGAAACTGATTTTACGTTTTATTAAAATAATTTACTCTAGAAGATAAAATTTGGTATGTAATTTGAATCAAAGATTTTAACGTGATTTGTTTTATCGCATATAATCTGGTGGTCAAAGCATTTTAATTGCCAAACGTCACTGTGTAGTAAAGTGGCATTTTACTAAACGATTTTAAATGCAATAATGTGCCTTTACTAACAAATGAGAATAATAAACTGGCCACGTGCGAGTAGAACTTGCGAGGAGAGGGTATGTACCATTCCGTTTTTTGTGAAAACTTTAATACTTAAGATTTTCGTTTTAGTTTTCCTGTAAACTATAAGAGGGGGCCCTATATTCGCTATTTTTTCCAAATTTTAGACTCAGTAGTTTTGGAGTGAAGGATTTCGGTACATATTAAATATTTATTCTTTCTTTTGTACCTGACCGCTAAGGTAGGGCAATTTCCGTATCTATATATTTTTTAGTTATTTTGAGTAGGTAATAAAAGACAACATCGGATTTTTCTTATATTATTTATTACATATTATCACAAGAAATTTTTAGACAATAATCAGTCTTAAATATAATAATTATTAATGGCATAATTAAAGACTACTGCAAATAAGTTGAGTTTATTTGTTTTACCTGTAAGATAAACGATCAGTAAAAACTGTGGTATTAAATTGGGGATCAGCATCTGGTCTTATTTGCCTTCGTCCAGTTAGTTGAGTAGTCATAATATCGCTCCGATCAAAATAATCTGAACAAATTTGAGCAAACTTTTTGACATGCTGGTTTCGTAAATCCAAAATATCATCCATCTTTGTCTGCGCTCATGATTTACAGGAAAGCTACAACAATATAAATAAACATTAAAGTATACTAAAATGTGCTGTAAAAGGTAAACGAAATGTTTACCTTCGAAAAATCTAGGTTTAGTAAATAAGTCCAACAAAATTATCTATTCAGCTTAAAGATGGGAAATCTAGCTTAGAATTTAACAATCATTCTTTTAATCCTCCATCAAGATATTTTTTAAAGAAGTGCACATGTAAAATTGTTTTTGCAATAATTTAATAAAAATAATTTTTAACTACGTCTACACCACTGCTTAACTTAAAAAAAACATATCTTACTTACCGCCGAAATATCAATCCGGGATTAGAATAATCCATTTTTTTGCAAACTACGCACTGCCGAACCATTGTAAATTGTCAATACTAATAAAAAAAAATGAAAAATACTTGATTTTCGCAAAATGTCACACAAAGCACGTAGCAACACTGCAACTTCCGTAATGGCAATAAAAGGAATGCATTGAATGAAAAGTGAATCATGCGTTCATGCAGTGTTGTCACATGTATTTTCCAACAGATGCATTTAATATAAGTTATATACCCTTCGTCTTCAGCTCGCCGAAGTTTGTCAACGTTGAATTCTGATAGAAACGGTGTATGATCAGGTTAAAATGTAAACAGTTGGATCTGCTTATATTAAATATCTCTGGACGCGTACAGTAATTCTGGTTTTTTTAGAATATTGCACACAGTATAGCGAAGCGCAACGCAACACTACTGTAGCTACGTCACGCGTTTTTATAACAATTCACTCAAAAGATTGTATTATCGTTCAAAAATATTTATATATAAAGTTTAAATTACAGTTTGACCTTCAAACAAGTGTTTAATATTTATTTTTTAAGTATTTGGTGGATTGCTTTAGTTACGGTAAATAGTTAACGTAAGTATTAAATTTTGATTACCGTTTTTTAAATTAAAATTGTTAAATCGCGTAATTTATACCTATACAGGGTGTTCCACAGAAAACCGAACATAGGGGAAACTATTGAAAAATCGAACGACATTGTCAGACAACTAGAAAAATTGTACTTATGAAATAAAGTAAAACTAGTGTGACCTGTGCGAATTATTCGCACTAAATAAGTATAATAATTATTTTTTAAATATGATTGCAGGTATTCAATTCGTTTCTAATTTTGCACACTGCTTATAATGTTCTTCTTTTTGTTGCATTACAATATGAAGCCCAGATGACAGATCGAAGAAATATTTTACTAAAATTGTCATATAGAGGCGCAAGTAGCAAAAGCGTTGTGCTAAGCCGTCAGATGGCATCATGCAGCATTGCTGTGACGTTGTTCAGCGTTGCTCGCTATTTCAAAATTAAAGCCGTCAGATGGCAGTATGCAGTATTGTGTCTGTTGTATTACAATATGAAGGTCAGATGACAGATCGAAGTGTTGACGTTGTTTCAAAATTAGAGCCGTCTGATGGCAGACGTTGTTCAGCGTTGCTGTATTTTAATTAATTTACAAAAACAAAAGCAATAATACATTTTTTAGTTGTCGATGTCAGTAGAGCAAGCAATTATCTGTAAAATGATATATAATTTATGTGGAGAAATTGTGAGGTTTTTTCTAAAAAGGGAGGCAAACATCTTTAACCTTAGCGTATTAATAATAATAATAATAATAATAAATGTTTATTGCTCTAAATGTACAAATTTAGGCAATAGGGAAATTTGTACATTTAGAGCAATAAACATTTATTATTATTATTATTATTATTATTATTATTATTATTAATGTATATGATGTATTGCAAAGTAATTCTTGCAAATCGAGATTGAACCGTGATCGAACCCAGAATGATATTATAGTGTGAATACAGTAAGATTTTACCAAACCGAGAGCGAACCATGACCGGCACTATAGTGTGAATCGAGCTTAAAGCTTATGATCGCTTTCTATTGTTAAAATGTATTGTTTTGTTAAGATTATCCTCAGATGTGAATATTTCCTTGTTTCATACTTTTCAGTGGTCGGGTTTTAGTTTTTGAACTTATTTTTTATTTATCGGATATACGGAACCCTAAAAATTAATAAAAATGTTCATAAATAGAGCGTACCATAGAAACATTATTTTTTTTTAATTTTTACATCCGGTACCTAGGTATATAAAGTATGTATCACCGGTAACGAGTTTGTATAAAGACAAAAGTGTTTCAAAAATAAGAAACTGATCTTCATTGAACTTTTTTTTTAGTTTATGTCATGTGAGAAATTATTTGAGATTTAATTTAAATTTTGTTTCAAATATTGTAGGGTAAATGCTTAGAAAATGCCGCACACTGGAGAACCTGTCAAAGCTTTAGGAAATATAATATGTAGTAAGTACAGTACTAATTTTTTTTTTTATTTAAATGTCTATATAGCTCAGTAAAGACAATTAAAACAATAGTTGCTTACAAAGTATAAAAACTATTCTGACGCATTCTAATATATATTGTCCTGAAATCGGGTTTAGCCGGTAACATATACAAAATCTATATGTAGAATTATCTTCGTTTAAGGTAGTTCACTCGTAAAAATGACTTTTCTTATTGGAATTTAATAAAATCGATGTATAAGGTTAATAAAAGTGTCTTTTACTTAATTTCAAAAAATGAATTTTTTTCACAGACTGTAAAACGAGATATTAACAATTAAAATGTGCATTAATTAACATGCTGGAGGTATACCACGTATAAACAAAACGAGTACATTCCAGAATATCTCGAAAACGGTTCTTAGTATATATTTCTTAAAAACTAGTGCATTGTAAATTAAGAAATTACAAAGCTTTTGAAAAAAAAACTGAATTTTTACTGATTTAAGGTAGTACGAGCACCAAGGCAATTTTAAATAAAATGCTTGATTTTTTTATATGAAGTTGGACTAAGTATAAACCAATTATGAAAATTTTAGGGGGGGTTGCCCGATTATTTAAATAAATAAATGACTTCAAAAGTAGACATATTTAACATTGACTTTATGGTAAAACGGTCGATGGATGATATGTTTTCATTGATTTCTTCGAAGCTAGTCGGTGGAAATTAAAAAAAAACTATTTAAATTAAAGTTAAAACCTTAATAAAGTATTGAAAACAAAAAAAAAACCGTTGTGCCCGACTAATTAAAAAGATATTAAATTAAAAAGATTTAATATCTTTTTAATAATTTAATATCTTTTTAATTAGTCGGGCACAACGTGTTTTTTTGTTTTCAGTAATTTATTAAGGTTTTAACTTTAATTTAAATAGTTTTTTTTTTTAATTTCCGCCGACTAGTTTTGGAGAAATCAATGAAAACAGCTTCATGAAATTTAGGTTTTCTATTTGCTTACCATACACACAGAGTAGTCCATGAGTTTAAGAGAGAAAAACTCTATGGAAACAAAAACCTACATTTCATGAAGCTGTCAAAAAAAAATCATCTAATGCTCTCACTCGCACTCAAAAAATAAAATACGAGATGGCGCAAAGATCGCATGTCAAAGATACTTTACTTTGACATGCGATGCGTTTGCGTCATCTCGTGTTTTATTTTTTTAAATCTGGTTCACTCAAAAGTTACACACATGGAAACCAGCTTTATTCTTAACCATAAAAAAATATTTACGCACTACATAAATGATGTACATTTTTTAACAAAATATTGTACATTTACTGACAAAATCTTAGCAGTACTCAAATGGCGTAGGTCTGGCGGGTCTGGGATCTTGGTCTATAATGCCTGAGCTAAAAACAGCGAATTATTGTTTGTGTCGTTACAGTTCCAGCTCGTTACGTGTTCGCCATTTTGGCTGCTATGTCGATGGGCATCACTTACGGTTTGAAGGTATGCTTGTCGGTGGCACTTGTCAGCATGCTCAATCATACTGCGCTGGCAGAGAAGGCGAACTGGACTGAAGTAAAAATTGACGCCTCTCAGGTATATATCAAAGTGATGACGTCAGTATAATACGCGCCACGAATCTGAAAGGCTCAGAAGTTAGATGGGAATGCATTCTGTTGAAAAATAACAAACTCGCAACTCAACAAAACTAAAATAACAATAACAACTTGACAATAGCGTACTCGACTGTACTTTAAAGCAGGAAAGCGACAAGTGACAAAGGCAACGAGCGATCACGGCCAATCACCGACGAGCGCACGTTCCGTGCAGGTAGCTGGGAGTCTCAACGGATCTAAAATGTGCCTTTGCGACGCTGTTTGTGACTACCTTCCGAACCTTTTAGATCCGTGGCGCGTATTGTAACAGTGACGGCGCATATGTACTCGAAAACATATTTCTAGAGCTTAGGATTTTTTAAGATTGTGAATTCATTATTCAATTGAAATCTCGCTTAACATCTCTGTAGCTAAAAATCTATTGGTTTTTAAGCTATGCGCCCATGGACACTTTTTCTTAGTGACCTTTAAGGAGGTTGAGCCGTTTTACGAAGATAATGAAAAAAATCTGAAATTAAGTTTTTTTAATAGATTTTTTTACGACAAAATTTTCTGTAAAAAATCCAAAATCATTAGGAGATTTATAAAGTTAAAAATTAAAAAAACTATCTATGTAAAGCATCGATGTCTTACGCATATTTTAATATTTTTTCCAATTTAATTAGGAGACTTTTAATCAATAAAAAAAAATATTAAACCTTAGCACTTTTCGATTATGGACTTTTATTCTTGACAGATTTAACAATTTTAACTGAATTTTCAACTTTTTATTGATTTAATTTTAATTTTTATTACTTCTAATTTCTTTTTTTAATTATTTACTGCAAAAAATATGTAAAATACAGATATTTACATAAATTTATTTTTTTTAACCTAACTTTGTACAAAAAATACAAAAGTTAGTCCATTAAGTATTAAGTACTGAAATAATTAATTAATATTAAAAAAAAATATTTATTTATGCCATGACAATCATTTATTGGTATCATCGACTTATAAACTATAAAAGTTCCCATTTAGAATTCGACTTACTTTTGATTGGGACTGTAACGGATCAACCTCCTTAAACTATAAAATAAAACCATTTTCGATCAATTTAACCGAGAACCAAATCTCATAACGTTTGCGCGGGATCCTTTTTATTGTGAACTGTCAGTTATTAAATCTTCTTGTATTCCGGGCTTGTATGCCGTGGTCCATTGGTATTACTACCTGACGTTTCGTCTACAACTGCGGTAGACATTATCAAAGATGTGGTAGTGGGCGAAGTTTCCTTCTAGGCTGCTCTCGAGGATCAAGAAATTTTTCAACTCAACGCAAGCGCAAAGAGTATACCGTCGTACAGAGCAAGCTCTTCTACGAGAGCGCATTCGCCAAAACAGTTGTAGACACGAAACGTCAGGTAGTAGTACCAATGGACCACGGCATACAAGCCCGGAAACCAAGAAGATTTGGATCAACACCGGCCGTGAAAGCCTACACACTTGTCAGCTATTAATCTTTTAACAGGATGGGCCGTTCGTGTGGACCAATTCGGGGTTTATTATCTCGTCGTATTTCATCGGCTACATTGTCGCAGAGATTCCGGGCGGCTACGTGGCAGAGCACGTTTCAGCCAAATGGGTGCTCTGGTGGAGTGTAGTAATAAATACAGTATGTACAGTATTAACACCGCCTGCTTCCCTCACCCTGGGGGCGAATGCCCTTATCATTCTTCGAATAATTGAAGGATTGTGCGGGGTAAGTTTCAATTTTTTTTTATACGAATATTGTTAACAGCTGGTCGCTCCAACCGGGGTTTTTCGGGGCCGCATATTCGGTCAAATTAACCGAGGAGGTGGCGTAGCGGTGAGAGCTCTAGACTCGCATTCGGGAGGTACCGGGTTCGAATCCCGGCGGGGGCAGATGGTGACTAGGACTTTTTCCTAATGCATCTCGCCGAGAAACGGTAATTCCTGTACCGGCCATCTTATTGAGGTTTTCAATGGTTTCCCTCAATAATTCCAGATAAATATCGAGATGGTTTTTTTATTCAAGGCCATGGCCGATTACCTGTCAAACTCCTATGCTCAACATTGAAGGAATTTTTAGGAAATTGAGGATAATAATTAAGGGGTCAAAAGTGGTTCCAAATGGTTCGTGTATAATAACACACGGCTGCTGCTTTATTTTTCTTTGTTGAACTTGGCTTGACACGCTGCCGCGTGTCTAGATTCGGAACGGAGAATACGATTTCTCTTCCACGATTCACATTGTTACTGACCCAATTAATGAATTGCAATAATTGTACAGGGCGTAACGTTCCCAGCTACGCATGAGCTGTTGGCGCACTGGGCTCCTGTCAACGAGAGGAGTATCATGTCGGCGATTGCATATGCGGGCACAGCCCTAGGAACAATGTTGAGTAACTTATTGTCTGGATGGATAGCAGCCCGTATGGGTTGGGAATGGATTTTCTATGTGTTCGGAGGTCTATGCGGCATATGGATCCTCCTCTGGCTTATTTTGGGAGCCGATTCGCCCAATCAAGCGCATTTCATTTCACAGGAGGAAAGAACCTTAATTTTGAGTACTTTGGGTGAACAAAAAGTAAATACAAATGAGTCAACTAAAGGCCGCTGCAGACGAGGCTGACTGTGCCGCTAGATTTAACTGCTCGTTTTCATGCGTTGGTTTTTGTCATATATTTAATAACTTCTATATTGCTAATAGTTTAAGCTCCCATAACAGAAAAAGTTACCCCAAAGAGCACCTCAAAATTATGAAGTGAAAATGGCTGAAAAACATGTCAGATACATGTTACGCCCGCCAGACTAGTAAAAATTTGTTAATTGTTATGTTTTATGAATTTTTGAATTTAAAAAAAAAACATGATTTTACTTTCCAAAACACCTGCTTGAAATTTATACTATTTGTAGTAAATAATGTACCATTTTTGAAAAAATTTGTCTGGCTGACAATTTTTGTTAATAAATTTGTCAGACTTCATTTGTTATAAATTATTTTTTTTATGAAAATACATTTCATAACACCTTCTTGATTTTTTTTTTAAATAAAGTTTAAGATCTCTTCTATCTAATACAACTTGTCTGGCTGACAATTTTTGCTAATAAATTGGTCAGACTTCATTTGTTATAAATTTTTTTTTTTTATGAAGTCTGTCATAGTAAAAAACATTTTTTTCGCTGACAGACCAATTTTTATGCATAAAATAGATGTCAAACCTTCTTTCAGAAAAAAATTAAGGTGGTGTTTTGACACGGTCCTTGTAAAAGCTGATTTGTTTATGAAAAAACGCTGTCACGGCGCTTAAAAATTGAATCTGGCATGGTAAAAAACAATATTTTGATGAAAAATGTATTAAAGTACAGTGTAAACTCTTTATAACGAAACTCAAGGGACCGAGCATTTTTTATCGTTATAGAGAGTTACCGTTATATGGAGTGAAGAAAGAAAAACAACCAAATTAACAATAATCTTCAATGTACTGTATAATCTCTTTATAACGAATTTTAAGGAACCGAACATTTTTTTCGTTATAAAGAATTTTCGTTATATGGAGGGAAGAAAGAAAAATAACCAATTTTCACAAAATTAATTTATTCCAAACACATATACCTATAATTTGGCGTCATCAAGTGCTTGTTGAATAGATGGTGATGGTTCAGAATGGTCCTCTTTATGTCTGTAAACATTTGCTGACTCCTAAATATGAACATATTTCTTCGTAATAGAGAATGGCTGTTGCGTTATAAAGAGGGTATTAATGTATAGGTTTTAAGGTAAACCAACCAAATCGTAAAAATTTCGACGTTATAGGGAGTTTTTCGTTATAACGAAGGACGTTATAAAGAGTTTACACTGTATATAAAAGGGATCTACCGTATTAATTTAGAATAAATTTTTTTTCTAGTTAGCAACGATTGCAAGTACCATATTTTTTCATTAAATGCGACCACATTTTTTAATAAAAAAAATTGGTATAATCGTTGCTAACTAGAAAAAAAAATTTATTCTAAATTAAAATCCATCTTATGAGGTAGTAGGCGTGGCCGCAGTGACGTCATTTCATACCTCGTAGCCAGCCTGCCGGCCAGCAGAAGTCCGCACAGTTTTCAGCATCGTGTGCAACGGCCTTAATATAAATGTTTATTACTACCTGTTACCCGCGTCATCGTACGCGTTAAGGGAAATTATTTTTGACGTGATAACGTCTTATAAATTGATGAAACACCGGCTGCACGCACGAAAAAGTGTCACGTTCCGCCTGAGCCTGAGCGTGCAAGCGAGAGCGCGGTATAAGCGATAGAGAGGCCCGATCGGCCCAAGCGTCGGCTTGTACGCATTTCTCTCTCTTCTCGCGTGACGTCAGAGAGTTCATCAATGTTTCTTTATGACGTTATCACGTAAAACTATCGTCCGTAAACCGACTTTACAGACAACCAATTTTTCTTCATACCTCGATCGAAACTTTCAGCCCTGAGGTGTAATATACCTACTATTTATTTACTAAGTATATAAAACTCTGATACTATGCAAATAAACAGAGTGCCCGTCGGCAAAAATTTTATTGACACATACTCTCTCCAAACTTTGTATATGGCTTCATTAGGCCTAGTCTGACACCTATTTCCTCTATGAATTTTCTTGATTTTGGGGCGTTTTCCCTCAAAAGTTTCCAAAAGATGTCGTTTTGACGACATGTAAAAATTTATACTTAGATACTGTTTGTTTTTTTAATTGGATAGCTTAAAAACTTCAACCAAAACGCTAAAATAATGTTCTCTGACAAATAACATGAACCAATTCAAATGTCTGACACCTCGAATATGTCCAACATATTCGAGGTGTCAGACATTTTAAATGGTTCAAGTTATTTGTCAGAGAACATTATTTTAGCGTTTTGGTTGAAGTTTTTAAGCTATCCAATTAAAAAAACAAACAGTATCTATAAATTTTTACATGTCGTCAAAACGACATCTTTCGGAAAATTTAGAGGGAAAACGCCCCAAAATCAAGAAAAGTCATAGAGGAAATAGGTGTCAGACTAGACTTAATGAAGCCATATACAAAGTTTGGGGAGAGTATGTATCAATAACATTTTTGCCGACGGGCACTGACTACAATAGTTTTGACTACACATTTAATTTAAAATTTTTTTGTCAAAGGCGTAACAATAATAACAAAAACAATAGTGTTTTTTTCTTCTAGGAATACCCAACTCCGTGGAAAAAAATCTTTACTTCTGTGCCATTCTATGCAATTTTAGTAGCTCATCTAGCGGCCAATTGGGGATGGTACGTTATTCTTCTTGAGTTGCCTTTCTTCATGAAAGATGTGTTAAATTTCGAACTATCAAAGGTAAGTTAGATTCAATGAATTGAATGATCGCTATTTATTCGAAGGAATTGTTACCTGAAGTACAAATGAACGGAATAAATTACTACTTACGTTCGGTGAATATGTCCATAAGCAGAATTATAAACATTTTCAATTTAATAATAGTTTTATTACGAATTAAATTAAATTTTTATTACGAATTAAAAAAAGAAATTAGAAGTAATAAAAATTAAAATTCAAATCATTAAAAAGTTGAAAATTCAGTTAAAATTGTTAAAATGTCAAGAATAAAAGTCCATAATCGAAAATTTTAACCTCAAATCTGCTTCAAATGACAGTTTGTTTCGTTGACATTAACACCGTTATAATTTTGTTTTTTCCTCTGAATTTGCGTGCGGCAAACAATAATTTCAGTGCGACAAATAAAGTTTCCGCACGCAAATGAAAATAGCTACTTTTCAACCGTAGCAGCATGCGTAAAGATACCACTTTTCCCGCATGAGTAATAAAATAAAAATTACTATATTATTACAGAATGCAACGTTGGTAGCTATCCCTTATCTTACATTATGGCTGTTTTCATTAATTCTGAGCAAGACATTGGATACTTTAAGAGGAAAAGAATTAATTACGACAACAACGTGTCGTAAGATTGCAAATGTTATCAGTAAGTTGTGACTTATTTCTTATCAAAAAAAGTATCTTCAGAAATCGAATATTGTTTAAAAACTATTCGCTTCGGATGAAATTTTGCCTGCCTGATATCATTTTCACTTTCAACGACTATTTTTACACGCTTTATATTATAGTTTCACTTGTAAGTTTGTATGTATGCTTGTTTGTAACCTCGATTGGACTACAGCAAGTGGTTTATTACTGTTAGTATGTTATGCCACTACTGTAAGAGCAATCGTTGACCGAGCTGTCTAAGGCGCTAGTCTTCGCTGACGTCAACTCTCGGATTCACCGGTCGTGGGTTGTAATCCCGTTCACGCCGAAATAAAAAATTTGTTTTTTTTCGGCAAATTTTTGACAATAAATCGAACTAAAAAGTGGAAAATAAATATAGTTTAAAAAAAACTAAAAAACACGCTTTATATCAAACTAAAAAGTGAAAAATAAATATAGTTTAAAAAAAACTAAAAAACACGCTTTATATATCGAACTAAAAAGTCAAAAATATTTTTTTTTAAATAAGCTTAAAACAATAATGAATAAAAAATACTAGTATTATTGTGAAAAAAGCGTGGGGCGCTTTGTTACACATTTTCGTACATCGAGCGCCCCACGTTTTTTTCACAATAATACTAGTATTTTTTATTCATTATTGTTTTAAGCTTATTTTAAAAAAAATATTTTTTACTTTCTAGTTCGATATAAAGCGTGTTTTTTAGTTACTATATTTATTTAAGTTAAGATACTGCTATCAACTTTATCGAAGCAATTTCATAAATTTCCTCCATAAATTTCATTTACTAATTGACCCTTCCTTTTGGCGTCGCCATAGTCGGGTAATAAAAATCAGCTTTATCACAGTCAAATTTCATTCCCACAGCAACAGTTGGGCCAGGCTCGTGTCTTATGGTGATTTGTAATGTTCGTGGACAGACAACCCTTACGGTGGCAATGACCGCTCTCGCAACCACGCTGCACGGCGCCATGTTTATCGGCCATCTTGCTAACCATATCGACATATCACCGAACCATGCTGGTATCCTGATGGCAATAACCAACACAGTCGCTACCATACCGGGCATAGCGGCACCTTTGGTTATTGCATATTTAACAGAAAAGGATGTGAGTATCTATACTAATATATAAAGCTGAAGAAATTGTTTGTTTGTTTGGTTGAACGCGCTAATCTCAGGAACTACTGGTTCGAATTGAAAACATTTTTTTTTTGTTGGATAGCCCATTTATCTAAGAAGGCTATATATAATGTAACTCAAAACTTGTCCTTCCGACAAAAACTTTTGAACGGTAACTCTGATTATCATGAAATTTGAACACAGCATTCATCTCGGTAAACTAAGTACTCATGTACCTCCCCCCCCCCCCATTGCCCGGGGCGGTGGAACAACGCATGGGTAAAAGGCGGCAAATATTATTTTGCCCGGAGCTGCGAAATAGCTGGATCGGGCCCTGCCCCCATTCGTTCCTTTGCACCCGGGTGAAACCGGGCGGGACCGCTAGTTAGCAATAAAATGTATAAAAACTTAAAATTTTTCCTGAAAACGTGGAATATTACCTTTTCCTGATATATTCTGTATTTCTGCCATTGCGTAGGTAGGTAAGCACGTGTTTTATGTATGTTATCTCTAAAAGGCCCCCGATTTCAAGCAAGCAAATTGACATACGTTTTGACGTGATAACGTCTTATAAATTGATGAAACACCAGCTGCACGCACGAAAAAGTGTAACGTTCTGCCTGACCCTGTGCGTGCAAGCGAGAGCGCAGTATGCTTCGGCCCAAGTTTGACAGCTACTAAAATTTAGGTTATGTATTACGGAATACGTTATCACGTAAAACTATCGTCCGTAAACCGACTTTACAGACAACCAATTTTTTAACTGAATATTGTACATTTACTGATAAAATCTTAGCAGTACTGAAATGACGTAGGTCTGGCGGGTCTGGGATCTTGGTCTATAATAGTCGTTAACAATCTTTATGAATTTTTTTCAGCCATCTATTGCGTCATGGAGCATAATATTCTACGTTACAGTTGTACTTTACATCGTACAATTAGTATTTTTCAGTTTGTTCGCCTCCGGTGAAGATCAGAACTGGGATTAAATCCATAACAAAATGACTGATTTGTAAAAATTAGCAGTTAAGAAATTCTGGTCTTTGAAAATATCACCTCTTATTTATACATATATTAGTCATTAAATTGTTTTTGTAATGTTTTTTTTTATTGTTGTAAATACATTTTTTTAAATTTAAAACTGCTAATTGAGTTGAGACTATAAAAAAAAGACGGGTTGCACTCCGGGAGTGCCGGCACAAGTGAAAACTTGAATATTAACGTCTTACGAATTTTCGATCAAAATGGTTTGTATCATAGATTGCATTTTTATGTACGATATTTCAACGCTAGATGTCTAGCGTTGTATAATGGTTTGTATCATAGATTGCATTTTTATGTACGATATTTCAACGCTAGATGTCTAGCGTTGTATAATGGTTTGTATCATAGATTGCATTTTTTATGTACGATATTTCAACGCTAGATGTCTAACGTTGTATAAACAATTACTCTCACTTAGAGTTTTCTCGCTCACCCAGTTTTTACTTTTCCTGACGCGAGTTTAACATTTTTTACCCATTACAAAAAAAGTGTACAACGCCGCTAAAGAAGTTTTCACTTCAAAAAAGCGGCGTCAGTTGGCCACTTTGAAGAACCTTTATATTGTCATCTGTGCTAAAACAGCAGTAAAAAATCTTTTTCCAGAATTCAAAGTCTTCTTGGGACATTATTTTTTACGTGACAATTGTACTCTACACAATTCAACTTATCGTTTACACATTGTGGGGCTCTGGAGAGGACCAACATTGGGATGAGGAATTCGAAATTAAATCCGCGGAGCGCGTGCCTCTTAAAGAACGCATCGGACAAAACGAAAACAGGACAAAGGAAGTGTAGATCAAACAAATAAAACTCATAGAAAAAACGAATTTATTTTTTTATCACAACACCTGCACACATTTTCCCGGTATTTATTTTTTCCTAACTAGTTTACAGAAATACATAGGTCCAAAATTGGACGGTAAAAAAGGTACGACCAAATGTCCGTATTTGAGTCCCACATCGTTTGCGATTCTATAGATGCATTGCAAAGGTTTTAACGCAGGCGCCAAATCTCTAAAATACAAACGTAAATAATCAAATGCTTGATTTGATATGCACTTTGGGTCAAAAGAGAAAACTATAATTTGAACAAGATCTTTAATTTCTAAACATAAATTTCCTGGTGAAAAAAAATATTAATAATAGCCAGTTTCGCTCCATGTTTATAATAGGGAGAGACGGTGATGCTCTTAGCTGTTGAACGTCTATACTCTATAATATATATATTACACTATCTCTCTATTAGAGGGAAATAAATAATGCAAATTTCCTCACGGCATCGAGAAAAGATCAGGACAAACAATATCACATACAATAAATAAACTTATCTGCAATTTGGACCCCTCAGGGGGGGAACATTGGAATGAAGTTTGCATTCCAAAGTTTTTTTTTTTTTTGGGAATAGGCAAGACGACAGATTTTGAAATTCAGTTCTATAATGTAGGTACACTACTATTACCAAAAATGAAACATTATTTCAGCAATAAATTAAATTCTAACCTAAATTGTAGCATTTTTATCTTTCTATTTTGAAGTAATCGCGAAAACGCTTGTGACGTCACGCCTTAGTGACAGCTGACATAAGATGATGTATTTATGGGTGTAGAGTTGTCGTGCAGAGTTATTTCGTAAAAAGGTTTGTAAATTTACTTAATGATATTATTTAATTTAAGTATTTTCTTAAAAGTAGGTACTTAGAAGTAAAAATAGTATGGCTTTTTTTAGTTGCAAGTTAACTAACCTCAAAAATAAACTATGACATAAGTGTTATAAAATATTACAAAAAACGAATAAACAACAAATCAACTAATTAAATGATACAGAAGCGAATGACCGCAACAATAATTTCAACGACACGATGATTATTTACTTCAAGTGTTTATATTCTCTTTAAGAAGGCGTGACGTCATTCGGTGTTTCAGTCAACATGGCCGATTGCAGTATTTTATACTTTTATTTTATTAAAAATCTTATTAATATCAATGTTTATATTAACATTGGGTCGTTTTTTAGAATCCTTTCAACATATATTTTTCTCTAAAACTATTTATTCTTTGATTTTTTTCCTATTGGCGCTGCCAGGAACCCGAGCTCTCGTGCCAATCGGTTTTCCGCACACATAGCCGCTGATGACCCCAGTTTTTGAGCGTCTATAATTTACAATCTATCTATCTACAATGATTTACATTAAGAAAATTTTAAACGTGAAGCGTCAGTTCTGATCTTTTCTCGACGCACGAGATGCAAGTATAAACTTATACTAACTTGACGACGACTTCAATATTTGATTTCTCCCAAACTTGCTCCAAAGCCATGTGAACCACTCCGTCATTTTGAATTGGACTTAAAGAACACGTTGCATAAACGACAGTGCCACCAACTTTCACTAATTCCAGAGCATTGCTGCCAATTATACAGACAATTAATATTTTTATTTGTTCATTTCGGGTGTGTTCCAAAATATAACCTAGTATATTGGTCAGTGCTAATGACGTCATGAATCCGGCGCCATAATTGTACTGGTATGCCACCATATTGTACTGGTGAGACAGATGTTACGTAGCATAAATATTTTACCGGACGTGCGTGCATCAGACTTTGTGGAATTTTTATTTTATAATTTTGCAATAAATTCTGCTCAACAAAGTCAACAATTACTTTTGGTGGACGAGGGAAATAACACGTCAACGCGCTGGCCAGTATATTTCGGAACGAATCAACAGTATGGCGTCGATTCATGACGTCATTAGCACTGGCCAGTATACTGAACTATATTTCGGAACACACCCAAGATAAAATTTTACAATGAAGGATTTTCTTTTTACACTTGTGTATAAAACAAATTAAGAAAATCAATATTGGCTGTATTGCGCCCTCTTGTGTGTGTTTTTTTTTTTTTTTAATTTTTTTTAATTCTATCAGTCAAAACCTTAGTGTCATATTATGTTATATTTACATTTTAATAAGGATTAATTGTTGAATAAAATGGGTAAAAAGCTATCAATATGGAAGTGCTGTGTTGTTGATTGTAAAGATACACCAACTAAACATCCAGAATTACAATTCCACCGTTTTCCTGAATTTTCTAATGAATTAGAGAGGAAAAAAATGGATCGCAGCAGTACGTCGTCAAGGGTATTTGTTAACAAAAATAAGATTTAAAAAATATTGAAATAACAAATGTATAGGTATCATTTATGTAGTTTTTTTATTGACATTGTGCGTAAATATGTTTTTATGGTTAAGAATAAAGCTGGTTTCCACGTGTTTGTAAGTTTTGACTGAACCAGATTTTAAAAAAATCAAACACGAGATAGCGCAAAGATCGCATGTCAAAGATACTTTCCTAGCGTATAGTATACATCATTATAGTCTAGCGAGAAAACCCGCTTAGTGTGCAGCGATCTTTACTGACGTTGCATTGCATTTATGTGAATCCTCCTACCTCAAAATGGCACACTGCAGTTCTGGGATCTTCAAGCGTTCCTTTTTACGGGCCGGCTTAAATATATTGTTATCATTTTCATTCAAGGCATGTCGATCGGTTGTACACGGTACATCGACTAAGATTTTATCGAACATATCTTTATCGTCAATGTTTCTAGCGTCTTTTCTAGTGATGACTATTTTATCTTTCCATTTTTCATCGTAATTGTAAACATATTCTTTGAATATTTTTGATATGCGCTTGGCTCGTTCTCTGATATCGTTACAAACAAGATAATCGGTGCATAACGTTTGAAATATCATTAAAGACTTTCCACCGGGCGCTGCGCACATGTCTAGCACTTTGTCTTTCGCTTTCAAATCTAAAGCCAGCACCGGCAAGACGGAGCCTCCGTCCAGTAAAAAATAATTAAATACGCCGGTCGAACTCATTTTCGGCGAATCGAAACTGCTGATGTTTCCTTGTTCGTAAGTGTAAATATTTAATTGTTCGGGAAACTTTAAATCGTATTCTTTCTCGACAATCACAGGAAAGGTGGCGTTCCGATCGTAATATCTGTAGTGGTCAGATTCTAACACCCAGTCGTCCATACCTAAAAGGCATATTTTCTCTTAATAGCGAAACAATACGTTATTATTTATATTAGAAATCATATATATTAATACACTAAGGTTAAAGATGTTTGCCTCCCTTTTTAGAAAAAACCTCACAATTTCTCCACATAAATTATATATCATTTTACAGATAATTGCTTGCTCTACTGACATCGACAACTAAAAAATTTATTATTGCTTTTGTTTTTGTAAATTAATTAAAATACAGCAACGCTGAACAACGTCTGCCATCTGACGGCTTTAATTTTGAAACAACGTCAACACTTCGATCTGTCATCTGACCTTCATATTGTAATACAACAGACACAATACTGCATACTGCCATCTAACGGCTTTAATTTTGAAACAGCGAGCAACGCTGAACAACGTCACAGCAATGCTGCATGATGCCATCTGACGGCTTAGCTCAACGCTTTTGCTACTTGCGCCTCTATATGACAATTTTAGTAAAATATTTCTTCGATCTGTCATCTGAGCTTCACATTGTAATACAACAAAAAGAAGAACGTTATAAGCAGTGTGCAAAATTAGAAACGAATTGAATATCTGCTATCATATATAAAAAATAATTTTGTAAAGTGATAATTATTATACTTATTTAGTGCGAATAATTCGCACAGGTCACACTAGTAATATAAATAAAAATAATGACGTATTGAAATGTGAGTGAGAACACTAGACTCGCATTCGGGAGGTACCGGGTTCGAATCCCGGCGGGGGCAGATGTGGCTTGGAGTTTTTCCCACTGCCTCTCGCCGAGAAACGGTAATTCCTGTACCGGCAATTTTGTTGAGGTTTTCCATGGTTTCCCTCAACAATTCCAGATAAATATCGAGATGGTTCCTTGTTCAAGGCCATGGCCGATTACCTGTCAAACTCCTAACCTCAAAATTTGCCTGCCTTATTCTAATTTCCTAAAAATTCCTTCATTCGCCCATTGCTATTAATTAAGTTGAAGTTCAAAAATTGTAGAAAATAACGGGAAGTGTGGTAAAAAAACAGTAATGGCGTCTATTATGACATAAACTCGAGAAACGGACGTTAAACGCATTATTATTATTATTATTATTATTATTATTATTTATATTAGAAATATAACGAAAGGGTAAAATTAAAATACTAGCATAGTAAAAAACGACAAACAAAGTTAACAGATTATAATTTTGTTAAGTAATTGTTTTTTCACTTAATCTAGTCAAAATTAAATCCACTTATTCGTGAAATTATATTGTTTTCTTTTTCTCTCCGTTTAACAAAAACTCTTTATAACGCAATAAAATACCCGTTAAGGCAAAGTTAATTATGACTCCGATAGTGACTCAAAATTAATGGTATATCTAACGGTCTACTCAATACGAGAGAGAAGAGAGATCTCATTCGGTCTTTGCTTTTGTATCGTACTGCGTCATTATTACTTTCTTGACTGATAAAAACATAACTTTTTTTAAATTTAGGGCTCAAGAAGCAGTCGTTCCTGTCTTTGTACACGCAACCAAATTATTGTTTTCTATAATTATCATATTATCGAAAGAGTAAATTATTCATACCTTTAATTTTCGTTGCCGGAACATACTCGTAGAGGGCCTGTACACCGACCGAAGGGTCTATAATACGAGATGTATCGTATACAGCTTTATCGATGCTCGTTTTTAGAGATAAATCAGGTCTTTTTTCTTTCTCTTCGACGTCGTCTTTAATGTTTACTCGATTACTATGTAAAGTCTTAACATTTTCCAAATTTACTTTTTCATCTTTATAAACATTATCAATTTCTTCTAATTCTTTTGAAGCTAAAATTCGATCTAGTTTTTTATCAAGCTTATAGATTTTATCTAACAATTCTTTTTTTTCCACATCTTTCTCTTGCGTTTTTAAAGTTTTCTTTTGAGCATTAAATAGATTTCTCATATTTAACGCGCCGTTGTTTTCTAACGTTTTAATAGTTTCTTCGGTATCGGCGAAATTATTTACGACGGCGCAATATTTATTGGCGGACAACAGAGCAACGCGTATCGACTGCCATTTATCGCCGTAAACACTTTTATAAAAGTCGTCAAAATGTTCCAAAGCATGGTCTTTTGGAAACTTTCTATTTTGAAGAACGGACTGTAAAACAAATGAGTTTGTCACGAAGAGGAAACAAAATTCATTTCATCTAACCTCAAAATTCCACTTACCCAATGATCTGCTCTGTGTCTCCATCGCCGTATAATTCTATACACATCATTTTTAATTTTTGTCACAGTTATTATCGAATTCATTTTACTTATTAGTTATTTTGTCACTTTTTTATGATTTACCAAACACCAAATTGACATTTCAAACACATGTTACATGACGTCTAACAACAACATTGCTAACAACTTTGACATTGATAATTTTTTGCAAAAAATTTCAAATTAGTCTATTTTTAAGTTATTTTCAGCAATAAATGTACAGATTTAAATATATTCATAAATATAGATATATTAGGTTAATAAATGAACATTTATATGCTTTATTGGGCGTGTTTTGATTTTTTTTCTTACGCTAAAATATGTAAACATATTTTAAAAAGTTGGCACCTCCTAAATTGTTGTTGTGTTGTGTTGTGTGAAAGTACTCAGTTGAACCGCTCAAATTTGACGGCCAAAACATCCTAAAAGTAAGAGAAATGATCTTATATTCTTATTTTTTCACAGTTTTTCCCGTATGTACTTCGTTGTTTTATTGTAATTCTGCATGTAGCACGTGTAGTACAGAAAAAAACCGGAAAAATAACATCAAAAACACATGATTGTTGGTTGTATCGATAAAGTTACGACGTACGTACATTGTAGATCAGATGTATTGCAAGTAGAATAAAAAGAGTTACGAAACATGAACTTGTCGTAAAGTGTGTCAGAAAGCCCGGGATGGGAGAAAGCATTTGAGAGAGTTTTGTATTGATTTCTAAGCGTAATGTTACAAAACATAGCCTCAAAATTACGGTTTGTAAACAAAAGGCAACTTGGAATAAAAATAAATGATATACTAAGGGAAAGAAAGCTAAACCCGTTATTTCTAAAATAATAAATAAGCACTCTTATTATTACATTTTGTATCTTTATTACAAACAATGTATGCTTTTTTGACAATGCTGGGTTGCAGAAAGTATTGTCAGAAAATTTGATTTGACAATGACCTTAGATTATGATCATTTAATTACAGTTCCCATACATCAGAAACAGTCTAATATTGTATTCAAACTTCCTGTCATAAATATTTTATTCACACATAAACAATAATATTGATTGTTCTACGTAGAAAAAGATCGCTTTTCATGTTAATTTTTTATCAAAATTCGTAGAGAAACGTTGTTTTGTAGTAGAAACTACAAAAAACGATTAGGTATACTTAAAAATAAGTTAAACAACCTATGCTAGTGATTGCCGTAAAAGTTTATTATCCATTTCAATGAACATAGGGTTTTCCAAAATTCTGTAAGTTTTAAATTTAGTTTTTCACTGAATTACACCCTAAATTAGCCCAACGCCCTAAAAAATGTTTGTGTTTCAAAAATATAAAATTCAGATCCGAAGGAGTTAAGGCAGCTTTTATTAAACGTTGATGCACAACACATTGGATGGAAAAATCAGTTAGGTATGACAAAGAATTTCTGACATGTCATAAACGAATTTAACACGCGATATATTTTGTAAATGTACACAAATTATTGAATTGCACAAATGCGTTGGAAAAATCCGGTTTTAATCAAACTAAATTAAACTGTTGTGTCATAAATATCTGAGTTCATCAATTATTTATACAGAATGATTAGTGTACTGTGTACATACTCAATTCATATATACAGTAGAACGCCGATTATCCGAATTAATTGGGACTGGGGTCGATTCGGATAATCGAAAATTCGGATAATCGGAGATGTAGTGTCTTGCCTCTAGCTTTCAACCATAACAGTTGAAATATATCTGGACTCCAGTGAGTTCTATCTTCGACGTGTGCTGATACCATTGTAGCGTCTACACGGCAATTGTCACTCGCATTTTTGTATTCTTGCGTCCCCTGCCCCACAAAACTTGTTTTTATTGAAAAATTACTTGGTTTTAATTTTTGACGTGATAACGTCTTATAAATTGATGAAACACCGGCTGCACGCACGAAAAAGTGTCACGTTCCGCCTGAGCCTGAGCGTGCAAGCGAGAGCGCGGTATAAGCGATAGAGAGGCACGATCGGCCCGAGCGTCGGCTTGTACGCATTTCTCTCTCTTCGCGCATGACGTCAGAGAGTTCATCAATGTTTCTTTATAACGTTATCACGTAAAACTATCGTCCGTAAACCGACTTTACAGACAACCAATTTTTTTTTGTATTACGCTTAGGACCGATTCGGATAATTTACTTTTATTCTATACCGAGCATAGGAATACAATCGCAATCGAACCATTAGGGAGCAAAGAAATATTTCTGTCTCTTTTTAAAACTGGGAATGCAGCTCCGTTGATGAGTCTCCACTACTTTACCTAGGGAGGGACAGGGAAGGGATGTCGTATCGCCGTTGTATTGCTTTCGAGTTGCCTCGTATGCAGACGGCTTAACCGATTGAAAATTACACGACTGACATGTAGATAGAGTGATCCACGCGGACGACGGTTTCAACGTGCAAAGAAAAGAGAATATTCTAAGTACAGTTAAGCTTTAATAATTTCTTTGTATAATACGCGCCACGAATCTAAAAGGCTCGGAAGTTAGATGCGAATGCGGGCATGCGCTTGTACAGTCTGTTGAAAAACTACAAACTCGCAACTCAACAAAACTGAAACAGCAATAACAACTTGACGATAGCGTACTCGACTGTACTTTAAAGCAGGAAACCGACAAGTGACAGAGGCAACGCGAGCGATCACGCGGCCAATCACCGACGAGCGCACGTTCCGTGCAGGTAGCTGGGAGGTGGTGGGAGTATCAACGGCTCTAAAATGTGCCTTTGCGACGCTGTTTGTGACTAACTTCCGAACTTTTTAGATCCGTGGCGCGTATTATAACAGCTTACAAATGTAATATCGACTTTTAAACTAGTAACGGTTCCGTTTTTGCATAAACTACAAACTTTAGATGTATGTAAATATGTTGATCTCTCGAAATGGCAGGTGAGGTCGAATGTGAGAGCTTTAACTGGAAAACTTTACTGTACGTAGAAAGTTTTAAATTATAATTCGAACCTGTAAAGCAACATATACAGGAAAATTTGTTGTTATCAGGGACGGCTTAATGTTTTAAGGCGACCCACAGTTCCGTATCTCTTCCCACATATTACATTGTAGTCAAAATAATTACAGAATAGCTTTGTTCGCACAACGTACCCAAACCGTCAGCAAACTGATGACGCATGCGCAATTGCTTAAAAACGCGATCACTTTTAAGCAAATGCAAAACATCCTTTCGAAGTGGTCTGTCGGGTGGTTCCGACGATGTGGAGCAAGGCACACCAATATTTTTGTTTGAAGGATATAGTACAAACTTTAAATCAACGAAAGAGCCTGTGTGTTTTACACTACACACTACAGAATTAAGACTGATATAATTAATTGCCGTTTCATGACTGTATTAATGAATACTAGAGTGACCTGTGCGAATTATTCGCACTAAATAAGTATAATAATTATCACTTTACAAAATTATTTTTTAAATATGATTGCAGGTATTCAATTCGTTTCTAATTTTGCACACTGCTTATAACGTTCTTCTTTTTGTTGTATTACAATATGAAGCTCAGATCGAAGAAATATTTTACTAAAATTGTCATATAGAGGCGCAAGTAGCAAAAGCGTTGAGCTAAGCCGTCAGATGGCATCATTCAGCATTGCTGTGACGTTGTTCAGCGTTGCTCGCTGTTTCATAATTATAGCCGTCAGATGGCAGTATGCAGTATTTACAATATGAGGGTCAGATGACAGAACGAAGTGTTGACGTTGTTTCAAAATTGAAGCCGTCAGATGGCAGACGTTGTTCAGCGTTGCTGTTAATTAATTAATTTACAAAAACAAAAGCAATAATAATTTTTTTAGTTTTCGATGTCAGTAGAGCAAGCAATTATCTGTAAAATGATATATAATTTATGTGGAGAAATTGTGTGGTTTTTTCTAAAAAGGGAGGCAAACATCTTTAAACTTAGCGTATTAATATATAAATATATGATGATAGGTTTTTCAAAGGATAGCATATAAAAGCCTCTGTAGTAGTTGAATTAAACGTTTGGAATAATATACTGGAGATTTTCCTTTTAAAATATGTACGGATATACTTCGGGTGCGTCACAGAAGTCGTACTGACGTCACGGGAATAATAATACATGCGCAAAAGCAACACACACACAGAGATAGACAAACGCGCCCGTTGCGTCTTTTTGACTTGTCCCTGACCTCGCGTGGCTAATGTAACAATTTAATTGAATTTATCTTTGCTTTTTAAAATTAGAACGCGTTCCTGCAATCATATATATTAATACGCTAAGGTTTAAGATGTTTGCCTCCCTTTTTAGAAAAAACCACACAATTTCTCCACATAAATTATATAGGTATCATTTTACAGATAATTGCTTGCTCTACTGACATCGACAACTAAAAAATTTATTATTGCTTTTGTTTTTGTAAATTAATTAAAATACAGCAACGCTGAACAACGTCTGCCATCTGACGGCTTTAATTTTGAAACAACGTCAACACTTCGATCTTTCATCTGACCTTCATATTGTAATACAACAAAAAGAAGAACGTTATAAGCAGTGTGCAAAATTAGAAACGAATTGAATACCTGCAATCATATTTAAAAAATAATTTTGTAAAGTGATAATTATTATACTTATTTAGTGCGAATAATTCGCACAGGTCACTCTAGTATTATTTTATTTAACAGACACGCGTACCATGAACTCTATTTTCTTTAAGAGCTCCAGTACGAAAACATCCATTCTTTTTTTTTTGTTTGACGTATTCTATTGCCTTTTGAAGGATGTGAAGGATCGACTCTTAAAATACGCCTTTTTTTCTACAAAAAGAAACAAATATTAGTAAAAAAATTTTTTTTAAAGATTACATATGATAAAAAATAATTTGTTAACATTATTTTAGTGATGTTTGGATGAAGAAATTCTTCCTAGCACAGGATCAGAAAAAGAGCAATACTATGGTAGAAATTGCATTTATTACTTTGACGTTTCGACAATTATTTTTGTCATCCTAACGTCGAAACGTCAGCATAATAAATGCAATTTCTATACCATAGTATTGCTCTTATTCTGATCCTATGCTACGAAGAACTTCTTCATCCAAACATCATAGTCAACCAAGGATCATATTCATCTCTTCGTTGAGATAAGTCGTCTTCATTTCTTTTAATATCTCAGGATCCACTAAACCGATTTCCCCTAAGTCTAATATGCTGAGAAATATAACAAAAACTTAAAAACGCCATAACTTTTAAGATACAAAGGTGGGAATCGATTCAGCGCGATTTTTTCTATAAGAATAACCTCAGTTGCAAGACGCACCTATATGCAAACAAGATGTCATAGACTTCTGGGTTTTTTTAAAAACGGAAAAAGTAAGAAGGGGGTACCCTTCTTAGAAAATTATTTTTTTTTTATAAATTAACTTTCGTTTGATATTATGCATACCAGTGGCGGATCCAGGATTACGGCAAGGGGGGGGGTCTTGAAAAATTTTTACTCCTTTTGCGGAGAATTCATGAAAAACATGAAAAGCTTTTTTTTTATCGCGTAATAAAATTTTAATTTGGAATTTTTGATACTCTGGAAGGGGGGGTTTGGACCCGACCCCCCCCCCCCGTGGATCCGCCACTGATGCATACCTACTTATAGAAAAGGTACTTCTGAGTCGATTCCAACCATCCGCAATCCTGTATCTCTTTTTATAGTTTCGGAGATATAGCTTTTAATTATTTTAATGTTTATACATTTGAAACCGTCATAACTTAACTAATCGAGATACGAATTTGCGTTTAGGCCTAAGTACTTTTTTCTATAAGACACGTCAATATTAAGCATATCTGAGATTCAAAATATCGTAAATCTTTTCATGTTTTCATATGCCTTTTGCAAAACGGCAACTTTTTAAGGCACTAATCGCCTTTTGGCCCGTTTTATATTAACCGAACTTATAGAACAAGTCAAGCTGAATCGATTCCTCCTGTGCAGCGGCCTTAAATTCAACACATTCAGTCGACAGTTTTGACTTTGTGGTACGTATGACACACGGCTTATTGCAGTAGTGACTAGTGTTACAGTGTATATAGTAGTCTGTTGCCAGCAGTGTTGATAATTAAAACATCATGAAATGAATGACCCTGCAGCAGAGCGCCCGTTTAAAATGTTCATGCGCCGCCACTGCCTCAGGTGATTAGCCAAAAACTTGGCAACGTTGCGTTTTTCCTGTTTATCTTTGGTTATACGCAGCTGAGTGAACGTCGGCGTCGTCGGCGTCGGTTGTATCGATTCCCTTGATTGATGTACCGAGTTTGTGAAGCTTTATGACGGGCTGTTTTTAGAATTTAGACTAAGGAGCGAAGACACTGTTTATCTTAGGCCAGGGGTCGACAACTTTTTGAGACGGAAAAGCCAAAAGTTACAATTTACAAAATTTTAGCCACTAAACATTTTCGTTTCAGTATTACAGTATTTGCTTATCTTAATATATAAAAAGTACGTGTCACATGTTTGTCCGCGATGAACTCCTAAGCTACTGAACCGATTTTAAATTTGATTTGCACACCGTGTGCAATTCGACCCAACTTGAAAGATAGGATAGCTTACATTTCAATTTATAGTCGCAATATTATTTTATTGCAAATTATTTGTCTATTCCTTGACAGTCATAATTATCTGTTAGCTCCAGGATTGAGTGAATATTCAATAGATGGCGCAACGAACTTAACAACCATATAAGATGGCGATACCTGTTGACTGGATTGAGTGAATATTCAATAGATGGCGCAACGAGCTTAACAACCATATAAGATGGCGACACCTGTTGACTGGATTGAGTGAATATTCAATAGATGGCGCAACGAACTTAACAACCATATATCTAGATCGAGGATGTAAAAAAACTGAATATCGTTTAAAACAAATGCTTTTTTTTCGAAAACGACGGCGCAGCCGGAGTGCTCGAAATAGAGCAAGTGTTTTAAAGATCAGTTATCCACGAATACTTTACGCTATTTTTTTTCGAGCACGACGGCGCAGCCGGAGTGCTCGACATACACACATATACGCCCATGTATATTTTAAAATAGCTAGCAATTAATAAAATAGATAGATAGATGTTCCAATTAAATTGTTTTATTATTTCACTTTATACGTAGCGAAGCACGTACAGGGCCACTAGTATAGGTATAATATCCGAGGACGACACGTCGCGACGGGCGCGGTGCGGGTGAGACGCGAGTGGAAATGGTTGAGAGATAGACATGGTGCTCAAACATGGATCGATTGGACGATTTTTAAGGGTTTATATGATAAAATAATTATTTTTTGCATATCACCAGAGCCGCAACTTTACATTAAAAGAGCCGCAGGTTGCCGATCCCTGTCTTAGGCGAACAAACAACGCGCTTAAAGTTACGCCTGTGTCTGTCGTGGCGAGAAAAAATATATATCTATGTACATAACTAGCTTTTGTCCGCGGCTTCGCTCGCGCCAAGTTTGATGTTGATATATAGATTAGTCAGTCACGGTTTCCTTTTATAGATAGATAGATAGATATTATTAATATAATGGTGGGATATTCAGTGTAAAAATGCAAGGTGAATTCGAGTCTCAAATAGTTCGGCTGAAACATAATTTTATGACGAAACATAATTACACTAAGTGAGGTTAAGAAAGCAAATTTGTTGAAAGCTGAATTAAAACCTCTGTCTGCTAAACAATACAGAAGAATAATTCACTTTGATATAATAAGTATCGTTGATGTGGAAAAGTTAATTAAAAAACGCAAAGAAGATTCCGATGCCATACTAGTATTGTCCGTTCAGAAATGGACAGAACTAGTTTTGTCCAATTGAAAAAGCGCAAAACTAGTTTTTCTCATTTTATAACACTCAATACCCGTTTGATTGTAAGATTTCGGGTTTGGGCAATATTCGTTGGTCAAAACTAGTTTTGCACATTTATTCAATTCGGGTATAGACCGTAACATATACAGTAGAACTTCTTTAAGTCCAAAAACCTCTAAAAGTTGAAAAAATGGTGTGTTCCTTTCTTTTGAAGCCCCAAAACCTCCATTAGTCGAAATCTCAACCCTCTATAGGTCGAAATAATCAGTGAGTCCCAACAAGCCATTTCGGTACATATTTTCGTAAAAAGCGGAAAATAACAGCGAAGCGTTGACAAGGTCAGTCGATTATACGGAAAGGTCGTAACATGTTATTCGGATTATGACGGCCGCACAGTATTCTATCTACCGAAATACCGACAGAAAATCGCGTGATGTTGAAAATGCTTTGGTTCTGTTTTATTAAAGAAGTATTAATTGGATTTTGGTGTAAGATAACAAGTTGCATAGAACGCGATTACTTTGAAGTAATAAAACACAGATATATATTTTCACAATATAAAAGACCGCGCACACACTTGTCAAGCATAATCCTGCACAACCTGCACCGGCGTTAAGGCCGGTGCACACGAGGCTGGCTTTGCCGCTAGAATTACAGCTGGGACTTGAGCTGGCTGTACGCGCTCGCTATACGCGGATGGAAATGACGTCACTGCGGGCTCGCCTGCGCGGTTTGATTTGAAAACAAGGATCGTGGCTATTTTTCGTGCTTGATGTTTTAAACAAGAACCAATCGGGAATCATAATTCTCTATAAGAGTGCATAACACCGTGTTTATGTAAAATAGCCACATTTTTACCATTCCAACCCACATGTGGGGAATGTACTAGTTTAGATCAAAATTAACTTTTCGAAAATTTTATAATATTTTTTCGTTTTGAGATCCCCTGAATCCGAAAAACGTATTTTTGGAAAACTCTGTGCGTCTGTTAGTCTGTGAGCACGATACAGGTCAAACGGATTGCAACCAAATTTTGGGGTGATGTTTGATACGTAGGTACTTAAATATGAAGAATACGGATAAAATCGGCGCATGCGCAGAAGAGTTATATGCAATAGCGTTGTTTTTTTTTTTATATAATAATGGTATACTTTTTATAACGGCTTATTATTCTATTTATTTTTTTAAGAAAGTTTCGTTAATTTTTTTATAGTTTCGGAAATATTATGAAAATAAAAAAATCACCTGTTTTTTTTTGTAGATCTGTCAGAAATAAACTAGTTAGGCATGCTTTGATTAATTTTTACATGACGTGGAACATATTATGTAGGTAACCACGGCAACGGATAGCATAATTAATATCATATTGAATACTGGCCATTACCCGCGTCACCTCACGCGATATCAGAAATTTTATTTTCTTCATTATACTACATCGAATGTCAATATTTTTGAAGTTGGAATGGTCCCGTCGCCCAATTGGCTGGATTTTTTTTTTATAAAAAGCGATACTTTTGGGACCCACTGTATGTAAAATTTGCGGCCGCGGCTGTGTAACGGACAGAACAGATGGCCGACGACCAAAGCAAAAATCGATAAAGGCTTTTTATATTTTACGATTTGTCTTCTCAGCATGTTGCAAAATAACATTATAATAGAATCTCCGCACGATAAAATTATTTCTTCGCGTATAATTTTCTTCCATAAACACGTACTAATGATCTAAACCTTCGTGCTTTAAGCATTTTCGTCAAAATTAACGTTCAAATCAGTGGCGTTCCGTCTAAATACTTGCACACCTATAAATAGAGTTGACTATTCGGACCTAGAACTTTCCCGAATAATGTCCTTTTATATAATACTAGTGTGACGTGTGCGAATTATTCGCACTAAATAAGTATAATAATTATCACTTTAAAAAATTATTTTTTAAATATGATTGCAGGTATTCAATTCGTTTCTAATTTTGCACACTGCTTATAACGTTCTTCTTTTTGTTGTATTACAATATGAAGCTCAGATGACAGATCGAAGAAATATTTTACTAAAATTGTCACATAGAGGCGCAAGTAGCAAAAGCGTTAAGCTAAGCCGTCAGATGGCATCGTGCAGCATTGCTGTGACGTTGTTCAGCGTTGCTCGCTTTTTCAAAATTAAAGTCGTTAGATGGCAGTATGCAGTATTGTGTCAGTTGTATTACAATATGTAGGTCAGATGACAGATCGAAGTGTTGACGTTGTTTCAAAATTAAAGCCGTCAGATGGCAGACGTTGTTCAGCGTTGCTGTATTTTAATTAATTTACAAAAACAAAAGCAATAATAAATTTTTTAGTTGTCGATGTCAGTCGAGCAAGCAATTATCTGTAAAATGATATATAATTTATGTGGAGAAATTGTGAGGTTTTTTTCTAAAAAGGGAGGCAAACATCTTTAACCTTAGCGTATTAATATTTATGAAAAGCGACATATTCAAATCCGGGAGGGCGCCCAAAGCAATGCGATTAAGGTTGTTTTATTTCAATACTAGCTGCTACCCGCGGCTCGGCACGCGACTGAGATGAAACAGCGACAACAGTAGTGGAGCCTTCGGGTCCTCCGTAGTGTAGTACCATTTTAAAAAACAATGTTTATACACTTTGCCAGCAGTTAAAATCTTGACGTGGGCGTCGATGAATCAAGCTACCGGAGAGAGAGAGAGAGAAAGCAGGCTGTATTCAGTATGGACGGACAGTTTGTATGAAGTTTATTTTGTAATACGTTAACTTTTCAATTTACATAACAAGATTATGAGAAAGCTTCATTGTTATCACGTTTGCAAAAGTGTTACGGTATAACTTTTAAGTCGTATCTATTCTTCTTCTCTCAAGCTTTTTTTATCCTTTTGAGAGTTCACGGAGCGGTCTAAAAGTCACAGTTAATTTTTGTAACAATGAAAACTAACAAAGAATAAAAAGAGACATTTACGAGCTACTATCCAATCTTTTAAGACTCAGTGCCGTAGCTGGATTCGTCGGACGTCGGCGCCATTGGCAAGATTCTGATTGCACGTGCTCAAAAATTTGTTAGTTGATATAGATGTAATCTTTATTGAGGGGGGCACCTAGGGTAACAGCTAAAAAAACGCTTATTTCAAATATTTTATTTTTAGAGTATTTTTTATGATATTTTAATGCATTAGGCCTTATAGAACATCTTTTAAAGCTCTTTAAAAAAATGTATTATTTTTTTCGGTACAAAATGGCGGTTCAAATAAATAAAATTGTCGACCAATTTTTTTCAGACTATATATTGACAAAAATAAAATTTTTTTTTTTTTGTTCATTTTCTTTTTTTTTCTCTTTGTTTTTATGTACAGGAGAATCACGGAATTAGCACAGTTGCATCTACCGTTATATATTCAAACTATGTTTTGACGCTATTATGAATAAACTATCTATCTATCTATAAACAGATAAATGCGACTGAGCTAACTCCGTGATAACAGCTAGCTAATGCGCGCGCTGGAGGGGCTCCTCCTCCGTGTTATTTTTTTTTTTTTATTTTCAGTTTTATGATTATAAAAATCAATATTACAAAAGATGACGTTTCGATCTGGATTTAGATCTTCTTCAGAAATAATCTAAAAATATATAAAAATTAAATAATTTATAAAATGGCGGTGTAGTAATTATTTCTATCAGACGCGTTGCAGTTGCGATGTCCAATTTGGGGGCGTAATTACAGCCCTTAGAGTGAACTTGGAACATCCATTAAAAAATGTCTCATTAATAACATTCATAATTCGTAGTTAAACCTATAAAATATGTAAAAAATTGAAAAAAAGTATTTAATTTTAATAAAATGTCGACCTATAAACGTTTAAAAAGAAAATAGTTTATCAAACAAGTAGTCTCAATTACGAATAAAAGTTGTTTTTTATATCTGGTAAAAATTTCAGCCTAAAATTTTTAATAGTTTTTGAGATATTACGCCTACAAACTTCGAAAATGTTGATTTGAGAAAAACGCGTTTAAAAAAAATCAGGTTTGATAGTGAAAAAAATTTGTAGTGATCAATTAATATCGTTTTGAAATTTTGTAGGCATCTAGATAAGATTTCGAACATTTTTAAGCAAAAAAAAAAAAACAATTTTTTTGAGCTGTTACACTAGGTGCCCTCAAGAACTAAGTTTAGTATTTAAATAGCCTCAAACAACAAATATACATTTTTAGAATACAAAAAACAAAATTTAAAATTTAAAAAAAACCCACGACGGCCGTCAAAATTAGTTCTTTATTAAATCGAATATCGGTATAAATCGAATTCCTTAAAGGGGCCCCCACTATAACTGGCAACAGGGCCACTCAAACTTCAAAGACGAGACACAGCTTTTCTACAACTGCGGAAAAATCTGATATGAAACCCGTAATTTGACCTCCACCATATGTACCCGTCTTTCCACCATATAATTATTTGAACAGCAATTTTCAGTACTTTGTAAATGTTATTTCGTAATTATACAATTTAAGCTTATCTTGAGTAGTCTGCTAGCTCTTAAAGTTTATTTTTTATGGCCGCTCTCTCATAAAGTTCGGCGTCAACTTTACGTAGTGAATTGAACGTTGTTTTAAGGAGGTTGAGGCGTTACAGTCCCAATCAAAAGTAAGTCGAATTCTAAATGGGAACTTTTCCATAATAAATTTTTACAAAAGGTTATAAGTCGATGATACCAACAAATTATTGTCATAAAGGCATAAATAAATAATTTTTTAAATATTAATTAATTATTTCAGTATTTTACTTAATGGACTAACTTTTGAATTGTTTGTACAAAGTTAGGTTGGAAAAAATAAATTTATGTAAATATCTGTATTTTACATATTTTTTGCAGTAAATAATAAAAAAAAGAAATTAGAAGTAATAAAAATTAAAATTAAATCATTAAAAAGTTGAAAGTTCAATTAAAATTGTTTAATTGTCAAGAATAAAAGTCCATAATTGAAAAGTGCTAAGGTGCTAGTCTGTATATATTGACGTGTCAACTGACCAAATAAAATATTATAACATTCAGGAGACCAATTTAATAGTTAAACAAGAATATAACCCTACTTTTATTCGGGTTCGGACGTTGATTGAATGAAGCAAGCAGAACTAGTATTGTCCGTTCAGAAATGGACAGAACTAGTTTTGCTCATTTTATAACTCAATACCCGTTTAAATGTAAGATTTCGGGTTTGGGTAATATCCGTTGATCAAAACTAGTTTTGCGCATTTATTTCGGTCAATGACCGAATTCGGGTATAGATCGTAACATACCTATATATTATTAACACTTTTATGCTACCATTTGGACATAAACTACAAAAAAACCTGGAATGCGTATAAAAATTACTAACTAAAAGTAAGTAACTATTCAAAAACAAAAGAATTCAGATTTTTCTTGTTTAAGGCGGAATCACATCTTATTAAGAAAGTGTTACACTCGGTATACATAATAAATGTGCATGGCGTGGTCTACACTCTACAGTATGCATAGTAAGTTTATATAGAGTAAGCGATAGTAATTAGTAATTACTATAAAAGCAGTCAGCCGTTACTTAAATTTTATAACAGCAGGCGCTAAATAAATGGCGCTGCCATAGTCAATGTGTGTCCAAATTTGCACAGCGGCTATTCAAGTTCAGTGGCTCCAAACGTGTCCCTACTTTTAGATTTACTTCTGTCCAAGGTCGTAAATATTTTTTTTTCTGTGAGGGGTAAAGCAAAAAAAATCAATATTTGTACGTTGTGCAATCCCACCAATGCGTAAATGTTATGTACTTCACATGGCTATTTGTATTTGTGTATTTGGCAAACAATTACCAAGTGTGGACAGTCTATTTGACAAAGTGTTGGCCTTATTTGACAAATAAGGCCAATACCAAATACGCGTTACCGAGCGCTTGTCGGTTTTTCGAGGCACATCAAAGAAGTCAAATAGGCAAATACGCAAATAAACCGTCCACACAATGGCCATATTCAGAAGCGCAGTATTTTTGTGTCTGTGTTGTGAGCGAGAACTGGAACAATTACTATTGAAAATGAATTGGGACAATGAAACAGTGCTAAAATTCCTGGAATTTTGAACCTTGCGTTCTGCTGCCAAATGTTTGTGTGTTTGCTATTTCACTGCCATGTGTGGATGATCATATCTGCCTCTATTTGCATGTTTGTCTTGAACGTCATTGCCAAATACAACAAACACCCAATAGCGAACACAAATAGCTATGTGAAGTGCCGACTTTAGACTCTCTGCCTTACAACTGATGCCGAAAGTGTATGGCACGCCGTTTTACTATTTAATAGTAAAATATTTTTTCCACAAATTATAAAAATATTTAACAATTTTAATTTCAGAAAAAAAATTTTGAGTGAATTTTTTTATGTGGTGACATAATAAAAATAAATAATTATTATGTCATGACATAATAAAAATACATTATTTTTGTCATGACATAGGTAATTATAATTCGTCGTTTTTCCTATCTCTTCCTATGTATAAGCATTTAATTTTATATCATGACATAAAAATAATGTATTTTTTATGTCATGACATAATAATAATGTATTTTTATTATGTCATGACATAATAATAATGTATTTTTATTGTCACCACATAAAAAAATTCACTCAAATTTTTTTTTCTGAAATTATAATTGTTAAATATTTTTATAATTTTTGGAAAAATATTTTACTATTAAATAGTAAAACGGCGTGCCATAAAAGTGTGTACTTTCGATCAAGGTATGAAGAAAAAACGTATTACGTATGCGTTTATTGTAGTCAAGTATTTCCGTTCTTATAGGTATCGCGGCACCTCGCTCAACACGGGTACAGAAGCGGTGATAGTTTATTTTTGAAATTGGAACTAATCGTTAACAATTACCTGACACAATTACGGTTTGTAATCGAAAATAACAATTCACTATTTCATAGACGATATATACCTGTGTATAATTGCAACAATATATGTCTAGAACTACTATGTTACCTGCATTATACGCGATACGCTAAATCATTATACCGGATGTTATTGATTCAGTAGCAGATCTGCAGAACAACCAAAATCTTAGGTAGGGAAGGACGGGGTCAATTGTAACATGGGTCAATTGTAATAGTGACTATTTTAGTCTTACCAACGACTGAATGTACATCAATGCAGTAGTATCATTTTCTCATTTTGTTGGTAGATGTCACTAAAATAGTCACTGTTACAATTGACCCATGTTACAGTTGACCCCGTCCTCCCCTACTTCATAATTTTAAAATGAGTTATATTGTAACAAAACTGTTCTAATTCGTGTTGGAAAATATTTATTTACAATAGTGAAACGTTAATAACACAAATAAACAAACGAAAAGTACTTCTTTATAGCGTAACAGAAACAAAACAACAATTCTAACTGATAAAATAAAAAAATTAAGTAAGAAGACCACAAAGTCGCTATTTATGTACACGGAATATTTACAACACAGGAACACACCAAAATTTATTTAGCACACTTATTTATTAACTATATACATGCGATTATTTATGTTAAACTATTCATTTCGCGCATTGTTTGTCGATTGTTAACTCGATTAAACACACTCCCTACTGAGCTATCCCGTGGTTTATATATGCGCTGTATTGTTCTTTCTTTTCTTGCATTCATTGTTGTCTGGAATTTGACGGCAATGCCCTTTTTACCTACGCATATTGTTAGAACAACAATCTGCGTATCATTGTTAGAACAACAAGCCGATTGTTGTTCGACAACAATCTGCGTGTCATTGTTAGAACGACGAGCCGATTGTTGTCTCAGGAAATCCTTTGTCGTCGCAACGGGGAGCATTAACCAATATTTAATGATAGGACATCATATATTTAACTAGTGTGACATGTGCGAATTATTCGCACTATAAATAAGTATAATAATTATCACTTTAAAAAATTATTTTTTAAATATGATTGCAGGTATTCAATTCGTTTCTAATTTTGCACACTGCTTATAACGTTCTTTTTTTTGTTGTATTACAATATGAAGCTCAGATGACAGATCGAAGAAATATTTTACTAAAATTGTCACATAGAGGCGCAAGTAGCAAAAGCGTTGAGCTAAGCCATCAGATGGCATCATGCAGCATTGCTGTGACGTTGTTCAGCGTTGCTCGCTGTTTCAAAATTAAAGCCGTCAGATGGCAGTATGCAGTATTGTGTCTGTTGTATTACAATATGAAGGTCAGATGACAGATCGAAGTGTTGACGTTGTTTCACAATTAAAGCCGTCAGATGGCAGACGTTGTTCAGCGTTGCTGTATTTTAATTAATTTACAAAAACAAAAGCAATAATAATTTTTTTAGTTGTCGATGTCAGTAGAGCAAGCAATTATCTGTAAAATGATATATAATTTATGTGGAGAAATTGTGAGGTTTTTTCTAAAAAGGGAGGCAAACATCTTTAACCTTAGCGTATTAATATATATGATAACTTCTAGTTTAGGCGCTACAGTGGAACATCCGTAAATACAAACATACATACATAGAGAGTGCTAAACTCATAACCCTTCGCCGCAGTCGGGTAAAAAAGCGTTAAACGCAACGATTGTTCGTCTCTCAAAGAGCGCCATCAACTCAAAATCGTCAACGCGTTCAATCCGAACGGGAATACTGTATTTCACCGGACACATTGTATATTAACGCACCAGAACAAAACACAGTCGCAGTCGTCGTACTTGACGCCGTTAAAGTCGACGAGAGAGGAACGATGTACGGACTCCAGTCAGGCAACCCGCCGTACGCTAGCAGGCTGTATCTGCTATAGCCTCTACTACTTGTACATAACGACTAGAGGTAGCGAGTAGTCAGTGCCACGTCGCTAGCCCAGCTTGTATGTTCTCTGGCCCAGCTGGAAGCCGCCTTGCGCGCGATAACGATGAACGCCCGTACAGGCTATACGGTCGTTTGCATTGGCTGGAGATATCGTTAGTGCTTTGTTTTCTGCGTTGATTGTTGTTGTTGTTGAGTGTGGTTGACCAGTGTGTTTGGTACCGCAGGTGCCAGGTTCAGTTAAACGAGCACCGCCGCTTAATTCCAGGAATTACGAGCGCATTAATATTTTAATCTAAAACAAAAGTGGCTGACTGTTTTGTTCGAAGTGTTATGCAATCAATAGACAGCGCAATTTTGGTAATAAATACAGAATCGAACTTTTAAAATGAATCAATTTTTACGCATTTAAAACATAACAAAAACGTTGAAATTTATCGATAGTAAGTTTTATTTTAATTATGGTGGCACCTCGGTATCTTCAATGAAATCAAAATATCCTGAAGAAGACATAGTTAGATGCCGAAACGTTGATCAATAAAGTAAGCAAATAAAAACTGTTTTCTTTTTGGCCTCGACTTCAATATTTTGAAGTAATTTTTGTTTAGTGCGGAATGAAGTTTGTTACTGACAGTATGTAAAAACGAGAGCCAGCGAGTTTTAACATTTGCTCTAATCATTCCGCTTGAGATATGTACTATATTTTTTTTTCAAGTATCTTCTATAAGTTTTCAATAAATAAAATTATCGACCAATTTTTCAGACAAAAAAATATATAATTAATACATTAACGTTTCAATCCGGATTTGAATATCCTCTATAAGTCTATAAAATAGCTGGTTTTCACTTTATTTTCAAAAAAATTTTGACAGTTGTGTGACGAACTTGACTTCTAAAATATATCTACTAAATGAAAATAATATCTCCCCGGTAAGTACACTGACACAATAGGTTACTATAGTACCTCTTTTGTTTTTCGTTACAGCACTAGTGCAATAAAGATATTCTTAAAGCTGAACTGGAATTTTCCTTTTTTGTAACCAAAATTCCGCAATCTAATAATAAAAGCGTATAAAACGGCTTATTTCCAATCGGAATTTAGTTTGAACTTTTTAGTTCTTGTTTATTAACAACTAATACAAAATTGCTTTAAAAAATTATTTTTTTCGTTTGTTTATTTTTAAGTTTTAAGTGTGCTTTATTAAAAGTGCGATTTACATCCGGACAAAAGCCGGACCGGTCAATTAGTTATTATAATATTGTATTGTAATCGGAACTACACACGTATGAAATATTTCAACTCAATCGGATAACGGGAAGTAGTTAAAAGTCGAATTTGCATCCGGACGAAAGCCGGACCGGTCAGTTAGTTATTATAATATTGTGTTGTCACCGGAACTACATACGTATGCAAAATTTCAGCTCAATCGGAAACCGGGAAGTGGGTCAAATTTAACTCTATAATATGGTTTATAACTACACTGTGGAAATTTGATACTGAAACCCATGGAGGATAAATTTTAAACATTAATATAAAATGCGCGTATCCACGAATCGACACACTTTTTTTATCGGGTCTATTTTGTTTTATGCTCTTGCATAAATGATCTATCTGAAAAAACTCGTGGACCAGGCGGTTAGAACTTGCGGCACGTTCCTAAGCAGCCTCGTGCGATACGTGTTCTTTTTTTCCGAGAAAACGAAAGCTACTGCGTCGTAGTTAAAAACATGAAAATCTTACGTAGTGCGTGGTTAGCTTTTCAGCCATCAACAAAAAGCCATTTTGTAGTGCATTTATAAAGATATTTATATACTTTTCTAGAAGGCAACCTTATAGTATCTATAAGGAATCGTTTATTCTAGAATAAAACTATAAACGAAAATATTTATAGAAGAAAATTATAGTATTGCTATTTATTTCGTCAGTTACAATAATTAATTTATTAGGTCTATTCTACTAACACTAAACGCGCTACTGGGACTGTATTTTGCTAAAATATTCTATCACATTACCAAATTTAACTTTCCTGTCCTTTTAAATAGAAAATAATAAAAGATTGGTTGGTCTCGCTTGGCTCATTGTGGGCCTTAAACAAGATTTTGTCAACTTTAATTTTGAAAAGTTTCGTTCACTTGAAGCCACAGAAAATCAAATAGTTTAAAAAAAATTCTAGACTCGACACAAGCTCAGAATTGAATGTCGAATTGAAAAAAAAAAGACGGGTTGCACTCCGGGAGTGCCGGCAGAAGTGAAAACTTGAATATTAACGTCTTACGAATTTCCGATCAAAATGGTTTGTATCATAGATTGCATTTTTATGTACGATATTTCAACGCTAGATGTCTAACGTTGTATAAATAAAAGTTTCCGTCTTACGAGTATAGATGTACAGTCAAACCTCATAATGAGTGAGAACTGGGTAAGGTGTCCTGACGCCTGACGCGAGTTTAACATTTTTTACCCATTACAAAAAAAGTGTACAACGCCGCTAAAGAAGTTTTCACTTCAAAAATTTTTGTTGGATAGCCCATTTATCGAGGAAGGCTATAAGCTATGTAATATCACGCTACGACCAATTGGAGCGGAGCATTAATGAAAAATGTTGCAAGATGTATCTCAAAAATTTGTCCGTCCGACAAATATTATCAGGTGAAAGTGAGTTGTCGTTGGCACCCGGGGAGCACTGCCCCGACCGCCCCCTCCTTTACGCCGCCACTGGTTCATTCCTAGGGAATTCCACGAAGTCTGGGATAATAAGCTCTCTCTCTATCCTATATAGTTGTCAGGTCAACCGAGTACCTTATATAGTTTACTGGACGACAGCAACATCGGTGACCTTGGAGAATACTGCGTTGTCTTCTCTCGTTACACAGTCTATGCAAATTCTACTTTAGAGGGAAGAGGGCCGTTTCGTTGTGTATATATCTCCTTCTTGGGATTTGTTCAGGTGCGTTGTCTTTTCTCCTCGGGGAAGTACATTCCTTATACACTCAGTTCGGCTTTCAAGTCTCCGTGAAAACTCACTGACCGCATGTACTTCCTGACAGCATTTGATCAAATAAATGCTAAAAATAAAGTATTCTTCATATTATATAATACTAGCGGTCCCGGTTTGACCCGAATGCGAGAGAAATGTATTATGCTATAACTAGCGTGACCTGTGCGAATTATTCGCACTAAATAAGTATAATAATTATCACTTTACAAAATTATTTTTTAAATATGATTGCAGGTATTCAATTCGTTTCTAATTTTGCACACTGCTTATAACGTTCTTCTTTTTGTTGTATTACAATATGAAGCTCAGATGACAGTTCGAAGAAATATTTTACTAAAATTGTCATATAGAGGCGCAAGTAGCAAAAGCGTTGTTCAGCGTTGCCCGTCAGATGGCAGTATGCAGTATTTACAATATGATGGTCAGATGACAGATCGAAGTGTTAACGTTACGCCGTCAGATGGCAGACGTTGTTCAGAGTTTAATTAATTTACAAAATCAATAGCAATAATAAATTTTTTAGTTGTCTATGTCAGTAGAGCAAGGAATTATCTGTAAAATAATATATAATTTATGTGGAGAAATTGTGAGGTTTTTTCTAAAAAGGGAGGCAAACATCTTAAACCTTAGCGTATTAATATATATGATGATGATACACGTCTAAATAAGTTGATTCGATCAAAAGTTATCGCCGTTCAAAAATTTTCAAAACTAGTTTCAAGGAACTGGGATGGTCTGCTCAAGTTCAACAATTTTCGAATTTTTCTGTTTTATTTTCCTCTAATTGTACGAATGAACTGTCTGATCTAGTTTACATTTAGATCGCAAGAGCTGGGGCCCGCGCAGACTGGGGCCCGGCTGGAAAACGCCACCTCGACTATATTTGGCCAGTCCAACTGTAATTGAAAAATGTTGTTAAACGAAATTTAAATTTGCAAAGTGGATCGCTAGGAGACGAGAAAAAAAGTGCATCTCAGTTTGCCACCCCTGCTATATTATACCCAACACTCACATGAAATAATATTGATTGATTGACGTGTCGCTCACGTACAACCCCCACCCCCATCACCCCTATAACTGCTAGTTCGCTTTGGGGTTTTAATTAATGCATTGCATTTTGTAAACTGCTCTCATTTGATTTAAACTCAAACCTGTTAAGATTTTACTTCGACTATGCGCCGTCTACTCGGCATTTCAGTGAACTATCCTATGTCTCACATAGTAAAGCATTCCGCGTTGAGAGAGACAGCAGAAAGTTACAAAAGATCTAAAAACATTCTTTCACTATTGGTATACCGGCCACCAATAACTGTTTTTTAATGACAATTTAAGTCACTTCAACATTATTCTGAAAACTATAGTATAAATTCAAAATTTAAGGAGTAATTCATTTAGATGTATCTATTTCACAACGTAACATAAGCGGCATTTTAAATCGGATGAGTAGTTTCGGAGATTAACCACCTACATCGAAACTTAAGGCCGGTGCACACGAAGCTGGATTTACCGCTAGATTCCTTGCTAGATTTCACTACTAGTTTTCTAGCGCTGGTTTTCTTAATTGCTTTTATGTGCTCGCTTCACACGAGACGTCTTTTCAAGCTTGTTTTGTGGACAGATCCATTCTTCTTGGCTTATAACAGTCGGAAGTTTGACTGTTCCGGTATTTGGGACGGACTCACTTTTGGTGTCCCAATAGGTGAACAGCATAATTAACATAATAATAATATAATTTTTATAATATTATCAATTAACTTTTTTGACTTTTAAGTACTTCTAAATACACATAAAACAAAAGTATAATTAAAAAGTTGTTTAATTCACTTTCTACAGTGCGCGCGCAGTGGACAGTTCAAATATTAAACACAGAGCAAAACGTGTCTGTTGTCCGACTCTGAGCAGAATGACGCCGCGTTGGTTTGTGGGCGTTTGTTCATGTCGTCCACGTGACAAGATACTGTTTCCTGATTGGTTCTTGCTCATACCTAGCAGCGGATCTAGCGAGAAAATAGCCCCTGTTCTAATTTTAAAATCTATCGTGTGAGCTAGCAGGCGTACCCGCCGTGACGTCATTTCCAGCCTCGTACCCAGTCTGCCGGCCAGCAGAAGTCCAAGCAGTGTTTCTAGCCTCGTGTGCAGCGGCTTTAAGCTTATTGAACTGCGACCATTCAAATTTAAATATGTGTTATCTATACTAATATATAAAGCGGAAGAGTTTGTTTGTTTGTTTGAACGCGCTAATCTCAGGAACTACAGGTTCAAATTGAATTTTTTTTTGTTGGATAGCCCATTTATCGAGGAAGGCTATATAGGCTACATATAATCAGGCTACGACCATTAGGAGCGGAGCATTAATGAAAAATGTTGCAAAATGTATCTCAAAAATAAGCTTCTATTCAGGTGAAATGCACGAACTAAATATACTCATATAAGCGTTGCCAGAATACGACGCCGGCTAGCTCAATCGGTAGAGCACACGACTGTCAATATTAGGGTCGCGGGCTCGAGCCCTACGTTGTGCGAATATATTTTTATTTTTTTTTTGCTTTCTTCTAAGGCTTACATTTAAATTAATTTTAATTTTATTTAATTAATTTAAAAAAAAATTATTAGTTAAAAAAAATATATAAATACTGCTTTTTATCGACAAAAACGTTTGAACGGTAGCTGCGATCATCATGAAATTTGGACACAACATTCATCTCGGTAAACTAAAATGAATGTGTGTACTCATGTTCTTCCCTTCCCCATTCGTTCTTTTACACCCGGGTGAAACCGGGCGGGACCGCTCGTTAACAATATATATCTAGGATCAAATTATTATCAGCATGCTGTTGGTTGGCCGGTGCACGTGACTATGAATGAATTATTAGCGGATATCCGGCTTAAATTATCGCGTAGTATTTCATCCATGCCCGAAGACAAATCACATTCGAACACCGCAAGTTCGTGGGCGTTCCTAAGTATATTGTGAGCGAACATGCATTGCTGTGTGTTCGTAATGTAGAACACAATATTGTTAAGTTAATACGTAATAAAGTTTGCAGACCTTAAACACGATATGAATACTAATTAGTGTAAACAAAGCTGGCGCTTTAGCTAATTGGGCACCGGCGATTGTTTTTGTTTGCCCTTAAAATATGTACGCATGTGTTTTGTTTTTTGGTACGCGCTCTTTTGTCTAATGAACATTTAAACGTTTTGTGTCGTCTGCCGCAACCTAAGGCAGTATTAATTTCAAATAATTAAATTTGGTTCGTTGGAGTAATTACATTCCTATATAACAATATTATTTTAATACTTCTATTTATATTTTAACTGTGCATTTATAAAGGTTACTTGAATTTCTTAAAGACTTCATTAATTAATTAATTAATTTATGCACACCATAACAAATCCAATTATTCTTTAGCAGAGGATGGTCATGATCATGATACTCGTATTAAAAATTGCATAAAATTACCTATGGCAAGTATTGATATTTTCAAGTTTTGCCCACTGAATTTCGCAGCAGCTCTTTATAATAAACTACCTGTGAGAATTAATGAAATAAAGGTTTTCAAGAAAAAGATAAAGAATTTTTTACTGGAAAATGCATTTTATAATGTAAATGAATTCATAGATTATTTTAAATAATATTTTTGTTTTCCAAAATTTTTTGACGTGTCACATAGATCATTTGTATATCTACTGACAATAAATGCTATCTTATCTTATCTTATCTATCATATTTTATTTTGATAAACATTCTGAATAAATTTTAAAGAATAGCTTCTGTTGCTACATTGTTGAAACACCCATTGTTACATGTCTATATTAGAAAAATTTATTTCTCAAACAATGTCACCATCGGGATACGAACCCCGAATCTTTCCACTATCGCAGCGGTCTGAGTTACATTACTCCACAGTGACACAGTAAGGTCAATTCATCATTCTAATATATAGCCATTTGTAACTGTATATTTCACATCATGCGAGAGCTGAATAAAATTGCTTTTGAGTACGTGGTGGAAGTACAGTAGTTTAATGGGGAAGTACGGGTATATAAAAAAATCAAGAATAATAATAATAACCGATGACAATACAATATTATGGTGACTAGCAGACCGGCCCGAATTCGTCCGGGTGCGAATCGATTTTTTAAATTTTCACCCTCTTCCCGTTGACCGATTGAGTTGAAATTTTGCACACGTGTATAGTTTCGATTACAATACAACATTATGGTAACTAGCTGGCCGACCTGGCTTCGTCCGACTGCAAATCAGACTTTTAAATTTTCATCCTCTTCCCGTTGACCGATTGAGTTGAAATTTTGCACACATGTGCAATTGCGATTTGTTTTCTTGTTTTATAAATTATATAAATAATGATGAGTATTAGGAAAGAATTCCGTGGCATAAAGATCGAAAATAAAGCAATACTGAGATTTTTTTAAACTTGCATTTAATACTAACGTTTCGATACGTTTTGTATCATCTTCAGAGTAAGAAAATATAATTACAGAACACTCTGAAGATGATACAAAACGTATCGAAACGTTAGTATTAAATGCAAGTTTAAAAAAATCTCAGTATTGCTTCATTTTCGATCCTTATGCCACGGAATTCTTTCCTAATACTCATCATTAACTTCAATGGATCACAGTTACTCTATTAATTGAATAGAGTCAATCTTCATATATAAATAATATATACAAAAACAAATTTATAGTTTAAATATACTAAAACTAAAAAAGTGGGATGGTCATACATTTTTCATTACCTACTACAGTAGAACCTCCGTAAATCGAACTTCAAGGGACACGCCAAAAAATCGAGTGAAGGATTTCGACTTAGCCGGGTTTTGTAAGGAAATATTCGACTTGTATAGAGGTTAAGATTCATTCTTACTAAATTTTTTGCTACAACCAGTACAAATAAGTAATGTACGATTCTCACTAACTGACATAATGTGTGACAGCAAACGCGTAGTATTTTACCTATAAACTGCTGTTTACTAACATAGTGCTTGTAAATCGGATAGCATGCGATTGTAAATCATTCTATACGTTAAAACTGCCAAACTGTTAGAACTTCTGTACTGTGAGAGCGAACGACTATACTTTTATATAAATCTAGCCGTTACCCGCGGCTTCGCCCGCGATTGAGACGAATAACTGCGCAATTGAAGTTTGCCTGTCAGCATCAAGCCAAAATGTCATCGACAGAAAACTTTTATCTATTTAGTAAAACCCAGTGACGTAATACGTATTGTATAATGTCATTTACCAAGCTAAATATATAATTTTATATAACATTACCTATAGTGTTTAAACCTGTCTTCGCCAGGCGCAATATTTAAGGAGGTTGAGCCGTTTTACGAAGATAAGGAAATAAAATAAAGTTTTTTTAATAGATTTTTTTATGACAAAATTTTCTATAAAAAATTCAAAATCATTAGGAGATTTATAAAGTTAAAAATTAAAAAAACTTTTACATGTAGTCTTATGGAAAATATGTCAACCTAGCATGCAAACTGTTCATTTTTTTTTTTGCAAATAACCAAATAATGCCAGCAGTTTCGAAAACTAACTATATGCAAAGCATCGATGTCTTACGCATATTTTAAATTTTTTTCCAATTTAATTAGGAGACTTTTAATCAATAAAAAAAATTATTAAACCTTAGCACTTTTCGATTTTGGACTTTTATTCTTGACAGTTTTAACAATTTTAACTGAATTTTCAACTTTTTAATGATTTAATTTTAACTTTTATTACTTCTAATTTATTTTTTTAATTATTTACTGCAAAAAATATGTAAAATACTGATATTTACTTAAATTTATTTTTTTTAACCTAACTTTGTACATAAAATTCAAAAGTTAGTATATTAAGTAAAATACTGAAATAATTAATTATAATTAAAAAAAATATTTATTTATGCCTTTATGACAATAATTTATTGGTATCATCGACTTGTAACCTTTTGTAAAAATTTATTATGGAAAAGTTCCCATTTAGAATTCGACTTATTTTTTTTTTATTGGGACTGTAACGGATCAACCTCCTTAAAGTGGACCTTAAACGATCTATTAATATGTTGTGCAATAATATATTGCACAGAAGAGCAAACTACGAATTACGACCGAGTAGAGAACACTAACACGCTGAGCATATAAATAAGAGGAAACTAGGAAACTAGTGATGTGTCCACATGACTCTTTATTGGGAGCTGACTCCGCTCACTAAAAAGAGTCGCTCAGAACGAGTCGTTCAAAGGAGCGACACTAGACAGTACGCACTACACAAGAGTGCAGACTGCAGAGGTGTTAACTGTCATCATGCATGGTCAGAAGTCATGTATTGCACAGCACAATACACACTCAGCTCTGAGCTCATTTTAATAATAATAATAATAATAATAATAATAATAACAAACTTTATTTAAAAAACATGTATACATGTGTAAATAGCGTCACCACTTGCATTAATTACAGAATTCTTCCAGGGAATAGTAAGTTTTTTTTATTAAATGTGTTTTTAACTTATTTTTGAATTTTAGATTGTTTTCTATAGTTTTAATATCTTCAGGGATTTTATTATGTATCCGTATCATAGCGTTACGGGTTCCTTTATATGTCACAGAAAGGTGTGAAAAATTAGTTTTTAAATGATTTAATTTATTACGGGTAGTGTATGTATGTTGTATTTGATTTGAACGGAATAAATGCGGAAACTGCCTGACAAACTTTGCAGATTCTAAGATATATAAACTGTAGACTGTAAGTACTGATAATTCTGGGAATAAATTACGACAGCTAGTACGAGGACCCACGTTCGCTATGATACGGATACATTTCTTTTGAAGTTTTAAAATTTTGATGGTATGCACCGAATTGCCCCAAAAAACGATTCCAAACTGCATAACCGAATGAAAGTAAGCATAATATACAGATATTAATATTTCAGTCGTTACACAGTTTTTTAAAACTCTGAGTATATATATTGCTTTATTTAGCTTGGGTATAATTGAATTTATATGGGCTTTCCAGTTCAGATTCTTATCTATAGTAATGCCAAGAAATTTGACAGTGTCTTGCAACGCTACATTGTTATCTAATATTTCAATTTGCTGCGGGAAATCGAAGTAATTTCCAAATTTCATAACTTCTGTTTTATTTTTATTTAAATTTATACTATTTTTTGTGAACCATGTATTAAGTGAATGTAAAGAGGTTTGCATATTATTAATAAGAGATTCTCGATCTTTTGCCCCATATATAACGGCCGTGTCATCAGCAAATAGTGATAATTTCTCATGGGTAGATAAGGGTAAATCGTTGATAAATAATAGAAAAAGAAGTGGTGCGATTATACTACCCTGAGGGATACCTCTTACGCACTCTTTCCAGTTTGAAAAACACTCTCTATTCGTATTATTTTTACTAACATTAACTTTAACACATTGAACTCTGCCTGTCATATATGAGGTCAAAAGATCGAGAGCTTTACCTCTTATTCCATAATATTCTAATTTACATAACAGTAACGTTGGATCGACACTGTCAAATGCCTTGGCTAAATCTAATAACAATAGTGACGAAGCCTGTTTATTATCCCAGAAATTGTAAATCATATCAAGAATTTTAAAAGCTGGTAAATTTATTGAACTTCCCCTGATGAAGCCGTGCTGTGCATTATTAATCAATTGATGTTTGTCAACAAAGTTTACTAGTCTTCTTTTAATAACTGTTTCTAAAATTTTTGCGAAGTTTGAACACAGTGAAATTGGTCTATAATTGGAAGCAATTTGTTCGTCACCTTTTTTATGCAATGGAATGACAATATTTTTCTTCAGGCTATCGGGGAAAACACCTTCTTCTAAACAACAATTTACAATAGTACTGAGTATATTGCAAATGAGGTGTGCAATTCTTTTTATAATTTTGATTGGAATTTCGTCCCATCCTACGCTATTTTTGTTTTTTAGATTTATGCATATATTTAGTATTTCATTACTATCAGTAGGTGACAAAAAAAATGTATGATGATTTTTAATTATGTTTTTGTAACTAAAGTTTAAATCGGGGTTTGGAAGATTCATGCTATTTGTAATATTTATAAAAAAGTTATTAAAAATTGAAGGTATTATTGACGGATCAGTAACAATTTCACTGTTTTCATCTTCTTTTATTGTTGAGATTATTTTTTTATTAAAATTTTTGTGTGTAATTTCTTTAACTATTGCCCAACTTGTTTTAATTTTGTTCTCTGATTTATTTAATTTATGGTTATAAAAATCTAGTTTTTGTTTTGCTACTTCTGTTTTTATATTTTGACAAATTTGTTTATAATAGCATTGTAGATCTTGCACGTTCATTGATTTTGCACGCATGCTTTTAATAAGTAGGTATATTTCTTTTTTAAAAGCGGATAGCTGTTTAATTCTAGGGGTTATCCAATTTTTACTTATACTGTTGGTTTTACAATTTAATATTTTGGTTGTTTTTGGAAACACTAAATTAAAATAGAATAAAAATATATTCAAAAATTCATCAAACATATGATTAACTGTATGTTTGGTTAATATACTTTCCCAAGTTTCGTTTTGCAATAGGCTACTAAATAAACATATATTTTCTTCCGTGTAACTTCTAATCGTTTTACAAATTTTAGTGGCTAATATAGGATTCGTATGAAATTCCAAGGTTAGAAGCCTATGATCAGATAAGTCTATATCCTTGACACTTGCTTTATAATTTTTAAAATTACAAATTATATTGTCAATGCAAGTGGATGAAATATTAGTGACGCGAGTTGCTTTATTAATTGTAAGGTGCAGATTGAAGGATATTAAAATATTTTTAAAATCTCTGATGGTGGCATTCTCATTAAAAAAGTTTAGGTTAAAATCTCCGGCTATAATTATAGGTTTCTTAAATTTAAAAATTTCAGTTAAACATTCATTAAAAAGCTGCAAGAATTTTTCGATGTCGCCGCATGGGGCTCTGTAGATACTTAACACAATCATATTAGTTGGCTCTAGCAATTGCACTGCACAACATTCATAATCGCATTCACTATTTAGGTGCTTTATGTTATCTATACATTTATATTTAGTTTTAGGGGATACGTATATACATACACCACCGTGTCGTTTTTTACTTCTAGTAAATTCAGCCGCTAGCTGTAAGTGTCTTATTTTAGAGTGACAAGAGAGTTCTTCTGCTGACATCCAATGTTCACTAAATATGATTCTGATCTTATATTATTCGCATTTCGGATCAACTATAAAGTATAATAAAAGCTTAACAATAATAATGTTTATTGTTACAATATTATACCTGTCAATGTGAATGGTTTAAGTCACTGTAAAAAGTGTGTCATTCAACATTAAACGACTCAGCAAAGATAACTCCGTACGTGCAAAATTCACTAGTGCCTCTGTGGCCTGTGCTGTGTGCGCTCTGCAAATGGCGCTCGGAGTGAATCATTCACAAAAAAAAGAGCGACTCGCTCCGCTCCGAGAAAAGAGTCGTTCATTGTGAACGACTCGCTCAGGAGCGACACATCACTTGCAGCTGTGACCGTCTAGAAGGACACGTCGCCCGCATGTCTACCGTAATTATAGATTAAACGACAGGTAGAAATACCAATGGATCACGGCCTACAATCCCGGAAACCAAAAGATTTGGAATAATGGTTTTGTTTCGAAATATAAAATCGCTCGTTTTCAGATTATCATTTTCGAATTACTGCGTGTGAATGTACACGTTTGTGTTTTGTTTTACAGCCTGTGTCACCAGACTGCGGTATAGCTTTATATAATGACTGACACATAAACAGCTCTTGTTGTTGCGAGCTTTTGATAAGAACTTCCGCCGGATGCGATACGCGACTGTCACTGAAACAAAACAACAAAGCTCTGTGCTCTAAAGTCTAAATAGAACCGCGTCGCACGGTTCACTGCACCGTAATAATTTACTATAGCGGCTCGGCTTCGCCCAGATGCAAAGGACCCCGCACAAAGCTTATGGGATTTGGTCTTGGTTAAATTAATCGAAAATGGTTTTATTTTATAGTTTAAATGTCGCATAGCCTAAAAGCCAATAGATTTTTAGCTACAGATATGTACCTTTCAGGTACTAAAAATTAAAATACACTAGTGTGACCTGTGCGAATTATTCGCACTATATAAGTATAATAATTATCACTTTACAAAATTATTTTTTAAATATGATTGCAGGTATTCAATTCGTTTCTAATTTTGCACACTGCTTATAACGTTCTTCTTTTTGTTGTATTACAATATGAAGCTCAGATGACAGATCGAAGAAATATTTTACTAAAATTGTCATATAGAGGCGCAAGTAGCAAAAGCGTCGAGCTAAGCCGTCAGATGGCATCATGCAGCATTGCTGTGACGTTGTTCAGCGTTGCTCGCTGTTTCAAAATTAAAACCGTCAGATGACAGTATGCAGTATTGTGTCTGTTGTATTACAATATGCAGGTCAGATGACAGATCGAAGTGTTGACGTTGTTTCAAAATTAAAGCCGTCAGATGGCAGACGTTGTTCAGCGTTGCTGTATTTTAATTAATTTACAAAAACAAAAGCAATAATAAATTTTTTAGTTGTCGATGTCAGTAGAGCAAGCAATTATCTATGTAAAATGATATATAATTTATGTGGAGAAATTGTGAGGTTTTTTCTAAAAAGGGATTCAAACATCTTAAACCTTAGCGTATTAATATTTAGTATATATGATGAAAAATCAATGTATAAGAATACGTTAGAGATACGTCGGCATTTAGCGCAGAAAAGAATCTCTAACGAGATTCTTCGATAGTAAACGAAACGTTTTGATAACGAAATGAGTAACGCTCTATATTGAAAGTAATTTTACGCACATTTGTGTATCGCAGAGAATGTCACCGTTAATAAATACATTTTAATTAAACGTTATTCTTATCTTAATTACAACACATTTCAACCGATCTTTATGTGAAAGTTAATTAATTATTATTTTTAATTAAAATGTTAAACAGGCGATTTCAAATATGGTTTCTTCATACCTTGATCGAAAGTGCATACTTTCGGCATCAATTGTAAGGCAGAAAATCTAACATTTACGCATTGGTGGGATTACACGCATCAATGCGGGAATTTCGTACGTTCGGGCGGTAGTAAAGTGAAACACCCTATCGACTGTTGTTTAGATGTCGTTTCCATAGCAACCTTACTACATTTTAGCTAATAGTCGCGAACAGCTTATTATACAGGTGAACGGTAATTGCTCGTATTCCTCTCGGGAGAAGGAAGTATGACTTGATTTGGAATGCTTTAACCTTATCGCTTGGGGATCGGAAATGCGTCATTTTTTTATGATAATGGCACTTTTGTGAAGAATTTTTTTTTATTTTTTTTATTTTAACACACAATATAAAATCTAATCGTAAACGTGGTTTTTATAGCTTTAAGCAGGTTGGCCAATTAGTAAGCTATCAGATCATGGAAAAATTCAAGCCAATAAGTGAGAATTTTTTTTATAATTATATAAATAATAAATAATTTAATGTTTACCTCCCAAAATTCGGATTTTTGTAAAAAAAGACCAAAGTAGATTTTCTCGAAAATGACGCATTTCCGACCCCAAAGCCGGTCCTGTTCATAATTATTTGGTAGTATTATGTACCTATTTTATAATTTATTGAAAATTATGAAATGGCCGCTTGGTACCTATTGTCACTATCAAAAAATGTAAAATAGATTTATTTAGTGTTCAACTACGAAATAATTACCATTATACCTAAATTAAAAGTTATTTAAAACTAGCAAAATAATCTAATATAACGAAATACTATTCAAAATAGATTTATCTTGAAAATAGTCTAAAATAAACTAAAATAATAAAATTAAAAATCATTACAAATTTATTTAATCAAAATTAAAATTAAAACGACGCACTGAATTGATCCTTTTAAAACACTAAAATTATAATTACGTAATAGTATATTGTGCAATTAGTACGACAATGCCGCACGAGTTGCACATACTATTTTTTATTACGAATAAATTGAAATTCCCAGAAAAAATGTTCAATTTTAAAATACACATTTTTTGCTGTCACATTCAGTATATTGGTAACTATGCTAACTCTGAATTTGCTTGCGGCAAACAATAATTTCAGTGCAACAAATAAAGTTTGCGCACGCAAATGAAAATAGCCACTTTTCAACCGTAACATCAGAATGCGTAAAAATACCACTTTTCCCGCATGAGTAATAAAAACTAAATTATTCAAGAAATAAAAATATTTTGGAAATTTCATAAAACTACTTTCATTTAAAAAAAAAACCTAAATTTGCAATAATTCAAGTTGTAACGTATACACGCTGCCAATAAAACTAAAGAACTTCAAAAAATGTTGCAAAGTGATAGTCATAATTTCTTCTCTCGAGCGGAATACGAGCAATTACCGGTCTCCTTGTATAGTATATGGTTAACACTTTGACGGACAAACCGACTTAGACCGTCTTAAACAAAACTTCAAAAGTTTGACACGACGGCTGAAGCCGTCGTATACTACGGAACGTTTTATAGCCAGACGGGTGTAGCAGTCTATTTTCCAGTGTAAAATACATACCCTGTGTGCTCTGTGTCACCGTACAAATATCTACTAAGGCAATATTGTCACAACATAATAATTTTTAAAAGTAATTCAAACATATGAAAAAAACTATAGTGTCAAAATTGGAACAAAACTGAATTTTTAAGTGTCCGTCAAAGTGTTAATAATAACTTTTTCGGCTATCACTCAATAACAGGGGTGTCAGGCTTTGAATTAAATCAGATGTGACGGGAGGACATCCTCTCACAGTTCACTTATCTACGCCCTGGCTTTGTGTCTAGATGTCTGAAAGGAGGCGTAATTCGTCGATTATCTGTCATGTCGCTGGGTGTCAATGTCACCGCGAAGATATATCGCAGATATAAAGTCTGCAGGCTGCAATTTACATGCAGACAAATCAAATGAGAAATTTCCCGTTTTTTTGACACGTGAAAGACTATATCTCGAAAAGTAAAACGACTGTTTGAATGTTATACATATTACTTTATTTATTTTTGGTCTCCACGCGTTTTTCTTTTGTTTCGTCGCGTTGCATGCGTTCGCTTAAATATAAAAGACAATTTTATATTTACTTTATTCGTGTTTTCTGTAGTTATTTTTTTATGTAGTAAAATTTGCTGTTATTCTCACTTCTATGAACAATTGTAGATGTTTTTTATTTCAGATATTATCATGTTTCGTTTTTATGCGTCGTAATTTTTAACATATAAATGTAAAATTTAGCATTTCAGGAAATATTAAGCTTTCACTACAAAAGTGTGAGTACTTTTTATGAAATACTGAAGTTTAATATTTTTCACTTGATGATTACATTAATGACTTCGGGATTAATAAAAAAAATGTTTTCATATTTACATCCAGTCATTATAAAGAGTGTCTCAACAAGAGCCAAGGACCAAAGGACCCCGCAAAACCGTATAGGATTTGGTTCTCGGTTAAATAGGTCATATGCATGATTTTTTTTTATATTTTTAATAGATTATTTAGTCAACCATAATACGGAAAAAAATTGATAATCATTTAAAAATGTAATATTATCATAAGAAAAAAAATATTAAATTCCACATTCAAAAATAGACAGTTTAAACAATCGGCCATGTTCGCGGGCTTATGTGACGTCATGATATACGATGCATGCCAACCTTGATGTCAAATTGTCAATGTTCTAAATGAAGTTTTTTTGTTGTTTTCTCTAAATACTGACATAATCTTACTGTGAGACGACACAGTCGTCATGAAAACTGTTGTTGATATATACTCTGACGTCACGATGCGTTTTGAAAATTCGAAAATAGCGCTTATTTTCTACATTTCTTTTTTATTATTTGTATTTTTTCAGTGATTAGATTAATAAAATAACCATTACGTTATAATCAAGAACTAAAATATATTTCGAAATAAAAATTTTAACCAGTTTGGAGTTTTATGCATATGACCTATTGATCAAAAATGGTTTTATTTCATAATTTAAAGGTCACAAAGAAAAAACCAATAGATTTTTAGTTACAGACATGTTTAGATGCCCATTGAATTCACAATCTTAAAAAATCTTTCTAAAAATATGTTTTCGAGTGCGCTGAATCCGAATATGACATTATTAATTTATACAGGGTGATACCTTCCAACATTACCTATAGTTTTCGACTATTTTTCTATTTCTAAAAAAAAGCACAAAAGTTGAACATGGAACATGTTTGTGAATATTCAATAAATAAAATTATCGACCAATTATATTAACAAAAAATACCTATATCAGTTCTGAAGAAGATCCAAATCCGAACCGAAACGTTAATGTATTGAATTTATATATTTTTTAAATCTTTGATTAACGTCTGAATAGAACTCTTCAAATATATAAAATTGTCGACCAATTTTTCTCAGACCAATATATTAACAAAAAATAATAAAATTACAAATCAATATAACACAAGATGACGTTTCGATCCGGATTTGGATCTTCTTCAGAAATATCTAAAAAAATATAAAAATTAATTAGTATTAAGTTATTTCTTATCTAATAGAGATATATTTTTTGTTACCTAATATATTTGTCTGAAAAATTCGTCGATAATTTTTTTTATTGAAGCGTTCTAATCAGACGTTAATCAAAGATTTCAATGGATATATATCTAAAATCTTGCTAAACATATCTGTAGCTAAAAATCTATTGGTTTTTATAGGCTATGCGCCAATGGACACTTTTTCTTAGTGGCCTTTAAACTATAAAATAAAACCTTTTTCGATCAATTTAATCGAGAACCAAATCCCGTAAGATTTGTGCGGGGTCCTTTCTAGTCAATCGTGATGAATCAGTCATTGGGTCAGATATTTTGATTATATTAATGAAACATGCTAAATTTTTCGCACGATATAAGAAAATTAAAAAGCAGTCGAAGTGCACTCATCAATTAATTCTTGTTTAACATCAATGAATATTAATAATACGTTTTAATGTTTACAGTTGTTGTGTCGTCGCCAAGATGATGCAAGCAAACGCCTCGGAACTGCATTAACTGTAGTTACGTCAATAAAACATCAACTGTTGATAATTAGTTAGAAAGAGTAGAATAGATAAAGACCAGCATGTATGGGAAAACAATAGAGTTGGGTAAATGGACATATCAAGCTTTAGTAAATCAGCTTCGACGCCGTCTGGCCTAGATACAGTACGCGCTTTACATCAAACTGTTGTATCTTTGAGGGCTGCTCTCGAAACGTCGCAGACGGAGCTGTCGAAACTAAGAGACAAGATCAAGAACCGTTCCGAGTACAGAGATGCAATCGAGAAGTTGTCTATCGAAAACCACATACTCAGACGAAGAATAATTGACGAGAAGAAAATAAAGCTCAGAGATGGAGAATTAGTCGAAAACAATTATATGGACCAAAAAGAAGACTTGAAAAATGGTTCAAAACCAGACAGTTCAGAGATGTCTAAAAATAAATCGGAAATGCTTAAAAAAGGAGACTCCAAATCGGAGACGTCCGAAAGTAGTGAGACATCAAAAAAAGGTACTAATAAATTCGTCAAGATTCCTACAATTGAATTACCGAAACCGGAGCCTAACGACAACGACGAAGCGACAGCGATAAAACCCGAAGAACAAACCGAAGCAACCAAATCTGCTTTAGAAATAGAACGTGATCTCGAAAATTTAAGCATATCTGAAGGTGATAACTCGGTGTTTAGTGATTTGGATGTGCCGGTTGACAACAAAGCTGGGGAGTCGGAAAACGATTCCGAAGAAGTGGACGATATTGAACTAATTTTTACTACCGACGAAACGAAAGAATTGGGCGGCGCTGCTTTACAAGAAGATTTAGTTTCTATTAGCGAATCGGTTGAAAAATGGCGACGGGAAAGCAGTACTGACACGCCTGTTTTGTTGAATTTTAAGACGGTTGACTTCGATTGCGGGGAAATAAACGGCGATAATCTGGACGACGATGTATTCGATTCGCAAAATAACGAGAACGAGAACACCGAAAATTTACATTTTCAAGGTCAGACTGCCCAGAAAATAGCTGACGAAAACAGGAATGACATGGAAAATCCTTCGGCGACCAGAACGCTCCTACAAGCGTCGAATGAATACTTCAAACAGCAGAAAAGCACGGAGAGTACGGATTCGTACTTGGATTCGAGCTTTGAGAACCGTTCGCTAGAAAAAGATGAAAGTTTCGATCAGTTTGAAGAACGCGATCATCGATTACAAAAAATGTGGTCGCAGTGTTCGGTTTTAGTCGAAACGGACATATCCAAGTGTGGCGTAGTAGATGAAACGGAAATACCGAACTTGAACAGCCGACGCAATACTTGTCCGAATCCTCTACAATATAGGTAATGATCAATTATTAATTCGATATCAAAATAGTAATCCTAATAATATAATCATTTCATTTGCAGTAGTTTAGTATTTTTAATAGTAATAAATCATTTATTCCAGACCAATCATCCACAGGGACGTCATTACCAAAACGGGCGCGCGCGTCAAATACAGCCGAAGTCCTCGCAATTCGCTCGGGGTCAATCCAATACGACCCATTCTGACCGAGAAAAACTCACAAAAGACTGAATCCGAAGCTCAGACTGACATTTCTGCATTGCCGTGCGCTTGGAAATCGGAGAGCTATTTAGCCCATAAAGTGGCGCATCATTTCACCACTTTACCGTCAAAATTTGCACTCCCGGTGCACCAGCAACCGAAGATGCGACTGTCCGAGAAGACGCAAGAAGCTCGCCGAGTCCTGCTGTCGGACATCAACTTCACAAGCATGGTGCCAGAGCTGTCCAGATCTGCGGATCATTTGTGCCAAGAAGGAATGGAAAACGTGCCTCCATTTCAGACGTATACGAAAGGACAGTTCCTGAGGACACCCGAGACATCGAGACGAGGCGATCTTACCGACAGTTTGACGTCACCGAATTTCGGAAAATTTTATTCGCCGAGCGACTATTCGAATTTTGGGTCAAGTCGACTTGATAATAGCACGCCGTTCATGAGCAAATACAGGGGATCGTTGACTTCTATAAACTCTCCCAGTCAGTACGAAGTTTCGGGCGGAAGGAGTATATCTTCCTATTGGAGGCACAACTGTCCGGCCTCGTTTGACAACAGCAGAGGCAATTCGTTTAGTGAGTATAAAATGAGGCTTTTGAACATTTTATGTCAACAATTATCTTATCAGTTTTTCTTTCACAGCTTTTTTTATAAATGTTTCAATGCACACGATCATAAAATCAAAGGTTTTTGGGGATTCTAACCTCAAAAGTTCCGCCGGCTCGGACTTCAGATTTACATGCTTTGTCGTCTTCACATTCGCCGTAACAGGATTGCAAAATTGACATTTTTATTGCGCAAGGGCGTACTATTACACTTAGGAAAAAAGGATCCCTTATAGGATCACTTTGTTGTCCGTCTGTCTGTCAAGACTCTTGGGAATCAAAACCTGTAGGGTACTTCCCGTTGACCTAGAATCATGAAATTAGGCAAGAAGCAATCTCTTCCAGCACAAGTAAAGGGAAAAATCCAAAAACCGTAAATATGTTTTGTGCGGACTCCTTTACAATTTATCTCAAAGTAGATTCGATGTAGAATACTAGGTTTAGGTTATAAGTGCGATTCATTTTGTACTTAGAAGGGGTATTTAACTTAACTTCTCTTTTTTCAATGGAATATAAAATCTACAATCACACTTTATCAATTCAATATTGTTTTATTTTTACAGATTGCCGGCCAAGTTACGGGTCGGTCCCAACATCCCCAACGCGTCAGCATCGCAGCAGATCAGTTCCCCTCGTCATGCGATCTCAGGACGGATCTTATTCCGCGTTCAGCGGAAGTCGATACAGCGGATTCAGTCGCAGCACCTCCTGTAGACCGTCGCAATGGGGCTTCGGGCAGCGCAGCAAAACGAGATCAAGAGTCACGTTCGAAGGTACGCTCAATTCAATTTGATCAGTACACCAGTGGGGGGGGGGGGGGCGTTAACCACACTTCCCGTTATTTTCTACATTTTTAAACTTCCACTTAATTAATAGCAATGGGAGAATTAAGAAATTTTAGGACATTAGGATAAGGTAGGCAAATTTTAAGCTTAGGAGTTTGACAGGTAATCAGCCATGGCATTGAATAAGGAACCATCTCGATATTTATCTGGAATTATTGAGGGAAACCTGAATAAGATGGCCGGAACAGGAATTACCGTTTCTCGACGAGAGGCAGCAGGAAAAAGTCCCGGCCACATCTGCCCTCGCTGCGATTCGAACCCGATACCTCTCGAATGCGAGTCTAGTGCTTTCACCACTACGGTTCTAACTGAATAAAATATTTAATTTGCTGTATAGATTCGAGTCTGCGATACAGTTCACGAAACAATACGTCGCTGCCCGATTTGCGAACGGAAGGAGGCTCCGATAGTGGCGGCGATTCGACGGACTCTCTTGTCGAGGAGGCGGAGCACTATTTGCGTCGTTCTATCGACTGTATGTTGAGCGGCGGCACGGCAATGTCTTCGACCGCGGGAGCACAGTGTGAAGGTTGGCGGGCCGATAAAAAACGCACGAGAAGAGCTTCCGCGCCGGATCCAGTCAGAGGTTTGTTCCACTAGATTCCTAATAAATGATAAACCATACTGTTTTAACTACTATGTTCCTATTTTTAATATAACGTCGTTGGTTCTGTAATACCTCTTATGTTTTGCAGGAAAGGCCAAAAAGTGATTATTTTAGCAATGGATGGTAAGAACTAGCAATTTCAGAGGTATATTACTAATTCATACTTATCTTCACTATACGTGTTTAATAAAGAAGAAGTGTTTTCTTAAAAAATATTTAACGTTAATTTCGGATTTATTGGCACATGGGAGGAATTATTTGATACAACTTTTCACATAAGGGTTACTTCCCCTTGTTGATTACTGTAAAATTAATTTGGAGGTATTACTAGTGTATAGAGCACCGTTTCCTGAATCTTTTCATTTAAAACACATAAAATCTGCCAATTATGTACATAAGCGCTATTACAGAACCAACGACGATAAATTAAGTAAATTTACATACCTTTCTACGAAATTCCTCTATACGACAACTCTACACCCATAAATACAACATCTAATGTCAGCTGTCACTGAGATGTGACGTCACAAGCTTTTTCGCGGTTACTTCAAAAAAGAAAGATAAGATATTGCTGAAATAATGTTTTTTTCCGGACATAGTAGACGTGTACCTACATTATAGGACTGGATTTCAAAATCTGTCTTCATGTCTATTGTAATATATAGTTTTATAGACGTCGAAAAATATTTTTTCGATTATTTTCTCCGCGTAGAAACGGATCCACCGTCAGGCGCAACTCCCTACTTGCCAAGGAGCGCGCGTGACCTGCGCATAGGTCATTGGGTGAAGGTTATAGGTCCCGAAGGGCGCGTGCGAGGTGGTCGTGTGCGTCATGTTGGGCCGATAGCCGAGCCGCCATCGCAAACACAAATCGCCACGCGAGAGACAGTCTACGTTGGCGTTGAACTTGCCACACCGACCGGAAATAGCGACGGCTCCTATCAAGGCAGAAGGCTGTTCGATTGGTAAATATACTGTTTTATTTTTTTATTTATTCCTTAAAATTTAGTATAATACGCGCCACGGATCTAAAAGGTTCGGAAGTTAGTCACAAACAGCGTCGCGAAGGCACATTTTACTCCCACCTACCTGCATGGAACGTGCGCTCGTCGGTGATTGGCCGTGATCGCTCGTTGCCTTTGTCACTTGTCGGTTTCCTGCTTTAAAGTACAGTCGAGTACGCTATTGTCAAGTTGTTATTGTTATTTTAGTTTTGTTGAGTTGCGAGTTTGTAGTTTTTCTACAGACTGTACAAGCGCAAGACCGCATTCGCATCTTACTTCCGAGCCTTTTAGTATTATACAACTACATTTTTGCCTTATTATAATATGAAGGATTTCCTGCCCTAACTTGGATAACTTTTTTTAAAACCGAACACCCTTTTATTTTGTAAGGAACGGTTATCGAAAAAAACGTTTCGGGAACATAAGTTGCAGTGAATCATAGAAGAAGAACATTGCTGTAGTTTTTTTTTTCATTTGAACCAAGATATCAAAGTCACCTCTACTTTTTTAAATAGGAACACATATATTATATACCAAGATCCCAGACCCGCCAGACCTACGTCATTTCAGTACTGCTAAGATTTTATCAGTAAATGTACAATATTTAGTTAAAAACGTATGCCAATTTGCTAGCTTGAAAGCGGGGCCCTTTTAGAGATAACAGGTTCTAAAGGTGCATGAAACACGTGCTTACCTACGTACGCAATGGTATTATGCATGCATATGAGTGCGAGTGAGAGCATTAGATGATATGTTTTGTTTGACGTACGTAGGCACGTGTTTTATGTACCTGTAGAACTCGTTATCTCTAAAAGGGTCCCGCTTTCAAGCTAGCAAATTGGCATACGATTTTAACTAAATATTGTACATTTACTGATAAAATCTTAGCAGTACTGAAATGACGAAAGTCACGCGGATCTGGGATCTTGCTCTGATATTTTTAATCTCGGATTATTGTTCTTTAGGTCAAAGAAACTAACTTTTGTATCAAACATTTTTCGATTTGATGCAATAATTTTATTTACTGTAGAATAATAATTATAAATACAGTCAAACCTGAGTGAGTGAGAACTGGGTAAGCGAGAAAAATCTCTAAGTGAGAGTAATTGCCAGTCTTTGTAACCCTCTAAAACCTCTATAAATGAGAAACAGAAATCTCTATACAGATTGTATCAAATCAAAACGGTCCATAGGACATTCTGTGTGTAAGACAGAGACGATATATAAAGATCTAAAGCAGTAAGTAAGAATGAGATAAATGATCGCTAATATAGTTACTGTAGTTACGTAAATAAATAATTACGTATCAATAATTAAAACAACTACAAATAAAATTATGTTTGCGGTTGAATTACCACCATAAAACCATTTAATTATTTGGATTTTTTCCCGAACAGTATAAATAGCCATTTTATCAATAATTGCACTAGTGAATACTGACATTTGATAAAATTGTGATTTTACTGTAGAAAACAAAGACGATACTATCAGATTGTATAACCACAGTAACTAGCTATTAGCGATCATTTATCTCATTCTTACTTACTGCTTTAGTGCTTTATATAATATCGTCTCTGTCTTACACACAGAATGTTCTATGGACCGTTTTGATTTGATACAATCTGTATAAGAGAAAAACGTTTTTTCTATGTAACTGAGACTACTACTTGCCTATACCTCTATAAGCGATAGTCGACGAAATTTATGAATGAGTCATAAATAATTGAACTAATATTGTTTTTGTATAGTTTTTATAGACCTCTATAAGTGAGAAAAGCCACTCCTGCACCTCTATAAGCTAGAAACTCGGGTTGGTGGAAAACCTCCATCAGCGAAAGAGAGATCGCGGTCCCTTGAATTCTTGCTTATTCAGGTTCGACTGTATTAATCTAGTGTCAACGCTATAACCGGTATATGACATCTTTTCCAGTGAGGAAGACCACGCAATATTTGTGCCATTTAAAAAAGTGATAATGGCGTGGACCACTTGACAATGTCGCGGTTTCTGCATCCACTAATTACTAACTAAGCATTAAAAAATAGTATATATTAACTTCTGTGTACACGTGTATTAATAGTGTTCCAGTTACCAAAACTCATTGCATAACAAAAAACAAGACAGATTTTTTGTAGAGAATTTTTCCTACAAAATTGCTGTTCAAAATTTGTTATAATTTTTTACCAAGGTGTGGAAATCACGAGGGCCAATTTGAAGAGGGAAAAACTTGTGAGACCTTTATCATCGTGTTCAGCAACCTCGAAAACGGGTGGCGTTCTGCCAAAATAAAGCAAAAACCCCAAAAAATCCCGACTCCTGGCTTCGATTAAATCTCTTTTTCGTTTAACAAAATTCACTGATTTGTTATTTTTAATTATTCACAATACAATACATTTATTCATATCCATCATTGATATTATTATTAATCATATTATGTACAACGTTTCGGTGACTGGAAACGATCAAACTTTGTTGGATGTCATGACTCATCATCACCACTTGCTCACTCAAATTTCAGTTCAAAAATAATAACAAATAGCAATATAGTACCACGATGTCGATAAATCAGCGAACTATATGAAAAATGTTTTATTTCATTGATTGTATTGTGTTAAGCGGCCTACACGCGATGCAAGCATCGACTCTATGCTTCATGAAACTTGCATCAGTTGCATAAACGCCTACTTAAATCGAAACCTATTGCGATGCCTGAATGATGAATCGACTCCATGTTCATGCAACTCAAGAACAGTAGGTTAAGTTATTTTCTTGACGAATAAAATGAGGTACGTTTTGCCAACACCAGTTTTATTAGCAGTAGTTGGGGCACTCTTTATACTCCATAAAAGAAAAAGGAAATGGTCAAAAAGATGGTTTATAGAAAGAAAACGTTATTCAAATGCTTTATTGGAAGAGCTAAAAGTACATTTGTATTCCAAAGACACGTATGCAGATGATAAATGTTTATGAAAATACACGATCATTTTCCATCATGGAATTTACACACACAAACAACAAAGTAACCTCTAAAATGGCGCGGGAAAATAAATTAATATCGTCTTGTCATCGACGCAGTCCTATACACGCTGAAACTTGCATCAGCATCACCGACTCGGCGTCGTGGCTCGCCGACCAAAATGGGATTTCAGACTCTGCATCGCTGCAAGCCGCAACTGATGCCAAATACGTGATTCAGTACTACACACACTGCTACTTGCATCATGAAACATAAAAGTTGATGCCTGCATCGCAGCTTGTATCAAGGTGTGTAGGCCGCTTTAGAGATTAGGAAAAAAATAGTGTGTTCAACCAAATTGTAAAAAAATATTTTTTTCGTTATAACTAAGGACGTTATAAAGAGGTTACACTGTATAAGCAAGTATTTAGAAAAAATATCTAAAAGTGTGAATTTTGTTTCAAAGGTTCAACATCTTTAGTTAGTGGCGTTATAATAACAAATTACTTACACCTATATAAACATCCAAATGTTCTAAAAATGCCAAAATCTGACTGATTAACAATATTATGTATTAAATTATCAAATAAATTATTCGACACGCATTTTAGAAAATATAAACAGTACAGGTTAGTCGTCACTTTACGAGTTATTTTTTTCAGTGTAGATAATAAATAAATGCTTCATAAAAATGTGATATTTTTAATCACACACCACCAACAGGTAAGAGAGACCATAACTTTAGTTTTTTTACAAATAGATGACATCAGTTCGTAGCCAGTCAATTTCTGCTCCATTAACACTGCGACTCTATAATGTATTTAGTACATGGTACTTAGTACGTGAGTCTGTCCATTTCTGAAATCGAAAACATCCACTGACCCGAATAAGAGAAAGCAGTACCACACTGTTAATGATGTGTTACATTATTTATTACTTTACCCAACTGTCAAATAGTATATTACACCTCAAGGGCCGAAAGTTTGATAGTCTTCGCCTCGGGTATCATGACGCGCACTGAAAAGGGGAGGGCGTTTGGGGGAGCTCTTTAAAAAACAATTACGGGGTCGTGTCGATACGATGGCCTTTCTTTTCCCAGTGAAAATAGGAAGGCGTTTGGGAGGAGCTCTTTAAAAAACAATTACGGGCTCGTATATAAAAAACAATTACGGGGCTGTGTCGATGCGATGGCGTTTTTTTTGCGCTGTGAAAAGGGGAGGGCGTTTGGGGGCGTTATTTAAAAAACAATTACGGGCTTGTATATAAAAAACAATTACGGGGTTGTGTCGATGCGATGACGTTTTTTTTGCGCAGTGAAAAGGGGAGGGCGTTTGGGGGGAGCACTTTTTAAAAAACAATGACGGGGTCGTGTATACAAAGTGAGATAGTAATACAGTAATTCTACATCAGTTGTTATGACGTGTATATGTGATTTCTGATTGGTTAGATGCAATAAATGACAGTGAAAGTTTTTACGTATTTTTGAGGAAATTTGGGAATAATCCGCAAAGTTTTTTTTTTGGGACGTCAAAATTTAGTGTTTTCTACAATTTAAAAAAACAAAAGTCAAAATTTGGGCACATCGAGTTATCGAACTGAACCCGAAACAATTATTGGCTGGAGAAATTAGAAAAGATTAACTCGTAGAGTCGGCAACTATCTGTATTTTAAACCAAAGAAGCTGATTTAGCACTCTTAAGTGTTTGGTGTAACTTTGTAAGTCATTATAATAAAATATGCAGTGATTTCAGAAAGTCTTATGTTTAAATAACAGAATGTTACGAGGTTCTCCCGTCGTTTTAAGTCAAAGAGATATTAGACTAGAGTACGCGAGTGAGCCGTGAAAGTGTCTGCAATTCAGACAGGAACAGTTCCTTATCTCTATGGTAACTAATGATGCAAAACAATACTGATTTTAGTAAAGAAATTTCTGGTTTTCTGCAGCGTTCTCTCTCTTAACTGTGGATACCTCTACTAATGGCAAGCATGCGAACTAGCGTACTCTAGTTACTTATATCTCTATGGCGGTAACTAATGATCCAAAACAATGCTGATTTGAATAAAACATTTCTTGGTTTTTGCAGCGTTCTCTCTCTTAACTAAGGACACTTTAACTTATGGCAAGCATTCAAACTAGCGTACTCTAGTTAATTATATCTCTATGGTGCTAACCAATGATGCAAAACAATGCTGATTTGAGTAAACAAATTTCTGTTTTTTTGCGCAGCGTTCTCTCTCTTAACTGAGGACACTTTCACTTATGGCAAGCATGCGAACTAGCGTACTCTAATTACTTATATCCCTATGTTTTAAATAGTTTCGGCCTTTTTTCAAACAGTTTTTAAAGAAAATGCAGCTTGCGCAACCGTCACAAAAAAAAATGAAGATCGATTAAATATACTTTAATTTACAATAATTTCCACTCTACGCCAAAGGTTATGTAATTGCAAGACTTTATGAAGATTCTGTATTAATTTTGAATATTCGTATGATTAAGAAAAAATAATAAAACACTTATTAATGGATTCTAGATATATTATATAAAATCACAAAGAAAAATATTTGAAATTTATATTGTTATATTTTTATTTAGGACTTACTGTGGAAAAAAATAAAAGTCAGGGCAGCGCGTTTCAGCCATTTTGAAGATATAATTTATTTCAAACAAAACGATAAAAATTCCACATTTGAAACAATATTTTGTGCGCTACCTCCCGTAGAAAAAAGTTGCTCTTCATACTTGAATAGCGGTAGTAAACTGACACATTTCGCAACAGTGCGTAAAATAAAACAAAAGAAAAACTACTTTACCAATTCAATACTAACTTGCCATTTAAATTCACATGAGTAACAGAGACAGCAAAGCAGGCGTTGTCTTCGTCAGCAATCCAAATAGATTCCAATCTGACCGGACATATAAATATATATACAGTCAAAACTGAGTGAGTGAAAACTGGGTAAGCAAGAAAACTCTCTAAGTGAGAGTAATTGCCAGTCTTTGTAACCTTGTAAAACCTCTATAAGTGAGAAATAGAAACCTCTTCTAAGAGAAAGACTTTTTTCACTCATAGACCTCTATAACTGAGACTACTACTTGCCTGTACCTATATAAGCGATAGTCGAACGTACTAATAGTTCCACGGAATTTAATAATGAGTCATAAATAATTGAACTAATATTGTTTTTGTATAGTTTTTATAGACCCCTATATAAGTGAAAAAGGCCAGTATTGTACCTCTAGAAACTGGGGTTAGTGAAATACCTCCATAAGCGAAAATGAGATCGCAGTCCCTTGAACTCTTGCTTATCCGGGTTCGACTGTATTTATGTAAGTACTTATTATGAAGAGAACATTAGTTATTTTAGAGGAGGTACGTGCAAAAATTGTAGTATGTATCTCGACTGTAATGTGAGTTATAATTTCGTGTACATTTTTCTATAGAATACAGAGCAAGGAATAATACAAGTACCTATACTTATGTAAATATTTTGATACTTATCTAAGAGAATATTTTGAAAAACGCAGAAAAATAAAACATAATCCAAAATAAACAAAAAAAAAATGCTTGCAGTCACGCAAATGAATATGAAATGCCGTAACTAGAGCTCAAAATTATTAAATCCTGTTGTAAAATATGAGCAAACAATGATAAAATGATTTTATTGGTTCGATTGTTTTTTTTTTCGTACTGCAAGACGTTTGATTTCGTGCTCGCTTGTTTGCTTGAAATCACTGACGGATTTATTTATTATTATTTTCCGACACGTGTTTTGGAACATTCTGTATAATACGGCCTTAAAATTCGTACTACAAATGCTTTCTTTTTATAAAGCGTTAATTTTTTATCGAACATATACATATATTTTTTTATTTCGCAGCTTTTTAAAGCAACTATGTTTTTTTATTTTCATACCGATAATAGGTACTGTTAAAAGCTGATCATTATAATGCATAAGTTATTTGTTATGTTTATGTATAATAATTATTATGTATTAACATTATAATAAATGAACATATCTGTACATAAAATGTTAAAATCGAATTGTCTAATTAAATTATAATTCAACAATCACCCTTTTAAATCCCAGGTATGTAGTACCTAATTGACTATTGAAAACAAATCTATACTAATACTAGCGGCCCTACGCTACGTATAAAGTGAAATAATAAAACAATTTAATTGGAACATCTATCTATCTATTTTATTAATTGCTAGCTATTTTAAAATATACATGGGCGTATATGTGTGTATGTCGAGCACTCCGGCTGCGCCGTCGTGCTCGAAAAAAAATAGCGTAAAGTATTCGTGGATAACTGGTCTTTAAAACACTTGCTCTATTTCGAGCACTCCGGCTGCGCCGTCGTGCCGAGCAGTTTTAAACGATATTCAGTTTTTTTACATCCTCGATCTAGATATATGGTTGTTAAGTTCGTTGCGCCATCTATTGAATATTCACTCAATCCAGTCAACAGGTATCGCCATCTTATATGGTTGTTAAGTTCGTTGCGCCATCTATTGAATATTCACTCAATCCAGTCAACAGGTATCGCCATCTTATATGGTTGTATTATGACTGTCAAGGAATAGACAAATAATTTGCAATAAAATAATATTGCGACTATAAATTGAAATGTAAGCTATCCTATTTTTCAAGTTGGGTCGAATTGCACACGGTGTGCAAATCAAATTTAAAATCGGTTCAGTAGTTTAGGAGTTCATCGCGGACAAACATGTGACACGTAATTTTTATATACCTATAAAGATATAAAGCTGAAGAGTTTGTTTGTTTGGTTGGTAGAACGCGCTAATCTCAGGAACTACTGGATCGAATTAAAAAAAAAAATTGTTGGATAGCCCATTTATCGAGGAAGGCACGATATGATTAATAGGAGCGGAGCATTAATGAAAAATGTTGCAAAAACTTTTGAACGGTAACTCCGATGGACACAACATTCATCTCGGTGAAACCGGACGGGACCACTAGTAGTATATATTAACGCCGCTGCACACGATGCTGGTTTTCCTGTTACAAACGCTGCCGTGCGGATTACGAAGTTGGAAATGGCGGATAATAAATTTATTCTATTCTTTTTAGGAGTTATAATAGGGATATTTGTCAAAGATTGAATAAAAAAACGTATTAATCAACATTTATGTATATTTAAAACACGCTTATATAATGTTAATATAACAACAAACAAATAACAACACTAATTTTAATAAAATTGTGTCAAGGAACATTATTTCAATGAAAACAGATTTGAGATACATATTAAAAGAAAGACTAGATAATAACAGACAGAGAGAAGTAAAAGCGCAAGAAAAAATAGAAAGACAAGAAAGTATAGGTAGTAGGTACTTGAAAGATTATAAGAGAATAGACTGAAAAAACGAGTATTAAAAAATAGAAGAATAGTTGAAAACTAAGTGTAAAAAAGCAAGTTTAAAAGCCAGAAAAATAGATGAAGAATGAGTAAGGACGAGTCAGAAAAACATGAAGAATGAGAGAGTAAAAAACAAAAGCTGAGGAAAGTCGAGTGACAGATATTTCGTCATAAAAATAGTAAAGAAAAGTATAGAAGCAGAAAAATAGTATAGCACAAGAAATAAACATGAAAAATTATATGTACACACATCTGTTTTCGAAGCAAGAAAAAAACTAGAATTAACTAATTTTTATTAAGTTTTTAAAGCCAACAATATTGTTGAACTTCCATATAAAACATTGTCGCAATTTATTCAAACAATGGTGATTGAAAATCATTTTTTAACCAAGATTATGATTATTAAACACTTAGTCGAACTTTAAATCCAAGGTAGGTACTAATAGTACTTCGTTTTAATGAGTACTTCACAAGTTACTATAAAATATTATAATCTTTAGTCACCTTTGTTTGAATATACTATCTCACTCATTCTCAACAAGTACGAATTTTCATATCTTCCAATTGTCTTTTTAAACATTATTATTTTTAAAAATAAGAAATTGTTATTTTTCCAAATTCAACTCAACTTACAAATCTGGTGTTTCAATTATTTTGCAAACCATGTATATAATTACCCCGTAAACTAAAAAAATAGAAAAGCAAGGGTTTGGAAGCGCTGATTTGGTTACAAAAAATAAAAACCAACACAAGAACACAAAAAGTAACTGTTAAATCAGAAGTTGAATTGAAATCAAAAAAAATGTAGGATTCGTCAGTAACGTGTCTCGTGGCCTTGGGCGTCATTCGGGTAATTTTTAATGATGTGTGATGACTGGGAAATCGGCGTACCAACCGAAAGCGCCGTGGTGGCCTGTGTGCGCACCATAGTCGACAACGTCATGGTGGTCTCCGCCGCCCCCGGCCTGTCTTTGTTCGCGGACGACTGGAATTGGAGCTGCTCTGACGACGCGATAAACCGGCGGCAAAGCTACAGCCTCGTACACCGGATATTCGTACGGATACGCGCTGCAGACGGCCAACATGGCGATCAACAAAATGGCGGCAACTGAAAACTACGAACACAATTGGTAAGTATGTCTTTATGTACTTATTTAATAAAACTAGTATAGCTTGTGCGCTTTAAGATATTCCGATTTGGCTCAATCTTCACCCATCGCGGATTTTAATGAAAGTTTTGATAATATAATGTATTAATAAAAAAAAAATTGATTTGGTTGCCATTCAATTTCTTCGCACAGCTATTTTTGAAGTGAAAACTTCTTTAGCGGCGCTGTACACTTTTTTTGTAATGGGTAAAAAATGTTAAACTCGCGTCAGGAAAAGTAAGAACTGGGTGAGACTCTCTAAGTGATAGTAATTGCCAGATACTTTTTATACAACGTTAGACATCTAGCGTTGAAATATCGTACATATAAAAATGCAATCTATGATACAAACCATTTTATTTACAAAACTTCTTTAGCGGCGTTGTACACTTTTTTTGTAATGGGTAAAAAATGTTAAACTCGCGTCAGGTTAGTAAGAACTGGGTGAGACTCTCTAAGTGATAGTAATTGCCAGATACTTTTTATACAACGTTAGACATCTAGCGTTGAAATATCGTACATAAAAATGCAATCTATGATACAAACAATTTTATTTACAAGTGTTGTCAATAAATAAACAATGCTTCTAAATGCAAAAAATTAAGACGTTAATATTCAAGTTTTCACTTCCGCAGGCTTTTTTTTTATCTAAATGTTTTACGCTGAAAATGAGTTTCTAATTTGGTTGCTAAATTAGAATAGTTATACATATTTATTTTCAACAAAACTAAGAATGGACGAAATTTACCAAAATCGTTGTTTTTGACAAAAATGTAACAAAAATTGTCTTTACTCGCAATACCTATAAGTTGTAAAAATTGATGAGGAAAATCAAGCATGACCTCGCTTTGATTGTCAATCACAAAAAGCACTATTAAAATAAAAGTTAAAATAAAGATTAAACACTTACGGATTTCATGATGAATATTTGTTCTGGTTTAATGTTACTCGATCGATATATCGAGTGAGAATGGTTTCCTGTTGCGAAAACATGAGATTTATATAGTCGATTTGTCGTAGCTATTGATCAGTCACCATCTCAACTTTCGCTGGACATAAACGTGCAGGACCGGCTCAAGGAATTGAAATTACTTGGTGATTCTATAAAAACACCAGTCATGTATCGTTAAAGGAATATACTATTAAACTAGCGGTCCCGCCCGGTTTCACCCGGGGACAAAAAAATGGGGGGAGGGACATTAGTACGCACATTCATCTTATAGTTTACCGAGATGAATGTTGTGTCCAAATTTCATGCTGATCGGAGTTAGCGTTCAAAAGTTTTTGTCGGAAGGACAAATTTTGAGTTACATTTTTTATTGATGCTCCGCTCCTATTGGTCGAAGCGTGATATTATATAGCCTATAGCCTTCCTCGATAAATGGGCTATCCAACAATAAATTTTTTTTTTATTCGAACCAGTAGTTTCTGAGATTAGCGCGTTCAAACAAACAAACTCTTCATCTTTATATATTCGTATAGATTGTTTCTAAACCGAGATAAATACACTAAATATTTTTTAAAGTGAAACTTTTATTCTATCGCCCCGAATTTTTCTGGCCGTCCGTTGCATGTCGCATTACAGGCGGCCGCGGAGTAGGGGCAAAGCTAAAGGCGTTCGGAGTAGGCGCTCAGTAGAGCAGCCAAGGCCAATATGGCGGCGCCCATGGTTACCATCAGCTGACCGTGTAGTATGTATAACACATAGTCAGCCTGTCATGCGGGCAAGTGCTGTACAGTGTTTACATGTTTTTATTCGTGTATTCATGTGAATATTGTTGTTTATAATTAATCGTGATGGATAAGTGTCTACAATCCAACGCCTATACAATCCAATAAAAGTTTCACTTGCGTCGTGGTTTCTTAAAACCACACAATTTTTCGGATGTTGGGCTTATTTGGGGGTGTAATTAAGGTATATTCAGTGAAAAACTAAATTTAACATTTACAGAATTTTGGAAAATCTTAATGTCCATTCAGGTCAAAAAACTTATTTTTTGCGATTATCACTAGTATAGGATGTTTAGTTACTTTTTAAGTATAATTAGTAAAAATTAAAATAAATATCCGCACAATGCATCATGAGAATGCGTAACAACATTAAAAAATAGCTGTGCCAAGAAATTGAATGGCAACCAAATCAATTTTTCTTTATTAATATATTATAATATGACCAAAATTCAAATTTCATTAGAAAAATCGATGGGTAAAGATCGAGCCAAATCGGAATCTTGTACTCTATGAAGCAGTTCACTTTTTGGACACTTTGATTTAATACACCCCTGGTGATTGAAGTAAAGAAATTATATCTAACAGAGTTCATTTGTTACAAAACAAAACATTAGCTATCATATTATTCAGGTTGAATGTAACGCTTTATTTACGCGGTTTTTGTCTCATTGACGGTGCGCGACGAGATTGGTCATAACTCATAGACAGCGTCTTAACTCTTTTTCTTGAAGACTCGAAGTCTCAAATTGCCACTGTCCACCAGACGCAATGTTTGGGGTTGAAAATGAAATAAATAGAATAAGCCGTTACTAGAGTGACCTGTGCGAATTATTCGCACTAAATAAGTATAATAATTATCACTTTACAAAATTATTTTTTAAATATGATTGCAGGTATTCAATTCGTTTCTAATTTTGCATTCTTCTTTTTGTTGTATTACAATATGAAGGTCAGATGACAGATCGAAGTGTTGACGTTGTTTCAAAATTAAAGCCGTCTGACGGCAGACGTTGTTCAGCGTTGCTGTATTTTAATTCATTTACAAAAACAAAAGCAATAATAAATTTTTTAGTTGTCGATGTCAGTAGAGCAAGCAATTATCTGTAAAATGATATATAATTTATGTGGAGAAATTGTGAGGTTTTTTTTAAAAAGGGAGGCAAACATCTTAAACCTTAGCGTATTAATATATATGATGAAAAGTATACCATTATATACAAAAAACACCGTTATAGCATATATCTCTTCTGCGCATGCGCCGATTTTCCACAAAAACGATAGGGCTCTTCATATTTGCATACCAAACATCCTCCCAAAATTTTGTTTCAATGATCCGTTTGACCTGTATCGTGCTCACAGACAGACGCACAAAGTTTTTCCAAAAATATGTTTTTTTGAATTCAGAGGACCTCAAAACGAAAAGATATTGTAAAATTTTTTATTTAAACTAGTACCATTCCCCACTTGTGGGTTGAAATGGGAAAAGTAATTCATATACTCAATTCTTCTTACCGGCGCCACTGGCTGGTACAGCCGGTACCATGGTACTAACCAACCACGCGTTCAGCTCTTTTGTCGTAGTACATTAATCTGTATGTCGACATAATTATTATCTGTTAAATATACCCAATTCTTCATATTTTTACTCGGACATTTTTAGAATCAACAATATCGCACTGATTACGCCATTTTCTTTCGTGATAAACAAAGCAAACGTCATAATCTTTCTTTATTTTTAAAAGTATCTAAAAGGAGAAGAGTGAAGTTGCCGTTTCTCTCCTTGTAGGCAGCCATTTTCGTTCGACGTTCCGAGCTCCTGATTGGTTCCCTTTTCTATCGTGAAGTTGCTTGCGATAACTCGAGCAATTATGTCTTACAAGGATATATCGAGCGATTCAATCAACATTCTGGCAGTAGTACAAGGATATCTCAAGACGAACAAGCTTTACTAGTAAAATTGAAAATCAAAACTGACACCTGATTAATTTTTTAAATCGAAACACTACATAAATCCGAAACTCTGTTTTGATTCGGTTTAAATTAGTGATGTGTATCCGTATCCGCGGTTATCCGAGGGAGAAGAAAGATCAGTATCCGTTAGTTTTTGGCGGATCATTTACCTTATTAATTTTCAATTCATAGATAAAATTTTATATTTATAGGTGATTAGGTAATAATGAAAAACTGTTAAATTCCATTCAGACTATTTTTTATTTTTTAAAATCGTATTTGGCACCTTTATATTGCAAACATTTATCGTAGTGAGTACCATACCAATAGTACACAACTCAAAGGTACTAAAAACTATCTTTATAATGAGATATTGCACATCGATCTTTGGAAAGAGACAATCTGTTATGAGAGTTAACTCTTAAAGAGGTCAGTAACTTTTTCCCGTAACAGATAGTCTCTTTCCAAAAGTCGATGTGCAATATTTACCGCCGCGTACTCTAAGAAAGTTAAGATCTGTATCCGTATCCGCGGATCTTGAAACCAAATATCCGTATTCAGATCCGTATCCGCGGATATATATTTTTAACGATCCGGCACATCACTAATTTAAATCCACTGAAAAAGGGGGGGGGGGGTTAGGTAAGGTCATAATTTAGAAAAAGATATTAAAACAAAAATACATAATATATTTTAGAAGTTAGACATATACATGATTTAAAAAATTGTACCACAAGTAATATTAGTCAATTAAATTTTAAATATTTGCAAATTGATTTTCATTTCGTAATTTACGTAAAGAATTTTTCATGATCGGTTTGAATGAAAATGCAGATATCTTTATGTAAAAAAATCGATGTTGGACAAAAGAAAAAGTTACTCGTGCATGCGTGACGCTGTCTTTTCATAAGCCTAAGACACACTCATGTCAAGCCACGGATCTAGAAGGTTCGGAAGTTAGTCACAAACAGCGTCGCAAAGGCACATTTTTGAGCCGTTGATGATCCCACCACCTCCCAGCTACCTGCACGGAACGTGCGCTCGTCGGCGATTGGCCGTGATCGCTCGTTGCCTTTGGCACTTGTCGCTTTCCTGCTTTAAAGTACAGTCGAGTACGCTATTGTCAAGTTGTTATTGCTATGTTAGTTTTGTTGAGTTGCGAGTTTGTAGTTTTTCAACAGACTGTACAAGCGCAAGCCCGCATTCGCATCTAACTTCCGAACCTTTTCGTGGCGCGTATTAAACTTAGGTTAAGAATATCACGCAGCAACACCTACAAACTTTACAGGTACTGAAAAAACATTAATTGATGATGTCGCCCATATGTCGCCTGAATTTTAAAAAGTTCATGAATAAATGTCGAATTGAAAACGACTAGATCATAAAATTACAAATTAATGATATTAAATTAACGAATCACCACTACTAAAAATCGTATCAATTTGCTTTATCCAGATAATTATTCATTCTTTATAAATAACAAAGATGGTAACAAAATAGTTATTGGCGTAACTAGTAGTCTAAGTCATTCATGGCGTGTCATGACTTAGCCTACAAGTTGCGCCCATAATTTTATTCAACAATTGCGCGTTATTCATGTTTTAATTATAATGAGATGTTGTAAATATCTATTTATTTCTTTATAAAAAAAACTGTCAATACTAACAGCACCAAACAGCACGATTCAATGTTTTGGTTTGAGGTTAGCCGGTTATGAATAAACTCCATGTCGAAAACATTCGGCCTCTCAATTTTAGTCTCAATGGGTAACAACGGAGTTGTTGTTACCTACTATTTCGTTACGACTCAGAAAATAGTTACGTTTATTTTCATTACTCCACAATGGCCGAGCTAGTAGGAATCTTCATTGAGTTATGACAAGTAATTGTCACCAGTCGGTAAATGGCTATTTAGGGTTCGGTTTTTAGGCATGATAAAACATGAATAACGCGCATGAGTTGAATAAAAAAATATTTCTGATGATAACTTTCATATAATATCCATAATCACAACAAATAAATGAGTTATAATTAGTTCAAAACTAAAAAGATAATTATGCCTCTAAAACACTATTTTCTATTTATAAAACAGTGTTTTTCCGTTCGATTTGATCGCATCTAATAAAATGCCAAGCACTTATATGAATTCCAAGTGAGATTCGATTTTCAATTTGATTGATAAATCGCAATTTTTCAAAATGGTCTCTTATATTGGAAGATAATAATTAGTTACAATTTTTTTGTGCAGTCAAATGTGACCACAATTTTTTTAATCTTAAAGATACTTTTTGTTTAATACGGGAAGCCTCCAAATACATTTTTACAAATGAATTAATATGGAAAAATAGATATACTCTACAAATTCTAAAAAGGACCCCGCACAAACCTTATGGGATTTGGTTAAATTGATCGAAAATGGTTTTATTTTATACTTGAAAGTTCGCTAAGAAAAAGTGTCCATGGGCGCATAGCCTAAAAACCAAAAGATTTTTGACGTGATAACGTCTTATAAATTGATGAATCACCAATCTTATAAATTGATAAAACACCGGCTGCATGCACGAAAAAGTGTAACGTTCCTAGCGTTCCGCCTGACCCTGTGCGTGCTTTTCTCGAAAACGGCTCTAACGATTTGGATGAAATTTACTGAAAAGGGATTTTGGGGGGCAAAAAATCGTTTTAGCTAGGTCTCATCTCTCTAAAAAATCGTTTTCATACAAATTTTATCATTATAAAAATCAATTTTTTGACGTATGAAAATACTTAAATATTGTAAGTAGGTTTTGGAATTTTATATAAACAGTGAAACAATTGTTTTCAAAATATTATGACAATATTATTAATCTTTGAGACTTAAAATAAATACGAAAGAAAGAAAGTTAAAAAAAACAATTATATTATAGGTGGTAAGTAATTTTAATAAATAAAATTAACCTAAATTTGAAGCAAAAGATGCAATATCATAGATTCGAATTATTATATAAATTTAGGTTATGTATTACGGAATACGTTATCACGTAAAACTATCGTCCGTAAACCGACTTTACAGACAACCAATTTTTTGCGACAGATATGTTTTATATTAGATATAGGAATGTCCATTGATTTCAAAAACTCAAAAAAAAATTGGTTGTCTGTAAAGTCGGTTTACGGACGATAGTTTTACGTGATAACGTACTCCGCTCGAATATCATATTTAATAATCACGCACAGGGTCATGCGGAACGTTACACTTTTTCGTGCATGCAGCCGGTGTTTCATCTTTTTATATTGACGCGATTCATCAATTTATAAGACGTTATCACGTCAAAAATCCTAAGCTCTAGAAATGTTTTCGATTGCGCCGAATAAACCATTATTATTTTATACAGGGTGACACCTTCCAGCATTACCCAGTTTTCGACTATTGTTCTATTTCTAAAAAAAATGCACAACAGTTGAACATGGAACGATATCCCTATATCTAAAATTTCACTAAACGTATCTGTAGCTAAAAATCTACTGGTTTTTAGGCTGTGCGCCCATGGACACTTTTTCTTAGTAGCCTTTAAACTAAAATATAAAACCATTTTTGATCAATTTAACCGAGAACCAAATTCCATAAGATTTGCAATTGTTTCTCAGTACATCACTAATTCTCCAAAACCTGTCTTCTCTATGAATTCTCCTCAAGACGGGACTCACATGTGAAAGTCAGAAGTCGAACGTGTCTTAAATAAACACTTTTCCTTGCATAAATAGCTTTATACATTTTTGAAAAATATTCCTCTAATATAATCAAATGCACCGGCCTTAGTTATTTAACACAGTAGGCTGTGGCTAGACACAACATGCCGCAGAAAAACAAAAGAGAGCAGACTGTTGGTTTTTAAGACGCGTCGCAGTAAAATACAAAATTAAGCAGGAAAAATTTTTGAAATAATATTAACGACTATGAAAATCAGTTTTTAGAAGTGGTCTAGATTATTTTGATATAAATATTATACGTCAAATCATATTTTTTTCCGCGCTTTAGTGTAAATTAGTTGTGTTAAAATTCTGACAGTTTGATTGGTAAGTTATCTTGTTTTATTTTTCCGTTCAAATGAAAAATGCATAATTATAACAAATAAATCGGTACCTATACTTTATGTTATGTCTTTTTCCTATGGTTTCTATCGAAAATATATTAATTTTTTTTAAGAAGTTAGGTTATGTTGCGCACGACCCTAGCGCCTCCTGTCCCTTTCCACTCGCTGTTACACGGCCTATGTGCATCGGTAGCATAACATAGGTGGCCTTGACAACACATAAAAGTATGTATTATGCCAAAAAATAAATTATAATTCACTTTGCGATAAAATAAAGAAATATACATACAAGGAAATTTGAATATTAATATTGATAAGAATTCTACAGGATATAACTTCAGACTTAGTGAGTTTTGACTGAATAAACTGACATTACCCCCAACTCAAATAATAAATGTTAGTATCTACTACGGTACTACCTATACTAATAGTAACTGATTTAAAAAATAAGTCAAGACGACTGGTACTTTTTCTAAAACCTACTACTAAAATGCATTAAGGGAGTTCCACTGGTAGAGCGGGGCAAGGGGAAACCCCGTAGTAAAGCATAGTACCAACGTATTGTTGCCAAAGTTAAGAACAAAAATTTGAGCTGTGAAAAGGGGCAAGGGGAAACCCCGTAGTAAAGATAGTACCAACATGTCGTTGCCAAAGTTAAGAACAAGCATTTGAGCTGTAAAAAAGGATTTGTATGACGCAGTCGTTTCCAGAGGAAAGCGAGTGGTAACGTCTCCGCTTGAAATTTCATGATTATACAGTTGGTACTACTGTGTAAGTGTATTCCAGTGTATCAGTTGTTCCGTTCGGATCTATATTCTCATTGTTAAGATCGTAATTATGTTTCGTAAAATAATTGATTGAAAAAAATTAGTTGTGTAATAAATATTTCTGTTTTTATGTACATTTTAGTAACTATGTAACATCGATAACATAAAACATTCAATATATGCCACATTTCGCCCAAATTAGTGGCTTGTTCGTAACTTTGAGATATCGAACTTATCGCATTACATCTTTTTACCGAAGTTCCGAATTGGGTTCGCATTTTGCACGAGCACGAGCTTTTAATGTTTACAAAGTTTTACCAAAATCTCATCTATACGACTCGTACAATCCACGGAACAATAAGAAATTTCGGCGTTTCCCATAAAACCCCATATAAATACAAATTCTAATTTCTCCGTAACTAAGCTTGGAATATTCACAATATTTAAATGACCTGTTTTTTATAATATCACTGTACTCCGATTATTTTGATGTGTGGAGGGAACTCCCTTAAAAAAGGTTCATTTCTATCTAAAATCTAAGATATGCTACTTCGACAAAATTAAAACACAATTTTCATTTCCCTAAAAACTCCTGTTCAATTTCTTTTTTTTTAAATCTTGAAATTTGACAAGTAAGGCACATTAATCATCAATCGTAACAAGGGGCGATAAACATTTTTTATGACCCTTTAAATAAAAAAGCAACTTAACAAAACACAACTGTAGATACCAAAACAAAACAGAAAATTCCCGCATCATCACGTAAATTCTGCTAACTATTCATTCTATTTTTTTCAAAAACAAAAATGTATCAAACTGTAGCAAAATTTACAATAGGTATGTTCCGAAATATAACCCAATATACTGGCCAGTGCTAATGACGTCATGAATCAGACGCCATAATTGTACTGGTATGCCGCCATATTGTACTGGTGAGACAGATGTGACGTATAGCATAAATATTTAACCAGACGTATGTTCATCAGACTTTGTAGAATTTTATTATTTGCAATAATGTCTGATCAACAAAGTAAACAATTACTTTTGGTGGACGAGGGAAATAATAATACGTCAACGCGCTGGCCAGTATATTTCGGAACAAGTATGGCGTCGATTCATGACGTCATTAGCACTGACCAATATACTAGGTTATATTTCGGTACATACCCAATATGAAGCGCAGGACACTCTGATTTGTAAAGAAAACAATTTCAAAAGAACAATGGCACAAACATTTGGGGCTCATAAAGCCACTTACAACAGGCAATCCTCGATCTTTGGCGTGTCGTTTTAGCCAAAAGTCTCATCAGAATTTTGCGGTACTCAATGTTTATATTAGTGTTGGGCGATTATGAATGATATAATCGAAATATTTCGATTATGGCAACCGAGATATCATTCGCTTGAATAGATTATGAAATATGAAATGAAATAAATAAAACAATAAGTTAAAAAAGATTTTCACTTTAATTATAAACATATGTCATATTTTTATAATTAAAGTGAAAATCTTTTTTAACTTATTGTTTTTTTTATTTTATTTTATAATGGATTTTCATCAAGTAAAGGCAGAAACTATTAGATTTAAATATGAAATGAATATTAAATCCCGACACAGTACTATTGCTATGTCCACTGTCGATATTAATGTTATATATCGATATACCTATCATTCGGTTTCTGCATCTACATGCACTGGGATGGGAAGTCTTTGCTAGCACTGGAGAGTGGGGGTGTTTCGATTGTACATACTTTGCAGTTTGTTGTACTTAGTGTTAACTTAATCGATCATTCGATTAAGGCAACCGAGATATCATTCGCTTGAATCGATTATGAAATATGAAATGAATATTAACCCTAATCTGCCATAAAATCGAGGAATGCCTGTTAACACAAAATCCATACTAAAAACACCTGTTTCCAAACGTATATTTTGTTTTATAAATTTCACAATATATTAAAAATTAAGTTTATGATATAAATATAGACGAGTCCTGTCACTTCCCCTGGGAACACAGGTCTGAAATTACATTACGCCATTAAATTAAAACAATTTTGGACTTATTTAAAATTAAGTCACAGAACATTATGCATTTCAAATTAAAATCGGCACTTCTTTTGGCTAAAACTAAACGAATACTGTTGGATTTCTTATATTTCTTTCGACATTCTTTAAGCCCAACTAAAACATAAGTATTACTGCCGGATCACAAATAGCAAACAAAACTATGTAACTAAATCACACTATTAAAAAAAAAAAAAAACTACGAAAATGCATGGAGCGATACGTTTAATAAATTAATGAAGCATTTTCTGTTTTTACATATTAAATCCATCAGCAGCTGACTTTTCCGCGCCCAAAAATTTATCGACTTCCTTGTGTGTTTTCTTGACCGCACCCGTCGATGCCGTTTTCTCAGTCTCCAAAAGATTACCGGCCCCGCTAGGCTTCGTTTTTCTTATAGCACCAGTATTAAAATCACCATTAGATACATTCCCATTCTCACTTTTGTCAATGTCTCTCACATTTTCCGGAGCGGTTTCATTACCGTTTGGAGTAAGCGCGTTGTTCTGAGTCGTTGACGCATTGTACGATAAATTCACATTATCCACGCTACTTGCCCCATGACTCGGAGAATTATTGAAACTACGATAGAAAGATGTTTCTTGGCTTGTGTTTGAATCGGCCGTTCCGTCGGACATGCTGCTACGATCAAACGAGGTATTGGGACTGTTCGAAACAGAATCGTCGTGAGATTTGGTCGATGTCGAAAGCCTGGCGTTGACGGTCTGTGTTTTTTTCGGTGTCGACGACGACGCAGAATTGTCGACACTCGCACCTTCACTCGCGGCTCTTTCAGAGCGAGGCTTGACTGCGGCGTCGGGGCTCGTTCTGTAAACGGCATGGCCGCTCTTAACCAATTCGTCGGCAACATTTATGTCTCGATTCTCCGAGTTGTCGTATAAATCGACACCGGGAACGGGAGATCCCGCCCTTCGACTCCTGCCTCTCCGCTCTTCTTCGCTCCGATTCCGGAAACAAACTACTTTCGTCCACAGTTTTTTCCACTGGGCGACTCGGGTCAGCGTTTCGAATTGATCGGTCGCTTTATCGGTCCAAGTACCGTTTACCGGTTCGACTTTAGCGAGAAAGCATTCTATGGCTTGGAAACGCAGATGTAAGAAATCGGTACTCAGTTCGTAGACTTCGTCCTTCTTAACGAACTCGCTGTCTCCGTAATCGAGGAAATATAATTCTACGACTTGATCTTGCGGGTCTTCAGCTTTTATGTCGACTATTTCGGCGCGATACCACTTATTATCGTAATTAAACACCGCGGCCACAATTTCACCGACGGAAATTTTAGTTAAGCGATGAAGTGACGCGTTTTCTTCTTTGCTGTAATATTCAGTCATTTTTTCGACTAGCTGGTCCAGTTGAGTCGCCTATAAATAATAAATAGCAATTATTAAAACCATAAAAGGTGCGAGTTTTATTTATTTACTAGTTAAAACTAGTGATGTGCCGGATCGTTAAAAATGCATATCCGCGGATACGAATCTGAATACGGATAATTGGTTTCAAGATCCGCGGATACGGATCTTAACTTTCTTAGAGTACGCGGCGGTAAATATTGCACCTTTGAAAAGAGACTATCTGTTATGGGAAAAAGTTATTGACCTCTTTAAGAGTTAACTCTCATAACAGATTGTCTCTTTCCAAAGATCGATGTGCAATATCTCATTATAAAGATAGTTTTTTAGTACCTTTGAGTTATGTACTATTGGTATGGTACTCACTATGATAAATGTTTGCAATATAAAGGTGCCAAATACGATTTTAAAAAAATAAAAAATAATCTGAATGGAATTTAACAGTTTTTCATTATTACCTAATCACCTACATATATAAAATTTCATCTATGAATTGAAAATTAATAAGGTAAAAGATCCGCCAAAAAACTAACGAATCTGTCTTCTCCCTCGGATATCCGCGGATACGGATATCCGGCACATCACTAGTTAAAACACAAGATCTCTGAAACTAACCTTAGGTCCAACAATCTGAACCCAAAACTTGCTAGGATCTTCTATAGCAGACACGTACACTTCTATCTGATCATCAATCTGCCCGTCGGAATTCAATTTCTCTTTGTGTAAAGGCATTTCTGTGCTACCGGCAGCATCTCCGGCAGCCCCGACGTCCATAAGATTCGATTTCGGTTTACCGCGGGGTGCTCGCTGAGACAGATTTTTACGTAATTCTTCATCTTCATGAACTTTAGCTTCTATCAATGATCTGGCAACAGCTATTTGTTCCGGAGTACCTGATTTTATTAAAAATAAACTCAATTACACTAATGTCTAGAATCTATAAATAGTGTAAACTATATATAGCGACACTCAAGGGACTGTGCACTTTGTGGCGTTATTGAGAGTTGTTGTTAAACAGAGAGAAGAAATAATCCATTAATATTTTTTTACTATATGTATTTACTCATCAACTATCACAAATTATAACGCTTATCTTCTTTTACTCGCCATGTTCACAGCTTGCAAGTTTGTGGGCAACTAAGAATATGATAACTTATCGATAAGCAGCTGAGCTAAACATATGAAAAATAATCTCAACGAACAAAAGAACGAATTTCTTAGAATATTGGGTACGCATGATGCCGACAACAAAGCAACAAAATAACAAACAAGTACTTTTTATTGCTTAATGATGACGTATTGTTGTCGTTATTTAGAGTGTATCATTGTATGAGCAACAAGGTAAATCGACTAGAGTTAAGTAATTTCGACGTTTTAAGGAGTTTGTATACATAAAAATCAATTGCCACACTTGAAAACGGCTCTACCGATTTGGCTGATTTTTTTTGCTGTGTTCGTAATTATTAAGACAAGGTTTGTATTAAAGAACATTTTTGGAAAATCCACTGGAAAAGTCGGAAATTTAGATGGTATTTTTATATAAAAATTTCAAAGAAAAAAATGTGACGATCAGTTTGATAGTTCTGCTGTGTAGATTGGAAGGTCAATATAATATTTCCAGAGAGAGAGACTATCTATACTAATATTATTAATATATAAAGCTGAAGAGTTTGTTTGTTTGTTTGAACGCGCTAATCTCAGAAACTACTATTTCAAATTGAAAAATTTTTTTTTTGTTGGATAGCCCATTTATCGAAGAAAGCTATAGGCTATATAATATTACGCTACGACCATTAGGAGCGGAGCTTTAATGAAAAATGTTGCAAAATGTATCTCAAAAATAAGCTTTTATTCATGTGAAATGCACTAACTTGATATACTCATATTAGCGTTGTGAAAACACAACCTCAGGTAGCTCAATTGGTAGAGCATATGACTATCAATATCAGGGTCGTGGGTTCGAGACCCATTTTGGGCGAATATGTTTTTATTTTCTACATTGCTTTCTTCTAAGGATTACATTTAAATTTATTTAATTAATTAAAAAAAAATTATTAGTTAAGGAAAGTGTTTAAATACTGATTTTTATCAACAAAAACTTTTGAACGGTAACTCCGATCATCATGAAATTTGGACACAACATTCATCTCGGTAAACTAAGATGAATGTGTGTACTCATGTTCCTCCCTTCCCCATCTGTTCTTTTACACCCGGGTGAAATCGGACAGGACCGCTAGTGTATTAATAAATCTTAGTTTTGCACCCGGGTGAAACCGGGACGGACGTCTAGTTCATAATAAAAAATTAATACAAAACAATGAGTACCTTTAATGGTAATTCTTCTTTGTTGAGCAGATTCTTTTCCCTGTTTAGAATCTTCCACTTTAATGTTTGCATTCGAATTCCGCGAAATGATCGTAATATTTTCCCCGCAGCGACCGATAATTCTTCCCACAGCGCTTGCCGGAACCCACATTTCTCCCGTTTCCATCGGCGGTACGCTTGCAATTAGATTTTCTATTTCTATTTCGGCGCTTCGGACCGAATCCGGATTGCCTTTGACGATACAAGTTCTGATCTTTTCGTCTGTGACGTCGTCATCGAAATTAATTGTCGCTCCGGTTTTATCCTGCAATTCTTTTAACTTCAGGCCTCCTCTACCAATCACCGTTGGAACTAATACTTTAGGTATATGAATTTCTTTTTCCTGGTAATTTGCTGAGCTGACATTCGAGAAGTCGTCTTCGTGTTTGAAGAGCAAATACACCAAATAGCCACCTAAGCCCGCAAGTGAAAGGCTTAAGGCGATTGGAATCAAAAGAGGTCGAACGTTCGATGGCATTTTGATTTGCTACTTAAGCACAGATCCTGAAATGTTATAATTAAAATATAATATCTTTTGGCATGCCTATCTTTTCACGCCATTATCGTTAGTCGAACAATGTCTAAAATCTAATCCTAATATTCTGTATCGGGAGACCATTTACTAGAAAATGCACGGTATATCCTCCTTCAATTAACAAAATATTCTTTGGTTTGTGAGTACAAACATTTCCTGATTATTATAAGAAACTAAACAAACATGAGGTATTGTTAACAATTAATAAAGTAAGTACTATTTTATAGTTACGACCTGCAAATGTTCAAAATTTGCGTAAAAAATTATCTCAAAAATTTACTGATCTTTATGAAACAATTAACAAAATTTAAAATCTTAACTTTCACCAATGTAGTAAAAGTTCCTTTTTTATTATTACACTGTGGAAAATGTGTTACACGCAAAAGATTGAAGATAAAAACAAATTTAAAATGAACTACACAAGTTTCACCGTCTAACTTATGAAAAATTCGAGCCTATAAGTATGTTTAAAATATGATTTAAAAGTTATTTCCAGATATGACATAAGAATTTTTCGGTACAATACGCCCATAAGTCTTGCGTAACCTACAGGAGAGAAAAGAAGAAAAGTGTCAAGTTTCTTAAAAATACATTTCATCTGCTAGGTTAGTGTAGAATGTTTATGAATTATTATAATTACTGTAATTAAGTATTAAGTAATAAACTTACCGCATTTTAATAAGCACGTGAAAATTGTACACAATTTGCCGATATGGAATGGTTGTCAGTTCACGTAAATCTAATACATATTCCTATTCTATCTTAACGTGTGCAACTATTTATACACTTTCTCTTTTTATTATAAAATATCTAGCGCTTACTTAATCGTAACTGGCTATCTATTGAGTGAATTAAGAACTATTAATAGAATAAAATTTGAAAAGTGAATTTATTTTCGGTAAGTAAACTTTTAACAAATGAATAACGCCTGATTTTTCTATAGTGTGAAAAAAGCTTTAATTCAAAACGTCAAAATGTAAAATTGTGAAAAATGTACTAAAAGTGTCATAACTTTGTTTTCTAAATATCTTCTGCAAGACAGCTATCTGGAGTTAATGAGGAAATCGACCATTAGTAAGTTATAAATAACTTTTAATCTTGTAAAATTATATACGTTCAAGAAGGTTATGGATGACAAGCATTTGAAATATGAAATAATTAAAATTTCTTTTTTATTTCCGTGGTGATTTATAACTTTTTATTTAATAAATAAATCACTTGCAAGCAAAATGTTTGCGCTTTGGTATTATATTATTTAAGCCAGTTTGAAAATAGCACATTTCCCAATAACAATGTAAGTGACTATAGTATAATTGTCAAAAATTTCAATCATTGAAAAGCGCTGATTTTTTCACAGAATCAAAATGTCGATGGTCGCGACAAAAATGAAAACAAATTGTGCAGTTGAAAGAATGCCTGAGGAAGACTGGAACAGGGCCCGACTGCGTACTTTTCCTTACGTTCACAATGTTAGCGTTATCCTGGCAAATACACCCCCAGTTACCCTGCGACGTGACACCTTACTTGATTATTGGATCGAACCCGAAAAACGGCACTTTTGCGGCTTAATCACTAAATCATTGCTTGATGAATATTTCTAACTAAATTATACAAACTTAATAACGAATCCTTTTTTTTTAACAAAATAAAATCAGTTTCTTACTTTTCTTCACATTTTAATAAATAATTTACTATATGGATCATTGTCTATCTACTCAATGTGCGGTGAGCGAAAGCAACAAAGCGTATCGAAAGTATATCTGCGTCTCTTTCTTCGATGTAATTCCCTGATTTCTCCGATGATACGATTGGTTGATGTACTTGCATTCAATCTGAATAAAGCATCTCTGTTTCAAAAACTTTTTTTTCTATGACGTTAACATGGGCGTACCCAGCTTTTGGTCCAGAAGGGAGCAAATTATAAATTTCTTAAGCTTGTTTTGCCCTCCTGGATACGCCAGTGCTTACGGAGTAAAAAAAGACAGAAGTATATGTTTGCACCCAGATGGTTCGATTGCGATTTTATTCCTATGCTCAGTATAGAATAAAAGTATTATATGCTTTTCTTTCAAATAAGTTGCTTTTTGCAGTTTGTTTTTATTGAATATTAGGGAGCTAGTGACGATTTTACTTATGTATTTCCTCAAACCTGAGGAACGTAAAAACCGCAGTCTGGCAGCTGAGACCGCGGACAATGCGTGGGTGGATCCGGTCAAAGATGTCAAACTGGAGGTCAGGTGTCACTTAAAATATTTTATCATGTTTGAAATTTCATGAGCGATAAGTTCAGGTGCCCTTGAGCACAAAAACTCGTCTGACATTTCGTACCCGGGACGACCCCTGTCTGGCAAAAGGTTGAAACTCGTAGCTCCCTCAAAATATTTCATCAAGGCTGATTTTTTCAAATCTGGCAATAGCAACAGTTCGGTATTTCTATAGTTTCATGCCTGTACTAGATTTGGAAAAATCAACCTTGAGGAAATATTTGGAGGAAGCTACAAATCCACAGTTCGTGTAAAATAAATGGTACTTCCGTTGTTGACTTGTATTTTCTGTGGTGATAAACAACATTATTGGTGAACGAATCAGCGGAAACCATTATTTTATTTTGTTCAACGGAACGAGTTCGAATAAATATTAATGTTATTGTTGGAAAACTTTCTCGTCATGCAAATGTGAAATGTGTTTTGTGTTTACTAACACTTAACTTGGTAGATGACGACATTGAACGAAGGTCGAGAAAATAAAGTGTTGTTAATATAATGTCTGAATCCTAAACGAACCGGGAAGTCCTACACTTCGTTTGGCACCATTCGTTATTATCTTTATTATAAACAAACGAATTTATTTTCAAATCAAATACCGGTTCGTTGTTAACATTGGTTAAAAAGGAAAACAATATACAGTCGAACCTGGATGAGCAAGAGTTCAAGAGATCGCGATCTCTTTTTCTCTTATGGAGTTTTTTCACTAACCCGAGTTTCTAGCTTATAGAGGTACAGGAGTGGCCTTTCTCACTTATAGAGGTCTATAAAAATCATATATCTATTAATTAACTATATAAATCATTGTCTATCTACTCAATGTGCGGTGAGTGAACGCAACAAAGCGTATCGAAAATATATCTGCGTCTCTTTCTTCGATGTAATTCCCTGATTTCTCCGATGATAGGATTGGTTGATGTACTTGCATTCAATCTGAATTAAGTATCTCTGTTTCAAAAACTCTGTCTTTTTCTATGACGTTAACATGGGCGTACCCAGCTTTTGGTCCCGGAGGGGGCAAATAAAAAAATTCTTAAGCCGGTTCCCCCGTGCTTGTTTTGCTCTCCTGGATACGCCAGTCCTTACGGCGTAAAAAAAGACAGAAGTATATGTTTGCACCCTAATAGTTCGATTGCGATTTTATTCCTATGCTCAGTATAGAATAAAAGTATATGATTACGTTGCACAATGCAATAGGTCATATGCATGAGACTCCAAATTGGTTTAAATTTTTATTTCGAAGTATATTTTAGTTCCTGATCATATCGTAATGGTTATTTTATTAATTTAATCATTGAAAAAAATGCAAATAATAAAAACGAAATGTAGAAATTACGCGCTATTTTCGAATTTTCAAAACGCAGCGTGACATCAGAGTATATATCAACAACAGTTTCCATGACGACTGTGTCGTCTCACAGTAAAATTATGTCAGTATTTAGAGAAAACAACAAATAAACTTCATTTAAAACATTGACAATTTGACATTAAGGTTGGCATGAAACATATATCATGATTCATGACGTCACATAAGTCCGCCAACATGGCCGATTGTTTAAACTGTCTATTTTTGAATGTGAAATTTAATATTTTTTTTTCTTATGATAAAACTACATTTTTAAATGATTATCAATTTTTCCCATATTATGGTTGACTAAATAATTTATTAAAAATATAAAAAAATACATGCATATTATGACCTATTAGCAAAAGCGACATATAAACAGTTTTGTCTTGTGACCACAGACCGCAATTTATGTAATCTTGGCGCCGTGTCCTCTGCAACGCCACGATGTCTAGATGACCCGTCTACGGCACGTGCCCTACCGAGTGGGGGAACTACAAGAGGGATGAGGACACCAGCCACATCGCGCAGCTGTGCGTTCTTGCGCAGTACGAAACAACTCTTCAATCTTCACCCGTTTCGTTCGAAATGACCAGCTCAAAACGATAAGGTAAGATTTTATAATATACGTAGCTGGAAATATTATTTTTTACACTGTTTTTTTAATAAGTACTTATATAAATACGTATTAAAATGTTATTTTTTATCATTGCAATAATACCTAGAAATACGTACAATTTTAAGTTTTTTTTGACGTGATAACGTCTTATAAATTGATGAAACACCAGCTGCACGCACGAAAAAGTGTAACGTTCCGCCTGACCCTGTGTGTGCAAGCGAGAGCGCAGTAATGTATTATTAAATATGATATTCGAGCGGAATACGTTATCACGTAAAACTATCGTCCGTAAACCGACTTTACAGACAACCAATTTTTTGTTTGGTCTTATTTACTGATGAAATCAGCTGTTTTTGATGTGAAACATCTAATGGCGCGTTTGGTTGGGAGTAAAACCGTGTAATTGACGCGACACTTTTATTGGACGACGTTACGTTTGTATGTGCTTTGGATTAAACATGGCTTTAGTTGAAGGCGACATCTAAGTAGCAGGGCGACATTTAGTTATAGCTTTTGTTAAAGGCGACAACTAAATGACAGGGCAAAATTTTGTTACGGGATGATATTTAGTTACTAGAATTTCGGGCCGGGCCCACCTGCCCCCCCCTTCTTACTACGCTAATTTATTTACCTCTTTTCACTCTCTTAAGAGGTTGTTTTTAAAAAAGCGCGAAAAACGTGTTTATTTATTTTTTAACAGCATTTTCGAATTTTTTTTTTTTGACGTGATAACGTCTTATAAATTGATGAATCACCAATCTTATAAATTGATAAAACACCGGCTGCATGCACGAAAAAGTGTAACGTTCCTAACGTTCGTAACGCGTAACGTTCCGCCTGACCCTGTGCGTGCTTTTTGCTAATTTCTCGCTCAATTTAAATCAGATCGGTTTGAAACCAGTCTTAAACGAAAGAGAAGAACATTTTACATAGATTTCGTATAACAGAATTTGCCTAAACAGTTTTTTTATACAAATTTATATAGAAAAATAGCTGTATAAATGCAATGTTGTCTAATGCATGGCGCGACGCGGTCGGTCGTCTTTGTTTGCCGTACATGGAAATTAGAAGATAACGTATGTCTTGTCTTAACATGAAAACGGCTGCATTTCTAATGTTTAATTCAATTTTTTGACATTAGTATTTTGTGAAATGCAACGCCTTCTAAGTTAAGTATTGGAATAACTAATTATTATTAGAACATAATACTTTGACAGTTGCAAACGTCACTTTTGACATTTCTTATCATTCCGACACCAAGGATAAGCGGATTGAAACCAAATTTTGGGAGGTTTAGGTTATGTATTACGGAATACGTTATCACGTAAAACTATCGTCCGTAAACCGACTTTACAGACAACCAATTTTTTTTTTTTATTTAAATTACGTGCTCAGCAACTTTGGCTATATGCACGAAAAGTTGTTGAAATACAACCACTCATATACATAGGTAAGTACCTACTAAAATATAAATATGGAAATAAAAAGGTAAGTAATAATAATAGTTTGCATAATATTGATAAATAGGGTATTAAGTAATCATTTTCGAATTGATACATCTATATTTTTAATGATTTCTCAATGTAAACTTTGAACCCCCGTTACACCCTTTAAGGGGTTGAATTTTGAAATATTCGTTCCTAGCGGATGTCTATACGTCATAATAACTATCTGCGTGCCAAATTTCAGCCCAATCCGTCCAGTGGTTTGAGCTGTGCGTTGATAGATCAGTCAGTCATATCGGCAACACTCGGCATTTACCGTAAACAATTCACCGTAACGTAAAATAAAGCAAAACGGAATGCTAAAAATTTTAAATAAAAATATTATTTTGAAACGGAGGCGTTTGCAATTTCGTCAGTACTATTCCACGACAAAAAATATCTTTGCAAAATAAATAAATTCGTTCGTTTTCACAAATCAATTCGAATCACTGCCGTTCGTGGCACGCATTGACTCAATAATCCAAGTTGATAAAAGAGCATCAGCTGGGTCTCAACAAAACAGTTGAATATCGTTGTTTGGTGTATGTAGACTATGCACGCAATTGTTTTGTGAACTCGGTTTTAAACATTTTTCTACTGCATTGTAAATGACAGAATCATTGAGTTTGAAAATTTTGTGTTGTGATTTATTTTTGTTGAAAAATATTTGTGTGAACAATTTCAACAGTTGTTATTTTGATCAGTTTCAATAATTTTTGAAATTATACAAACTGTACCAAGACTTTGTAAATTAAGGTGAGAAATATATCTATTTTAATAATAATTGATTAACACACTTCAACCTTCTTAATTTAATAATTATATGCTTAGATTATAACCTTCTGAATAAACAGCTAAAGGTCTTGAAGCGTGACATTTGAAAAATTGAAATTGCAAATGCAAATTGTAGTATTTAACGTTTGCACCCGACAGCTGACTTTATCAACACGTGTAAATAACAATAACAATTCGACTTTAGATTAGCTCTTGGTAACTGTAAATTTTCTGTGAGAGTTTTCTTTTCAAATCTTTGATTAACGTCTGAATAGAACTCTTCAAATAAATAAAATTGTCGACCAATTTTTCTCAGACTATATTATATTGACAATAAAATATTTTTAACAAAAAAATTGAACCGACTTCAAAATATGCACTAAAAAGTAAAAAATAATAATTATTGTTATTTTTGGAGTCGGTGTCACATCGGAATTCGAAAGTAGCAATTTAAATCTTACATGTCTCTAGTTCTCGGAATAGATTTCACCGACTTCAAAAATAACAATAATTATTATTTTTTACTTTTTAGTGCATATTTTGAAGTCGGTTCAATTTTTTTGTTAAAAATATTTTATTTTTCTCTTTTTAGTGTTAGATAAAGTATTGCAATATGGGTAGGCCAAGTATGCGTGCCTTTGAAAATTGAGAGTTTCCCTCGATTTTTCCGGATTCCACCATCAGATCCTGAGTTGGTTCCGATGGTTAAATTAATAAAAAATAATATAAATCAATATAACAAAAGATGACGTTTCGATCCGGATTTGGATCTTCTTCAGAAATATCTAAAAAAATATAAAAATTAATTAATATTTCAGTTGCGGAAAAAAATTTGATGATAAGTTTGCTCCAAAAATTTCAATCAATTTATAGGCATTATAAATATTTGTCTGGAAACTTTTGAAAGTCTGAATTTTTTGAAAACAAATTCCAGTAAAAAAGTGGACATTACTTATGTTGTTAATTTTCTCAGTTAAGCAAAATATATTTAAAAATTTATCGCACAATCTCAGTTTCATATCTATCTATCTTCTATCTATAATTTAGGGCGTTTTTTTAATTTATTATTTTTCGGTCCCATTGGCTAATGTTGTTTAATTAGGTAACTAGATTTTAAATGCCGACTTTTAAAATTAAGTTTGTTATTCTGACATGTTAATTTAATAATTTCAAACGAATATTACTTAACAGGGGTGGCAGTAAAAAAAATGTCCTACAAAACTAGCTTATTTTTTAAAGATCTTTTCAACAATACCACTTTCGACCTATCGTGCCATTTAACATTCCGGAGCAAACTAACAGGAAAGCCGACCTTTCAGGGGGGAAAAAAGATCGCCATTCGATTCTTCATTAGGGCTTTTATAATACAGATTTTTGACACAACTCTCTATGACTAACCGTTTTCGAAAAAAATTGGTTGTCTGTAAAGTCGGTTTACGGACGATAGTTTTACGTGATAACGTATTCCGTAATACATAACCTAAACCTCCCAAAATTTGGTTTCAATCCGCTTATCCTTGGTGTCGGAATGATAAGAAATGTCAAAAGTGACGTTTGCAACTGTCAAAGTATTATGTTCTAATAATAATTAGTTATTCCAATACTTAACTTAGAAGGCGTTGCATTTCACAAAATACTAATGTCAAAAAATTGAATCAAACATTAGAAATGCAGCCGTTTTCATGTTGCATTTATACAGCTATTTTTCTATATAAATTTGTATAAAAAAACTGTTTAGGCAAATTCTGTTATACGAAATCTATGTAAAATGTTCTCCTCTTTCGTTTAAGACTGGTTTCAAACCGATCTGATTTAAATTGAGCGAGAAATTAGCAAAAAGCACGCACAGGGTCAGGCGGAACGTTACGCGTTACGAACGTTACACTTTTTCGTGCATGCAGCCGGTGTTTTATCAATTTATAAGATTGGTGATTCATCAATTTATAAGACGTTATCACGTCAAAAAACGACCGATACGGGTGGTCTGACTCATTCTGTATATGGATGATTTTTCCCTCCTCCATTAGTTAGCGAACGATTGAAATTTAAAATTTCAAACCTGTTTTGTGCACTTTTTTGACCTATTGATAACTTCGTTTGTAATTCGATAGTGCTGATAAAAATCTATTATAAATAATTTTATATGAATAAATAAATTATTTCGTACTGTGGAAGTTGGACTGTGAGCATCATCATGATTTGTTAATGTTCAATTTCACATTCGACAATGAAATTTTTACCCATGTAGGTATCACATTTATCAAACGGATACCTATTTATGTGTTCTGAAACCGTAAATAAACTATCTGTTATTTCGATAATAGATATATCACTTTCGATATAAGTTATTTAAAGCTGTGCTATCCCAAGGACAACAATCAGTTGAAAATCAAAGCCGTTTGAAGAAATAAAACGAATTTTTAAATTTTGAAGTTAATTTGACCCTTGTTAAGCGCGTCGTATGTGGTAATAATCCGTAGTTAATAATTTTATATGGAAATTTTGTATCCAAGGTTCAATTTTTATACTGGACTACCTATAACAATGAAGAGATAAAAACATTCCTAATATACCTAGACAATTTTGCCGTTGAATCTCAAAGCTGATATTTTATCTTACTTTGGACAGAAAGAGAGAGAGAGAAAGAAAGAAGGTTGCACTATTCAAAAAGGTGCTTGGCAGACTACAATATTATCGAATGGAACTTTATTATTCCGACAAAACTTTTCCATATTTGCATAAAACAGTTCATTGGCTTTAACCATCAAAAACAAATAATATACAAATTATTTTTTATATTGTCTACTATAAGCTTTCTGGAACCTATATATTTTAAGTCTAACATCCACATAAATAATAATGTTCATTTGTTCAAAATTTTCCGAAAATTCGTCACCAATTTTGTGAATGAAAATCGCTCCTGGGTCTATTGGTATTTTTAATCCGAGTGTGTAGGCTTTCACGGCCGGTGTTGATTCAAATCTTCTTGGTTTCCGGGCTTGTATGCCGTGGTCCATTGGTATTTCTACCTGACGTTTCGTCTACAACTGCGGTCAGCGTTGACAGACGTCCCGATTTTTAAATCAAAATTAAATGTTCCGCGCGGGACAGACTCAGTCCCGCTTTTCGGCTTTTTGTTATCTATATTGTCACGTAAACGTAATTTTAATTCAAATAAAAAGATAAATATTTGAAAACTTCTGATTATATACGTTTTTTTATTATGTCCCGCTTTCGACGAAAGAATCCCGCTGTTTTCACTCAAAGAGTTCCAAAATCCCGATTTGGCAAAAAAAAAACTGGCAACACTGACTGCGGTAGACATTATCAAAGGCGACGTGGTAGCGGGCGAAGTGTCCTTCTAGGCTGCTCACAGGTAAATGTGTCGACTTCCGTCTTTTATGGTCAACGTGCTCGTGTTCTCTACTCGGTCGTAGTATGCTCTTCTGTGATTGGTCGTTCGATTCAGTGGGTTGGTATTGCACAGTGCTGGTTTTACTTAGATTCAAACCTTCATCTTTGCGGTTAAAAAGGATTTTTAATTACGGCATACAAACCCGGAAACCAAGAAGATTTGGTATTTTTAATGTTTTCGTCGCTCTTTAACAGTTTTCGATCACCTGTAGATATCAATAGTTTTAATATTACATATTATATTAGTTTTTGTCAAGCTTCTCTCTTAAATATTAGGCGTGACCGCGTAGTAGATAAATTATTATCAAAACTTGTTCAAAATAAGGTCAAAATTCATTGTTTGACGCAAACACTATATTTGGAAATCCAATTATACATTCCGAAAACAAATTTATCTACGACAAAATAATATGTCATTTGCGGAAAGTCACCATACTTCTGAAAACAAAAAAAAAAATAGTAACTGGCATCTTTCCAAAATATAAACGATCAATGAACATTGGCCATGACCTCCAAGACGGGCGTTAAAGCTCTCAAAGTATTAATTCAACGGTTTTTTTTTAATTTATGTGTTACTAGTGGCCCGTCTCTGTTTTACCCGAGTGCGATAGATATAATGTGTTTCGTTTGCGGCCCGGCGTCTGAGCAAATGCTATACCAGATTTGCTTCTGAACTAATAGCTTTGAGCGAATTCTATCAGATGTCGCTACTTGGTACTAAACAGTTCTTCAGCCAGGTCTTCGATTTTGTGTTCAGACATTACAAAAGAAGTGTTACACAAATTTTCACGCTACCTCAAATATCTACCCAAAAATATTTGATAGATCTCCTACTATAAAAAATAATAATTTAATAAAAATCAGAGGAATAGGATCAGGAAATCAGTCAAAACTTTATGCTTACTCGCGACGTTTCGGCTTTAATTAAGCCTTCCTCAGCCGTTCTGAAAACACATGTATTTTCAGAACGCCTGAGGAATTGGCTTAATAAAAGCCGAAACGTCGCGAGTAAGCATGAAATTTTGACTGAATTCCTGATCCTATTTCTGATTTTTATTAAATTATTTACATCATCAAGGATCTTAAATAGTATCACAAATAAAAAATAATTTCAAAAACTAAAACCCGACTACTGGAAAGTATGACACAAGAAAATATTCTCATCTGAGGATAGCCGTGGTCATATGCCACCTACCCTAAAAAACATTACGGGAGCATAAGCTCTACAGGGCAAAGTGCATCACGCTATACACCTATAAAGGGACCTCATATTATATATGAGATGGCATACGACCACGGCTATCCTCATATGAGAATATTTTCTTGTTTCATACTTTTCAGTAGTCGGGTTTTATTTATTTATTTTATTTATTGATATAACACTCAACAGGACAAGTCCCAATTATAGAGTGCAAAAATTGTACACACAAAAGATAGATAAGTTATACAATAATAATAGTTTCAATTTGCTCCCATCTGGAACCAAAATTCGAAAATAAATGTAGCCTATGTTATCCGGGCCATAATAACGAATCGATTGACACCTTATTTATCAAAATCGGATAGTTTAGGCACTACGGTGGAACTAAATACAAACATACATAGACTGCTAAACTTATAACCCTTCCTTTTCGGCTGCGCCGCAATCGGGTAATAAAAAAATATTGTTACAAGATATTGTTGTAAGTATATGCAAATTTGTCAGGCGATATTGCTAACACTTCAAGAAACAGATAACATATTTATTTATAGAAAATATAAAATGTACTTAAAACGTAAATATTATGAAGAGTGTGGATAGATTAACTTCAGTCTAATTTCGTCTTAAAACTTTTCCTATAGTCTTGTTCTTATCAAGATATCTGAATTGAGTGATAAAAGTGGACAACGGTACGTTAGTTAGGAACTTATTTCAACAAGCAATTTTTTTACCCATAGAAATGTTTAAAAACCTCTTCATCTTCCATTCGTCCTGTAGTTTAGTGATGATAGTCCACATGACTTTTTATTGGGATCTGGCTTCGTACGCTCCGCTCACTAAAAAGAGTCGCTCAGAGCAAGTCGTTCAAAGGAGCGACACTAGACAGTACGCACTACACAAGAGTGCAGAGGTGTGAACTGTCATCATGCATGCTCAGGAGTCACGAAGCGTTGCACAGCACAATACACACACTCAGCTCTGAGCTCATTTATGATTCTGATCTTATATTATTTGCATTTCGGATAAACTATAAAGTATAATAAAAGCTTAACAATAATAATGTTTATTATGTTACAATATTATACCTGTCAATGTGAATGGTTTAAGTCACTGTAAGCTTAGTACTATTGCACTTACAGTGTCTCATTCAACATTAAATGACTCAGCAAAGATAACTCCGTACGTGCAAAATTCACTAGTGCCTCTGTGGCCTGCGCTGTGCGCGCTCTGTAAATGTGCGAATGCAACAGGACAGAACAGCTCAGCACAGAGCAATGGCGCTCGGAGTGGGTCATTCACAAAATAAAAGAGCGACTCGCTCCGCTCCGAGAATGGAGTCGTTCATTATGAACGACTCGCTCAGGAGCGACACATCACTACTTTATAGTTATTTGCGATTGAAATCCGAAGAAACTTCGATCGGCTATCACTGTACGTAACGAGCGAATAGACGTGTTCACGTCAAAACTCAATGTATTGTTAAAATCTAATCAAATATTTATTTAAAATACAGCCCTGCATTCCGTTTTTCTATCACCAAAATACATCTGTTTAGATTTATAACCGGGAAATAATAGCAGACTGGGATTAAGATAAATATTTGATAATATTTATTTTTTATTGTTATCGTACACGAGATTCGGCGTGAAAATGATAACAGATTTCATAAAAAAGATAACATGAAAATATACTTTAAAATTTAAATTCAAATTAAATTGTGCACAAAATATAAACATAAAATCAAAAACGTGGAGAATTTATGAACGAGAGTTGAAGGAACGATATATAGAAGCGGAAACGTTTTAAGTAGGTAAATTAAAGAGAAAAAACACGTTTAAAGGTAACGATAAATTTTTCCTGACTAGTGACGTAGGTGTACACGTGAATGAAGCATTGGAAATGCTTTTTATGTGAACAGTAAATAAGCAATTATTTCTGTTCGTTAATTAACAAAGAAGAATTATTAAAAACAAACAATAAATTATTATTGATCCACATGTTCCGTACATACATGCATACATACATACGTACAAGTCGTCATGCAACACACTAATGACGATTGCAATTGACATAAATAACTAGATTTGACCGGATAAACACTTTACAATATTATGATTCGATTTGTGTTATTGTTCTTCCAATTAAAATTCTTCTCTGTGTGTTGTCAAATAATTTCCTTTGAGTACACACAATTACGTAGCTGGACACCAAATTTCAACTTTCTAGGTCATCTGGAAGTGGATTAGGTTTTTGATCAGTGAGTCAATCAGTCAAGATGCCGATTTTTAGACGTCAATATCTCAATAACCGTTTGAGCTGTGTTTATGAAATTAGGGTTCTAGTTAATCTATAAGGTGTTTCAATAAATAAACCAAATTTCATGCGTTTATGTGACTCCAAATGGTTCGTGTAATTATAACACAGGACTGCTTCTTTCCTTTTTCCTTGATTGGACTTGACTTGTCAAATCAGATATTTTGACAACCCTTTCTGCAACCCTGGTTGCCAGATGTCCGGTTCATGACCGAACAATCCGGTTTTCTTTCAAAAAAATCTGGATAAACCGAACAAATAATAACAATGCCACCTGACCGCTTAAGTTAAACAGTTAAATAATAAATAATTAATTACTAGTGTGACCTGTGCGAATTATTCGCACTAAATAAGTATAATAATTATCACTTTACAAAATTATTTTTTAAATATGATTGCAGGTATTCAATTCGTTTCTAATTTTTCCACACTGCTTATAACGTTCTTCTTTTTGTTGTATTACAATATGAAGCTCAGATGACAGAACGAAGAAATATTTTACTAAAATTGTCATGTAGAGGCGCAAGTAGTAAAAGCGTTGAGCTAAGCCGTCAGATGGCATCATGCAGCATTGCTGTGACGTTGTTCAGCGTTGCTCGCTGTTTCAAAATTAAAGCAGTCAGACGGCAGTATGCAGTATTGTGTCTGTTGTATTACAATATGAAGGTCAGATGACAGATCGAAGTGTTGACGTTGTTTCAAAATTAAAGCCGTCAGATGGCAGACGTTGTTCAGCGTTGCTGTATTTTAATTAATTTACAAAAACAAAAGCAATAATAAATTTTTTAGTTGTCGATGTCAGTAGAGCAAGCAATTATCTGTAAAATGATATATAATTTATGTGGAGAAATTGTGAGGTTTTTTCTAAAAAGGGAGGCAAACATCTTTAACCTTAGCGTATTAATATATATGATTTAGGCATAATTGATTGCAAAGTTCTGTAAATACAAAAACATCCACTAGCAAAGCAACTCCAGCTAAGATAGTAGGAGTTTGCTACTATAATATGGTATAGGAATCACAATTTTCGTGGTGTTTGGGTTATTAACTTTGCCCATTTTTTTTCCCCAACACCTTTGGCAACCCTATCTGCAATTAAACTTCAAAGCAAATATTATCTCGTGGAGTTTTCTTGTATTTTCATGGTCTATTTGTTAGCTCGTTTCTGATTATCGATAGACAAAATGAGACACACTTCGTACTGTGATCAAGATCTAAGGTCACTTGCCGTAGCGAAAGTTGTTTTCTCCCACCGTAATTTATTGCAGGTTGCATTATACGCAGAGGTACGCGGTATCGTTTAAACCAGATATAGCCGGCTCACGTTAAACCGTTACTGCTTTTTTTATTGTACGGAATTTTGACTATACTAACATTTAGTGATGGGAATAAATCGAGATATGATAATCACTATTAACATATCTCGATTATAATATCCAATAGGGTTATTGACAAAATTTCAAAAATTATTTAAAATTAAAGAATAAAGGTTTATGTACCCGTAAAAAATATTTTTTCTCATAAATATAACAGATTTGACTCATTATTAGTTGTTTTTCATTTTGACTTTAAATTCTGCGCCAAAACGTCAACTGACCTTGACAGCCATGTTTACTGATTGCCTACGTCACAGTAGGCAATCAGTAAACACTAAGCAAGCGGATACAACGTGACATAAACAGCTACCGGCCATGTTGACTGATTAATGACGTCACGCGCTGTGATTGGTGTTTGAAATCACGTGACACATAGGTTAAAAATCGTGATTTTATTTATTTATTTTAATATATTTAACGCACTTATTTAATAAAAATAATAATTCTAAACGATATTTTAGACCATAAACTTTCATTATAACACAGTTTTATATTTAATTTTAATCACTGTCAATAACACTATTAGCAGTGGCGATTTAACAGGTGGGTAAAGGAGCATTGGCCCACTGGGCCCCCGACCGTAGGCATTAAGGGCCCCTCTTGCCAAAAATTACTTTCGATTTTTGTCATTTTTTTGTAAAAATATCCCTTGTAGACAGAACAAGTCAGATGTGCTCTCAGGGGCCCCTGTTATCTAAACACTTGAAATGAGTGGAAATAATAAATGAAATAGAAAATTAAATGATTTATGTATGTAATCAGTCAGTCATAAATTATAAACGTCTATGATTTGTCGAATATTTCTGACTTGAAAACGTTCTAGGGGGCCCTCGAAAGGGCTACCTGCAGGGCATAAAAATTCAGTGGGCAATGACTTATATATGCGTTCAAAAAATATTGGGGGAGGGACTAGAAACTTTTGTAAAAGGGCCCCTAGGGAGATTTTGCCCACTTGGCCTTTTTTCTTAAATCCGCCTCTGACAATTATAGTAATTAATTCGATTATGAATAATTTTACTAAAAACTTAACTACCGAATCGAATTACTACTAAAATTAATCGAATTAATGCATGTATCGGAACGGAACACTACGAAACACTACTAATAAAATATACTACTGTAATAACCGAAAACAGAGTAGCCGATCAACAGCTAGCAGCTATAACACGCGCCGCGGATCTAAAAGGTTCGGAAGCTAGTCACAAACAGCGTCGCAAAGGCACATTTTAGAGCCGTTGAGACTCCCACCACCTCTCAGCCACCTGCACGGAACGTGCGCTCGTCGGTGATTGACCGTGATCGCTCGTTGCCTTTGTCGCACTTGTCGCTTTCCTGCTTTAAAGTACAGTCGAGTACGCTATTGTCAAGTTGTTATTGCTCTTTTAGTTTTGTTGAGTTGCGAGTTTGTAGTTTTTCAACAGACTGTACAAGCGCAAGCCTGCATTCGCATCTAACTTCCGAGCCTTTTAGATTCGTGGCGCGTATTATACCTATTTTAAAAGAGATTTTAGCGTTTCAGCGAGTATATAGGCCATAGGGCATTCCCAGTCATATCTCTTTCTTTGTCGTTAAAAGTATATTTAGTCGTTAAAGTCTTCGACCTTTGAGACGAAAATAGGAAGCACTTAAAAAAGAAATGTGAACATCGCTAAACACAACACCATCTGTGACCATATTGAACGATCAAATAAATTCTAACTAAACGATGCCTTTACATACAGTTTTTCAGGACTAGACATTTTGTAATCTGATATACAGTCAAAACTGAGTGCTTGAAAACAAGAAGTTTTTAATTATATGTATTTTCCATTTTTGTTGCAAAAAATCTCCGCAAAATTGAGTACCTATATAGACAGTTTTTAAAATTACTATCTATATCTATACTAATATATAAAGTTGAAGAGTTTGTTTGTTTGTTTGGTTGAACGCGTTAACCACAGGAACTACTGGTTCGAATTGAAAATTTTTTGAAGTGAAAACTTCTTTAGCAGCGTTGTACACTTTTTTTGTAATGGGTAAAAAATGTTAAACTCGCGTCAGATCGAAAATTCGTAAAACCCGATCGAAAATTCGTAAGACGAAAACTTTTGTACACTTTTTTTGTAATGGGTAAAAAATGTTAAACTCGCGTCAGGACACGTGACCTGATCGAAAATTCGTAAGACGTTAATATTCAAGTTTTCACTTCTGCCGGCACTCCCGGAGTGCAACCCGTCTTTTTTTTATTGGATAGCCCATTTATCGAGGAAGGTTATAGGCTATATAATATCACGCTACGACCAATAGGAGCGGAGTATCAATGAAAAATGTCGCAAAATGTAACTCAAAATGTGTCCATCCGACAAAATTTTTTGAACGGTAACTCAGATTATCATGTTTGGACACAACATTAATCTCGGTAAACTAAGATGAATGTGCGTACTCATGTCCCTCCTCCCATCCGTTCTTTTTTTTCTAAAAATTACTTATTTGAAATATCATGAAAAGTTTTTTTGACGTGATAACGTCTTATAAATTGATGAAACGCCAGCTGCACGCACGAAAAAGTGTAACGTTCCGCCTGACCCTGTGCGTGCAAGCGAGAGCGCAGTAGGCTTCGGCCCAAGTTTGACAGCTACTAAAATTTAGGTTATGTATTACGGAATACGTTATCACGTAAAACTATCGTCCGTAAACCGACTTTACAGACAACCAATTTTTTTTTTTATTTTAAAATCAAAATGATATTTTTGCGCGTTCAGTATATTGCCTTCTTTATTTGATTTATTAGATACAGTATTTAAATATAAGTATATATTTCCTTTGAAAACATTTCTACAGGTAGCGAACAGCTGATCAAAAACTTCAACGATTCATATTAATTCTTTGAAAGCAGGAAATAAGGTTTGTGGACATAATTAACTTTTCTGTTGAAATTGCCTCATTTACAAATCTTTTAAAAGAGTTTGTAAAGTTCTGAAAATAAACCTTTTTATCATATTTCTTTCAAGTAATAAATTTGAAACTTTACGTTTCGAAGAAGGCAATAATTGTTCTTTCTCAATTAGAATTCTTAATATATTTTAAGTCCGCTGCACATGAGGCTGGATTTGCCGCTAAGTTCCGTGCTAGATTTCACTACTAGTTTTCTAGCGCTGGTTTTCTTCATTGCCGTTATGTGCTCGCTTCACACGAGACGTCTTTTCAAGCTAGTTTTGTGATTAAATCTGGTGCGCTCGTAGTGACAGTTCAAATATAAACATGTCTGTTGCCTGACTGAACAGAACGACGCCATGTTGGTTTGTGGGCGTTTGTTCATGACGCCCACGTGAAATGATACTGTTTTCTGATTGGTTCTTGCTCATACCTAGCAGCAGACCTAGCAAGAAAAATAGTCTCTGTTCTAATTTTGAAAACCTCTCTTGTGAGCCGGCAGTGACGTCATTTCCAGCTTCGTACCCAGCCTACCGGCCAGCAGAAGTCCAAGCAGTGTTTCTAACCTCGTGTGCAGCAGCCTTTAGATACGGATTGCATTTTCAGATAAATCTCTGTCAGCTTTCTTATAAACACGTTTCAAAATATATATTATCAAATAGAATACCTACAAATTCACGTTAAAAAGTCACTAAGCTTTGTACCTGCACGCGTGACACATAATCACGTTCACGTGAACGGTGTAATATTTTATATTTTTATTACCAGTGGTGTACCTACTTACGTTTATTTTTACATGCGGCAAACTAATTAATTAAAACAATCTAATATTTTAATTTTAATCTACAGTGTAATCTGTTTATAACGAATCTCAAGGGACCGAGCTTTTTTTTTTTCGTTATAAAGAGTTTTCGGTATATGAAGGGAAGAAAGAAAAATAACTAAATCAATACGCTAAGGTTAAAGATGTTTGCCTCCCTTTTTAGAAAAAACCTCACAATTTCTGCACATATATTATATATCATTTTACAGATAATTGCTTGCTCTACTGACATCGACAACTAAAAAATTTATTATTGCTTTTGTTTTTGTAAATTAATTAAAATACAGCAACGCTGAACCACGTCTGCCATCTGACGGCTTTAATTTTGAAACAACGTCAACACTTCGATCTGTCATCTGACCTTCATATTGTAATACAGCAGACACAATACTGCATACTGCCATCTGACGACTTTAATTTTGAAACAGCGAGCGACGCTGAACAACGTCACAACAATGCTGCATGATGCCATCTGACGGCTTAGCTCAACGCTTTTGCTACTTGCGCCTCTGTATGACAATTTTAGTAAAATATTTCTTCGATCTGTCATCTGAGCTTCATATTGTAATACAACAAAAAGAAGAACGTTATAAGCAGTGTGCAAAATTAGAAACGAATTAAATACCTGCAATCATATTTAAAAAATAATTTTGTAAAGTGATAATTGTTATACTTATTTAGTGCGAATAATTCGCACAGGTCACTCTAGTTTGTTTAGTATTTTATTAAGTATCTTATGCATGACTTGGGATGAGGTGGAATCCATCTTCATTAAACAATAGGAATTTTTCGATAAGTTTGTGCGGCATCAAGTGCTTGTTGAATAGTTGGTGATGGTTCAGAATCGTCCTCTTTGATATTGAAATTGATTTGTTTTCACCGAGTTCGTTTAGAATGTGATTAGTTGCATGCTGCAAAAAATGTACGCAAAGTATATTTTTTTCTATTATTTATTTGAGACTTGAACAATCAATATTATAACATTCCTAAACTAGTGTGACCTGTGCAAATTATTCGCACTAAATAAGTATAATAATTATCACTTTACAAAATTATTTTTTAAATATGATTGCAGGTATTCAATTCGTTTCTAATTTCGCACACTGCTTATAACGTTCTTCTTTTTGTTGTATTACATTATGAAGCTCAGATGACAGATCGAAGAAATCTTTTACTAAAATCTAATAAAAAAATAGTATGTACGCTCATGTCTTTAAAAATAGTTAATGAGCATAACAGTGTAGTAATGAGAGTATTTAAATAATACAAAGATAGCGTTATACCTATTCTAATATTGTTTACATTATAAAACACAATATATGCGTTGAAATACAAATACTGCGATAATAACAATTTGCGAATCAGGAGATTTTTTCATTAAAAAATACGATACGATGTTTATTATCACACTGTTACCATTTTTTTAGGGTTCCGTACCTTAAAAGGAAAAAAAGAACCCGTATATAAGACCACTTAATGTCCGTCTGTCAATAGTCTTGGGAATCAAAACTTATAGGATACTTCCCGTTGACCTATTTACATACTTACCTACAAGTTTGTACGGAAGCCTCGGTGCGCGAGCCCGACACATGGCCGTTTTTTTTTAATTTTAAAAGGTACCTATATGCGCTGCATATTGAATGTTAGGATATAGTGGCATGTTGCATTTTATGTGAAACGATTTTTTGTAATGCATTAATGATTTCTATAGCTACATTACCAACATTGTAATCGAAATGTTTTACACAGTTCCCGGAAATCAATGTTCCTTCTTTGGACTTACATGTTGTAGCAAAACTGTTATAGTCCGTGATGGAAATAACAGAAATAAAATAACGACAGTTCCAAATAATAAAATAAAAGACTAAGTAACAGAGAATATAGTCACTAAATTATATACACAAAATATTTACAACACAGAAGCTATTTATGTAGAACTAGATTTATATAATTGCACTCAATGGTTTATTTATCTTCGCAGTATAACTGAATGATTTATGTCGCAACGCCAGAGCACATGAACAACTCACGAACAACTAACCAACTGACCTCCTTGCCAAATAATAAAATAAAAGATTAAGTAACAGAGAATATAGTCACTAAATTATATACACAAAATATTTACAACACAGAAGCTATTTATGTAGAACTAGATTTATATAATTGCACTCAATGGTTTATTTATCTTCGCAGTATAACTGAATGATTTATGTCGCGACGCCAGAGCACATGAACAACTCACGAACAACTAACCAACTGACCTCCTTGCCAACCACTCCGCTCGCATTTTGTAGCTTCGTCCCCCGCCTTTGGAATGTTCTGGAAGCATCTCGACCTTTTTTTAACATGCATTGCATCTCCAGGCAATTTTAAGAAGGTCGGGTTTTTACCTGCTTTTTTTATTGTTGTCGTCGTGGTCTGGAACATTCTATGGAGCCCATAGTCGTCCCAACAGGGGCGCGCAACAATATGCTTGACGAATAATGATTGTCTGTTTATTTGCAGAATGAAAAAATCGAGCAAAAACAAGGAAGAAATTGCCGACAGCGGCGAAGGCAACATGTCCTGTGAACTGCAGGTACCGACAGTGTCCGACGTCGTGTGGCGGTACACTTGGCGCATCCGACGCTACGCCAGGACGGTTGCAAAGCGCGACACGATTGACGGACCGGTGTTCGAGTGCTCCGTCAACGGAATCACCACCAAATGGGTTATGGGCATACGCTTCTGGAGAGGTCAGTGCATAATTACGATTGCAGGTCTCCGTATGTAAAGATTTCATTTCATTGTCGCACAATAACAATAGCCCAAGATCCCAGAGCCGCCAGACACAACCTATTTTTAAATAAATGAAACCTTACGTTTTGAGTAGTGTTTTATGTACTTAGAACGCTTGGCGTACCTCCATCATTGAGTCTGTGACAAATGTACAGGTACCAGGTGAGAAAGGTGAGTAAAAATAAGAGTCACTTAATTTAAATTTAAATGGCTGATATTTATATATGTTTTGTAAAATATCACTATAAATTTGTATCCAGTATCGCCAGTCACTTTCCGCTGACCACAACTTCTGACAGACGCTTTAAAGCTCAGAGAAAAATTAATGAACTTCACTTATTTTTAAATGCTTGATTTTTATATTATGTTATTCAGACAACTATTATATTTCAACAGCCAGACAAATTGTAATGACCAAACATCCCCCCAGACGTAAAAAATAGTCATAAGGCTCTCGCGCTCATACTAACAGCTGACTATTATTAAAATTTTTACAGTCTATCAAATTACCAATTACTCTATTTGGCTTCCTCCACGCGATTGTTTTTCAAACAAAACAAAACAAAAGCGGATTTTATCAAAGTAGGCCGATCATTCTGAAAATTTGCATAACGCCATAATTTTTCATTGTGAACAACTTTTCTTAGTGACACTTTTGCGTACTATGAACGGAAAAGGTACTTTATCTGAAACGAAAAGAGGTTTTGCTCAACTGTAAAGGCCTACTTGATTTAAAAAAATCGACAGTAAACTAAAAAAAAGTTTCAGACCAAGCAGGGCGGAATCCCAAAATATGAAATTCCAATTCGAAAATTTTTGGTCAATCTAACCTATTGTGAACTCAATCCGGGGACCAGTGGCGGATCCAGGATTACGGCAAGGGGGGGGGGGGTCTTGAAAAGTTTTTACTCCTTTTGCGGAGATTTCACGAAAAACATGAAAAGCTTTTTTTTATCGCGCACTAAGATTTTAATTTGGGATTTTTGATTCTCTGGAAGGGGGGGGTTTGGACCCGACCCCCCCCCCCCCCCGTGGATCCGCCACTGCCGGGGACACATTGTATAGTGAAAGGGGTCACAAAAAATATTATGCAAGTTGCATTATTGCTTCACGGGAAAGCACCTTATGATAACAGACTGATATCGCTGGCATTAGCTAACATGGTAGCCCATCAAACATCCGGAGCTGTGATGTGATAATTTTTTATCTGGAATTGATATTTCGTAATCACGATAATTGCTATTTGTTTCACAACAGTTTCTGAAAATATTTGCCAACTCTACTTTCGATATTAATACACAAAATTATAGCTAGGTCCGTTTATCATTTTATGGTGTTACTAGGCGCTGCCCGCGGGTCCTTTAAAGCAATCATTTTTTTTTTTTAAGTTTTTTAATAGGCACGAAGGAAGGTGTCCAGCAAAATACTAATTCCCAAACCAATTTTACAAATTTTTTTTCAAGAAGTATTTCTAAATTTCATTTTTTAGCCGAGTATTCGTATTATTTTCAGAATTATTTTTGAAGTGAAAACTTCTTTAGCGGCGTTGTACACTTTTTTGTAATGGGTAAAAAATGTTAAACTCGCGTCAGGACACGTGACCTGATCGAAAATTCGTAAGACGAAAACTTTTGTACACTTTTTTTGTAATGGGTAAAAAATGTTAAACTCGCGTCAGGATACGTGACCTGATCGAAAATTCGTAAGACGTTAATATTCAAGTTTTCACTTCTGCCGGCACTCCCGGAGTGCAATTTTTATTTTTTTTATTATTATGATTTTGGAGCACTAATTAACCCCTTTACCCCCACTTCTACGCCCCTGGTATTTATTGCTGATATGTTTACACATTTAGTTACATTTATTGTTGATGATAAACAAAATCCCCCGAGTTGCCTGCACAATAATCTTGTTTGCGAAAGCAAAATAACTTGTTTTGACGAAGTTTTGTTTTCTAAGAAAATATTTGATAAATAGTAACATAAATACTACATGAAAGATTAATTCAAAAAGGTTGAACATTGTCTGCGCACATATTTGCGCATTGTGACCTTTATAAAAAAAACATTTCCATATTTCAGACTTTAAAACCCATTCAAATCTCACGTTTAAAAGACCGCGCGCACTTGTCTAGCATAACCCTGCACGACCTGTACAGCACGGAACAAAAAAAACCTCTTCGTGAAGGTAGCCATGCTATTTTACTTGGCTGGAAACACTGCTTGGACTTCTGCTGGCCGGCAGGCTGGGTACGAGGTCGGAAATGACGTCACTGCGGGCTCGCTTGCTATAGCTCACAAGACCGATTTTAAAATTCTGCTTGCTCCGAGCAAGAACCAATCAGGAAGAGGAAACGTGGGCGACACGAACAAACGCCCACAAACCAACGTGACGTCAGAAAACAGACACGTTTTGTTCTGTGTTTGTATTTGAACTGTCGCAGCGCGCGCACCAGATCTAGCCACAGGCTTGAAAAGACGTCTCGTGTGAAGCGAGCACATAACAGCAGTCAAGAAAACCAGCGCTAAAAAACTAGGCAAATCTAAGCCTCGTGTGCAGCGGCCATTATAATGCGGTTTATTAAATGCACCTTGAATGACCTATTTCGAGAGAAAACAAAAAAGTTGATTTGATTTGAAATCGCACATTTTTATCAACGTTCAAAATTGCAGTTACTATAAATGGTTGTGTTTATTTAATATTTTTGCGAATATGAGACTTTTTATGACTTCCAGTTACTACATTTCGTTGTAACAGAAGAACAGCAAAACATTAATTTATTTATGGGGATTCCCGTGCAGGTTTCACGCGTAGATCGAAAATATGCAAATCGTATTTGTTTCCAAGGAGTGCCAGATAAATAATGATGTCTAAAATTATTCGAAAGCTTCGTCCAATCTGGAAAGATGCATCGCAAGAATTTGGCAAACGTTTAATATTTTAAGAAATATCTATGAATTTGCACGTATTTGCCTCGTGATAAAATAAAATTAAACGCAACCATTCTAAAATCTAAATTACTTAATACTTCAACGCCTAAAATAACAAAATTACGAAAGATTTATTTAAATGTAACAGTTTAAATTTTTTTGTAAAACACAATGTGTTTCCTGTTCATTTTTAAGGCTTCGTACTTTATTTAATTGTAGCGGGTCTTTGACCTTAGGCCGAGTTTTACAAGGAGGCAGGTTGATATTTGATCATAATAGAGAAAAATTGACAAAATGAGCTTACCAGAAATTTTTAATCACTTGACATCACAAACAAAACAAATAAAGCATTAACTTCCTGACAAATAACACTAACTTCTTAACAAATAATATTCGACAGTTTTTTGACTGCCCGACTGACTTCCACTATCTTCCAAATATTAACTGAACTTCTGGCCAGCTGACTGTCCTCTGAACTGTCTTCCAACTATCTGCCCGACTGTCAACTGCTTCGCGATCGATCGATCTTCTTTTATCAGGCGTGGCTGAAGTCTGGGAACCGCAGAAAGTCCCATGTCAGATTTGGACTTCCGCCGGCTCGGACTTCAGATTCACACGCTTTGTCGTCTTCACAGCCGCCGTTACAGGATTGCAAAATTGACATTTTTATTGCACAGAGACGTACCACTACACTTAGAAAAAAGGGAACCTTTACAGGATCGCTTCGTTGTCTGTGTCTTGGGAATCAAAACCTATAGGATACTTCCCGTTGACCTAGAATCATGAAATTTGGCAAGAAGCTTTCCCTTATAGCACAAGTAAAGGGAAAAACCGCAAATTTGTAGTTACATTACAAAAAATATAATTTCTAAATCGCGACAACGTAGGTATCTACGCTCGTAGTAATGCACAAGACTTCACGAGCGACATCTGCCACGCGAGCGCCGCCCTGTGTTCGATTCCCGTTTTATAATATGCAGTGATGTTGCTTCAAGTAGACAACCACATTATCACATACGAATATGATATATAATAGATATATATCTGCTAACGCCTGCACAGACATAGTGGGCAACGGGCTTTATACGTGAGGAAGATTTTACTGGTTCTAGGGAATACCAGAGTGATACAGCATTCTTCACAGAAAAACGTGCTGTTATTTTGATTTTTTACACAGAAATATCGTATTTCGTTCGTGTTTAATTGTCGTTATCGCCAAAAAAATGTTTAGCGTGCGAAAAAAATAATTGGGCCATTGTATATTTTAAAACCAAGGTCAATGAAACTTATTTCAGTTCAGAATTAAGTTTTAGACTTTGAACAATAAACAGTGATCAAGACTTTGAACGTTTTGCATTTATTTCAAGTTAAACGAAGACAGAAGACAAAGTAATATTCCACTCGATTCACAAAGTAATGCGTGAATTTGAATCGTTGCCAAATACGTCGCTAGTTGTGTCATCTCGAAGTGTCGCCGAATTCCAATAACCTAACAAAATAAATTCCAACGGGAGAAACTCGACACTCGGCAACACTACTTACTATAAAAAAGTTCCCCCGCCGAATGTGTCTGTCTGAACCATAGATATATATATTTAATAGATTGCGAATACACTAGCGCCTCCTGTCCCTTTTAGAAGCCATTTTGGATGTGGAATACGTCGTAAGAAGCGCGCGAGATTCAAAAATATTAATTATTTTATAATATGATTTTATTGAGAAAAACGACAAAACTCACAGTAAACAGTGATATTTCGCTCCAAAACCTATTTTTACACTGAAACGTTTCAAAAATTACAAAATTGAGCACAAATATAATGTAAAAGCTTAGAACATTTTACATTGTCAATTTGACATCAAGGTTGACAAGCATTGATGCCAATCTGACAATGTAGAATATTCTAAGCTTTTATATTATATTTATGCTCAGTTTTGTAATTTTTGAAACGTTTCAATATAAAAATAGGTTTTGGTGCGAAATATCACTGTTTACTGCGAGTTTTATTGTTTTTCCATTAACAACATATTATAGAATATTTAATCTTTTTGAATCCCGCGCGCTTTTTACGGCGTTTTCCACGTACAAAATGGCTTCTAATTGGAACCATTCCGCACAATGCTCAAGGACAGGCATCCGCTATCTATTAACATATTATATAGTACCTATGTGTGGAATACGCCGTAAAAAGCGCGCGAGATTCAAAAATATTAATTATTCTATAATATGATTTTATTGAGAAAAACAACTAAACTCACAGTAAACAGTGATATTTCGCTCCAAAACCTATTTTTATACTGAAACATTTCAATTTTTGTACAAATGAATTAAATAAAATGTTTCATTAATTAAAGATCTAAATGTTAACGATTTGAATCAATTAATTTCATTGTTGACAGGTCCCCGCGGCAAGCGTGTGACGAATCCCGTAGCCGTGTGCCTAAGTCTGGTGTCTTGTTCGGTCCTTGGCGACGGCGTATCGGCGTCGTCTGGTGAACAGGCCCGAGTACGCTACCAGCTGGGTGTCCTCGACGCGTCGATATCGCACTGGGAGCTCTGTCCGTTTGGCAGAGTCGCTGTCCATCTTGCCAACAGCTCGAGCATGCTCAGCGTCGGCTATCAAGATATCAGCATTGAAGATAGGCATTTAGATAAAGGTAAGTCACTATATTTTACCCACGAAGTCTGTAACTAGGAGACCTAGCTTCCTATTAGTGATGTGTCGCTTTTGAGCGAGTCGTTCATAATGAACGAGTCCTTTCTCGGAGCGGAGCGAGCCGCTCTTGTTTTGTTGTGAATGACTCACTCCGAGCGCCATTGCTCTGTGCTGAGCTGTTCTGTACTGTTGCATTCGCACATTTACAGAGCGCACACAGCGCAGGCCACAGAGGCACTAGTAAATTTTGCACGTGCAGAGTTACCTTTGCTGAGTCATTTAATGTTGAATGACACACTGCAAGTGTAATAGTACTAAGCATTACAGTGACTTAAACCATTCACATTGACGTCGTTGACAAAGATATAATATTGTAACAATAAACATTATTATTGTTAAGCTTTTGTTATACTTTATAGTTTATCCGAAATGCGAATAATATATTAAGATCAGAATCATTGAAATGAGCTCAGAACTGAGTGTGTATTGTGTTGTGCAATGCTTCGTGACAGTTCACATCTCTGCAGTCTGCACTCTTGTGTAGTGCGTACTGTCTAGTGTCGCTCCTTTGAACGACTCGCTCTGTGCAACTCTTTTTAGTGAGCGAAGCACACGGGGCCAGCTCCCATTAAAGAGTCATGTGGACATATCACTACTTCCTATGCTTGCCGTGTTTCGAGATGGATCGTTTTCTGGCGCACGCGAGATGGCGCTGTTATCACTAGCTGGGAAAACTTCGGTTCTTTCCGCCTGTTTTCGCTATAGTTACCAAAGTTGTTTGACTTCACGGATACTACACACATTCGATTGTCGTTTCACGAACTTCTTTGTCGAGTTTGTAGCAAATATTATATTCCAAATCTTTGATTAACGTCGGAATTACAAATCCGGATCGAAACGTCATCTAGTGAAATATTGATTTACTAGAGAGACCTGTGCGAATTATTCGCACTAAATAAGTATAATAATTATCACTTTACAAAATTATTTTTTAAATATGATTGCAGGTATTCAATTCGTTTATAATTTTGCACACTGCTTATAACGTTCTTCTTTTTGTTGTATTACAATATGAAGCTCAGATGACAGATCGAAGAAATATTTTACTAAAATTGTCATATAGAGGCGCAAGTAGCAAAAGCGTTGAGCTAAGCCGTCAGATGGCATCATGCAGCATTGCTGTGACGTTGTTCAGCGTTGCTCGCTGTTTCAAAATTAAAGCCATCAGATGGCAGTATGCAGTATTGTGTCTGTTGTATTACAATATGAAGGTCAGATGACAGATCGAAGTGTTGACGTTGTTTCAAAATTAAAGCCGTCAGATGGCCGACGTTGTTCAGCGTTGCTGTATTTTAATTAATTTACAAAAACAAAAGCAATAATAAATTTTTAAGTTGTCGATATCAGTAGAGCAAGCAATTATCTGTAAAATGATATATAATTTATGTGGAGAAATTGTGAGGTTTTTTCTAAAAAGGGAGGCAAACATCTTTAACCTTAGCGTATTAATATATATGATGATAATTTTATTATTTTTTTGTCAATATATAGTCTGAAAAAAATTGGTTCATAATTTTATTTATTTGAAATATTATATTCCATTATTTATACCCTGAATTTAGCACGAGTCGATTTTTTAACGGAAAATAAATGGTCGAAAATATCGCGTTATATTCAGGCTAATACGGTCAATACAAATAATAAATACTATAATTAAATAGTATTTGAAATACAAATACTAGAAAAGTATTTATATTTTGAAATAATTTTACTCAAATGCTTTATTTTTTCTCATTGCAGACGGTAATGTAACACTAATGGTTAAGCTTCAATTAATTCCGACCGAGGTGGAGCGTCATACGCTCTCCCAGGACATGGCAAGATTATTGGCATGCGACGAAGACGCCGACACCGTCGTACAGAGCGCGTCGGAAGTTACGTTCAAAGCCCACAGCAATATCATCAAGAATAGGTCGCCTGTACTTGCGGCTATGCTCAAGGAAACTGGACAGGTACCTACGTTATATATCTTACATTTTATTAACAACTAGCAGACCCGGCTGAAATCGACTGTTTTAGTACCAAGTAGCGACATCTGACACAATTCGCTCAAAGCTATTAGTTCAGAAGCAAATCAGGTAGAATTAGCTCAAAGCAATTAGTTTGGACGCCGGACCGCAAACGAAATATATTTTGCAGAATTGTATTTATCGCACCCGAGTGAAATCGACTGTTTTAGTACCAAATAGCGACATCTGAAACAATTCGCTCAAAGCCATTAGTTCAGAAGCAAATCTGGTAGAATTTGTTCAAAGCAATTAGTTTGGACGCCAGACCGCAAACGAAATACATTTTGCAGAATTATATCTATCGCAGCGGGGTGAAATCGACTGTTTTAGTACCAAGTAGCGACATCTGAAACAATTCATTCAAAGCTATTAGTTCAGAAGCAAATCTGGTAGAATTTACTCAAAGCTATTAGTTCATACGCCGCACCGCAAACGAAATACATTTTGCAGAATTGTATCTATCGCACCCGGGTGAAATCGACTGTTTTAGTACCAAATAGCGACATCTCAAACAATTCGCTCAAAGCTATTAGTTCAGAAACAAATCTGGTAGTATTAACTCAAAGCAATTAGTTCGGACGCCGGGCCGCAAACGAAATATATTTTGCAGAATTGTATCTATCGCACCCGAGTGAAATCGACTGTTTTAGTACCAAATAGCGGCATCTGACACAATTCGTTCAAAGCTATTAGTTCAGAAGTAAATCTGGTAGAATTTGGTCAAAGTTATTAGTTCAGACGCCGGGCCGCAAACGAAATATATTTTGCAGAATTGTATCTATCGCACCCGAGTGAAATCGACTGTTTTAGTACCAAGTAGCGACATCTCAAACAATTCGCTCAAAGCTATTAGTTCAGAAACAAATCTATTAGTATTAACTCAAAGCAATTAGTTCGGACGCCGGGCCGCAAACGAAATACATTTTGCAGAATTGTATCTATCGCACCCGAGTGAAACCGACTGTTTTAGTACCAAGTAGCGACATCTGATAGAATTCGCTCAAAGCTATTAGTTCAGAAGCGCTTGTACAGTCTGTTAAAAGACTACAAACTCGCAACTCAACAAGACTAAAATAACAATAACAACTTGACAATAGCGTACTTGACTGTACTTTAAAGCAGGAAAGCGACAAGTGACAAAGGCAACGAGCGATCGCGGCCAATCACGGACGAGCGCACGTTCCGTGCAGGTAGCTGTGAGGTGGTGGGAGTCTCAACGGCTCTAAAATGTGCCTTTGCGACGCTGTTTGTGACTAGCTTCCGAACCTTTTAGATCTTTGGCGCGTGTTGTATTGGGTTGTCCGATAAGTTCTTGCCGTTTTTTTAAATTAATACACGCAACATTGTCTTCCGTGTGCTTCGCTCGCGGGGTCGCTTGTTTTTCTTTCAGCTATGGCACCCTCTCCGTATACGGCACAAATCTCTCTAGCAGCTTCCGTGGCTTTGGCACCTCGGTTAGACGCAAAAAGAAGGTGGTGTCGAAAATGCTCGTTTTCGTCGACTTGACACTCCATTTAAATGCTCTAGAAATTAACAAAAATGAATCCAAACAAAAAAACTAAATAGACTTTCTTGTAGAGCGAAAAATTCTCTTTCGAATAACACAAAACATTAAACCAAAAAATTTCATTTCGATCGCTAATTTTTTAATTTAAAAAAACGGCAAGAACTTATCGGACAACCCATTATATAGATTTCTTCGGTGTGTTTTGCAGAGCGACCTCAAATACAAACTGGACCTGTCCGAATTGGGAACGGAAGTTGTCAACGAATTGTTCCGCTACATCTACACCGACAAAGTCGACAATTTAGACACGTTTGCACCGCGTTTATTATCACCGGCGCATCGTTTTTATTTGGACGGTCTGACCGAACTGTGCGAACGGTCACTTGTCGAGACGCTGACGCCGAGCAGCGTCGGCAACGTCCTCCTGCTGGCCGATCAGTGCAACTGCGAGCCTTTGAAAAGGGCAGCGCTCGCCTACTGCGAGGAAAATGTCGCTACAGCGCCCAACAGTCCGATAGGTTGGTGAATTTTCCATTTGTTATTATCACGAAGTCTTCAACCAGGAGACGTATGCTTGCTGTGTTTCGAGATCACATATTTAATAATAATTTACTACTTGAATCATTGTCTATCGACTCAGTGTGCGGTGAGTGAACGCAACAAAGCGTATCGACAATATATCTGCGTCTCTTTTTTCGATGTAATTCCCATAGATGTATATATTAATAGATAGCCGATGCTTATCCTTGAGCATTGTGCGGAATGGTTCCAATTAGAAGACATTTTGTATGTGGAAAACGCCGTAAAAAGCGCGCGGGATTCAAAAAGATTAAATATTCTATAATATGATGTTGATGGAAAAACAATAAAACTCGCAGTAAACAGTGATATTTCGCTCCAAAACCTATTTTTATATTGAAACTTTTCAAAAATTACAAAACTGAGCATAAATATAATATAAAGGCTTAGAACATTTTACATTGTCAGATTGGCATCAATGCTTATCAACCTTGATGTCAAATTGACAATGTAAAATGTTCTAAGCTTTTACAGTATATTTATGCTCAATTTTGTAATTTTTGAAACGTTTCAGTATAAAAATAAGTTTTGGAGCGAAATATCACTGTTTGTGAGTTTTGTCGTTTTTCTCAATAAAATCATATTATAAAATAATTAATATTTTTGAATCTCGCGCGCTTTTTACGGCGTTTTCCACGTACAAAATGGATTCTAAAAGGTACAAGAGGCGCTAATGTATCCGCAATCTATTAATTATATATATCTATGGTAATTCCCTGATTTCTCCGATGACAGGATTGGTTGATGTACTTTGCATTCAATCTGAATAAAGTATCTCTGTTTCAAAAACTTTGTCTTTTTCTATGACGTTAACATGGGCGTACACAGCTTTTGGCCCAGGAGGGGGCAAATTAGAAATTTCTTAAGCCGGGTCCCACGTGCTTGTTTTGCCCTCCTGAGTACGCCAGTGCTTACGGCTTAAAAAAAGACAGAATTATATGTTTGTACCCTAATGGTTCGATCGCTTGAAATCTAGCAAGGAATCTAGCTGCAAAAATAGCTTCGTGCGAAATCTGATGTTTAATTTTCTTTTCAGGTAAATCTCTTGCGTGGCGCGTCATGGAACTAGTGAATCCGGAACTGTTTCTGGAAGCTACAGAACTAGGCAGCTCGCACTCAAGCACTCTGAGTAGTCAAGGATCACGGAGCGACGATCAGTTATAATAAACAAAGATTAGCGTAATTGTTTTTTGATTGTTGTAACGGTGCAAGTGATTTTATTTTATAAAATTCAATGACACCCTAAAGTTGCGACTCTTCTGTACAAAGTTTATCAATGTATTGATAACGAACTGATTAACTGGTTGTGCAATCAATAGATTTATTAGTTTAGTTCAACAAAATAAGAAAATAAATTCCTATTGGCTGTCAAGCAACCAATGAGGACAGCTCAAAATACAATTTTGTTGTCGGAGCAGTTTTTATTGTAAAGCAAAGTTTTTATCATATAAATGCCGCTGTACACGAGACTAGAAACACTGCTGGAACTTGGACTGATTGCCGTGCGGGTTAAGAAGATGGAAGTGACGTCATTGCGGGCTCGCCTGCGAGGTGACAAGATGGATTTCAAAATTAGAACCGGGGCTATTTTCTTGCTTGTTCGTCTGACTGTTCTGAGCAAGAACCAATCACGAAACAGTATCTTGTCACGTGGACGATATGGATAAACGCCCACAAACAAACACTGCGCCGTTGTTCAAGAGACAATAAACGTTCCTTTTGTAAACATTCGGACTGTCACTGCCAGTGTTTCCACCTTAGGGTATTTTTCTCTAAATTTAGGGGAATCTTTTATGTTCAGGGAAATTTTTAGGTTAGGTATATATTTTTAGGGTAAATATTTTTACATGGCCCTAATTAAAAAGTACCAATTCAAAAATACTGCACAAACGCTCAGCTGATCTAAATCCGACAGTAAAAGTTTAAGAATTTTATTAATACACATTTTAAAAAAATTGGTTGTCTGTAAAGTCGGTTTACGGACGATAGTTTTACGTGATAACGTCATAAAGAAACATTTAAATGCGTACAAGCCGACGCTTGGGCCGATCGTGCCTCTCTATCGCTTATACCGCGCTCTCGCTTGCACGCTCAGGCTCAGGCGGAACGTGACACTTTTTCGTGCGTGCAGCCGGTGTTTCATCAAATTATAAGACGTTGTCACGTCAATAATTTATTATTATTTATTACAAACATTCAATTTTAAAAATTTAGGGGAAAATATTTTGAAAACTATGTTTTTTAGGGGATTTTCATTTTATGATTAGGGGAAAATCAATTCTCAAAGTGGCAACACTGGTCAATCCATCTACAAAGCAAGCTTCAATACACGCATCGTGTAAAGCGAACACATAAAAGCCATCACGAAAACCAACGCTTGAAAACTAGCAGTTAAATCTAGCCAGGAATCTAGCGGCAAAACCAGTCTCCTGTGCAGCGGCAAATAAACAACTGAATAATGCTTAAATGTTAATAACATTATATCTATAAACAAAAAGAAGTTGTCTTTTTCTCAACAACTGTAACAATCAAATTGACACATTGTTAGGGATTGTTGAAAAAAAGCCAACAATATATTGACTTGTTTGAATTTCTTTGTCCAACTAACTTTAAACAAAGAAATATTTAAGTTACAAGTAATTATAAGAGAACAGTCTTTATTAGGGATAAACCTGTGATACCATAATTGCCATTTCCAATTTTTATGTCTTAACAAAACATTTGTTATTGTCATTATTAATTTTAATCTAGTGTAAATCAATCAATTTCTACCATCAACGTCAGTTTTGACAAGTTTCTATAATAACTTATGGAAAAAAAGACGGGTTGCACTCCGGGAGTGCCTGCGGAAGTGAAAACCTAGATGTACTTAAACTAAATTTTGCTAGTAGCAATATAAGTTACATGCAGTGCAAAAAATTATAAGCTATAAGCTTTGACAAGACATTAAGAGATGTCGCTATGCATCCAGGTTTCGTAAAACTACACATTTATAAAATTACATGCAGCTGGATGTAATTTTTTAAATTTGTAGTTTTACGAAACCTGAGTGCATGGCGACATCTCTTAAGGTTTTGTTAAAGCTTATAGCTTATAATTTTTTGCACTGCATGTAACTTATATTGCTACTGACATCTAGCGAATTTACTGCCGAAGCAAGTACGGTAGACCGTCTCAACAACTCGTCAGGGTCACGTGACCCTGACGCCTGACGCGTCAGATCTGATGCGAGTTTAACAGTTTTTACCCATTACAAAAAAAGTGTACAACGCCGCTAAAGAAGTTTTCACTTCAAAAAACTGGCGTAATCATGACGTGATTTTACAGTTAATTTAATAGCACAAGAATAATAAATATTATTCTTGTGTTAATAGTTTATATTACAGCACAAGAGCCGAAAGTGAATATGAAATAAAATACATCGATAGTTAAACCTAATATTCAAATCGCTGCCGTTGAGAAATTGATATTTAGATTAAAAAGTATCATGCAATAAACAATTAATTTTGTATATTATATTTATTAAAGCTTAAATCTTTAGTATTTATAAATAAACAATTTTATATTACAATGTCGTACAATTATTTACAAGAAGCCAAATACCTACTTAGTTCATACAGTGACGTCAATAGACGGAATTTTCTGAACTTTTTTGCGCTGTAGTCGTTTTTTATAGAATTATTATAATAGGGCAACACGAAGTGCTTTTTTGGAAAGTTTGGAATACACGCTGGATACATTTCAAATTCGGACAATTTTTTACAATCTCTTGGATCCGATTCAAATTCGGTAGGCTTATGTAAAATGACACGCTGAAGTCACCGTGCCCCTCCGTTGCTTCGTATCACTTACCGTTTCGAAGATAGGCGCGTTCGAAGTGGATTCCTGAAAAGTCTGGAATACGCATCGGATGCATTTAAAATTCGGTGTACTGATAGAAAACGACACGCTGAATTCAATGAGCGCATCCAGAGGTCTGTATCTTTAACCGTTTCGGAGATAGAAGCGTTCGAACGTCGCTTCGGTGTTTAAAAACACTTTAAATGCCCACCGAACCAAAAGTTGAGCTTATTTTTTGATTCGGAGTGTCATTTAGTGTTAGTATAAGCCGTCTGGAGCAGAAAAGCGAGTTATTGGAAAATGTCGAAAATCGACTAAAAACGCGATTTTTCACATAGTATAGCCTTAGTTTTTTTGTGATTTTTTTAAGACAGTTTTGGACAATGTCTCCGATCAGATTCAAATTCGGTAGGCTTATGGAAAATGAGACGCTGAAGTCACCAAGCCTATCGGTTGCTTCGTATCACTTACCGTTTCGAAGATAGACACGTTTGAAGTGGATTCCTGGAAAGTCTGGAATACGCATCGGATGCATATAAAATTCGGTGTACTGATAGAAAACGATACGCTGAATACAATGAGCGCATCCGGAGGTCTGTATCTTTAACCGTTTCGGAGATAGAAGCGTTCGAACGTCGCTTCGGTGTTTAAAAACACTCTAAATGGCCAACAAACCAAAAGTTGAGCTTATTTTTTGATTCGGAGTGTCATTTAGTGTTAGTATAAGCCGTCTGAACCAGAAAAGCGAGTTATTGGAAAATGTCGAAAATCGACTAAAAACGCGATTTTTCCCATAGTATAGCCTTAGTTTTTTTGTGATTTTTTTAAGACAGTTTTGGACAATGTCTCTGATCAGATTCAAATTTGATAGGCTTATGTAAAATGACACGCTGAAGACACCGAGCCCCGTTGCTTCGTATCACTTACCGTTTCGAAGATAGGCGCGTTTGAAGTGGTTTTCTGGAAAGTCTGGAATACGCAACTAAAAACGCGGTATTAGATACAGACCTCCGGGTGCGCTCACTGAATTCATTGAGTTGTTTTCTATCAGTACTTATACCGAATTTGAAATGTATAGGATGCGTATTCCAGACTTTCTAGAAATTCACTTCGAACGGACTTATCTCCGAAACGGTAATACTTACAGACGGGTGCGCTTATTGAAGTCAGCGGGTCGTTTTTTATCATAACACCGAATTTGAAATGTATGTGAGACGTATTCCAGACGCTCCAGAAAAGCATTTCGAATGGGTCTAGATTTCATGTGCATTCCATTGCATAGACAAGTCCTATAAAAATATATACTTTGCACAAAACAATGGATTTCATTTAGGACATGTCTATGAAAAACGACTAGAACGCAGAAATGTTTAAACTAATAGCTTTCTAGAAATTCCGTCTGATGTCGCTAAAATACAATAAATTGATCCATGAAGCGAATGGTTTTTAACTACACTAAATAATGTATGCCAGTGACATCAAACGGAATTTCTTAAAAGCTATTAGTTTGAACATTTCTGCGCTTTATTCGTTTAACATGCCCTAAATGAGATCCATTGTACTGTTGTGCAAGGTATGTACATATTTTTTATAGAACTTGCCTATGCAATCAGACTATGCAATCGAATGCTGTCACAGCCGCGATCACATACCATTCGATTCTCGGATAAAAACTAATTTAAAAATGCCGTTAGTTATTTTAACAGGAATTCCTAGTAGTGGAAAGACAACGCGTGCTGAACAATTGAAACTGTATTTCGAAGAAAATGAAAAAAAAGTTATTGTAATTAGTGAATATGAAGCAATTATTAAAGCAGGTTATAAAAAAGACACATTTTATTTGGGTTAGTACTTATCATACAATAAAGAACATACAATATAAATCTAATGTATTGCGTAAAACTGGTAAAAATAGACTAATATATTTTTATTCTAATTAGATTCACAAAAAGAAAAACAGATCAGAGGATTTTTAAAGTCTGAAGTCATTAGATACATTGGAACAGACGCGGTTGTTATTCTTGATGGAAGCAATTATATTAAAGGTAGATGCAGCGCAAATGCCCCATGACATTTTTATAGGAGTTTAAAAGTGTTTACAAATTCGTATGAATAAATGACAAACAGTAAAAACTTTAAACTCCTATAAAGATGTCATGGAGCATTTGCGCCGAAAATCCCTGGGAGGTTTTCATATCCCACTAAAGTAAACAAATGCCCAAAGTTTCATTCCGATTGAAGCTGACCGGTATTCGAAACTACACTCCATAATGCTTGTAAAATGCGTATAAATATTTATTATAATGTATGCTAATTTTGACAGGTTATCGTTATGAATTGTATTGTGCTACGAAAGCTAACAAGAGCACGCAGTGCACAATTCATTGTGAAATAAATGTTAATAAAGCTTTTGAGTTCAATGAGAATCGATCGGACAAATGTGAAACGTATTCGAAACAGACTTTTGACGCCTTAGTTATGCGATATGAAAGTCCAGACAGTCGAAATAGATGGGATCAACCATTGTTTGTTATTTTGCCTGATGATACGTTGGATTTAAAATCGATAAGTGATTGCCTGTTCGATAAGAAACCTCCACCTCCCAATATGTCTACACAAAATGTAAGTTTATTGGTACTTGGAGGATCTGACTTGAATGCATAACTTAAATAAAGCAGAATATGCATCGCCAGAGCTATTTTAGCTTCTCTATGGACTCTAGACAGCTACATTAGCTCTGTTCCAACCTCTCTTCGAACGGTAATATTATCGTCACATAGAACGGTTCATTTAAGCCACAAAACAGTGCAAAGTCGAAGCATGTGCACAAAACCGATACAAAACAGCTTCGTTTTAGCTACTGCGCATGACTGTGATGATAACATTGCCGTTTGCAGAGGGCGGGCAAATCTTTTGATCGGCGGGCCACATAGCTGATGAAAATTTCCGCGGGCCTAAAATTTGCAGGAAAAAAGATCCTCACATTCTATTTCCGCATGTGGAAAAAAAAAATCTAAAATTTTCTAAAATGCTTCCCGGGCCGGATAAAATTGCGCTGCGGGCCGCCATTTGCCCAGGCCTGGTATAGACTCTATTTTGCTTTCCACTCTTTGCATTCAATGTTAATTATAAGACAGAAAGAGAGAGAGATTGTTGATTATCAACCGACAGAAAGATAGACTGTGTCTAGTTGATAAACCAGTATTACGCAAAAATGGCTCAAGAGTGAAGAGTTTAGAAATAAATTGGATAAAATATATTATCTTATCTGGTAGTTATGGTTTTCTGTTTTAGCCTCCATTGAGCTCAACAAATTTTTTATACGAACTTGACAAAATAACTCAAAATATAACCAAATCT